>OX465579.1:71364607-72674992 GCA_950022655.1 Alentia gelatinosa | reverse complement strand
ACAAAATAGTAGTGCATTGGGAGGTCAATATTGCAGTGCATCAGTGTGCATCGGTGTGTGTCAAAACGTTCTGGCAGGTTTGGTGGGTGGGTGTGTGTGGGGGGGGGGGGGGGGGGTGTGGGTGGGGGGAGGTGATCATGGTCCCGCTGCACCTCACGATTCAGGCCTTACAATAATACATATATACATATATTTGTATATGTATACACATATGTATATATATTATGTGAGAAATATACCCAACAAGTATATTTATATATAAAGGCCACTAGTCGCCACCTGCCGTCTAATTGACTAATTAGCTAGACCGCCACCAGGGCACGGTTCAGGGCACACAGGTCAGTGCCTCATCGAATTTTTTCTTGTAAAAAGATCCATTTGAAAACTGCAATCGAATTCAACCATATTTTCATGGCAGAATCATCCTTAGGCAAAAAGGAAATGCGTGATTTCTATCAGAAAATACCCAAGAGGTATAAATAAATAAATAAATAAGGTCAAACATACAGCAAAATATGCATTCTAAAGATTTATAAAGAAAGTTTTTACAGAGAACAACTACTTTTCTCATTACTTTAGAGAGATTATTTTTCTAAGTTGCTGTTTCAGTCACATACTGAAATACTTAAGTGGGTAGGCTTTGCTAAATCTGAAGATTATATGCTGTTTTTGTTACAACAATCAAGGGAGAGGCAGAAATGGCAGCTTCCACTTGAGTGCTAAGAAATTGCTAGTGCCATCATGCTCCTTGTCTGTAGCCTCAGATCATGAAAACATCATAAACACTCTTGGTGTCTTTGAGGTGTAAAATTCCAGGGGGTGATGTATCATTAACTATTAATAATCTACATTATTTAGAAGCTTGACGTTGATCTATGCATAGGATCAGAATGTACACCAGCATAGAACTCACATAATCAAGCAGAAAGGGTCAAGTGAAATCTTAACTTCACCCTTGAAGATGTTGCCTGAGGACCTTGCAACCTCTGAGACAGATGTTGCACAGAAAAGGTGCAACTCGAAGACAGTTATCCCAAAGCTCCTTCAAAGTGTACCAGAGCTCAAAGAGGAATGAACACACTCAATGGTTGACAAGGAAGAAACTGAAAAGTTCATTTGAGCATTTCCTTCTGGAATCAATATCCAATGAGAGTATAGATGATGTGAAAGGGACTGTCTTGCCCCAACATCAGAGAATTGACATGGGGAATTTGAGAAGAGTAATACCAGAAAGAAGGCAGGACAAGCAAAAAATCCAACATCAGTACCTGTTCCAAATACAAAATATGATGACCTGAGATGCTGGTTACTATAGTGCTTGAGTCATCTCAGTCTTCCCTCAACATGAATATCAGATATAGGAAACATTGGGAACATATTAACGAGGTCCATTGTTAGTCCTGATGTCACTGAAACTATCCTTGAAACTGCAGAAGCAAGTGAAGGAAAGATGTAATGAAATAAGAAAAAGAAATGAGAAAACCAACAAGCGAAGGGCTGTGGGCAAGATGAGAGTAAGAAAAAAGGTGATGATTATAAAAATGTGTATCCTAGTTGAGCTTTTTTTTATCTGAACTAGAGGGTTGTTGTCAAACAGGTGACCAGTATGCTTTCTCAAACTTTTCACGTGGCAGGCCTTTTTTCCAATCCAGATCACATTTTTCACAATAGAGCTATTGTTAGTGGAATGCTGTGACAAAGCCTCCTAGAAATGTAAAATGTTTGATAGGATATAATTGAGAAGAGAAAGCTTTCTGGATAAACCAGGCAGCATACCCTGTTATTTCAAAATGATAAACATGTTAGTAAATTAAATTAAAGTAAGTCTAGTTGAACAAATTGGACGTGAAACCTTCACAGAATGTAAGTATGACACAGTATTTAGAATATAAAGAAAAATGACTATCGACTTTGTCGCTAGAGTATATGAACGGGCATCGCCTAAAAATCTGCTATACTACAGACTGATTCCCGTCATCTTCATGGGGATATGGTAGCGAGGGAGAGTAGTCCGTTCACACACTGCATACACTTCGAAGTACCAGATTGAGAGCCTGAGTGCTCTGGCCCTGGCGACAACAGAATGTACTACAGTCTACAGAGAGGCATGGCAGGTCATGAATATTCAAATAGGGTTGGCGGCCTAAGCTATGACAGACTTACAATGTTCAATTTCAGCGTGATTTAGGAACCAGCACAACTTGTGCCATCTTTGAATGGTGGAGGCTGTCGGGAGCTGGTCTCAGGGTAATGTGACCTGCCAACTACAGCACAAAATTTTGTTTTTGAAAGGGCTAGAAATAAATCATAAGAGGAAAAGCAAAAAATAATGGCAGGTTTAAGTTTTTTGCACATGAGAAGCTCACTCTCATTTCAGTTCAATCTGCATGGACAGTTCTAGTTCTGTCTGTCTCTATGTGGGGGGGGGGGGGGGGGGGGAATTCCAAGCATATCCTGTCGGAATCATGTCTTTTTATATATAGTAGGGAATAAGTGATATCAAGTATCACATGTCAGATCACATGATGTAGTTATAATTGGTCATCAGCCCGGTACATTTATAACAATATTTTGGAACATAATGGCTACAAATTTGTACATATAATCTAATTTCCTTTGATTATACTGGGACTATTTTTCTAGTATTTGAAGAGAGATAAATGTGAAAAACTATTGTTGTCAGTATGTAGGAAATGTCAGTATTCCGAAATTTGTCAGCAAACGTGCATCTCTGTTTACAGTTAACTATATCCAGAATGGCAGAATTTAGGAACTAATACTGTTTTACGCTGTCTTCAATGTTGATGCTGTTTGATGAATGAATAAATCCCCCCCCCCCCCTCCCTACCTAGGTTTTGGGGTCAGGTAACCAGAAACCTTTCTACCCCCCCCCCCCCCATATCAGCTACAATTCATCTGCGATTTAGATTTTTTATTGGGAGGAAAATCCTAGTTTATCAGCGTGCATCGGGAGCCCGGTAGCCACCTCCTCTGAAATGCTGTGAAAATGGATCATTAATTATTAATAATAGGCTGCTGGTCAAAAAATTGATATTGTATGTATAGTTCGTTGGTCATTTCCCCAAACATTCTTTTGTTCTTGCTTCAGTACATGTACTTATAATACAATTCTATTGCCATTGTAATAGCAACATACAAATATCTTCCAAGGGGTACCTCTACTGATAATGTGTGAATTATTATACATCGTCTGTTTGACATTAACGAATTATGACACGAGAAAGGCAGTCACGTGTGAGTGGTGACATTTCATGTTCTTTGTCACTGTCAGCTTGTGGTTGCCATGTCGTGGGCTTGACACATATCCAAGTCCGTGGTTAGATATACTCAAACATTCCTACCAATCTCCCAAATAAACGTATTTGGGTAATTCAATATATTACATGAGGTGTTGATGAGATTTACCAACACAACATTAGCCGCCTCTGGTTAGATTTATTCTTATGAAAGTAGCGGGTCACTTCATTAGGTAAATTAGGGGATCTTTAATAAATCAGATTTGGGAAATGCTTGAGGTCAAGTTTAATAATATCCAAGTCCTAGACGGAGTTTGGAAAACTCTCACGACATATTTTAGGTAAACGTTGTTGGTTTATTTAGCGATTAGGGGACCTGAGGGTATGTCCATCAGTTTTTTTCACCCTGGTTTCACACAATAAGGATACCATTCACGTCCATAAGATGAATTCATGATTTTCATGAAGAAATCCTTCCCTACACATATTTGGAGAATTCTTTTCACTTCTCACACACGATATAGACACAACAGAGGAAGGACTGGCCTTTGATGTAGCAGTCTATCCACTGCTGGCTATGACGGAGAGAGTAGGCTGCAGTGGGTCTAGAACCGAACAACTTTGTGATTACTAGTACGACCTATCATAGACACTGGAGTCCCTGGCGACATCATCAATTATGATGTCATAACCAGTAAGCATACTATGGAAACGGCGACGGCAGGCAAAGTTTCTTTCCCGTTTCAAGGTTGCATCGAGCTGGTGATAGACCTATTTCAGCCTCGTCCATAATATATGCTTTAACCACTTAGCTAACTTTCCTCATACATTTAGGAACTAGCCCAGAGGTGCACAAATAATGAATATCTAGATATGAAAGCTGGGTTAACAATGTACCAGCCATTGGCTACATAATGATGTTTGTATATGTACTAACAATGTTCTCACCTTCAAGACTTTCCACTGCATCTTCCTTCAGTGTTCCTGATTCTTTCTGCTGGTTCAGGAACTGGAGCAGGGCAAACACCAAGTGTTTGTAGTCGCTCATTGTGGATCTGTCTTTCTGCAATATCTGACGAAAACGAGACAATAATATGAAACACGTTACGCATTCATATGGTAGCAATTATGTTGATTGGTCATGATTATCAAAACTAAAATAGACCTTTTTAATAAAGAAAGGAAAATGAAATTTCTCTCAAACTAGAAACAAACAAAGATATTCAGGAGTCAGCTCGGATATAAACAGAAGTTGCAAGAGATAGATCCATGATGGACCGCCTTCATTGAATCTATATGTCCATATTGTGACCGACAACTGCAAAGTATCTGAAAAACTCGGCATTGCCTGAGAGGTACATTTCCTAAATAAAAATAAATAAATAAAAAAGTATCAAGCTTGTCATCACATGCTGAAATCATATCCTACATCCTGTTGTCCGGGTATAGGATGAACGAATACAAGACGCTACGCGTGGACAGAATGCTTTGTTTTCGCTCAACAATTTGGTGAACTCCTCGGACAAACGCAAATAAGCAAACTTTCTTTACATTTTATGAAAAGGTAGCAGAAGTGTACTACACGACTGGATACAACATGTAAATTTCTTTGGAATGACATAAAATGCTTAATGAATCCATGTGATATTATCCAAAGCCTTCTGGTGGCTGCACACATGCTAAGCGAGTTCCCCTTTCAGTTTATAGTGGGCGCGTTGAATTGAAGTCCACAGAACTAGGCCATTTCTGCCATGTAAGGATTTGTATGGATCAATGAGAGCTCTTCAATTTTACACTGAGTATGGCGTTTAATCGAATATTGAAGGTAAACCGTTGATGTTATGAATGTGTATAGCACACTCTGGCGGTAAAATTCCACCCAAACTACAAAAACTGTCTAAATTTTCGGTCTCCACTCGCAGGTTAGCGCATCGGGGGTGACGCCCGTTCATGTTGACCATGTCCTTTGAGCTATTTAATCAGCTTTTCCTGACAGTCCTTTGCAAACGGCCCTGAATCATTTTGTGAGGACATAATTTCATAAATTTTATGCTGGCCTGTAGTTTGGCTCAGTGGAGGAGTGAAGTTGTGGGGCTGTAGGCCAGGCCAGTGCTCATCAGGCAGCCGCCGACCACCTGGTGGCGGTAAATTCTACCCGGAATGAGGACCTGATGATTCCTGTACATCTTACAATCTCAGGGTGTGCTTTGGGTTTCACCATTGATACAGCACGTAAAGTCCATCCAAATTGGTTTGCTCCAGATATATATATGACCCGTTCTCAAGAAACGGGAGGAACCCCTGTTATCAGGTTCACCATGTTGTAACTCATTCAATTTTGCACTTAGCTACCTATTTCTTTTTTCATCATGTGGATCTCACTGAGAACTAAAATGCCATATATAGTTATAAGAGACAATATGGTTGAAAAACCACCCATCTTTCATTATTTTGTTGTTGCCATGAACATGTACATACACAAAAAATATATATATACCACATTCATCCCTCTAAAATTGATCTAAACCAACAGGCCTCAATGCAAACAACATGTTCCAAGTGAAAATTGAAAAAAAAAAATTGACTTTGAATATTTTTTATACTCACTTTTATCATGGCTAAAATGTACCTCATCTTTATGTCACTATTTTTCTCTATCGCATTGAATAATGAAAAAATAGTCAACCACTGGTTATTTGGAATGGATTGTAACATTTATGGTGTATGTTATGGGGGAAAAAAATGAAAAAAAAATCATAAGAAAAGAACTATAGCCTCCAGAAATGCCAATATCCTGTAAAGTCCTTATGGCTAAAACATGCTCATCTTTATGTTGCTGCCTTCAGCAAGGTCGGAAGCAAAGAAAAAAATTATTGATATTAAAAGAAAAAACCTCTAGAAAATTAGTTCACCGTCAGTGTCAATTTTTTTCTACATGTTATGTACATTTTTTTCTAGTGAAAATTATGTGAAAACTGTGGCGACGTCAAGATGAGGTTTATTGTCTTTTTACGTCGCCGTTTTTTATATGTGTCTGGCAACAAGGAAATAATTTGAAATCTAATGGTTTTTCCCTCAAACTCAACCTATGTCTCACTGTCACTGATAGTTACAACCTCATTACATGAATTGAAAAGGAGATGTTAGCCTTTAAAGTGGCAACGTAAAGATAAGTACTCATCTTTACATTGTCCATGTATATATGTCTCTTGGAACAAAGATTTGAATTTAAATTTGAATTTTTCAGCCTCTAACTCACCTTCAACCTATGTCTACCCCCCCCCCCCCTCCACTGATAGTCCTACCTTGGTCATACTAATTAAACATGAGATATTAGCCTTTGAAAATGCCGATGTAAAGATGAATATACATATTTACATCATCCATTTATATATGTCTCTGGTAACAAAGATTTAAATTTAAAATTGTTTTTTTCAGTCTCAAACCCTATGTCAACCTATGTCTCACCCTCACTGATAACTACACTCTCATCGTATGAATTAAACATGACATATTAGCCTTTAAATTGGCGACGTAATGATAAGCACTCATCTTTACGTTGGCCATTTATATATGTCTCTGGGAACAAAGATTTGAATTTGAATTTGAATGTTTTGGTCTCAAAATCACCTTCAACATATGTCTCACCCTCACTATTAAATAGTCCCACCCCAGTCATACTAATTAAAGATGAGATATTAGCCTTTAAATGTGGCGATGTAAAGATGACTACACATGTATCTTTACGTCGTCCATTTATATTTGTCTCCGGGTACAAAGATTTAAATTCAAATTTGTTTTTTTCAGTCTCAGCCTCAACCTATGTCTCACCCTCACTAAATGTCCCAACCTGGTCACATGATTTGAATATGAGAAAAAAAAAAAAAAATTGGTAGACCTGAGACCATACATGAGGTATTTGTAGTCAGGTAGGACTAGTGTTGACTACCATATTTCAGTCATAATTTTGTTGTTATGCATTCGGATAACTGCATTTGGATGATGACATTTACATTTGTTGGGCTCTAGCTCCTGAAATTACCAGGGTACACTTACCAAATATATATCCCGAGATACCTCAAATTGAGGACTACACAATATATAAATATGTCCCACTAATTTTAAAAATCGACTGAGATAGGGCAGAGTGTCCTGCATTCAGAGGATAACACCAAAACTAGACCAATCATGACTTTGTATTCAATAATGTAGTTTCAAAAATCAACTTTTTGTAAAAGATTTTTGATGGATAGATGCAGGGTACCTACAGTCTCTGAGGTATTCTTATGAGATATAAAGGCAGCAAATTTATCACATATTATCATATAGATAGGTTCCAAAGCATTTATTTTTCAATTTCGGCATTTTCTGAGAAATTTGTGATTTGTCCACATCGAAAAAGGCTGAAAATCAGAGGATTTTGGTCTCTTAATTTCAAAAATATCTGATATAGTCCTAGAAAACCATATATCCCACGAAAGCCTTAGGCAAAACGCTTTCGAGTAAAGTAATAAGAAAGAGCAAAATCCATTAAACTTTAAACTTAAAGCCTAAGGTTATAATGCACTCTTTACATTAAAATTGATAATACTATATTAATAATTAGTAACAATATATCCTGTAGCTTCGACTATGACCTTTTAGCTGCATATCAAACATCAGGTGCGGTGCTGCAGTAACCAAATCGTTACTTCTACACGTTTCGAGTTGATATGTACTTCTATATTCATATAGAGGTGACCACTTCAGTCACAATGAGACGCAAGCACAAATATAGTGGAGTCAGAGAGTAAATGATAGGACAGCACTGTCACCGAGACGAGACACCCACACTGGCACAGACCAGTTTCTATTAAGCCTAACAAGGCCACTGAATAAACCACTGAAGTTCTAATATGGCCTTCATAGTGGGTAATCAGATTGGTTTCCTGTTCTCATTTCCAGGTATCCCTCAAATTAGAACTGGAATATAAAGGCAGTGTCTTACCAAGAGGTGACCGGTCTGTCGCTTCAGCCGTGACAGGAAGTTGATCGGTGTTCAACGTGTGTGCCGCAGGTCTTGGCTGGTTTCCTCCTGTGTACGTTGAATCTCCACCGTGCCTTCTAGCGGATACCCGGGGAACCAGCGAACCCGACATCTGGGGTCAAAGGTCATTTCACAATTATAACATTTTAAAATTTCTTACTTCTGATTAAGTTTTGATGAGACAGAATATGTAATTGACATTGCTGTTTGTTTTAATAACAAGAAAAATGTTATCATAACATTTTAGACTGGTTTCCAGATCACTCTTCAAGCATATACTCGCTTAACCAACGCCCTCTGAGTCTGACAGAGGCTCTGTGAAGTTCTAGCATTGTGGTTCTAGTTATGCATTTTATGAGATTATGGAACCATAAACCAGATTTCTGAAATACTCCAAAGTGTTTTAAGTGTTTACATAGGGTGAAAACTTCAATTTGTATCTGAATAGCGCATTATTCCGTAAATCGACTGGAGAGTATCCCTAACCGAATGCGGGACCAGTAGACGTAGTGTATACGTTAACCACCGAGTGGCGCCACACATCAAGCATCCGCCATTTTGATCATAAGAAGCGTGTTGTTCTGCGACGAACAGAAAACGTACCGGTATTTTAGCCAGTACATTCCAACTTTTTCGGTTCAGCAGTGATTCACAGTTGCTAGACGCGAAACAGTCATGGGCATGTAATATTTTGTTTGTTTGTAGAGGCATAAAAGCCAAAATGTCGAACGAAACGAAGATAATCCAGATTACAAACATCTCTCCTGCGGCGTCGAAGGAGCAGATGAAAACCCTCTTTGGTTACATCGGGAAAATCGAAGAGATCAAGCTGTACCCTGAAAAGTAAGTGCCTTAAACTAACTGGATCTAATCTATCTTTCTATTCTAATCGGTTGGTCCTATACTTACTGGCCCGATAGCTAACCTGACTGTGTGGCGTATGCTCAGTGGTTGATAAACCCAAACCAAAGTTGGTTTGAGGACATACAAATTTCAAACAAACAAGCTATTATTTTTTATGGCAGTGTCCTAGTCAACCGTAGTGCGACTGTGTTCATGCCTCACACGGGTTCCCTCACACAAGTCGGTAGAGGAAACAGTGTTGTATTTCGTGAACTTCGTGTAACTGAGTTTGGTTTCCCAGCGTACTAATAGATTGATCATGATCTAGATATCTTTTTCAATTTCAATATGTAAGTGGTAGACACAAGACAATATTCACGATATTTGACTAGATCTAGTAATACTAATAGTCGACATAGTTATTTTTTCAATTTTGATATATGTAGACGCATGGTTAAAGTATTCACCCCTGATCTTCATTCAGCAATTTCAGGGGTGAACAGCTGGGTCATGTCGGGTATTAGACCATTCGCAATGGCAGCCCATTCGCACCGGCCGTTTCCCACTGTAAACAAACCCATTCGCACTGGAAATCAAAACAATAACAAACCACGATGGTTCGTACTACCTCATGACGTTAAAGCCGCCGACAGACAATAGAAAAATAAATCACAATAAAAACCTACCAGATTTGATCCCTATAAATGAGCCCTGACTGATGGTGGGAAACGGTTCATGGACGCCTTGAGCCTGGAAGGATTTGAGCCCTGGACGCCCTGCGCCTTGAGCCTACCCCGTGGACGCCTTGAGCCGAATGCTGGACGATAAGCTTCGGAGCCGGCACGCCTCGGGTTTCAGCGCGTGAGCGACGGACCATACGCTTTTTCGCGGGTGGACGATACGATTTCCCCCCCCCCCCCCGAATTTATGTCAGAACTCTGTGAATAATTGGCGTAGAAACACCAAATAAAGACTAATAGATAGCAAAATACATTCAGGAAACGATGGGTAAGTTATAGTTTAATTCTCTTATGTTAATTTGCCGTTTTTTGTTACGGAGTTTGTCGCTAGCGCAAGATCGCGGGCCATCTGAGGTAAACATGCTATGTGAATGTCAGAACTCCGTGAGGAATTGCATTAGGGATTTCAAATAAAGACAGACCTGTAGCTACGAGGGTTTGAAATGTGAATCTATTTCCAATTCTTTGATTTTATCACGATTTTGTAGCATTATTTACTTTCTTTGATGCTGTTGTGTCACTGTTCTTCGCGAGAGGGTCTTCCCTCTCGCTTCTGTGGCCACCGCACCTGTTCGGGTGATTTAACCCACTTTCCCTAGGAATTTAGTCATGAAACTTTTACCCAAGATAGGAGCATATATAACCTATAATCGTTGTAAATTTGAAGAAGATTGGCCTTTTCAATTGGCTGATATCCACGTTTGCGTTTGAAACATCGGACGAATCGATCCCTAACAGACTAGCTATGAGGGTCAAGGACCACACCTTTTCCGGGTGATTTCACCCACTTTCTGTGAGAATTAGGACACGAAACTTTAACATAAGGTAGGGGAATATATAACCTATAATCGTTTTAAATATGAAGAAGATTGGCCACTCCAAACTACCGAAATTCGTAAACAAAGCGTATCGTCCGAGGCGGCCACAGCGCCAAATACCCAAAACAAATCGTATCGTCCAATTCACAAAGCTTATCGTCCCAAGCGTAAAGGCTTCCAAGTGTATGGTCCAAGTACCCTTGAGCCTACCTAATTTTAGTTCCGATAAGCGGGTTAGGGTTAGAAAAGGGTTGGGTAAGGGTTAGGGTTGAGTATATATGACTATAAACCAGTATAAGTACACTTTTCAAAGTTTTTTACATGTAGATGCTCAAGGAAACCAAAATGGGGTAGGCTCAAGGCGTCCACAGGGTAGGCTCAAGGCGTCCACAGAAAGGCTCAAAGCGTCCAAGGCTCGAATCGTCCTGGGCTCAAGGAATGCTGGACGATAAGCTTCGGGGCCGGCACGCCTCGCTTTTCCGCGCGTGAGCGACGGACCATACGATTTTTCTTAACTTCAGCCACATGCCATTTTTTATTTCGGTAATAACCGCAGATCGGTGCAGCAGATTTTCTTCACATTTGAAAGGCTCATAGGTCACATATGTCCCTAACTTGTCTAAAAGTTTCATTGCTTAATTCCTATGGGAAGTGCAGAAAATTCTGTGTACGGTACGGCCCGTCGATCTATTCGACTGTGTGTGTTAGTGTTATCAAACTTGGACAGCACAAGTCTGAAGCCACTCTGTACATTTCAGGTGATAACTCTGTGAATAATTGGTGTAGAAACACCAGGTAAAGACTAATAGATGTCAAAATACATTCCCGAAACAATGGGTAGGTTTATAGTTTGATTCTCTTAAGGGAACTTATGTAAATTTGCCGTTATGCGTGTGACATTTTTTCCGATCGCTATGTGCACCTATTATCACTCATGTGCGGTCCTGTCATATTCCGGGTGATTTCACCCACTTCTCATAAGAATTAAGACTTGAAACTTTAACATAAGGTAGGGAAATATGTAACCTATAAACTTTTCAAATATGAAGAAGTTTGGCCACTCCGAACCACAGATATTCGAAAACAAAGCGTATCTTCCGAGGTGGCCACGGCGCCAACTACCCAAAACGAATCGTATCGTCCAATTCACGAAGCTTATCGTCCCAAGCGTAAAGGCTTCCAAGCGTATGGTCCAAGTACCGGCTCAAGGCGTCCATGAGCCAGGTGCTGGTTAAATAGATATGTCAGTGTTGATATGGCACATGGAGTGGCTTCCACCTATTGCTGATGGAAATTAGCTGTATATCTGCGAATATTGCATGGATTTTGACAAACATGGTATTAAATAAAACTCAAGAGTCTTGATGCAATAAAATCATATTGGACAGTTTAATTGTCAGAATGACCTAAACCTGGCGTAAACGGCAGCGTGAACTTGACATGGGCAGTTTTCGCGCTCGCGGATATTGTAACGGAAATTGGCAAATTCAATCAAAATATCAAAATATAAACTTTTGCACTGTATTCTACACGCCCTTAGCTATCTAATGCTTTTTATCTAGATTCCCTATGTTAAGTATTCGCGAAGTTATGAAGTTAGAAGAACTGAAAGTTTGTTCGAAGTAGTTTGTTTACATTTTGTGCAAGGCATCGCTCCCATCCTAATCGTGAATGTGCAAGAACTGACAACAATTTAGATAATTTCAAGTAACTATGAGCACAATTAGTCTTCTGGTGAAGGACTGGTAATGTATTATAACTATTCATCGTTATCAAGGGGTAGTAACACTTAATTTGATTTTTTAGTGCGAATCGGTACATTCGTTATGTCAATAGGCGAGCCACTTTACAGTTTGTTTATTTTGTTGTTTTTTTTGGGTTTTTTTTATTGATAAAGAAACGGATCTTCCACCGCAACTGCGTATGGTATCTCGGGTAACATAGAAAGCACATTATTACATTTAAACATAAACAAATTTTACAAATAGGTATTATAAGGTGACATATGAAAGGGATGAGATATAATGAAGGGGGCTAGGTTTCCTCTCAAGCTAGTTCTCTAGTGGGCGCCAGTCGTAGCTGGAGTATTGCATTTTTACATGCTTTTTAAACTCTTTAAGATCATTTAGGTGCTGAACCGATGGGTTCAGGCTATTCCATAATTTTGTGCCCCGATAATAAGGTGATCTAAAGAATAGACTTAGGGAACCAGCGATGAAGACTTAAACAAAATGGCTAGACTTGAGAACCAGGCTAGCTCCACTGGAAAACTACCTCTAAATAGACAGTTATTGCATAAGAGACAGCTGTTTTGAAGGTTGGCAAAGACAAATAGGTATATATTTATAGATTCAATTCCAACGCCAACTTGACAAAGTCGCTAGTGTTCATATACATGTATGTCAGAGTTTGCACAGAAAGAAATGACGATGCTGGTGGAGGGATCTATGGCAGAGGAACCCGGCCCAGTTTAGGACCGGGCCGGATACACTGGCTATGCCTATGTCGATGATTCATGACCAAATTCATGATAATTGACTATTAATTGTCGACCTTGTTGTACATTTCAGTGACGTCCAGTTGGGTATGACCTCCAAGGTTGCCTATGTGAAATTTGAAGAGTCAGATGAAGTCGGTGTTGCCCTTCACTTGACCAACACAGTCTTTATAGACAGAGCTATTATTGTCGTGCCAGTCGCCGATGGTGAGTATTTTTTGCATTGTTTCGCACTACAGCCGATCCTTGTTCTCCACCCAGTTTCTACCTGATTTGTTCTTACCCTAGTCGGTGGTGCTGTTCCATTAGCGTTCCACTATCGCAAGAGTGGTGTTCTGTCAATCTCCCCTCGACTTGCACTTGGTCGTGCACCTACTCTACTAGAGCTCCATTAACACAATCGCAGAGACGCCCACGATCGGGTGCCAACTCTCACGCTGTCTGGGGGACGTTGGCCACATTACGCGGAGTGGACAATTTACCCGTTTAGTCTCTAGACTAGGCTGCTGTCCTCGGCGATTTTCGTCCAACCACATCGGTTTTTTCTCTTTTATGACCAGAATCCGGCCATTATTTGCTTAGCTCGCTGAAAATTATCCATATTTGATTTTTTGGATAAAAATTCATATTTCTTAGCAATGCCACCGCTATCGAAGTAGTGCAGTGTCCACTCTCTTGGATCTGTACAGGAGGATGGTCGAGAGCTCCTCAATTTCCGCTAAATATTGCGGTTTATCGAAATATGAAGGCAAATACAAATTAGCCTTGATGTTATGAATGTTCATATCATACTCTGGTTCTAAAATTTTCCAATGTTTCAAAACTCTGCCTCCGCTCCCATATTTGCTGATCGTGGGTCCCGACCATATTTATTTTTTCATTGTAAGCCATTCTTACCACTCGTGGGGGGTCAAGAACTGGAGAATTGCCTCTAAATGGGGCGATGGTAGGGCGACCAAGGGGCCATCTCTAAAGTATGTATGCACTGAGGGGGGTGGGGGTAAAAGTTTTTGGAAACTTTGCATATGCTGCCTCTTTGTTCTGTTGCGCACAAGATTGGGAGGGGGATGGGGGTCCAAAATTTCAGAAATTTTGCATCCATACTTTATGGATGACCCCCCAATGAAAGAACAGGTCAAGAACCATTAAAAAATCAGTGGAGATCGGGTTCCGATGGTGTGGAGATCGGGCGCCGATGATTGCGACCGTAACTCCATTGCAGCTCCACTACTGGAGATTGAGCACTAATCGATCAGCGACCACATATTTGCCCCTCAGTCTCCACCCAATCGCCACAGGGTCGGCTGCAGTGGAGCACTGCCTTACTTTGCATAAAATAATGACAGTCATCAACTATCTCATTTATACTAATCTGCATGTATGTATGTATGATTTGATATTGTAATAGATAAATAATTAAGAGCAGAGGAAAATTGAGAACACATGGTTCATCATCAATTCATAACAATTATATCTTTGTCTATCATATCTATTTCTTCCAAAATATTCACAAATGTACATTGTCAGATATAATTTTGTGTTTTCAATATAGGTTTTCAAAAAGACTACGGCACTCTCACTAAGGATGTACTGATTTGCGGACGCTTAAATTATGAAAAGCTTTTTGTGGAAGCGAGTGTCTCCTTAATATGATAGATATTTTAGGTATGATAAAGAGAAACAAAATAGAATGCTAGTTAGATAATGAATAATTGACAGAGAGTGAAAGAAGTGGTCGTTGCGTGTGAAAACCTAAGTGATTTTATGCAATTTCTAAATATTTTTTTGTTTGGATGTTCAGGAAAGATCCCGGATGAGACGGCAGCGATGGCGATGGCAGCACCGGCTAATGCCGTAGCGGGAGTCTTGCCGCAACCAGCAGGCCTTGGTGGTCTCAGTAATGTTATGGACCACATCGCCGTAAGTGCACCTTTAACACAGTAAAACTAGATCTATGATATTATTATAATTATTACAAACTTTTAGAGACTAAGGACTGGAGAAATACTTTCTTTAAACTGTTTTGCTTAATAGGATTTTGCATATACGTGGTTTTGGACCAATCGGTTCTGGTCAGAGATTTATAGAGACATTAAGTGAGTTGCACAGAAAAAGATCAACAGTTTAATTAGTTATTGCCAAAACTAATAACCCCCATCTCTTACTTGAATAATTTAAATCAAATTAAAGAAAAGCAACCTTAAACAGTAGCTTCTCAGCATATACCCAATTGATGCCATTTGGCACCAGTTGACCATGGTTGGGTCTTGACACCTGAAGAGACACTTGTTGAAACAGTGTTATCTGGGAAAACCATCCACAGAAAACCTATAAGATACCCCATTTTGTTGACGCCTTGCTCAGCTGCTTAGTAACTTGCCCCCCAACATCGCTACCATAGCTTGGTTAACATTGTGACATCACGTCACTAGGTGAAGATTCGATGATGACAGCACAGCTGACTTTACCCGAAAATCAGGATTCACACGGTAGCGTCAGAGGACCATAGACAGGCCTTGCCTCGTTTTGCCAATATAATTCGTTTTGGCCAACATTTGTTTTCTATAATGAAGTAAGAGAACCATTCTGTATTAGATGACAATAACAAAATATTGCATCATTTCCTCCCACGCCATCTTGTTCCCAATTATTACACACTATGACATATAAGTCTGTTTGGAGTTGGCAACGTTTAGATTTAAAAACGATACATGTCAAAACTTTTGCGAAAACAAATGTCTTGAGCTGCCATTGACATGGTCTTGCTTAGTAATCTCTCTCTACAGATGATTTACAGGTCACTTAAACTGGTATGACATATGACAGTGTTTTTTGCCAGTTTCCTATTATGTAATAAAAACTCCCAATACTAGGAATTCTACTATCACGACAATTTTTTTTGTCAAAATAATCACGATTATATTACCTAAACTAGATATGTATTTTACTCATGCATACAATGCCATAGAGTGTTCACTTATATTCCAGAAGTCAGACATTTTGCCTAGCTTTCAACATAGATTTTCAGAAGGTACAGGAAAATTAAAAACAGATTATTTCTGAAACAAGTTCATGGTATACATCTCAACAAACCCCGTTAACTTGACTTTGATGATATGATATCTCTTGGAGACTATATCTTGCTTATGTCTTAAATTATGAGCAATTTCGTATGCGAAGTCAAAATGGGTACTTCTCAATCCAATTAAACATTTACCGACCTGTCGGTTGCTTGTTTGCAGGTGTCAGGCATGCCTGGAATGCCCGGGCTAGGCCAAGGACTCGGAATCACAGGACTGGGAAGTTTTGGGCTTTCCGGCAGTTTGGATGTGAACAAAGCTGTGTAAGTTATTTATTACAGGTTTATGGTTAGTGAATTTCATGACATATACGGAAAATAGGAAATAAATATAGACAGCCTGAATTTAGTATTCAAGGGTATTTAACAATCCCAATAGGATGTCTGGATTTTTTTGTTATTAAAAACCTATTTTCGATGATCGATTAATTCGTCCTGCTACGGCGATAAAACGTAAGGTGGGAACATCTCGTTCCCACCGGCTAACACCGTTAATCGTAAGCAAATTTTAATGTGTCTCAGGCGAAGTTGCACTGGGCGTTGACTATGACAGCAGGATATATGGGATTTATGGGAATTAATCGAAAACTAATTCTGTTTACACTGGATTTTTCTCAGAGACTTGAGGCCACCCATAAAGGAACAAGCAATTAATCTTATTATTATATACCTATGGCCGTATGACCTACACATACTGCCCTCTGCTACCAATGATGTATATATAGCCATACTTCACAGTATGACTTACGGGTGTGTGATCACGTGACTAGCTAAGATTTCACCAATTATAGGTATATAATAATACGAAAACGGGCCGATTGTCTCAGTTCGTCAAAATACTTGGTAAAATTATTGATCAGATACATCCCTCTGCCTTTGGCATTGGGATGTATCTGATCAATAATTTTACCACATATTTTTGACGTACGAAGACAGTAAGCCAGTGTCCGATAGTATATGGGGGCTAGATCTGTGAGCGGGGTTCAGTCTGTGTGTGGCAGGGGCATTTCTGCTCACCCACTGACTGATTATGGGCCAAAATCGGTAGGTACCACGGCTATTTCTTAAACTCCGTTGTCGCCAACAACGGGAAAAAAATGAACAGGTTCCTTAATTCATAGGTCCCGATTTCGGAACATCAGACTGCAATTTATCGGAGACAAAGGTACATCACCATGAGGGTGGGGGGGGGGGGGGGGGGTTGAAATCTGTTCCAAAATTGTAAAGTGTGTTATGGCCTTTACAATACTCTTTTTACATGTTACGTATTTTTACATATTACATATCTACATATTGTATATATAAGTTGCATGAGATTGTCATTATTTTGTTGAATATTTCGGTACAAAGCACAGTAGTAAGTACATCTGCATGGACAACTATTACGTATAGTAAGACATACTCTGACAACCATACCTTCCGACGTTTTTATCGAAGCGCTAAATGATTTTTAAAATTTATAACACTTGTTGGCAATGGTAACTGGCCACCCAAATGAAATAGAAGTGAATTATTACAGAACATAATTAAGAATAGACTATTTACCTAGTGTCAACACTTACCTTGTATGTTTTTTTTCTAGTTCACACTGTGAACAAACAGCTGATTTTTAATCCCTGATATTTTCTTCTTTCAGGAACAGCATTTTGGGGAACGGAGACTCGGGGGAGGCAAGTGCACTGCCCTCCTCAACCAAAACCGGTAAGTTCATCCTGCTGACCAATAAGGTGCTAGTGAGAAGCAGGGTTGGGAAAGAGATATTGCAAGGGGACTTCTCTACACACCTTGCGATATCCCCTTGCGATATTTTCCGTTATTCAGGTCAACAATAGGTATTCATCAAAAATATATTTACAGTGAAACCGCGCTTCCGTCCCCCCGCCCTCCTCCCGTGTTAGCGGACAATTTACTCGGAACGGAAAATGTTCTCTCCATTAAGTGTTTATCTTAACCCCGGTTTGGGAACCCTCTGCATAAACGGACAGGTATTTCGATAGAGAATGCTTCTCAACTCTGGTTAAGGGGACACTCAGGAGGGACATCTTATCATATTTGAGATGAGATGAGTATTATCTAAATCACTTGTCTATGGTGTGTATGTGGTGCATAGAATGGTGTCTAAACAATCAGACACCAGGCAATGCAAAGGCCCCTGCATGTTATCTGTGTGGTTGTGTCAGTGTGTCTAGACCAGAGTGCCACCTGCATGCATATTGATAACATATCTATAAACAGACTGAAAACTTCGTGTAAAGGAACAACCAATGTAAGCAGACAATTTGCTCGGAACGGAGGATGCCCGCCTTAAGCAGGATTCTAATGTATGATCTTGCTAAATACTTTCATTATAACAATGACTTGTTTTTGCCAATTAAACTCCGTTATTGCTCAGGGAAACATCTACTAACTCATAATAAGGATATGACCATAATACTGTCGATTAAAACCCCAGAAATGGCACAATAACACAAGGAAAATTCAGACAAGTCTGAAGTGAAAGTCACAGGCAACTTTTGGCTTTTGAGGGGGAAAAGTCTCCGACAATTTCCGCTCAGAAGTGGGGTGAAAAGGGGATGATATCCATGAATTTCTTTTCGTGTTCCTATAGTTGGAATAGATTTACACTAAAATGTACAATAACAAATGTGTTTATCGGCTTTGCATCATATTTGTACCTTCAATAAAATAATTGTAAAGAAGACGAGGCAACGAAAGATTTGTGCACATTTTTCCGCTACAAAATCAGCCTTGGCATTCAGAATAAAACATTAAAATCATGTTTATTTCTTTCCTACAGATGAAAAACATCGCAGTAAATCAAGATCACCAAAGCGGAAACGAAGGTCGAGATCTAGATCTAGGTCAAGGGCATCTCGACGTCGAAGGTCAAGATCTAAGTCAAGGAGACGGTCACGGTCAAGGTCAAGAAAGAGGTCAAAGTCAAGGTATGATCAGGAGAGAATTCTCCAAGTGGAGCTCCCGTACATTCACATTTTGTGTGTTATAGGTCGCATCATAAAGTCAGAATTTCAAATATGTCCGTTCACCCAAAGGTATAGATATTACCAAAAGAAAAGGGAAGTGGGTCGATTTTTTTCAAACCTGCCATTTGTGACACTCTATGTTAGTCCCCATTCAGAAGTTCGCAATTTGTGTGTTCCTTCGATAATGAGATCAATGTTGTAAAACGGTAACGGTGAATAATATTTATATATGTAACCACATCCCTTCCAACTGAAGCCAAATTCCCTCTGGTAGTTGTAATGAACAAGGATGGTACTTTGCCGAAAAATGACGGAACTCCGATATTTCCCTCACACAGACAGCACTGCAAAAAGTGCTGTTCAATTTCACATTTATCTCTCTTTATATATTGAAAGTGATTTACAGTCATTATTTTCCAAAATGTTATAAATGCTTCCTTTTTTTCAGGGTTTTAAATTTCCGATTTTTTCCTCAGTCCCGACTTTCATTCCTGGATGAAAACTAAACTTAAGGAATATTTAAAGCGACAAGGGGTTGACGTGTAGTAATACGCAAGCGATAGCGAGTATACTACGCCGTCAACCTCGTGGTTTAGAGCCGACAGTAAAAAAAATATTGATTGTTGTATTTCTCACCCATAATCATTAATGATAATTTCTATTCCTAGACATTCGATAATGGGTTTTGAAAAGCCGTGAACCATTGGTGTAGTTTAGGGCCACTTATAAACAATGGGTAATGGTTTACTGTGGCCCCCATACATTTTCAATGAGGACTTCCTAATCTATGGGAAAGAAAGTCTTCTTCATTGTGACATGCAATTCTCTCAGAAACACAGCTATAGTTTCATGGTGTGCTTTTTTTCTCTTTTACAGAACAAGGCGCTCTCGGAGTCCCCGCCGCAACAAAAGATCAAGGTCACGATCAAAGGGCCCACGAAGGTCACGGAGTCCACGGCGGAGAAAGTCAAGGTCGAGATCGAGGGCAAGGTAATATGAAACTAATGCAGCCATTCTGTAAATTCAAGGAGTTAACATGACTTACATGGAAATAGAAAACCATTATCACCAGATTGATATGGGGATGGGCAGTCATACTGTACAATTGAAATTTCCATTACAGGCAGATAGACTGCGAAAAGGGAAGGGGGGGGGGGGGGGTGGAGCTCGTAAGGCCATCTCATTTTTCAAAGGTGTCGTCTATAGTCCAACAATGTATAAGCAGGAACAGGGTTGAAAATGGCCCTTCTGTACGGGGCCTTTGTCGGAGGATTTGGGCTTTTCCCAACATGTGTCCTCCTCAAATCGTCTATAATATAATATAAAGGTGGCTTGGATCCACGCCAAACTACACTAGGGTAGCAGTGCACCAAATACCTATAAACTTTGATAACCGTATACCAAATTTGAAGCTCAAAATGTCCTTTGTTAGGATCAAGTTCATGAGGGGTCATATATTTTATATTTATGTAATTTCGCTTCCCATAGCCACCTAAGTTTTGATAAACCACAATTTGACTTTTCTAATAATTTAGTTGCTTTTAGCACTTTTCTCTGTAAATTTGACATAGGGACAATTACAAGATTGGGTAATTCGTGGTTACCACTCAATCCGTTTTCAGACTGAAAGAATCAGTTCTCATTAAAGTGGAAGATTATCATGCAATAAAAGTGCGGATCCTTTTTAGTAGCACTGTCACAAAGGATAAAAATAACGCTGTTGATCGCGTTTGCACTCACAGGAACCATAGACGTAAATTCTTTAGCACTTCCAGTCAATGATACACTATTTGAAGGCTTAATTGTTTTTGTTAGCCATCAACTATCAAAGAAAGAAAGCTTAATCTCAGTTCAGACCGTTCTGCTCTCTACAAGTAAATAAAACTAGGTCGAATCTGCAGCTGGTAACCTCCTCTGCCCATCCCTTTCCCATTCCCTCTCCCCTCCCACTTTCCGTATACCAGTCTCTGGTGCCACCTGCCAGCTTATATTAAATCATGAGGTCCCTCTCTAGATTAGCAATGGAATATGCGTGAAGTTAGTGTCACTTACTGTATTACTTCAGTAATACATATGTGAGTGTAGTATTCCCGTCAGTGCATTGATACGTGCATGTCGCTAAGTATTTTTTGTTATCGTCTCATGTCTCATGCTAACAGACTTTGTGGTGCCATACGACCGTGAACACACTGCCACTTGTGCTATTTGGGACCAAGTTATCACTTAAGAACTTTTCTTTTGACACGTAAAACATTTTGCGGTTTGTAACAAAGAATGTTGAAGACCATTTCGAATTCTGAGAGAATTCAAGGCCCCAGTTTCTAAAAGCATTGAAGTACTTTCTGAGCAGCACTCTTTACTTAGGTAATTTTCCTACGGCACTTTTACATTGATTGTTCTGACACTGAATTTAGCAGTTCATGCTGAGACTACTCCTGACCTGTATCTGGGAATGGAGGCTCTGGTTAAAGCTAGTAGTCACAAGATTGTGGGTTTAAGTCTCACTGCAGCCACTTTACTCCTTGAACCCCAGCAGTGGTAGACATACTTCCATATCAAAGCCAGTCCTCCTCATACCATGTCTATGTGGTGTGCGAAATAAAAGAACTCTCAACTTGGTTAAATATCTAAGGGTAGAATTTCTGCCTGATCACTACCCCTGTGATGTGAAAATTTTAACCTCCAGGTCGTCCCTATAAATGATACTATCAAGGTCCACTGAGATGTTCAGCCAACAAGCCAAATCATACTATCAAGCAAATTACAGAAACTCAAAAACCGTGCCCTCTAAACATGGCTGTGTGCACTCCCGAAAGTTTATAAAGTTTTTCTCACCCCTGGTATTATTTCCCCAAAGACTAAACATTGAGAAATCGTACTCAACACCCATTGAGTATTTGGAAAAAATACTCAATGGGGGATTATGTCACAAATGTTAGCCTATTAGTCAATGTTAGGAGTTAGATAGATTCAGAAACTATTCAAGTTTACGTAGTGATTTGTGTGAATCACTAGGTAATTAATGCGGCTTCGCCTTGTGAATTCTATGCTATTCAAAGTCAATGGCATACAAGCTCTGACCGTAACCTTTCACAGGTTTCCTCTATAACATCTCCTCACTTGTACATTTCGTACTCTCCACTTACTGATATGATGTTATGATCTTGCATGATATTAGATGTTAAAAATAAAATGCCCCCAAAATCAACTTAACTGAGGCTGTCAAACATGCATTGAACCTCTGACAATTAGATTCTTCCTTTTTGAATAAAATATATTGCAAACAATGAGAATATAAACTTTAGAATATTAGTAATATGAAAGACTTTTTAAAGTTATTATGCAGTAGAGAGGGATATACTTACCCTCTTAAAAGGAAATCATGTCTTTCCAATGTAAATAAAGGTTATCGACTAAATTACGTCACTAGAATGGAAAACTGAAATCTTCGTACATCATTAGGTCACCTCGAACGTAAACAAAACTCACAAATGCTAATTATGCGTTTTTTGCATGAATAAAAACGTATATATACCGTAAATCCCCACACAAGGGGCATTCCAATAAAGGGAACACTTTTGTTCGGAATGAAATTATTATTTCCCTGTATTAGATTTTAATTTCACCACATGTAAGGGTGCACCCTGCTGTAGGGAAACCCTGTTGAAGGGGACACTTGGAATGAACGTTGTCCCCTAACTGGTGGTTCTATTTGGTCTTTTTATACAACACAATACTAGGAACAGCAGAAGGCTATTGATTGCAGCACTTACTACAGGCGAATACTTGGGGACTGATTACACAAAGTAGTTTACTCATCATGAATACCAAAGATAGCTAGAAGCTAGAAAAATATTCTCAGCATCCCTGATTCTCATTGTCCTCTACGTTCCAAACTCGTCTAAACTGAGCATTTTCTCCTATTTACTTCTTTATTTGAAAAGTTTTATACCGGTAAATCTACATTTTCTAGTCCCCGTCTTGTCTAACTCTGAGGTGAGAATCTACAGCATGTGAAATCATCTGCCTCTATTAAATTCTCAGTGTAACATTGACTATCACAAAATGATGTATTAATGAGAACTGGCCACTGATGCCTATTGCATTTTCATCAGTATGATAATATGACATTTATAAATGAATTGAGTGATATTACTTTTACCCAGAGGAAATTTATCCACACTGACATTAGAAACTGGGGCCTGGATATTAACCTGAAAATATAAAGGGTCATATGCTCGGTACATCTTCGAAACACATATATAAATACAACATTTTTCGGAAACCTAAAGTAATACCTTTACGGCACATGCATTAGAATTGAATAGAAAAATTGATTATTAGTCAATATTGATTAAAGTGGAAGAAAGCGGGTGTGGCGCGTTATATACAAATGGACAATAAAAGGAAATACGTCTGCGGAAAACGTACTCGAAATCTACCTATCTAGAAAAGATAAATAAAATATTGACGGGCACGGGGGCCTGGTATGTTCAAGGTGTTTAGTGAAACCAGGGCAGGATGGCCCCCTAAAGTTAGAATGTTTGTGACAGTTGTGAAATGATGTGTGTGACACGGGGTCACTAAGTGTAACGGCGGGTGATAGACCGCCATGTTTGCCATAGTTACGGAGTGTTTACATCTTTAATTGCAGAGCCGGGGCAGCCGCGCCCTCTGGGAGCCATATGGCAAAGTAGGTTCACCTCCTCCAACGTGTTGTGTTCGGCGACTCATTCCAAATTACTCTTAGCCTGCCTGTCCCAAGGCCTCACTGGTTTAAAACTAAAAAAGAAAAGTAAATTATTAGATTAGATCAAATAAGAAATATGTCACTGCATCTTGTCATTTATCAGTCCATATAGATTTTTTTTGTCTTTTTCTCTATAACCTTTTTCCCGATGAGTGTTTTAAGCACTATAAGTCATCTCTTGTTTTTCTATAGCCCATATTTTCCAACGTTCTGATTTCTAGATGTGTAGAAGCTTACTTGGAATTACGAACGCCAGTTTGTGTCTTTATTACAATGCATAGACTTGGACTTTGAACAGGAAAAAAATAAAAAATTATAATTTCTGTTTGTATATTTAGATTTCCAAGAATGATTTAATTTTGCTCTACATGTAAATTAGGGTTTGTGTTCCAGGCTCGGTGTAGAGAGTGCATTTTTTTCTCTTAATTTCTTTTTATGTAGGGGGAGTGTTCGTCCTTCTGCATGTTCAGTATCCTCTCCCTAAACATTTTTCCGCCGAAAAAATAGACATCGTATTTAATGGCGATTAGCTATTACTGTTTGTCCTCCTGCGAGATTTTTTGGTTTCGGGTAGTTGTTAAACGCACGTGTAAGTCTATAATGTTTTTCTCACACGATCCTCTTAGACTTAAGTTGGTCAAGGAAACTGAGTCTTAAGCCACTCAATTTACCTCTATTCCCTAGCTCTAGTTCTCAATCACTAAAAGTCCGAGTTACCATTTCACCCCATTTCCCCCCTTTATATTCTCCTTTAAGAAACGAGCACTGTTACGTGATTGTCACACGTCTACATCTCTATCTTTGTATTTTAATCGGTTCATTGTTAGTCTGAATGGCTGCTTATTCTTTTATTGGACAGATATGACCTTTTTTTGTGTTTTTAAGGGGTCGCCGGAAGCGGTCACGCACGCCACCTAGAGGCTACAACAAACGCAGGTCTCGCTCCCGCAGCAGGTGAGTCCAAATCCCGGTCACGTGACGTAATGACTTTATAAGAGACGTTATATTGACGTTATAATTCCTGGCCTGGCACCATTCATATAGCGCACAGAGTGATTGCTAGTTCCTAGATCATCCGCCAGGAAATTGTAAGATAGCGCCACTGTAGCCGGGGGGAAGCCACTATTATTACCTACCACATATAAAATGTGTAAATTCTGTCGGATCCACTTGGAGATTCTCCCGCACATAGACACCGAGTGAATCAGATCTAGGCCTGGAGACTGAAAGGCCACGAGAGTGGGAATCTCATGTAGTGAGACCTGCTCTTCCTTTTTGTATTTCTCTACTCATATGTACTTCTATCCTTGGGATTAATTTCTTACCGTACTGAAAACATAATTTATAACTAGTTCTCGGATTTCCTTTTCTTGAGAGAAAGCAAATAATACCCGTTTGTCCAATGGCTGGTGCCCGCCTATGTCCATGCTGGAGGCCTGCACATCTCCAGTCACCACTTAAATCGACGTGAGCTAGATGCACAGGCTTCCAGCATGACCTGTGTCAAATGTAATACTATTCCGCTGTGCCTCCTAGCGGATACCCGGGAAACCAGGCTTTTATAGCCTGTAGTGTGGCCAATATCCACCACATAGCGTGTCCATAGGCTCTAGCGAGTCTTCAGTTATAATCTGTAGGAAATAATGAGACAAGGCATAAACCCCTTTATGGCAACCCTCCTTATTCTCTAAACGGCGAGATTTCTTGTGATCTGTTGCTTACAACTTTTGAAAAAGGAAAATGCGGCAAATTTAATGAGCACCTTGCTGTATTGCACAATTTACCCGCTAGGTGTTAGTGTTTTTCTCATTTCGGTTGAATAGATAAGAAGTCTAATCCGTCAAAAAAGGGACTTCTGTCTTGAAGGGACCAGGGTCAAATTATATGTTTGTGTAACATAAGAAGAATGGTTGGGAATATCACATTTTTTTGTTCAAGATAATTGGAAACGGTAGCTTTCTTTAAATTTGATTGAAAAACACCGACATACACCATTGCACTTTGTATAAGTTTTTATGGGTAATAAACTCGCTGGAAACCACATATGCTGGATAGACCAGCTTGTTCTCATGGGTATGAATCTCAGGCTCACCGCTGTCTTTCCTGCTTGTCCGTCATCACCATCTCGTAGATATAACCCTGGCTTCACAGCGCAAAAAAACCATCAACCAACTATCATTTTTGCTGGTTGGGTGACGTTAAATTTACAAGAGGGTGTTTGAGAGACTCTTATGATCTGATAAAATGTTTCTTTACAAAATTGTAGGATCTTGCCAGGTATCAGATCCCATAAGTGATGTATTATCTGGCTGCTCTCTACACAACTTCTTCCCCAATGCAAACGCGAGATGGCAGATTTCCACTTTTTTCCATGGGAATCCACGTATTGTTTTCATTTTCAGTTTATAATCTTTTTTTCCCTTGTGTAAAACAAAGATGATATCAATTGAGCTTCATTCACGCAAGTAAAACTCTGGATTGAACTTCCCATAGACCATCAGCCCCACGCCGTGGCTAATAACGACATGTTTTCCACATTTTCTCGTTCTCTCTGAGGGAGCAAGTTCCACAAGAAAGATATTTCCATTTTTCCCCCCCAAACTCCACCTGACATCCCTGTCGTGCACATCTCAGTCAGTTTTTCTCTATTGGTTAGCTTTTACCTTTGTTATTCTTTACTGATTTCAGCGAGCCATCCATTCTATCTTCAAAAACACAGCACGGGGCGTGCAATACAGACTGTTTCTTGTTACTTGACTCTTTCTCTGTGAGCCTCCCTTCGCCACACACACATGCACACAAAGTATGGGCATCCAAGCATTTATGATTATTGTTTCTTCTTTGGTTAGTCTTTGTCACTTCAGTACCCCTTGCTCATGCCTAACACACAAACACAAACATCCACCGACATACGCACGCTGTGCTTTTGCTGTTATTGTTTCCTGATTGGTCAGACTTCACCAATGTTAGACTATACTGAACTCAACTAGCTTTTCTTGCCCAAGACAGGCGCAGTGTAGGCACCCCCGGGCTTGTTCTTTGTGTTTTTGGTTAGGTTTTACAGCCCTATTCTCTACCCCTTTGTCCTAGGGATCGGCCCGCACGCCGCAGAAGTCGCTCTCCAAAGAGAAAGTCCAAGAGCCGGTCAGCGAGCAAAGACCGAAAAGACTCGCGGTCCCCATCTCCAGCAAAGGGTGAGAAGGCGGCCTCCAGCTCGCCGAGCCGTGCCAAGTCTCGCTCAAAGTGAGTGTGCCTCGAGTCGCGTTTTACTTGGCGCGTGTGTGAACACCTTCAGCCCACGGCACACATCTCTCAGCGAGTTCTACCAGATACACTGAGCTTATCTCACAAAACCGTCAGTTACTATGGCAGCTTTCCACTTTTCCATGGAAATCCACTTCTTCATTTTCAATAAATAAAATTCCCTTTCCTTGTGTAAAAAAATAAATGATATTAATGGAACATCATTCATGCCAGTGAAACAGTGCTTTGAACATCCCCAAAGACTCAACCCCACGCTCTGGGTGACACTCGCATGCTATCCACATTTTCTCATTGGTCTCTCAGATACAGCAAATTCCAAGTGAAAAATATATCCACTTTTCCCCCTGATCCCAACTGACAACACTTTATCTAAGTCCAGTACCCATTGTCCCTGTCTATATGTGGTATACCAATGATATGTGTAAAAGTTACACCGTGTCATATTCCAATTAGAAACTACTAAAACCGAGACTAACCTTTATATATTTCAAACTGATATATCCATATACTTTGAACTTGTCCTACCATTGATCCATATTTTAATCAGTTCCAGTTATATTTAGCTTACTAGTATGCTCTTTAACGTTGGTGTATTGGAATAGATTTTGGAAAGAGGCTCTCATGTTGGTCATAACTTTGCCTAAATAGAACTAGTCAGTATTCATATTGTTCTAATTCTGCTGGTGGCCCAGCCAGTCAGTATTTGGTATAACGTTCCGGTCCCTTCCATGCCTTTCAGTACTTCAACAGAAGGTTTTTCAGTTGCCTGCAGATGTCCCAGTGGCTTTATATAATAGCATATTTCTAGTAGTTGTCACGTTCCGATTATTTTGTATGCTACGGTTTACACTAAACTTAGGAGTCGTAAACAGCATCAGCAGATCTATAAACAGAGATGGCAGCTTTTCACTTATCTACGGAAATCAATATATAAAATTATCTTAATTAATTGTGTACAACAAAAATAGTTATCAATTGAACATCATTCATGCTAACGAAGCAATTATTTGAACATCCTCACAGACTCAGCCACACCTGGTGACCAATACCAACTTGTCTTCCATGTTTTCTCGGTGTCCGTAAGACAGCAAATTCTACGTTGCAAATGTTTCCTTCTATCTGACCCAAACTGACGTCCTGTACAATCATACTAACGTTGCTCTTTCTGTTAAAACACATAATATGGCAGACACATTTATCAGGAAGGGGGAACCTTATCTTGCATCAGAATTGCTTATTATTTGACTGAACTCTAAAGAATCTTTAGGTCAAGCTGTAGGTAGTTTGATTCTAATACGTTTATTAGGTCCCAATGAAAGGACAAAAAAAAAATCCCTCTCCACTCCCACACATCCACTGTAGGCCGTCATATGAAAGGACAATCGCTTTGGTTGTACATTTTTGTTCGTCCATACTTTAAGTTCATAGTGGTCTTTGTTTTGCTTATCAGATCTCCCAAAAAGGAAAAGAAAGGCCGAGACAGAAAGCCAGCTCCAAGGTTAGTTGTAAAAGCACGTACCCTAGAACAGCTTAACAATTATCGTCTTTCGTTGTTGTGGCCTGTTTTATTCACTTAGGAGATGCCTCACACATGCACTCCAAGAATAAACATGGATAGGGCACACGAATAGCACCATTGATCCATTTTAAGTGTCTTCAACTAATCTTATACGTTAAGAATTTCATGTTCTCCTTCAAGGAAAAGATCCAGGTCACGGTCAAGGTCGCGACGAAGATCAAGGTCACCAAGAAGGAGATCACTGTCACGTGGACGACGGTCAAGATCAGGATCTCCTCGGAGGTGAGTGACCGAGTATCCCAGCCAGCCAGGTTATTTTCATAGAAATTGAATAGGATGGCCACACATTATTGTAGAACGCGTGTATAACGTATAAAAGTGGGGTTTAATATTATGATATAGCATTATAAGTTAGAAATTAAAAAAGTTTGACTTTAAATAGTAAAACCTATGTTATTTTTGAAAAACCTTCATAGAATATATAGCAAATTGGTTTAATTTGCTTTTCTACAAAAGACTTTTTTTAATGTATAAATTTAAGAAAGCTGCCAGTCCATTCCCTACATAAATAACTGTAATGGGTCTATTTTACTTTGGAGTGAGGATTTATATATTTATCCACATAGCATTTGTACAGTTCTGAGGGAACCAGTTTGAACTGATAGGTGTCCAACATAAAAAAATCTCACCCAAGTGACAACAATGTCTATTGTAAAATATGCCTTTAATATTCCAGGGAGATAGACGATGGTAACAATTAGTGGAAAGGACATTTTTGTGGACTGTATTGTGCTTAATAGTTCTAGTCTAGGAGAGTGTTCTAAGTTGGTCGTATATAGACAGAGTTGGCAGGTTTCTCCTTTTACAAAGAAATCTTTGTTTTTATTTCCAGTCTATACAATTATTCTTTCTTATTTTAAAATAAGGATAGTATCCGTTTGCTCTCATTCACACCAATGAATAGTGGTTCAAACTACCCAAAGCGTGCATTGTTTTTACAAACCTTATTGGGTCGGGGTGGGGGCTAGGTTTTACTTCTGCATTCATTTGCAAGTAAATTTATTCAAATCAATGATATTTTGAAAAAAGTTGGTTCTTTCAGGAAAATGCCTTGATAAAGTGGAAAATATTCAGGACTTTTCTGTTATAGATTAAGTGTCACTTCCAAAGATTTGACGAATTTTCCAAATCCAAAGACCTTTGAACAGTCTGCTTAAAATGTGTCATAATGCGCCATGCACTCAAAGTGAGATGACTGAGTCGCCTGTTTTTTTTTTTTTTTAACTGGGTCGTGCAGTCCAATAGGTATTCCTGGATAAAACATTATGGAGGCTCCACCATGGTGACAGCATGTTGAGCAAATGAAGTGGTGTCCTAAAGGGCTTGATTTTATTGGCAAGTGGCCCTGGCACAGTTCTCTCAGTGGTGGTGGGGGTACTAATTGTTGATAAGGCGCCACCCTGAGCTGAGCCTCTCTTACTCTATACTCTTTGCTCTGAGGCAGTAAATTCCACGTGAAGAATATTTCCTAAGTTTTATCTTGACCCCAACGGACATCCCTGTATAGAAGAAGGTCAAATCAGCTGTTTGCTGTGTAAAGCAACTTTCCACCAGGGCCCTTGCCACTGCGAAATTTTGCTTTCAAAACGTATGGTAGAAGTATATTTCCTAAAGAAAATACAAATGAATACACGTTAAATGTTTAGAATGTCCTTTCTGAGTCCGCCTCCGCGCTGAGATACCTTGTAATTGGATCTTTGATAGGATAGTAGTGACACCATCCATTCTTACCAAAAAAGGTGAACCTTCCCCACTCTCTACCGCTAATGTGGTTGCTCTATAAAGCTGTGCATTTGAAAACATCCTCCTAACTTTGGAAAACCGGGTTCTCTGATTGAAAACACAAATTACATCGATTCTTTGACTCTTATATATAGTGATATTTTAAAACTAAATCTATGGAAATGAAAGTTTAAAGAACAAACAAACTTGAACGGTCGTTCACGTGCAGTATGGATCCTCTGGTTTTTGCAGACATAAGAAGGAGAAGAAGCGGGACAGGGACCGGGACCGGAGCCGCGATAGGGACAGGGACAGAGATAGGGACCGGAAGGACAAGAAGAAGCACCGCGAGCGCGAGCGACGTGAACGCAGCGGGTCACGTGACGACAAGGGGCGCAAGTCAGACCAGAAAGTAGTGCGCGACTACGACGAGGAGGAGAAGGGCTACGACAGCGAGCAGGAGGAGAAGCAGAACAGGGACCAGGCTGCCTCAGCGGCCACTGCTCTCAGCACTGGCGACGATCACAGGGCTGAGGACCGGGCGCATAGTACTGAGCGGGATAGTGATAGTGACCCGGGAACGGCCGCGGTCACCCAGCCGCGCGATGATAGCGACAGCGACAGCGGAGAGAAGACAAAAGATTCCAACCTGCAGCAGATGGACATGGAGACTGACAGCGACTAGAGCGGCGGACCTGCCGCTTCTGGGAGGCTGGGGTGGTCGTGGCGAATGCTCAACTGCCGTGAACTCAATGCTGATGATGGTTGTCAAGTCTGTAGCCAGGCTCGTTGACGTTCCGTTAACATATTCAGAAAAAAAGGTTCTGATTAACCAAGCGGTGCGTGGATTAGTTATATGGCACATAGCCTAGTCTATTTACACTGCCACCCAACAGTAGGATCAAGCGAGTTTCAGTCGACCCGTGAGATGGCGCCACCAGTGGATTTATTCCAGTCATTAATGATTCTGAGCCAAACTACGTCTGGACGCCACATGTTTGGCGTGGGAGGCCAGTGGCGGATTACATAGACGGCATGCTATAAATTGATCATCGCTTGTCATCCACAATCATTGACAACTTTATGGCTGACGTTTATTAAATTGACTCTTCACCAGTATTTAGACGTTTATTGAAATAGTTCCAGCTCTCACATTTATATAATCGTCATGATAAAATCTGTATAACCACAACACACACTTATGTCATATTGGTTGAAGTTTCTCTCAAGATCAGAGGCAGATTCCTGAAGCGCATTCGGAAGTAATATCCATGGCTATTCCAAAAAGTTACCAGGAATTTTTTCGGGGAGGGGGGTGGGATCAGAGACGTATTGAATTCTGATGGGTGTCTCGTATGTTTTACTAATAAAAAAATCCAGCTATCTTTTGATCTCATGGAGCAACGAGTCTTTTTCTAATGTGTTTGAATATTTCACGGAATAACATTAAAAATCTACAAATATACAAATACTTGGATTGAAAGAGGTTATATCGATAATATTGGCCTATTCTGTGGACGTAAACATAGCAGACACACAGCGAGCATAGCGCCATATGGTTGCTCAAAGTGTGGTTTGCTAAAGTGTTGCCACCTAGCAGCCATGCTGTATTGCATGGAAGAAGAAATAACAAGGACAGGGAAAGGGGCCATCCATAAAGTAACCGCAGAATTTCCCAAAAAATATTTACCCCCACCCATTCACAATGTTGTACGCAATAGAACAAAGCAGGAACATAAGCAAAATTTCCCAAATTGTTTACTCCCCCCCCCCCCCCCCCATCAGTGCGTACAATCTTTATGGATGACCCTCAAACAATCCAACAAGGACTAACTGACAGCGTTATTTGTACTAATGGATCTTTATTTGACCATTGTTTGATTAGAGTACAGTTCCTGTCTTATAGATTTGTACATGACATGTACACTGCTACACGTTCACTCTGACCCTCACTCAGCTCACCACTCGCACGGCGTCCAGCCTGCCCTACCAGGTACACTCACACTGATTAAAACCATCCTGACATAATCATTCAAATATTTACATACGTTTTTTTTATAGTACAGATGGTCAACCGCAATCCACGGATTCCTGCTTACTATATTTGACCTTCCTTTAGATAAGAATACGAAATACAATCTGAATTAGAATTAGAAAAAAAAGGTAAAACATCAACTACAGATTGGTTGGCATTTATAAGATAAGGTTCCTATTTTCGAACTGCTTGTTATATTAATTTAAAGGCAACAGTTATTTTTCTCTGCAATGAACGAAGAACATGGACATCCGTTAGCATATGTGCCTTTCGAAGTTTACTATTCGTCAATGTACATTACTATTCAAAACAGACTATTCTGGGGTTGGTGATCTCAAGAACGGATTTAGGAATCGACCCGAGATTTACATATATATCAATTTGATTAAAAGTACGTATTTATATATTAGGTGCTGGAGGCATTTCAGCAAGTGCCAAATTCTCTATACTACATGTAATGGCAAATGTAAAACATTGTTGGCGTTTCAATTGAAAACTGATACCAACTGAAACGGAATCAAAAACAACTATTCCTCATACTGTAGGAGATTGAACGTGGTTATAACCTTAAGGCTAAGTTGCACAAGAGCGTGTGGCTGCCACCTTGTAGCTTGTATGTAACTTACATATTACTCTGTGTTTCCTGTAATATTTAATAATACTTTATATGGGTTGAAATTACAATACAGTGGAAGGAAAATTTGACAGCCGAATTAATTCACAACTCACTAAAGCTGGTCACTACGTAGGCAGACTAAGTAGCTCTCAGTCACAAGGTTCTAGCCACTTTGACGAAATAGCACGGGCCATTAGGCATCACAGATGGCAAGTGCCATTCAACCGCTTAAAACCTCTCTCCATCTCGCGGCGAAAAGCTACAATGATGGATACCGAGGAGTCACAGTAGGGGGCGTGGCGACACGCACCACAAAATGGCGGGAAGCAAGACGCGTTGTCGTCTGCAGACGTGATAAGAGGAGACACGAGAACTGGAGGTCCTTTCTCTGCCTCAGCTTCTACCAGTGAACAGTATAATTACTGCACACCACTACTCACTCAGCATACGAACTGACTAGAGGTTCTCAAGAGAGACTGACCACGGAGATTATACTCCCAAGAATACATTGACCGTGCTATGACGTAATGAAGGTAAAATGTCAGAATTTCTCAATGTCAACAACTATCCTCTTTAGGTTGTAATCTGTTACGGGGAATAAGTAAAGGTCCTATACTTACAACATGTTTGATAATAATATCATTTTCTTCCCCTCAAAGTTGAAAGTAACAATATAGCAAGCTATATGGTCTGTTCACTCTAACGCAATCTTCCTTCATGTAGTATCACCTCGTACGTCACATTCAAATAGTAACCTCCCAGGTGGACGTCCTTATCGATGAAAGACAGACCCAAATCATGCAATCCAAATAGTTCTAGTTTTTTTATGCACTGCTTCCCAATTACCATTTTAATGCATGCAACACTGCTTTCCAGAAAGTTTTAAATAGTGAATCGTAACAATTAGAACATCTTTTACAACAGCGAGAAGAGAAATCGCCCTGAAATAACGTCAGCACTCAAAGGCGCACGTTACATGACAGCGCGACGTCAAACGTCTCGACGCAATCACTCATGTGTGATGTCACTGCTCATTGTAGGTGACGTCAAAGTTTTAGGTTGGGTAAAGTCATCCTAATGTGCGCTCATTCAAACTCGTCCGAGTAGATAAAGACCTGAGCGATCTCGTCGTGCTCGTAGGTTCTCTTCAGGAAGGTGTCGGTTAGTCGTAGTCCCGAGATCGTCTGTGAACCAAAGAGAGTCAATAACTCAGAATACACCAAACATGCTAATAACCATAAGTTGCTTTTGAAATGTCTACACTAAAACAATTCAAAGTATTTCTGGTCCCCCACTCATACAACCAAAGGGGGAATACATATAAAACCATCCCCTTTTCTAGTATATTTTTTGTGTGCGGTTTTACCCCCACCTCACTCGTTGGGCTTACACGTCTAAATTTTGACTTCACACAACACCTCCTTTTCATGACTTAAATAAACACCCCTTTTTCAAGATATTCAAGATTTTACCAGTAACAGAAAGAGCTATTCAAAATAGAATTACTGCAGGAATACGTCCATATTTTTGCCACATCATTAGTCATGTTTCAGTTTTTACCTGGAGGCCTGGTTTGGATGCGATGAGGGTCAAGTCGAGGCAGATGCAGGTGTTGGGCTGAAGTTTGCCGAGTTGGCGGCCCGACACACCGCACCATAGAAGGCCACTCGCCGGGGAATTCTGCAGGACAAGCAGCAGGTCCATTGTCCGCTCGCTGTAATAGATATATACACAATATTACCATGATTTCGATTTGAGTGGCCGTATTCTCCGCGTAGTTGACGAGTATTGCGTAGCGTCAACTACAAGATCGTTAGAAAACATTTCAACGTAATTAAGAAGTTATGTTTGGGACTACTTTCATCTCAAAAATCCGTATCCACCTAGGAGGGTACGGAGCTCCGTATCCTCCTCAGTAGTAATCTGTAATCTCCATAGGCTTAGTATGGAGACTCCGTATGGTGGGTAATAATTAACATTAACAAGGTTTATTTACCATCATCTCTTCTCATACCCATCTACCCATAACTCTCATCTCATGCCAACCTACTCCTAAATCTCTATGGGAATAATCATATATTATGTATACATTATAGAGACTACCCTACATGAGCGCCGTCAATAGCCCCCCCCCCCCCCCCCCCCCGCCTTGTGGGTTGGCTCACAAATTGTCAGTGTCTGCAATTGCCTGGAGGATTTACCCCGACTAGTGGCGCCATCTCACAGGTCGTAGGCCTACTGTGAACACACGAACGGGTTGCCGGGGAAACACGGTAGGCCATGTGTTGTATATATATAGGCCTACACGTACTGGACTTATCTATGTAACAGGACGCACGTAACATGGGTTTTTAACCGAGGCTTTTAAAATCTATTCGTTTGTGACGCAAAAGCCTGCGGAATCGTATGCATCACCAAATACGATCTTTATGGATTTCAACTCTTGCAAATTCAATAAAAACAAACATTTTCGTGAATCAGCCTACACATTGTTCTCCAATGGATAACACGCATGTAGCCAAATGTGGATATTTGATTGTTCATTGTTGGATTATTCACCTGTAAAATCCATCCAAATTGATGATTAATAAAGAAGAGCAAAGCTCGTATATATATATATATATATATATATATTATATATATATATATATATATATATATATATATATATATATATATATATATATATATATATATATATATATATATATAAAACAATAAAAAAAAAGCAGAGTTTATCATAGAAAGCGTAGTTAAGTTCTTTTCATCCTAAATTATCAGATTATTCATGGGCTCAATTTTGATTGATCAGGAACTGAAGTATTACAAAAGGTTACCATTGGAAGCCACCTGGCTCTTTTGTCTGACTGCAGTGGGAAAACTGATCTATCATTAAATCTAGCGAGTAATTACGAACTCACTGACTAGAAATACTTGCCCTGACGCCATCGGGTGGGAAGGGGCGTATTTTCGAGTCTGTGCGTGAGCATTATTCACAGATAAAAAGTCTGGTCTACTTTCCCTTTATTATAGACCTTGAAATTCATAATATTCTACCTTTTATCGCCATTCAAAGTCAAATTTAGGCACGCAGAGCTGGTCATTTCAAGCTGGTACGGCCCTGCTATACCTATGCAGACATTTATTTTCATTACCTAAATAAATTCGAAATAAAAAGATGGTAGATGCCTGATGATTTATTTTATGCTTCTTATGTTTCTTATTTAGTGAAAGGAATATAATCACGATGGGCAATTTTTAGATAGCCCTTTCAGAAATGGACAAAATGTAATGAATTCTATCTACGTATCACATAATCATATTGATGAATATCTATTACCCTGATTAAATCACATACCGGTTTCAAGGTATTACAATCACAAATCTTGCCCCAAAACTATGTCCTAACCTGCCAAACTGCTTCATAATCAACTGAGAATATGTCCTACCACTCCATGCGGTATAGGCACTGACAATCAAGGCGATAATACAGGTTAGCACATGGAAGTAGTAGTGACATTGATAATCCAGTTCCAGACGGCCCAAAGAGACACGCTCAAAATACAAACGTGATTCAATATCTTTTAGAACATAAATTAATGTACTCAGACTATTGATAGAGCCTAGCAGTTTGCACTTGAGACTGTAGCACATTCTTTGCTGCAAAGAAGTACCAATTAGACTTCAATTTCTCAGTCAAGGAGAAAAAAAAGTAGAAAACCAGAAGATTATGGTCTCAGATTTCACCATTAGTGGGCCGTCACTTCCTTAGACATGGAGTGTTCGAGAGAGAGTAGACGTGGTTGAACAGCTCATAGCAATTTAATGTCCGTAATTTGTGAGGAATGTAAAGGGGAAAGAATTTGTCCTCTGCCTCCTTAACGGGAACACTGACTATCTAAGCAGCATTTATGCTTGTTATCTTGAGAAACTGCAGATCTGGTATGGTCCAGATTAAGAAGACCATGAATAGGTTTCGCTGTGAGCAGGTCAAAGTAACGTGTAGCTTAGTTAAAGTGTAAAACAATAAATCATTGCTAATGAGCTGGCCCATTCGGTTAAAGTCTGCCTGAAGCATTTATGTCTTCTAAACTCTTGAAATGTACGAATAGATACAAGACCTCTGGATCCAGATGGAGATCCTAATCTAACCTCCTACTTAAATAAAGGTTACACAATAATAATCTTCAAAAATTAAATTTCTGGTGTGCGGTTGGTGGTACAGGTAGCCTAATGCCACTAGTATAATTTATGCTGCCGCACATATTGTTTATTAATATAGATTTCTGACCTTAACTAATTCCAAGGGCTAAAATCATACTCTTTGAGAAGTATTCTAAAATTCTCAGTCTCCAATGTTCCATGTCTCCACCTGTATTTGTTCTCTTTCAGCACTGGGAATATATTATTTTTTTAAGGACTATCTAAGACTTTCTATAATCTGATGTGTCAATCAGACAAGTTGAAGAATGAATGAGTAGCGGAATTCAATGGAAAAATTCAACAAAGTGAAAACTAATGGGTGGCAACAAAGTGTATTCTAAGGAAAAGTTAGTTATTCAGAGCTTTCGTACCATGAAAATAAAGGGAAAAGGTAAAAAGAAAATTTAATATGAACAAGTATACCAATGAACAAGTATATGACCACATAAGATTATGTTGTGATTGATAACCAATTTTAAGATTTCTGAATGCATACAAGCTGTACGAAATGTCTTGAAAACTGCAAATAAACACTGCTCTTATATATAAAATAATATAATATAATTCCCAGTCTCATAAAAGCATTTGTAAAACAATATTTTGAGAAGGACCATTAACAATTCAAAACCCCTTTGGTTATGCCACTAGGTGGGCAATAGTTTCATTGGTATGCAGGACACAGAGATAGAGGAGGGAGAGATAGAGGGGGAAGAGAGAGACAGAGAGAGATAAGAAAGAGAGAGAAAGACAGACAGACAGACACAGGAGAGAGATCTGCAGAGAAAGAGAGGCAGAACAGAGGGAGAAGGAGATAGAGAGAGGATACCGAGATATAAAAATTACGAGGGAGGCAGAGACAGAGGAAGAAACGGACAAATGGAGATATAGAAGGAGAGGGACAGAGACAGAGAGAGACAGACAGACAGAGCGATGGAGGTACAAAGAGATATATAGATAGACAGATAAAGACGGAACGACAGAGAGAAGGAAACCCATCGTTTAACCCCACACCTCATCCATACTAGCTCCTATAGACAGATCAACCTTTCTAGGCCTGTTTGAGTTTAATATCCCGTGGAGGCTGGACACCCGCTGATGGATGGTGGGAATCTCTGACGGATGGCCTGTCAGCTCAAACCAATCTACAATAAGGGCTCATTCCTCTGTGGGAAGCGTAGACACAGTGATCGGGAGGCCTGTGTCAACAAACCGCCGCCGACTCTGTTTGGCGTCGTCTAGTGTCCATTCTTTTTAAGTCCTCTCACGTGACCATCCACCACGTGATCAGCCACTTCCACCAACCAGAATTTTCAGGCGATCCCCCAACCGATACCCCCAACAACCCTCCACAAGATGTAAATATAGCGTCGGCCGAAATAACTGATTGATTAGGTTTTTATCGGCTGGAATTGGGCATCTGGCCGATACATTCGAAGACTACGACACCCGCCCGTGAGCGCTGCCGGGACTTGCGGCGAGGGAACGCCGCCAACATGGTGCGGCCGACCCGGCGATACCCGAAGTCGCGAACGGACATCGAAAATTCCAACACTTTCAGCAGAATTCTAGCACCATAGCGTGCCATACACATTCATAATATCAATCCTTATCTTTATTTACCTTCATTGTTCGATTAAATGTGTAATTCCTCGGTTATTTGACGTTTTCTGACCGTTCCCGTACAAAACCCAACACGCCGACACTGCTCGATTACTACGTAAAAATGCGGCTAACGTCCACCAGTCGGCGCCACGGCAGGGGCGTCGGCTAGGATCTGCTGGAACTTTGAACCCACCCGACGCTCGTATGACGTCCAAATGAACGTCTGTTGGGGGTTTCGGTGGAGCAGCGACGCATTTTGAGGCCATTTTCCCAGACGTTTCAACCGACGTCGGCTGAAAGGTCGGCTGGAACGTCTGTTGACGTTGAAAAAGTGGTTGTTTGGTGGAATACCGCCTTGACTCATACTCAACTACATCACTGAATATGTACATGTAATTACTTCACAGTCTATATATATATATATATATATATATATATATATATATGTAAGAGAACAAATACCAACAAAATGAAAATGAGAAAAATCCCTACATTGCACACAGAGTTTTACGATATACCATTGTTACCAATATTGAAGTAAAAAAGCAATGTTTATATTATCACGGACCTATACACTACAAGTCCGTGATATTATAGATAATGGAAGAAAAACAGAGGCGGTTTATATTTTATCAACATCATGGAATAATTATGCATAAATGTAGAAATTTTAGTTGTCTGGTGTCCTAGCCTTTGATGTCTTTGATTTGTTGTTATTATTTGTTTAATTAAGTGAAGAATTGCAAAATGATTGACAGTGAAGTTGAAACTGCATATATTTTGCCGGAGCATCACTGAATGCCAGATTTTCAGCTGGTTTTCTTTGACCTTCTGTAATTTCCATCTTTCCAGACACAGACCGTTGACGTTAATATGATCCACCAACTCCACCCTAAATCCCAGTTTGACAAAGCAGACAGTATTAATACATGGAACCAGGAAAGAAATTGTGCCTTTCTTTAAGGGAGCACCCCGCTTAAGAGGACAATTTGCACGGAACGGAAATTTCCCTCTATTAAGAGTTTATTTTAAGCCTGCTTTAAGGGGACACCCCGCTTAACGGGTACAAGCAAATGTAGTTAGTGAACTTACCAACAATTGGTGACTTTGACTGTGAAGGGGAAGGTGTGCTCCACCTGGACGGCATCTGGTAGTGACTCGACCGTCAGTCGGATGTCTCCGTAACCAGGGGCCTGGAGAGTAAGAACAATGAGTTATTGCAATCGTTTTAAGTGCGTGTTCCACCAACTAGGCGAAAACGCTGTACACCAACAACGAATCGTTTACCAGCAGACTTGGACCACCTGATTGGCGGAACAGCTTACCAATGCCCCTGACCCCGGCCTAGCAGGCGCCGGGTCTTGGTTGCCGGGAGGCCGGAGACCAGAGACCAGGCACCGGGTAGGAGCTCGGCTGAGAGGCCGGCCTAGCGTCGAAAGAACGCCTAGTTGGTGGAACACGCGCTTAATAGAATCTCTATTGGGTCCATCTATAAAGTATGTACACTATGTATGGGAAAGAATAACACACACTTATCCGTTGCATCATAGATATACAGATCTTTCTCTATATCCATGGTTGCATAGACCATACTTTTCACCCCCCCCCCCCCCTACTGCTGATGTATAGTTTCTGTTCCATCTCACCTGCATACACATAAAATACAGTATCAGGGAGCATAACTGAGCATAAACAGAAAACTCCATAGCATGTGATTACAATCTAGCATACCGATAGAAAAGGTGTCGGTCACAGTGTCCCGATTTTAAAGAGCAAGATATCTAGCAGAAAGTCCTCAGGATACACAAAAGATCAGTTAAATATTATTGCTGATGTATATCTTCCTACGAAACACCCTGGAATTGTCTCATTAAGTCGAGTATGAATGTATATGAAAGGACAGCATTTACCCCCCTAGTCACTTGTATGCATTTGGACTAACCCTCCCCCTCCCCCGGTTGCGTACACAGTTTGAACCAGTTCATTCAGAGAGGCACAGAAATCGTAGCTTTAAACTAGAAAAAGGGAAGTAGTAAGAATAGTTTACTTTTGAGAAAAACTAACCAGCACACAATAAATTCACCCGATACTGAAGAAAATCAATTCGGTTGGAATAGAAATACTAGCCCGGTGTTCTAAATGCTGCAGTGGTTTACCTCAGACTGCTGCGATGCTGGCACAGCAGCAGGATACAGCTATTGGAATCTTGAACCATGCATTTGTGACCATATCCATGAATCACAAGTAATGTGTAAACAGACTGTTTTCGAACATCAAAATGCTTGGTAAAATTGTCTGTCAGATATATCCCTCTGCCTTCAGCGTCGGGTATATCTGATCAACAATTTGATTGCGTATTTTGGCGTATGAAGACAGAAAGTCAGTTTCCATAAGGTCGATTGTTTTATCATGAGATATGACACATCAGGCTTGATATTATCATTTTTAACCCATATCATTTTATCCTTGATCTCCTTACAAAAAAACAATGATATATAGCTATGTCGTTAATGATGCCTCATGGCAACACCCGCACGCAAATGGTTAAAGGGCAGGTCCCGTGGGACAGAAGGACGCTTTTATCAATTGAGTTTCTTTCACTTTAAAAGGAAAGTAATTAAAAGTGATCAATCTCGTGAGCAGTGGAATTGGTGATCGATTAAACCACTGCCGTATTTACGGGACTATTTCAGGCATGTTCAGTGAGCGCCCTTCTTAAGAACCTTCAATAACGATCGAAAACGCTGACACCACAATTCAGCTTGGAATGTTCGATCTACCTCTCCATATCAAAGAAGAAAACGCGATAAAACTACTTAATGAGATTTTTCTGTGGGATGGAGGTCAGAGGGGTTCTAGAAGGGCAGGGTGAGTAAAGCCTATTCAAATACATCAACACTGTATGCCTCATCTATTTGATAGTTGGTTATAACCAAGGAGGTGTAAGAGACTCTCTCCCCACTTCTTTGGTTATAAGCGGCAACAATCTTTTGATGTCTTTTATTCTTTAGGTGTATATGGATGGGGGCGGACACATTGGAGTGAGGCAATCTTTAAACACTAGAAGCTGAGGACATACTTTAAATGAGCCGAGCAACCCATCAGGAAGGCAAAGTAAGGGAAAAGATATATCATGCACAGATCCAAAGGGTAAGTTTCAGGAGCATGTAGGAATGTACTCATTGAACTGTTGTTCGTTACAAATTAGGGAACCAGGAACAGATATTTTGGAAATGGGAAAGACTAATGGAAGAAATGATGGGATCTTTTTTCCAAATACAAAAAGTTAATGTCAGCGTCTTGTCATTTCAAGTACAATACTATAAAGCAATTGTCAATTGTGAAATGCTGAAAAGCCAATGTAGTCTGGAGGTGCGAGAGGTATACCATCTTATTTCGGAACCTGCCCGGTGCCACTCTGAAATAGTTGGTCAATTACAAAAGCTAGTTGTACATCCACATAGCTTTTGTAATGACTTACTATCTTTTGAAAAAAATCATTTATATGAAAAATGATCCAGAACTATTTTCCGTGTAGGAATCAATTCAAAATGGCTACACATTAATTAGAGTGTGTAATTAGGTTGTGCATGAATATGATAAAACTACAGTGGGGAATACCGATCTCGGATGGTCGCCGTCGACTTCATAAAATGCTGTTCCATTGCATTAATGCTATACCCAGGTCAATGGCTGACGTCGGGCGATCGCCACGTGACTTCGTTTGGTAAATGCAAGTCGTCTTTTCGACGCTTCCAACGTCTCAACACCCACATGAATATTCTAGCAGAAATGGTGGAAATTTGAGTACCAAGAATATTTCAGGACACTAAAATATTGAGCGAGATTGCTCCCTATTATACAACAAGGCTTGGATAGACATTATCTTAGGGAAGCCTCTAGTTATACACTTCAACACTGATGTGAACAGACGGCAGCTATGTAATATGTGAATACAACGTCAGGGCCCTGTTTTTCAGTCACGACAATCATTATGAACGGCATGTTTTTGCTGTGAGTGTGCTATAGTCGCGACATTTTAGGGGGTCGAACAATTATCGCCCCTCTACGACACGTAGGGCGGTGTGAGGTGTGCTATAGTCACGACAATCTTAGGGGTCACGTGGGTCAAAATGTCTTGGAAAGTGTCTTACACCCAAGACATCTATGGACATGTCGTACAGAATGCGGAAATTCACTTCCCCTAAAAATTAAGCAATGAAATTTTAACACGAGTAAGGGGTACAAATAACCTATAATCGTACCAAATATGAAGAAGATTGGTCGCTTGGATCCCAAGATATAGACGTTTGAATTTCGTCATGGCAATTGTCTGCTCTGGTGGCCAGTGTACTTTAATGTTAATTTATGTGGCGACCTTGCCATTGACTCCGCTTGTTCCCGGTTCATTAGACTTTGATAAATCACCATCCTATAGTTGTCAGGCGAGTATGAATTGGTCAACGGAATGTGTCATTTAACATACTTTCCGTTGGAATTAAGCGATGGAACTTTAAGATGAGTTAGGGACACATACGATCTATAGGTATTCCAAATTTGAAGAAGATTGGACCATCCGATCTGCAGATATAACCAAAACAATTTTAATTGTCGTCGCGGCCGACACGTTCAGCGGCGATCGCCCGTGGCGCACTACGATCGTGTCTATAGAACACCCGCCATATTTTGTCTTCCAAAGTGTCGTACATTCGCTGTACGATCTTAGGGCATCGTTAATAACGATTGTCGTGACTGAAAAACAGGGCCCAGGTTTCTACTGGCTACTTATGCCACTGATTGATTTGCCGGTTGCCAGCAACAGATTTAGTATGGAAACTATTTTCAATGGAAAATATTCACAGATAGAGCACCAATAAGACGTGAAATTTGGCATTGCTGACAAACAAATTCAATTCAAACATTTTGTTGTTTTTGAAATGGGTCACGGCTTCAAAACTCAGTCAGTAGCAAGAGGTAGGTGAGTAGAAACTGAACAATTATTAAGGACACTGATAAACTGTACCAACATTGTTGTGCCACACCACGGATCGATTTCTTTTAAGAGGGGGGTGAAAATCGTTGAGGGTTTTTCCTTCGGCCAATGGTAGCTTCACTTAAGAGGGTATTCCACTGGACCGACGGTCGCCGATTTGGTAGCCAGACACTCGCCGATTATTGACGCATTTCGTCAAAACGTTGGAAAGAAGAAAACCACAATCTTGGCCCTGGAGCCTACTGAAAATACGGTAGCATTACCCTAGTAAGAAACTCCAGAATAAACATAACTTTAAAAAAATTGATCGCATGCCCTAATGTTTCTCAAGTCATTGATAATGATAATTTACTTAACTATTATTATCAGAACTAAATACAGTGCATTATGTGAATCTCCTCTTACAGGCCCACGAACAATTGATCGGGTCAGATATCAGCCTGGTGGAGCACCCCTTAATGGAAACTAGGCTGCTGAGATGGGGACACTTACCACTCTCTGTAAGGGGCTGGTCTGGAGGCGGCCCTTCTCGCCCATGTTGGTCTTCCACACGATGTCCAGCTTGCCGATGTTGGTGACCCCGCGGAGGAGTTTGGGGTCGTTGTACATCTCCCTCTTGGGGGTCAGACAGTAGAGGTACTGACGCACGTCCAGCGGGTTCATGTAGTTAATACGGCCAAACACCGACATCTCACTGAAACCACAAAGAATAATATATACCCAAAGTGTACATGATATAAAAGTAGTTCATATAAAAAAGCAGTACATCAGATTCCCAAATCCTCGATTTTCACAGAAGGACAATAGGAAAAAAGTCTGCATAGTATTTCACTTCGAGTTGTAGGGTTAGTATTTTAAGGGTCTTCTGGGCCACTGTTTTGCCCTGTTCTAATGGGTTTTTTTGTATATAACAATGAAATGTTCTCCACAAGATGTCATATATAACCTGTCATGTAAGCCTCTTACTCTATACTAATAATGAATTGGGGATGCCATTTAGGGCCAATAAACGTGGCAATGTTTTTCATGTGGAATTTGCTGCCTCAGAGAGAAAACATGAAAAACATATAAGTAGGGCTGAGTGTCTTTGAGGAGGCTCAAAATACTGCTGTCAGTGTTAATCAAGGTCAATTAGTATCATATTTGTTTAACAAGAAAAATGTTATAGGGTATAATAGCAAAACATGTATTTCCATTGATAAAGGGAAAGATGCCTTCTCTGATAACAAAACAACATTATAAAGACGTGATATACTCACTTCTCTTTCTGCTCGCCGCTGGCGTTGAGATGCTTGGCGGTGTACTGCTGACTGGGCTCTAGGCTGACACGGTCCATGTAGATAGGGCCAGGTGTAATATTCTGTATCTGTGCCTCAAGGTACACCTCGTCTGACTGTAAACCACACAACACCCGTACTTAATACCACAAAGCCTGCACCACGTGACCGCCAACCGACCAATCACATGGTGTCTTTCATCCGACAAACGTGTACATATTTTGAAAGTAATTATCTACTGCAGGCGAACCGTACACTATATTTTTTTCTTCTTTAGCTGATCTATTTCGTTTCTTAGAAATTTGAGAAATGTGTCTATGACCTTGTACTGGCGAAAGAAAAAAAAGTTTTTAGGTAAAATCTGGCAAGGATGCAAGTAATGTCATTTTCTATTTTATTTGCTTATATTGTACCATGTATAGATTGCATTGACCTGACTTTGCATGCGAATGAGGTAACTCGTAAAAATGAAGGGGAATAATTTAATAAGTAGGTAAAAAGATGTTCTATATAACGGGGTGTGTATCTCCAGCTAAAGGGACTATGAGGTACTAAGGTAATCATCGAGGCTATTTAATCAGAGGTTAATGGATTAATATATGAATTGATCTGTGTAGATATATGCAAACCTATAACTTGAGTTAATTCTTGAGTCTGTAATGTTTAACGGCTTATTTACTGGCGCCGACTTAGCAATTAACAAAAACATAATCAAAATTACCATGTCCAAAACTCTTAAAAATTAATTTTACTTAAAATTGTAACAAATGCCCACTTAAACTAAAATGGCTTCAACAATAATCATTCTCTACACGAAACACCGTTCATTACAAAAATTGTTAAAATAAACGGATATTGATAAGTCGGAATTAATTTTCTTTATTCAAGAACTCTCAGGTTGTGAATATATAACTACCAAGTAGTTTTGATAATCTAGTGGAATAAGTTTTGTTCTTGGAAGAAACATAGATTTGTGTAAGTATTCAATGAAATGGATGTAGTCTTTTGTTCTAATTATGTCCTTAATGACAATGATTTCTTTTACAGCAATAACCATATTCTGATTATCTAAGCCATAGACTTGAGACTTGAGACAATAAGAGATGTAGATCTCATCAGATCCCTCCAAATGTAAAAATATCAACAAATGTAGCCTCATGCTACATTCGATATTTATACCATTAATTTAGAAAGCAATAATGTCCAAGTCCCGCCTACACCAAGAAATACCACATGAAGATAGTTATAAATCATATACCCAGTAAGTCACTTATGCAGGGATCTGTCTTTCTAGCAACCAACTAAGTCTTTGTATGTTTTGCCAAAGCCAAGAATAGGACCAGCGGCCAGTGTAAGCCGGGAGATTCATATTCGGAAATAGGCGGCAGGGGGGACCAGCAGCAATGCAAATGGGTCAAAACAAAGCCTATAAGACACTGAAATTGATCGCTGATTTTCACCTATCTAACGGTCGGAATGAATCGGTAATTATCGGTATTAAATGTACGATACCCTCGTACACCGTCCCAACTAAGGTCAAAGGGTGATATTGCTGGCTGGGTCAGGCCATGTTTGTATAGTCGTTCATATCCCACATGCGAGTAATAACTAGCATCCATTGATGGGACAATACAATCGAGCTGCTAAAGTACATACATTACAGGAATGTCACTGATTTCACCGATTCGAGAAATTTGTCGGATTGGAGATAATCACCATGTCAATGTCCCATAGGCTTAAAGAGGGTGATTGGGTGTGGAGGGAGGAGTCGATATCAACCCTTTCTAGACTATGAATGAGTGGGGGACTGACGACGGTGGGGAAATACCCAGTAATGTTAGCAGGATGTCGCTGGCGCCACCATGTGGGGATTGCGCGTACTAGGCATGAGGCTCAGCGTTCCAGCCATTGTCTACACAACCGTGACCGTATAACTTTAACCACCGAGCCATGGCAAACATAGGAAGTGAGAAATATTCAAGCTATGAAGCTTAATGAAATCTAATTCAAAATGAAAATGATTGTATTGAATTTGAACTTAGCAATATACATTATGTACATTGAATCAGCAATAAAATATCATATATACGACACTTAGCCATCCCTTCATATGGGCCACCATTAGCGCCCGACACCAAACATGTGGCGCCCCCTGTGGTTTGGTCCTGAATTGTAAAAGGGCTCAATAACACAGAGGTCGGTCCCTGACTAGTGGCGCCACCTAATAGGTTGCACTGGACCGAATGAACCTCCTACCAGATGGACGCGGGATCACGGTAGGCTATCTGCCACTTGTGTTTTCAAAAAGTTAAAATATTTCAAATATTGGATTACAGTTTTAGCTGTATATTAGAGTGGTGAGTGATACACCTGCTATCGAGTCTGGTAAGCTCAAGCTCAGAGTTAAAGTTAAACTCAGAAAATTAGTAGAATTAAATAACCACCATACATTGCAGTCAATCCAAATGCATGAGCAAAAATGACGCCAAGACGTAAAGAACTTACTACATAGTCCTGTTTCAGCAAACCAGCAAAATAATTGATAAAATGCACATCAAACGCAGACAAATATTAATCAAATGCAGACACAATGAACAACACAATCAGGTGTTTTGTCATGTACGGCGCCGAATCAAGTATATACATATATGCTGGCTGAAGGTGCTTGAAAACCTTCTAGGCAAGGGTCGGCCATGACAAAGGTGTTAGCTACTCTACATAAAGCACATTCACTCTATCCTATTTCAGTTCACAGAGTGAAATAAAAGAATGGGCTTTTTCTAATTCGTTAAAGTTAAGTAGTCACAGCAGACAAATCTGTATTTACACTCTTTGAATTGGCGCCTACATGTAAGTGATAATAGGGCCCCTAAAATGTAGTAATTTAAGTGGCTATGGTCCAATTGGAGACCTTTATAAACGCTATGCGAAGCCACGCAAATTGTAATGGTAGCGCCGCCCATCGTTCCAACCACATGCCAGGACTACATGTTTCTTTTATTGTATCTTTTATTTTGACTGGAGGCCGGAGTATGCTCTTAGATGTGCCTATTCCATCTGACTCCAGTGGCCTGGTAATTATCTACGCATTTAATCAAAATGCCTAAAGTCATGGATGCTTCAGACAGACATAAGTGAATGGGCCAACTCCTTACATCCGCATTAAGAATACGACTTGCTAAGAGGTGTTCACCTTTTTCCTAAAAACAACTTTGGTACAGCATCAGTGAGGTTATATGTGTGCCGATCTTAGCCATTTAATCGGTGTGGGAAATCTTTTCCGCAATGTGCGGAAGGGGCAAAGCCTTTTGTGCATCTTAGAAAAACACAGAAGCCTATTCTTAATAAGGATTAAATGCGTACATGAGAGATGTGGGTGTTTTCTGACAGCCCCTAAAATAAAAAGTCCTTTCTGTTACTGAACGCTACAGGTATTCTAACTGTCGGTTTTTGCCCATGTGGTGCCTTTCAAAGTTTATTACACTAAGAGACATATTACACTAAGAGAAATAGCACCAAGTCAAAGACAGTTATCTTTATAGAAATTACCTGCGAAAATGTCTCATTCTTAACCTGATAAAAACAAACGTAAATTTCTATTGTGGAAAGTCATTCCCTGAAAATGAAAACTCAAACATCAAGGTAAGGTAATGTCAGAAACATAAACGTATAAGTAAAATGATAAGCACAAAAATACTCTTGTTTACAATGTATCTATCGATGCTAATTGATATACATGTATATATCAAACAAGAAGCAACACAAATGTGCGCATCTAAAGATATGCAGAATAAATTATATGATACATTCATGGGAAACGTTCGTCAAATTTAGCTAAATACATACTTTGAAGGTCTTTGAAATGATAAAGAAAGAAATGCACGAGCAAGTGTGGAAGGGTCAGAACATGCTAACTCTAGGTCTAAACACAGGGGTTTCAGTATAAATACTGGTGTATAGTGGTGTTAATACATGAAGCCGCGACCAGCAACGCAGGGCGAGGGTCAAACAAACACACGGGGCTATCCGCGCGATTCACTAGCATTAGCGCCACCTGGGAAAAAGATGTAGAACTCCACTGATAGCGTGAGCTGGTGCACCCCTCTCATAACTTCTCACAGGCTCTATGCTGTTTGTCTTTATTTTCAGGATTTTATCCCGCTATAAGCTCTTAGAAAAGGGTGACACCTAGTGGGTGAACTACTCAATACAGTTGGGTGCAAAGACATAATTTGGTCCAGTGTCAACTATTCTAGGCGTCTTTCTCACCAGACCTAAGCCACAGACGCTTAGCGATTTTTGGAAAAATCAAAAAAAGCTGATTAAGGCCTGTGAGAAGTTATCAGAGAGTCGTCTTGTCAGTGTAAAGGGTCCTGAACACCCCACCGTGAAATGGGGTCGGTAAAGTGATGATTCCACCTGCATGTTCTCTTTTGCCTGGCAGGGTTAGGTTGTGTCTTGCAGCACCTGGCTGCAGCTTACTGGATCATACTCAGTCGTGTAAGATCATTACACCTGTGTGTGGAGCCTCTATTAACGCTCACTGGGGGCTCTCTAATCACAGATATCTGACCAGACATGCTCACACGATCCATCAAGACATACAGAGTCAACAAATCAGCTTAAATTACGTGTCCTAGTGGAATCAACACTTTATTTCCGCTCACTTGGGCAAACAGCTATAATGCTGGTAAATTAAAAGAATATGAACTATTAACTTTCCATCGCGGATTTGGTTTTGGGGTGCGCAACCATCTACATAGCATGTCTATGCTACAATGGCGCTCGCTGCCAGGGTAAATGACTCTCTGCCTCTCCGTTCTAATGCTCGTTATTGAATTAATCCGTTCCTAAACGCTGCCAAAAAAGTGACTAGAATCTCAAGGCAAAGTTGTGCATCTGGCGTGGCTACCAGATCGCAGCTTGTATGTTAACTACATATTACTCTGATTTTCAAGTGTAACGGCACTCCAGATATGTTAAATCTATTCTGGTGGAAGCCTAGAATAGCTGACAGCGGGAGTACTCAATATAACTATTCGGTACGACGGTAGTCATATTGTCACCAGTTTCTAGCCACTTTATCAATTTACATGAAGGCATACGAGCAATGCCTCTACTCGCTTACTGCCATGGTTTTAATTTGTATTTCTAATTAAATAGGTAATCAGCACAAACCTCAGCATTGTAGAATTTAGTCTTTACATCGAGTGGCTTCAGCACCTGTAAGAAAAGAAATTCAGGATAAACATGTGTGATCTGTTATAAAGGTTTGCCATATACTAACACAGCACATGCTATCACAAAAAACGATGATATAGAATCGCTACCGAAAATATTGACTTCAATACATGAGAAAATGTAAAGGTTATACAAGTATCGAGATAAGGCTATGTGTTCCATGTGGTGTGAGGCAGCCATAGAAGAGAGTTTACGTTAACTGCTCCTGGTGCACAGCTCTCATAACGTCTAACGGGCTTCTATGCTCATTAGGGTTCTCATCTATTTCAACAGTGAGGAAAAAAGTGACACCTAGTGTATAGATTAAGCAGTACAGCGGTTTTCAAAGTCACCTTACTATAGTTTCTCACTAGCTCTAGACCAAATATAGAAAGACAACTTTTTGCTTAGAGACTGGTGAGTACGATTGTAGGAAAAGTCTAGGAGCCAGAGCGAAGATATCATGGTGTAACTGTCATTAGTCTAATGACCAATTAGTCCCCATTTTGCCTGTCTCAGCCCATGTTCCGTATCATACCACGCCCAATATCGACCCACCTTGTCTCTCAGAAACCCTTTAGATCACCTAATTCCAATCCATTATGAGTCTCAAAGCCCTTCTAAACTAATCCCCAATCATTTTTAACCGATCGAATCAATCCTGAATCATCCAATTCTAATTCGTCCTGAAATTATTTAAAAACGGACTACTCTGTATAGTTTACCAACACAGGGGTAAAGGAATATCCCAAATACGTAGGGGTTTGGAGACATTGGGAAAGCTTCATCTTTTTTAAATACTCTGATTGATCCATAGCCAACAGACGTCACTACAGTTGTCACCGAAAAATGTACTCAGGGATCTATTACACAGTATCCATCTGGTCAAAAAGGCAAGGATGAGGGTGATACTGGGAGTGAGGATGACGGTAAAACTGAGACTGATGATGGTTATTAAAAGGAGAGTAATGATGGGGCTGAATGTGAGGATCACGATAAGACTGAGAGTGGGCATGACGATGAGAGCCAGAGTGAGGGTGAGACTGAGAGTGAGAGTGAGACTGAGAATGAGGATTACAGTGAGACCGAGAGTGATATTCAGACTGAATGTGAGGATGAGACTATGAGTGAGGCATTGTTTGAGAATGAGGCTGAGATCGAGAATGTGACTGAGGGTGTGACTGAGGGTGAGGTAGAGACTGAGGACGAGAATGCAGCTGAGATGCTAATGCCCCAGTCACACTGGCGTAAAATTCGGCGTTTCTTCTACGTATTTGAATTGTTGGAGACCACGTATTAGCTACGGATTTGGAACGTATTTGTTTGCTTTTCTTTAACGTTTTAGTACGCTTCTCAACGTTCATCAACGCTTATCTACGCTTCTGTACGCATTGTGGCGTTTCTCGGCGCATTCCGACTTTCTATTACGCATCTCCGCGTTTTCCCGCGCATTGCCGCGCATTTGTAAATTTCAAAATGCGTAGAAGAACGTAGACGTGCGTACACGGAAAAACGCCGAAATTTACGCCAGTGTGACTGGGGCATAATTAGACTGAAGGAGGTGAGGGTGAGAATGAGAGTACGGGTGAGGTTTAAGCCCAGGGTGAAGGTGAAACTGAGATTAAGACTGAAGATGAGGCGAGTTGATAGATGTATCAGAGTGGAGAAAAAATCGCCACATATAAATCCTGATTACATATCAGGTTTCTATTTCGATTGGGTTATTGGTAGTATCAAGATCCCGTCATTATCAGCTCCGCTTTCGACTATTTCATTGTAAAGCCTATAAGATATGAACACAAATAATTGATTCTCACCGGCCCTATGGTTGAGATGAAGCAGTAATAAGCAGCGTTGATGTAATATACCTTGGTAGAGCGATCAGGCTGTGATCAAAAGGTGCTACTGCTGGCTGGGCCAAGCCGGGCTGCATTCAATGGGCAGAGTCAACCAGATTCTAATTATGATTAATGATCAGCAAATCCTGGTGGAGCAATAAAATTCAGTCGAAAAGAAGGTCACCAATTGTTATCGATCTGATGGATTCGTTGGCCAGACTTAGCTTGGAGAAAATCAGAGTGTTTTACGGATCGTAGTAGACACCAACCAATTCTGATCCATCCTATTCGTTTCTAACGCACTCAATAGCAATCCTTATCTATCTACAGCCTCCATAACCCATCAGGAAGCACGTACTCACTCAACCCATTCCATCTCGACTGGGTCCAAACTATCTGACTGTACGGCCCAATATGAATCTTTCCCAACCCACACCAACCCTTTGCGATCCGAATTCCCGCGCTTATCATGACTCCCCAAAACGAGGTTGCATGCCAGACGACTTCCCAATTTCCGGTCCCCATGAGACCTATGTGTATCAAAGAGCCCATTAGCGGTAGCGGCTGTCACCAAGGAAACCAGAGTCAAGGCCTGTCAGGGTGAGTCTTTTTATTCTGTAGTCTTTCTTCGTGTCAGTTCGGGCGGCCAAACAGGAAGTGAGGGTAGCAATATGCTGGCAGTCCTCAGGAGATCGGCAAGCCGCGCCTTAATTTGCACTTTATCAGATTCGAACTTCGTTCTAATTCTTTTTTCCATTTCCCAGGGCTGTATGGCATAAAAAACGAGGTGAATACACGTTATTGAAGTCAACTGCATTAGACGCTAAGAAGAGAAATGCAGTGGGCCTTTGGGGTGCACAGAATAAGGGTATGTTTTCAGATATTAAGTAATTCATATGTGCAAAACAAAAAGCAGAAAAATTGATGTCACAAATGTATGACTATTCGGGGAAACCGAAACCTCTATAAACCTGAGGTCCGGTATTGATGGAAATATGGTAATACGTCCAATGGAAGTTGCTACAGTTTTATAAGAATTGAGCTATGATGTATATCTTTTGCCATCTCCCGATGCCTACTAGGTACCATTCCTATTCCCTTTGGTAACATTCCTTCAGAAACACCTTTCATAACCTCTCTCCAGCAGTAAGCCTTTTTCCTTAACATTCTGACATCTATGGCATAGAATTAATGAGAACAAACAATTCTGATGGCAAATTATGTTCTATCACCCGAATGTATTGTGCAGCCATCACTTCTCACTGCTTAAAGAGCGGATGTGAATTTTAATAAAGGAGAACTGCATAGAACATGTGTGGCCTTATAAGGGGGGATGCTTCAGAACCACACTTTCTAACATTGATGACATCAATGGGATTTCAGCCAAGCATATTTTCTGCTAGAACACGAGCAGGAGCATGGGCGATGATGATTGATGGAACCAAAGAACTGTCAGGAAGACTTTTTACACGAACTATCTCCCTCTCTTTGTCTCTCTAGATGTCATGTTGTGGCGAAGTAGATCATGTCTGAATCACTGATGGGAATCAAGTACCACAGAATCCAAACATCTGTTGTAATATTAGTGGATAATAACTTTTGCGTGGAGTCATTTCTATGTTTAATCATCAATATATCATTTCTATTCACACTTGAAGATAAATAGAGGTCTATTGAGAAGAAATCATAACTGGAAATTAATCTGTCGCAGCTTGAAGTCTATAGATACACCATTAAGGTTGCATGAAATGTTAAAGTGAAGTTCTCTTTATACTCGTGTCTTCAATTGGGAGAGAGGCTAAGGTGCACCCCTCTCATAACTTCTCACTGGCTCTAAGCCTTTTCCTCTGAGGGTTATAATTTTTACCCATCTCTAAAAGGTGAGGAACACTAACGCCTAGTAGATAAAGGGTGCTTTCTATGTGGTCCGACCCATAGGTAACAAGATAGCTCACAGCTTAGATGGTTGAGAACCTTAAGAAAAATGATCAAAGACTGACCGAGGTGCCTAAATGTCTAATTAAAACTGCCATCGCTATGAAGTGCCCACACTTCCGCCTTAGAAACAGGACTCAAACAAAGACTGGATCCAACACTTACGTTGATCCCACCGCTAGATATTCAGGAAACGAAGATAACTGGGTAAAGAATAAGAAATCCCGGATATGAATGAGGCCTGAGAACATCAATTGTTAATTGACAATAATTCTGACGACTGGCGGTCCTATCGTTTTACATGTTCTTGCTGCGACACCGCCTATGTTCACGTGACCATACCATTTTTTCCCACTTTTTCATACTGATAGGATGTGTTCACTCATTTTACAATAACATGGCCAATCGCATGGACTTTACCTTGTCCTCTAACAAGTCACAATTCCAACGTGTCGTAATTATCCATCCTAGGGTCGGGTGGTAATGTCCATGAAAAATAGCTATCCCCCTTATCAAATTGGCAATTAAGATAGGGTAAGGTAGAATAATCCGGATATGAAACAATATCAGTGGCTAATAGGTGACCTCTATGAAGAAGAAGTAGTTTAGAGTTACTGAAAAGGCTCACCTGAAACTTGAAAAACTTCCTAAAGTACATCTTCTCACCGGTGTGGGTGGCATAGCTAACCGCACAGACCAGGCTGCAAGACCAAACAAGATAATCGTAAATTATCATACAATAAAGAAAAATACCTCCGTCCAATAAAAAAGTGCCTTTACCAGGAGGTGCAACTCTAAATTGATAGTCATGCTTTAAAGCTGACGGATATTTTCATGATTTGCAGTACGTGGACAACAAGAATTGGTTTTAATAATTTATCTACGGTAGTTTTTAATCAAAGTAATGCGATAGACCATGGATATCCTAGATAAGAGAGTTTTTACTTTAGAACATCGGCTCTTAGCCAATCATCACACAACTTTTACTTTTTTCCCTATTCACTACCTTAACAAAGCTACAACAATTTGTTTTACTTTGCGTGGTTATTCTATTACGATGCACATAAAATCCATAGCAATTTATAATAATATTTGAATTCAATCTTACATGTGGGTTCCCAGCTCCTTGACCTCATGGTGGATGACGTCATCAATGCTGGCTTCCGGTTGGAGGTCGGGCACGGGTTGCGCGTTGGCCCCGGACAGGGTGAGACGCTGGGAGCTAGTCTGAAGGTCCGCCTTATTGCAGGAACACCAAAATACAATGTTATATTACATACGAGTACGCCACAATACACAATTAAACGGTTTGCCATATATTATAGTAAACGGAAATGCCGCCATGGCCTATATATTGAGCCCTTATAAAGTTACATCGGTGCCCAAACTGTTCATAATTGTGGATAAAAACCATTACAGTCAACTACGTGGCACCACTGAGAATTATCAGATATGCCATCACCAGTCTGCAGACACAAACATACTTTTACCTTAAAGTAATATGAACTATATCTTAGACCAGTTATGAAAAATGCTAAATCAGGAACTTTGTTTCCTGGAGAGCCTTTATTTGGCAGCAGGGACCCTATGCGCAAGAAAGAGGCAAGAGATATAAACAGGAAGGGTGTATACTAGTAAAACGTGTATCAGAAAGGATATCAGCTATCACACAAAAGTACAAAATGCATCTTTGGCAAGCACATATTACATTTTTGATCAGACCTCATAGCCTATTCTTTCTATTTTCACGGGTAGTCTCCTTGGAAGCAGATTTCTGGGTGGATCTCCTTAGCAAATCCGATGATCATGGCACTAGCGGATGGCTCTATAGTTTCATCTAAGTACATCGCTGTTGTTCAATCCGCTTACCTAATCACCAGCCTCTCTACACCTGGGACCTGACAAAGATGGACGAAGACACTCCCCAGGGGCCCCTACTCAGTAGCAATATAGGACCGCATGATCGTTCTGAATTTCTCGGGAAGTACAAGAAGAAGGGTGTGTTTTTCAAGCAAGAAATACTACATTTAATTGGTGTGGAAATAACAATTAGCAACTAAAACTGAGTACATATATCTATTGACAAATACCATGTTCTCTATCTATATTTGATTATCGTTTTGTTCTTGAGGATGATTTGATCGGTTATAAAGGGAGATAATCAAACTTTAACTTGTCGAATTTTGAAAAGGGAGTCTTGAGTCTTTCTAAGGCACAATGTATCGCTCGAGCAATCTAAGGCAAACTCATCGCTGCTATTATAGGCTTCTTTCTGGGTAGGGACTACTTTTTGGCGGAGATTTGTTGTCAATTCAAACTCAAACTGGTTTGACAAATCTAAAAGGGTGACAACACCAGAACTATCAATTATAAGCAAGATTATATTGTATTACATCTTTTTAAGTGACATAGAATAGTTTTATATTCAGTAGAAACAAGAACTTAGAGATGTTATGACTCAGCCATCAATGACTTCAGAAGATGACAGTTGAATGTTTACTTCAATTCCTAAAACTCTTATAATCTAATCATACCATTTCCAAAATGATCAAGAGATTGCCAGTTGACCAATTTAAAGGATCCTCCCTCCATCTATAATTACAATTGATAGTGCCGCCTGCAATCAGTTTTTGTTCCAGTAGCGTTCCCCGAAGCTAGAATATCACCGGCCACCATTACAACGTATTAATCTTATCTATGGACAGTCCATTCCCATTAACAATTTGTTTCCTGCCCAAACTCAATAGCGAAAAGGCATGCGTCATTGTTTTGATAATTCGTAAATTGACCAATTCAATATTGGTTTCAAATTTCCAAATAAACACGTCGCAGTATTCATAATTTCAAAATTATTCATTTATTTCTATGATTCAATTCTTGTGTCTATCCTTTCACCAGGATTCACACACAGACTTCCACTTATCTGTCGATTTGCAGCATTTCGCCGGTGGCAAGGCCATATCCATTAGCCCCGGCCACACTGAGCGACTGGAGGGCTTGCGACTAGGTACTTCTAGTCGCTGACTAGCGTACCTAGCATGAGACTAGACATTCCGAATTGCTTGCGACTGTACGCCCAGTCGTAAGGTATGCTCAAATATGCGTGTGAACCACTGCCCCTGCTATTAAAAGCTTGCAACTGGGCGTATCTGAGGGGCATTATCTTTAGAAACAAGTAGAGAAGCAAGCAATTGGGATTGTCCAGTCTCAAGCTAGGTACCGCTTACGGTTAAAACCTTGACAATTATGTCCCAGCGGACCAACTCAATTACATGTGTATATGCTTACCGTGACAAGTAAGTCACGGCAGACCTAACCAGTACTACACTTACCTTGACGAGTATGTTACAGCAGACCTAACCTGTAATATGCTTACCTTGACAAGGATGTCTCGGCAGACCTGTGTGCTGTCGTTGTGGACACTAATGTAGCTTGAGAACGTTTCACCCAGGAAGATGTTCCTAAAGATCGAGATAAATAGATAAACAAATTGTAAGAAGGAATCTATAGAGAGGAAATAATGTGATTAAAGACCAAAGAACAATCTAATCCCTCTAAAACAAAACAACACTTAGTTCACTTTAAGGTGCAGCTGCTCTCGGTCTTAGGTAAATAGTTCATTCTAAAAAATACATGCTTTTATGTTACTGTTCCTGCTTCCTATACAGTCTGTAGCAGACGACAAGTTTGTGAAAACGATACTTTGCCACCAAACATCTTCTATGCTGTTCTTTTCCTTACAAAGATTGACATTTTCTAGATAATTGTTTTCATTCTTGGATGGGAACACGTTACAAAAACATGAGACATGAGTAAATAACAAAAGAACGAGACATAAAATGCAGTTTTCTGTATCTTCGAGGGGGGCTCCGGGCGGTCTCTGCTGTCATTAGACACCATTCACGTATAGACTGCACAGCTTTTCCTAAGCGCCTGGGGCCAAAAGTAGGGGGAGGGAAATCATGTAAAGGACGGAAAATGTAATTTGGGGGCGAGGTGTGTTAAGTGAGTGAACACAGCCCGAACCCACAGCCGGGACCTGCCTGGCCGCTGTGTAATCTCTTTTACAGATACTCGCGGGGAACTATCAGCTTAGACCGGCACGTTAAGGTCCATGAGACGGCGAACAGGACGTACATGGAGGTAGGGGATGGATGGAGGATATGAGGATATGATAAGGGGAGGCAGGAGGAAGGAGTGCAGCCTTAGACATCGATGTGGCAATTTTATCTGATCTAATTCCGGTCAACAAATTGAATGGTTGGGTGACAACCGCTGACAATCTTCATATATCACCTTAACATACCCATATTCTCCGACCTGATTAGCTGGTTGATAAAGATTTTAGAGCAATGACAATTGGTGATATTCTTTTCTGTTGTATGCACTTCACCGACCCAAATCGTGTTCTACGAGGATATGATGCGGGGATACAGGAGGAAGGAGCGAAACCCGTAAGACATCTGCCTCTGGCCATCAGATTCATTGAATAACGTCTTCATGTGTACATGCACTTCACCAACCTAAAATGTTATTACTCTATGTTAGTCCTTGGTTATTACTTGCATGTGGGACCAACTCTGCTCTGTTGTGCCGCTGGCCTTGCCAGTTGCAGCACCCTTGTCAAAATACACGATCAACAACCCAAACGAACTATAATCTAGTCCTACCCTTAAACATCCCCTTCAGAATCCCCCTTCTCTCTGCACTCATAAGCGAACACTCACTATAAAACTGTCCTGCCTGTGATCCCAACGTCAAGAAGCCTGGAAACTAGGCACGGTCCTGGGCCGGACTACTGCTGCAGCTCATAATCACTCTCCTAGCACAGACCCAAAACATTTGGTTGTTTCTCTGCACCAGCGTACCTTTTGGGGATAAATTCGTCCCACACTCCAGTTTTTATATGTCATAAACTCATATACCACAAAGGTGGTGATGGGATCTATGAAATGAATTCATATAGAAACCCCACCCCTATACATTTCTGAGGTGCGATGGTACTGATAGTTCCAAGACCATAACCTGTCTCGTTCACCAAGACATTTTCGAGCTTCACAACTGTTTTTCATCATCTCTAAAAAGAAATATTGATGGCGTATTATACACAGCTCTAGTCTGCCATGCCACTGTTAATAGGATCTCTTTGAAATGTTCTTGTGGCACATGGGATCTGAACAGCCTGTGTGCTCCCCTGACAAACCTGGGACAGAACAGAATCAGTGAACCATATGCTTTTAAGTTAATTGAGTTTCTCAGCGTGTCCCGGCCGGAAGTTGCAAAGCTGACGTCAGCAAGCAACTTATGACAGGAAGGACAGTTCTAAATGAATGAAAAACAGAATATGTTTTATGGCACCTCAGACATGTGCACGCTAATAGATAATACCTATCCTTAATTGGCTAAACAGATTATATGCCTAATAAACAAATCATATGTAAAGCCTAAATACACTGACGCCAATTCCTAATTCTTACCGATCTGATGGTCAGAACAAATTGGCAAGAACCGTTGTTGATGGAAAATATCTTCATACAGCAAACCGACTGGGATGAAGTCTTTTCCATTCCTTTCGGGGTTTGAGGGTTGGGTTGGGTTAGGGCCTCATTCTCCTAGACACTTATTGGCACTCTCAGTTTGATGGATAAGTCACGTGCTCGATAGTCGCGTAGGCCGCCACGTCTCGATACATGTCTGCAGTTCGATCACATGCCACGTGCTAGTATTGACTAGCGGAAAAAGGTGCGGCCACATACTCGGGTCGGTGGAGTGCGTACACCAAAAAGAAAGTTACAGGCTGTCAACAATCCAACGAATTTGTCAGCCAGAATCGGATCAGTGAATATTGGCACGTCGAAGTATTGGCCTAAGTAAAACAATGTATCCAACCTTTGGATTCTCCTGACCCACTAGAACTTTATAAGGTGAGACACCAAGGCGTTTTCATTCTTATTTTACGAACATGCATTCTTATTTCAAATAAATAAATATTATAATTGATATAATTTCTATTGTCTTTATTGTTTGAATTATATATTTCAATCTTTATATGTACATTCACAAATAAAAACCAAAGAGAGAAGGAGAGATAGAGATAGAGAGAGAGAGAGAGAGAGAGAGAGAGAGAGAGAGAGAAAGAAAGAGAGAGAGAGAGAGAGAGAGAGAGAGAGAGAGAGAGAGAGAGAGAGAGAGAGAGAGGCAGACAGACAGACAGATAGAGACAGAGACAGAGGCAGAAAGGCTGACAGACAGACAGACAGACAAACAAACAAACAGACTATAGAAGAAACCAACGAGTTCTGGTCAAAGTCGTCGTTCCCCATGAGGTTAATGCGGAGTGATGTGAATGAGGCAACGCTGAGTGAATATCACGTAGCATTCAAAGGAGTTGTAGAACAACAACTTTGACAAAAAGGAGTTGCTATCTGTATTTATCTCACCCCTGTATACACTAAAAGAATGGATGATACACAGGATGTAAACCATGGAGAACGGACTGCAATACTAGTAAGGGCATGGAGAACGACTCCCCAATTTAAGCCTATGGGACAAAAATACCAGGGGTGAAATAAAGACAGAGACAGTCAGAGAGGAGGGAGGATCAAATGGGGAAAAAGGGAATTAGGAAAGACGAGTCAGTGTGAAAATCCCATAATGGTGTGTCAGGAGAACGAGGGAGGACGTATGAAAAATGGTCGGCCTAGCGTGAGCATTATAAAATTATAATCAATACCGTTCATCTTACAGGCAGTGAGGCAGCTATCCGGGCGGCTAATAATTCTGTCCCCAAGCTCATCATGCCTCAATTAGTTTACAAATTACTCTGGTGGTGTGGCAATCTCATCCCAGCGGGCGTCTTCATGCTACCGGCGCGCGGAGACATCTAGGGGCCGACCAGTATAACATATACATGTCTATAAGACATCGATATGCTTATATCCAACGATGAATCTATCCGGCACAATCGGTTACAGTCCGTGACAATAACTATAGGTGCACTTCTCCAACGACAATCGGTAGGTGAGGGGAAATGCGGTAATATATTTTAAACCAGGTAGGTGTTTTAAGACATTGATGTCCTTATTAGCATCATGGAAAAAAAGAGTGACTTATTGGGAGTCTATTTTGGTGATCATCATCACAATGCATTCCACGGACCTGATTACTGTTGGGTTGAATCTTACTGTTAATTAGATTACTAGTGATCATTTCATAACATTCAATATCAATGTATGCAAACCTGACAGTTACCAGCATTGAAGCATGTATGATACCTGGTGAGATTTGGCTGCACTACAGACTATTTCAGCAGTCACAAAAATGTGCCTCACACGTATTGTACTCAAGAGAATATATTATGAAATTTGATATAAAGGAATAACATACGTATCAAAACCTTCACTACAAACATCTTTTAATTTTTATAGGTTTTATAATAGATATCAGACCCTGTTTTGGAGATCATTTGCACAAAATGGTCTCTCGTGACTATGGAATGCAAAACAGTGAACAAGACACAGCACCTGAGACTTATCACTATGTTATAATCATATATCTATAGAACGCGATGACTTCTAAATGGTCACTAACCAGTCGCTATTAACGATTGTCACGACTATAAAACACCTCCCAGAAGTTAAACTTTGCATTGTTTCTGTGAAGGCCTATGGCAAACCCAACAAATGAACCAATAAATCACAAGAAGGTCTCTGGACAAGGTAAATGCATATCTAAATGAGTGGCTGATCAATTCCAATTACTTAAGGTCGGAAGGAATTTGTAATAAAATGTATATGTGTAATAGGCTCGACATCGAAAGCCTCAGCGAAGGACTTTGACGATCTACCGTCGACGATCAACCACCCAGGCCCGGCCTGCCTTAAAGTTAAGATACATATAACCGGACATCCTAGTATACGATTGATTTACAAACAAATTGCGAGTATGAAGCAAAGAATGAAATGTAAGCAGAGCAGTGGCCCTAATTACTAAGCCCGTAATTAGCTGAGGGGCATCGGCACATGTATATCGACTGGTATATCTACATGATTGGTGGTGTCCTTTAAGGACAGCTACTACTTGGGGCCATGATAAAGCAGTGGGATTGACAGAGTGATTAATCAATTATACAATCTTTAACTCCATGAATAGCTTTCCTGGTGAATGGAAAAGTCTTGAGTTTGTTGACTTGTGCCTGCACATATAGGCAGGCCTCAAGGTTAGAGGGGTGCAGTGGATAGACTAGACTGGTTCCCTGTCCCAATGAATTATGGAACTGGTAACGCCCAGCCTTAAGCGACTGTGAACATTCTCTGGTTCCCCACTTATTGACCTCTCTCCCTCACAAGTTTCACCAAATACCTTATCTCTACTTGTTTATTATAAAGGATACTTTGTGAAAGTGTTTCTCTAAAAAACCTGCGTAGTACTAGCTGAACACTGTTACCCATGATGCACCAGGAAAATGCAGGCGTTACCCATAGTGCAACAAAATATGAAGACCGATACCTGGCCTATAATGTGAGTAAGCACATAGGCCAGGCTTTCAGGCTATGGATAGACAGCATTAGCAATGGCGAACCAGACGTAGTGGAGAGTTTACGGAACTAGTCTGTGCCACGGTGAAGGAGTGGAGTATCTGGGTGCGGAATACTATGTCAAACCCAGGAATCAACCAGAATCATCAATATAGAGGAGATGTCCAAGCATGTGATTGGCTCAATGCCAGCGAAGACAAGCTTAGTCTTGATATTAACCACACACATAACTGGCAATGAATAGGTCTTTAATCACACCAGACTGGAGGGGTCCAAGAGTTGTGCTAAAGCAAGTGTTCACCAACTAGGCCTTGACGAGACCAGCAGCTGGAAATGTACAAATAGTCATAGCTCTTCCACTGATCCACCTTATTCTAGCTGGCCGATAACCATATGGGACCTGAAAGGTGGTCTAGGGACCTCATCCACTGACCCGGCCCAGCCGTGCAGTCGACAAGCCCCGCAATAGTGTATGATGGAGGTCTCCAAATACAATCTCTCATACCACTGGCATTAATGAGGTTCATGTTTTACATAGGGGAACATTATTGTATATATTAAAAGTAGGCATCTACTAGCTCTGGGATACACATACCAGATACAGGCAGGTGAAACAAGACCCATCGTCGGAAACACCTGCTCATACCCCTGCCTCTTGGTGAACCCCGACCTCCTCCCAGGTCCAGCATCGCCGCCCCAAGCGTACTCTGCCGTGAAATGTCAGACTCTTTAAAAAAGTTAACAAACCATCAAAAATAAACTTGTTATTCTCACTTTAAATGTTCGCCAACAGGTGGAATTTACTCTTAGCTACCTGTAGTTTTAAGTCACATTCAAAAGGGGTCAAACGAGACTATTTTTGCTCTCCTCCTTTTCCCATCTACTGTTTTTCTCTGATCTCTGTCCATCTTGCAAAGGTCGCTAGGCTTTGTCCCTTCAACGTTTCTATGCGTGGTAACTCGATATACACCATAGCTCGAGTCACTTTCCAATAGTCGAAAAACCGAAACTAAACCGAACGCAAAATAAATACAGGAATGAAGAAGAACATTTCTGAGGAGTATTTGTGACGGGGAAGGTCAGGTGTGGCGTAGGTTAGAGGTGAAGGTGAGCTGGGGCATGGGGTGTGGGGGTAGTCGGGGTTGGTCTGAGCACCTGCTCACTGCTGGTTGACCCATACCAGGTCGACTCAACACGGACGCTCCATTAGCCAACGCTGACGTCACTTCTGGCACTAATGACGTCGTTTGATGGCGTCATAAGAGTTCAGGAGACAGGTGAGGTGACCCAATTGACCACGTCGACATTGAACAAATGATTTGGACATGGGTTATGTTCCATGCGTATCCTGTTTAGAATGCATGATCACTACAACGACAGTACATAACTGTAGAAAAACATCGGCATTTCTTTGCAGCCCGTTAGCATACTTCTTCTTTGCTAAATAGTTTGTTTAACATCCCCGGAGTTATAGGATTATCTCAAGCGTCAGAGGTGATCATATTTATGAGAAGAATTCCGGTACAAAATTGGTATCATGACATTTGTCTATAACATGTACAACAAGACACTATGAAACATCAATCAGTTGAACACAGTTGATTTTCAAGGTCATTTATAAGCCTACACATAACCCAATATCCCTGGATATATAAAAAAAGGCGCAGCTTAGGGAAATAGAATTTACTTGGATTTTATTATGATGAATTATTTGTAAGACAAGTAATAATTGACCGTAAGAATTGGTAAGTCAATTATGATCAAATAGATAAGATATATGAAATATATGAAATAAAAACCAGTATTGTATAATAGGTGTGGGTTGGGCAGGCAGGGAATTTAAGTGATTACGAGTGAGAGAGTGATTGGATGAGTGATTGGTTGACTAGGTTAAGATTTGAGTTTATGATGTAGGCCGCTGTTCGCCAGCTCGGCACTCGCTCTCGGGTACCCTGGCATGTCAGTAAAAAAGGACAAAACGAAATAAGAACAACTTCATTTTTAACCACATACAGATAAGAAAAAAAGTGGTACGAACTGAGAATCCACTGATATCTGCTTCCCCCTGGTCCTCCTGTCTGCCAGACTGCTTGCACAATCAGTTTGTCTACTGAGGGCGTCATCTGTATCCCTAACTGACCCCGCCCCTATTTAGCTACTTCCTTCCTTGCTGGTCTGCCTGCCTGTCTGTCTGTCCTGCAGTGAGGCGTGTGTCGCAAAGGCACTTAGTACCAAGAATTAGGTTATGGCCCCCCTAATGATATCACGGACCCCATGGCAGTGGACACTGGCCTAACGTCCCCATTACTGACCTCGCCAAACCCTTACATTATCTCATCTCAGGGTTAATCTGGTGCATGGTCAGGAGCTGGCACCTAAATGTGGTTGATTACGAGGAAAAGTAAAAGTAAATACTGATATAGGGAGGGACTCTATATGCCCCGAGACGGGTGTCCCTTGTGTGAGCTAGAAATCCTATGATGCCGTGCCACTTTTAGGATGACTTGTTGCCATGCAACTTGTACCATATCATATCATATTTCGTGCACATATATTGTTCTCATGTTCCCCCTGTTATATATCATCCAACATGATCTCCTCATACTCCCATTCCAGTATCGTCATAGCACCCAGATCTGTATTCTCTCGTTTCTTCCCCTCATGATACCCTGACTAAAACAGACTTGTCATCTTCCCATTACCCACAGACATCCCGTCATCACCCATACTAGCATCATCCAATTGCATCTCTTTAGACCCCTGGTGTTGGGATGTACGGAGCTGCTTAACAAACCTCGAAAATATTTAATTCGACTGGTGTCTGAGAGCACCACGATCTAAATTCATCAACAATAAAATAAACTTAGTTTGACTTTATTATTGACTTTAACAGCGTATGTTAATAAAACAGAATTTATCATTTTGGGAATCCTGCATCACCGTCAGTCTATAAGTCAACAATTCTACCACATTTTGATTCTGGTCATATCTGGTATATTGAATAAACAAATACTTTATTATAGCATTACATGTGGCCCACAAAACTGGATGGATATAGCAAAAATGTGGAATAGTTACATGCAAAGGAAAACATACTGATGATTGTTAATAGAACATTATACCACATGGCAAACTACATGTATGTAAAAGCTCAAAATGAGAGATACTATGAAAAAAGATTGATACATACGCGACAATATGATGTCCCAGTTTAACTAGACTATCATAATTGTGATTGTCAAATATTATATGAACAAATAAAGAATTTAAACAAAAAGTAATTGACCAGTATATTTAATCAGTTGGTAGTGCCAAATGTCTTTGTTCTCAATACTGAAATCGGACGGTTTTTCTCTGCATGGCTGGTTTCCATTGACTAAAATATTTTCAAAAGTGCCGTAAAGTTAATTGGTGGTTACCGAGAAGTTCATCTCTGGCAGATAATGGCCATACCAGTATATTTAGCAAGCATGGTTGATAAGGTAAGTATTATGTACAAGGTACGAGATTCACAACAGCAGTCTTGTTATTCAAAGCTAAGGGTGGAATAATAAGGGACTCTATGACATCGATTGTGTTCCGCAATGCAATCTCTCTCTAATACTGAAACCAATGTCAATATCTCTTGGCGTACTATATTTGCCGCCGATAGCTTAGAACGACTGTTAATCCTGGGCCAATAGACCATTTACGCCTATAGAATGCACCCTTTTCTTTTTGATTGCTCTACTTGGGGTGGCAAGACGTTTGGCTGGGAAACCACCTAAAAGGTTAGCATAACACTGTTTGTTATCCTACCCAAGGGCAACATATGCTGGTAAAGTTTCGTTTTCTTTAACCTGCAATCTAATTGGTATTTGAGGACGTCTGGAGACCAAATATATTGCCACGCTCATGTTTGTTGAGAAAGCAGGACCCGACTCCTAAAACCGACACATAGAAATTCACCAGGAAAATAATGATGTCAGATATTAACAATCCTACTTGTTCACTGCCAAGAATGCAGTTCATTGACAACTAGTAACAACACTAGCTATCCAAATTCATTTTCCATAGCAAACATATCAATGGTCAATGGTAAGATTTTAGCCTGCGGCTGGATGTCGAAAATTCTCATGGCTTGATTTTGGAACAGATCCCAGAGCCATGTCAGGCTTAGTTAACCCTTTTCCTGCAGCAGAAAAACGCTCTCGACACAGCTTCACATCGTAGCCGGTGCCTGCAGTAAGACCTCTTCTATAGCAGACACTATAAATCTAGCAACAACAATATCATAGGAATTCAATATTTTATTATGCTATCAATGGTATTACAGTGTCCTAAATATGCCCTATACGGCCCTTGGACTTTGACAAGGTATTATTTCCCTTTCTATCGAATTCTGTATATGATTATCGATGATACCTGGAGTTATCGTGCTTTAGTAGTCAAGGGAATGCCTGAAAGAATTATGCTGCGGTAGCTGTAGGAAAGCTTGGACGCATCATGCCGCAGTACCCAATCATGCTGCGGGGATGCCTGGAGGCATCATTTTGTAGTGCCCACGGGAATAACTGGGGGCATCATGATACAGCACCTACATCTACATGAATGCCTGGAGGCGTCATGCTGCGTTGAAAGGGTTAAAGGAGGCTTTCTGACACCCATCTACTGGTGTTACTCCTGCTCTAAACAGGTTCCCCGTGAGTAAAAGCCACTCGTCGGAAGTATTTACTGCGGTTAAGTTCTGACTGGTCAATCTGTCTGACAAGGTGAACAACCAACACCGACTGATCATCTTACAAAGGTAAGCCTCTTTCGGCGCATGCGCCCACACACCACTCACTTGTTGGCATAATCATTACAATTTTGCTGACTGGCTTGGGGCCATCCATAAAGTATTTCACACAGTTCTGCAGTATTTGACATCCCCTTCTCTTTTCCACCCTGTGCGCAACGGATTACAGAAGGGTATCTTGAAAATTGAACACTTTCTTACCCACCCTGTTTCGAACCAACTTTAAAGAATAGCCTCCTAGCACTGTTCTTACCATGCCGAATGTTCATTTTGGGTTTCCTGTATAAGTCAATATATCTATAAATGTTTTTCATTTTTGTTTTGGATTTGAGGAAACACCACAAAATTAGGACAAAAATCTATCCTTTACCGTAAATATAACTGGGGATCAAAGAGTGACGACGCCTTGGGCGTCACATGTTCCGATCATGCGATTCAAGGTTTAGACATTAATTCGGTTCGGTATTACTACTAGAAATATGCATAGCTTTTCCGGTGGAAAAGGTTGGTCACTGGATGCAAATGTGTTCACTCTGATACTAAGTACAATGTAGTCTACTTTTCCCGGGACCCATTGTCAAGGAGCGGTACTTGGAGGGAAATGGAGATGGGATGGCAGGGCTACCCTATATTGGGAAGAGCTGGGCGATGCAGGTCAATTGGGATGGAGTAGGGATACAAGCCAATTTGTTATTGAGAGGGACAGGGTAGATGGAGGAGCGAAAGGACGCAACCTACAGTATTGCACACTCGACGGACTGTGCCAGGAACGGGAATTCCTTATATCTTTGACAGAAATTCACCAATACAAGTGGCCCTCCTATAGCCATGAAAAAACATGGGCCCCATCCTCCCAGCACAGAAGAATTTGGCCAATGGGTGAAAGGGATGGTGGAAGGCTTGGATCAGTAACAGGTACGAGAGTGAAGTAAGACATATGGGAGAGAGATGGAATAGATAATAGAGAAGCAAGAGTGTAATATGTAGTAAAGAAATATGTCTATATCGTGTATACATTTTGCATAGTTTGCTAAAAGGCACTCTCCATGTACATCCAAACGAAAGTGTTGTGTACATATATATCTGTCTTCTCAGTACACTAGAAGGGTTTTGACGAGGACGATGGGTGTCAGAGGTAAACAAATCTGGAATTAGCAAACAGCAGATATTCCATATATCTGGTCTAAACTTCATGTGCAGTAGCATCCCACTTGATGGGATAGGGTGGCCCCTTTAAACATCTAATTGGTAATAAACATTCTGTTGCAAGCAAAGGAAAATCCTTTAAGCGGGGTTATACTGTATTACAAAAAACATGTATGGATATATTTAGGGTTGATGAGAAAATCTGAAAACCTCAAATAATCCGAGAACTTGTATCCCTGGATACATACACAATAATACATGATTCTGATCCATGTCTTATTCTCCGAGAAGTTGACGCGCAGTAATATCCAAGCGAGTGCAGATCTGCTAACACACTACTTTGAAAGCTAGGAACTTTTATCTATATTCTCATAGGAGTTTACTAAGATTCGTTATCTCCTCGGTAGCCATCTTTGGACTCTATCCATTTAAAATGACAGGATCGTATTAGGTTGATAATAAATATCATGACTAGGCAGAAATAATGGACCTAGGGGCAGGCGTGTGAATAAGTGACCCTCCTTCCCGCATCTCACTCAGAACTCATTGCTACACTCAATCAGCGGCCAATTCTGGCAATATACACAAAGCGAGGCAGGAGGTGTGAACGGACAGAAGGGGACGCTGCTCGTGGGGCACGCGGCGCCAGCTTGCGTCAGTTTACAACACGTGGGTTGACCCGGCTCCTGTAAACAGTCTATTCACCCGGTATTGGAGGGTAGAGGCTTATTTCCATTGGACGACAAGACAGCACCGATTATTTGACTTCTCTTGAAAGTATATGCCTTGTTTCTAAAGCATTCTTCCGGGTGCATACCGATGAGATTTTCCTGTTAAGATCTTGAGGATCATTAATGAAAATAAGGTTTACTTATTCCATCAATGAAAAGGAAGTCAGTCGGCGGTGGACTCATTGCATAATCTTCACTAAAATAATCTATAAACATTTCTCACTCAGTCTCTTTTCCATTCAGTGATCATGCAGAGGAAGTTCCAAATAATCGGTCGGTGGTTCCCGACTGCAGATCGGTGCCAAATAATCGGTAAATGGAAATAGGCTTGGTGTTCCCACTCACAGTATAGCCCACAATACCAACGACACCAGCCAGTCGGCGTCGTACCACAGGAGTAACCTCAATATCATTTACAAGCTGGTAAAGTGAAGCACATTGTAAATGGATGTGACACTGTCCAGGTTTACCATACAACAGGGGATTTCAAAATTCCTGTACATTCCCCTGATTAATTTCTTATTCCCCCTGAAAACTAAAACTAGAAAATCTATATATTAAACTGCCGTACAAGTGTCCTTTCCAACCATTCATTTTGTGAATACTTTACCAGACTTACACCATAGCTTAAACTGTTATAAATCTTTCTTATCAGCATCTGTAGCCACAGCATTGTCCCATATCTTTTTTTTAAACATCCGACTGACAAAATTCTAATCAATTTTTGGTTCCTGCTCTGTCGGTCGTTGTTGATATGCTAACGCGGATACGTTGTCAGAGGCTAAACTCCGAGCTTTCATATCCATATTTGGACCCATGACCCACAATATCAATGAGAAAATCAACCTGGGTTGAATTTATCAGAAGTGTATATTTCTGGCAGTGTCAGTGGTGCCAAATTCATCAAATATAGTACAGAGATCAGTCTATGTGACTCTATAGTCGCTATAGTCTATAAATTCTAATTCTAATGTCCAGCTGCATCTGAGCTATAGAGATTACTAAGTTAACTTCATATAGTATTTATATTGTTATAACAGACTACATTCTACAAGGGCTATGGTCAAAACATCATAAATATAGTTATACAACTGTGGCCTCGCCATCATCATGATAGCCAGAGAGCTTGAAACAATCTCAATGGTTTCATGTGGCAGTGACAGTGATGGAATCTAGGTGATGAAAAGTAGGGAAACAAATCCATAGTTTACACATTAATTTTACTGAGGCCAAGGATATTTTACTTCCTACACCACATAGACAAGGTATAGGAAGGACTGGCCTTCGATTCAGAGGTAAGTCTATCATTGATAATGAGAAGTCTGAATCAACCATCGAGATAGATCATGCTATGAAAGCTCTAATGTTTCCACCAAATTGGCTTGAATATATGTTATCATACATTCAGGCGCGACGCTTTTGCGAAACAATGTGTATGTGTATGTATGTAGGATTTATATTGGTTGCCAAAAACCTCAATGATTTCTGGTCCTTTCCTATACGAAATCGGCCAATGGTGCGGCCTCAAAAAGAAATCGTTCTCGGAGGCAAAAATCATATTTCCTCATTCAGTGGTGTCAAATTTCGCATTTGTCGCTACTGGCATCAGTGTGGACGGCAGATTTTACACCTGCCGGCTGTAAAAGCACTGATATCATAAAACGGAGAGAAGCGGAGTCAGAATTTGTTTTTGAAATTTAAAACTTTTCCTGGCAGGGGGGTGTCTTTTGGGCGTTGATGAATATTGCAGTAAGTCAGACCAATACTTAATGCAACGTTAATAGGCATTAACGAGCATAAAAGAATGTAAGACTAGGCAAACAGAAACTTTGGCAATACGTGGTTGTGTTTGCTTTCTACGCGATCTCCACCTTTTTCTGACATGTGTTAGATACGCCATAATGTAGTGTCAGTGTGACTAGAATTATTTTTACAAATGATCAAAAGAAATAAGTCGGAAATACGTAATTTTCCTTCCGTCCATACCTTTTTCCGAAACGTAGAATATAGGTGAGAATTTAACGCCAATGTGACTTTTGCATTATATGGTGGTGGTAATAATGGTAATGGAGTGGTGATGGCGTAGAGTTTCGTTGTCATGATAATCGACCCCGCTCAACGTAAATAAGTACGTGCAAAGGCGAGTACACCTAGAATACACTGTAGCACTCAGTCCTGTCATAAACCAAAAACAAGCGATGGTAGATGGTAGATTGTTGGTGCGTGTAGGGGTCTCTTAGGTGCGGGTGGCCAAGTATTGTTGCTTCATTGGCAAATGACCAGGGTAACCGGCCAGCTATGAATTACTCTGCCTCCGAATGAGCAGCTCTTGGGACAGGTAGAGCACCTCAGAGTGAGGGAAGGGGCTGCTCACAGGTTCGTGGCTCGACGATGTGATCCGGAGACACCTGTTATTAGACGCCGACGTATTCGTATATATAAAGGTAAGTATGGGGTGCGGGTGTGCTATATATATATATATATATATATATATATATATATATATATATATATATATATATATACATACGCAGAGAAACAAAACCAAACCTTATTTTATGAGAAGAGTCAAAGCAATAGGGCGCATTCATATTGATATGGATAGTGCAGGTCAAATATGGATCGGTAACTTAAACCGGACGCCATATTCTATAACAGTACAATATGTATGGAGGCATGATTTTGTGTTCCAGGTGCTAATGGAAAGGTATTGAGAACATGTTTGTTTACTAGTATGATATAGACTGGTTATGCGTGCAAGACCTTTCATGAATATGGCTAGCAACACATGCATGCAACACAACCGACGCAAATTCCGTGGAAACACCGAGTGTGGAAATGTTGCAAGGGGTGTGAATAGTCAACACATGTTATGCATGAGTTGTGTTATATGCATCCAGAACATGACGATCAAACAGCTTTAAATACATATTTCACAGTTTATAGTGGCGATACCAAATGAGAGTTTTTCCTTCTTGTTAGTTAGGGTAGTTTAACGTCCATTTTGTTCAATTAGACTTACTTTGGGTTTGATCGAATCTATGAAATGAATCTAGAAAGAAATCTCACCCCCACACATTTACTGAGATGAGAGTTCCTTTAATTCCCACACCATATATACATGGAATGAGAAGGATTGGCCTTTGATATAGCAGTAAATCTATCACTGCTGATGATGAAGGAGAAAAGTGGCTGCAGTGAGACTCGAACCCACAAAGTCCTACCTGGGATTACAATCCAATACCCTAACCACTGAGCTAACTCTCCACCCCACGATGAGAGAAAAAAACAGGTTTTTCTAGTATGTCCTCACCCAATAGTTGCTTAATTTATATCGCACATATATTGAAAAATATGGTTTTCTGAAGTCATCTGAAAATACTTGGTCGCCTGCTCCCTGCAGGGCTCAGAGGTGAGGGATGCCCTGGTCACTGTCTTCCCTCCGCACGCCAGCTTCTCCAAGGATCCTCGGCGCCTTGCGACTGACATGCGCTCTGCCTGTCTCCCCTCCGCTTATATATAGATGTGCTCTCTTGCGGACATATCTTGTACATATAAATTCTGTGAAAGTGTCTATATCATAGTAGCATGATATCATAAAATATCAATCACTAAATCAGAAAAAAATAGATACTGTCTTATGTGGAGCCCATCACACCATGACAGGGCAGAATATGACGTCCACTGCCCAAATAGAGACACTGTAACTCCTCTGTCCATGTGAAAGGAAGAAGACGGTCTTACCGACTATATATGTAGTATGTGACAGACCTACTACCCATATATGAAGCAGGTCTTAATCTAATTGCGCTTGTATGGAGAGAGTGCTAGTCCTACTCTCAATTTCCTTATATACTGAGAACATTAGAGTCCAAATGCCCATTCGTGCAGAATGTGCCAATCATACCATTTTGTGTTTAACTCCTTGGTCTTAGGAATGTGATAAAGATATAACTTTTAGCTCAGGTCACCTGACATGTGTACCTGTAGGATATATAGTTTGATCATCCCATGCCATCTGATGAACTAAAGGGATAGACGAAATATATATACAGACGTACATTCATTTAGGTGTCATATATCCATTACCACATTCCTCGTGTATGGACTAGGAACTGTTTTTGGCGTTTCCAATAGAGGAGCACAGGACTCTGATGATCCTATATTCTGTTCCACACTGAGTCAGCCCTATTTCTATCATCTACACCACGCCAAGGCACCTGCAACACCAGATAATCTTACTTTCAATCCCAATTACAAAAATAATCTGCTAGGAGACTCCAATACTGTGTAGAAATACCTGTGCGAAACCTACAAAGGTAGCATGCTGGGTTTCTGCACCTCTTAGTAATTGCAGGTGTTGGCTTAAAGATAGTAAATGGACCAAATATGTGAAGTAAGCTACGAGCCCCTACCTCTATTAAACTATTGTTGCAACGTATTTGAACACGGAACCGCACTCAACATCAGACGATACAGGGAGTGATTGATACGCATGGCCATTTATAACTCACACACCAATAGGCGTCAGACCAGAAGTGATAGAACGAGCAGAGGTTTTACTTTGAGAACGTTACCGCGGCCAGTTGCTATCTTACTGAGGGACAGGCGCTACTTGAGACCGATCACAGCCCTGTCTAGGCGACAGTGATCACTGAGGGGTGTATTAATGTCTTGGGTGGCTAGAGATCATTTAGTGCGGCCTGAGTTTCCTGCAAGGCGAGCTCACATATTACAGACTGAGTAGACCATGTGATATTGAACTGGGCTCCTACTATGAATCAGTTTTCAGTTCCTTTCATGTACCTTTCTCCCTCTAGTTCGCCTCCTTTCTCTCTATTGAAAGATTATATGTCATCTGTTAAATCAGTGATGTCAGTTGAGGTCAAGAAATACTTTTCATGTGGAATTTATTGCCTCAGAGAGAAACCATGAAAACCAACTTTTTCTAATTGCACATAATGAACCTTTGCAGGTCGATTTTACATCATTGTGCTATTGGCCTTGGAATAGGGCTTGGGTGTGTGGGCAGATTTGAACCACTTTTTTTGTGTGTGAATGATGGCCGATTACTATTCCCTTGTACACTAGAAAAATATAAATTCATAAATTGAAAACGAAAATAATGATTTCATTGTATAATATAGAGCACGGTCCCTTGATAGAAACGAAAAGGTTCATTCGACCATGATCATTTCTTTCAGGCTCTTCGGGTTCTATATTGGTCTTTTCCCATTCTTAATTCAATGGAGAAATAACAGTCATTATTCAAAACTTATATTTGACGGTGTGAGTTTTTTAGTGATCGTGGTTTGTATCGAAAGTATGCTGTGGATCTCTGTTTACTCCCATCCAGCCACACCAACATTTGTTCTTACTGAGATGGCGGCTACCCCAGCATCCAGTACATAAACAGGGATGATGAATATTCAGAGACACGGCAGAGAAAGATGGCATACATGGATGTAAGTCAAATGAAAAGTCAAATGATGGCTGATGGAAGAGGTGTTGGCGACACCAAACAGGAGCCAGGATATGACGTCATAAATAAATCAGATACAACTTCCTGTATATCCAGACACGTGCCCGTCATACTGACGTCACAATTCGTGCGTGAATAGACATACTGGATCCCTCAAATGTACTACTAATATTGATCCATAGGCGGCTTAAACGATTGACGTGCCATTGGATAGATTCATATTTAACCTGCAAGATATTTCAGCAGCATTATGCTTCGTGAAATTCAAATTCAACAGCGGGACCGATCGACTAGTATCCGCTGTGTAGGTAGAAAACAGCACGAAAGCCAATCTGTGAATGAGAACGAACTGCCATCAGACCAAAGCGGGCAACTGGAGCCAGGCGCCCAGCAGGGCGTCGATTTCTGAGCCCACAGCTACCTTTCCCTGATTCAAATAACGGCCTATTCCGTCCGCATGCAGACAGCTACGGACCTGTTGATTGGATGGCTCTGTTCCATTCACCTTCCTCTTAAATGAATCAACCTAGAATCACGGGAGACTCTCACGGGAAACTAAACTTTGAATGCCTGGGTTTTACTCGAGTCACACTCCCTATTCTCTGCCACTCTGTCGCTGTCCCTCTCTCTCTCTGTATCTTTTTATTGGTTGCTTTTTCTCATATTTTCCTTTTCCAGTGCTGATTTTGGGAAGAACGCAATACGCTCCCAACTCATCACGAGGTGAACGGGCATTGACGCAAGGCCTGCTGGGAAGCACCTTCATCCGGGATATTCAAATAAGTCCCGGATGTGTTAAAAGCGGATCTACTTCACACCTACCCCCACCGCGCTTGCGTCGCGTGAGCTTCCGGTGCAAAAAGAACGCTGTTTTTATTGCCATTGTGGTCTGAGCCTGTCGCAAATGGCGTTGATGTCATTCCCCCCTCCCCCCCCCCCCCCACACACACACATAAAATAAATCACACGTATGGACCATTTACCATAGAGCATTAGAAGTATTTTAGAATATTTCTGGATGTAAAATTCTTCATGATTAAAACACATGTATTTTTTTTATTTATCAACCAAAATTAGAAAGTATGAAGCATTAAGCCGATATTATACCCTGGGTGGTGTTCTATATGCCTCTATATGATATGGTCGTGGGTTTGAGTCCCACTGAAACCAACCTTTCTTACTTATCCCCAGCAGTGGTAGTCTTACTGCTATATCAAAGGCCATTCCTCTTCATACCATACCTTTGTGGTGTGGGAAGCAAAGGAACACTCATGTGCATCGGTAAATATGCAGAAGGAGGATTTATGCCTGAATTCATCTCATAGATTCGACCACCACACATGCGGCGTAAAACTAGTGAGAAAAGTGAGATGGTATCCCTCGTGGTCGTCTGGGATATCAAATAAACAAGCAGAGAGAAGTTATGAGGGTGTACTTTCTTGCCAGGGGCGGACGAAACGGGCGGATACTGAGAGAAACGAGTAGGTTGAGTGCTCATATCCTTTCCCTTTGCCGAGAATTCTGTGATAATAAACCCGTTGTGAAGTTACAGTTGATTTAATACGCCAGTTTCTAGAGGCCATCATACCTCTTACTGGGCAGGATACTGAAAGAAACGAGTAGGTTGAGTGCTCATATCCTTTCGCTTTGCCGAGAATTCTGTGATAATAAACCCGTTGTGAAGTTACAGTTGATTTAATACGCCAGTTTCTAGAGGCCATCATACCTCTTACTAGCAGGAACATAGACCTGCGCCTTTGTACAATGCAAAGTAAAAGAAATACTTATATAGAACTGCATCGAGAATCGTATAAATAGACAATACTCCACGAGTTTGGATGGGCCGCAATCGTCATCGAGGCGAAGCCGAGTGACGATTTCGGCCCATCCAAACGAGTGGAGTTGTGTCTATTTATGATTCGAGTGCGGTTCTGGATTAATCTCACCCCTTTTTATCAAATTAAATATCATCAAACTATCAAAATAATTAGAAAAGACTTAGCAAATCCACTACGCCACGGCCGTGGCGTAGTGTTGTCACTTTACGGGGGTGATCGTTGAGTATTTTTTTCTAATGTTATTCCTATGGCTAAACTTGTACCAGGGGTGAGATAAAAGGAGATATGTACAGCTTAGAATGGTGTGTTAGGTTATGAGCTACTGAGAACCAATCAAGGATTAACGTTACTACCGTCTTTGCAGGCAGATAGAGGGTTCCAATAGATCAAAATGGCTAGTTCCCGGTGACTGTATGACACTGTAAATCACTCTAACATTCCTTATGTAATAATACATCGAACACAATGGAAGCGGAGTATAGGTAACTCCTGGAATAGTGGACACCTTACTCTAGCTGGTCACTATATCGGCCGTTTCAGTAGATTTGCATTCGAGAGTAGCATTCGAGGTATTTGGGTAGTGAAAAGCAGGCTTAGTTAAAGGGCGTGACCGGTCAATGGGTGTGGCCAGACGGGAGTAACCAGCAGGAGAGTGTAGCCAATAGCAAGAGGTGTTTGGTAGGCGTGGCATGGATTGGTGGGCGTGGTCCCAGAGAGGTAAAGTTTTAGAGGCGTTGGGAGGTAAAGAGAACGTGTGAGAAGTTACGTGGTCCTCTAATCGGGGAGTGTGGAGTGCTTGCTAATTAAGGAACAGTGAGAATGATAGGGCAATTCGGGTGAGAAAGAGGAGTTTGGGCAGGAACATCAAGTATAGGAGTGGTACCTGTAATATTTGGCTTGGTGCGTGAGGGTGGTGATCGAATCTATGAGATGAATTCAAGCAGAAATCTCACACCTACAGATTTATTGAGGTGAGAGTTCTATTACTTCCTACACCCCATAGACATAGTATGATAAGGACCACTACTGGTGATGAAGGAGAAAGGTGGCTTCAGTATGACTCGAACCCACACCCTTTGGATTACATGTCCAGTGACTTAACCACCGAGCTAACCCCCAACCCCCACCTAAAGGGAAGAATATAGCAGGGAGGATGAAGTATAGGTTTGACTTGGGTGTATGCATAAAGAGGCCGTGTGGGAGGACTCGGGGTATTTTCAGAGCGGGGTAGTGTGCAGTTCAAGGGGAATGGGAGGGAGGGGATGCTGGCGGAGGCGCGGACTTTTCTAAATACAATACAGCGGACCTGACATTTGACAGTCAGATCCATTCAGAAGCGCTACACCACGCCTGACAGGTCAAAGGCAACAGCAACCTTGAACTCAGTGGCAGAGAGGACAATGGCGTTTCCCTCTTTTGTGAGCAACACAAGGAGCAAAGTACAAGATTAAAGACCTTCTTTATATATGATAGCGCGATCAGACTGTCGCAGGTCTCATACCATCTTCCATACGAAAATAGGAATAATTTCACCAAAAATATCAATAGGATTTTTGATAACAAAATAGGAATTTAATGTGAATTTTGATCGAAAAATGGGGTATCACATTCTCATTGCAATTTGTTGTGCCCCTCTTTACGTGGAAAAAATAGCTTCAGTGGATTTTGACAGTTCCTTTCCATGCTTTAACTGTATTTTATATTAAAGTAACTGCGGTATGTACATTTATCGTACCTCTAATAAAAAACTCCATAGGCTTAACATTAGCGGGTTGTATTCGGTCTACAGTGCAGGAAAATGAAATTTATCGCTCTAGTGGGATACAGTTGTCAAATGACGTCATTGAAAAGCGACCAATGATTATCACTGATTATCGGTGAGTTTTATTAATTTGCTGAAGTAATTTAGACGGGGTAGGATAAATTCTAAAAGTTAGTCGTGTTGTTTATCACACTCCGGCATGTCACATATCACTGCTCTCGGCTTCACCTCGCGCAGTAAACGTGACATTGCCGTCGTGCAATAAACAACAACACGACTAACTCTCGTTTGGTTTCTCCTAAGTATGTAACATTTTATATGTATCGATTAAGCGTATCCATTACCTGGCCACCCTATATTGCATTCACACCTTTCCAGGCCACATATATATTGATATGTAACACTAGGAATTTTCTATAAAAATTATGAAGAAATAGGAAACAATGATGTCTCTGATAATCTGCTGAAAATAAAATTAGATAAAATAGTAATAAAAGTAATATGAAACCTGGAAAGTTGGTGATTTCCACATATGGATATATCATTCACGAAGTGCGTGTAACAACATCAGTTTAAATTGTCTTAAATAAACTTATTCACATTCGGTCTTTGGACAGGTTTTATCAGGTCAGTACAGTTATACTTGTCAGGTATTTACAACTGCTATATACAAAAATGAATTTATTAAGAAATAAACATATTGAAGAATCTTTCTGCGAAATTAAGAGAAAGCCAGCTTCTTGATAAAAAACATATTCAGAAATATACGCAGTGTAAGATTTGAACCAATAAACTCGTAATGACGTAATGGTAGTACAATAGTTCCTTGGGTTGCAAAAACAGTTTACACATACAACTTAGCCTAGTAACATTTCTTTGTTTCGTGGTCACCTTTGCTCCTTTTTTCCCTTTTGTCTTATTCAATTTCTTTTTTGTTTATGTTTTTCCCTCCGCTCCTAAGAGGGAGGGAAAATCCCATCCCTTACAAGATCTCCCCGTTGATATCAGACTCATGGGTATTTCTCTTATCTAGTTTCTACTAACTAGCTGACCCCTTTCCTAGTTTGGTTTCATTGATTGCTACTTAATAACCTATTAGGAATTTAGCAGCTGTTCTGCTAGATAAGTTAAAACGACCAGTCCCTGGGTAATGCAAAGATCTGACCCTATAGACTTATCATAATGATCATTCCTGATATAACATAAAAACTGATCCAATATTCTGATGACTAGTAACATTGGCCCTGGAATTCACGCAGTATGTAACCTTAAATTTACTCCTTGAGAATGTTATAAAAAGATATAAGCCCCCTCCAGCTCACACAGTGAGTGAGCAGCCCTGTGTGTAGATGGTTAGTGCACCAGTGACACACCACTGGTGACGGTCCCCACACCGCACCGCGATCAAGGAGGTTTGTTGTTGTTGCTTTTTTTTTTTGGGGGGGGGGGGGGGGGTGGTCATACGCCCAGCCGGCTGAGTGGGTCAATGGTCATTATGTGTGTGTGCGGGGGTCGGGGGGGGGGGGGCACTCTGATCACCTCAGGTGGGGCATGGGCAATTCATACATCTCTATACTCTTTATACTCGTTGATTAAACATAACTTCACAGTGGGTATAGTATTTATATATTGTATGAGGACCAGGTTGACATTGATATGCACAGAGACAGCTATATAGACAGGCATACCGGCATACAGAGATACACAGACAGACAAAGACATTGAGACAATCTCGCAGTCACACACTGACACTCTCAGGTACACACAGATACAGACACTGACACAAAGAGATGCACAGACATACAACGATAGAGAGGTGCACATACAGATACAGATACATAGACAGACATATAATACACAGATACACATAGAGATAGAGCATATATTATATTAGTTCCCATGTTTCCTTGTTGTGGTCATTGCAATGATGATATTGCATGTCATAGTTAGTAATCACGGCTGTGTGTGCACTCTCCTACCTGCCATGGTGAGTGGATCAGCAGGTCGAGTCTCTGGTTTTAAATACCCGTCTAGGACATCAGGACAAGCCAGTCTGGTCTCTAGAACTACACATCGCTCTCATACGTGAGGCAAGGTCGCAAAGGTCGCCAGTGTTATAAAGGCCAGCTGAGCGGTGGGCTGATAGTGTCCAACGTTGCTCCCAGCTGGAAATTGTACCTGCTAGCCCCGCTCTGCGCACACTCACGGGCGTCGTAGGCGGGGCTTACTCTTCTGGATTCGTTAACTGGGCCTAATTGCCTTGTATCATCTTTAATGCAATGCGAAAAGCATGGCCCCAACCCAAGCATAGCGTATTGATTTGTAGCTACGAGAAATTAGCAAATGCGTTACATCAAACTATGGGCTATGTATGAATAGCTGGTATTGTTATCTAGTACATGTATACATGATTAACCGTAGGGGTTATGCTGTGTTATCAGTGTGAGTGATAATAATACTGATGCTGAGATTTACCCAGGGTCGTCTTGTTGCTGACCTATTCCACTGTGAAAAGGCACACATATCCTGAAATGATCATTGTTGCTTTTGATATTCCTGTCATTTTAATGAAATAAAAGTCGTCGCGGTATTCGTCAAAAACAATCTGCAACTATCTATACACGGGTGCACTCTTTTCAAACCTTAAGGATTTTCGTCTGCCTTTAATCCGTGAGAATGCTATACAGTAGTTAGATGCTAGTACAGAATTCTGATATCTATTTCCTAACGGGTCAATGCCATAAACAATAAAGACTGCTTAAATTAAAGATACGTAAAACCTTATAAGGAAAGGGGGCTTAGTGCCTGTACGAAGTCATGGGAGGGTGTTTAGGCTACCTTCCTTTCTGGAAACTATAAGCTTACCAGGTTAGCATATATCATTCCCTTCCTCCTTGGCATAGAGCGCATAGTTAAGCCAGGCAAAGTTGTAATATGTATGGTGATGGTAGGAGATCACAAGCTTAACAGTACTTACAACTTTTCAAATTAAGTTGACAGTCTCTTATTGATGTGGGTGATCGTACAATTAGTGATAGTCATGTTGGTGTTTATCATAATCCTATTAGAGTTCTGTTAGTTTAGGCGAAGTGATTTCATCAGGGATTAAGGAGATAATATACACTATGTGTGATTTGAATATCTCCAGCTGGTACACCTTACACATTTAAGTGTGTCATTAGTGCGCCAATAGACACGGAGTTTAGACGGTCAACAAGAGTCATTGCGGCATAGATCATTCACAGCATACTACTAGAAGTGTTATTAGAGATCAGATATACATATATATAACTAAAGGCAAAATATGTATATAACTAAAGGAAAACCGCTTATTCATGCAGTGAACTTAGTCTATTAGAAATAGTATATCCCTCTCTGAGAATGGCAATATACGGGCATGACAGCACATGCTTATCTATACAAGACTGGCCTTTCATTTCCGTAGAACAAATACTATGAGTAACTCACCCGAAGTTCTGCGGCAGTGTGAGCAGCTCACCGAGTGCGAAGTTGGGCAGACCCTTGACGGATGCCAGGTCACGCTGGTGGACCGCGAGAAGGGTTGATCCGGGCAGGTCATGCTCCGAGCAGAGCGTGGGCTGACTTTGCATCAACGATGGCTTCGTCAGCCTCATCACTGCAAAAGATAAATAAAGATGTCAGTTGGGATCAGAAAAAAGTCGAAATATCTTATATGTGGAATTTGCTGCCTCAGGAAGGCATAGAAAACACACCAGCGTCGACTACAGCACAGGTCTGAGTGACAGAGGGGAAGTGAATAAAGCTCAAATAATATCATTGTTTTCCAAAAGCGATTGGGAACGCTTCTATTAGCTACTTTGGTGGCTAACTACAGTATAACCCCGCCTAACGGACACCCCGCGTAAGCGAACACTTTTGCTCGGAACGGAAATTTTTCCCTCTATTAAATGTTTAATTTAAACCCGCGTAAGCGGACACCCCGCGTAAGCGGACACTCCGCGTAAGCGGACAGTTATTTCGGTCCGGAAAGGCCTAAAACCCCGTGTAAGCGGACACTTCGGACGGACACCCTACCAAAAATAGATCAATCAGTGCTTTTTATGAGTGTGTTTGAGTATTTTCATAGAAAAAACATTTTGTAGTTGAAGGCTTGATAACTTCGGATCCAATTAAGATATTGGGAAATGGATTTCAGATCCACCATCCCCTGTGTTTCCCCTACATATCGGTATAAAAGACTTTTATATTGGCCCGGGGGAAACTTAAAAACCCCGCGTAAGCGGACACCCCGCGTAAGCGGCCACTTTGGGCCGGAACGGAGGGTGGCCGCTTACGCGGGGTTTTACTGTACATTTATTTTGGCTCCCTATGGTTAAGGTAGTAAAGGATAGTTCTAAAAACGTGATTAAAGGTAGCATCGCTGTGGGGAGCAAACCTAGCCATGATTTATTTTCAGCGAATGTTGAATAAGACACGCCGACAGAATACGCCCTGAAAATGAATGGTGACGGGCGACAAGACGTTGGTTTTTACCCTGTTAAAGCACCACAAATCACGTCAGAACCAATGACTATCAACATAGTGTCACATTCCTCAGGAAAATGAATTTTGCCGGCAGACCGAAAACTGAGGAAAAGAGGAGATATGAGAAGATGAGAAACGAAACTAACTAGGAGAGTTAGTGTAAATAGATCGTCAGACATGTGACTAATGCCTCAGTCACAATGGCAAATTTAACTAGCTCAGTGGAAAGCATATTCACACGACAGGTAGTTTATCTCACTTAAAGAGCATTCCATGTGAAGGATTACATGTTCAGTAAATGGTGAATAATTCTTGCTGTGAAGTTTACAAGACAAACCGATTTTTTCTGATTTGATTCTGGCCAACTTGTTTTTCGGAGAGAAATATGCAACATTTTTTGTGTGTATCAGCCTCACCGATTTTATGGCCCAATCGATGGTCATGACAGAAACAAGAGACACAACCAATTCTGTGAGTGGCCCATGGGTCAGCTTTGGCAACATCCTTTGATAACAGACAAGGACTGTACACGGATGTCAGGCGGGGTCATGAAAAAATTAAAGAAAAAGTTTTCCTGTGGAATTTACTGCCACAGAGAGACTGAGAAATCTTGAAAAATCGATCATTATTGTCCATGGAATGGGGCCGGGGTGTGTGGAGAGATTTGAACCACTGTTTATTTGTGTAAATGAGACCCAATATATTTCTTATTGATTTAGGCAAGAAACAATAATTCTATAAACTAAAAATGAAAATAAGCATTTCCCTGGAAAACTGCCATCTTTGATTTAACATTGACACCGATGCTACTTATTCATCCTGACCTTCAGATCAGTGAGAATCAGGGACCAGTGACTTATAGGTCTTACATGAGGTCACAGTGACTACGATTGGTAAACGATTCGCAATGCTTGGTACAAGCCATAGACGTATTATACCAACCTGATTTTGTATCATCATATGGCGAAAGTTTACCTAGTCAAGTGATCACATACCCCGTATATCACAATGTGATGTATGACCATAAATACGACATGGGTAGGAGCAGGCAGTATAGGTAGGAAATACAGCCACGGGTATATGATAATAAAAACAAGCTATACCTGACGTGTTGTATAGACCTTGGAATCGTTGGTGGATTGTGGATGGATGGAGATATATATGGACTAAAGGAAGCATTGCTAGTGGATGGTTACTTACAGCAGCATACATAGTCATAGCTAGAAGGTCTATTTTACGTTCTCAGTTCTACGCATGGAACAGAGATAACGGTGGTGATGGGCGTCTGGTTCGACACATTTGTCGCTGATAAACGCCGATTACAGCCTGGTGTCTCCCGGGGCTGGCAGCAGACCGTGTGCTCCGGGGACTGTGTGCAGGCTTCACAGGCCGGTCAGGATAATGTGATTAAAGTTGGGGATTATAGCCTCGACTCACCAGTGCCGCCCAACACCAGGCTTGAAAGCCGGGATCGGCAATCTTTTATCACCGGCACCCACTGTCTGAGCATTTTTCCCATCAGTTTCCGACAAGGAGACACCAAGTACCATGTCAGTGGTGAGTGCATGAGTGAAACAAAGCAGTTTCCAGTAGACACTGGTGAAACAAAGCAGTTTCCAGTAGACACTGGTGAAACAAAGCAGTTTCTAGTAGACACCAAATACCATGTCAGTGGTGAGCGTATGGGTGATAGAAGGCAGTTTTCCAGAGACAGGCACCAGGCACCATGTCAGTGGTGAGTGTATGGGTGATGGAAGGAAGTAACCAGGAGACAGGCACCAGGGCCCATGTCAGTGGTGAGTGTATGGGTGATAGAATAAAGCAACCAGGAGAGGGGCACCAGGGACCATGTCAGTGGTCAGTGTATGGGTGATAGAATAAAGTAACCAGGAGACAGGCACCAGGGACCATGTCAGTGGTGAGTGTATAGGTGAAAGGCACAAAAGCTCCTGTGCCATAGTCCTGAATTTACACTCTGTCCTCACATGAGCAGTTCGATGTGTTACCCTCCTTGATAAATATCCACCAAGACACCCTGTGCCCGTAAACGCCTCCTCGAGTCATTTCCCGAAATTAGTCTGAAAGCCTGAGATCTGGCAATTTATCCGAGATACTTAACGAGCATATGATTGGACTGAATCAGATACAATCATTTCGATGTATGATACCCTCGCCCAGCAAAGCAATCTAGACCAAGGCAAGCCGCCGCTGGCAAGGCTGGGCAGCAAACCTCCATAAATACTGATGGAAAGTTAAATGACTTTTGAACTGATTGGAATATCAGAAAACGGATTGCCATCGGGTAGTTGGGAATATGCTAAATGTGAGCAATAACCAATGCTTGGGGGAGAATGTCATAAAACAAGGTCAGTAAATTAGCTACATCGACAACAAAGTCTAACAAAAAATGATTTCTCTTTCCTACCAAAGAGTAATGTCACGTGTCCCCAAAAAGTCAGTACAGATACGATTATGTTTGTTTGTTTGATTTTGGTAGCGTTGACCATTACAGATCCTTTTCAGACTATCTCAAGCTTCGACTTTCTCTCACAGCTTTAACACCATGGGGTGGTGATCCAATCTATGAGATGAATTTAGGTAGAAATTCCACCCCTACATTCACCAACGTGAGAGTTCAACACTGATCTAATTGCCACCCCCGTGACTCCGATAATCATTGGCCTGTTTCTACCCGCAGCCATAACCCATTTCATCAAAGTCAACCTGTTTGACTCTGTCATCGGTGTTTTTTTGTCAGCCTTTGGTGACAAAATGCACAAATTATCAGGTCTGAAATTGGTTGGTGTGTTATTGCGTGGCTAGTTTTCATTGATCAACATTTCATCAACAGTCCATTGGTTGATGTTTACCGACAAATTCGAATAAAGGTCTGCCAATCCAAAGCCCACTATATCGGCGTAGCATATTACTGTTTAGAACAGTCGCAGAAGATTTACTGAGCAGAGAAAATTCCAAAGATTGATTTCAGCGTCAAGTCACTGCTGTTTTTCGTGCCTGATGGTGAAAGCAACACTCTACCTCACAATGATTCAGCCTCTCTGCCAGGCCATCAGGCAGGAAGGTTCTGGTGCCCGGCGGACATACAACACGACTGCCGCCCATGCCGGAAACCAGCCTGACCCTCTGTAGACAAGCTTTTTCCGGCCAGATTGATTCTCACAAATCCTGTCCAATTTTTTGGCTGAGTGAGGGGAAGGCTTGCGGTACCAAACCAAAACACAGGAGAACGGGGAAATACGATATTGGCATGAGTATTGCCCATCACAGCAAAGTTCATAATAAGTTTTCTTTGATAAGATGCATTTACTGACAATTATTGATTTGAACAATTTCTCTCTCCACAGTATACGTACGTTTCGTATGTGTAGAGACGCAGCACTCCGTTTGGCACCGTATCGCAAGTAGAAATACACTTTCAGAGATTGTTTTGAGATACCTACGTTTTGGCCCAGAGAGGTGGTCTTAGGTGGAAGGGATTTTCAGTTAGAATGGAAACAGAATGGGATATATACTGAGAATAGTGCATGATGGGAGAATTTAATAATAATAATAATAATAATAATAATAATAATAATAATAACAATAATAATAACAATAACAATGACAATGATGATGATAATAATAATAATAATAATAATAATAATAATAATAATAATAATAATAATAATAATAATAATATTCATAGAAATCATATCAAGAAATATATTCTCCAAAAAATATATCAACAAAAATGTACTCTGTATATTGAAACATATTGAAGAATTATATGTCAACCAGAAAGTATTTTGTTTGTTTGTTTGTTTGTTTAGTTTAACGTCCAATTTGTTCAATTAGACTTCCAGAAAGTATGACAAAGGATGTCGCTGTAGGTAATTTATACAAAAATACATACCCCTCTCATAGGTTGTCACAGGCTCTAAGCCCTTTCATTGATTAAGGATTATGATTCTAAACCTCTCTAAGCTAATGAGATCAATTGACATTAGGCAAACTGTGCAATGTAGTAGGGAGCAAATAAACAATGTGTCCCCAGTTTTTTTTCTCACATGTTCAAAGCCATCGATGCTAAGAAATATCGCTACCTAAGGACGGGTGAGAAACTTTGAAAATAAAAGCCCCTTAGCCAGTTTGAAGTCATGAGAGAGGTGCACCCTAGATGTGAGGTATTCTGATTATTCACAAACAAACAAAAATTTCGCCACACTGTATAAAGCTACTGACTAAATGCGGCGGGGCATACATGACAATCACCGACAATATTTGTTTAATTCATGAAAGCCAACCCTCCCACTGCGCCAATCTTTACAAACTGCCATCGCCCTATTGCGAATACCCAGACAGCCGTACAACACCAGCTGAATATGAATTGTTTATTCATAGCGACGATCATATGTAGACAGATCTTTGTGTTATTACGTATAGCGAGGCGAGGAATGGTACATATCCTCCTTTATCTCACCCCAGATATTCATTCTCCATAGACTTAACATTGGAAACTCGTATCTAATACCCATTAGATATTTAGGAAAAATATCCAATGGGGGATAATGTCACAAATGTTAGCCCATTAGTCAATATTAAGGGTGAGATAAATTCAGAAACCCATTCAAGTTTAGGGTCAGAGCTCGATCCCATCTCATTTGAATCACATAGCAATTCACGCGGCTTCGCCTTGTGAATTACTACGTGATTCAAACTCGATGGGATACGAGCTCAGACCCTAAACTTTCATGGGTTTCCTCTATAGTATCTGTCAGGGATAAGAATGGCATTTTGATTAAAAATTAAAAATCTGCAGGGGAGCCAGCGGTCCAGGAGTTAGAGTCCCTAAAAGCTCACAGACTTTTAAACACTTTTTCTAGTGCTTTTGAGGAAATATATCTGGGTGTTATTAATGTGATGGTGGTTTTCTCATGCACATGGTACATCAGCCAAGATGTAGACAGTGCCGTGACAAATAGTACATTATTGATACACTTAGTATCAGGTGGTGCCCTCGAGCGGTCGCCGCCCTGGTATGACCTTTCCGGCAGGTGGTAGTGCTGATTGAGCACGTGATATAGAGACGTTGTAATGGCGGACCGAGGTGATTAATTCAGCAAGGTGCTGCCAAGGGAATCTTTCCTTTCTGTAAATTGCAAGCTTCCTTTGGGGGTATTCCTTATACTTTATAAGCTAAGACCTGTCAGTATAAAGGCGAAGCATGAGACACGAAGATGATTGCTTTACTACGTAAGGAAATTATAGATAAAATACATAACATTATTATCTCTGTAAAACGTCATAGTGACTGAGTTTGCTTTAGGATATTCACAGCAAATAGTGGTTAACAAGAATACAAGGCAGATAATAATGCTTCAACTTCACAATCTTTATTATAGTAGATGTAAAAACACATGGTTACATTATTTGGTTGGTGGACGAAAGAGTGATGTGGATAACATCGTTACATTCTCATTAGACTAAACTTCACATGATTAGGATGTTCCCAGGTTAAACAAAAACGTTAACTATGACCTACGATGGAATGTCTCGTGTCCAAATTTACTGAGGGATATCCACATGTACAGTGCAGGATGAGCATTTGATGATACAAATAAAATGGAAAACAGAAAGAACTAAGCTAAAATAGGGGAAAAAAGGTTATTTACAGTAGTTTATCTTGCCTTGACCACATTGTTAGAGTAACGCAGTCCCCATCAACGGAATACGAATAAAAGCATCTTCGTGTTACACCAACTGCTATAACCACTTCTATCTGCCTCCCCCAAAACCAGACCCCCTGACATGCCCTCCATTCTGCAGGACGCTTATCCCACTAGGGGGCAATACTACTGCCCTGACGACCACTGCAGAGGGCGCCACTTTGCCTCCAGATGACGCTCGTGTAGCGGAACCGGAAGCAGGAAAGCCTTGTCCGGGGCCAGATGACCGGGACGAAGTGATGCAGTGGGGGAAACAGAATACGGGTGTCCGAGGCGAGTGGGGAAGAGGAGGGATGGAAAGTAGATGTAGAGATGATGGGCCAAAAGAGCCAGAGGCGCACCCTTCTCATAATTTCTCACTACCTGCGTGCTTTATTTTCTCAGTGATCGCGATTATCTCGCGGCATTAAGCAGTTGTATACAAGTGCAGGTCATAGTAAGAGTAACGACAAGTCACTGCTTAAAGACATGAGTCCTTAGAGAAAGAGGTTTGGAACCGGAGAGAGGATATGGGAAGGTCTAAGGTCTTTTTATTTTTTCTAAGCTGTAACAATTCTCACAATATGTGGCTTAGAGGATGTAAGAAATAATTGTATATCGGAACCTTCATATTGAACAATTATAGAAAACATGATATAGAGAAAATGAGCACATTAAGGCGAAGGGAGTGTGATTATATAAAAACACCTTTCGTGCAACAGCGAGGTGGAGTTCTACAGTAGGGTGGAGGTTGTGTACGTGTACACTACCCCTGTGACACTGACATTCTGAGAAGTGTATATTTTTTCCAGATCCTATGTTCCCAGGATTTATTATAGCCCTTCAATGAGGTTGACTTTTATATCGTCGCGCTGTTTGTCTAGCTCTGATTGCTGCTATTTGTCTCTCTCTCTCTCTTTGTTTGTCAGTCTCCGTGTGCTCGGCCCAGTCTAGCTCTGTTTGCGTGGTCCTCCTAGTTCTGTGTCTGCTTCTGAGCCATCCCCTCCTTCAATATTTCACCACACTAATTTCACAGCTCTTTATTATTGTGTAGCTCCTTATAGTTATATGGTAAACGGGTGACTGCCTGGTTACTCATTTAATGAGATATAGAAGGTGATCTGTCTCAGCCACTTAGTCCATATTTGTGGACATTTTCTTCTTTAATAAAAAACGATGTTGTCTCCAAAAGTTCACCAGTTTAGGTGGTATTATGGCATTTGCCAACCAGCCACAAACAGACGAATGATAAAATGAAATGACAACAAGAGTAACGTCAATATAATTGAGATATCCGAGGGTATTCATACACCAGGGATATCAGTTGGTGTCAGGAAAAAAGAGTGGAAATATTTTCCATTTATGGAAAATGTTGGCCACAATATGTACCTAGGATCTGCGGGGAGTTGTAAACTACTTTTATTGTGAACGAAATTCATTTGATATCAGTATTTGAATTGCACAAGGGAAAAATGTCATCACTGTATTACATGCCCTGACAAAATTGCAGAAACATATGATTATAGAAACAGTAAACGAGCTAATCTTGTCGAGCGCTTAGAAGCATGAGCCATATACCAGGCTAATTAGTTTAGCTAGTCAGATTTCACGACGGCGCATATCATACCACACTGAATTATTCAGTGTGATATTAATACCTCGCCATCGATAGCACCCCCCCCCCCCCTGAATATCGTGGGGCTCACGTTTTATACTTAGCTGTATGTTTTAATTGGTTGCTTGTCATCCTCATCACAGATATTTTTTATCGCAATGACATGACATTGGCTGCTGCTACAACGTAAATATTCGCTTGACCCGTCATCCAAAGGACTGTCTTGATTGCTCCATTTTATCTGCATCATGCCTTATGATAGGCATCATTTCATCCCATGCAAAACTATATCAACACATTTCTCATGTATTGCAGTGACTGAATTTATGTGATTGTCCTTTGTCTCACCCCCTGGTATTTTACTCCCATAAGCTTAATATTGGGAACTCGTTCTCCATGCCCCTACGAGTACAGCAGTCTGTTCCTGTGCTGTGTCATCAATTCTTTTAATGTGTACAGGGGTAAGACAAATTCAGAAACAACTCGTTTTGGTCAGTGCTTGTTCTCCAACTCGTTTGAATGCTACATGATCTTCACTCGGCTGTCACCTCGTTCAAATCACTCCGCTTCAAACTCGTGGAGCACGACGACTTTGACCAAAACTTGTTGGTTTCTTCTTTAATCGTCCATGTCCCAACTGGTCTTAACTGCCCTCATCCTAAATCCACACCTTTACCGTAACGAAGCAGCTCGAATGATTTAAAACCTAATCCTTCCATCCACCTCACCTCACCTTACACCCTCAGCCTGTCTGCAACCACAACCTACACTCACTCTGTTAAACACCTTTCACCGCATTCTACACCTTCACCAAGTCACATAACATGAACTTGCCACACATCCTCAGATTCGCCAGACACTTCACTTCATTCCACGGCACCTTTTATAACACATTTTTCACCATCATCATGTTGCCAAACGGTTTTAACCACTCCACATTCTACAACTTCATCTTCTCAAATACCACATCCTACCAAATCACCTTCGCCCTACAAAAACACCTGACCTCATGATTGACATTGTTCTGCCACACACCTCAACCTCACCCTCCCAAAACATCTCGTCATGTACTACAAGCATAATCTCACTATGCTGAAACACCTTACCTAGTTCTACCTACCCTATTACACCCCCTCATACCCCGGCACGCACATCACCCCATCCAACACCGAATCATCACTCAAAGCCTACACTCAACCATCATCTCACCTCATTCTACCTGCAGTACCTAATACCTCACCTCATCCAACAATCTCACCCTCTCACACAGCTCACACAATTCTATCAGAGATGGCAGCTGGGCTCATGAAAAAAGAGGAATATGTTCTTCATGTGGCATTTACTGCCTCAGAGAGACTGAGAAGACATAAGAAACACATTGTTATTGGCCATGGAATGAGGCTGGGGTGTGTGGGGAGGTTTGAACCAGTGTTTATTCCTGTGGATAAGGACCAATTTATTCTCTCTTTGTTTTATACAAGAACAAATAACTTCATGAACTAAAAATGAAAGCAAGGATTTCCTTGGAAATGAGGAAAACCGCCATCTCTAATTCTATCACACACCTATCACATCATATGAGCCGCTCTTCTCTCTCTTGACCCTCACCTTACTCCTCTCGCCACCCTCCCTCTCTCCTGCACAGTGCTACCTCCCATGGGCCACCCCGATATCCAACTCGCCGGCTCTGTTGACACTGGGTCAGGCAGAATTTACAGAACTCTGGACAATCCACTCACTGCCTATTCTTCCAGGAGGCGGTGCTCAACGTAGCAAAAGGCGCTCTGAAATCGGCAGAAACCTTTCCACTCTCTGGGGACAGCAGTGAGCGTGAGTCGTGGATGGAGGAGAAAAATAGAGGCTAGACATGTAGGGAGTTGGTGGGCTAGAGAAAGGCTTTTGAAGAAACAATTGCTCGGAGAGAAGTGGAGATGAAGGGGTGAGGATATGAGAGGGAATTCGGGAAGAAAAACGATGGAGTTTGTGTGGAGGAAGGATAAGCTGCGGATGGAGATGCAAAGACTATGCAAAGGGAAAAGAGGGGATCATGAGGCCAAAGAGAATATATGTTAACATTGTAAAGGTGAGAATGGCCGCACAATCAGTTCAGATTTAGGTCCAAAGGGGAGCCGCCGTGCATTAAAGAGGCATGAGCCGGGTTTCCATTGGCGGGCTTTAGCTACCGATAGATTTCTTGGTTACCACTAATGGATTTAATGGCACTTTCAAACAAATATCTATCAACGGATACTAAGTATTCATAGACATGTCAACCGTTTTCAGTGCCAAGGAATGTGATGTTTGACACCACTGACTGACACAAAAAGCTGCCGGCAAAATAAAATGAAGTTGACCTTGTCATTTACGAAAATGGTAGCAGCTCCAAAAACCAGTGGTAGGCACGAGAATTTCAGTAAAAACTGGGCTTGTCTCCAACAATAATTTCTTTTGGGGCCACGTCACTGACTGATTTACCATATAAAGGCAATAGAGATCATCGAGGATTTCGTCAGCCATTTGAAATCCTGATATAGATTGAAGCCTTTAGACAATCCGGGATATAATAGAGTCTGTTCATGGCCTGCGGGATAGGCGAGGCCAATCCGAGCTGGGCATTACCTTTTGATTTCAGTGAGGTTGCTATATGAGGGTACATCAATACCAATTCTTACCGATTCATTCTGACCAACGGTTTGGTGAGAATCGGTGATCGGTATCTTAGAGGCTTGCGCCTTGCTACTCCAACACGTCATAGTTAGATCTAGGGGTTACTGTTGTGCATATGTGTATCGGCACCTCCTATATCATGTAGTGGATTTACGTGTCTCGTCACAGAAGACAGAGTGATCTGCGGGACCTGTTGGGGACTCCCCTCTGCCATCAAATAAAGGCTTCCACTAGGGGGACGGCGACCATGTGTCAGACCCAGTCTGTATCACCTCCTGCCCCCGACTGTAGCGCCACCTGTTTGCCACCAGTGGTGACACCTGGTGGCAGAGCAAAATTGAACAGGCCAATACGCATGCGCGGCGACACGAGCCATACTGTCCACAGACTGAAATGTGTCCCACCGGGCTTTTTATTCAATTTCACAGCTAGAAAAAGTGTAGTTTGAAATGAGCACTAAAAACGGGACTAAAATTCAAGATAAGAAAATACCAATAAATCAGGATAGTTCTAAAAATAGAAAGAATAGAGCAGAGGGCTCACGCCGGCGACCGACGCCTGTGGCGCTGGAGTGGAAGCAGCACGCAGGTCGATAGGTATCTGGTGACGGGTTGCGGCTATTGTGGCCTTGTCATCTCTATCCACATTACGTGATATTGACCCTGGTCCTATAGATTTCCCCTCGTCTCCGGGAGTCGTAGAATGTCATTATAACTGTTAGGTGAACTATACTGACAATGCAGTCACAGACAAACTAATACTATCGGAGACAGTTTTAAATGAATCTTTTAGTAATTCCTATATCCTATACTTCAAGCAATCGTGTAAAAGGTAAAAGTGGCATGCTCAGTCTAAAATAGCCCTTGGGCATATGCCTTAATATAAAAGGCTTAACATTACAGACCTATATTTAGATATAGGCCTGTGATGTTAAGTCTATATCATATCGACATAATCCACCATTTTTGCCTCGTACAGCAACATGAATCGTACAATGACTCGTCTATTTTTATAGACTAGACTTACTTGTGTCTGACTGAAAATAATGGAATTGGTAAGGGTCACTTTCTGAACGTGCCTATTATGTGGAGAAGCGGACCGTTTTAGTCACTGTGGTCAGTGTCAACACGGAATGTTGCCCCAACACCTATGTACAGGCGGGGAAAATGGTCTGCGGTTACCGTGCTCTATCAACGACATAACTAGAAAGATACTCCACTGGTACTAGGTATCCATGCGCTTGCAATCAAGAAAACTATTGGAAAAATAGTCCCCTATTACTACGTATTCAAGTGCTGTGATTTAACCCGTTAACAGCAGGAAGATGCCTCCAGGCATTCCCCTGGCTATGGCAGGAAGATGCCTCCAGGCATTCCCCTGGCTATGGCAGGAAGATGCCTCCAGGCATCTTCGAGGCATCAGTGACACTTATATACAAATTTCAATAGATAAAAAGATAATTGTTTGATTTAAAAGAAATTTTGACAGTGTATAAGAGCCATATTTATCTTTGATTTGGTATAATAGAATATGTTCAGGCACCAAGGTAAATTACTTAGATCACATGACACATCACATGACATTGCTATTTCCCCAAAAAGGTGCCTGCCGTAGCAGGGTCGTTTGGGCAGGCCTGCCGTGTAATGGTGAAAAGGGAAACTGGGTGCTGCTGGGAAAGGGTTAAATGCATTAGCATATTTCACGAATCACTGCAAAAAATAGTAGTCCACGGTTACTTCCTATTCATGTGCAATTTATCAGAAAACACTAGAGCTCATTTCTACGAGACTCCACAGTCGATACAAAGGCAGCCACAAAGATATCTTCGTAAAATAGAGGATCTGCAAATGGGTGGACCCATACGGACTTCTACCGTTGAGGGAATCCATTTCTGCAATGCAATGCGTATTTTAGCTTTAACACCATCTCTCAGTGATGTCTATTTAGTTGTCTCCCCTTATCAAGCTGAAATCTATGTTTTATGTATGGTCTGCTGTTCCGTAGCAGAGCCATTCAGCACTACAGAGTATTCGCATTACACATGTGAAAATCACATCGGAAATTTCACCTCTTTTTATTACACTGCTGTCACACTGTCTGTCCTTTGGTGATCCGTTATCCTACACAATTACAGAACAGAACTAGATAAATAAACATGAATTGTTCCAAACGTTGGTTCCCTGTTGGATCCTCACAATGCAGACTTCACACTTCATCACCTTCTTTGGTGAACCACTCCGTGGTCTCCATAGTGAAGTCTCGCTAACATCATTAAGGGTGCATTTGTTGAATACAGAGCAATCTCTGCAATTTCTGTACCAGGATGAATCTACACGCGGCTGTTCTCTATCTTACATCGGCTACTAGTCTACCAACCAAGTATGGGGAGGGGTTGGGATAAGCAAGAGGACAGGTTATATGGTGTAGTTTAGGGAGGGGCAAGTCATGGGGGCAACATATATTATCGATCGGCCAACTTTTGTCACTGATAAATCGAATCGAATTCTAGATAAAAAGCATATCAGCTACTGCATCATAAGTTTAAAGAGTGCGATCGGTCCATGGTGTTTGGAAATGTTCATGTTCTGGCGGATCATCTGTCACATAACTAGCCCCCTCACATAAACACACTGCTCTCTGGTTGCACACCTACTAACATCTCTTCATGGTGAGGTGGGATTCGTTATATGGCTTTGTGAAATACGCAATCCTCTTCCCTCACTGATGAGTGGGGGGGGGGGGGGGCGGGGGGGGGGGGAGGACTCGCTGATAGAGGCCAATGAGAAGCAAGGATTATGATCAGAACAGAACTTTGTGAGAAGCTTATAATTTCTCATCAAAATTTGTCTTTAAAAAGTTAAGTTCTTACCCGTACCTGAGCAATGAGAAAAAGAATAGCATCTGGTAGATAATTTTTCCGTTATACTTTTTCACAGACCCTAAGCCACTGATTATTAAAAAACCTCATCTCTTAAAGAAAAAGGCGTAGAGTCAGAGTAAATAGATTCTTTTATAGCAGTGTTAAGCCTCATGTCAGTTAGCCTTAACACTGTGACACAGGGGCGGCTGCAGGAACTGTGGGCACCAATAGGCCCATTTACAATCCCAAGTCTCGCCTTCTCTCGCAGCCAGGTTCCGGTGTAGCGGGTGGCCGTCGTAAGGCCACCCGCACGATGTAAACATAGAGTTCACTGGTTGTTTATGTATCAAGAAAAGTGAAATGATATAAATCAGATATACGGTTATGTGGTTAGTCATCATCTCCTTCAATTGTGTTGATATATTTGTCATTTTCTAAGATTTATGTTGTGCTTGACATGACTAGCAACCTGTCAAATCGGATACCGGTTCTGCACTAAACCTGGCAATCTGACCAAGGAAAGCTAACATTCAGAAACTTTTCAAGTACAAATATAGAACAGAAATACATTTCTTTGCAGATTCCAGGATAAGTTAAGACCCATCTAGCCATTAAAACAGTTTTTGGTAGACATTTTGGAAAATAATATTGCTCTGACAGCCAGTTGCAGTATCCTACCTGGACCATGTCACTGACAGTCACTAAGTCAGTGCCAAGGAAGGCCACGGCCCGCCCGCACTCCCACGTACGACTCCACTCTCCCGGGTCCGTGGTGGGGAGGCGCCGGCGGGCGGGCGGGCAGACATCGGGCCGTTATTACTCGTATTCGGGAGTGCTCGCATGATCTGGGGCCTCGGGGGAGGGAATAATTGACATAACTAGTGATTAAACCCGATAGATCTCTGAATCCTGATAAATATGATTTTTGAATCATGTTTCTACGCCCAATATTAGTTAAGATATTCAAGATTGAAGTTCGAGCTGAAGTGATAACAAACCACTGGTGGAGAGGTGTTTGGCAAGTTGTCTGTGCGACAAGGATTCTAGGAAAGATTTATGATTACACACTATAGTAACACAGCAAGAAAAATTTGACCGACTCTGCCTGAGCACTATTTCTATACATATGAAGATCTATATCTATAATATAGTCAGTTTCTGATAATATACAGTATGAATTCGGAAAGGTTTCTCAGCGCTTGCCGTGCATGCCATAACGTAGCGGCAGTGTCGCAGCGGCTTTGTTTACACCGGAAACTGGCTGCGCGCAAAGGGTTATGGGAAACCTTAAATCGGTCTATAGGCATGACGAGGCAAGGACCCAGACCATGAATAACACTTTCTTTTGTAAAATATGAAAGGGGAAGGTCTCATTTTCTGTCTTAAAAATGTCGCCAAAGCGATTTTTTTAAAAACAGTTATTTGAAAATATCTTCTCAGGTTTATACAAGGGCATTTACATGCATAAATGAGTATATGAGACCTGGCTTCTCCAAACAGTTATTCCGTATAAATTGTAACGAATGGTTCTAATATGTTATAGGTTTCTAAACCGAGACTTCTTCAGCTTTCAGTATTCCTTCTACTGCTCTTTTTAGACAGAGGAAACAAAATATGTACATCCAGTTAAGACATGATTATCTCATTACTAAAGTTTGTACCTCAAGAGAACAGGCGCGATATAATCAAGTAGCGTAAATGCGGAAATGGAGTGGTGCATTAGTGGTGAAGCATGAGAAACATCCATTTAGCAAACGTGTTAAAATGATATAATTGGTAGACAACAGGGGCCACAGCACCGTAATTCTAATCACCTCATGATGGGCTGCAGGAAAACTCAATATGCAACACAGCTTTTAGACACAGCATTTAATTGCAGCTAAAATTAACTCAAGCTCTCATAGTTAACATGGTTTTCACAGTCGCAACGTGAAACAGTATAATATAATCTACTTAGCGCTAAACTAACCAAACAAATTCATGATAAGCTGAACTCATTTATAAAACTGCTCAGACTTCAACCTGTTCATGAAATGCTCAGATTTATTTATAAGCTGCCCAGCCATATACTTATTCACGAATTGGTTAGATTCTTACCCATGTATTAACTGCGATGGCTAGATCCATTATTGAGTGTTCATGCAGAACTCAGACTGAAACCCCGTTTATGAACTGTCTAGACAGACTGATTCGCAAATTGCCGTGACTTAACCTTATACATAATATAGCAATTTTATGTGCAGACACGCTTAATTATAATCTGGCATTTTATTGATTCTAAATCTGTATTGATAATTATAATATAAGAAACAACACATACAGAAAGTTATGGGAATGATATAACAAAGAGAATTCACATAAGACGTCATACAAATATATGGAAATTCGACAGCTATCTTGAGTGTCACCGGCGAAGAACAGTGATATGATGAAGTAGGTATTTCTTTACACTGCCAGCTACATCACAAGGTTTTGGGTTTCAGTCCAACTGCAACCACCCATGTCAAAGGCCAGAGTAGAAGAACTCTGGTCAATGTGAATGAGACGGATTTCAGATCGCAAAGATCAATCATCACCCCTTTGGATTGATAAAAGCTGAACCTTGGTCTCTATATACCCACAGGGTCTACTGGGATGTTAAATATACTAACAAACAGAAGGTACATAACTGAGTCAAATAGTGTCTCGAGAAGGATAGAAAAATGGGAGGCAATAAGCTGGGGGAAGGGCTAGAATATGGCATATAAATAAGATAAATACTGTAAAAATAAAAAAGGAAAATAAATGAATCAGCAATAGATGAAATACAGGTGTGCATGATGCATAAGGCAGGGTGGGAGGCTCGTTATAGAAGTTGTTGCTGAAAGGGGGGCTTTTGACAAAACTGGGGGAGGGAAGGAAGTAAGAGGTGACAGAATTAGGGAGGCATGCATGCAGAGATAAGTAGAAATGATTATGATAGGAGAAAATGGTGGAAGGACTTAAGAGAGGTGATAGAGAAGGGAGGTGGTGGTGGGCATGAGAGTATTTGAAGAACGGATAAATTAGAAGTGGAGAGGGGAAGTGGTGGTGTGGGATATAAGGGAGCTAAAAAGGTCATAGTATCTCCAACCGACTCGAATCTAAGGTTTTCCTTTAATAGTTTAGAATTGCCATCCGTCTCTAAGCAGTAAGGAGAATATAAACAACTAGTAGATAAAGGATGTATTACGTTGACATGCGAGCACGCACTTTGCTTTCTTTCTCAAGGTAATCTCACTGCTTAGATATGAGGAGAAAAAGACTTCGAGCCAGAGAGAAGACATGAGAGATGTATGTGCACTGAATGGATTGTTAGAGTGTGGTTTAACGTCCTAGGGGACCCTGAGGGATCAGCCCTGGGCAGAATAGCAGGACAGAGAGGTGGTAATCGTCCTTTTAGTCCAATCAGTCCAATTTTGGCCCAATCAATCACACTATGTGAGGCTACACAAAGAAGTGTACAGGTAAAAGGAGTAATAGCAGTTGTTCAATGCAGGCTTATTACTCAGCAAGGGCCCTAGTACCTGGAGCCATGAGCAAGAAAACAACCAAGTGAAAAAACGAACTACACAACTTGTAATCGTGGTGCTACCTGTAGTTCCTATTGCACACAACCATTAGTAGGACAGACTTTAACTGATTACGCCAACCCCTTGATAGAGTAGAGATGAAATAACGGTGATGATACTTGAGAAGAGAGATGTTACAGAGACACAGTGAATGGCATGGGGCAGAGTTCATCCTACCTGGAATCTGAACCTGGTGCCTCGCCCACCGACTGGTAACCTGGTACTCGTCTGGTGGGCCAGCAGGTCTCCTGGGTGGGGATCCATGTCATTAAAGGAGGCAATACCTGGCCACACACATTCAATACTCACCCAAGCCTGTGGCGCTCGGCCCGGAGCCGCCTGGTCCCCACAGACCGATTCCTCTTCCCTGATTTATTTCGTTTATCTGCCCCACACACTATGCATCAACAGCCGGCATGTGGGTCACCTGACGGTGTACAGAGACGTAATTGGACGGTGGCGCCCCTGTTGGGGAAAGCCTGGGAATATCTTACGACCGTGATAAACACGTTGCATGGTACTGGGTTTCGGGACCATCTATAACGTATATAAAGTAAATAGATTTTGATAGAAAATGCTTACATCCCTCTGCTTTTAGTCTATTGGGAGCGTGAGGGTTAAAATTTCCAGAAAGTTTGCACATCTATCAACAGCCAGAATCTGGGTGACAGAGACGTAATTGTACAGTAGCACCTCTAGCAGGGGAATCCCCGTGGCTGGAAATATGTATAATATGAACAGGATATCACACGCTGAATGGTACTGGGTTGAATGATATATACCTCGACTATTTCGTGCCGTTTACTAGGATGGGTAATGGGGAATGGGATTCCAGGTGTGGGGGTTGTTGTTGTTTGGGTAGTTTAACGTCCGATATGTTCTATTGGACTTACTTTGGGTTTGCTGGTGGTCGAGATGAATTTAGGTAGAAATCACACCCCTACACATTTAACAAGATGAGAGTTATTTTACTTCCCACACCACATAGACATGGTATGAGAAAGAGCTTCACAAACTCTTACTGTTTTTATGATTTTGAGGAGTCATATTCAAAATCATACTGTTTTAAAAACTCCATCAGTTGAAGTCTGAACTGTGAATAGTGATAGAACTGGTTTATCTGAAGGCAAGCGGTCCTTACGCCGTATTTTTCATGGTAGACAATGATAGCTTTGAAAATAGTTATCCAAAATAGTCACCAGAGCGAGCGAGTGAGTGAGCGGTGATGATTTTACATCATGTCAGCAACACAGGCTATATTCATGGCCTAAAGCACTGTTCAGAAACAGAGGTGAGCATTTCAGATAAAATGGAATTGTTCCTTTGGACATGTAGATAAAATATTGACGGGCATATGAAATCTGTGATAATATATGATTAGAAACCGCTAGATGTCTGCAGATATTATATCTCTCCCTCCTGATATGTTACGAGTGGTGTCTATGGTAAGCTGATGCAAAAGGCGAAAAATTGGCATTACTACATGTCATCAACCTGCTAATCAACATAGAAAGACGTTTCAATACCAAATAGATATGTAGACGATGTTTTGGTATAATGACTGATGGGTCAATTTACTGCAACAACTTATTGTGTGAAAGTGTGTACCAGGTGTGTTCACGAGAACAAATTTCTCATAATCTACTATTATTTGTACTAGTTCAATAGCTTGCTATTGACAAGAACGCATTTTGTTAGGATGAGTACCCAGGGTATACTGTGAGGGTAACTTATACCAGCTATATAACTGAACACCTTCACAGTCTAGACAAACAAATGAAAAATAAATCGTATTCGATGGAACATTTTGGCGGTAAATGTTTTTTCTTCATTTAAGAAACACAACCATTTTCATATTACAATGACGCTTTATGAATTGTTTCAAGTCTAAACTTTGCTATGCATCAGCCTTAATATCAGACTGGTAGGCATGGGGTCATGCGTCATTGAACCGGTGTTAATGCTTACTTGTTTGAAAAAAAAAACACCATTCCAGTCACATGGCTGCCTTTAACCAGCGTCATTACGTGCCGGTCCCGCTGCCTTCTGAAACCCTATTTATAGACCAACCTGACCCTCAGCCATACAGAAGACCCTGAAGCCGCTGGCATCCCTTCCATCCTTTACACTGGTTCTTTCCTGGCGAAGATGTCTTCAGGCAGAATGTACGCGAATGACTAGAATGCTAGTATGAACAATAAGGGCGAGAATGCCTTAAAGTAGTATGTGCAAGAAGGACATAAATATCTTAGACAGTATGTTCATGGAGGACAAAAATGCCTTAAGGCAGTATATTCATGAATGATGAGAATATCTTTAGGTAGCATGTAAACAAAGGCTGGGAATGCTTGTAGGTAGTGTGCATGAAAAGGGTAGGAATGCCTTCAGGCAAAATGTAAGGAAAGGGCACGAATGGTATCATGTATATGAAGGACATGAATGCCTCAAGGCTGTGTGTACTGTTCTGTATGAAGGTTTGGTAACAATGTAAAAAGAATGAGGAAGGGAAGATTGGATAATAATAATAATAATAATAATAATAATAATAATAATAATAATAATAATAATAATAATAATACAACAACAACAATAATGATAATAATAATAATAATAATAATAATAATAATAATAATAATAATAATAATAATAATAATAATAATAATGATAATGATAATAAAAATAATAATAATAATAATCGAGTGGAGGTAAATCTAAAACTAGACTCCCGCAGTAACTGTGACATGAGTTAAAAGGAGAATTCTGACTAGAGCTGGAGTAAGATAAAAGGTGAGTGCAGATTGGGCTCTGGTAGATATGACTGCTGTGGGAGCAGCACTATGCAGAGACAGTGTTCTGATCCCACAACCCTGGAAACTGCGGATCATGGTATAAGCTCCAAGAAACTGTACTCGGGAGACTTGGTGCGACTGAAACATCTCGAAGAACGAAATGGACATGGACAGCATGAGACTCATTCAGCCGAATGAAGGTACTTAAAAGATTCACCTGTGAACTTTCGCAATGGTTTTGCACACTGGACTTTATCTTTATGAACTCTTGTGGGCTGGCAATCTGACTTTACCATTATTGGACAGGAGATTGATGAAATGGGAATTATCTGGACATTGTAAAGATCCTGGATCAGGTTTGAATTGTGGAACTTCTCATAAACTAAAGATCCTTGGTTTGTAATTACTCCCCTGTTGGTCCTTTAGTATCAGTAAAAGAACCAACTAGCACGGGATAGCTCTACCCTGACGGCTCCGCATATGAGACCACACTGAACTATTATGTGTAGGACTATAATGAAGTGGCCAATATATCATCTTAAGAACATTTATCCCTAGCAATGATGAGATTATTTAAGCCATGTGACAAGGGAAATGTCAGTGAATACCTTAAGGAATTCTCTTCCTTCAGATACTCTAGTGTCTAGGGACACCCTCAGCCCTGTAGATGCTTCTGACCACCAATCTGCTCGCCTGGTAGTAATCCCTGCCCGGGTCAGGACCACCGTCATTATAGGAAGCTCGAGCCCCACATGGGAATCTTTCTGTGGACGAGTAGTAGTGTACAATTCATATTGATCTGATCTAGGCTCGCTTGCCAAGCATGTATACACATGTCATTACCATATCCAAATAGGTTCTATCAAACCTATAAGGTATCGACGCTGATTTCCTATTCCCTGGAGGGAAGGTTTAAGCCATATGTCCAAAGGTTCCACACAGACGATGAGTATTACATCACTGCTTCTGAATTCACTTTCCTCATTCTATCAATATTTCATCAATTCTTGTGTAAACCTGGCTGAAGTACTAATTAGAACGTCAGTTAACATCCTTTGACATCACGTTACTAATTCTATCATAATTTCCAGAGTCATTTCACATTTACTGATGATTATTTTGTTACTAATTTTGACGTCGGTTTATATTCTCTGACGTCACTCCCCTTACTTCATCAGTAAACACAGCCGCCTATGATGTCTGGCCATGTCTTCCGGCTAACAGGTGGGTGAAGGTTTCTGCTTTGAGATGGATGGAAAACTGTGCCTGGAGATTGAGCGGGCGATCGATGAGCTGGTGCGATGTGCAGTGAGGCGGAACGGGCGTGGCTGGCGCACTGTGGATACGCACATGTGGGCACGTGGCGCACCCTAACGACCTCTCCCTACACTGGCCCCCCGTCTGTCGATATAACAACAGGAGAATAGGTCTGGTACTGTGGTAGGGGGCGGAGAACACATCGATGTAATACACCGTGTCGTCGGCTGGCTTGTCAGTCGTTGGCATGGCGGTCATTAGTGTAAGCCAAGCCCCACTCCCAAAGATATCCACTACTAAGAGCATAGAGAACAGTAGAATAGCTCAGTCAGTAGCGTCCTGGAGCCCGTTTAGGATTGTACATGTAGACCCTTTTCTGTATGCCATAGAGACTCAGAGACGATGTGCGTCAACTTATGGACGATGGACGACCTATACTGTTTTAGTGAACAGACTTGAATGTTATTAAACAATAACCCTTGTACAAGGTAGAGAAAAGGGTCTTCATATATACGATCCTAGATTATCAAACGGGCCCCTGGCTTTCGGATCAGTTGTTCGAGGCTCAACTGTATCGCTGTGGCTCCTGTTTGTCTAATATCCTTATCTCATGAATTCGATCTCGCCCTGGCTGTTCCTATGCACCATCTTATAGATGCAACATCAATCGCTTAAACTAAGCATATTTTTGCCCCAATGGATTAAGGTCAGAGACATGTATGAGCTCTCTGCGTGGCCGCACAAATTGTCCTAGAAGCGCCATCTGTATCACCAACCATGATCCAGGATTACACCGTTAAAAACTATTATTATTTAACTTGTTTGCATTTCCTGACAGAATTCAAACGACAAGAATGCTTTATACAGATATTAACTGGAGGGCCCAAAATCCTTGGTGCTAATATTGACCAAAGTGTGCTGTTCCACTACATTCTCCCCTTTCTTCCCCAATTCAGTCTCAATATGAGACCAAATAATCATTCTGGATCCGTGCAAAAAAAGGGGGCAATTCTGAGGCAATTCAAGATTCGCGAATCAAATTCCAGAGGTGTGCGGAACAAATACAGAAAATACATAAAATGAGGTATTTTGGTGCATATTCAGCGGTGACTATAAAGTCTAAAACATTCTCGCCAAAAAGAGTTGACTAACATTTCTTTAAACTACCAATCGGTAACCACGTCTTCCGCATCCTGATGGATTAGATACAGATGCAAGCATCACTTGTTAAACTCAGCGGGAGACGGGGTGTAAAAACACCAGAAGGTAAAGTGCTGTCTGCCTTCAGCCGCCCGACGAAAACAGTCGATAGGGAGTGGCACAAACTGGTTGAGATGTCTGGAGTGTGTAGTGTGTGTGTTGGAGGGTGGGGCTGGTGGCAATAGGAGGGCGTGAGGAGCCTCATCTGTTTACCTAACTGTATATATGTAAATCTCGTCGGGGGCACACATCACGTGAGAGCCGTGAGAGCCTCCAGGTGGCGCTCGCGTCACCTTCTACCTGTCTCTACACAGGGCATACCTATAGATCAGCCTCCCCTCCCTCCTCCACTGTTCTGCACCTCACCACCCCACAACTAGGTCACACCGACCTGATTCCACCTGTACTCTCAGACAAACACCTACCTTTCGCCGACAGCATGCTGGCGGCTGACAGGGGGCTGGTCATGGCTGTAGGCTGGTGGTCTTGCTGATATAGGAGGCAGGGAGGGGGGTCAGTCACCGGAGGACCACCCCGCCCTCTTCACCTCCTCCGGGGTCCGGCGGCTACAGTTCCTCCAGGGGTTCCTCCAGGTCGGCTGGTACAGGGACCAGTCGCCCGGGCGGCTGTGGTGGGGGCGGTAGTACCTCCAGGGTGGTGCCTATGTTGTTAGCTGTTGTGGTAGTGGTGGTAAAAGTAGTGGTGGTAGTGATGGTGGCAAGAGTCGCGGTGGTGGTGGTTGTAGCTATGCACGCGGACACCTACCTCACTCCCTCCACTTTCTCATCCCCGATCACCCATCTAGCTGCCGGTTAACAACAACTTTGATAACCCAGTCCTCCCCTTCTTCTCTGAGTGTGTGTTTTTGGTTCTGTTCTGTACTCGCCCACCTGCTTCTGTAGTCCCTGTTTCAATAGCGCTGGTCGTGGGCGTGGGCGTGGGTAGAGGGCGGGGGTGATGGAGAGAGGGGCGGGCCGGCGTGTTTTCACAACCCGATTGATGACTGCCATCCACGTGAGCCCTCCCTCTCCTCCACGCGACGGCCGCCCTGGTTCCTCTGCCCGCCGTGGTGGTGGTGCTCGGGAGGTGGTGGTGGCAGCGGTGGTGCTGGTGGTGGTGCCGGTGGTGGCGTGTGGACGTGGTGCATGGTTGCCATGCAGCGTGTAGGGCACAGTGGTACCAGCAAGGCTGGCGCTAATGGTACAACTACTGCTGTAACTCGTACTACGAGCTCACTATCGCCCGGTTTCCATTGGCTGACTTTTGTCACCCACAATTCGTAGGTATCTGCTGACAGATTTTATAGCATTTTCAAGAAAATATCTGTCCATCGGAATTATACATATAACAAGTCACAGACTGATTTCAGTGCCCTCACTGACGAGATTTTGTACCACCGACCAAGATAAATATCACCATCAAAGTATAACAAGGACAATTTTGTCATTAACGATCATAAGATTATTATGGTGGTATGAAATATAGGTTGATGAGTTTAAACTGACCACCAATTAACTAGGCGACATTGGTTTAAGGAGCCTGTACAGGGGTTGCCAGCAGACCTGGTGTGCAGCAGGTGACATCCTAGCTGGTGGAACACCTTGGCCACGCTCCTGGCAGGCGCCCGTCAGGTGCCTGGTGTCGTCTGGTGCTGAATTTACGCGAAGGCAGGCGCCTGCAGAATGCCTGACAGGTGCTTCCAGGCGCCTGCCGGGAGTAATGTTCGTTTAATTCAGACATGTCTCACATCAGAAGGCACAAGTGGAAGAACGGCCATCTTGTCGAACCTGGTGATGAATGTAAAAGACGTTTCCCTGATACAAACTTGATTTAAAAAAAGATATCAGGCGTTAACTTTGGTAGTGCCTGCTTTAACTGTTTTGCAAATTTTTGTCTGTTGGCTACTACCAGCAATAACTGATTTCGCCTGCTAGAGTGTGTCGCTCCCGAAACTTCCGAAATGTTTGGACATAATTTTAGTCCCACAGTGTGATATACATATCTATAACATCATCATTCATCTTTATTTACCTTCATTATTTGTTTAACTGCAGTATCAGCGTAAAATTGAGTAGCTGTTATCGATCTACTGTCAAAGTCAAAGATGGGGAACGCTGCCGAAGTGGTGGTGTCTGCTTGAAAACCAACAAAGTCTGTAAGATATGATAACTTATACAATCAAAGCAATTAAATGCCAAATTCAATGACCTCTGATAAGATTCTGGCAGTAAAAGAGAAAAAAGATCGGTCTACTTTGGCAAAGGTGGTGAAAACTCCCAAAGTTCAGCCGAACTTTGTTTTTGCGATCACAGCGCTCTCCCAAGCGAATGATTGGAGAACCAGCGTAGTACGGGAATGCGGCCAATCTTCAACAGGCCTTGCAGTGCACTGACCACCAGAGCAAACGCTTGCTCACGCTTATATTATCTTAGACTATATACAGTGTTTATACATCCACACTCTGAAGAATACTCTCTGCTTCGAGTGAGGGGCTAAGAGTGACTGGAGTTCGGATCCTGCCACACTTAGTTATTAGTCGTATAGCTCAGCGTTGACAAGGGTGAGGTAGGTGGCAAAACTAGCGTTGCACAGTTGAATAGACTGGCCCGCTCAGCGGAGGAGGTCGCTAGGTCGCAGTATGTGCCCCGAGTGGTCGCCTGCCGGGTAGAATAAGGTGGGTCGGTGGAAGAGCTGGGTCTGCTCGGACATAAATTTACGCCAGGCCGGTCGACAGGTGCCTGGCTAACAATTCCGATTCTTACCCGTATAATGATCGGGAAGAATAAGTATCAACCAGTGGCGACGTATGATATGCTAATACAGCTACCTGGCTTTAAACATGGGCAACTGGCAGAGTCTGGCCTCTCCCACATCTGAGTAATGGCTGTTGGTGAAGTAATAAAATCGGCCAGTGAAATGAGTACATCGAAAAAGGATGTCACCGACTGTCACGGAACGGATGAACGCGTCAGCCAGAATTGGATCAGCGAATCTATTGGTACGAATATGATATACCATGTATGTTACCCTAATACAGCGACCTGGCTTTGATCAGAGGACCATGGATAGCTGGCAGAGTCGGTATATTCTACATAGAATATATAAAAAATTTGTCACGAACTGTCACCGATCCGATGAATTCATTGGCCAGAATCGGAGAATATCGTCAATGCCTTTGGTCTTTGTATCTGTATGAATATTGATGTAGAGGTGGTCAGGTAACATTGACAACTATCGACCATGATCAGTTCAGTGTACATCCAGCCCCAGGAGCTCCAGCACCGCCAAGGCCGCGGATCACACTTGTACTATTTGGATCCCTGCCAACAGCTCACAACCATTGGCTAATGTCCACAACTCTGACCTAACCATCCCACAGCCCACCTACCCCTTCAGTCAATCAACCTCCCTCCCCTCGTACCCCTACTCCTACTCAATCTCTATTTACTCCCTCATTCCCTTTATTATCATCTCTCGCCTAGAACCCCATCCCATCCCGACCGTGAACTCTTCCACCTTGGCCTTGTTATCTCAATAGCACTCCGTGAACTCACGATCACCCCCTCCTCGCTCATATCTTTCAGCACGATCAACTCTTCTTTATTTTGTTAATCCATTGAATTCCTCATGGAAGGCACTTTTAATATCCACAACATTAACCTCGCCTGCCCATTATTCCCACACCCAGGTCTTTCCTCCACGTCTATCCATTTCTAGGACCCTCACAATTCCCGTCACGTTTCCAGGGAGATATCAGTTGAATTTTGAAAAGAATGGAAATGATTTCAATGGTAATTCGCAGCCTCAGAGAGGCCAGGAAAACATGGAAACACATCAAATCGGTGTCAGCCACGGCATGGGGCTGAGGGTCTGTGGGAAGGTTCAGACCACTGACGTGAAAGAAGCTCAATTGATATCATCTTTGCTTCAAACAAAGAACTATTATTTTCATATATTGAAAATGAAATGTGGATTTACACGGACAAATGGGAAGCTGCCATCTCTGCACGTCCTCTGGTCTCAGTGGATGCCTCCTCCCTGCCCGTCCGTCTATTGGGAACCAGTCTGATTAGATGTGCGGGCCCAGGTAAATATTGACGAGCGTCTCTGACCATCAGCCATGCAGGAACGTAGAGTGTAAGCAATGCTTTGATTGAATCCTCTGTGTAAGCCGGTTGTTCAATGTAGCGCCTGCTACAGCTCCACGCCAGGGTACATATATGTCTCCCTGTGGGTATAGAATATTATCAAATGGGAATTATATTTTGTATATGCTGAAAACATTCCGTCAAACTAAGGTGTGCGCTATTCAGCAGTACTCAGGGATAACACTTTATTGCATTCTCCATCATGTTTTTAAAACAATATATATGGCAATAAATAAAATGATATACGATTTCACATTCTTCGACCTTGCAGTGGCCAAACAGAAGACGGGACCTTCCGAAAACAGCATTTAATGTTATTTAGAAAATGAATTCATTTGACTAGATTTTCTGTGCCTCTATCCACATTATGCTTTTACATTACCTATGCAGGAATAAACACAACCTTACCAACTGGGAAACTAATTGATTCTTAGATCAAGGTTCAGCTTTTCCCACTGACTGTACGCTACAGAGGTGGTGATCTAATCTATGAGATGAATTCAGGCAGAAATTCCGTCCTACAGATATACTGAGGGGAGAGTTATTTTACTTCCCACATCACATAGATTGCACCTAGAATTTCATTGAAGATTCACACTGTATTCTACATCTCCTTCAAGACTGAACACTACCGAACCACTTATCTATTTTGGACACATTCATGAGCCTGCTGGTGTTTAGATGCTGGACCATTACCGCAAGGGTTCATAGTACTGAAACATAAATGCACCAATGAGTTCAGACTTTGCATAACTCCCTGTATCTGTAGCAGTTTAAAGTGAAAGCAATGAAACTGGGTCACGCAGTGCATCAATGGCCGTCTAACTGATGGCCATGAGAGGATATTGGAAAGTACATCCTTTTCATCTTCTCTATGGTGTTTTCTGGCTGACAGGAAGCCATCTCCTGGCTTCAGGAAGTCAGTGTGTTATGGTTCAGACAATGACGCCTGAGGATAAGACAAAACCATACCTGCTTGAATGGCTTCAGCACAGACGCCTTGGGTCGGGAAGTAGAGCCATAAACTATTATTTCTTGTTAATCTACTTACACGCCACAACTATTGTGTGATGCAATGGCTTTATATCATGAAGTTCTTTTATTGTGAATAACACACACACAAATATACATGTATATACGTTTATTATCCATAAATACATAAAAAGTCCCAATTGAAAATGTATGGGGACTCAGTAGATCACTGCACTTTGTTTATTAATACACACGCTAACGCTTTCGTATTACTACATGTCAACCACGAGTGGTTGACGGCCGCCTATCCACAAAACCATCGACTAGGATCCTTTTTTTTCGAACATAACAGGGAAAAGGGTTTGTAACATATATAGGAAATTAGGAAAATACATAAAAGTGCAATTGAATATCATCACATGATATGAAATAAGAGGCGAGATACAATGATAGAGGTTTATACCCTCAGTTCATATCGTATCATTACCCTTGAGGTAGGTGACATGAGGGTGCTTTTTCGCTGCCTTTCACTAAGTTCATGTTTCACAGAAGTGATTAAGGTGATTAAACTGGAACACTGCTACTTATGCCTGCTTTGAAAATCGTGCATTTATGGAATAGTTTTACGAGAGTTACCATACCGTCGCATATCACCGCGATCAACATTGTTTGTGGTTTGACATCCCAGGGGACCCACAGTGTATATAGGGACCATAAAACTTTTCACCATTGTAGACTTATTTCAGTCAATCCCATTTAATGTTTACAACAAGTTCATCCATAATATCAAAGAGATATGTTTCTTTGGAATAAGTAATATTTTCATGTTGTTACTATCTTCAACCATTTTCTTCCACTTACAGACAAGACCTGATTGGTAGCCCATGGACCTGATCGGGGACGTTCATTGCGCCACCTGGCGCTTTCTCACTACATTACGCTTACCGTCTACCCATAAACAGCCCAGCAAGTACATCATCTATTTTCTCCCCAGACACACGTATACAAAACATATTAATCCAACCTAAAACCAATGTCATTATATTTCATCTCATTTCTCATCCTCTTATTGTAATCCAGTTTAGATTTAAAACGATATCAATATAAGTAAGTTCCCGCCTTCATCTTTATTCCAAGGAGGGCACAGTATGAACATTTGGGTTTATTGATATTCATCCCATGGCGTACACGCTCATATGGGCTGTGTTTAGAAATGTTTTCATATGAAAACGTCCATATTAGACGCTGGCGTAGACAGCGTATAGAAGATATCTAAATATGCACACGTAATGGCTGTATTGGGTATCAGGCGTATATACATATGTATCTTAAGAGTAGCTATGTACACGGAAGTATGTACATACATGATATACATATAAATGAAAAATAAAAAACGTTTATCAGCTGCAGCTAACCCCAACACTGACCTGCCCCCTGTGCTCCTTACACTAAGTTACACTGAAGCCCGTGCTACCGACTCCGACCCCAACCAGGACCCTGAGTCCGACCCTGCCGCCTATAACCACAGTCTCCCTATACAGTCAAATGAAAGCTTGTGCTTTATAGACAAGGCTAGGCTGAACCACATAGAATAATGGTGCATTGAAAGTAAAAAATATTGAAAACAAACTTTATAAAAACAACAGAATGATAGGTTCATTGTATATAATCATTCAAACAATAACCAATGGTGTTAAAGAAAGTTTTATAATAGAAATTGGTAAAAAAAAAGTTGGATTTCCATATAAAATGGACTTGGATGATTAATAGCAAACAGTGGTATAAAGATATTTGGAAGGTGGCGTAAATGTGCGTATATATAACCCCAACTGGCCTAAAGCGGGATTCATGTCTATATGTACAGACCCAGGCGTATATATATGACGCCAAATATGACAACCTTATTTGATAATTCTATTTTCAGTAGGCTCCATATGGACCCAGAAATTTTCGTTCTGTGGTTCGTAATGGTTTTATATTTTCAAATTTGAAATTGCTTCCTGTAAGGGACTACTGTTGCAGTACACGTTGCAGTAAAGATCTACTTTATCGCAATCTCTATAGAGAAATCATCCCATGGCCTCAGCATCACTCCAGTGGTTCTGATTGACATGATAGCTTTCCTGGTGGCTTCAAACTATTGACGTCAGGAATATAACTTTACTGAGCACATCTAGCCATTCAGCTTAGACAAATTGGAAGGAAAAGGTGGCTTCAATGGTGCAGCACCGAGGACACGCTTTGGTGTAGAGGTATGAAACCCGGTGAACTACAGTGAAAGTACCCACATCCCGGTAACAGGACACAGCGTGTAAAGCCCTTGCTGAGGTCTGGTTGGTGGTTTGGGGAACACTGTCCTCCCATCACGCCTGCCATTAACACTGACTAACGTGCCAGTAGCCGTTAGGTCGTCGCCGCCAAGCCCCAGACATGCAGGTTTCTATCTCATCCGTGCGTGCTCACTATATGTGTGCGAGCTCACATCTTGAGCTGCATCTACGGGGGCAAGATTGCTTTATACATGTACTTTGAAATCAGGTGGTCAAAAGCCGATGGTATAATCTCTAGAATTTCTTTAGAACAGATATTCTTCAAGCACGTTTCCTATATTAATTAAATAATTTTAAATAGGCATATTCTGCCCATTGTGTGAGAATAACTCGGACATGATGTTATAATTGTACTGATCTTTCCTTTGAATAAACCACAAGGGACCAGTTTGGACTGGGAATTAATATTTTTTACGAATCACCCAGGTGGCGCCATTGTAAATTGTCAGATATGCCTTTATGAGTGGCAGGACCAGGCATATTTGACTGGTTTCATGTTATGAATCATGTTACTGAAGGGATTGGTGTTTCCATTTGGTTTGTTAGTTTCCTAATTCCATTCACGAGTGACCATGAGAGTATATGAGCCCTATCTCAAATATATGAAATGCATTTAAGGTGAAATCCCACCCCTGCACATCTACTGGGTTCTTTTACCTCCCCACCCTTTATACACAGTATGAGGAGGACTGGCCCTTGATTTAGTAGTAAGTCGACCACTATTGGGAATAAAGGAGGAAGGTAGCTGTAGTGGGACCTGAACCCACAACCTTGTTAATACTAGCCCATCAGTGCAATAAGCACTGAGCTCACACCCTTAGAGAATGGCGTGAGAGACAAAATACGTGCGTTTAATTGTGTGACATGAGTGAGCATAGTGGGTGTACGTCTCAAAGGAGGAATAACTCCTTCGCACAACAAGGTCCAATAAACACACAAACAAACTTCTTAATGAAGGAAATCTAGCTACACAATAACACAGAGTAAGGGACACAGAGTTGAAGTGGCTTCGTTACAATGTCCATGTGGCTTCATTACGATGTCCATGCGGCTTCAATATCAACCCTCTCACTGTGCCTCCACATCCGCTCTCACCTGACTTTTATGGTAGATGTAATGAGACATTAAAACCTAATCCCGCCAGCTTAGGCGTACATGCAGCGCCTATAATCCGTTTTCTGTCGCTATTGTATACCAACATCGACAGACCGCCGGTTAACCATCCCCTTCCGCACCATGCTGTGTGGAACCGCTAGCGACTGGTCTGTGTCCCGTATGGTGTACCGCAGTATGAAGTGTACACTTTACAATCTGGTCTTTTCTGCTTCTCTACATAGAATGCAAACCCTTCGTTATTCTCATAACTTGTCTCCGATGCTAGGCTTTTTTTCTTTAAATGTTCTTACCTGTCCCCAAGCTCTTCTAATTATGGCTGAGAACTGATCAGAAAAGGCAAATTGTGTACTGACATCTTACTATATTATGTGCATTTTATGCATAAGGGGCCGTTGTTTTCTCACATCTAAAACACGGGTGAGACCTCTAAACCCTAATGAAAATGGCCTAGAGCAAATGAGAGAAGGTATGAGAGGGGGGACACAATACATGGATCTAAAAAGGTAAAGAACATAGCAGTAGCCTATTTTGATCACGAGTGCGTTCATTGGATTCTGATTAGTTGACGTGGCAGCCAAGTCTTATTTCTCTCCATGTTGAGCGTCAGCTTCAGTGTGAGCTATAAACACTCCATATCAATAATGTCATTATCTATATCTCGTCCAGTAAGGTCGAAATACAATTTCAATTTCATATAAAATTCAATAAAATTGTATTCTCCCATTCCTTTTTACTCTCCTTTCATCCAGGGTAGGGCTAAAGTCGGGTTACTATTGGCACATTTTGCCACCAATATTCTTCGTTTATATGGTGCTTTTGGCAAAATACTGGTCATAGGTAACTAGACACACGGAAAACGGATAAGGCTTCAAGAAAAATTAACAACGAACCACAGAATCACTCCCCAAGGCAAGTATAATGTCCTACCAACGGGTCACAGTACCAGACAGTGTTCAGGTAACGGGAGGCCCCAATTAACCCGACTGTTAATCACCTAATGACTTTAAGCCCCGATCTATTGAATCAGCCACCTGCGTTCCTCCACACTCTGAGTATATGTCCCTGAAGCCTGAACGTCGAGCGGCGACAGCCGACTGGGCGCAGACACTGCAACACTGAGGGATTGTATGCAGGTCAGGATAACGTAGATTATACTGTCTGCCATAGCACAAAGGCAGAATATTATCACTATGGTAGTTTAGTGAAAGCCATTTAGATTACCGAGTAGGAAGTCTGTGCTGTCTTTGTTTAGTAAAGTTAACTGAACGAGCCTATAAGGCAAAGTTAGTAAATACTACTAAACAAAGAAGATACGGTCTGGATCCCGATATGGGCCAGACACATACCAGTTGGGTTAAAATAAGAATGGGGTGTAGGGAGTTGTGGATGAATTCAGCTCAATTTCATCATTATCATATACCTCCGAATATTGATTATCATTGATAGTTTATAGAACTATGTAGGAAATACAGCCTATAGTATTTAATACCATAAAAAAAATAGTATCTACTATCATGTAGAAAACATAGGTAAGCCCAGACAATTAGGTTTTACTATGAATAGTCTAGTTTATATCACTGTTGGTGCGTTGAGACTAGTCCGTTGGACTGAGGACCATACAGTATAAATAAACGACTTTAAAAAAAAAAAAAATCATCTCATATGAACCATAATTTACACTGTCTCATATTGCAAATATTTCATGTATACGTAGTGGGAGCCTCCCACTTGCACTCGATGCCAAAAGGAATCATATTGCAAATAAGGCATCTCTCTAATATTCTATAGATCCATTAAAATGTCACATGCAGCGTAAGAAATAACAACGCAAATTAATTATTACGAATATCCTTTTAAGAAACACATCAAAGGGGACGTTTGAAGATTGATTCCCAGAGGAATAAGTGGAGATAAAATGTGACCGATTAGGAAATGAATACACATGGCTTTACTAATGAGAAGAACATCAAACCCTCACTGGCATTATGAATACTCTACTGATGTACTTAATGGTGGATATCTCTTTTTCTAACCTGGTAATAATTCGCCTATTACAAGTAGGCTACATTGCGGTCAACCATCATACTTTCATGATGAAAGGACTCGGACGTGAGGAGTCCACGGAATCCATCCAAACACCTAGATTACTAACCTGTGTTTAGGCAGCAGTACTACACTATTCTACCATGTCTTATAAATTTAGAATTCATATATTTATGATGCCCTCAAGCTTTAACGTCAACTAAAGCCATGCAGCGACCCCCTACTTCCTTTGATCTCAGCACAGCTGCATGTCTTGTGGGACAGCGGATGGGTTTCATACCATTAAGTGAAAACCTCTGGGGTTTCATCCAGTGCAGCGATCATTCCAAGTATATATACACATCTGGCCGTACGGAACAGACACGAGATGTATGTAATTACATCATATATCTGCTTTCATATGCAAATCTAAAAAGTAGAAATTGTGTCCATTGTGTTTTACTTGAGGGGTGAAATGATAGCATCAAAGACAATAGGACTGAATTTTGTTGGATGGAACTACATCTTGTATGATCATTGCACCTGTGTGTAGAGCCTCTATCATTGCTAACTGGAGACCCTTTCACCGCTGCGATCCAGCCAGGCAGGTTCATGCAATTAATCCTGACCTAGCGAGTCAACAGTTGGGCTTAGATTGCGCGTCTTGGTAGAATCAGCACTCTATACTGCCTTAAAGGGTCCCTCTCACATCAGTGAGTTTTTCAGATACCTTGCTTACGATAACCAGATGCTGCAAGACCCTACTAGCCACAAGAAATTCCGGGCTGGTGGAATCAACACTTAAATATATCAATACATAAGGCAATATGGATATGTCAGAATATATATACAGCGATGATGTATGAAAAGTATGAAAGTAGATATAGCAAGAAGAACTGGAGGTGTGTCATCCCGTGATGGCTTGATGCCTTTTCCTGTAATCACCATGTCTGGCACGTATCCCGTACCTTCCCCAGTCACCCCATCCGACCGTCGACCTTCACCCTGGTGACACTGGTTGCCTCCCCTAGATAGTCCCAATCCTACCCTGCCCACGTAGGTCATTTATTTCCCGCATAGACAGACTCAAACAGACACACGCGCGCCACACATGCGCATGCGTGACGTTACCAGGGAAACGAGCAAACGGTGTACTGACCAGCCACTGCAGTTGGCCGTCTAGCTTTGTATAAGGGCTGCATAAAATTGGCTCGAACCTGGTGACAGTGTATCTACTAAGTCTGACAAGGTAATAGACAGCTATGGGAGTTTTCAAGGTGTAAATTATACCCCGCTTCGACTGTATTTGAGCCACACACATTTTAATATCGTTACCAAAGAGGAATCATCAGTAATATGTTGTTTATAGGCTTACATAAGTGGGGTGGCTATTCTATGTTTATATACTTTGAGTGGTGATATCAATCTCGAAGGATGACTAAACAGTCCCCCATCACTTGGCGATGTTGCAACAAACGTTTGTTTTCCACCGTAATGGTGGCCAATGTTCATTTGCAAAAAGAAGGCGAGGTTCTGTACCATTGTAACGCTGAGAGGTACACTTATATCCTAGCTATATGTAATGTTACCGTTTACAGGAATAACTAGAAGATGGAGCCCTAAGATGTTTTAATGTAGAGCCCATGAGGAGATCCAATGAACAGTATAAAATAGGGAGATGTTGATGTAATACCCAGTGGTACAGTAATCATGAATATCCAGCACACCTACACAGTAGTCATTTGTCAATTCTACACAGCCATATCATTGACTAGCACAGTATGCATACACACAAGTCTTATGTTGCATAGAGGATATACCGTCACAGGGGCTGAAGGAAGTGTAACTAGTTTTAACCCTTTCCCTGCAGCAGACACTTTGTTCCATTTTTCAAAAAGAACTAAACTAGCTTGTTCCCTAACCGACTAACAGTTAAGAAACAAGTTAGTTCAGCTCTTTCCAATTAATTCATATGGCCTATCTTAACCTAATTACAAATTATATTAAACGTCACCTCATATTCAAATTAATTCAATATACATGTACAATCTACTGAATTGTTACCTGTTAAAGTTTACATGAATCTGAAGTGTTTAAACACATTTTTACCTCAATTCCAAACTATGTCCAAGGATTAGCATAACTAGAATAATCCTCTGCAATTATATTACTCGCCACATTACCATAGAAACATGATATTTATATTGTTGATCTCATTTTATACCTATCTTATGAATCATGATGCTTCCTACTATGGATGAAAATGATGTAATAGTTAAAACGTATAGTCTAGTTAATAATGAAACTATATAAAACTATATCTAGGTGTTTGTTCTGTTTGTGTTATATTCAAACTCAAATCTATATTAAAAAATGCACAGACATTATAAACCGACAACGTGGTAACATGGGGCCTGGCTGAGAGGTCGAACTGTCAGACGCTTAAAAACCACCCGGCAGCTTTGAAACGTAGCCGCTGGATGAGGAAAATATCTGCACAATCAAATCCTTGACATGGATTTAATGGAGAAAAATACCTGAAATCTTTACAGATGACAGCATTCGGCGACAACTGTCTGGGCATGGGGACAGAGGATATGTCTAATATGGAGAGCTTTAAAAACAGGCAGCACCGCCAACGACAGTTTGGGCCTCCGAAGGTGTCATGTCTCCTTTATGCAGAGGGTGACAATGGTATTTTGTAAACCTGATCAAATGATGTCAGTAGTATCTTATATCTCTGATATCTGCTCTCACATTGGAAATGCTGCTCAGAGCGGGCTTTATGGCAACCCACCTCTGTGTATTTCGTATTAAATCCATCTAATATGATTGAATGAATACTCCACAGGTAGAAAGGGAATACCTCGTAAAGGTGTGCCACATATGTTCAAATTTATGTTGATCTTGAGATTGTGAGGTTCCAATCTTTAATTTGGAGTTACCAAATTACTTTTGGTAAAGGGTGTTTTTTTGTACAATGCAATGATACTTTTCTTTGTGTTTGTTGAAAATGGTTGTGATAAGTGTACCACAAAACTGTGAGGGCGCTCATACCGGCGGAATCTGAAGCCTTCGCAGTATACAGACACTAATAAAAAAAATGTCCTAAAATCCTAATGTAGTATTTTATCTATTAGTCCGATTAAAACGTCAAAATATTAGCATTACTGTTGGCTCATTTGGCCTCAACAAATCATACTATTAAACATACAAGGAGTGAGTTAACTGTGTGAATGGCAATCTATAGGAAGGCAGCTGCAGGCTTCTTACCTCTGGTATCCGCCCACAGGAGTACATAACGGGTTCATGATCTGTTCACTTTAACCATACAGAAAGCCTACCATAGATCTAGTTTCCATTCTGTCTTCCCATATCACACTTTCCTAGCAGAGAATCCTATATCGTATGCTCAAACGCTTCAAGTGGCATATCTCCATGCAGGGTTGTGGGATTGCTCAGTATATTGGCTTGCAGATAGCGGGATCGAAGGTTTAGGGCTCAGCCATGCCACTGTGTTTCCTGCCTGGCTGTCCAACCCAACCAACCAACAAGTGTCTCTATTCGACTTTTATGTGTGGCCCTAATACTGCTTCTAGTGATCTAAGTATGATATAGTTTCAGTTGTTGTTGTCAGCTTACATGTCAGGGGGGCTGACTTGGCAGGTAACCTTTTTTCGGACTGCAGTTGCAAATCGTGGATTATGAACATGAGCTAAAAGGTCGGTCTAGACAGTATTGACTGGTACTCCCTGACATGACATGAAGTACGAGTCACAATGAGCGTTAAGATTGCGGCGGCCATACTGACATCAACAGGATATGACGTTGCCTACTGTATCACGCACCACTTATTCGCCAGCCCTACCCGCTTAATAACAAGCTATAAATATTCATGGTCTGTCGCTCGATCAATCTCAGCAAGACTATGCGTTTCCCACAGGTTCGACTCACGAGTGACTGAAGCTTACGTGAGTGTGGATGAGGGGTTGATCTTGTTTGGGTTATCATTATAGTCGTGGTTTAATCATCGTGAGTGACACAGGTCAGGCCGCGGTTAGGGATCATGTCCTGTAGGTCAAATAGAGGTAATTCTGCTCAGTGTTGATGGCATATAAAAGAGACAGACGGCATTTTACCACCAAACCGTTCACTGGAAATTGCCAATTTTTCTCTGTCTGGCAGTCGCCTGATCCCACTAGGTCGTGCCTGATTGGACCATCTGCCTCAGGCAGGAGCGGGTATCTTGTCCTTTTTTCTGGAGAGATCAAATATTAGATGATGGCTTCCGCGATGTGTATCCTACTTCCTCTATTTTAAAGTACTGCTAGCTACTATGGTTTTACCACCTCCATCTTTTATAAAGATATGCTATTCCTTTGTATACTTCCTAATCCTGATATCATGTTGGTACAATTCTAATCTCTCATAATAAATTGGTTGTTATAATACCATTTGCATTTCTATTTCATCTCTACTTTACGAACATATTATTGAGGAAACTTAACGATCTAGAGGTCGTACCCCATCGAGTTTGAATTACGTACCGATTAAAACGAGATGGGATCTAGCTCTGACCGAAAACTAGAATAGGTTTCTGAATGTTCAGAGTTTCTAAAATTAAATCTATGGGGAAGAAATAACAGGGTTATGGAAAAAGAGTAGAACCCCGCTAAAGGGACACCCCGTGTAAAGGGTACCCTGTATTGCAAAATATTAGTCGGCCCCCTTTGAATGCAGCAGGATAAATCTTCCAGAAAAATACCGTTTGTGTTAATGTCATGTGCTTCTCCAATATGTTACAGGAATATAACCTATGGCCTCTCCTCTATGATGCCATTCGTTGCCAACAGCTACCAATTACTACCATATATTACCTCTGGATATTGTCCAACATCATTGACCCATATGATCTGAATTTTTCATAAATGTCTCAGCTATTTCCATGCCAACAATTATGGTTTATTTCCTCTAAATAGCTAAGTGTACACCATGCCATATCTGCACCTTCTATGATGGGAACACCACCGAGTTCTGCGGTATGTTTCCGTATTCAATACTGGTGTTTACAGATATACCCTTGGTGTTAACCTTAAAGCTCATCATTTTGATTATTACGTTTGTTCTGAGTGGAACGGTGTCGGTTTTGTTTATGGTCATGATTGCATTTAGATTTGAGCCAACTTGCTACCATGCTGGTTTTCTACTAGGAATACCCGATATTATACAGCTGAAGTATATCATGAAACAATCATTTTGACAAAAGCAAGATTTAACAAAGAATGAACTCCTCTGCCGCTACTGCTGTCGTGTTTGCTCAGTGATGCTGACCACTTGACATCCTCCTGTAACTCTTTTGAATACTGTGCTCTTCCAAGGCAAATGAACTATCATTTGCTTCTGGCAGGAAATCGGCTGGCGCTCATTATCGCCGGTTGTTGTTTTTGTCCGTTGCTTTGGCCTGAATGCCGTCTTCTGACCTTGATGCCTCTGCCTCACGTTCGTCATTCTCATATAGTATCTCGGAAACGGTATATGATAAAGGGTGTTCTCGCACATTCACTGCCCATTAATGTCACCCGCTGTCTCCGTATTTCACTTACTCGCCGTCAGCGCACTGAAAGCAACGCGCCTTCCAGCTAAAACTCCATAGTATGTTGTCTGCTTGTCCGTATATGAATCATGTATATCCCAAGGTCTAACTACGACTGGCAATAATTGACTGGCATAAGAAATGCTGCAGAGGCGTGTAATGAACGGGCGCCATCCCGGCCGAAATGAGGGGCATCTTATTGGCGGTGATTGTACTTTGACCTTGTTAAATTTTACATTACACATATGTCAAAGCGGTTTATAATTGTTTTTGAATAATACCCACTGACTACTGACTACAATATGTACCCCACTGTCTGTTCTGTTATTTGATTGATAGCCATTATCATCTGATGGAGTAATCTTACTAATAAATCCCACTTGCGCTATCCATTCCAGCCTACCATTTACTGCCCGAGCAATAATACTTTGTATTGTGGGTAGCAAATTCTGTGCACTGTAGTAATTCCTTGATAGTTTTTGTCGGCTGAAAATACTTACATGTTCACTGTCACAAGCCCCTCGTCAGAACCGCTTTCTATACCAGTTTCCTTATTGATATTTTTTTTAGAAAAGATAAGAAAAAAGAAGCAGCATAGCAGTGTGACCTTATTTTGGTTATTCCTAGAATAATCGTGTTAGTAGTGGAGCAAATGACCTGGAAAATGGGTCACAATGGCACCCGAGAGTCTCCTGCATGAAACCTGCCATGTTGGTCAGCTTTGAATGCTATGGGATATTGGATCGTCATAAAATTTCCAAAATATTTGTATTATGTGTAGTAACTTAGTCGCGTATTTGTGTGGCAAAAGCCCAACGGTAGAATGTTGTTCCCCAGTATAAACATCTGTCTACTTTACAGAGCGACATTCTTCACAAATGTAAAATGGATATAGAACATGATGACAATAATGGTGCAAGGAAAATATTGTGAAACAACGTAGATAATGTGTCATTAGACGTTGCTCCACGGGGAATAGACTATGTGTGATGTGAGGAGTGCAGACATGACAAGCGGTCAGTCTAAATGGAAATTGAAGGGTCCTGTATTTATAGACACTCAACTATTCCACAATCGGGAAAATGAGTTTAGAGAAATAGCTGAGACATTTATGAACATTCATATCACGTGGGGCCAGAGGCAATATACGGTACTAATTGGTAGCTAATGGCAATGAATGAGAATTTGGAGGAGGAGCCATTGGTGATATTCCTATATCATATTGGAGAAGCCCATGGCATTTACACAAATCTTTTATAATCATGATTGAATAATTATCAAAATACACAGCTATAAGGTAGTTGTGGAATGGCCAAGGTTTCAATATTTTCATCAGCAGAGTAGACTTATAAACATATATCGTTGAACAGTGGGAAATACATCTCATAGATATGCTTTATGATAACAACGTTGTATTACTAAGAATTCGAACACGAGAGTTATCTAAAGGTTCAAATACATATGATCTATATTATACAACAAGGGAACAGCAGTATAGCACAATAAAGCAAAGAATACGGTTTTCTCGATGTGAAATTTGTCATTGTCCTAGATGTAGGGCAATGATTTTGGGGATTTATGCTACTCAATACAACACCGGCATTAAGCATACCGTCCTAATAGATTTACTGCTACAAGATAAAATAAGTTATATAATTTGTAAGGAGCAATACTCCGAAACGTATAGGGCATGAGGCGAATACAAAACAAATCAGGCATAGGTAGAAGTAATACGACTATCATTATCTGCATTAGACTACATCTTCCTGTACATACAAGACGACCCTATCCCTTTATACATGGAGAATTATGCACACGTTCTGTGATCCCTGATTCTCTTACTGTAGCAGATGTATGGAGTGGCCGGGCAGCGGACTGTCACACACCTGTTATCTATGTATGAGCTGCTCTGATATGTTCTGAGATGATCTGAACTGCTCTACACCGCTCGGTGCTGCACCGAGGTCCTCTGTGCTATCTTGTGTTGCTCTGAGCTGTTTTAGGCTGGTCCAAGCTGCACTGTGCTGTTCTGGGCTACTCACTCCCTGGCAATGAATCCAAAACCTTCTCTTGACAACACCAGGTGGCGCCACCGTGCGTCACATCCAGGTACCAGGACGAGGTCTTCAACGTTCCACAAAATCTCAGTTTCTTCATTGCCTCTCTTTCTTCCCTTCATTTCCTCTTTCCTACCCTTGTCTATCACCTCAATATATTTGCCCCTCCCCACCTTTCTCTTTTCTTTTATTACTCCCATCTTTAGTACCTCTCGCTCCTATTGCCTCATTCCAATACGCAACAGTGTCTCGCTCCCTTTAATTTCAATATCACCGTTAAATGAGGTATTTCTAAACTTTGTAATTCATCCTTTCCCCTCCCCATATTGCGTTGGGTGAACTATCGTAAAACATAAGGAAAACTGCCTAGCATCAGATATAAGGAAGTCCAGCGTTGCTATTTGCTGGTTTACACAACATCCCCGGGGACCCTGAGGTTTTATATATTAAGGATTATCTCAAGGTTCAGCTTGTCACTCTAGTTTTCTGTCACATTGGCTAAACCACTGATCTACCCCCTGCAGTCAGAGGAAATACTGACACCACAGGTAGCTGCGGCTTTTACCATCCCTGAATGAAGGAGTAGCGGATTAGTAGCACATGCCTGATATAACACGATGCTATACAAACTTACCTTGCCTGTTTCCTCAATAGGCCTCTGCCGGCTATATCAAGCCAACTAACAGGCAATCAGAGGAGGTGTGGGCACACCCTCCAGCTAAAACAATAAATTACTCGTACATTGACACCAATGGCACTGCTGTTTGCCCAGCCTCTTAATTTCCATCTTGGGTCAGTTTAGTGCTTGTCAGTGGGCATATGCATACATGCTAATCGTACCTTTTCATCGCCTAATGATCCTTTGAACCCATTAACTTACTGGTAATTAATCCAATTATCAATTAGTATATTCCGGCCCTGCTCTATTACTACAAATCACCCGTATTAGTTCCGGAGCGGGCCACTGAATGGCGCCTGGCACTGTTTCCCCTGGTTAACTTGGCGCAGGTAAAGCCACTAGCGAAGAGATTCAGAGCTTCCTACGGGTACCAGCAGAGCTCGCGGTATGAGCTGCTTGTGTGCTTCTATAAATAGCCTCCTTTATTTAATCAAGGGGCGGCTCTTATTGGGAGCGATAATAGGTGGTGACTAATAATACATGAGGCACACGCACGAAACAAGTACCCGTCGGTAACCCGCGAGGGCCCCGGCATGGACGTCTCGTGTATGACTAAAGCCATTGGCTGGTACCCGGCTGTCTGGGCAACGACGGGGTATCGTGCATATAGTAGACAGGCAGCATGTTCACGTCCTAAGACCCCCCTTCATACGGGAGAAAAGGAGGTGGGGGACAATATTCTAGATATTAAAAAAATCCGTGGTGCTACTTTGCAATTTTCTTCGCAAGTATATACGTATAGTGGAACCCCGCGTGACGCTGAACCCTCCTTATCCGGGATATCCCTTTACACGAGGTAAACCCTTACATGGGGTGTACCTTAAGCAGGGTTCTACTGTATAACCTATATTCATGCGGCACATAGCTATCACCGGAAATTCCAGTGCGACCTGTGAGATGGCGCCGCGAATCGGGGGCAAACCTCCTGGATACTCCAGGATATATTGGGGCTAATGGCATCGTATAAGGAGTATTTTTTAATAGCGTCATTGTAGTCTTTCAACATGGGGGTCAGATAAAGCAGACTCCTCTCCCAACTTATCATTTCCCAAAGGTTCCCATTAACTTCCAAGCAGTGTTTTGTTTGTTTATTTGCTTGTTTAATGTTACAGCGGACGCTGAAGGTATAGATTTAGGGATTATCTAAATTTTCAGTTTTTCTCATTGGTTTTCTACCACTTGGGTAGTGGTCGACGCCACGCGATCAATTCAGGTGGAAGGATTCTTTCATTTTCCATATCAGAAGGACTGGTCTTTGATGTAACACAAAGTTTAACCACTGCTGGAGATGCACTAGCCAGTAGTGAGATAATAACTACCAAATAACCAGTCTGACGTATGCACAGTTTGAGTTACCTGATGTGTTCTAATTTGTAAACCATCATGGCAATTGACTTTGTGATATGGTGACGTCAAATAACGAAATAGCCAGAGCGTGTCTGCTCAATAGCGATCTTTGAGAAAAAAGACGGAATCCGCGGTTGACGTTGAACATGAAAGAGGGCAGTAGATCCTGGGCTGTCAGACGTGGTCACTTATTACCTGCTGCCCTATTTATCAATGCATCTATTTTTTACCCTGCCTGCCTTCTATCTGCATGTCTCACCCACTCAAACGTCAAGTCTCCCCCCTCCCCGCGACCATCAACCTTCCGACCTTTAACCTCTTCCTGTACGTCTCAAGGTACCTTCGCTGACATTGCTGGTAGGATGGCTAAGAGCAGAGCGTGCAGGCGTGTCTATCGTCCGAGTCACCTTGACAACCGTTACCATGACGACGGACGGCACACCGGCAATGACTGTGACATCCAAGTTACCTGTCAGTATTGGACCAGGTGCAAAAAAGGCAAGCCGTGCACGTAGGGGCGTGGGTGGGTAGTGGCCAGGGTAAGAGGTTGGGTAAGTGGATTGTGTTGTTATTCTGCTAAGACGACACACCCGAGGCCCTGGCAGTGTCGGCTGATGTCGGCGGACGTCGGGGTACCGAGTCGTGACGGGCAGTGCCCTGCGGAAGTGATTGTAGATATCGATCGACCGCACAATGGAATCTTAGATCTTGTGAATAAATCTTTATACCGAAAAAATATTCACCAATGCTGGTGGTCTCACAATTTGCTCTGACGGCTAGTGTCTTGAAGATTATATGGTCGAAAGGGTAACTCAGCGTTAAGAATAATAGATAGGTAATTGATATGAAAATGATTATAATGATGATAATGATACAAACACATGCTTTACTATTAATAAGTGATAAGTATATTATACAAAAATATGGTATGTTAGTAGGAATTAGTGTGATGGGATAGATAATGAAATTATATATTCTGACAACGTTTCAAGCAGTAGTTATGTTAGTCCGAGAGGCTCTGACTGTTTAGTGGTGCTGCGGACAGTCAGAGAGCACAACAGCTTATTCCTATAGTAGAGAAAACCACTTCCTTGGTTTTGGGTATTCCTGTCAATGTCAGTGCATGTTTCTGCGCCCTTACCTTCACAGGTGTATAATAAATCCTTTTTGATGATAAGAACTCCTTTTTTGTTTCTTGGGTTGCTTTTTGGAGCCTTTTTGTACAACTCATTTGATCACATTTCACTACTTGTACTTCTCCCAACTGCAGAATGCCTTGACATGGATTTTACAAACATTGGCTGTTCTATTATTTAGAACTAATGCAAAGGTAGGAAATTACTGTCATTTTACTGCATTTTCCCTCAGGAAGCTGTCTACCACAAAATTAGAAAGATTCTACCTCTATTTAAATGCAAAACACCTGCTGATCTGAGATGTACCAATCTGGTTGACCAGTTTGCATAGAGCTCTATGAGTGTGCTCTCTGACTGTCCGCAGCACCGCTAAACAGTCAGAGCCTCTCGGACTATAGTTATGTGTGAAACTGATAGCTTTAGTTTTTATATACTCAAATTCTTACAAAAAAACGATTTTTTTAAAACGCACCTTTGTTCGGCTTCTTTTTAAGTACATCTAACTAAGCATTCATATGTATTCATCAAAGGTGAGGTTAAGTTCCTCACCTTACGTCTTCAGGAAATAGTTGTTTACCTCGATATTCTAAGGGTTATGATAGTTGGTTTGGGAAATGTTGAAAGGGAACAAATTCCCAAGGGATATAGGAATACTAAGAATAATGATGGAATGAAGATTAGTGGGTTAAGGACATGATGATTGGTTAATTTGGGTTGAGTGTTAGCAAATCAAACGTTACTAACCTCTTGATAAATCCTGGTCGAAACCTTCCTTTAACCATGTGTGGCTCCCATACGTGGTTTTCGGTTTGTGGAACACAATTTGTGTCTACACTGTACCTGACCTCACAAACACATTATGTAACTTGCGACTTGACAACACATGCCAAATCTAAAGTGGAATATACTTAAAAGCCTCAACGTCATGATGCCTACAAACTAAATTCTCCGACGTCCTTGGCTAGACAAACAACCCCAAAAAGAGGAAGGCTGTACCATTGCATAACACAACATGCATGCTATGCATCACACCCCATACCTTCTGTATGTGTCTGGTTAGTTAATTGATGGTGTTATAGCAAAAACTAGTGATAAGGCGATGCATGAGATGGGGATGACAGACAAACATGAAACACAGCGGTACGGCTGAGCCTCCAACCCCTGATCCCAGGCTGAAATGCTACCGACTGAGCTATCCAAAATGTGCTTCTTTGCTTCACATACATATATAACAGTTCAGCCAGTATCTCCACCCCCTACACCTGCCATGTGCGCTTGTACCCAACCGCATACACCACGAACTATATTTGGTATTCGCTGTTATTTCTGTCCCATAGGCTTAACATTGGGAACTCGTTATTCTGTGGGTCATCCATTCTTTTAGCGTGTACAGGGGTGAGATTAATACAGAAAGCAACCCGTTTTGGTCACAGTCATTGTTCTCCAACTCGTTGTTATTCACACGGCTGTCGCGTCGCTAATATCACTCCGCATCAAACTCGTGAAGAAAAATGACTTTGACCAAAACTTGTTGGTTTCTTCTTTTATCCTGTGTGGGTTCGAAATCATTCCGTTTGACTTTCTTCTTTAATCCTTAAGGGTTTCGTCATGTATACAATACCCTATCCTCCACATTATACCTCCCATATGTCCCAGATCCCCTATCAACACCCCATACACCACAACCGATATGCCTCATCTACATATCTTTAATAATATTACATACATATATGAATAATATTTGGGCCTGCCGTGAGCAACGTCTCTTAATGTTCTTCATGATTTTCAGGTAGAGAATAATAAGGAAACTAGTAAATGAGCACATAGTGATGTCATTAGAGGTCTTTTGTTCCGTAACTATGGCCTGACGCAGTAGGGGGTTTCTGCTCCCCGGTCACAACACCCCACGCGTTGCATGAATGTCAAATAAAGAGTCGCCGCGTCCCAAGCGTCTCTCCTTCCGCCGACGGCAGCGCCACAAGGCGCTCAACTAACGTAGCATGGACCCGGTTGATGACAGGCAGAGACCACTAGTGCCAACGGTAGGAACCAGAGGGAGATGGCGCCACCTAGCGGGACGGGGGCATACGTGGTGCCCTGTGATCACGTGATGACAGATGGCCCTCTGCAGCTGGTTGCTGGCTGGTTCCTGGTACTCGTTGGCACCTTGACGGCTCGGCCCGACTCCGAACGCTTTGTGATTGAATGAGCCCGTGGTTTCTGTAGTAGATTCACCTGTGTTTGTTGGTAGTGTATGTGAGGTAATCATATTATATTCGAAGACCAATACTGGATACATCAAAATGTATTATAATTCAGGGATGTCGGTTGGGGGTCAGAAAAAAGGTGGCAATATATTTCATGGCAATACAGGTTTTGGCTGTGGTGGGCTAGTATTGTGTTTCTGAATTGGATAACATAGTAGTTGTAATGGAAATAGTAAATAGTATTTTGAATGTGGTCAGCAAACCTGTTGGGGACATGCTGCAATGTTATTATGAATACATCAATAGCAGGGATACCATGTATGCCAGGGGTGCCTAGATTTATACGTGACGACCTTGATATTGAAGCTATATAACCATATATATGTTCTGACAACCACAAGAGGCAAGTCTGCCCTTCCAACATTCTATCCCCTCTGGCCACGTCTTGCTTACATTAATCCTATTTTTTTCCTGAAGTCTTGATGGAAGAAATAGAAGGGTTGGCGTGGTTGGTAAATTGCAGTGAAGGATGCTCTAATCGTAATTCGCAAGCACCGCTGGCATCCATTAGCTGATTGCGGAGATGCCGTGCCATTACAAAATCGTCCCCCCGTCCTTACGTGCCCTGGCCTCTACTTACACAGAACTGTAAACCTACAGGGACTTCCTCAAGATTCTGTGCTATGTTCAGATGTCCACCCCCCCCCCCTACTTGTACCCCTCCTCTCCTCTCTTCCGTCACCCCATCCCCCAGTGTCGATCTCTGGACTTAAAGGCATGTAGCTGTCTAAGCCGTCGATGATGACGATCGAGGAGAAGCTTTCGGATGAAAAAGACGGCTATAAAAGCTTCCGGTGTCGGTTGGTGTTGGTGGAGAGGTAGGTGGTGGTGTTGGTGGCGGGTCAATTGGCTCCGGCGTCCAGTGGACTTGAATTCGGCCCCCAGCCGTTTCCTCTCAGGATAAAACACCACTCACCGACCAGGAAGAGGTGTGGGGTCGTTGACCGCTGCCCTACCAACTATTTCTTTTTATGGTTGTTTTTAACATGCAGGAAAAAACCCACGAGTATCTCTGTCATAAGACGGCATAGCAAAATAATCACACAGCATAGGTGAACCAAAGACAGCCTGGGCCGCTACCAATCTCCCTGTATTCCTGGTGAAATTGCCTTTAAATCAGCAAGCAAAGGCTTTAGTAGGGCGTGAGCCACGTTTGATGGGAGCGGCTGATGGAAGGCCATGTTGTCCAGAACAGGTCTGAGTTGGTCCTGCTTCAAGGCTGAGTATACAAATTACAGGCTGGTGTGTACCAAAACTGCCCATTATATTTTTTAACATAATTTTTGAGAACAGTTTCTTATCATAAGATTTTAAAGTTATTATCGCGCATTTTATCAACAATATATATAGAGCTTGTTTTTTCATGGGGAATTTACTGCCTCCAAGAGACTGCCAAAGCATGGAAAACACTTCAGCTTCGGCAATGGCATAGGGTGAGAGTCTGGTACATATCCCGGTTTTATTGGCGTCAATGAAGCTCACTTAATATAATTTTCTTTAATCTATAAAAGGAAATGGAATATTATATTAAGGAAATGAAAATGTGGATTCCCTTGGAAAAAAGGAAGGCTGCCATTTCTTGAAGTGGGAGGTATTCAGGCACCTACAATGTCAGACACAATCCATACACAACCGGTGGTTACGCCACCCACCCCTACACCCATCCATCCCTCATAAACACCTGCCGAGCCCCGCTGTCCCCGTCAGCTTCGTGTAGGTAAGTCACATTTATATTAACTATATATAGTGGGTGGTTATCCTATGGTCTTGGCATAATCCTTCCTCAAATATAAAGTAGGAACTAATGTTCTTTTTACTCCATACACTCCTCCTCCAGCAGGCAAGGTGATTCGTCTCTTGTTCACAATTATCAAAGATTATTAAAGTGAGGAAAACCTCACGGCGAAGTTGCGTAAGTGTAGGTGGCTGCCACTTTGCAGCTTGAATGCTATCTATATATTACTCTGATTTTCTTTGTATTATAATACTTCCGATGTGTTTACATAGTCTAATATAGGTGCTGTGTAGTTACTAGTGTACTCTAGCTGGTCACTACGTCCGCAGACTTAGTAGATATGCAGGCACCAGGTTCAAGCCACTTTAAGTCCTGAATCAGAACCAACTTTTTATATACTACTTATCAAGTATTCCGTTGAGATTCGGTCTCAATACAGAGTTTTCCATTATTAATTACATGCTATTTTTTTTTATCATGATCCAGGGTTAATGTAAAATGACTACACGAGATCACCGTTCACAGATGGTGTTTTCAGATATGCAGTTCGCAAACTTAAGTGCTTCAGATATTCAACATCCAGGCAGCTAGTGATTGCAAACCTTTACTTTTATCTGGCAGTACGTCTTGCGACCACAACTAATCGATGTGTGCTAAAATGTTGTATTCATATATGGTAATAACCACTCCACTCAGACGGAACTTATTCGAATTCTTTTTATATTAGGCTAGAGGAAAACAAGGATTTCTGCTATATATCCGATAAACATTGCCTAATTATGAATTCTTCTTATGTGAAAACAAGGGCCCATATATAGCTATCAGTCATATAGATATGTGCACACCTATTTGTCGGCCTTCATCTGATCATTAATAAATCATTAATATGATATCGATTTATCAGCTCATTACCGATTTTTGAATCAACATTTATTTAAGTGCAACAAACGACACTGATTTTTCGAGAGAAAATAATATAATTGAGTATACTCTATCAGATATTTTCATACATATCATGCTTTGTGCTGCCTGATGAGTTAAAATACGGTCTGAGTATGATGTGAATGGAATGGGTGCCTGTGTGAGTGTGATGTATATTGGTCTTAACTTAGACAAGATTAAAATGAATCAGGTTTTGATTTTATCCTACCCCGTCTCCTCGATTTTTGGAATATCACATGATAACAATTCTGTATGCCACTAGTGGCATATAAAAACTCTGTATGCCAGTCAGCGTGACATACGGAAACTCAATGTTAAGTCTATGGGATTTTATATTAGGGGTAGGATAATAAGAGTTATACCACAATACTATACGCCCTTTACACTATTTAAACCATTTTCATCAGTACTAAGAGCATCATATTCTTCCTCACGCTACCACATTATTAAATAGAAATGCCCCTCTCCGTCCTTCGACAACACCCAGTACACCGCCGTATACGTTAGTTCAATTCCGCGGTACCACCAGAGGGCAGTGTTCGTCTGATGAGACTGGTAGCTAACAATCTGCATGAGAAAAGATCACTTTCCTGCGAAATCAGCACTCCCTCTTCCTTACTGACTTCCGGGGGTACGGTGAGAATGGAGTCGGGGCGGGGTTGAGTGTTCACAAGAAAGTTCGGCAGAGAGTGAAGGAACAGAGACGGGGAAGCCAACTTCCTATCATCTAGGGATGTCAATTGGGGTGAGAAAAGAAGTGGAAATATTATTCAATATGAATTCTCTGCCTCAGAGAGACCGAGGAAACGTGAATAACACGTCGGTGTTGGCCACCGTGTGGGACTGAAGGTCTGTGGGAAGATTCAAATTTCAATTCCCATGGTAAACAACGTACCCATTCAGAATGTATAGGGACTCCAGTACCCATTGTTTATAAACTGTCAGATACCATAACCATGGTATACAGATTCAAAACTGTGGTATACGGCCTCAAAGCCATGGTATAGGAGAAAATAGTCCCTTTGTGCTATAGAGAAAAAGATAGTCCTTATTGATATACCCCTGAATACGGCAATTCATGGGTTTAATTCGTTGGATAAAGCCTGATGCCTATCTACCGATTCAGGGTTGAGCGATTAGTTTGCAAATCGTATAGGAGTCGGTGAACTTGTCGCAGGCAAATTACGTAACTCTTCGCTCGATATGCAGACATTGAGGAGATGGGGTTGGTGGATATTAGTCCTAAGCAAATCTGTATACTAATCGGTGGCTCACCCTTGCCTAGCTGTCCTACATCTACCGACTACAGCCGACTCCGTTAGGATGCCTTGGTTGAGACAAATTACTGTCCGTTTGTCGCCGACAAAAGTACATGAATGTTCCGAAATCGGTAGATGGGCATTGGGCTTAAGATATTGAATACAACAAACGTTGGTTTTGTCGACAGGCGGCTCTGTAAACCACTCGAGGATGACGTCATAGCTAATGCTCGTGTATCACTGCGCATGAACCTCTCGTGGTTTACGATCGCCTGTCTACAAAACCACCGATTATTGTCTATTTATATCAGTGTAGGGAGGGGAATTGTCCAACTGACACCTCCGCTTTGTGGGCTTGTTGTGAGGTTCTAAATTAAGATGCGCAACTTAAAAATGAAAAAGTCGACTTCAATAGAAAAATCGAAACTTGTTCTCTGATTCATCATTACAGACAGTTAAACGGAGTTCCTCACCATGTGGGCCGTTCTGTTTGTCTGGGCTACAGATATTGGATCATGTTGTCCGTTGTAACTGTCTAGCCGGGAAGGCCCAGTAGGCCCTTCCCTTAATTGAAGTAAAACTAATGATGACGGGGTCGGACCCCAGAGCCCGGGTCAGGAGATGTACTGAGCAACGAATCACGTTTTCAGTCTCATCTACCTTTATTCTGTTAAAGGCATATCTTACAATTCACAGCGACGAAAATTATGAGTTCAAACTGTTTCCTTGTCACTTATTGCAATGCCAAATGAGTAAACATATAAAGTTATCTAGCAAAAAATTAAATTAGATAATTAGTATTACAAAGGTACTATATTTTGTGATGGTTTGAGATCATCATATAGAACTTCAAGGATAATGACATAGCTTAACATTTTAAGGTGAACAATAGGATATGCTCTTAAAAACAGCTCATTTCTTGTAGTTCTCTCCTTTAGTAAATGTGTGTAAATGCCAAAGTAGGCCAGTGCTCGAATCTGTGTGGATAATTCTCCTGTCGTTATTAGCTTTATTCAGGCTTCTCATCGAACAAAATATGAACTTTTTTCGATACAAGATTTTGCGCTTCCTGCTTTTCTTGAGAAAAGGTTCTTTTTTATTACAAAGGATTTCTTTAATAACTCAGGTCAGAATGGTCTTTAACACACAGACGCAGATAAGGGTCGTCTGTCAGGCATTCCTTTATTTGATTATTGACCAAAAACAGGAGCCGGCTCCTAAAATCAGATATTTCCCCAGTCTGTCTCAGACTAAGTACCAGGCACAAGTGTGCAATACTGTGAGGCGCTAGTATACAATGTGCCATATATTTAAGCCATAGAAATGTCAATACTTTTAATCGGACCAAACCCCAATAACTCGCCCACAATGAGAGCACCCATTCCTTAGGTTTCTCACAGAATTATCTGTTTATCCATGCAAATCATGCCTCATTCTTATTTGTAATAAAACATACAAGCATTAATTTTGATTTTTAATGCTATTCCAATCGCAGATTTACAAAATATCTCGATTTGATCCACTCAAACATACCAAGTAACTCAATTTGATCCACTTAAGCATACCATGTAACTCGATTTGATCCACTCAATCACACCACATATATATTAATCCTAATCTGATCCACTGTAACATACCATGTATCTCAATTTGATCCACTTTGACATATCTCAATTTGATGGACTCCAAACATACCACATTAATACCACACACTCTGAGCTTTATAAACACATCTATCTGTGTCATTCCCAGATGCTATCTTGTGATATCCACCCATCAGATGCTGCAGTCCCTTGTTATCACTCACCCACAGCCCTCTGTAAGCCTCGGTTGGAATCTCTGTGAGCCTGCCAAACCTTCCATGGTCACCTCCCGCGGGTGATAAATCCGAGATCTCATCAGTCGCGGCCCCCTTCGCTCTTTAATCGTAATCATGGCTTCTTACTAACCCGGCCATGACCTTGGGGTCTCCTAATCACCTCAGTCGCCTTCCTGCGTATGGAGGACGTAGCTTGGGTAGACTCCTGCACTGGAGAAGATGTGGCGGCCTTGGACCGGGGCCCAGCCTGGCTCCTCGCCCAGTGTGGGCTTTAATTATAAGCTGCTCACTGTCCTTAGTCCAGTCTCTTCTGCTCTGTGGACCTTGTCCGTTGTTAGCCTACAATCCTCAACCTGCCCACCTCTCTGCCGCCCTAGGTTCTATGGTCCAACTAAAGATTCAGGGATGTCAGTTGGGGGCAGAAAGAAAAGTGAAAGTATTTCTCATGTGGAATTTCGTGTCTCAAAGAAATGCGAAAGTCGAATTTCTTGTCGACCACGTGTTTTGCCGAGAGTATGTGTCGAGGCTCAAACCACCATTATATTGGTAGAAAGGAGGCTCATTCAATATCATCTTCGTTTTACACAAGGAAAAATTGTATATACTGAAATTGGATTTCCACGGAAAAGTGGAAGACTGCCATCTCTGGTGATTTGGCCCAATTGATTAAAGTTATGTAAATCCTGGTACGTGTTTGAAACTATAGGTAGCGCCAGTAATGTGATGTTTCCTTTTTCTTTCACATTATTTTGTTGATCTTCAAGTATTGAAATGAATCAGACATATACTTCTATATATAACTTACAATTCAACTGCTGCTCTCCATTCTTCAATTCTCTCTCTATACTCATTACTTTGCCAATTATCTCGACCACCATTTCCCATGCATCATTTTCCCTCTGCTATCCATCCTTACCCATCACCCCTCCATCTCTCCCAATCCTGTACGCATTGCGTAATTCTAATCATGCAATCCCATCATCTGCTCTCGACAGCCTAAGTTACACAAATAGGATAGTGCACCATTCAACTTAAAGCCTCTGACGTTACGTCACGTCTCAGGACGTCATGTCTGGCCTGGTGATGTCTGACGTCATGCTAATTGGTCTGTCGTGAACGATGGTATGCTGTGATGTGATTCGCGCTTGGCCATATATGTTTATGGGTATTTTGTAGGTGCTGCCGTGTGTACAAAACTGTGCTGTGAGAACGGGTGCATTGCTTATAGTGGTAGGACAGCAGACAGCTCTTGGTTTTGTGTTATGTGGGGGTTAGCAATTGTTAAGGGATCAAGCTTCGCAGTAGGGGGTGTTCAGCCCTCCCATAACTTCTCAGTCTCTATGCTGTATTTCTTTATTAATAGGATTCCCGTCTTCCTTTAAAAAGCGAGAAGAAAGGCCGCATCTATTGGGTAAACTGTGCAATACACTGAGTGCTAGGGCACAATTTTCTTTCTTACCGACTCTAAGCCAAAGATAGATAAAGCATATTGCTTTAAGATGTGCGAGAAAAAGGCTTAGATCCAGAGACAAGTTATAATTGGTGCTCCTTCAATGTGGTATGGGTGTTGTGTGGCAGGCAGACAGGGCGGTCGGAATGTGATGAGCAGTCCTGCTTTAACATACACTTTCACCCCTTGGCATCAGTGGATCAATCCATGGTGTGGCACTACAGAAGGAACACAAAGTCCCATTCTTTTAAACGCAGAACCCCTTCAAGTAGTCAATGTAGATTCTTCTTGGTCATAGTGCTCTTCCATAATTATAGTAATCTTGCTGAAATAAGCTGCAACAGGAGTGTTTTGTAACACTTGATGTTGTAGAAAATGCTCTTAATTCATCATTGTCAAAGAAAAAACATATGATCTTGTGAGACTGCACTGATTCTTGGACAAATGTACTGGTGTTTGTCTACTGTCATCTCCCACTACATTGGTCAGTCAGGCCAGGGGAGGTCGCACACTCATCTCTCAGTAGAGAAACAGGAGTGTAACAATAGACACTGGACTCCAGGGAGTGATACCTTTTATCCTACCCCTAATAAAAAACGCCATAGGTTTAACATTGACTCAGTGTATTTGACATAGCGTTGGATAAAGTGTTATTTATGCACCGAGGTGAATAAAAAAACGGACCAATCAGGGACGAGATAACGAAAGTAGATCCGGCAGCATTGATAACTACTAACATGGATAATTACAAATACTCTCTGTATATCGGTGAGATGGGGTAGGATAAATACGAAACCGAACTTCAGTTTCTACTAAGTATGTTAATTATTACTAAAGCAGTATAACTAAGCCATTTCTTGCGATATAAATGCATTTCAATACAAACATTAATTCTAGTCATTGAACACAAATATGGGAGTCTGTCTCATTGTTGCCGCCAGGTAGAAATGGTAATGCCACGCTCCCTTTGAAATTATTGTACGACCGTTTGAAACCCCACTCGTCCCCATATCTAGCAGGACACCTAGGAATTGATGGCCTTGCATAAAATATTACGTCTATATTTGGACATCGCACCTGAACTCCTCACAGCCGAATCTAAGATGGGCACACCTCGCCTTGACATCCGCTCACCCTTAAATCTCCAGCCTCGCATTCACACTCCTACCTCCTGTCCCACTTTACATCCTCTCTCCTACTTCAAACCTCCATCCCAGCCTACCCCTGCCCAACATGCTCTACCGTTCACTCCAAGCCACGGCCGTAAAAAGTAATTCGCTGGGTACGGAGGACCACAGGCCATAAAACGGCAGGTGCCAAGCCGTACCTCAACGCTGGTTCTTTCCCGGTCATCAAGATGGCGCCACGGGCCACTTGTTTGACGGTGGTTGCTAACAGCCTTCCTCTGTTGCTGTCGTGCCGGCGTGTTATCTGTGTGAGGGGGCGGTGTTAGTTTCATATCGTATGCGCGGAAGACTTCTGCCGTATTACCTGTCTAGGGTATAAAAAGAAGTAGAAAGAAAGATGGCCTGACTAGATAAATCCCCATTTTTGCCAGCCTCTGGACTTCAGTGAAGCCTCTAAACAACATGCTGCAGCTGATCCTGTACTGTATTATGGGGTCTATACCCGATCAGGGCATGCATTCAATTTATTATTGTAGGTCGCGGATTCAATGGATACACTTGAACTGTATTGTAGTATGATATAATTTCCTTTCAAGGAGGGGATGCACTGAAGGGTGCCATCCATCATGCTTTCTTTACTAGATTTCTGTGCCTTCTCTCGGCAACCTCTACTTTGCACTGGACTCCTGAGCAGATGCTTGCTTCACGCACGTTAACTACGGTTATACCTTATCCAGGGTGTCCTACCTGTAATGTGAATATTCCAGCGATTATATTTTCAATATAGAATAACAGAATCAACTGAAGACCACATTAATAATTGTAGCACAGAGCGGTATGGTGTTAATAATCTATCGTGTTTAAGACAAATGCTTTCAGTACTGATAAAAGTCGCATGGGCAGAGTGCTAGGGTAGGGCAGAGACTAAATTTCTGGTTTGTATGTGATGACTTAAAAGCTCCTACCAGTGCTTGATATAGGTCTAGCTAAGGTATAAGAGAACAACCTTTATTACACAGAGATCCATGATGGCTACATTATAACATATATTCACAACCCAGTATTATCCAAGATTTGACCACCGATTATTTCTTTAAAATCTTGAAAGAATAGGCATAAGAAATAACGCGATATCTCCTTCTGCTCGTATTTAACTCGCATGCATCAAAATACCAAATGCAAAATAATTGTTATACTATGCCTACTGATAAGATATGGTGTGCTTCAAGGTTCAGTTCTTGGCCCTGTTCTCTTCTTGACTTTTATCAGTGACTTATTCCAAATATTACACCTATCACAAGTTCTGATGTACGCTGATGACCTAATAGTTAAAGTCTGTGGAAAAAGCACTTATATTGTTTGTAATATCATGCAAACTGAGTTTGATATAATGAGCGATTTCTTTGCTAGTAAAAAGCTCACAGTGAACATTAAAAAATCGAGTCTGATGTAGATCAACAGCGCCAAAACTTATGTGGACAAACCAAGTTGTATGATACACTGGGTTAGTAGGACCCAGTGTATCATATCTTATATTATCAATTTCCCCACCCAATGCAATTCTAGATTCAGCCCGAGAAATGCATCTTAACGGAAACGGACAGTTTCAGTATAATCTACAAGTAGAACAAAGAAAAATAAATTCAGATGACACTGGCACAATTTCAAACTGAAAGAACTATGAATTCAAGTATCAATATATATATACACATATGTAGTAGTAGCCTGACAATACTACAGCTATTTACTTTCTTGGAATTCATCTAAAGATGTCATAAGATAATATCAACAACAACCATATTTTGATAATCATGCGAGCTTTTTTTCAAGGACAAATCCCCCACTCTGGTGATTAATTCCTGTATATAAAAAACGATACATTGTTATTGCACCACTATTTATATTCTCTTTTCACCTGCATAATACGATATCTTTCATTATATGTATCAAGCATTCGTCTAAGTTCAAACCAAAGGTTCGAGTAGCACTTTCATTGGTTAGTCTGTGCTCAGTTCAGCGGCTGACGCAGATGCTGTATCAGCCCTATTGACCATATACCTCCCTCAGACATTGATCGTTTAGTGCTGACTCAGCATCCACAGATACTACTTAAGACTCAGATATGCTGGAGGTCAAAGGATCTCATTATGATACGAGCCGATAGCCAGGTGTTAGTATTACAACAGGTATCAGGTTCCCTCTTTCTCTTTGGTTATTTCGATCGCTGACTGAAGTATCTACTACTTCTTTTGGTGAGCTTTTATTTTTCTATTCACTCATCTCAGGAATCTCAGATGCATCGAAGTAAGCTTAAAGTCAGGGATTTTTGTGCGCATCAAGATAATGAGATGAATGTACTAACCGTAGCACCACTTGAGTGGGTATTAATCTAAGCTTTCATTGCTTTTACCCTTGCCTTATCTAAGGCAGCAATTTGCTAGTGAGGGTAGTTATGATGGATTCTGATATATTTGATCCATCAAGGAGTTGGCCCAATTTGTCAATGTCTGCCTAAGGAATTATGTCTTTTAAACTGTCATTTACGTTGAAATGGATATATAATTACCAGGCCACCGGAGACAGATGTAAATAAGTAGATCTGAAAGCCTACACAAGCAAGGAAGAATCTTATGTACTGAAAAATCTTAAAAATGGGTATCCATGGAAAATTGGAATGCTGCTCTCTCTGAATAAACAAACAGAATGGAAAGTAGGGGACTCACAACGCGAAGCCAACAAGAACCAAGAACCACTCAGTTCCACTGTAGGCTGCAGACACAGCTGACAATTGAACAAACCAGTCTCCCTACAGCGACCAACAAAGACTCCGCCCCTCTCCTGAATGGCGAGAATCACACCTGTATGCACGTGCGTGTTCCTCAGGTGGGAGAAAACAAACTGGTGGAGGTAGGGGGGTGGGAGAAGTGATGCAGGGTTGTGGGGGCCACACCTTACAAAACAACAACTACAGGTAAGAGGGGCGAGTACTTCATTTGAACACAGGTTTTTCATCTGAGATCTGATTCAGCAGAAACTGTAGATAATTTCCGTTGAAATTCGATACACGGTCTGCATAAAAGGAAGATGACATTTTAAATAGTATGAGATCTAGAAGTGCACCATGATAAGCTGAACGACTCATGAGTTCAGATATCGAATTCCTGTCTTCTACAAACGATATGAAATTGATGTCACCAGGTGGCTTAGTCACTTGGCAGGCTACCCCATCAACATAAAAGTTACGGTAGAAATGTCTCATCTCTAAGGTATATAATAATAATATTTGGTCATTTTATTGATCAGATATCTTTCTGCCTTCAACATCAGGATGTATGATCAACAAAATAACTGCGTAATTATTGTACCCCCACAGTAACCAGTTTCCATATAATATACTATACGTTGATGTATCAATACAGATCTACTGTAATTCGAATGATTATTTCACCTCAATGAATCCAGGTAGGGGGCCTATAATGCCACTGATCCCCCGGGGCGCCTATGATACAGCAGCCATTCCTCTAGAGGCCTGCTATTCACACACTATTCAATTGCCATCGTTTCTGTAGGTTGGCACGGTGGCTCATCGACCCATGGAAAGCTATGTCTTCGGCTCAGAGGGATTCAGAGCTACTCGCTGCACACTGATTCAATACGGGGGTTTGTGTCTCGGGTTTCGTCTAACTGGAACACTGAGAATTGAGCCTAAAGAAAATGCCCGAAGCAGTTCCTACCATCAGTCTCGGGAATACTCCCGCCTCAATCCCAAACCTACCCTCTTTATTTGATGTTATTGTAACGAGAAATACAGTTAATGATGCCTTGCCAAGAAGGCTATGCATGTATTGTGAGAAATCGGGAAATTGGGACCTCATCATCGTATGTTGATACATGTTGATAAGAAGTTCTTACACAGGCGAGATAACATGGGGCCATCCATAAAGTATGTACGCACTGAGGGAAGTTAAAACATTTAGGAAGTCTTGCGTTGTTGATTTGGTTTGATTTAACGTCCAGTCAACCATTATAGGTTCTTACTTGCTCAAGGTTCTTTTACACCACAAGGGTGGTGATCGAATCTATGTGATGAATTCAGGTAGAAATCTCACCCCACACATTTACCGAGGTGAGAGTTCCTTTACTTCCCACATAGACATGGTATGAGAACGATTGGCCTTTGATATAAAATAGCAGTAAATATACCACTGCTGGGGGTAGGACTCAAACCCACAAAGTCCCACAACCTTGGGGTTACAAGTCCGGTGCTCTGAGCGCTGAGCTAACGCCCCATCCCCAGAAATCTTGCGTATACATGCTCCTTCTTTGTTCTATTGCGAGCACATGTTTGTTTCATTCACATCCTTCAAATACTGTGTTCAATTTTACAATTTTCCTACATTTTTAGTACACATTGGTGTTTCATTTCATACCCAGCACATCATGTCTAGAGTATTGTGGTTGATTCACATTGTTTCCTTTTCAGTTGAATATTTCATACCCTCCCCCCCTTCTTAGATAATTTGTAACTAACTGAATTACAGCCTGTCTGTCTATTCTTATTCTACTTTCCTGATTGCCATCCTTGTATTTTCCCATCCTTTGTCTTTCCAGAAGATCATTTTACTTGTAACATCCCCGCTAGTTTTTCACTTATAATGACTTCTTCATAATAATTTCTTCTTAATGGGTGATAGATGAAGAGAACTAGCTCGCCTTAATTTTGTTCCAAATGTCTGTTTTGGCAGTTCCTTTCAAATGGATTAGTATAGTTTCGTTTCAGGTTGATTGCAAAATGTTGGCAGCTACCTCATTTTTGCTGTCTACTTCACACAATGACCATTGAACATATTCCAACAGATTTTGCTTAGTATGTGGGTCACTCATTTAACTTCAGTGTGATTATTAACGTATGCAAAGGAATCTCATAGATATCTATGCGATCCAATATCATTAATCTTTGGTAATATCGCTACCTTCTATAAAGTGAACTCGTAACTGATTCAGAAACAAACTCCTGGTCTGCGCCCCTCTGAGCAATACAGCAATCCGGCACGTGTCCCAACATCTCGGGTTGATTCTGAACTTAAAGACGGACAAAAAAAAATGGGGTAAAACACAAAGAAGGCGGCCAAAGCTGGAGGTGCTGTGCCGCGCTGGTAGCAGTCCTCACAAACCTGTGTCAGCCGTGCCTGGCAGCTGGTGCTTTTTGTTCTGACAGACTGCTTTCTGGACTCACCTGCAAAGAAAGAACAAGAGAAAAACCCGTTAAAGTTGTTCCACTGACAGCATCGGCACTTTGAGCCGGTTTGACACCATGCGCTTAGTCAGGCAGCCTATGCTCAGGTAAAACCTAGTTTTACAGACCCGTTCCCAAAACGTTCTTTATTCTGTAATTTCTGTGACTGTTTTGACATTGATGGGTGAAGAAAAAGGAAAACACTGAAGCACTTTGAGACGCCCCCACAGCTGTAGGACTTCTGATACGTCATACTACCAATGGAATGCAGCCTATTAATAGGCAAATGAGTCCTTCAGTTGAAATTACACCTATTTTTAGGATTAAAGCAGCGATGTTATTACCAGTATAGAGTTTTTCAACATAATTTATCTTCACATTCACTACAACGCTTTTTCAAAATTTTACCCCTAAACATTACGGTAATTTTATTTACTGTCTGTGACACGTCATGTTTAAAGAAGATGCCATAAGCATCGGAACATTGCCTTTTGTGTAGTTAATCCAATACATTTCAGTGTTAGGTGTTCTAAGAACATTTGAGGTATCTGTTATATTTTGCATACAATCTCATTTTTTTTTCAGTAGAAAAGGATCCATGTTAGTGGAACGAAACTGGTTCCAGTATTCATTCCTTCTTTAGGGCTGCTTTTTAATAAAGTGACAGCAGTCTCAATTAAGATGTAACAATGTTCACTTTCAGAAATAGATCAACCTTATACGATCCGCAACTGACTATGCAACTTAATTGGTCCTGGATCCTACCATATTGCATCATTAAACCCACATTCACCTCCTCAGAACCACCCTTTACTAACATTGATCATCACATCATGAGTGTTATCATATAATTGGCACCAATGTTTTATCACAGGGGGTGTTTTGGAAACTTATGGTCTACATGCATATCTTTAATACGTGTAAGCCTAGAAAACCTAGATGCACCAATATTCGCCAATCGCATTATGGCCAATATCAGTCATTACTCACATGTGAGATATGACCAACTCTGCATATAGCCCTCCTGGCCTGGACTCTTTTGACCAGTCGTTTCCTGTACATTGTTTCCGATTCATTCTGATTGTTGGATTGGTAAGAATCTGGGATCAGTTTCAATGTCTTATGAGATGTAGTATCGAGCAAACTAAAGAGGGCCTTGCAGATCGTGTACTGGGGAAAGCTTTAGATTGTTCGCCCAGATTTCAAATAGTATCTGAAGTACCTCATTTAGCTTTCAAGGGATGAGGTGCAGATGGGGGAAGGGGATGCTTGGGACCAGAAAACACCCTCTGGAGGCTTTTAGGCAGTTCAGGCACCATTAAAGGAAAACCATAATGAAACACTCTTGGGAACGAGTGGGTCATCTCTGTCGCTGTCAATGAATTGGTGGCTGACGAATTTTGAGGGAAAAAACAAAAGCACTTAACAAATCCACCAAGAACCTGCCTACTCCTTGCACACACATTAATATGCGCGTAACAATAATGCGGGCATTCTTATTCTCCAGACTATTAATAAAAGTGTACATCAGTTAAGCAAAAGTTTTTCCAGATATAGGTCTTATGGATAAATACACAGATACTACGACTATCTTTTGACCAAAGATGCTATCATAATATACCTGTGTGCGAAAGTCTCACTGGTCACCTCGCCGTTTTGTTGTGTTTAGATGCACCTTGTTCTTCGAAATTGGTACATCACCAACGCTACTCGGAACAGATTCCATTTAGGCACCCTAACCATGACTTCAAATATTACAGGGCAATGAATAATACTCGATAATACCACAGAGGACAAAAGTGAACACTACCGTGATCTTATAACTGACCGGTTATTATTACAATTAATTCTCATACACAGATATACAATACATAATATTGTGCCATATGATATTAGTGCAATAAATTATAAAACACACCGCCGAAATCTTATGATTAAGTTTTGAGGAATAGGCAATCATATTCAAATGTTCAATGTCAATAACGAATATCTTGTATATCCATTTCAATTTACAAATGTTCTTGATTAGCTATTATGAACCCTGATAGATCGCAACTACACTGTAGTCACCTTTATAGAACAATAACCACTTACAGTCTACCTTAGTCCATGTACAACTAGCCTTAATACTACTACAGAGAACTCTGCATAGCCTTGACAAATTAAATTCATGTGGGAGACCTTTATTATAACCACAGATACCCAAGCAATCAAATCTATACAATCACATTGGACCTTCCCTGGTGCATCCTGGCCCCTGAACCCGTCCCGGTCCTCAACATTCTATAGTGTAACTTCTCATCACCATTTCTCATACCACATTCAGTAAACCCTGCCTCAGTGGCATACGATTTTCTCCACCTCCTGTCAATCCTTTATCAAAATTCCAGCACGACTTTCGTGTACCCCTCGCGGCCCAAACGCACCGTCAGAAAATTCCAGAGAGAGATTTGCCCTAATGGAGGCAGGAAGACACTGAGATCCAGATTGAAGCACGTCTGACTTTCCTTTCCCCAACCATCCTCAAATACAAACACTAGACTACAGGGACAAGGTGCAGGACCTGAACTTACTACCTCTACTTTGAGGGTCATAGTGTTGGGAACATTTAGGCGCCGGTGCTTAGGGTCGATAGGCAGCCGTCTGTTTACAACTTCATCAATGTCACGTTTCAGTCGCCATTATTGACGACGACGAGGGGGGAGGAGGCTTGGGTACTGTGTGTATGTGGGGCGGGGGTGGTTGTCATTGTTTCAGTTGACTCCAGCTGGACAGCCCCTCTTCCCCCTCTACTTGTACCAAGCCAGGGTTTCTTGTAAAGCCTGTAAGACAGCAGCATATCAATATTCTCCACTCTGATTTTGGCAAATGGATTTGTTGGATCAGTGGTAATTGGTGACATCCTCTTCGGGGTACATATTTCATCTGTCAATTTCATTGCCCAACCATTGGCAAGAAGTAATTACTGGTATGTGGGATATGACTGACTGCCTGCACCCTGCACTGGCCCTATACGGTCTGACCCGACTCTGCGTCATGCATGAATGAGTACAGGCAGGTAGATCTTGAGTCTATAAAATGGTATATGGTGATTAAGTAAAGACAGAAAGTTCATGTGTTTGTATAAAAACCTAGTTGACATATATAAATGGTCACAGCTGACTGGGCATAGACAGAAGAGGTATATGTCTGTATGGAAAGTCCTAGTTGGCAGATATATGGATGGTCACAGCTGACTCAGCACAGGCAGAAGGTTAATGTATGGTATGTATATGGATGGTCACAGTTGACATAGCGCACGTAGAAAGTTTATGCGGCAGTATTGAAAGTTATGGTTGGCTTCTATTCTGAATGAGGACAGTCGGAAAGTTAAAATCATCAAAAGATTAAACCTATGAGATGATGCGACACAAAGCAATGGCGCACAGCTGAAGTTTGGGGATCTGAAAAATGGATTCTATGCGATACACCACTGGACACTGGCCACTAAGTTCCCAGTGTTTTATCTACATAGGTATAAGAGTATTTATAGGCAGGCAGTGTGCCACGACCTCATTAAACGTCATAGACAGCCAAAGTGTATATATGCGTTTTTTCAATTGAATCCATTCAGGAACGATTGTGTCTTAATGACTTTTTTTTGACTTCATTGAGGCGTGAATACATGTATATGCAAACTCTGTCTGCATAGCTGGTGACATATAGATGCCCAGAGCGTGTATCTGAATGGTTAAATATGGTTTCGGGTGTTTTTTTCCTCATTAAGTCACACCCAAGATCACGCAGAGATCAAATCCACGGATTCAGATGACAGGAAAGCAATAAAGCGGAGCAAAAGAACTGCGAATTGAATGCAGTTCGTAATTTGTTGTTCTGCTACAGTGCATTCCGGTCATGGCTGATCGCACACATACAGCAACCTTCATCAAGCAATGAACCTACATGCATTTAGATCTACATATATAGAAGTTGGCCCAATCGATTTAAGTATGAGCTATGTAATTCTTAAATTTATTCTGATCTCTGACTTTGAAAACTTGGCTCAACACCACGCTTCATACCTGTCCCCGCTAAATTTATGTAACAGATTTCAAAAACAGGAATGCCTTTTGTCATGACACAAGATCAGGAAGTGATATAAAGGGCAGCCCTCATGGAGTTGCCGAAACCCTGGGCAATGCCGTTAATTAAATGACCTGGTGCCAATTGGCGGCTGGGATGTGTTTCCGGGTCACTCCTGTGAAGAGGCTTCATAACATACAGACTCCAGTGCATGTCTGTATTTGTATGGCCTATACCGGAAGTACCAGCGGCACACTGGAACCGGAACTCTGTCTTTGTGTCGGGGTTTTCTGCGGACGCTTGCCCGGGCACGTTCTATATTTAGCCACTGGTCTCGCTGGTCGTTTTTCAGTGGCGTGTGTCTGGGTGGTTGCCGGGTACCAGCCGGGGGGATAGTGACAGAGTGGCCCGGATGGTAACGCTGCAAGCGTCGGCACGTAACCAGTCAGAGACGCGATCCGGGCGTCCGTCAACCTTTGTAACCGCACGAGAAACGTCCGAACTACATGTCACTTGGTAAATGTATCCCTCCACGATACCCGCTGGGAGACTGACGTCTGGTGGCGCTGGATAGACACCAGCGTCTGGTCACTTTGCAGAGTTGGTCAATGTCGTCTGCTCCACTCACCCTCTCACTAACACCTCCTCCACCTAACACGGTGCGCACGTCAGCTTCATCCATTTAACTGGTTTGTCTCATTTCTTTGGGTTACAGTACTATTGGTTTCAACTCTGGTCTCCGTAGCACGTACAAAAATGGTTGCACGTAAGACTTCTAGAAATAAAAGAACGCCTTCTCTTCAATGATTACATTTTGGAAGAGTTTACGCACCTTTGTGTAAAAATGCATGATAATCCGGCCTCACAAAATCCCAGTTTTCATGATTTCAAGGACTCAGAAAGATCATTGTTAGTGGCCCACCTTGAGGCCTGACCTATTCAATCATCCTCAAAAAGTCGATTACTGCTGAAATATTGAGAGACAAATAAAAGTTTACATATACCTGATATTATTATATACCTGTGGCCTTACGTCTTTGAAATACCACCTGCTACTAGGGGTGAAAATAATATTCGACCTCACTGAGATGTAGTAAATGAGCTATGAATGGATGATTTAATAAGTGAATCAACCCAGGTGACCTTTAGAGGTCACGCAGTGCCTGGGCTTTGGCACTCCTCACAATGACATGATTCAGTTTACTCTCGCTCGGTGGGCTGTGTGGAGCTTTCCGTCAGCCCGGTTGGTGCATGGTTTAGTTGAGCAGTTATTACTTTTTATCATATACCCGAGCTCGAATCTAAAGGTGGTGCTCCATTACAGCGGATTTAGGGCCGATCATTTGATCTTATGCCAATTGCGGGTATATTGCCTCCTATTCCTGGTAGCTGTAGTGGACCTGGAGCCGCGATCACCGGTATCCGTTCTCCATATCATCGGCACCCGATCTTTTAGACTGGTTCTTAACTAGTTCTTTCACTGATCGCGCTACCATCGCCCCAATCAGCTTGTTTCTTTTTCGCTCAGGATAGAGGGAAAAATTACTTGAGAAATCATTAGAAATTTCAGATGTGGTGCCCCTTCAAATGAACTTTCCCAGAACCCGCGTTGACTGCTCCCCCAGCTAGACTGCAAGGGAGGTGGTCAGGGATCCCGGGCGATACCCGTGAACGGCAAACCCGCAAGTTGAGGCAGCAAGTTTGGAAAAATTGGACATAATTGTAGCACCAGAGTGTGCTATGAATGTTCATAATATCAACATTTATCTTTCTTTACTGGCATTATTTGATTGACGGCAATATTCAGCCGACCATATATCACACTTACGAACCAGCGAAAAAAACCCACGGAAGGCGGCGCATAATTATCGACCGTTAATATCCATAGACAATAATAGATACATGTAAATTGACCAAATATAGATATGTCTTAGAAAAATATAAAAATAGAACCCTACATGGAATGAGACAGTAAGAATGTGCTTGGAGATTCAAAGGTTGATGATATCACATACGCGAGCCTCGGTTTCATTTCAAAACAAACGTGGCAGCGAAACCCAGGGTTAGGCATACGATGCTTTGCCCAGCTAAGTTGACAATGACTTTCTGGTATGTATTTAACTATTTCAAACGTCTTGAGGGTATATGATAAAAAAGAATACATTCTAGGCCCCAATGAGCGTTGAATGTTACTTGGCCTTCGGCCTGGTTTCACGTCCCTCGCTCTACGAGCTTGGGATGCAAAATCGGGCAGAGGACCACGAAATATTCAACATTCATTTAGTCTAAGACAGTATTCTTCTAGTATTAATCTGCTCTCTTAGGTAAGTAAGGTGATTGGGACAGGGCAGACACCTGAGAGTCCCAAAATAAGAGTGTTTTGGGCTGGTACCCTTGTTCTTTGGCGTAGTTAGATGCTGGACATCCAGGCGCATGGCCTGCTCTCATTAACCTACGTAGTGAGATCAGTGGTGTGTGCCCTGAGCAGGATCATTTATAGTTATAGAGTAAAACACTTCAGACGTCATTTGCGCATTACCATGGTGGACCAAATGAGAGGTCAGCTGCCAGAAGCAAGCAGGAATGCTTACTGGAAGAACCTGGACCGTAAGAAGAAGTCAAAACCTGCTAGCGCTACAGCAGTACGGGATGAAATAGTTGTAAAGAGTAAGGTTTATAGTCCTACTTGTGAACCGGTATCGCCGGTAATGTCAGCATGGATGTCTACACGAACGGTAGAGCAGGAACAAGGATTGGAGTTACAGTCACAACTGCCTCTTATTGCGCAAGATTGCGGAAATGGGAAGCAGGATCTATCAGCTTTGATGAATAAAGTAGAACTTTCTAAAGAGAGGAGGCAGCTACTGTAGCTTACGTCGTCAGTGACTCCATAAAGAAGATTGTAGATACTATCTGGAACAATCCTTTGCCTAAGGATATAGTCTTTAAAATTTATGATGAGTGGCCGAGGCCTAGGATCTGGTGGTGCCGATATTCAACTACCTCTCTGCCTGACCCCCCACTCCCTTTAGGCCTTGATTCTAAACCTCTTGGGCGCCTATATCACAATGTTTTTAGTCTTCGTTTGTCCTTAACTCTTAAAGGACAATTACCTATTTTATCTTATAGTAATGTAGGGGTCAAGTCAGTCGAGTGGTGGTGTGTCTATTCTTCACCAGAGGAGTTTGTTGCCCCAGAGAGACTGTGAAACTGTTGAAAACTCCTCAGTGGCGGCCTTGCAGTGGGCTGAGGGTCTGTCACGAGGTTCAAACCACTGTTTCATTGCCGAGAATAAGGCTCATTTAAAATCATCGTTGTTTTACACGAGGAAAGATAATTCTATATATTGAAAATGAAAAAACCCCGTTAATTCCCTTGACAGAATGGCAAGCTTCAATCTCTGAGAATAGATTACAAATACAGGAGTAAAGGAACATCGTTTGGTTATTGATACATTATGGCTTTTTCACTATGCATTAGTGAATGGGGATGCATGCTGCATTAGTAAACCATATGGATTTAAACGTTTATCCAGAAGTGGACGTTTTGTGTGCGTGATTTGTTTATTTAACATCCTATGAGACGCTAACGGTATTTTGGGACTATCCCAAGCTTCATCGTGTCTCACTGGTTTTAAACAACAGGGGCGGTTATCGAATCATGAGTTGAATTCAAGCAGAAATCCTGCTCCTATCCATTGACTGAGGTCAGAATTCTTTTACTTCCCACGCCATAAACATGGCATGAGAAGTACTAGCCTTTTGTAATACAGGAAATTGTGCCTCTATTCAACCTTAAAATCTCTAGAGAAAACAATAAATAACATAGTCAAGTTCTTAAACATAGATACATTACCATGGAAGTGAACCACATCAATTTGACATCCCTTTAAATTCAGCCGCGATCTAGTGCAGTTTATCAAGGACTTTTATACGCTTATCCTTGTCTGGGAGTCTGTGTAGAGCACAGAGACAGGTGCCAACCGTACTATGGTACCTGTACGACGATCGTGTGATGCTTGCAGTGTAGTTTATACCATGAGATTTTATTAACCTATTATATGTGAATGTGTGTACGTATGTATGTATATATGCATATATTTAGCGATATCAACATGGTGCAAGTTAATAGTTGATTGAAAATAGCATTATAGTAGTGTTTAACAGTATACATAATGTACTTCTTGTTCTTGTTCTGTTCACTATACTATGCCTGCTTAGATGAAGAATGAATAATAAGCAATGATATTCTTAAAACTCAACAAACATGATTTCCAATATCGTGCCGCATCTATCACATGTAAACTTTTACTCTCAAAACCCGCTCATCACTTCACCTCTCAACATATACCTTCACTGCATGTCTCCTCCCCAGCCTTCACTGCCAAACTTTGTCCCGAACACGCTTACTTCAGCTTCCCGCCCTCACTCCGCCCTTTGCCGCCCACCCAACCGACAGTTGCTGACGGGCCGTAGCACCGCCCACTGGGCTCTCACCAATCACCGTCCCGGCCCTGGTCTTCTCCGGGCCCCGCGCGTCCCTCCAGCGTCTCCCCAGTGCTCACACCTCGTGGCCGCACGTCGTCGGGCAAAGCAGGCGTGGGACGCCGGGACCTGCGCGCAGATGCTGGCGGAAAGGCGTGCGGCGCTGCGTCCATCGAGCGTTCCGTCAGTGTCAGCGTCCCTGTGTTCAGGGCCGCACGCGTCTATGTCAGTCAGTCCCTCCCCGCCACAGCACCACCCTGGAAGAGCCACGTCCACAGGGGGAGGAGGGTCAGTGCAGAGAGTTGTGGACGTAGTAGTAGTCATTGTAGCACATCACACAGGAGATCACAGAGTACAGCCGGTCGGCCTACTTCAAATTCAGGCTTTACCATTGCCTGCTCCTTGACGGGCACTGGTCAAAAGTTCGACGTCGGACCCCAACTCCGGACTCCTATTCCGGAGATACTCCGGATGCAATTCCAGATACTATTCCGGATACTACCGCAGAGAGTAACTCACAGTGAGTGGCAGTAAAGGAAGAGGGAAGTGGCGGGAAAACAGGGAACAGAGGTGCCCTGAGAGGGTAGGTATATGGATCGTATGGAGAGAGGAGAGAGGGAGAGAGGAAGAGCAAGGTGTATTGCGTGGGTGAAAGTCTGCCTACAGCGGAATTCTGACAGCAGTGTGTCTGGACAGTTGGTCTGGGAGAGGTAATACCCTAAACAACGGCCGTTACTGCTATACGACTGGCCGGTAACGGGGCGGGTGGTGTTTGGATGAGGCAGTGGGTACGGTGGCGGGGCTCTGGGATCCTACCCGGGCAGGTGGCTGGAGTGGGTACTAGATTGTGAGGAGCAGCTCTGAGCTGCTCGCCATAGGGCTCCGCTGGACTCTACTGGACCTAACTAACTCAATCATATCATAAAGAATACACATGGACTCTGCTATGACGATGAGCCTAGAGAGAACAGGACCCAGGCCTATAAAACATGCAACATTCATATGCCCAGGATCCTGCATAACACAAGCCGAAGATAACATGCCAGGATAGGATCTTTAAAATAATTCATATAACATACCGGCTCCAGTCCTACAGCACACGTAAAAATAGGATCGGGACCCACAAAGAATTTGGGGGCACAAGCCACTGTAAGAGTGAGTTTCTAACCCACGTACCTTGCCAAACTAAGGTCAGTATAAACTATAGCAGGGTCAGACAGCTGGTGATGCCCAATGTTTAGATTACTCGTGCAGGTGTGGCAAGTGTCCTACACACAGTTGTTTGAAATATGTGTGGATGATAGCAGTTATGTCTTAGGTTAGTTTAGTCTGAGACCGAAAGAAAAGTGGAAAACTTGTCGGTGTCGGCCACGGCATGGGACTAAGTGATCTTTCTTTTACATAAGGAAAAGGAATTTTTGTTACCTATAACTTGGAGCTGGTAGGAAATAAAATAATTCCCTTGGTGTCGTATTATGCACTTGCTCCCGACTGGATTGTGCAGTCTATGGCAGTCTGAATGGATGGGGCGATATGAGTGAAGCTATGCACACGTGTGCAGTGATCAATGAAGGTATAAAGGACAGATGGGGTATGTTTGATGCTTGAGGTTTTGTACTGGGCCTTGTGTATCAATCTGTGGCATGATCCAAGAATTCATCGGTAAGTGTTTTGGCTCGATTACACGTCTAAAACTATTTCGTCGGCATAACCCAAGGGTAGATGAGCCACCATCAAGGGGATTGGGGTGCCTTGATAGATCTACCATCCTGGGCGTGGCAGCTGAAACAGTCGCCAAAACCTCACCTACGAACAAATCGTCTGTCTGATTTTTAGAACGATCCCTCGGGATTTCCTCTGCATTTCATTAGCTTTTACCCCCGGCGACCGTTTTCCCCATCACTAATTAAATCTCCAGCCGGCAGCCTAATTGGGTTCTTCTCATTTGGAATTTATGCTCAGTGTGATGGGGAAAATAGTGCGAAATGCAGGAGGATGGGTGACAGGGTATTCGAGTGCATTGATGGATTTCACAAAGGGTTAACAGTGGATGATGTTTTTATAGAATGACATCAGTGGAGAATGTTGTAGAGTGGTCTGTTTGTTTGTACAATGTCCCAGAAGACCCTGAGGGTATACTGGAACTATCTCAAGGTTCAGCTTTTTTTATGTAATTCACGTAGAAATACTACCCTTACACAATTACTGAGGTGAGTTATTTAACTTTTCACACAAAATAGACATGGTATAAGAAGGACTGGCCTTTGTGCACAGTAATGGATGCCACAAAGGGTTAACAGTTGATTGATGTAGGAATTTTACAGAACATTTTATAATTGATGGTGTCAGTGTATAGCGCAGAATGTTGTAGTGTGGTGCGTAATGCAGATTGTTGGATAGTGGAGTCAGTCGAAGATACAGATTGTTGGAGAGGTGGATCAGTGCATAATGGAGATTAATGAAGTGTGGTAGTAGTGTGAAATGCAGTGGTCTGGTAGCAGTGCACAATGCAGATTGTTGTAGTCTGGCATCAGCGTGTAATGTAGAATATTGTAGAGTGGTGTCCGAGCATATTGCAAATTGTTGTAGCGTGGTGTCCGTGCATTATCTAGAATGTTGTAGTGCAGTGTCGTTGTGTGATGTAAAATAGTGTAGTGCCCTTTTGTAATTCCTGCTGCTGTAGCATGGTGCCAGTGTGTGTTACAGGCGTACGGTATAAATGACATGTATGTACTTCGGTCATCATGAGGGGAGGGGGGGGGATTTACACTCAAAAGATTTCTTCCCAGCCTTATATCCTACAAGTTCTTCTATTCCTATATGAATCCGTGTATTGACCAAGTTGTCTGTTACGATCTTGATACAAACGAAGGCTTTGGTTATCATTAATCCGGATTAATGGTGGACAAGAGGAATTCGCCGTCTGGCTGTTGAGTAATGACCACAGGAGCTGCCACAGCCAGATTATACAAATAAATTTCCATGGCCTAGTTCAGGTGAAACACTAGGATCCTGCATTCTATCTACACTTGACCTGTCTACTCTAGTTGCGTCTAGACCAAGCTCAACCATCCTGAATGCCCAAATTTCTACCTTCCAGTATGAATGTCCAGGTACATAATTTCCCACTGCAAGTCGCTGCCTACCTGTCCATTGGGCTGTGCGCCAGCAAAGTACTTTACCCTGCATAGAGCAGCTGTACTCATCACCTGTTTGCTGCTCATCCTGGCCTACCTAAGGTCTTACTCTTTGCATGGCGGATTCTGTTTCTAGCTGTATGTCTATTGTTTTCTCTGGATTTCTTTGTTGCCTCCATCCTTTCTCTCTATCAGGTTTTCATATATTTAAGTCCCATAACTATATTTGCATCTCTTGCAATGACGTCCCTCTTGTGCTATATTTTATCTTTAAACTTTCTATTCTAAGATGTGAGAATTCTTACTACCTGTGACGTCGAAGCAGTGAGAAGTCTCTCTCTGTTAACGAATTATGCACTATTACCTCACTTGTCTTCTTATCACCGCTTAATGGTGGATGAGGAAAGAAAGAAAAATACCATAGCCTCTGTGAGAGGTTATGAGAGGGGTGGTGGCTCTGCAGGTATTATGTCTGCCCTGTCCTATCCCACGTTTCTTACACATGCTGCCCTGTCTCTGTAGTTTCGTGCATTCTGCAATACTGGACGATTGCCAGCTTCACAACTTACCAATTGCTCCTAATGCCCCTCCTACTGCAGAAAAAATAGAAACGTTTATGACTGGCAGAGAGCGGCCTCAACCCCATCTCTCTAGCTCGAACTCGAGTAGGTGGCGGGCAAAGCAGGCCCATCTCTGGATCACGTCCAAAAGGGTGAACTTTGGCTGGACAGTGTATTCCCGCCGGTTTTAGGTTGCAGGTGATGGGGTCTAAAAGGTGAACATCAGTGGTTGAATATACCTCAACTCGTTCCCCTTCTAGCCTACTCATATGTCTGGGAATAAACCAGTTCTGACACTGTGATTTTGACATGATATTCATCAGGAGTATCATTTTGAAATTGCTAAAATACTTCAGTCTTTTGTAGGATCCCTCTATGTGATAGGTGATAGAAGGACTTGCCACTGTAAATTGCATATTTAAGTTTATAAATGCTGTATATACAAAATCCAGTAATCACAAAAGTCTTTTAGAACAACGCAGTCCCTGGTTACTGGTTATGACGAGGTTTTATTGTATAATAATGCATTGATGCATTCCTAAGCTGTAAGCAAGTATTCCACCGATACGCCGATCTACAGTCACAAGCCATTTACACCCTAACCTCTCCGGATTGCACGACTGGAAAGGTCTTGAAAATTCTTTGAAAATCAGATTAGCATATAAGTCGAAGATTCGAAGAGCACCTCCAAATGAATATCTATGCCGAATTATGTCGAACATTAATGGGTTGGCACAGGAAGCGCATTAAGAGTCAACTCACCATGTGTGAAAGAATCGTTTCAATATAATAGGTTCCAAACCTGCTAAAAGATTCTTTCCGTTCGAATCTGAAGGTTTTGTGGTGTCCACTGCGGGAGGGCGTTGATTTTCCCAGGTCTTGCCGGGATGCCAATCTACGGATTCTATCCTGGCAAAAAATAAAATTCTAAATTTGCTGCCGACAAGTCGTCAACAAAGTCATAGCAATAAATGTGTTATACTAGCTGCGAACTGTTTTTCTTGACAAAGAATTTTCATGAATCCCGATTTTTGGATAAAGCCACAAAATCGGGGGCAAACTGCTGTCTGGTGCGCATACGGAATGACAGTAACCAGTTACCGGCTACTTGTACCGTGCAAGTTAGCACTGTTCAACACCTCAGTTTAAGGAATTATGACGGCTTAGACTAGCTTAGATCAGGTTAAACCGTGGCGATGGAACAAATAGATTAAAGAAATATCTAAAAATATAGATTATATCGTGGTAGGTCATTTGACACCTTTGGTAATCAAACCCATCAAAACAGATGTGATTTTCTAGGGTATAACCTGGTGAGGCATTAGCTTTTTGGCGTGACATGGCAATGCCAGTCAACTCACAAATTCCGTGAACGTGGCAATGCACTGCGGTGAGTGCATATACAAAGCCAATGGACCCTTGGATCATTCACCTTTGGTAGTTCTTTATAAAGAATTGCAAAATTTATGATGCAACTCTTTCAAATAATATTGTTTTACTTGCTCACCATTCATACACCATCTAAAATGCACTAGAACTACATCATTGTCATTTAAGGGTAATTCGGTTAATGTTCAGAGATTTCGATAGGCGAAACAGATGTCTACAACACAATATGCGGGGGAGCCCAACAACTCCATAAATAGAATCTTAAGGCGTGCCGGCCCTGTGCGTTCACAGGGAATCACGTAGCCTTTAGTTTAACATTACGCCGGGTGGTGGCACTGCGGCGCGGCCTGCATTATTCAGGTGATGGCTTTCTGCATGGGTTTTACGACAATCTCTGTGGATTTTACGACACTCTCGGTGAGTTTGTCTCTGCTCCTGGCGACTGAGTTACGACGACTGCTGTCGTCTTTGTAGAGCTCTTGACGGCGTTTGAGTAGACACGTTTTTGTTTCCGGGAACAAGGGGCAGGGATTTACGGGGTTTGGAGATGTCGATTGGGGTGTAGTTTCCCAGGGCAGGGTCATCTAAATGCCGAGATGACCTTACCAACACACCAAAGAGACGGTTGGCCATTCGGTTTAAGTCTTTCTGAAGCATTTATGCAAATAAACTCTGTTTAAGACATTCAAAAATAATTACAGGGACACAAAGAGTCATGGAAATAGGCACGACCGAGAGCCTTTTCTAGCTTCCTGTAAAAATAAGGTTTATCAGGACATCGTTGGAACTAAAGGTCTGTGACCTTAAGCAATTGGGTCAAAACCACATTCCATCAAACGTTACACTGATTGTTTAGCAGTGCTCTCGGCTGTCTCTCTGAGTACGTACCTGGCAGGTACTGGGCGGATGTAGTGAAACAGTGTGACATTGGGTATAGACATGATGAAAATGCGGTCATGGTGAAGTCATGTCTTATCTTAATGCTGATCCTCACGTTGCCTTCTCATATCCTTCAGTCCATTCCTTTTCCTGAACAGCGCTTGTCACATACCCTGCTATCAAACCATCACTCACCCCTTTCAAAACCCTCATTTCACACTTGCCAAGCCCTTCGCCAACCGTTAGTGTATACCAAAGCATATTGCATTTGATGTGTTGCCTGCTTGATCTATATCCCAGTGTCTTGCACCTGCATTTCTACTCGATATATACCTGTATATGTATGTACAATGCATATTGCAACATTTGTTCCCAGTGGCCCTAGACCATATAGCAATAAATGAGATAGGGTTTGAGAGTGACTGTTAAATGTGCCTGTTAAGTAAACGAATGTTCTTGATTGACTTCTATGATATTGTATGGGTCTTCATGGACAAATCGGTGATCAAAATATTTGCAATCTTCATTTTATGAAATTTTTGCATATATATATTATGCGATTTCATATTCATATATATGAATATTCATATATAGATACAAATATAGATACCAAAAATGGTTTAAAACGTATCTATTCTTCTTATATCATTTAACCTATACAAGGTAGTGGGGAAAAACAATCACAAAACTCAAAGCCAGAATGAGAACAAGGCAAAAGTAAATTTGTCTCACCATTACTATTCAAATGGATTTGATGCTAGACCGCATTGTATGCTGTACACGAGAATCTTTCATTAACAAAATTGTTTTAATAACTACTTTTAGGCCCAATGAAACAACTGTAAAACTGACAATGTTGGAATCGAATGAGAATATAATTATAGTAACATGATATGAAATACAATATATATACATAATATCCTATTAGATTCGCTTAGCATACAGAACTTTGACCTCAGTTATCTATGCAACGTTTCTTACACATCACTATAGCCAAACAAATAATACCATCCTAGACAATGAAACTGAACCATATTGGCCCCTTTTACCAAATACCTACCAGATATAATCCGCAACCCCTAGTTGTTGCAGCACCTACATGTCTCATAGGGACTCCTTATATGAAACTATAATACAGGTACATGTTCCCATCTAAGCCATCGGCACAATCTGCAAACCTCAGTCAAAGAGATCTGACAGATATTGGACGGCAAGCCTCTGATCCCTGTGAGAACGGGTAGACGTCTATAAAACAAAGAGTATATCGACCCACTTCCCCGGGTAATAAAAATCCGCCTATCAGAATACAGCACTTGCCAGATGACGGTGGATCATACAATACCTATTCTTTTCTCTTTTTTATTCTCTCTCGGAGCAGGTCAGCTTGAGCGACGACGCCGACACCAGACTGAGGGTGTCTCTACTGCCGCCGATAAACCTGAGAGCAGAGGAGACTGACTTGCGTTCGTTAGGGACCAACCGGTCACAAGTAGAGACCAAGTGTTGACCAACAGAGACCAACTGGCATTTTCTAAGGACTGACTGGTGACCAGCGGAGACTGAATGGTTCGGTAAGGACTGACCAGTAATCAGCGATAAGCATTGGAGAGACTAGCAAACAATGGTGACTGAGTGGCTTCCAATAAATACAAGTCGTGACTGACTGGCTTCCAGTAAGTACCAGCTGTGGATTCCAGTAAAATCCAGTGGAGATTGACCGACGTCCAGTAGATAACAGCGGAAACTAAATAAGAACCAGCAACTCGTGTTTGGTGAGGACTGACCAATGACCAGCACAGACCAACTGTCATTTGCGAAGGACCAACCAGCAACCAGCAAAGACCAACTGGCGTTCGGTAAGGTCCTACTAGGACCAACTGGCGACCAGCGACTGGCGTTCAGCAAGCGCCAACCGGCGACCAGCCAAGGCACAGAGCGTGACGTGAATTGATGCTTTCAGACGCTGTAGTTGACGGCAGCGCCCCACGGCGACGATCGCTGAAGTCTGGAGACGGCGGCCACCCTGGAGGAGTGGATTAAGTACCCGGTGGGTCATCATCACTCGGCTACCATTACCGCCCGGCTCCCGGGCACCGACCAGGGCTCAGCCCGGGGCTGGGCTTTAGCGCTGCCGTACGAGCAGGAGGAAGAGTAGGCCGTAATTGGTGGGCAGCTGTTAGAGTGTACACCGTGTAATACCAGTACATAGTGAATCTGTTTATATAGTGTAATATATAATAAGGCCCACATCTGTGCACGCCACGTGTGATTAACACAGTGGGTATGACGCCATATCACCAGGGAGAGGGTGAGTTGCCCATTGAGAGCGTTCCTGAGGAGAGCATTTTTATTGTGTAGAGTGTTCCTCTGAGAGCTTTACCGTGAGGTTGTTGCTTGTGATTCATGGTGTTTTAGTATCGCGTGTCGTGTAGGCGATAAGCCAATGGGATGCCATCTTAAGTGTGTTATGTCAGGAGCCGCCCATGCACGGAGGAGGTGCGGGGTAGGTGCTGATTAATGGGTGTGATCCCCTGGGATATATGTGAGTATTGCCGTGCAGGAGGAGCTTATTACAAGGTCAACACGTGCAATGTCAAGGTCAACCGTCTCGCGGTAGGATATAGATGATGCTTTATGGTGATTACTGCTACCTTCATCGTGTTAGTGTTAATAGGTTTTGTGTCAAGTAAATAGTGCCAACAAAGTGCAGGTGCTACCAGCTATATCAACGTCACTGGTCCCGGAAGTACCGCCGACGACCTTGGCTGTGACCCTGGCGGAGAACGTCAAAGCGAAAGGTGTAGCATGAGCGGAATACAGACTCACTCGAGATGAAACTAGGGGTGGCGAGGTCACTGACGGCCTCAGACGCACTCACACACCTCTTCGTGCTCTGCGCCATGTTCCGCGCGTCCGCGGAGGACGCCGGGCGTTCCCGGGAACGCACGGGGGACGCGGCGTCGGCGGCGCGGACTAGCTCCTGGGTGGAGGAGAGGGACCACAGCGGGGTTGAGCTACGCCTCGAGCTATATCCTCCGGAGATCGTCCAACTCATGGTGCACAACGAACGCACTGTCCATATTAATTGCTCAATGATAGCTTTAGCTTCTTCGTCGTCCTCGTCCCCTTTGTCGTCCAGGAAACTCCGCCCTTCTTTGCCCGCCACGCCTGCCGACCCGACGCGGGCAGCCGCCACCTCCCCGTCGTCCTCGCCGCGGTTCAGCCTGGAGGACGCCTACAACCGCACCTACGTCGCCACCATTACGTCAATGGACGCGCGAGTGGCCGTTATTTCCGGTCCCGAACACCTGGTGCAGCGCGTGGACAACCGGAGCGACGAGGTGGTCCTCGAGCTGAGTCCCTTCTCCGAAACCATGTTCACGGTGCGCGCGCAGCACATCGGTCATACCCTCATGGTGATCCGGGTCCAGAGCCTCTACTACCCGCCCTACGACCCCTATCTCAACGTCACGGGACCGGAACCGGAAACGGCGGCGGCCACTTCCGGTTCGTTTGACGGCGTGGTGGACCTGTCGGAGGCGCCCACCCTGTCCACCCTGGAGTACCCCGTGACGGTGGTGCGGCGCCTCCGTACCGTCGACGTCGTTTTTGATTTCGTTGTGGCCGGCGTCGCCTGCCTCAACAGCTTCTCCATGGGGTGCCTGACGGACTGGCCGAGTCTGCGCTACCACCTCAAACACCCATCGGCGCTGCTCATCGGCCTGGCCTGCCAGTTCCTGGTCATGCCTTGTGTGAGTATCATCTGACTAACCCGTATTCATCCCTTCCCGGTGCACCTATCTCGTAACTACCTATTCTCAGCTTTTTTTCTTCTTCACAAGTTAGGATTCTCACCCGTCTCTAGGCTAGTGAGAAAATCACCAACACCGAGCGCGTAAGCTATGCAGTGCAGTCGGGTCCAAGCACACAATTGGAGGTCATTTTCCAATCGCACAAGCTCTAAGCCTTACTTAGGAGATCTCACTGATTAGAAGCGGATCAGAATCTTAAAGAAAAAAGCTTAGAGTCAGGGAGAAGTTATGAAAGGGGTACCCCTACAGTGTAAGGAAACTAAAGCCTTGGTCTGGTGGACAGTTCGCACAGTATCTATCGATCTGTCTGAGCCCTTTCTAGTAGGCCGAGAACAATAGTAAATCGGACGACCAACTTTCCAAGCAAGTTATCTTAGCACTGGAGTTTAGTAAAAGAATAACCCTAAGCTATGCACTGAGAATGACACAGGATGGTTGAGAATAATTTTGGGGCAACGTGGGGTATGTTTGAGAATAATGGGGCATTACTATGAGAAGTAATGAGTAGTAATGAGTTTTTGATGGTGTGAGTACGAATGACAGACAATGATAAAAGTTAGTCTCAATTATACGAATAACAAGTATCACAGGCAATTGGGAGAAACATAGAAAAAAGTGGAAATATTGTTCATGCCGAATAGCTGCTTCGGAGAAACCGATAAACCAAGGGCCTGAGGGTGTATGGGGAGGTTCATCTTTGTTTTACACAAGGAGAAATAATTTTATATACTTAAAATGAAAAGTGGGTTTTTAGCAAGAAAACTGCCATCTCTGTGAATAGTTTACAAATAATATCACTGAAGACCATCTGGACACTCACCAGTGCCGGAATCTGTCAGGATTAGTTTGTACTGTGCCGACAACTCCCAGGTCTGTTTCCTGTTACTCCTGATAGGTATCTGCTTCTACCATCCATGTCATGCCAAGCTCCCATAAAGCGGCGGATCGCGCTGGGCGGAGTTTGGCTTTAAGACCCCACCTGCCTGCACGCATTAATCATTGACACCCGCCATGAATAGACTTCTTTTCAATCGTGATCTTTGTTTCAGCCTTCTCTAAAATATACGCAGGTGGACTCTACTGACTGCCTATTACTTACTGAACACGGTCTGGTTGATGCTTTCTGATATTTCCATATTTCTAATCAGATGAGATATAGATGAAAAAAATATATTCATTGAGATTCAAGCAAATAACCGAATATCACGAGGGAAAGAGTAACTGAGTATGCGTGTGTTATGCCTTTAAGACATCGACATTCTCCGATCCAATGAATCTATTTGATTGGTGACACTTGGTCATGACTCGCATATTGATTGGTGACAATTGGTCATTACTCGCATGTGGGATATGATCACCTTTTCCCGACTCCCCCCGACTCTTCTTGCAGCCTGAGCTGGCCCACGGCGGAATCCTTTAATCTCAGTAAGGTAACTATAAAAGGGTATCGTACATTGAAACCGATCGTTAACGATTAATTTCATCCATCGATGGGAACCGGGATGGTGTCAATGTCTTATAGGAATAAGGATGTAAATGACAAGTGTATTAATCACTCACAAAACAGGCAAATAGGTAAGTCAGAGAAAAGGGGAATAGTAAAATAGACAGAAAACATGCCCTGCACGGTCCATGAGTCATCGTTCCAATTGCATGTTTCTCGCTGATGGATTCAGAGTTGCTCCTTGTCTTGGAAAGGTAACCGCAAACAGCTCCTAAATCACACCAAGCACCTCACCTCTAATCAAATAAGCACATCTGAGGAGGCGGCAGCTCCAAGCACCTTAGGCCATGCTGCAGCACAGAACCCCTCTGCCACATTCTTAAATCTACCTTTAAATTTGCATTGACTCCCTTTCTTTCTATGATTTTCTATCTCTTTCCTTCTATAAGTTTCTCTGTTTCCCTGCTTCTGCTTCCCTATCTGTGTCTGTTTGTCTGTCTCTGTCTGTCTCTGTCTGTTGTCTCTATCTGCCCCTCCAGCTCCCGACTAATTCTCTTTTTGTAGAAACTGAGTACCGAGACCGAGACACGAGGAATCAGGTATATCGGATAATACCACGTAACCAACAAATACTACTAATACTAGGGAAATCAAAGATGCTCAGAAAATGCGAATCAAATCACATCACAGAATCCGCCAATTATTGCACATTTCCCCATGACCATTCTCAGACTGAGCAGATCCAGACTGGTTTTAGGAGCAGGGTCTGTCCTTTCCTCTTCATTCCAAACCAAATGATGATTAATCAGAACGTACACATAACCCTCCTTTGCCGTAGCCGACTGTGCAGTTTCTGTGTGTCTTGCATTATGGGATCATTAAAGATGGATCATGTATGCGCTTTGACGAGTGAGGGAATACTCTCTTGACTGACCTTACTGATTTCTCTAAGGACAAGGCTGAGGTGCTCTCTACCCTGTCGTCCCCAGAGACCTCCAGGAACCACGCCCGCGCCAAAAGCTAACGACAATAGAAGCAGCTCTTTTTCTCCCCCTGTTTTAGTCTGTCCACAACATGCATCGATATTCTCGCTCCAACTAGGATATAGTATGGTAACGTATATATAAGAGCCTAGAGAAGATCTACATACTGATATTCTCCAATCCAACGAAATTATCAGACAAATGGCAATTGGTGACATTCTTTTCGATGTACACAATTTACTGATCTGATTTAATTGCCTCAGTTACAGCTGTAGGTCATTACTCACATGCCAGATTTGACAGATCCAGCCGGGTTGAGTCTTCCCTACTACAGTGGGCACTCTTTGATCTCAATCGGTTCGCTATAAAAGGGTATCCTACATTGACACTGATTGTTACTGATTGATTCCAAACATTGAATTTGCAAGAGTCAGGGATCACGGTCACTGTCTGAGGCTTTAAATCTTAAAAAAAATATAAAATGAAATCAGAAATGATGATACAATAAAGAATCACCCTGTTTTACACATGTTATGTTTCCAAATGGACACTGTATATGTAGTTAGTTCCTATTATGCATGCATTATATTATGACAATCTATATATTCAAAACAGGTTACTGCATAAATATACAAACACGGGGATAATATCAAACTATATACGTTATCTCTAGTTCATAAACGTTAATCATGACATATTCAAATGTAGTTTGTTGATTAATACATAGAACTTTTAATATATCTCCTTTGCTGATTTACACCTGGGGGTCGTTCAATATCTAGAGATAGTGAGAAGGATTAAGGACGATGGGAGGAGAGTTTCTGGGAGGACAATGACCAGGATGGGAGAGTCGTCGCGTTAAATAAGCGTTGTCCATATGTTATTCTCCTTCTCCTGACCTGAATCCTTCGGAAGGACAGTTCATGATGCAGGCCTTCCTGTAATTGGTCCTTCTATGTATCTGTCCCAGGAGCTGGTGGAGCTGCCGAGTTAAAATCAATGGTAATCAGACAAGCCTAATTTTGATGGGTCTTCTTCAATAAAAGTTCTGATCATTCAATGGAGTATGAATGTATTATTTACATATAACTGTTAGAAGCTCTGACGGATATTATTTAAACGTGTACATTGATTATCTATGTATTAGTTAGGCTTCCAGCATAGAAAAGGACACCTTCCAAAGGGAGAGTTTTTAGGATAGAGGTCAGCACAAAGACAGATTTATCAAACAGTCTGGAAGGTCATTTCAATTCTCCGTCCTTCTCCATGTCCTTTTAAAGGACAATTCATATTTACTAAACGTGAACCGTCCTATGACAGTCATAGGACTATCATATGACAGACTTAGGAGAATGCTTCCAGATAAATAAACGCCCTCCTGGCTCCTTCCCTATGTTGTCATATCACTTCAGGGCACCTACGAGATATATTCATCTAGAATACATGGTAGGTTCTGCCCTACCTGCATCGTCACTTTAAAAGATACATATATAATTACCCGAAGTACTAGGGGAATTGTTGTTCTTACGATGCGAAGGCACTTGTTGAGTGCATATGGGTAATTATTTAGCTAGTGTCCTCAAGGAAAACAACAGACATAGAATATCAGTGAAGCAGACGAATTTCTTCTCGCCGTGTACCGCTTTAGCGTTTATTGCCGCCTATTTGTGCGCGGTAATCGGTGAAGGAACACTGTATGATATTACAATTATTGCTGTGTTTGACTGCAAGAAACATTTCTGCTGATTCATACCTCCGGACACAACATGTCAGTGATACGCGTAAGATCAATAACACACCATATTCACGGCTGTAGCATCTTCTCTTAAACAACCAGCTGCAGCAGCTGGTTTAAGTTAAGAATCTGCCGGTAAATATGGACTAATTCTATGAGAAATTTAACAGCATATTTGTAAATGGAACCTCGGCATGCATATACATATTGACCAATTTTAGTTCGGATGCATGTGTATTTTACCATACTGACAAAACACGACTGACAAAATCAACCCTGGTAGATAAGTTTGTCATTGATGTTATAAGTAAAAACTCATATAATCGGTCGGTAGGCATCATATAATTTCAGTGGGAAAAGGGTGGGACAATTATTTACTTTGAGGACAACGCACCAACCGATTTCGTATAGGAAGCAAACAGACATCGCTGAGGTTTCTGTTGGCTAATGAAAACCCAACTATACGTTTATCATCAATAAAATCTGATATTCAGGGCTGGGGTGCGTTCTCTGATGACGTGAGCCAGTGGGGAGTGATGCAGAACCGGCGACTGCCAGCCACTCATTATACCCCACTTCTCGCTTTACCCAAGTCCAGACGTGCATTCAATAGCAGGCCGAAACAGCCTTGTTAATATCAATAACAGTCAAATGCTCTCACTGCTGTCAGAACAGTTCACTGCTATCAGAATAGTAACTGCCTAAGACACCAGTAGTGGTAGTTGCAGTGGTAGTAATAGCGTCCTCCTTTCACTGCTCCAACACCCAAATGTATCCAGCCACTGTCCCCTCCCCCCCCCCCATCATCTCCTCCTTACAACACTTCTTCTTTCTAAACCTGTACACCACAATTTACCTCGATTCATTCTCTCCAGCACTGCCAATCTTCAAACTAACAGCCCTCCCTCCTGCTACCTCTTATTCTAATCTACTGCCCTGCAAATATTGTACTCTTTCTTTGGACATATAATAATTGTCGGTTGGTGTAACTGAAAAGAGAGTTTCCACTTTAGATGGAGAAGGACTTATCTTTGATGTGGCGGTAAGACTACCACCTATGGGGATGGAGGTAGGCGGCTGCAGTGGGCCCAAACTCACAACCCTATGATGACTAAGTCCAGTGATTTAGCCACTCAGTTAACTGCCCATCTCTGCTTTGGATGTATGTTAATCCCAACAAGGACCCCTGCACCTCCCTTAATCCACTTTTCTCTACACCTCATTCTAACCCCCAGCTGACGCGCCCAATAGATCCGCACCCATCAATTAACATCGGGGTCTGTATTTATGTGGCCGATAAATCTTGGGGGTAGACCTTTTGTCTGACAGACTATGGAGGAGATAAAGCACACAGCTATGAGCACATCTATCAACGCTCTGCTGCCCTCGGCACAGCGCAGCGTACCTTATCTCGACCAAGCGCCGGCTCAGCCCCACCTTACTACAACAGCACCACCTCAGGCCCCACCTTACCTCGACGGCACTGCCATAGAGACCTCAGAGATAGGTCAGAGACCTATATGATGCCGCGCAAGTTATACTTTACCTATAGTGCCAACCAGTGTTGTACTGTTTTTCTTGTAGCTATCATTTTGACTGGAGGCTAGATTAGGTTCTAAAAAGGTGCATATTTCCATCTAGGGACCATCCATTAAGTACGTAGGCGGGTAGAACTGATAGATGGAGGGTGTGTGTGGGTGTGGGTGGGGGGGGGGGGGCAAACTATTTGGAATTTTTACGTATGCTCCTTCTATGTTCCATTGTGTACAGGACCGAGAGGGGGTGGCTTGATAATTCTATGTGCATTTCTTTACAGAGTTGAAAAGACTTGGATGCTTCAGACAAACTTGAACCTAATGGGCCGTGCATTCCCAAGCCCTGTCCTCCCTCTAATCATAGTCACCCCTACCTATATCTCATCCCTCATCCAGGTGCCCCCGACCCATCCCTCTCAACGCAGCCTGCCTAGACATATTTATCACCGGACAGACAGACGCTGGTCACAATTAGCGGCGAAATCCATCGCCAAGCTGCTGATAAATGCCCGGCTTGACAAAGTACCCTTCCGCTATGCACGCCCCCCTCCAGCCACAAGCTCGCCTACCACCGGCTCTATTCACACTGCAATGCTTGACCACTTTCTTTTATTCTTCCTCATGCACCTGGTTACCTGCAAGCTATTTTATGTGAAAATATGGGGGTATTAATATGGTACTGACACCCTGTATAAATTTACCCAACCTCTTTTAACATCTTTAACTCTAGGCCAGGTTATCCTTATCAAGACGTCGGAGACACAATTTCTTTGTAATTTGGGACACTCAATGAAATGAGGAGAGTGTGGTGATCAATAAGTACAGGGCGTGAACCACTAAACTAACTCCCCGATAACAACACGAACAAAATAATATGAAGAAATAAATGTCAATTAGAGAATACATCCATATATAAGTTATGTATACAGGTTACTCATAACTAATGGACATATAACCGTCGAGTCAGTATAGTTTGGCGAAGAGGCAATCACCAAACCCTAAGGCTCTGTATTACTTTGTATAAAAATTGGAAAAGCTTTATAGGTCCTGCTCCGTAGACTAACAAAGGCAAATGGTTGAATGCACCGGTTAATATACCTGGCTTAACTAAAGACATACTCCCTGTGCATGATATGATACATGAACATCTTCACATGGTGACTCACTGAATTTATACAACAAACCAGACTTAATTGTATTGTTAAGTGAATCAATCATGATATACATAACACTAGCATTGTCAGTTCATATCTATATGTTATTGGTAAAGATGTGCATTTGGATATTTACACCTTGTAGATATGTTGTTGTCCATAATTTAATAAGCGAAAATACGAAAACTGGCATCTATATAGCATAAAGTGTCCACTGGCGACAATTAAAAAGCTCATGATTCCAAACAGAGACAGCTATCAATGAGAAGGCTGACAGCAGAGAACACTGGGTGAAACCCGTCACCAAAGTGACAGTGCATAATCCGGCCGTACAGAATACCAAATGACAAGTCAGCACAAAGGATACGACAAAGTCAACACGCAGCTCTGTATAATCTTATCAGCTCGTAGCAGCAGTGCTGTCCCTCGTACCACTGGGCGTCGTACGGCTGAGCCTTCCTGCCAGCTCATCTTCTGGGCAGCTAAGAGATGAACGGATTATACACTCATTACTCTGTGCCAACGTTGATCAACCTTACCCATCCCTCTCCCCCTGGGAACTGAACCTTAAAGCTTCCGTACAAAGCCTCTAATGTCCTCTCATTGAGCTGCTCACGAGTGTCTTCTGAGCCGCTCCCTCCGGGACCTTAATATCATTCATACTTCCTCAGCGATGTAGAGTACAGAATCTGAAGAGGGCTCGCTGTTAGGTCCACCTGACGGCTCCAGGATAATGCTCCCCAAATTTGTGTCCATCCATCACTGAAGCGTAAGCCTCTTGGCTGTGACTGGCGGAGGAGAGGATGCTGATGAGGTAATTAGGGTAAGTTGAGGTCGGTATTCACCACCGCCCTTTAGTACCTCAGTTAGATTCTTTATAAGTGGCATGATGTTCGCAACAGTGACCCCATTAGGACGTATTCCCATCATTCTACACGCTGCCAACAACGCCACCGAACGGGACGCGCGCCAATTAGACCGAGACGCTATGTACGTCATCGGGGGCGAGAGAAAGATGTGTTTCTGATTGTAAGGTCGATACACGCAAGGCTGGGTTTGTATATGGTATTCTAAAAGGCCAGATTCCCCCTCAGTGCATTTATTGATTGGATTGAAGCTAACTGCCCAATTGAAGTGTCTCTATCCACATATTGACTCAGCTTCCGTCTTGTCTTACATACGTTAGCAACTGTGCTTCATATTAGGAAACCTAAACATATTGTAACAGGCAGTCTGAGATAACATAACTCAAGACTTTAAACATTCAACTGTGTAAACAGAGTAAAATAAGTTCACTAACTTCAATAAAACCCATTTCACTGATCCAGACTTGCAACTGGGAGTAAGAATATACTTGACATTTGGGTCTTGAAATAGGTGGTCTTCAGGCGAGGTGGTCGCATTACCATTTAGTAAACTCGAAATAGAGGTGGAAAGTTTGGGCTGAGAAAAAGTCTCCGAAATTAAGGAGTAGTCGCATTAGCGAGGTGGTCGTTAGTCTCCTCTCGTCCAACATACTACAGACAGGGTATAGTTCAGCCGGTAGGACGGCCGCAAACCCAGCCCACACAAACTCATACAAATGCACCGAATAGCGATCATAGCTCCGGTGAAACCAGATTCCAGCGGTGTACCTTTTTATGGTGCCATTTAAATTGTAACCTGGATATCCCACAGGAATCCACACTGAGCGTAACTTGAACCATAGATACTTGCTTTCCATGCAGGTGTCCGCACACGCGCAAAGCGTCTCTTTATGCCATGAGAACCGCTCATTTCCAGGATGGAAACCAGGTCTTATTTGAACTTCGTTCACTTTTATTTTGTGGTACCCTGGGGATAGAATTGGGGGAAAATTGATCAACGTATCGCATGTAGTCAAACTGAATGTTGTTGGGAGGGAGGAAAGGAGGTCTGGTGACTTCTACTTCCCATGTAAATGCTTTAAGAAATGCTACTTGTTTGGCAACTGAAAGCCTGGTCAGTGCTTGTGTTAGCCACTTGACTCTGCTTTCCCACTCCATCCCTATCCACACGTCTGTTGACACTTGCGGAAGTAGTTACAACACCCTATCAATGTTCACTTAATAACAGGGACGGGTTGTATCAACAGGATTGTCAGCTGAGGGTCAAAAACAGAATGTGGAATTTGCTGCCTCGATGAGACCGTGAAAACCACGGTGTCGGCCACGGCATGGGGCCGGAGTCTGTTTGGAGGTTCAAACTACTGTTTTATATGCTTGAAAGAGGCTCAAATAATATCATCCGTGTGTATACACAAGGAAAAATAAATGTATATAATGAATAAGTTGGTTTTCCTGGGAAAAGGAAAACTGCCATTTTTGTATCAGGGGGCAGGGGCAATCTTCATACCAATATTGCCTCTCGGCATTTTTGGTGTACCCCTCTCATAACTTTTCACTGGTTTTAATAGTTCTTACGAATCACCAGTCCTTTAGCAGTGGCAGTTCTTTCTATCCATGACTGAGAGCCTGCTGGAATATTGAATAGGAAATGACGTATTTGGACGCCACTTTACTGTGTAGTGCATCCACGAGGTGTTACCTGTTTCCCATTGCTTAATTCAAGTCCGGTGAGAATCCATATAATAAAAACTCAACCGCTAATGATTGTGGCTAATCATTCATTTAGCGATCGAGGCCACTTCTCACCCCAAGTTAGATCAAACATGAGGAAGATTTTATATTCTTATGAATATCTTGCATATATGCCTGTACTAAAATAGATTCACAAAGCACAATAGTCCCAACTGAAAATATCCTGAAATTTTTTGAATATACTGAAACCTTTTCATGACTGAACATATATTTTCATAACTAATTCCTCCCAATTATCATACGGAGCTCCCATTCCTCAATCTACACACAATCACAGGCGCACCCTCAATCTTCAAACCCGCTTTCAATCAACAAGCACCTTTCAATCTCCAAGCACCACAGCGATCCGTCGGTTACCAAACCACAGCTCTTCTTCATTCACACACTTGGGTTTCGTCCTAATTGCAGTTAAAACACCCCTGATAATGACGGACCGACGCATCGCATCTCTGAAATTTGAGTTGTTTTAAAATGTCAGATGGTCTGCGGTCAGGCCTTCCCACCCACAAATTATTGTACTGAGTTACTCTACCGACGGCTTAAGGGGTCGTGAGTGATATGGGAAGGGAATTACATTTAATTTCGATTCGGATGAGCAATAACTCCATTCATAACGAGTCTACTGTCTATTTGTTCATTTGATAGCAATAACGCATATATTGACATGTCTGCTTCCTCGTGGACTATTAACAACCAGCCACTCAAAGTAAATTAGGTCTGGAATTCGTCATCCATGTTTCTATTGCTGGCATAATGATTGAGGATTTACAGCAGAAGGATGGCTCGTAGGGATTTCTTTCATTGGAATTCTTTATCTGACGCCATTGACTGCTGATTCCCTGTTCGTGCATATCTCATCAAGGTTTTCTCTGGGGGAGTTGGAGGAGGGTGCCTATTTGAGGTGAGTAACCTATTCAATATTGCGGGGTGTGTACCAGAGGTGCTGGAGTACAAGAACCCATTGCACCTCCTTGATGTCACCTCTGAAACAAAAGTCGCTGGTTCTCACGTGCCTATGCTCTGTCTACTCGATGCCGACCGGGACCCAGCCTGGTTGGCGGTGTCAAGTCTAATCTTCAACGCCGCGAGATTGGTGGACGTCCATCTGCGCATTCTCCGGGCAGAATTCCTCCACCAGTAGTTGTACCTCTGTGTTAGATCAATGAATGTACTGGGTACAGAGATCACGCGGACATTGCGTGTTTAGAGTCATGGAAGCATTGCTGGAATGACGTAGTGCATGCTGAATAGGTAATACAGGGAACACCCTCAACAGGGTACCTTCTTGAGCCAAAGTCGCCCCTTCTGCATATTATCATATCCTTAATTTCTGAACATATAGAAGAGTATATTGTGTTCTATTTGTTTGTAGTAGAAAAAATACAACTGGAATGTATAAAGCTCATTTAACGCTGATAGTTTAATTATCACTTATTATATTGTAATAGTTTGCCTTGAAACTCATTATATATTTCCACTGTTTTGCCACCTGAATGTAGTTTCAGTGCCTACTCAGGTATGTGACCTCATGATGCAGAAATATGTAAGCCAAAACGCCATGAACAAACTACTACGAGACTGCCATCAATAGCTGTAGGCAGGGATTAGATCTGGCGACAAGCGTACTGTACTCGTTTGTCTCTTTGCAAGTGAACCATCGGTAGGTGGGAGTATGGTTTGGGGCTCTCTCAGTTCAGTTGAGGCCAACCAAAATGCAAAGTTGTTTTTTTTTCAAATTTCACTTTTGGCTGCCGGCTAGAGAAATCTCTCAGATGTGTCTATTTCAATCTGGCTCCAGTGGTCAGGCAATTATGTGGGCATTTCCTTGCAGAATTAAAAAAAAAGAAGGATACTTCAGACAGACATTAAACGATTTGACCATTGGACCAACTGTTTGGCGGGTACCAGAATACCGCTGATGGGTCAGGAGGCTGGGGACGGACCCAGGTTTCCTCAGTAAGTACAGGGAGATGGTGCCACGGTTGATAGGGAAACCACGGTTTGGCAGGGGAATTGATAGTTGTTTTAGAGGGTGCGTCCACCAACCACGACAAGGCTACGACAAGTGCCGACATGAAAGTTCCAAACGCAGCCTTGTCGCAGCCTTGTCGTGAGAAAAGCATTGTCGGGACAGCGGTGTCGGGGCGTGTCGTAGACGTTACCGGTTTCCGTAAAAAAGGCGCCCATGGTTCCGACACACTACGACAATGATATAGAGGAAACCACAACACTCCACGACAAAGGTCCAGTCGTAGCAAAAAACATGTTCGATATTGTCGTGGCCTTGTCGGAGGGTCTCCGACAGGCCCCCGACAAGCTTCGTGTCGCAGCCTGTCGGGGCCTTGTCGTAGCCTCTTGTCGGGAACTATGTTCCACCAACCACGACAAGGCTACGACAGGCCTTCTAATCGTAGAGCTGTCGTGGACCTTGTCGGAAAGCCATTGTCGTAGCCTTGTCGTGGTTGGTGGACGCACCCCCTTAGGCTCCGTAGCCAGTTATGAAAAGGTGGGCTATTATTGAGGGTTAACAAGCTGTTGCCTATTGATATAATTGACAAACAAAACAAGATCTACTGATACAATAGACTATTGCATCATAAGTGACACCACCACGGCCACTATCATAGTGGCCGTGGTGGTGTCACTCATGATAGTATAGATAAATTTCATGACCTGCCCATTCCTATACCATCACTAGCTCAAAACTACAAATTCGTTCCAGCTAATAACCAACCCTACCTGTGTTCCGAATAACGAACCGTGCTTTGATGTATGATAATAAATGTGACCTTAACCTTTAATCATGTTTGAGGTACACCAAATACATTGGAAAGAATCTCTTACTAGCATAATAAAATAGCATTCCGTCACCGTAGGGATCATTTGGCACTTGTAAACAGGATTCGAACTCAAAATGTGTAAAAGTTGTAGTGCAATATGAACCCCACAGCGGAAAAAAACCTGTATGAAAGCGCTGCTGAATAAGCGTGCGGCCCAGATACATTATCGGACTGCGCCAGTCCTGGGTCCACTGTCCGGCCGACTACATTCAGGTACACCTACACAGCCCAACCTACCACATTCACTACACATCCACGCCTCATTTCACATCTAACCAACCATCACCCTCATCACTCCGCCATTTATTTGTATGGTTTTCCATCGGACAGGGTTTTGCTTGGTAAATCCAGCTGTTATCGACATTGCTCGGATGGTGGCAGGATGGTGGCAAGAGTAGTGTGAGAATTGGAAAATATGGTGAACCTTTCCATAATGGTAAGGGCTACGAAACCTTGCAGTCAGAAAATGGATATCATATGCCACGTTATAACATCTATCTATGTGCTGGTGCTTTGTTTGTTTAATATTCCAGGGGACCCTCAGGGTATATATTAGGGACCATCTCAGGGTTAAGCTTTTCTCACTGGATTCGGTGAAAGGGATGTATCAGTGAGGGTGATCTTTCTTGTCCCTTTCTTATTTCTGATCTGATATAACTATCCCTCTACTTCAGGACTTCAGAGCCATGTGATTTCACTCCCGGAGCATGGCTGGCCTATTGATCATTTCTTTTAAAAGACATGGATGCTTCAGACATACTTTAGTCGTACAGGATGCTGTTCATTCGGTAAATATACAGCACCCTCTCCGATTACCAATGAGGCATTATCTAGATGATGAGCGGTAACTTATATGCAGATGACAGGCTTGACAACAGCTGAGGCAGGATATGGTTTGAAGTATAGGAAAAGAAGCCACTATTTAACCATATTTGTTCAGCCTTGACCTTTTCAGACTCTGAGGAGAAGGGGGTGGTGGTATCATCCTGATACATCCGAATACGGTCGTGGACTGCAAGGGAGAAGCAACCAGTGCATCCCATTATGTTCTATATATATAAGTGAACACCGAGAGACATTCAAGACACCAGACATTGTCACCAATCCTATTTTCAGTGAAGTCTGCGTTTTACAAATCAAAACCTTTTGTGTGATTTTTGTTGTATGTATCATACTCCTATCCACTAACAAATATTGAATTTAAATTGCTTGACAGTTTGGTGTTTCCATTTACCATGTGGCCCTTCACACTGTATTCAACCTTGCAGTAAGGTCATTTACGATTTACCACATTTTATTCGAAAGAATAAGTAAGAATTAGATGGATTGAGGACTATCGTTCGCTAAGAAATTAGATAAGATATTATGTTTGTCTTTGATGAGAATGGGCGTGGAATTTTTATAGTGATCAATGGGTGAGTTTCTACTTAGCCAAGGTACTACTTCGGGTAAGTAACGTCAACAGTACAGTACCGTACAATAAGCCTTCAGATAGCGAACATCACAAAACATATACTTTTGTGATCTTTTATTCATCAAGAAAAGCCTGCACTACATATATCTCTCAAAACGTGAAAAGCAGTCTGTCTCAATTCTAAATATAAACGAGTATAGGAAGCAATCAGAGAGATTTACGCACGTAGTTGGATGCGGGTGGTGATGGTCCCTCAGCTCCTGTGCATCCCTCTCCAGCAACACAGTCACCACGGAGGCACACGTATACAAAAGCCTGGCTGTGTTTGCTCTTCTATCAGCCCATCTTAAGTAAAGCTGCTTTGTTTGAGAAGAGATCAATGGAGCCGGGGCCCTCATGGCCCGCTTGCACCCCTCCCGTCCTACGCCCGAGACCAAAAAGCATGTCTGGAGTTCCGGTGGTTCACCACTTTAACATATCACAGTATGAGTGAGCACGCCTGTTTAAGACTGCCACTTTACAAACAGGGACAAGAAGGTAGTTCTGTGTAATTGACTCTCATTCTCACGGGGTAAGAGTCTTGTCCCTGCCATATATATTTTTATGTTTATAGAACGAGTTTGAAGTTGGAGAATCACGCAATAAACAAGTATTAAGCAATGTAGAATAGCACATTGCTAAGGTTCGACTAGTTTAATTGTGGAATGAAGTAGTGATCTGTTGTTATGAGGATTTCCTTGGAGGTTATCCTCAAGGGTTTAATGTTATTTCTGTGTTCAATGGAGAGAGTGATATTCAAGCAGAAGGAGGAGGCCATCAAAAGCGTAGCAACAGTGCTAAACTACAGTTGTCAGTGACGGTGCGAGGCCAACTGACATTGCCATTCGCAGCTGCCGTTGTTAGGTTCTGCAATGCTGGGTTCCTGTGCATATATAACCCATTATAGAGGCTGGCCACGGGAAGTCGATTGTGCAACGACAACTACGAACCTCTACTAGATTACCGTTGCAATGTATTTTAGCGTGGTGAAATGCGGTCAAAAACGATAGATAACAAACCAATACCGTGACTAACATGGAGTAATGCACTATTATCGAGTGATACACAATTATGAGCAGCAACTGCTGTCTCTGCCTCTCATGTCCTCTTTACTATATGTACTGTACTCTGTTGTCTGTGGTCATTTACATCTGACATATGCCTGTGCTGGTGAATTCCATGTTCCTTGTACATATATTGATGTTTTGCTACTCATGGACAACCTCCTGGAAAATGAGTGATCATAAATGTCCTCATCTGACATTAAAAAGAGAGGAAATAGCTGTCTTGAGGTGGCCATAGTCCACTGACTAACAACTATACAAATAACCTATTGCTAACCCCTCAGGGAAGGACGCAACCTAACATATACTGGACATAAACGTAGTCATCATACATGAATAAAACTTGTACATGCCAGCAATGTGTCCGGAACTCCCAGGAAAAATGAGTATTAACTGGAAGTCTAAAACATCGCTCTATCCCGTGTACAATTGTTGTATTGTTGATTAGAGATGGCGGGGTAAGGCTGTGGCCACTGTAGGTGGCTTCATATAATGACTGTTGTCCTAGGAAGGGGAGTCCCTTCATCGCGGTACAAGCATTACATATGAGGAGAACACCCAGCGTAATCCTACAGGGAACTGCTGATAGCATCATAACCTGACAGTGTGGCCCTATGCCATCACATTCCCCTCTTCGCCTTTAGCGCCCCCACTTACTCCTGGCGCCCCGTAATGGCCTATCTACCAGCCCGCTCTCTCCATACACTTTATGCTCAAGGCTACACCACTCACTAACCGCAGTCATTTCCTACCATCTGCCACCTTTTCGCAAGACGCTCTGTACTGGTTCCTCATCGTATTTTGATGTCTTACAATTACACTAGTTCCCTTTCTATATTTGCTGTTCTACAATTATACTGGTTGCCTGTGGAATTTATCTGTACTATAATTACAGTGGTATACTGTCTTAACCTTTCATGCTCTTATGGAACTGGTCTCCTGTCGACACTCGTTCCCTGTCATATTCTATCGCACTAGTATGTCATGCATTTCAACTTTTTCCATACCGTATTTTATTAGATTGGATTTTCCTGTGTCACCACTAGTTCCCTGTCCTGTTTTATCATACTGAATTGTCCTGTGTCACCACTACTTCTCTGTCATACCTTATTATACTGGATTGCACTGTGTCACCACTAATTCCCTGTCATATCTTATCACACTAGATTATCCTGCATCACAACTTGTTGCTTAACATACTCTATTAGATTTGACTCTCCTGTGTCACCACTAGTCTCCCATAGTGTCACAACTAGTTCCATGACATCATACTGGATTGTCCCGAGTCACCACTAGTTCCCCTCCCATTTTTAGATATACTGGAGTGGCCTGTATGACCATTAGTTTCCCATTGTGTTACGACCACGAGCATTCTATTGTCCTTCTTTATTAAACAGCATCATTTCCTCCCTGTTGGATGCATGCACCTCAGTACAGCAGTTATTACACGACCAGACATGGGACCATGAAATATGCACAGGTCCATGAACACGGAGGAGTCAGGATGGGGTAGGTGAGGAGGGTCGTCCAAGCCAGTTCATTACACACAGAGTGTCATCACGTCCCACTGTGACAGTACAAGGGTCTGTTAATCATACATGTAATCTGTGTGGTAGAAATCCTGAAATCGTGTCCTATATGGGACCTATAGTATAAAACCTACCCCATGTATGTCATATATATAATAATCACTGATTCAGTTGACGTATAGCCATGATCTCTGAGTAGTGGACGCCATAGTGAGTGCCTTGCTATCGCTATCAGCTGCGAGCAGAATATGACCACACGTCTACAAAACCACAGATTATTGTATATATAGCTTTCACCTTTTCAAGAAAAGTAGAAATTTAATGTTTGATTCGACAAGTGTTGCATTTGTTGTTTTACACGTTGCATGATAGGGGCGTGTGAGGCGAGTGTCAGGGACAGTTTCGTATTAGCTGGATAATAATGTATAGTATCATTATCGTATTATGTTTGTAACAGTGAACCTGTTTCACGAACTGAAAATGGAAACAGAGATTTCCGTGGAAAAGTGGAAAACTGCCATCTCTGTATAAAATATTGTCGGTATTAATATATAAGCCATGAAACAAACCATCCACGTAATAGCCGAGTAACAACAGCTCATTTTACGTATGATTGCATTGCAATATGAAAGTGGTATCCCGTGATGCGTGAGAGGTCAGCAGGCGGCTGTGATCACACACAACACCTCGTGTGTGCAATGAAGCGGAACTGTGTATGTTCCATGAATTAAGGAGCCAATTCGCACTGTTGGTTCTGATGAAGGAATGGTATTTAAAGTTAGAATACACCATGGTTCTACTAAAATGAGTTCTGCCAGCATGAAAATAGCTCCGTCACAAGGTTCAGGCTTCTCACCTGTTATACACCACACGGATGGTGATATGAATTCAGGCAGAAATTACTGAGGTGAGGGTTTCTTTATCTCGCACACTACATAGGCATAGCATGAAAAATACTGGCCAGCGTTCCAATTTGTAGTAAGTCTACCACTGCTGGGGATAAAGGAGAAAAGTGGCTGCAGTGGAACTCGAACCCAGAACATTGTGCAGTGTGGCTATTAGTTCAGTGATTCAACTCATCATCATCCCCCCAAAAAGCTGGGTCCGAGAGGAAGGTATGGGTATCATGATACTACAAACAATATGGATAATAAATTCTTATTCGTAGACGCTGATAGATAGGGGTGTAATTTCTATGGTCATTAAAAGATAGGGACGACCATGTGATTATGATAGGTCATAACACGCCAGCCACGTCAGCTCTGACGTCATAAAAATGACGCACAAACCCGCAGAGCACTAGGGGGCAAACACTGGGGTCCAAATCCATGTAGAAATCACGTGATCTGCTGACTGCTGCTCATTGGCTGTCTCATGGTCAGGTGATCATCTTGGCAGGACAATTGTTTGTGCGATCTCGCTCGCGTGTTGCAACCCGCGCACCGGAAGTGAAAGGTCGTCAATGGCTCCGCGTGGGATGATGGCAGGCGCCGCCGCAGCGGAAGAGGAAACTGTACCTGGATATGAAGAAGACCATCTCCTCTTACCGAGAGTATTTGAGGAGATGAGCTGGAAATGTGTGCCGCGGGGAGGAGGGAGATATTCTGGGTGTATTGGGAGGTTTTAAGAGTTAGTTCATTGTGCTTCTGGAGTGCAAGAGTCCTGCCTATGATAGGAAACTACTTTCAGACTTAAAATGGTCCTCTGATGGATAGGTGGTTCATTCGTGTTGTAATTTCATAACGAAATGAAATAGGGGCCATCCAAAAGGTACGTACACAGTAAGGGAGAGAGGAGGGTCCAAAATCTAAGGGTCGGGGGAGGGGGGGGGGGTTCAAACCACTACATTGTTGGTATTAATGACTTTCAAATAGTATCACCGTAACTCTGTATCTTTTAATGAAACACGTGGATTTCCCTGGAAAATGGAAAGCTGTCATATCTGAATTAATAACCGCGGGGGTTGAGACGTGGGTGGTATTCAGAGTGGACACTGCAATGGAGCACAAACCGGATATGAAGGCCTCTGGCCAGCACCGGAAATAGTCCGAATTTCCTCGTCACATGACGTGCTACCATCACGTGACTGACATCAGGGCGTCTACTCAGACAAACTGGAAACTATGCTGAGTTTTTTTGGTGTGTGTAGATCATAGAGATACGTGAGGACACCAGGCACCTCGACGGAGTGGCGCCCTGAGCGACCCAGCCGTCGGCTCCTCACGGGGCCGGGATAAATCCCCAACTACGCTGCCAAGCGGGGCCTTGTTAAGGACAGGATAAAAGTAAGGAGAAAACGCCGCAGAAGAATGACGTCCCTTTGCAAATACGGCCCAATTAGCGGGCTGTCTACAGGGCCCGCGGCACCGGGCGAGGCCAGGCCACCCCAGCACACCTACATCACTCGCCCATTACACCAAACGGCGCCCGCTCCCAGCCACCTGAAGACACGCTCAGAATAGACGGGGCCAGAGCTGGCCACTACTCAACAGTCGGCCCCGTCTGCAGTTAGAGTGGGGATATCCATTTGGCACCCAGATATTTGTCGGAAACTACTGACCGATTTTGTGTAACTTTTGACAAAATATTGGTCAATGGAACTCGCACAACAGATCTATGCCGAACAATTTCAATTCGAACCATTCCAGTACGAATGCATTGTTTTCGGCAGCATACCAGTGACCGATAACCAGTGTTTGTTTGTTTGTTTGGTTTGATTTTACGTCCAGTCAACCATTATAGGTCCTTTCCAGACTTTCTCAAGGTTCTTTTACACCACTAGGGCGGTGATCGAATCTATGTGATGAATTCAGGTAGAAATCTCACCCCTACATATTTACCGAGGTCAGAGTTCTTTTACTTCCCACACCACATAGACATGGTATGAGAAGGATGGCCTTTGTTATAGCAGTAAATCTACCACTGCTGGGGGTGGGACTCAAACTCACAAAGTCTTACAACCTTGGGGTTACAAGTCCGGTGCTCTAACGACTGAGCTAACTCCCCACCCCCGATAACCAGTGAATGAATGTTACATTTGCAGCTGTAGAGTCTCTTCTCCCTCTACCTGTCTCACCGAGTCCCTACCCGACCTATGTTAAAGCATACCCCACCTGTCGGACTCCTGTAGTAACCCATAGAGGGAAGGTGAATCGTTAAATACCCGATTCACCTACATGGATAGAAATAGTTTAAGTGGATTGATATTCGAAGCGAGGCTAGAGGACAACATGCAGGGGTGAAAATGGTTTTCTTTAAAAAACACTAAAATTGGAGTGTTACCATGGAGCCGCCATAATTTTCTGTTTGTTTGTTTAGGTAACTTAACGTCAATTAGACTTACTTTGGGTTTGACCGAATATATGAGATGAATATAGGTAGAAATGTCACTCCTACACATTTACCGAGGTCAGAGTTATTTTACTTCCCACACCACATAGACATGGTATGAGAAGGATTGGCCTTTGATATAGCAGTAAATCTACCACTGCTCGGGGTGAAGGAGAAAAATGGCTGCAGTAGGACTCGAATCAACAAAGTCTAACAATCTTGGGATTACATGTCCAGTGCTCTTTACCACCATAAGCCCCAAACTGGGAGCTAGTGGCAGCGCCCCAGAAAGGGTCCAACGAGAAATGACCTGGAAGCTCCTAGAATTTCTGTTTTTCTCGTGGATTTAGTGACATTTCTGTATGCTGATATCATGATATTTTTTTTTCATCCAGGTAACATCGCCTACATACAATCGCGTATTGACGTTCTTCCTTCTAGCGTCCTATCATATAATATTTAGATCTTTGATTTACATAGTTTACAGTATAGTGACATAGACAAACATATAAATACAAGAACAAACATAAATGTCAATATAATTCTTCATTCTGGTTCCATAAAATCAGTTGTAATTCTTCAAATGACGATATAATATCAGGGTGGTTTCTCAGATTATTTCATACTCTTGTCCGGTCATATGACTCAGAAAATGAACAGTGAGACTTAAAGTTGTTATCCTGGAGTAGGAAAGTTTTGATAGCTCTTAGATGTCTTTATCTGCCAGGCATTGTATATTTCTCGGAAGCTGGTTCCAGAATCTGAATTTTTCAGTTCTAGGACGCTTTATATGAAATCTAATATTTTCACTATATCTAGTTATACTAGTATCATTTTGATCAATATGATCCAGGTCTTTCCTCCACCAGAATAACATCATCAGTAAATGTACACATCTACGATAAAACAATGGTCTTATATGGCAGTATTCATGAAGGTTGGTGGTAGAAAGACCCATGGGTGTTATACAGTTGATAGCTGTTCTTAAATTAAATTTCAATTATGCTTATCTCCTATCATCCCCATCCCCCTCGCCTCAAAAACCATTGAAATCCGTTTCTCAGCAGAAACTGCCCATACCTGAACATGGTAACTATGGCACGGTGGCGCCACGGAAAGTACTACAATTCTTCCACTGATGAACTGCCTCTAATGAGTGAAGTAATTGGGTAGCTAATTAGAGGGATAGGGACCACTTATAGTGAAGGTAGGTGAGGCGGATGCGGATGGATGTTTAGAGTAAAGCTGCTTCTTTCTGTTGTACAAATGAGGACACGTTGATTATATCTGGGCGAGCTAAAGTGAGCAATAGATGTGTCACTGTGACTGTCTAGGTAAAAGCACAGAAAGGTAAAAACTGTTTAAAAGGAGCGCCTCATAGTATAATTATCACCAACAGAGAGAGGGGCGTCAAAAGGCATCCCTTGTGATGAGTTGTGAGCATATGCGAACAGCATCTAGAGATATGAGCCATTAAAGGACGTAGGACCTGCTCATCACTAGCTCAGATTTCGGTGAGGAGATGAACCTTGTGGCCCAAACTTGTTACAATCAGCCTATGCAGAGAAAGTGGTCACCCCATTATCTGGTAGTGGCTAGTAATATCAAGTTAGTAGTAGTGGCTAGCAATATCAAATTAATCTTTGGGATTGCATGTAAACCCCTCCCGTCATCCTCATCTGCCCCCTTATTGTTGCTTTGTCCCAAGGGTGGCTGCAGTGAGGCCCACGCCCATAACATTGTGCTGACTAGTCTAATGCTTTAGCCATTGAACTAACTACCCAATTCCAACCTCCTCAGTCTATCCTTCTCTCCCTCATACATCCTACACGATATACCTATCGTAGCTTTTCCTTGCGTCGACAGCAAGACAACTTTATACTCTTAAACTGAATTTTCAACCATGGGGCCCGAATTTGGACGTATTGCCAGCATTTTATCTGGAGCTGGAGTCTTTTTCTACTCGTTCTCCATCCAGCCTGGCATCACGCTCCTAATCTACGCGGGCCGCATGCCCTGGATAGTAGGAGGTCAGTCGGGAAGTGATTGCGCGGGGGGACTGGGCAGAAGGCACGCGTGGCGCGAGTGGCTGGGTCAAGGGCCGAGCGCCTCAGATCTGCTCATAACACAACCTGCTGGGCTTTGTAGTATGTCCATGATGGCGACCCTACTAACCATCTCCGACCAGCACATGGAACAGACACTCCGTTACACCCTGTTACTGTCAAGTTGGTCCCATACTGTGAACGTGTAAGATTGACCGTAGACTTTACGACAAGAGGCGCGTGAAAAAATACCGTTTCAGGGATTCCAAAAACTAAATGTAAATATAAATTCAATCTTCGTTTTATCTGCTGAAAGAACTGCTAGTAGTCACCTTATTGAGCATTAAGCATAAACTAAAGTGTGTCAAATAGGCAGTGCAGGCCTATGGATAATCAATTTAACCTTTGTCTTATCGTAGGATCATTTATGCCAGGCTATGGTGTGGGTTTGTGGCCAATATTTTCCCTATCAGAGAGCAGCTGGGCAACTAACGGAGGAATAAAGTATGGCCATATATTGCTGAAGAGTCATCTACGGACGTCCAGAAACTGGTGTACGCAATGTGGGGTGGTGTGGTACCAGTGCTTTAGGCATTAGGTATGAATCATATCGGGGCACCAGTTACAAGTGCCAGGCAGACAGTAAATACAACCGAGCTCCCTATCAGACCATTACCCTGCATCTAGTATTGAGAGGAGATATATGTGAGGAGCAACAGGCGGCAAAGCCCTGTTAACACCTACCAGGCTTCAACCACACTCAACAACGTTTGTTGATGTGTCTTCAGCAGCGGGCGAGAGTATATGTTACTGAGCGCAGCGAATGTGCGTGAGTGGCCAGGTTTGCGAAGAAAGAGTTGAGGATTAAACAAGAAACCAACAAGTTTTGGTAAAAGTTGTCGTATGATGCGGAGTGACATGAACAAGGTGACAGAAGAGTGAATATCATGTAGCATTCGAACAAGTTGGAGAACAACGACTTTGATCAAAACCAGTTGCTTTCTGTATTTATCTGACCCCTGTACACACTAAAAGAATGGACGATTCACCATGGAGAATGGCCTTCAATACTCGTAGGGCCATGGAAAACGAGTTCAGCCCATGACACAGAAATAACAGGGGTGAGATAAATCAATGGTATTTAAAGTGTGAGGGCATTGGAAAGGGTAGGTATGAGTGAGATTACGGAAAAGCACTCTGTTCATATCGAATGCATCAAATCCTTCGTATATCAATGCATGTCCCACATAGTAGATCCCACAGTGTGTGTCCCTTATGACCGGTCCAAAATCAAATGCATCTGGCAAGTTGTCAGCTGGAAAAAAGTGAGGATATGTTTTATATGGAATCTGCTGCCTCAGAGAGACTGAGAAAATGTGTAAGTGTCTACCATGGCGTCGGTCTGAGTGTTTTAGGGGTGATTCGAACCACTATCATATGGGAAATATACTCGTATACTATGTATACTAAAATAAAAACGTGGATCTCCATGGAAAAGTGAAAACCGCCGTTATGGATCCCATATTGCGCTGCCTATCACCTTGTAGGTCTACAAGAATCACTTCTATAGCAGAGGTACAGCTCATATGTTTCCTTCCACTTACTGGTCATAGATCATGAATAAAGGTACACATCTCAGAGTTGATAATAATAGGGCGAGGGTCTCTCTGTTATGCCAGTGAAAAAATAGTCTCCCATGCTCACCACCTACACTGATAAGAGGACAGAAAAGGGATAAAAACGGAAATCAGCCGTGTCATTTTGACACCGCTTTCACCCACACGAATCGCTTATGAGAGTGCGCGGCGCAGGCCGACAAGCTGACTGGACAGGAGGGAATCCTGGTGTGATCTGCAGTGATCAATGTTTGATGTGGTCATATCTGGCCAACACGGACAGCGGCCCTGCATGGGGATTGCGGTGGGGCTGTTGTGGCGCCGAGTGGTCAGTGCAGAAAGATGATATATTGCCTCGAAAATGACCACTGACGAGTGGAGAGTCGGTGCACCAGTGTAACAGGGTGTACCGGGGTGTACAGGGATGGTGTAGGAGGCTAGGGAGAAAGGAATTGGGAGAATAGGGTGGCAGACATGATATTATATATTATACACCCGTGCGCGTATTTCTACTGGTTACATACCGCTGCTCCCCATATATATATATATATATATATATATATATATATATATATATATATATATATATATATATATATATATATATATATATATATATATATATATATATATATATCAATGATGTAGCGATATAGCATTCCTAGGTGTATGATAAAGAAAGGACAGCGTTAGGTATAGTATGGTGATGAAAAAAAACTTAATTCCATTTACGTATGAACATCCCTCGACCTGCCAGATTATGTTTTGTCTTCACTACGCTACACATGGCCCTAGGATTATCATAATAATGAAACGGGGCGAGTGTGGACGCAAAGTAGAAAGCTGCCATTTTTGTTAAAACATTGTGGAGAGCACTCTGGAAACACAGTGTGACGTATGTACACACATTAGGTACAGGCGCGTACACAAGGCAGAATGGTGAACACCCTGACACACGTTAAGCGGTGTTGACCTTTAAAAGGCGACAGGACTGCTGACAAAGACAACCTGAGTCAATCTCCTCTTTGCCTATACTACTGCTACTCCGCTTGCCTCTAAACCAGCGACAGACAGTCCTGTAGGACTTAGGTAAAGGGTAAGACAGGATTAAAACCGTTCTACATTACTATCTGATCTTATTATTCAGTTGATAACCAACATGAATAAACTGCCTAATAGTAACTACAGACATTATGGTAGTTGGAGCTGACCCTTATAATTCATTTACAACGGGGTCATGAGACCCAGTTATATGTTTTACACGTCACTAGTGCAGGTCATTTAGATGACGTATACAACCGATATTCGTTTGGTACGGCACTTACTGTGGGACAGCATATAAATACACGTTCTATTTATTCAACGACCAGAACCTGTGACAAAATGTCATTTATATATACTACTTAATATGAAAATTCGTTGCCCTCGAGCACAATCCTCGACTTGTTGACCTACCACTAGACCTCTGGTCCCTGGCACTCCTCATCTAACAAAATATTGCCCAATAAACAGTCCCTCTGCCGTGGCCCTATTTGACCACTCCATCCCCATCCTCCTTTAGGTGGGGCTATTAGTGAGAACAAAGGTACAGATTGACTTTGTAATCTGGCCATGCGACTACAGCCTCGAATGCATCGACACTGATCCTTAGTGCTCACCAATCCGATGGCTATAAGGAATCCGTAACAATCGGTGTCGCTGTACGATATCCTCATACAGCGACTTGACTGAGATTGAGTGGTGCTGATATGTGCCCGGCTTAGTCCAGCTCGGCCGTAGACAGAGTCGGTCATATCTTAAATAGGGGTAATGAATGATCAATGGCCATCGGTGTGGCAATAAACTCAGATCGGTGAGGTGCATACATTGAATGACAGGTCAGCAATTGTAACCAATCTGACAGATTCCTCAGATCAGAGAACATTGATGATCTCTTAAGACTACCCTCCCGCGTGTGTTTTACAGATAATCATCGCGCAGGGAGAAAGCGATCTCCTCATGACACGGTGGCTCCATGCAAGCATGCAGCCCGCCCACCCTCTCTTTCTCTGCGTGACTGCGTATATTAATTATGGTTTGTTGGCATTCATGCCAGCTCCTCTGTTTTTCATATTCAGGGAAAAAATTAATCTCAATATTTGAGCCAGTCAAGGAGCCAGGGGCCTGGTCGTCCTGTCGTCAGCCAGCCATACCATTCTGACGTCACTGACGAAGTAATTAACTGGAGACATTTTTTTGTTCATGAACTGGTGATATCAATGAGTCGGTTCAGATATGTCTCTTTTAGCCATGTATTTCCGTTATCATTATGATATTTACAGGGCTTTTTAAACGTAAGAAGAAATATGTGCATGTCTGACGTCTAGATGGCCTGCTGAAATGACTCATCACTGACGAAATGACAACATCAATATGACATTTTTATCAAGGCCTATCTGGTGTAATTGAGACGTATTTCCTAACGTTTTGCTATTTTCTTTGGCCTCATTATTACCGACTGATGCCGTTACGTTGTTTCTACTACATGCTGCTCGTCTTACCGTTCTAGATGGGGGGATGTTTTAAGGCCTCCTCAAAAACCTTCAGCAAATCATAGCCCTGCCCCTAGCTAATGCAGCCATGATTGGTCAAAGCATGTCACGTGTCCAATTTGAGAGCGGAAGAGGCGTTTTGTGTCGTTTAAATACGTCAGGGGAATTTTTTAAAAAGGGCAAGGAGAATTTAATTAGGTCATGTTGGACAAATGGCAACCGATCACAAGGGTCCTGCAGCGAACCAAGGACCACTAGCTACAGTGGAGGGTAAAAGTGAGGGTTGCTTTGTTGGGTGGTGTAATGCCCCAGGGACTATTTGAGGGTTCAGCTTTTCTCACTGGTGTTAGGCCATGTGGTTGATGATCACATTTATATGATGAATTCAGATGCAAGTCATGGTAAGATAAAAAGAATTTTATATACTGAGAATGGAAACATTGATTTCAACAGAAAAGTGGTAGGCTGCCGCGCTAGGGCAAATCTTCTGACCGGATGTATCCAGAGGCAGTCTGTAGAAGACTCAATGCTGGTCATGTAAATCCAGCGGCCTGGTGAGGCAGTCTGCAGGGAAGAGATCTCATTGCGGTATGTCCTAACAATGCTGCACTCCCAAATTACCCCAGAGTCTACGTCTATGTCCGGACCAGGGCCCGCAGTCATTGTACTCAATTACTCCATGCGGCATTTCCAGCCATTTGTTTCTGTCTCATCTACTTAATATGGCCGGGTGCCGGCCCTACGGCCACATCCAGACCTTATCTCACACTCATTCCAAAATCTAGCATCCTGTAGTCTCATTTCTTAGTCTAGTCTCTTCCATAGTCTTATTTCGTTTACCTGTATTTCTCCTATAATACATTGATGCACCTATCTTCTCTGAATATCACGAATTCATCAGATTGGTGACACTCTTTATGATATATGCACTTTTCATGGCCTAAGTTCATATGCCAGCAGTATCTCTTCTGATATCTAATGCTACGTATTCTCCAAGGGCTCCGTGCCCAATGGGAGTAATCCCATAGGTATCCATTCTACATTCTTACTTGGCATCAAATCAAGACACTGGAGAACCTACCATGTTGGTAGGTTCACCAGGGGCTTCTCAGATGGGAAGAACGATTAGGAGTACGGAGAAACATATCCAGGTGCATTTCTTCTATATGCGCATATTAGTAATATATCGGTGTTTGTGGTATGGGTATCCAGTCTATTGTGCTAAATATTGAGAGATTTAGTTGTTGATCTTTTGATATATGTACTTATTCTTAAATATCTTAAAGCCTATAAGACATCGATATTTGTTCCCGATTTACCAGGATCATTGCCTTGGTGATATTCGGGGGAAAATATTGATATAAGACATCGACATGCCGACTCTTCCCGATCACATCTTTTCCCTTTATAACCTCGCAAATCCACCCAATTGAAATCAAAGAGAGCGACCGGGAGCCAGGCCCAGCTGGGCCCCTGCCCGGGTGGTAGGCCTTTATAGATTATAATGCAGTTTGATAACTTATGTTCTAATTCAATCGGGAACAGTCGATGCGTACATCGATAATCGTAAAGTCGGGGAGAGTCTGACATATATGACGCGTCAGAAAAGGTAATAAAATCGGATCGGTGAAGTGCGTACCCCGACAAATATATCACCGATTATCACTGACCTGAAGGATCCGTTGAGCAAATGTGTAATCGGAAAGAGTCAGCGTCTCGATGTCTTATAGGGTAACACATAGAAAAAGACCACAAAATGAAGATTTATAGCATGTATCAAAAGGAAGGATTAGTTCTAAGTGATAAGATAACTAAGATGTAACCGAGGCGAACTGTTTGTCATCAACAAAACAGAAAGATTGCTCGATCAAAACAAATCTGAACAGGAAATTAATATTACAAAACCGTTTTCCTATTAACACCTGCGAAGCGTTTCTTGTAAACACCTGCGAAACGATATTGATATTCGCAAAAGAGCGAAATAGAGAATCACATGTAAGCAGCAAGATGTAAGAGGAAATGTGTGGACGGAGGTGTGGTTGTCAGTGGGCAGGTCAGGTGCATGTGAACATGAAGGCGCAGATTTGAGTTGTGTGGAACACGTGTACATAAACATATGGATGTGAGTGTGTAGGAGCTCCGAATATACACATAAAAAGTATGCCACTGGGTCCAGTTATTAAATAACCTATAAATCGCTTCTCTAAAGGAAATTCTTACGATTGATTTCAGTATTACTCTGCTCGCGTACTGTATTCACATTTATGGTCGCGAACGTACGGTGGGCTTTTAGATGTACCAATATGAGGCTTCACACAGCAGACATTGACAGCACAGGTAGAGACGGTTGTGGGCGAAGCGACTCCCAGGCCTAATTCTATTCAGAGATGACAGAAAAGACGAATACGCATCAATCTACTTCCCTGCCCCTTCTTACTGTGAACACACACAATCACATATGCAAATAGCACCAGGCAGGAGCCACACCAATAATGGAGTTTCCCTGCCCCCTGCCACTCAGGTAGGCAGAACTGAGGACTGTGTGGTGTACCCGCCTCAAGTCTGTGATACGCGGTCGCTGAGGTTGAGATGAGGTGGACCCATGCCGTCCTGATTTGTCACTACCCTCCATGCCTCATACCGTCCCCCATGCTACGACTCTATATACCGCACCCTATGCTACCACCGTATACCTTTCCCCTATGTTACCACCCTATAAAACAGTGTTTGTTACCATCCTATACGTTCCATCTTATCTATGCCTCTTTCTGACTTGTACCAGAATCCTGATTCCCAGCACCACAGCGCCTGTGAAACAATATTAAGATTAACGACTTGGTAAAATGGTCCCCGCTGCTAATGAATATTCGCCGTGTCAATCAAAGGGAGAACCTAATGAGCTTTCAATGGAAGCCAACATGACGTCGAGTCTTTAGGGGGAAATATTTACCCAATTTTAATCCATTAGTAAAATTATTAGCACAAGCTGATCGGCTCCGAATCGTTCTCAGAGAGCAACTCGTTGGTGATGTAGAACTTTGGACAGATACTATGACCCGTGTTAACTTGAGTTCCGCTTTGGTTTTCTAATGTAATAGAAAGTGAATACCAACCGCAGACAGGGTGGGGTTAAAGAGAGGCACAATAATCAATGATTTTATAGATGGACAACCTTGAGCAACGAGGCGTTGGCGTAGTGTAAAACATGAGCGGGGTCCATGAATAAATGGGTTGTGAACAAGGAGTTGTTGATGCACAATAATACACAAGCAGAATTGTCTGTGTACTTACAATTATAGAATCTCCATTACTTACCTTAATATACTTAAAACATTAAGACAGAATCCTAAACGCAAATATCGAGGTATATGCTGCGATAATGGTGTGCTAAAACAATCACCCTGTAAACTTCACATTTACCACGTTTACAAAGATGTGCACTACACTACACCACAATCTAGCCCTAGAAATATGTCTGATCTGTTTGGCGAAGAGTATATAATCAACGGGTCTTAGGCGCCTAATAAATGTCTTTGAGACTCGTCAAAATGGATGTGGCTTCTGCTAAATAATTCTCTTTCTAGTTAAATTTTCTAGGTAATGATATAATTCCCGTGGTCAGTATCCGGTCAGACGTCACATTGTTAGACCTTATGGAGCTGGTTCTCGTCGTATACCTGTGCTGGGAGTCGGCATGCTTAGCAATTCAGGGCTGAGACGGGTTCAGTGTGAGATAAGGTCTACTGAAGTTCCTGGTGCATCTATCTATGAAATGACCTTCTGATCAATCCTTGTCGCGGAATGTCTCACCAAAATCCCGCACAGAACATCCCCCGAAAAATTCACAAAGAATATCTAGATGAGTCTCCAGTTACTTCCTTAGAGAGAAATCCTGCATACTCCACATCAAGGGGAGGCCAGGACCAACACCTTCTGTGTGTGTGTGTGTGGGGGGGGGGGGGGGGTGTTGGCGGGCATTGGTGGGAGGCTGAGGATCATAACATGGAACTTCTGTTCCACGGGTAGAACCGCCACTGACCCTGTCAGAAAGAGACTCCAATGAAGCTCGCCTCCGCAACGTTTGATATTTACAAAGGGGACAATAATGCGACCAAGTTATGGTCTACCCCCGCACTCGCCACACGCAGAGCTCTACCCAGAATAGACCACCCCCCTGCCGCCATTACCATATCGTCCGGACCCGCGATAGCCGTCATTTTTCATACCTTTATCGCTTCTCCTTATCTCCTGCAGTGATATCTCTGACGCTGTTTGCGGGGGCCTCTCCTGGAGGCGGGCGGGGTGGGGGAGGCGGGGGAGCGGTACAGATCCCCGTACAAGGAGCGGCGAGTCGTTCACGGGAGCTGCCCCCATAACCTCTCTCCGACTATAAGTCCCTTAGAATTTCTTAATCAGTGAGAATCCCTACTACCTTTGGCTTAAGGGTCTGTTGGAGAAACATGATACTTAACACCTCACTGTATTGCATGTACACTTTCACCTACTAGGTTTTAGTGCTTTCCTCACTGCTTAGAGACAGGTTAGGAATCTATAACCTTTAAAGAAAAGGCAAAAGCTTAGGTCAAGAGATTGCCTCCTGGAAATCTCTCAACTAACATAATCATTCTCAGCTGCTCCTTGCTTTTCCACACTGCTGTAAATACATGAAACGCTCCTGAAACTTGTTTGGGGATGCACTGTAGACATTTCAGAGCAGGGCCATTTTCAGCTATAGCCTGAATTGATCGGAACTGTGAGGGTTACTCAGGTACCTATACTGGGTTGGTTGAAACAGGACAGATGGTGGCTATTAAGGTCACAAATTAAGGTCCGATTATGAATATGAAGTGATGGTCAGTACCAATGTGTTGCGATGGGTCGAGGAGAGTTACTAAAGATATTTACAATGTTTTGGATCTCTTCTGCAATATTTACGACAAGTTCACTTCATGGTTCATAGCTGCTTCGGAAAATCTTTTGGGGATTTGTAGGTGCAATGGTAATTGTCATATGCAGCAACTGAACTTGCCACAGATGTAAGTGGAGTGGGTTGATGGGTATTCCGACTGACGAGGCTCTTTTTGAATAAGTAGACCGAGATGGCCTTTGATACAGCAGTAAGTCATACCTGTTTCATGTGCCCTGGACAGCTGGGAATGGGAACTGCTCATGCCCATTTGCAAATACTCATGGCAATTCTGAGCTGCTTGAGGAGTTGTTCTCAGGTCCTCGGGGGTTGCACCATCTACTCAGACCTACTCTCGCTATTCTGGCCCTGGACTTGAGCTTTACTTAGGGCTGACTTTGATGTTCGCGGCCCGGGCTGCTGGCTGGCACGATCACTGCACGACACACCACTAAATCCTCGTGAGTTTCTCGCAGAGACGGAATTGAGCTCTCTCAGAGTGTTCCTGATAGGTTTGCCTCATGATCGGCTGATGAAGGGAATAAGTATCGTTTTTAGTGTGACTAGAAGATAAGAAATCTGCATATGTGAACAACCGAAAGGAAAGACCTTAGTTTATATGTGAGGCTCTAAAATGCGACCGAAACATAATCTATCTATGGATGAAAATATGTTGTATGTATCAAAAGGTATTGTCGATAACGATGAATGCAAATAGCTTTCTGCTGCAACAGACATCCTCCTCGTTGAAATAGTAATCACATCCACAATACATATATATGTATATAAATTGGCTGTCTTTTTACGTTAAATTATTAGCAAATTCCTTTTCTTTTTTATTGAGAGGGAGCTCTTGATATTTTTATATACCTATGCACTAAGTCACTCACCATACTGTCTGCTGCTTCGGGATTCATTTGTAATGTGCATATTGCACGATACGCTATATATCATCGTACCTAAATACAGATTGCGTGCTTTGAACCATAGTACGGCGTGCTTTGAACCATAGTACGGCATGCCTTGACCATAGTACGGCGTGCTCTGAACAAATAACGCATTCTGATTGGCTAAGGGGCCGGAAGCACGGATATGGGTGGAAGATTAAAAAATGGCAGACCTCCTCACTTCGCAAGTTCCGAAGCGCATGGCACACCCCACCGAACGAGTTATCCTGTACATCGACCAAATATTGAGGCATCTAACGCGGAGCATTGACTTGATACCGATTAAATAGATTAAATATGCGAGATCGCACGATGACAACACTCGCTGCGAAGTCCCGCCACCTAGACTGTATGTGTGTGACGTCATTATTGGGGTTTCCCTACCTTCTGGGGAACCCCGATAATGACGTCATCTACGAATTAACGTCACTCTCCGAATCGTAGTTTTTGTAGCTAGCGTGAAGCCTGAGCGAACCTAACCTCTGCTCGGAGAGTGTATATATGCCTTCCGATTAGTCTATTAAAAAATATAGTGATGATGCCAATACGATGACACTTATTCTCGGCGAAGGCCAGAAATCCTTCCAAACTCATTCTTTGAACCCATTCGGAAGGATTTCTGGCCCTCACCTCGAATAGGTATCATCGTATTGGCGTCATAACCATGTTTTTATACATTACATGATGAAATGGTACACACATGTAGAATAAAAACCATACATTTGAAACTTTATTCTAGTTTCCAGATCTAGCAAATATCAACAAGTGTAATTTCAATAAGAGTAACTTGTTCAAAGACATATGGTCACAATACATGCCCTGACAAATTTGACACCCAGTCAAAAAACAATATTTATATATGCATTAATTAATACAAAGTATAGCGCGATCGGCGGGCAGATTTAACATGGGGGGCACGGTGTATAGGCTGTACCCCTCGTGGGTGTGATGGGGAAGTTTAGATCCTAATCCTAACCTGCTCCTGTATGAGCCCAAAGCACGGAAACCACTACCCGCAAAATGCATTAATACCAAAACGCCCCGCACAGACCTAACCCCCACCTCAACTACCAACCGCACCTCCGCCGGCTACTACCGTGCTGCCCCCTACCAGCCGCCACCAATTACACCCCTCACTCCCCGGCGTCCCATCAGAGGTCGCTTCAGCTACTTCCGGTTGTAGACTTCCGGTCGGCACGGTGAACCGCTGTCTGCTGGTTAGCCCCCGAACGACTGTTTGGCTGATTACCATGGCAACCGGTCAGCTCATGGTTGAGGGTGGGGGTGGGTAGGTGGGTAGGTGAGAGGAGGTGAAGGTCATCAGACCGGGGGCCTAGTAGACGTCTGCAGATCACGGAGAAAAGTGGGGATCGCCAGCTGATCTACAGCCACCCGGCGTTGATAAGCTGCTTACCGAGTGATCGAGTGATCACGCCTTGCCGTAGGGGCTCAGGATGAGCCTAATTAAGGCTTAATTAGGAGAGACGAGAGCCGACAAGTACTGGGCGACTCAAAGAGTGCGGGGTGAGGGTTGAGGGGCAGGGCATGCCATAGGACATGCACCTAGCGACCCCAAAAAAGGATTCACTGAGATTTGCGGAGAACCGTGTAGCTCCATCTGAATACAGGTGTTGCCGTTCAGCGCCGCCTAACGGCCCACTGTCTAGTAACACGGCCCCTCGGACAAACACCGCGATTCCAGCGGTATTCATGTAGAGACATACAGCAATCACACCTAAAGTGTGAACTGTGGGTGTGATTGGAGGAGTGATGTTTTTTGACAGATTAAGTTGTTGGAACAAACAAGGGTATTGTACCAACAAGTCTGGGCTGTCTCAACTTCATAGTTGATAATTATCTTGGTATAAACATGGAAAAAGATAAGCATATAATAGCTAGGCCTGCCAATGTATTATTGTGTATTCAGTTTCGGTGTCCCTGTGTTATCTAAGCTATATCTAAAGCATCATTAAGGTGATATACATGTATGATACATCAAATTGTAGCTGGAATACCATAGAATACAATGCAATCACTCTTATTTCCCTGGAAATAATGTACACAGGTATTATGAACGTATTACGGTCATGCACTCAGTGTTCCAGTGCTAAAGTATACGTTGCCAGGTGAATGTTTGGCTTCAGCTGTAGCGTAGCTAAGGAGATAAGGTGCGACACTGGCCTACGGAAAAAGGCCTATTAGAGCATTTCAGCAAGATGTTTCTTCTGTTGAATGCACTGAAAATCTTCAGTAACTGATGTGCTGAAGGTCTTGTGGTGAATAGAAACAACTATAGATGACAGGATTAAAATATCACACACAGACATTATAACTCTCACTTCATTAAAAATGAACAAACTCATATCTTGGGGCGACAGTGTGGAACTAGCAAAGCCCAAACATTATAAACATCACTACGTATTTAGAACTTGAAACGTCCTATGTTGTAATTTCAGGCCATATGTTTTAAGGTTGTAAGTTTTATGTAAAAGCAAGCTTGAGAACTAACCATTAGTAAGTACTACACCCAGTGCTACCATGTTTTACTGCAACAGATGAAATTACATGTTCGGATTGTTAAGGCTGACAGTACACGGAAGCCAGTCCTTTATACTCAGCATATGCCATAATTATCTTCATTCTGATAATTATCTTTTAAACTACGATTTTCTTTTATATATCTAATGGTCAAAACTCTGTAATATCAACACGACGGCGGCACCCAACAATACCCCGCCCGGGCCCGGCCAAACCTTAGCAGCACGAAGTCACCAAGGGGGCGCCAATAGACGGCTTCAAGGTGCCGTCAGCCCAGGCTGCTTCAATGTACCAACCTTTTTTATTTTCGAAAAGCGAGCTAGCTTTATTTCAAATATTTTTCTCTGAGCATGACCTGCGTCCCTAGCAATTAAAGCATGACTGGCATACACAGATATCATAATGGCCACGTGGCAACTCATGATAACATCAGGTAGGTAATACACGGATAGAGAGATGCATGCATAGACAGATACAGAGACTTGATGACTCTGTTTGGCTGGCGTAGTAGCCATTCAGTACTACATAAAGTTTCAACTGGGCGTATACTAGTACTCTACACTCACGCGACATGCCCATCACACCCCATCACAACCCCCGAGCCACAAGCCTAGCCTCCACCGACCCCCGAATCAAGCGATGGTTGGCAAAAAAAACCACACTCCAGGAAAAAAATCATTACTATCAACGAATATAAGTTTGAAATGACGACTGTCCACATGTTTTAGAATACGTTCAAGCTTTATGAAATACCTTACGCACCACACTTCAATGACTAGGAAGAAATGGTACATTCATCTTGATGAATGAGCAGAAATAAAAAAGTTGCAGAGTCAAATACTTTGGATTTTATCCAGTCAGTGGGTTATTTACAGTAACCTACTTGGTACCCAACTAACCAGGCGGTTCTAGACCTGCCTGTGTAGAATCCAAATACGACAAGCAAAAGTAAGTGAGGTCTGAAGTGATTTGCCACGGTCAGCTGGGTACCCCTCTTAGACACTCTCAGAAATAGTGGTATCTGAATAATTACCAATGCTATAGTGTTAGGGTAAAGTAAGTTGAAGGGTAAAGTGTTGATTCCACACGTACGAATTGTTAGCCTGGTAGGGTCGGGCTGTGTCCTGTAGCACTTGGACGCATCTTGCGGGATCATACTTAACCTTCTAAGATCCAGCCAATCACGTTCACCTAACCAGACAACAAATCGGCCAGGATCGGTTAAGATCGCGAGTCCTGGTGGAATTAGCACTTTTTTGAGCATGCAGCACGCTGTATCTCTATAACCTCACACCGAACAATGCGCCGTATAAGAGCGTGACCCACGCTCAATATACTGCATGTGCAGACGAATTGCAACAACAAAGCAACACCAATTCCGCCTCTGGTAAGGGAATTCTAACAGTATTAATTACCCATGTATTTGAGGTTTCTGTGTGCCGGGTTGTGTTTGAAGGGGGAAATAATGAATAAAGTGCCTGTAATCTCAATGTGGCTCAGGGTCTAATTGTTATCCTCTTGTTGGCGATGTCAGCTGATGGGCTGATGGTTTAATGAAGTGCAGCTCCAATAGATGTCCGTCTAAATAAAGAGTCGCCCAGTGCCGCAAGTTACGACCATGCCAGCTCTCAATTTCACTTACCGAGAACGTTATAATAAAATAAAATCAGTCTACCCTGACCAGTGGAACTGTGTTTCTTGAAAACTCACATTAATCAATGGTTTTGAGGTCGGACGGCCATAACCAACGAGTTGTTGATATTAAGTAATATGCGATTTTAATGAGTGTATTGATTTGTTAACAACCAGTTGTTTACGGGCATCCATACACAAAACTAGTGTTTATTGTATTTATCACTCGACTTACCCCCCAAAAAAGCTACAACACTGCAGTAACATAAATACAAAATATCCATGTCAACAACTACAGCGACGTAGCTTCTGATGTTGCTATGCTGAATTTATCGCACTGACCATCTTTTACTATCGATGTATAGATAGATATCAACATTACACAAAAGTACCTGTAATAAAAATTCGTTTGGGGAATGTATTTTCCCGTTTACAATGGGTCTGAGGCCCATAAACAATGGATTGAAGGGCCGGATGGGCCTCACCACCCAAGCACATTCAGATACCAAGTACGCACCTGTTAGCCAAGTATTATATCAAACTACCCACTCATTAGGCAGAAATGATTCCATATTTTCTTAGCCGCAGAGGTACACTTAAATCATAGCCGCAATGCACGTGATATATTGGCATTAGGGATTAACATTTTGGTAATTACACTGGTACGGTTCAGTCTTCGTTGACTTGGAAGAAATTTTAATTAGCATAGATATAAGAAAGCTGATTAGAAAAGGGAACTTCGAACAGGGTGCACTTTCATTTACTAAATCATACGTTAAGCCTGCTTCCGCCGCAGTCTAGCTATATTCTGGTAGCCACATCCTCCTCCCATGAAACTGTCGTGAAGGGAAGCAGGTGTTATAGTTCTTTTTTCCCTTCAAGTTTAAGTTCTATTGGTGACGCATTTCTTTTAAATAACATGACGGACAACTGTTCTGACCTCGTAATGGAATCCATGATTATCGGGAGTTCTGCGTGGATTTGAGAGGAACATCACATGAGTGATAAATGGGAGCTGTATTGACATTCAGATAGAAAGAAGAGCCGGGGGAGGTAAGCAGACAGGTAGACAAGGCGCAGGAGGCAATCAGTAGTGACGGAGCCATGTTGAGTAGCATCCCTGGTCTTTTTCTTTCAAGTTTTCTAACATATCTCTAACAGGATTTCTTAATCACACGCTGTATTACTCATGATAATAAAAACAGATCAGCCCATACACTACAGTCCTGTTTTTATTAGCTCCCAAAAACGACACAAATTATTTGAGCTTTCCTAACAGTCTTTGTCTTCTTTATTTTTGGTTTCATTTAACGCCAAGTGGAGGTCTTTTAAAGGTCCTTTCCAGACCTCGCCAGGGTTCAGCTGTAATGGTTTATTGCATGCCTTGTTTCTACTGCCTTTTACAGGAGAATACCAATTCAGGTTTCATGCTAAAACCTTGAGGATGAAATAACACGCCGGTGAGGAATTCAATCGTGGGTGTTCTCATTGCATAACTTTCGTAGAAATAATTGGTGACCGTTTCACACGTTGTCCCATTTCCAATCACCGATTTTGAATTGGTGCTCCAAAATGATAGGTCTGTGGTTGCTGACTATAGATAATTGTGGAATAATCGGCAAATGGGAAGTGGCCTTACTGCCAATAACAGACATACTGAAAGAGGAGGTGTGTGTGTGTGTGTGGGGGGGGGGGGGCGAGTGGAGGGATGGTAAAAGGATGAGCAAAGGAGAGGAGGGATGTTTAATGGTTGGGTTTAGAGAGATGGACGATAATTGGGGCCAAATCCAGTAACGGGGGAGGTGTATAAGGGAAGGGGCGGACAGACAATGCGTGATTGACAGTGTCAGGACGACTATCAGTAAACGAGCTGGCCGTACCTGTAATCAACTCCCCCTAGTCAGCCACCTGCTCTTCTGTGTTAGCACAATCAGCACCGATAAGAAGCTACGAGTATCGGGAAAGACTGTCCAACTCAGAGGTGAATGGAAGTAGATACAGATATCAGTGTAGGGTGCAAAGTAGGAGTAAAAGTAGGAGAATGAATCAAAGAAATGGCCTTTATGAGTAAAGTTTGTCTGAAGCATCCATTTCTTTTAAACGTTATACAAAAATACATTAATAATTACTCTTGCCAATGAAGTCAGATGGAAATAGGCACGCCTAAATGACTACTCTGGCCCACAGTTAAAAAATAGTTACAAAAGGGTATGTACTTCCGGCATGCAGTTGAAACTACATGTGGTGCTACCATTTTACGATTTGTGTGGCCTATCATAGTTTATATAGATCTCTGAGTTTAATCAATTGGGCCAAACCCTCGCTCAAGGAATTTGGTAGATATTGAAAAGAGAGGGATTGATGAACATAACATCATATGAGGTGTTGATGTGAATGGCATCATGGTCAATATGATTTAGCATGACTTGTTGCAGTGTGACGGGAATCACACTGGAATTCCTATCCATATAAAGATACGAAGACGTTCTCCCATTATAACACTAGTCATGAACTGAATAACAATTCGTTTTCCTGAAAAATATCAAGAAATAACTAAGATTGAAACCAAGTGAAACAACTGCAGTATTCGTGCCAAAGTCCTAGAGTCGAGACACTGAGGCTGTGGCTAAAGAGGCACTGCCAGGAGCACCACTCTAATTCCTTCTGAATCCGTTTACTAAGCCATTATCAAGATCAACAAGATTATGGGAACGGCACGTAGTACCAGGAGCAATGGGGCCACACGCGAACCTTAATATGAAGTAGATTCCCATGTAAAACATGCATTGATGTCGATGTCGGTGCGACATACAATGTGTATGTTCATAATGAGAATGGTTATTTGTTGGTCTGTTTACCGCACAGTGGACCAATGTGGTATGTAGGACCTTTTCTTAAGGTTCAGCCTTTTATCCAACCCCTAATAAAAAAAATTCCATAGGCTTAACATTGGGTTACTGTATTCGGTGTGGAGTTTAGAAAAATGAAAAATATCGCTCTAGTGGGATACACTTGACAAATGACGTCATTTGTTAATGTAGAAGTAATTTAGAAGGGCGGGGTAGGAAAAATTCTAAACCAAACTCGAGTTAGTCGTGTTATTGTTCATCGCACTCCGTCAATATAACGCATATTACTTCTATCGGCTTCGCCTCGCGCAGTAATACGCAATCTTGCCATTGTGCAATAAACAACAACACGACTAACTCTTGTTTGGTTTCTCCATAATCTCACACATTAACCGAGTAGAGTTCTTATACTTCCAATATCAGGGTGTTGTATGATACACGATGAGTATGTTTTCCATACATGGCTAAGTTGAAACAGGTGCAGGGATTTACCTTGTAATAATTGCTTCATAACATCATCCACACAATGTTTTTGTTGAATCTGAATTCCGATGTAATGGTTATGCTATATTTGGAGTGGCCTTAAATCAGGTTTACCTAGATTCAGGCCAAATCTCTTAAACTAAGCATAACATTGATCTGGTTATGTTGGTTTTGCTATTACAACACACCATTATCTTTGTCATAATTAATGCTAATAAGCTCAGGCATTTTTCAGTGAAACCTGTCGGCTTTGATAGAGGTCCTTCAAAAAAGGCAGTCAGAGAGTGAGGGGTCATAATCTAGGATTAAACCGAACCCGAACGGATTTTATCCGAATAGATGTGAGGACTTTTATAATCACAAAATTATTAATTAATTGACAGAGGTAATCAGATGATACGCATTGCGAGTACAATCTTTGGGATCGGAATGGGGCCAACACAAAAACTGAACTTCTCAATTACCTAATATTGTTCCTTTAAATACCATCCAACTAAGCTGAGAGACTGTTATAACCCAATTTAGTGTACGCATGCGTTATCAGCGGACAATGCAGGGCCACTCGAACACTCTGAGGGAGTGTGTTTTGCTGTCTGAAACAGCGCATGTTATTTAGCCGAAACAGGGGATATATAACAAGGATAAATAAATGTTCGTTTTTCATAAGTGGATGAGTGATGGAGATTCACGTCACGTCAGCAACAGATTATATTCATGGCGTAAAGGAGAGTCCAAAAATAAGAATTTAAGATGACTGGTCTTTTCGACAGAGTAAATTAAGTCCATTGGAACTTTACTACTTGAATATATATATAGATAGTGTATATATATTGTAACGGATTTCCTAATCAACGATAACAACCACGGAGATTATGATGTCAGCATATAGTCCACTTTATTACTGTTCCTAGCGGTGTACACCAACTAAGTCCTTTTGTACGTATATCATATTTCTAGCTGCTCTAAGTCCTCTTCTCGAGAGTAGGGTCTCAGGGTCCCAGGTCTACACCTTAGAAGCTGGAGCGCCAGAATGCCAGAATGCTGGTTGCCTCCCGTATTTATACCTAACCGGTGACGTCATGCCGGCACCTCAGCGTCCACCACACCCGTACCTCAGTGTGGTTCGGTGTATTCGGAGGTGGTCCAGTGTACGGTGGCTTCAGTGTGACCCGGTGTTTGGTGAAGGGCTGGTGGCATTCGGTTTGACAGGAGAAACCGTCCTCTCTCCCCCTTCTGCTATTGTTCCTATAGGGAACGTAGTGCACACCGCGTGCCGCCCGGAACCCCCACCTCCCCTCCGACTGCTACAATATATATAGACCGACTGCTTTCAGAAAGTCAATAGTATGGTCAGGCTTGACAGTTCGGAGAAGACTAGGCACATTACCTGTTGGAAGTGTTTCTGCCTCGGAGTAAAACAAGTCCAGCTCTTTATCAGGATTACCTTCACTTGGATATACCGTTTTCCATTCCTTTCCAAACCTTTTCAAATATATATGCCAACCCCGACCGAAAACCGCGACAAGGGTCTGTCGAAATCGGAAAAACGAGACACTCCAACGAAAAAGACGTGTTCAAGTTGATATCAAAAGTAAATGGGAAATGAACTCGTTTTGAATACTCAGCAAAATAAATACTTGAAAATGGAACGAAGTACAACGATGACAATTTGAGCCGCGCAAGAAAAAGACTTCCTATTTTTAAAATCTTTTGTTTTGATAAGGGAGAGAAAAACACATATTACCGGAATGATGGAAAATTTTGTACAACGAACTAATGTATCGAAAACAATTATCATTATACACAACTTATGACAATAAACCTCTTTGCTGATAAGGAAACTCATATCGGGACACTTCCTTCGAATTGTTCATGCTGAAGGTAGACACTAGACGGTACAGAGAGCCCGTCCAGCACATCAATAAATCACCGCACTGAATGACAAGGTTTCCCGTGAAGCTACAAATCACACTCCTCTGAATCCGACCTCAGACAAGGCATCTAGGTCTACCCAGCGCCAACCTGTCACACCCTCCTCACGTCACAGCTCTTGACGACCAATTGCACGGTTTCCGGATGGGAAGTACGGGTCGATACCCGGGTGTAGGTGGGGGACGGCCGTGTGTACTGAGGAGGGGAGGCCGGGTAGGCCGAGTGTAGGCAAGAGGGGAGGGCCAGTGTGGGCAGGAGAAGGCCAGGGGAGGCCGTGGGAAGGCCAGAACATGGCAGTGGAGGCTGGGGATGGGTGGGTGTGGGCAGAAGAAGGGTGGCGGAAAGCCGGGGGGAGGGGGGAAGACCATACAAAGGGCAGACGAAGGATAGGGAAGGTTGGAGAAAGGCCAGCTGTAGGATGGCCAAAGAAAGGCAGGGGAGGGCAATGGAAGAGCCAGAGAAGGCCAGAAGAGGGCTGGGTGTATGCAGGCGAAAGCTTGGGAAGAACCACGGAGAACTCGGTAGGCTGAAGGAGGGCCAGGTGTTGGCGAAAGAAGGCTGGGGGAAGCCGGCAACAGGCGGGTCGGGAGCCGGAGCTTTTCCCGACAGCAAGGTCAGCAACCCGAGCAGACAAAGAGCAGCTCTACCAGAAGCAACTCGCCTCTAACGAGTCGCAGCAGTAGTCGTTATCTTCCAGGAGGCTATTTTTAGCATTCCCAGAAAAAGAAACCCCCAGGTATGGTGCCGTGAGTGTGGGCACGGTGTTTCCGTCTGTGTGTCCCCGTGACTGGGCGATAATAGGGCATTTCCAGGGCACAATGCCGTATAAATGGCCTCTCTGCCCTCCGGCTACAAGAGCAGAACAGAATCCACCAAGTGGCGCGGGGAACCATTATCTGGCGGGTGGTTGAGTCGGGGGAGCTCGCTGGAGGCCAGTTGCGGACACGCAGAAGTGTGGATTATCACACTATATACTGGGATACCGGTCTTTAACTAACCAATCCAAATACATAAGTGCACTTCATGCATTTTCTTCTCTGTCTTTTTAACTTCAAGATTAAATAAACCTAGTTGCTGCAGTTTTAATAGCTTGCAAGCAATGGCTTTGGCCGAAATATCAAATTTCAGAGTATGTACCTTTATAGAGTTCCGGTGAGGTTAAATATATATACATACTGACCAAGGCTAAGGATCAGTATGTTAGTGAGCTCTGACAACAAAGAGGATATAGCTTTCTGGCACTTTCCCAACACGATACAGTAAAGGGAGGGCCAGGAGGCAGCTTGAGACTGCCTCACACAATTTAATTAGGGCCCGACGTTTGGTGAATAAAGCCTCGATTTAGGCTCCTTTTCGCCCAGGTCACAAACAGCCCATAAAAAGGCCCGTCGCTTAGGCACCATTTACACCAGACACCTAAGCGAGCGTGTAAAGACAGCCAACGAAGAGTTTCCCCAGACCAACGCAGAAGGGCGCCACTGGTCGTTTGCATGTTACATGGCGCGTACGGGATGTGAGCAAGAAGTGGAGGAAGTTAAAGAGGAGTTTTACGAGTTAGGACGCCGCATGCCCGGGTAGCAAAGTACCGAATGTGCAGTTCACTAAGAGATTGCTCGGAGATTAGAGAGGTAGAATACTGAATTACTCGGCTGCCTACCAATATACTTCCTGTTTCTCGATGTACTCGTAAAAATTACTCCCTATTTCTACATGTATATATAGGCTCATGATATAAATATACCCTGGGTTTTTAGATATTTTGAAATATTTTACTTCCTGTTTCTAGTTATCCTCAGAAAATCCTGTTACTTCTTGATATGCTAAGGCAATCTACTTCCTGTTTCTAGGCTCACAAAAACTCCCTAACCTGCTCACAGAGCCACTAACAAACCTACTCCAAGCATATATTTGACAGATAAAGGTCTGAATCAGAAGATTGTGGCCAGGCCTCACACCCCCTTATTCAGGTCTGCCCCCACACATAAGGGTCCTTCATCGCTATGATACAATGGCCAGATATGCTATAAGTAATAAAATCTGCAATCTAGGTAACGAATCCAATCATCTGTATATTCAAATCTATCATTTTAATAATTCATTTGTTTAAAAACATTTATAACGGTATTTTTATCAACTACAGTAGAACCCCGCCTAACGGACACCCCGCGTAAGCGGACGCCCCGTGTTAACGGACACCTCTGCTCGGAACGGTTCCCTCTATTTGATGTTTATTTTAACCTCGCGTAAGCGGACACCCCGCATAAGCGGACACTTTGGTCCGGAACGGAGGGTCTCCGCTTACGCGGGGTTCTACTGTATACCGACCCACTTTCTTGACAACTAAACAGCATTTTCATCATCAGCTAAATCTGTCCTATTCGCGACAACCCATCACTTATCACCTCCCGACCAACCTTTAATGGGTTCTACTCATGGCATACTCGGGTTTGGTTTGAAGCCAAAATACCGTTAGCATGAGAGGAGAATTATCGTCTGCCATGATTGATAGTGCCACAGTTCACTAATATCGAGTGTGTGGCTCTAAACGTAAATGTGTAGAGGCGGCGCCATCGTTAGCTCTAACTGCAAACCAGGATTACATTTATGTATTTTTTAACTTTTATTTTGACCGTAGGCTATGGAGTAGGCCCTCAGATGTGCCCATTCTCAAATGGCCAAGGTGGTCTTGTAAATATTAGGGCATTTCTTTACATAGTCTAAAAGATATGGATGCGTCAGTCAGACTTTAACCAAACTCTTTGGTAGCCGGTGCCCAGGAGTACAGGTCAAGCTCAAATGGCAATATCCCACTGTAAATGGTATAAACATTATAGATGTAGATTACAAAAAAAGAGGATGCAAGGGATTTCAAATCCTTCTAATATCTGTGGCTTTCTGCATTGGGTTTTTTCACTCGCTTTTGAGCAGTGAGAAAAGGGCAACACTTGGTAGGTAATCCGCAAAATTCACAATTTACAATCAGTGGCAAATTGTCTTTCTCACAAGCTCAAACCATAGCTTTTAAGAAATTATAGTTTAGAAAGAAGTGAAAACGGTTAAAGAAAAAGCTAAGAGTAAAGAAGTTAGGAGACAGGTTTCTTTCTATATACTTCTGAATCACCATAGTGTCCGAACTATTTGTATATTTGTGGCTCACAGTTGCAGCCTCGTTCCCGCATGACGCCCGCCATTAACTGTACCTGGTCATGTGACTAACAGATGCCATTACAGTGATATATCGGTCAGCGTTCTAATCTACACACGTATACATAAATCTAAACGCGCAAACGAGCTTTCGAGTGCACTATCTCGACAGAATTTACGAAACTAAACACCCCTTTCGAAACTAATCCGCCATACGCCAAGCGTGCAAATGCAAGTCATGTTTAGGGTAATCATTATGAAGGTCGGGTTTATTACAACTATAGTATTGAATGTCATGAAGCCAACAGTTTGTTCGCTTTATGCAGTTGTGTAATTCGTTTTGCGCGTGTTCATTGTTAATAAACCAGGGAAGACCCAGTAGATTCATAGTAATGTATATGAAACACGAGATATCTAATAGCCTGTGTGTATATTAGATGGAAAAAATGATCAATTCCAACCTATTTATTTGTACAGTGATCATTGCGTATGCAGAGTGCACAAATCACTGACCTATACATTCCAATTTTATACGGGAGTCATATTAATAGTAACCTTCAATAAGTAGAAATTACCACGAGTCACCTAAATCTGAAACACGGGACACCCTCTTCAAATTACGATACGTTAATCGCACGGCTAGGGTAGGCCTACTCGCCCCCCCCCCCCCCTTCCCCCTCCCCCCAGAGAAACTTTGCCAAGGATGGTCCTTTCCGCCTGAAAATCCTCTAAAGGCACTCTTTTGAATTTGTTTCTAATCTTATAGTTTAGAAATTTGATATACAACAACGGGTCATTTTGAGGAAATAAGGATGCCCATGTCCTCTAAGCCTTGATGCCCCAGTCACACTGGCGTAAAATTCGGCGTTTCTTCTATGTATTTGAATTGTTGGAGACCACGGATTTGGAACGTATTTGTTTGCTTTTCTTTAACGTTTTAGTACGCTTCTCAACGTTCATCAACGTTCATCAACGCTTATCTACGCATTGTGGCGTTTTTCGGCGCATTCCGACTTTCCTTTACGCATCTCCGCGTATTGCGGCGTTCTGCGGCGTATTTTGAGATTCCAAAATGCGTAGAAGAACGTAGACGTGCGTACACGGAAAAACACCGTTTTTTACGCCAGTGTGACTGGGGCATTATATGGAGGGGGTGGGAGAAGGAAGGGATTTGGGAAGGAAGGGATACTGGAGGCCCGAGGCACTATCATGTGCCCCCCCCCCCCCCCCCCAAAAAAGAAGATTTTATGAATACAACGAAGACAAAGATGTAAAAACGAAAGAATTGTAGTTATCCCTGATGTTATTATATACCTGTAGTAGTATATCCTACATATACGGCCAGCTCCTCCCCATGTTGTATCTACATCCGTACGACACTTAGGTGATGTACGGGGTATGTATGTGGCGTACGGGGCATGTACGGCGGCGAAACCCTAAAACTCGCCCAGAAGCAAAGTTAAAAATTGGATATTTTTAGGGATATAATAATAAGAAAACAGGGATACTGTGGCTGTACGTGATAAATATGCGGTACAATTGACGTTAGAACGAATCTCTGCCTTCGGCATCGGTTTGTTTCCGGATAGTATACCACTGTAAAGCCTGTGTTTAACCTGTGGACATCTGATTATATCTATAATACTGTTGGTATTGCATGTATGGCTACGTAAGTACAAGATTGTATGTCCTGTATGTATATATCTATACCTCCGGAGATACTAATTACAGATGCCATTTACATTGGTAAGATATACATAAACAGAACATACAATGATTCCATAATATTATAAGTATGATGACTTCACAGAATAAAAAGTGCGTCATCGCTTCACAGACGAGGAATCCCCCTGTCTGTCGGATGCATGTCTACGAATAACAGTATTTTTCCTCACATGACCAACAAAGTATAAACGCTAGAGAACAGAGGTCCCTGTGGGGATGTTCTAACAACAACGTTTTGAGTTTCATTACATTTATAGCTTAAGAGTTATTATCACTGTAAACATTGCGACAACGGCATTTGTCTCATTACAATACCAATTCTGCACTATAGAAATAGGGAAAAAAGGCTAGGTTAGTTGAAAAGAAATAATAGGATAGAGTAGTAATGTCCTTATTGGTGACCCTTCTGTGCATGTTCTGTGCACGCATTATTCATTCCTTTTGCGTTTACACACCAAGAGTTACGGAATACTTCTTTATGAGTTTCCTTTTTTTGTGGGTTTCTTTTGTCTTGCTATTGGATGAATGATCGAATCTTTCTTACGAATAATTTGCATTGTGAATGGGAAGCATTCTTTGGTCCCAAATATCGATACAAAGATGATTACAAAGACAGGCCCGATAAAGTACTATTTCCGTGGACGTAATAACCTAGTACGCATATTATGATGGAGGACCCGGATTGGGTGATGTGAAGGACTGAGGGGGTAGTGGGATGGCGTATTTGGGCCGTAGGGTGTAGCAGGAAGTAAGGGTGATCGAGGAAGCGGACTGGGGATGAGAGCAGAGAGGCGGGGTAGAGGTCAAGGGGTCGAGGGTCACGGATGTGGATATGGGGTGACCACAGCTTGTAGGATAGGAGCCGGTAATATCAGGAAAGGAGTGTGACGACTGAAGAAAGAGGTGGGAGGGGTGGAAGCTCTATTTGGCGCAGGGAGAGAAGCGGGGTTGGATGTGTAGAGTTGTAGCTGTTTGAGTGAGGGCGTTGGGTGGGTGGTAGGGATGGTATGAAACAGCTGTATGGACACACTGTAACAGGATTTCAAGGTGGCCGTCTACATTACATCCCCACAACCATTAATCTAGGAATTTTGTTCCTCAGAGGATGACGCGTCCTGTGACAGTTTTATAAGAGCACGGACGGGTGTGTGTGTGTCGGGGGTTTCAGAGGCAGAAGGAACTACCTTGTTCTAACAGGTTTTTTTATAGCAGGCTTTGGAGTGGACAGCCTTAAAACACCAAGATGTCCATATATCACTAATTACATAGAGGAATTCGACAAAAAGACTAATGTTATTCGGAGAATTAATATGATATTGGGGGTTTGAGATTCATAGTAAATACAAGGTGTTCAGTATTCTCACTGGCCTGAAAAAAGTGTCACTTCGCTCTGTAAGATTACATAGTACTTGTTGTAGCAGAGTTTATGATAACCTGGTTGTAATGTGCTCCATTACTACCTTACTCCAATAGTGTTTCCAACTTGCACCCCCCCCCCCCCAACCCACCCGCACCAACATATTGCATCTTTCTATCATTCTAATCTCCATTCCAAGACTTTTTCATCACTCGACTACCTCATCACACGATACTCTGCATCCAATGCCATACTCCCCTTCCGACTGACCATATCCCTGCACTCACTCCTGCTATATCCTGCACATTTTCCACAGAGCAGTCCCTATCACCACACCGGGGTCTATGCTCCAGTGTTTTTGTGCCGTATTGTCTCGCCCTCTCACCTCTCCCCCTCCGTCCTCGTCCCTCCCTCCCACCTGTGTACATAGTGGGGCTGCAAGAGTGGCGCCTGTCTCAGGGCAGGAGAGAGCCATGCCTTAGAGGGTAGCGTGAATCAATGTAAATCCATTTAGAGAAATACCTTTTACTGAGCCCACCCCCGCCATGCCACATCATCTTCCAGGGGCAAACATTCGTGACTGCCCAGATAACGCCAGGTATTGATTGGTTGCCGGCAAACAATGGCTGCCCCCTACTGCCCCTACCGCCACATTATTAGGCCTGCCGCTAGAGGCGACACTGCCCTCGTCACTGCTCCCATCACCTCAGGACCTCGACCCGACTCCCAGGCCACTTATTTTTTACCAAACGGCCCAATTTCCAGCAATTACCAAACATCAACTTAAGTGAGTTGGCCATGACCCTAGATACAAGAGGATAACCCGGGGCAGCTTGGCCATCTTCAACCGGACATTGCCTGAAAAAAACACTAACAGGACCCGACCAGACCCGACCTGATGCGATACGACCCAACTCGACCAGTCACAAACCGACCCAATTAGTCTCGACACGACCCGACCAGTCCTGACCCGGCACGACAGGCACCAGTCCCTACCCGGCAAGACCCGATCCAACCTAAGCAGGCACGTCCAGACTCAAGTTGTCCACATCACCAATCTGACCTAACCAAAACATGTCAGACCCATCCGCGCCCGTGTGCGTGACGTCACGTGCACGCATGCGTCCGTGGCGCTTCCGGTTTGGGCCGGGGCGGGGTCGCGGAGACGCTGGTCGGCGAGTGGCGGCGGACAGACGGCGACGTTCAATTAGAGCCCGCTTAGAGAGAAGGCGGACACCGGAAATTGGACTTTCTAACGACGGACGGGCTTTTCCATCCGGGTCCTCCAGCCCCTGACTGAGAGCGACAGTATGAACAGCCCGGACGTCAGGTTGAGAGCAGGACCAGAGGGCGGGCAAGGCATCAGCGTGAGCACTCCTCTGATAAACTCTCGCAGGCTTTAGGGCCTTTTCTTTAAATGTTCTCACCCATCTCTACGCAGTGAGAATTACCTTGGCTCAGAGCCATTAAGAGGGAAAAGCCTTAAAAACTCTTGGATACTGGTGTTGAAGGGACACGAGTACCAAACGGAGCGGGACTCAATTGGTCTCTCGCCTGCAGAAAACATGCTGTGTAAAGACCTCAGCAGGCATCAATCAACGAATTCATGCAATGGCCTCAGATTCCTAGGACCTGTTCCAGAAATACCAGTCATGAGTTTGTTTGTTTGTTTAAGATCCTAGGGACCCTGATTGCATATATAGGGACAATCTCAAGTATCAGCCTTTGTTACTGGCTGTACTCCACAAGGATGGTGTTCAAATCTAGTAGAAATCCTACTACTATACATTTACTATCACCAGAGTTCTTTAACTTCCCACACCACGTCGAAATGGTATTAGAGGAATATTAGTCATACTTCTCACAAATATTGATAAATTGGTTGGTTTGTTTGATAAAGGTCGTATTACGCCAAGATTGATGTATGAGGTAAGGATAACAGACATATCGGAGCCACAGCGGCATGCCTCTAAGCTATCGATAATAGGATACCACTATATACTAGTCTCTATTATGTAAATTGAAAATGTACATAGCTTGATGGTATCTTCTCTAAGCAGAACTTAGGAATCGGTCCCTTGGCTTAGTACATCGTGATACTGCGGGAGGAGAGTGAGCGCAAGGTCCGTCTTTTCGACTAATTACGAGGTGGCCTGGCACGGAGGTCACCACTAGCGGGCGCTCTGAGCAGCAGAGGGAACCGTACAGTTAGTGCGTGAGTGAGGGAGGAGGGCCGGAGGGTCTACTAGTGTTTGCTGATCCATCGACCTCACAAGTAAAGGAAACGTGCTCGTTTGCCAACTAAATGCAAACAGGATTGGTCGTTACAGATCGGAGAAAAAGACTCATTACGACCTAAATGAAGGCCTACAGGTCTGGTTTATAGCCTTCGTTTACTGGGGTGAAAATAGGGCGTCATGACCCAAACGAAAGCTTCGTTTTACAATTTCCCGTAAGGGGCATGGTTTTAGGCCCGATCGGTTGAAGTCAGAGATCTATACAAATACTATGTTAATATAACTACATAGAAATATATCTAAAGAAAAAGGCTGAAAAAACCATGGAAGCACACCCGGAAAGACTTGGAATTGAGCAGTATGACCAGCCGGTATCCGTTAGTTCCGCTGGCCTAGATTACACTACTAGGTATGTATTGTCTGATTACTCATCTACCAAACAAAGTTACTCTGGGCAAATGGTAGCGAAAGAGACTTTCATATCTCAGCATGTTAGACCAGTTCCTCAGTAAACAGACCTGTCAATTTCTCAGTTGATAGGCCTCTTCATATCTCAGCTGGAGGTATCTTGTCTTTTTCTCCAGAAATGACTCTTCCAGCTGCTATTAGTACTAAATGAATATCGGTAAGGCCTATTAGGTAGCACACGTGCTCAAATTCTCCTTTCCGAATTTATTAGTGACATTTGGCCGATTTATTGCTAAGCTGATGGTCATCGGTCATTAACCACCGAGGGGATACAACCGGTCAACGATACTTCGATAGATCGTTACTCATTCATTCCGTTCATCGGATTGGTGATCAGTGTCGACGTCTTATAGGCTTAGGATACGGTCAGAATCAATTTGGCGACTGTTGAGGTTTTAGCCTGTGCATGGTGGTGTTAAGCGAGGTGTCCGTTAAGTGCTCGTTTACACGCCTACTAAGCAGCTCACAGACTGCTAGCCACTTAACGTGCTGCCCAGTTAGCTGGACTGTTACTTAACAGGCCAGCAGATCTTCTTAACTCAACACTCCCATCACCACGCTATGGCTGCTTTTAACACCATGTGCCAGTATGAACTGGTCAGAGCAGCTCACAGATCTCAGTGAATCTGTGACGTATCGGATCACAGTACCTCGTCTCCCCAGGGACCTATTTGCAACAGAATGAAATAGAAAACCAGATCAGCGTCCGAAGCCGCCGACAGAATCTCTAACTTCCTCGTGCCTCTTTAAATCAATCTGATTTTTTTCGGGAGCGGCTTCCCACCCAGTACGAGCTGCCTGGTCAATTGAGGGAGTATAACACATCACAGGAAACTGGTAACAGGTGGCGCAGACGTCTCTGTGTATCTGTATGCGGGGCAGGTCCAGGGTCCCCCATCCAACGACTGGCCACCCATCGCACAGTGGTTCAGGCCAAAGCACACCAAGCAAGTCAAGACAACCATCTCTGGAGTCGCCAACAAAATATGGCGAGTAGGTGGGCTATTACTTCATATTTCAACTAGTTATTGCTTCTGAGACGCTAAATTATTGATGAAATAATAGCACACATATTTTGCTAGAGACTAGAGATCGCTGCCTTGACTCGCTTGGTGTGTTTAAGCCTTTATCTTGAGGTGAAGTTGTTTTGCGCAATAACAACCGTTAGGGGTTATATCAGGACGAGCCTGTGTACGTGATATGAGAATCAGAGAGGTTGGACAAAGCCTGCTGGTCGCATCTCGGACCTGAGGTCTAGTTTATCAATAAACCTATTTAGAATACTACCCTATCACTCTAGATGAATTTAGGTAAAACTCCTGCCCCATACACATTTACCGTGGGAAGCCATTTTTTGCTTCTCGCAACACATAGACATGGTATAAGAGGACCAGTCTTTGATAAAGCAGACGGCCTAACACTTCTGCGGATGACGGAGAAACAGAAGGAACCCGCTAACTCCCCAAGCGCATAGAGTGCGTCGGACAAGCTGTAAGCCGTGTGCATGGACGTCACTAGAGGAAGTAGGCACCGACAAGGTTTCCCTATGGAAGCATTCCACCCCCGTTAACGTTGCACCGTGTTACTCAATGGCCACGCGAGACCAAACGAGACCCTCTGAGATTCATGCCAAAAGAAGTTTTTCTGGGTTGGGCCACAGCGATCGGCTTTTCACTGCACTGCTTGTTCCCCATCGGTAGTAAGGACAGCACACGTCACCGTCGATGACCAGTAACGACGTGTCGCCTGTTCCACTTTCGGTTCACAAAGCGATTGAGCTGTATGTGAGGCAGAACTGAGGGCAGCACCAGGCGGTAAGGAGGCAAAAACAGGAATAATGCATCTTCTCTGTGCAAACACTCTGAGCTCCAGGTGACTGCGAAATGCGCCTGCTTCAGCAACATCATTTATATTTCTTCAAAATCTAGGTAATTAGATTATTCGTTTGATACATCGAAAACTACTTGTCTGTGGGTAAAGAAGGTGAGACCCAGAGAAGGGTTGAACCAAGATCACTTTCTTGATTAATCAAACCTGCAATCACACTGCACAACACCTGTTTTGCGTATAGAACAAAAGTGATTTGTTTACCGTCATCTAGATTTTTTATTAACATATAACAGAAAATCGTATAAATATGCTATAGTTAATATCTAGAAATGGTTTGATTAACAATTTCTTTTCACTCCGATTCTTACTTAGCTTTCCCGTGTGTGGGTTTGCTTTGAAGCGAGATTTCTGCGTTTTGTGCAGATTAGTGTGTCGCTTGAAGCTGATTGCACGTCAACGAATAATATCTAGAAATGGTTCGCAACTTTTGCTAAGAGTCATGATGACGAACGTTGAGTTAGTGCGACGAACGTGAGTTAGTGCGACGAATGTGACAAATACCATATGAGGAGCAATGGGCAGTATCTAATCGAAATTCGCATGTATGTATATGATAGAGCTGATCAAGCAACACAATGAAATAAATGTATAATATAGAGCACTTGATTTTAAGTGTCAGTCCGAAAAAAAACATATAAGAACAGAAACCGCTATGCATACATGAAGATCTGTGTTGCTGTTAGTCAATTATTCTGATATTCAGCCTAGCTCATACATGTGTATGTACTAATAGTCCCCATGGAGATAACGCCGTTAGGTAGAGGGCTGGCTAATTTAGGCTGCACTTTGCGGGAGGCGGCTTGGATGGGACGTCTACTATTAGCTAATTGCATGAGAATTGGGATGGAGAACGAATAATGATAAAAGTATTTATGGACAACGACACAAATTAGATGAAATGTCACCATTCATATAACACCCATTGGCATGAATCAACAAAGCAGTAAAAACCTGCAGCATTTCCCTGATGGCCTCATAGCATGCCTGGCGCCCAAGCACGCACTGCAGCTCTTATCTACAATTACAAAGTTTAAATATTGCCGCCCAGTGTGTGCCAATGCAACAACTCAATGAATGTCATTCCCTGTGCTGTTTTACAACTAAAAATTCCCCGGCTATTCCCAATCCAAATGATCTTCTGTTTCCATTCCATTTGACGCCTCTTGGGGCCATCAACAAAGCACCGTTTACCGAATAAATCCACAAACCATCCAAACATGACTCGAAGGATCAAAAACTCGTTTTGAATTCGTATCCCAGGCCATGTTTGCCGGTTTCAGTTGGACGCACCTCCTGCGTATTGTTTTTCCCTCTGCTAGGTTCCTTCTTGTTGCATTTCTATGCCTCTGGGAAAGTGTGAGCGTTAAGAAACACATTGACGTCACGTTTGCCTCGCGTGGTCCATTCTCTCCGCTCCAACTAGGAGCTGGCCCTTTCGGTTCAAGTCAGCCTGAAGCATTCATGTCTTTTACATTCTATGGCGAAATACAGGAATAATCAGAGGACCACAGGAACCAGAGTTCTAGACACGGTTATAGGCACATCCGAAAGCATACTCTAGCCTCTGGTCAAAATAAAACTTACAAAACAATAAATTTTAAAGATGTGATCCTGGTTTGCACTACAATTGGTGCCACCAGTACAATTGTGTGGCCGCACCCATTGGGTCAGTACCACGTTTCCTAGGATAAAATGACTGATGATTCATTTTGATATGACGTCATACACTGCTCACGTCATGCTGAGTGTCGGTAGGTTGGGGTACCTCTTAGAACAGGGGATAAAGAATTCCACATTCCACTTACATTACAATGGAAACTTTTCTGATAAAAGGTACAGTTTGGTTGGACAATCTTTAAAATCGATGATCATATTGTCTTGTAATGCCAACTCTATTTTCACAATATCTAGCGGGAACGTTGATACCTTGCATTTAGCATGTGACATTTACGTCGTTCATTCAGATATGATATTTTACATTGTTGACATCGTAATACACATATACACTGGTACCAAGGTTTACTTTTGATACTATACGTAGACACTGATTTTTGTGCTATAGTAGTTTGTTCCTTGATGTCAAACTTACAAAATATCCATCTAATGGAAGTATGGAAGAAGAAAGGTCTTAAACGCAGAATCTTGATTGAGAAAAGATCGAATCATCGCTAAACGGTATGTCCTAAACGTAATTCTTTTTAACATTTCACTGATATGACTCAAGCCTGAGTGCAAGTGTACGCCCAGATACTTGTTCGTATTTACTGGAGTGAAGGAAGCTAATATAGATACAGTACAACTCCATGCTGGGTACTAATGCGACGCAGTCCAGTGTGTAAGGAGAGCTGCTGGTACCTCACGTGCTGTTGGTATTCACTGATTCGGCAGCCGATGTGCGGAAGGCAATAAGCTTTCCTCATTGACAGCAGCTGCGAACCGTTTGCTGGGGGCTCACCTGACCCGACTGCAAACTTCCGAGGTTTTCCCACCCACAGGTGGCAAGGCGGCACCTACCAATGTCCGCGGGGGTGGGGGTGGGGGGGGGGGGGGGTGGGGGGGGGGGGTCCATTTTCAGTCCAATTATCTGTTTTCTTTGAATCGCTACACCTAAACCATGCCCATAGCCACAACTAGAGTGACACTCCAGGACCACGCCAATTAACTACACCCCAAAACCAGTTCTTAGCCACGCCTCCAACCTCGCCAAGAGAGACACCCCAGACTACGCCTATTTACTCCGACTCTTAACCAGTCCCCCTAGTCATCTATCAGCCACGCCCAGATTTGACGAACTTAAGCCACGCCTACTTACCAGGACCCCAAACCATACCTCTTAGCCACTCACCGTAGCAACACCCCTTCCACTCCCCACCCTCATCTACGCCGGAATCAGTGATCCATCGTCAAGGTCTTTTCACTGAGTGGAATCCCGGAAGTGAGCTAAAGGAACGCATTGCGCACGCGCAGGGCAGGCTGGTTCCCGGTGAGTGCTCCAGAGTTTGGTAGTGTCCCTCTAGGGGCAAGCGAAGGCGGCTGCAATCAGTTCCTCTGGTCTCTCGGGCTCTCTCGCCGTCTCTCGTGGTCTCGCGATGGAGTAGTTCCACGGCTTTGATGCATATGCGCGCGCAGATTTGGTCCACTTCCGCCGGGGATTGGGTTCCGTATGATCCGGGACGGCTGACTGGTCACAGGGCGTGAGTGGGAGGGGGTTGTAGTTCCGTCATTGTCCGCTGTGCGGCGCCTTAGTCTGGCCTGTTTGTAGAGGACGCTAAGTCGTCATTTGTCTGCTCCTTCCGCGGCCCCCATGTGACGGCGCATTAATCTCCACAGACCGGGATTATTTTCTCTCTTTGACCTGCCCCTTGGACATTTGGCCCATGGTTCAGAGATTGTCCAAGCATCGGTTGGTACTAATATGACTTGATGATACCGATGTATCTTTGTAGCAGGACAATCTCCATACTAAACAGCTGATATGTTCTCAGGTGTTTTATTGTTAGATAAGAGAATATATTGGCTATCATTGGTCTAAGAATCTGTCCATCCATCCCCACTTCCTCGAATCAATCCATCCAAATATTTTCCCGACAATCCAGCCTCCCCTGTGTCTAAACCCGCATCCATTTATCAACCTATTTCTTCAATCCACCCATATATTTGTCCATCAGCCTTATACCGCCAGATAGGCAATATTCGCCCTGTCTTTACGTCTCTAATTCTTAGCAGAAATGTTTGCAAGTTACTAGAATATTCAGAAGCCATTCCATAACTCCGTTCCCAATAGGCAACGTGACATTATACCTAATGACGCCATGCCCTTTGATGATGTCACAGCGTTCCATTCAGCGTTTCCCCAGGATAGTCTGCAGTCTGTTGAATACCTGAGGTAATCATGTCTGTATGGGCCTCGTGTGTTTTGTGATGTTACCTTGACTACCTCACTATGGCAACAGCAGGTAGCAGACTAATAGACTGTCTCGTTTGTATTAGGGCCATTGACCGGTTCTTTTTCTCATAGAACAGCGTCTGCATCAGTTTACCATAACAGTCCAACAGAGTTCCACAAGGCCATTGACATGCTGATGCTCTCCGATCTGATGAATTTGTCGGATCTCTGACAATCGGTGACATTCCTTTCGTTGTACACACTTGATGAGCCCGATTCCACTGCCCCACTGAAATCCAGTGCTCATTATTTACAAGTGGGATATATGACCAACTCTCCTGTCTGCGGCAGTAACATCATTTGATCTCAGTCGGTTCACTATACCCGTACAGTGGAAACATTGTTACCGATTACAGCCAATCATAACCGACCATTGTATCTGTATATGTTATAGGATTAAATATTAGACACATTGTGTTTATTCTAACACGCACAGTAAACCGGGGAGTTTATCACGAGTGTAGGTACTATTGACTGATGGATGGCGTCAGAAAATGCAGACTACACCGCACCCCATCCCTCCCCTCCCATACACCCCCCTATCACTGTACAACGCCGCCCAGCGGGGCTAAGTGATACTACATCATTCCTCGTCATCCTAATTTGTCCTCTAATTCCGATCACGTGCGCATGCGCAGTGGCACGACTCGGTGTGACAGTGGAGCAGTTCATTAATGGTGGACGAGAGGGGTAGAGTATTGACGGACCTAGTTAATATTTTAGCAAAGTAGCGGAACGTGCGAGTGTGATGATATTATATTTATTCTTTTCGTGCAGGAGTGTAGTCGATAGAGCCGTGTGAAATACAGCATCACTTCAGTGGGTGGACTTTGGGATTTCGGCAAACACCATTCGTCATTTGCTGTTAACAGTGCACAGCAAATAGACATGGCTGAATTAATTTTACGCTCGAATGTTTTCGATGGGACTTTGTAAAACTTCTCTCCTCTATCGTAAAACGCGTTCTTATGTAGTACCTATTGACCAAGCCAATACATTTTAACCAGCTCATTTTAATCTACTCAGTTCTAACACATAAATTTGGCACGGCTACTCCAGAGGCATATATTCATTAACAACATTCCAGCGCGGTGAGTTATGGTACCTCCCCAGACCATATTTCTTTCGCTCTGATGATAAGTTAGGCCTGTCATACTATTGTATTTCGAACTGTTACTTTTAAATCATAATCTATTCAGATCCCTTGTAAAGTGCGTTTTCGCGAGAAACTATAAACCCCGTAGAAGGCGTCAGTCATCAGAAATAAGTTTCTAGAAATGAGGTCCGGAAAAAGCCATTGACAAACCCTCCCAAAGAACATGGCAACGGCCATCTAGCAGTAGCATCAATTTATGGAAAACAACTTACCTGCGTATGAGAAAGGATAACAGAAATAGAAAAACTGGGAAGGTGGTAGACCGCATCAATGCTTTGTAGCGAACCTCACTTAATAAGAATTTTTTTTAAAAACACCATACAACCACTCTCAGTGAAATCTAACCTCCGCGAGGAGAGCGTGCCTCATAGAAACCCAGCCTCCACTAGGAGTGTGCTGAACGAAACCTTACATCCGCTGGGAGAGTATAACCTCAGCAAAACCTAACATATACTAGGAGAGTGTAGACCAAACCTAACCTCCAATAGAGTGTGTACTCAACAAAACCTAACCTCCATCGGTGACACTTCCTTAGGGAAACCTAACCTCTTTTAGGAGAGTGTGTCATGGAGGGGACCTAACATCTGCCAGGAGAATTTTCCCTCAGGGAAATCTAACCTTCGCTTCCTTACGGCAATCTATACAACAACTTGTATTACGATTGGGAACGGTGACGTTACCCTCATCGATTTGTACTTGAGCGCCTTGTGAATATGCAGGTTTAGACAGGTGAAATTTGCATCAAATTCCCGAGTCAAAGCTCCTAGATGAATGATTTCAGCAGCGAGGGAGTCTATGTCTTCGAGCTACACAGAGAACGGTGAGATATTCAGTGCTGCCAACAACTCAACCTACAGAGCTCTGATATTCTAGAAAATGGACTTGTAGAAGTAAGTGAATGTTAGACGAAATGATGCACTGGATCTAGGATCATACATACCAGCATAGGGTGCTAAGCTATACTAAGCTCATATAATCTTTTAAATGTATCAGGGTAGAAAACATCATACGACAGTCAAACATTCCTCTTTATTTTGTCAGTGATACCGTACACCGTCTCTGATCTGTGTGCCTGGGGCTGCGTGAGGGGGCTCCATCGGAATTTGATACTAAATGGTGTGGCCACATAAAAGGCTCTTTCTAGAATCACCTTCAGTGTTAAGCCAATTTTCACTGTAATCTACATGCATTATACACCGAACTAAAGGAGACACAAAGACAAGAATAGAATTTCAAATCTTTTCGCAATGTCTTTGTTGAATAAAAATCTATTGAACATTGAACTGTTTTCTATGGAGAATTACTGTAACGTGGTTCTAGGCGGCCCTCGGATTCGGGTAGGTGGAAAGTATTGTCAAATTGTATGAAAATGCCAAAACTCTTGTCGAAATCTCATTCATGATGCATGTCATGACGAACTCGCACTGTCCAGTGCTTTAGTGCATTCCATACGAGACCCTTCAATGGCAGAATAGTACAGACTGTGATGTGTGTTACATCATTAATGCCCGTATTATTGGATGATGGTTCCCTAAACTCGCCATCATGTTATAGACCTTAACGCTCAGCACTTTGGTCACTCAATTTGATGGTATCATACCACGTAGCAGCAAGAAGTTAATTGATTGAGACATGAGTTGATCAATGGCCTGCTGGATTGAGCAGCTCAGTCGATACCCAGTCACCATGAATTTGTTTGTTGAAGGTTTCAGGGGAAAGTGAAGGTAGATAGTTCAGCATTAGCAACTGGATTTATGCCACAGGGGTAGTGATCACATCTGACATGAATTCAAGCAGAAATCCCACTCCTCCAAATTTACCTGTAACACACTGAAAGTGAGATTTTGCAATACCTCAGCAATATGTGCTTGTGATCAATTGCAATAAGCACACCACGCCTGGATCAATCAGGTACCAGTGGGACTATTATTCCTGGTTCATTCAGTCTGTGAGCAGTTCATACCCAGACCATTTACCAAGTCATCTAATTTTGAGTCGCACAACACAACGGAGGAGATATCAGCCCAGTTATAGACGTTTAAGGGGCGAACATAGCTTTGCTGCTAATGCGGGAAATACTTCCCTGGGAGCAGCTCGGTGTACTCGGCTGGAGATTCGCCCTTCAGGCGTGGAGATGCCTCTCTAAGCGGCGAGAACAACAACAATACCTGGAGGAGAAAGTGCGCAATACAATGATGTGCGGTACACAAATTTTCTTTCTCACAGATTATAAACCATGGATGGTAAGAGATCTCAATGCTGAGAGATGCGTGAAAACTAATGAATGAAAAGGCCGAGATTCTTGCCTGAAAGAAGATCTGAGAGGGGGCGACGCCCATATATATATTTTGCTGCTATGGCTTGTGCCATTCGGAATCTATAAAACACAACGTGCACCTGTCTGGATTTGTGAACGGATCTGTGTGCATTAAACATGTCTCACTATATGCTTTAATCTTGCTAAATGAGCTGCTCGGTGACACTCAATCTATGGCTTACTGTCCCTGTGAGGTTGAGGATCTGCCTGCTCCGTATAGAACCCATGAAAAACAGACTGCATCTGCCTGAAGTTATGAACATCAAACCTGTCTCCCTATGTGCTTTATACACTCTGACACCCAACATATATCTTGCTCACTGGATGAAAGCTACCACTGCGCCACACCATCTAATAGTGAAGCTCCAAGTGACTTGCCATTAGAATATTTAATCGTCGCACCTACAGCGGCATGTTTTTCTCTTTGCTTTCCCTATCCGCACCAATAAATTATACTAGAGACCTTTCCTGCCCAGTCTATAGGCGTATATCACACATACGACCAGGAAAAAAGGTCCATGATCATAGACTACTGCTATACATGGTGCTGACACAACTGCCTTTACGCGCAGTACATTTGTGCTTCGACCTGCCTGTACCGCTGAGTTAACATCCACTGCCGACATAATGCCAGGGCTCTTCTGAACTAAGAAGCTTTTTAAATAGAAACGAATTTTATCGAATTGCTCAAGGGACGGCTGTTGTAAAATCATTAAAGATTCTCAAACTGCCGCTGCAGGCAGGGTGTCGGCGCTGAGGCTTTCGGGAAGGCTGTCTCGGACGCTGACAGCGCATGCGTAGCCACCTCCATCCGCTCATCTGTTCTTGACTGTTAGTTTACTCGACAAAATGTCAGCCAAATCTATCAGACCTTAATGGACTTGGGAGATATGTTGTTGACGCATGCCTCTGGGTTTAAATAGCATTCAGACTGAGTGATATTACTCGAACCTAGCTATAACTTACCTAACACAATCAGAGACTATTAGAAATAATCAGCACTGTATATATCTCAAGCCGACATTAGAAACAATCAGTACTAACTTGCTATTACACTGTATATGTTTTAAGCCGACTTTAGAAACGATCAGCACTGGTGTGCAAATACATGAACACTGTTAATGACAGCAGGTGACCTCTAAAACAGACTCGTCCAGACAGGTACATACAGGAATAAACGATTATCGACTCTAAACGTTACGGTATCATATACCTGCGATCCTCCAAGTTGACCATACAGTGCCCCACAAAAATCTCACCGGTTAGGTCACTCAAAAAAAAAACTTGTTTCTCATCACCAAGCCATGAAAACTATGATGAGGGCGCTTTTTTATCCTTTTTTGTTACTGGATCAAAAAAGGCTTTTGAAGTGTCATAAAATGGGCTTCAGACATACAGTAAAACCCCGCCTAAGTGGTCACCCGCCGTTTCGGGCCAAATAGTCCGCTTGGGCGGGGTGTCCGCTTACGCGGGATTTTCATATTTCTACTGGTTATACGTTGAATGCATCTATGACATCAGGAGCTTTAATTTGATACTAAATACTCATACCTTTCACAAATTCTATCAAGGTTCATCTTATTTATATATATATAAAATAAATCTTCTAAAATCGTTTTTTCTGATGCGCGCGGTGATGAGAAAGAGGGGTTTCTCTTGGAGTGGCCTTATTTGAGTTGGATAAAATGCCAGTCGCCGGTCACAAACGACGACAAATGTTATTAGTGAGGAGGTGGTGTGCTAGATTTTGACGTTCAGTGCCTAATCATTGCCCAAAATATCTTCAAGGTTTTGCTGTGTTGCTCGTTTCCAGTGAGCGACTATACACTTATAGTCCCAACTAATTGGCTAGTGGTTCCCAACAGCATATCGGTGACCAATAATCGGTCGATGGAAATACGATTATACATGGTAGTCTACACGTGAACATTAGAGGTTTTTAGTTTACAAACTAATACATGTACTAACAAATCTAAGTATATAGTAGACGGTAAGCAGAAGATTGCACTATTAGATAAGTCCTAGAGTAGAGGATTCATCAGACAGTATCAACCATGAAGGTTTTCTCAACTCCTGTTCATAATATGTTCAAAATATTGCAGATTATAAATCCTAACTCTCATCTAGTACAAATTGAACTAAAAAAAATATCCATTGGGTTAATATTGTCTACTCAATGACAGGCAGCTTTAGATCACTAGCTCTTCCAGATAGACAACCTACCTCTGCACCTTCATGAGAGATATGACGAAGAACGCTAACGAGTAAAATCGCTCACCTGAAAACACAAACAAATCATAGTTAACCTCACAATACACAAGCTTCAATAATATACAACAATCTGTTTGGGCCTTGAATGGATTTCCCTTATATAATCAATAGAATTCTTGTGTTCTCTTCATTTTTGTCTCCAGCACAAAGGAACTATTTTCTCGTAATCAATGGCTTTGAGGTCGTAACAAATGGGCTCAAATTCTGACAAAATAGAAACAACAAGTAATGATTTACTCTAGCCTCAAACATTTTCAATGGGGCTTTGTAATCGATGTATGAAAAATACATCATGTTAAACAGATTGAAATAATAATAATCGGTGCATATATTTTAATTGGAAGAACCCAAACCTATACTAGGAGTACTTGTGATATTCAATACAATGGTATAGATATACGTTCTATCAATATTAAGTTCACTTAACAATCATCTCGTTTGTTTGGCTTGAAATTACTAGAACTTCCTTATTCCTACCAGTATTGGCTTTAATACCCTGAATGTTACGGACCTCATAGTAACGGCATAGTAGTAAGGTGACGATTGGGATGTTCCTCTTGTAAGGATAAGTAAGATATTCCCTTCCTAAGAGTCCTAAGATAAGCGGATGGGCATCGTCATGTTGTGATACAACTGAGACAAAATTGTAATTCCACAATGACAAGAAATAGGATCACACCACATTAACAAACTCCTACATAAATTCATACAAGAATTGTAATAAATTTGCTATCATATAGCATACAAATCAAGTCTTCGGAAGAGGGGTGGGGTATTCAATCGTCCATGGAGGTGTTGCCTTTCAAATTACATTAGAATAATCATTTTCTACAACTATTATCTCCAAAATTGAACGTATATGCTCATTGTATTTAATAGAAAACGAGAATTAAACATTGAATGGGCGACTATAATTTGGAAACGATTATGGGCAGACACTTGATGTCTAATAGTGAGTAATAAACACATATTAGGGATGTCTGAGAGTGGGAAAGCGCGACTAGAGAAATGTTGTCTCCCGCCAACCTAACGTCAGTAAACACGTGACCGCGCCGAGCGGCGCGCATGCGCCGCCGAGTAATTACTGCACTTCCTGTCATAATAATTACAGTGGGGATTAGTCATTAGTAAATACAAAGCACGGCGCCGGCCATGGGTAATGATGCCGTTGACCTGCAGCTCCAAATAGGTCAAGGACACTTCAAGGTCTGCTCGGACCGGAAGTTCCGTGAAGCTCAGAAGCCAAAAATGCGTGCGCAACTCCAACCGGAAACTGCGTAATGACAAAGGTGGATGCTCAATGACAAACCAGGCTCTTTTAGGGGCTAAATTTCCGCAGATGCGTTACCTCGTTCGTCCTTGAGATGTCACTGGACGCAGGCTGCATGCGCACATGGGAACGTTCATTACTAGAACCCTTAGCGTGAAGGTCGCTGACTGTGCGTCATTAATCCAAAACCCTTTTGCACTGGGAGTGGGTATCCGCCATCGGCAGCCGCACACTCGCGTTCTGATCGTCTCTGGCATTCAAGCAGGGTTCCGTACCCCGCGCCAGAAACCCCAATTCGCAAAAGGGCTGTCTGATATCGAGAATGGCAGTGCTTTGGCCTCAGGCAGGAGGGAATCACTACCAAGATCCAATCTTATCAAGTGGATGCCTTTAACCTTCAATCTAACAACCCATCCGTCTGCTCCACACCGACACTGATAATACACTCGGTCATCGCTGGCCTTCTATCGCCCAGGGAATGGTATGAGTTGCTCAGAGTAATTCAGTGAGGCCTTGCTCTTGTATCGTTAGTATGTCACTGTAACAGGGGAGCAGTGGTTTTGTTTATATAGTTTAGTTTCGGTAACATGTTCATGCCATTTCCAGACTGCCTCCTTGTTTGAAAAATGTTAATTCCTAGATTAAGATAAGCAAAAAAGAAAAAATCCAAGCAACTCAGGTTGGGTCTGCTAGTAGCAGTGCGTCTCAATGCCAGACTTAAACATGTTAGGTCTCAGAAGCGTGTCACACAGTCACATTATATTGACAACGGGTGAACCAGTCATAGCTTATTACCTGGACAGTCCAGGCGACTGGAAGGTCTGAAACCACTAACGTTATTTACAGCCCAGTTAGGAACACTTCACGCTCCTTCCGGCTAAGATACTAGTGCATCCTGAGACGTACTGTCTATAGAAAGCTTCTATAACTTTGTATCTCAAGTTTCCTGCAGGAACCTGAGAATTTACTTATTCCCAGTTTCTCTAAAGACGCTGTGTGTTCCTTTCTTGTTTTCATAGTGGGTAAATTCCAATGGCTAGTTTGTTTTCTATATTTTTAAAATGAAACATATCTTTCATATAGGTGCTTTGTGTTATCTTTTACTATGGATAATTAGGATAAGGAAGCTCCCGGTGACCCAGGATTCCGACAGGTCGACGATATTGCCCTCTGGTGTGCATATGCCAAAGCTTTTGTTGAATTCCTCAGTTATGGTAAGAGAGAAATGGAGAATGTAAGAGTTCGTTCATAAAGACTCGGGGATGAAAGTCGGGACTGACCAAAAACTCGATAATCTAAAAGCAGGAGCTGCCATTGTGTAAATATTGCTGAATTTTCATGTTTCGTGTTATTTTCATCACTATCTCGAAATTTCAGATTTTTGTCAACTGGTGGCAAACTTGCATCCCTAGAGACTGAGAAGAGCTCTGTATAGAACCTGGAAATCCGAGCCACCATCACGTTATTAGTACAGAGCACGCCATGCGGTTAATGGATCAGGTTTTAGAGCCCCCTCCCCCCGACCTCATCGTGTCTTACCCAAAACGGCACCCCCTACCCTCCGTCCCCAAAATCTAACCACACAGCAAACTCTTACACACCAAACTCACATTACCACTCCACAACCCCATAATCTGATATCCCCACACTCCTTTGGGCAATGCCCTTTTATCGCAAAGTCACTAGACACCATAACACACCCCTCAACAGCTTTCATCACGCACATTCCGAAATCCGGCACGGTCGTTAGCAGTTTAAACTCCCACCATGTTTATGGTTGAAATCTGACTTTCTGTTCATAGCTAAAATATGATATTGTTTATATTTTCATAATTTACATTTGATATTGTTACTCTGTACATAGTGTACATCTGACATTATCATTCCGTTCATAATTTACGTAAGAAATTTTTATTTTGCCTAGATGGTTTATGCTTGACACTGTCATTTAGTCGATGGATTACACTTAACTCTGTCTTTATTCATATGTTCGTTTACACCTTTCCTTTTAGTTTTTTATTCATACTGGAGTTCATACGGCAGTTAACTGTTAGGGACTACTGCCATTTGTTTATAGTATGCAGCTGATTTTCTTCCACGGGTGTTGCGCGAGTGTGTATGGCTATATGTCTATAGTGGGTGTCTGGAGTATATAAATCATCAAAAGGCGCATCTGTTCCTGAATAAGTCCAAAGGAGCATTGGTAATATAAAAAATAAAAGAGATACAAGTAATAATAGCCAATTAATATACATATATATCTAAAATAATTTATTTAGTCTGGGCCGTACTCAGTTTCAGGTCATCAGGTATCAGGTAACGTAATCATGCCTAATACTGGATTATTATTGGTGTATATCATAGTAGAACTTCGACCAGGCAGTGCAATAATAAAGAAGTGCAATGAGACTCATAGATACTGACAATATGCCATGGCTTTGGTTGCGGAGTAGCCTCACGAGGTAAAGAAGAGTGAGATTATGTAGCAAACTAAAATGAATTGTACCATGCATCGACGTGTTTTCCCACGAATTCTTTTATGTAACGATTTTGGGCATGGGTTGTCTACAAGGTGGTAAATTGTTGGCTAGATCGTATCGTCCAGCTTCGTAATCGTTCGTAACTTATGAAACGAACCCCAGAGTTCCAGGCTCTTTTATCTAAATGTGTTACCTGCTTTTCTGTCACCCTCATCTCAGCTTCGGTCTTGCCATAATATGACCATGGCTGTTGATCTGGCATAGACACAATCAATCTACCATCTACTATAGCCGATCACTATGCCGGCAGTAGAAAGTCACAAGGATCTAGCCACTTCAATGGAACACAACTGATGTTGTCACCCGAGTCACAGACTCCATGCGCAGAGCAGACGACAGAAACAGGGTGCGCGTATCCACAAAGCGCTAATCGTGACCGACAGCAGACGACAGGCGCCATCAGATTCGCCAAGCCAATCAGACCTGAAACTAAGCGTTTGCTTTTAATGGACTGAGCTCCCTTTACTTGTATTATCGCGTCTTCTCTGCGAAGTCTCCAAATCCACTGGCGCCTATCCAGTTTTAATGTTTGTGAATCAATGATAATGAAATCATGCTTGCCTTCGGTGCAAACGTCTTCCGAATAGACATTCCGCTGCTTGTGCACGTACCACGTATCGGTGTTATGTAAGCCCCCCTCCCCTCCCAAGCTTCACATGCACCCTCTCATAATTTCTCACCAGCTTCCTGTCCATTTATTGAAGGGTTAGAGTTTTCACTTGCCTCTAAGTAGTGAGAGAAAACCTAAAAGGCAAATTCATGTGTTATTCAGTAAGTACACAATTTGCCAGAACTAAGGCTTGTCATAGGCTCCATGCCACAAATAGTGGGAATTCTTATTACATTGCTTAGTCATAGGGGAAAACTTCTAAAGAAAAAGGCTCAGCTATAGTGGGAAGTTATAGGGGGGATACCACGCCCCCGCTTGGCATCCTGCAGGAGGTAGATGCCCCATGTTCTTCAGACTCCATGGCCACTTCCCTTTCCCCCAGCGGCCGTTGTCTCTGCTTCTGTCCCAAAGAGGATTACATTTGCCTAATTCTACCCACTCGGCCCATTACACAAATTGAATCCTATCGTTGAGGTGCAACTGTTGCCTTTCAAATCTTGGCCTCATCTTGCAGCACCGTCGTGGTGGATGGGTCCCGGATAACTATTAATTGTCGTCGGGTGTGGGTGGGAGGTTTCTCCATTGAGGAGTGGACGCATGGTCGGCCATCGCGATACCACGGAATATGTACATGTACATGTAGAAGTATAATTTCAACAGGCTGCTGAATATTTAGCATTGATCTGCACCTAGGAACCACTGATAATTTGGGAGAAGCAACGTAAAACCTCGTTTTCATTGGCCAATGGAAACGGGCTTTATGACCAGTCAATGCAGTGAAATGAAGAATAAATATTTAGACGATTAAATAAAGAGACAAATTGGCAAATATTACGCAAAATGGACCAGCACCATTGACCGACTTCTTCACCAACCGACAAAATTCAGATGCAATGATTTCATCGGTGGTCCTCAGGTTTGAATATGAAGTTGTCTGTGTGAATGTGTATCTGAGGTTCCTCTGGTGCAGTTGGAACAGTCATTGTATAGACAGTGCAAGATCTCATTCCTCATCCCCACAGGCTAATTCTCATACCATGTCTCGGCCTCATGCATTATCCGGTCTGTGGCACCCCTCCCCCCTGCCATCCACACACAATACTTCTATTTTTCTATACTGTTACTTCCGTATACTATATACACATCAACCCATATCACATCCTATAAGCCTCTAGCATATACATCCAGCCCTTCTCCCAGACCCCCATTTTCAACCGCCTCCTGATTACCTGTTCTTTCCCACCCTCTTTATGCGCCCTCCAACCTATCCCGGCACCCCTTGGTACACCCCTCCTCCATGCTGCCCGTCCACAGCATCCTGCATTACTATCGCCCCTAGTGGGATTAGGGTGGATATCGAGCGGGCAGGTGGGGGCTCATCCTCCCCGCCCCCTCTTTGGACATGCGCGGATCAGGCCAGGATCAGTCCCAGACAGAGGATCAGCTCGTGGCGCCCTCACCCACCGCCCACAGGTACTAGCCTTCCCCCGCTCCCGGCCCCCTGGCGGGGATATTATTGCATCCGTATGAAGAACTTCCGGAATTACCTGATCGCTCGATGCTCGCGCTGCCAGGAACCCGGGCTCACCCATATGAGAAAATACAAGAGTGGCACACCATAGTTTTAGAAATTAGAAGACCCTCACTTTTCAAGGATCCTTTGTGATCATCAAATTCCCTTCTTGCACAAAAATAAGAATCGAATTTCATTCTAAATAATCCCCTCTTCAAGACTACCAATCGAAGTTTGATCGCTTACCAAGAAGTACCCATTTCTTATAGTTTTTTTAATATCTTCCTTTTTCAATTTCTCAGACTGTGAAAAACCCATATTTCTGCGAATTTTCAAAACGTTTATGCAGTCCCTTATTGATAGTGAGTAGGAGTAATGAGGCCATGAAGGGGGTTTAAGAAAAGGCCGCATAGAGATGCGCTAGAAGTGCGGTGTTAAAAACAATGTTTATTGAAGGTGTTCAAAAAGAAGGGATTCGTTATTGTGTGTGTGTTATAGTAGATAGGAAAAAGAAACGTGATTACCTTGGCTCTCATTAGTATAGATACAGTATAGCGTCATTAGTGGAATGAAACTGGGATCGGTTCAGCTTACACGGAGTGGGGTGCGAGATGTGTACTGGCCTATCATCCAGGCAATTTAATTTATAATCCATGTTCCCCTTGCGATCAACAATTGCTGGTTCAGTCCTGACCACTCTGGGGAAATAATAGAGTATTGATCAAATAGATCCAAAGCCATTATACGTATTCATAATGACTACTTATATGTCATAATATACTTGTAAAATACACCTGCTGTTGTCAAGCACTCATCTAGCGTGGAGGCTTTTTCCAGGACTGAAAGCTTATGACCAGTTAAGCCCCGACTTGCTCCCACAAGGCGGAGCATCACCCCCTAGGTGTTGGCCTATTCAGATAAAGTCTGTCTGGATCATCCCCGTCATCTAAACTCATGTAAAGAATGCACGAATGATTACCAGGCCAACCGAACTAGATGGAAATGGGTATATCGAAGTGCCTATTCTAGACACCACCCAAAATAATTTAAGTTATAATAAAATTTAATGTTGGTACGCAGTTGAAACTATATATAGTGCACCACAACCATAGTCTCTGTGGCCTTACATAGTGTTTGTATAGGTCTCTTAGGTTTCTGAGCTTAACCGATTGGGCCATAGATCACGTTCGCACCGATGATCTAGTAGTAATGGGGAATAATGAAAAGCTCTATAACTTCCTCTGCCTACGTGGCAACGACATAATATAAGCCTACTGGAAGTGGCGCCCCCTGACGACCTCTGAAATGCGTATCCTGTTCCAGCAGTTGGTTCGCGCAGCAGATACGTTACTTTTAAGGTTACAGTTTACTTCGAAATCTCCAGCCTTGTTGAATTTACGAAGGCTATTGTATCATTGCCATTCAGAAGATTAATCCCTACCTCTGGCAAACACCTAGTGAGCATTTCATCACAGGCTATACATCCTCCGTTTGGTAAAAATGTTGCTCCTGCCAGGGAATAGAAATAGGAGGCATTAGTGTTTGGCAAATGCGCCCTAAGAATTTAGTCCATGGGGATTCTGATGGATAGTAGACATCTTTCACAATTCCATCTCTCACGATAAGCGTGTTTTGGACCTGGTTATGGTCAAAGGACCTATATGTAGTGCCGCCACATATTTACAAAATTACAACAGGCTCTACATCCCTCTTTTTTGCAATTATTTACAGAGTTTAGAAGCATAGATGCTTCAGAAAGACATGAACCAACTCCTTGGTGATAAACACACACAATGTTTACAGCAGGACATGGACAGTGGCAACACCCGGGTGACGGGTGGGGCTTATGAACACACAGCTCTACACACAGATAGTTCTAGAGACTATGGGACTGGGGCAGTTACTCAAGAGCTATCGCTGTTAAGTAGAGTAAGCCTTCCTGGACATAAATCATGTCTATTACGTGGTGGCTTCATATACCTTTTTTCTGCTAAAAGCTGACCCGCGCCTCTGCCGGGCAGGCAGCACAAAGTGCACAGGTGTAGGATGACTATGCATCGTCTCAGGCTACATGCCCCACATATGTTATTATACAGTTACAATACACTTTTAACTGTAATAGGTCTTTCTGAAGGCTATAAAAGATGCCTATAATTTGTCTCAGTCCCTATACAGTGGTACTATCTGAAAGGATACTGGAGTCTTGTTTATGGTTTTGGTCGAGGTTTGTCAAATCATGAATATTTCATTTCTTTATAATTTCTCAGTCTAAATTCTGGTTTTGATATTCTACTCCTCATAGAAGATAGCGTATAATCTAAGAGAGAAGATATTTGTTGGCCGGCATCGTGCAAGTCTCATACGTCTGATAGAAAGCCATACATATAATAGTCTGTATTGTTTACTGCAATTATCGAGAGACATATGTATGATCTAGTATTACCTAAAGTCATCTGCCTCGCCGCGTATATCATCAAAAACAAATAGGACTCTCCAAAGGAAAAGTCATTTATTAGTATATCAACCATAGACATAGACAGGCAGGACGATGACGTGTTACATCTTTGAATGTAAAATTGTTTGTTTGTCATCCTAGAGTTATCTGAAGGATGTGTGTGCACGGCCTTTTCTCACTGGGTTTATGCCAGATGGGTGGAGATCGAACCTATTAGATGAATTCAGGTAGGAATCCTGCCCCTACACATTTTCCGAGGTGAGAGTTTTTCAAATTTCCAAAACCAAATATACATGGTATAAGACAAACTGAACTTTGATTATGCAGTAGGTCTAAACTGCTTGGGATGAAAGAGAAAGGTACCTGCAGTGTGCAGGCCCTACACCTTGTTATTACTAGTCCAGTGATTTAACCACATAGCTCAGCCCAACACTCAATTTTTCAGGTAATTCCGATGGCGTTGTTTTGAAATCCTTTAGCAAACCAGTCCTAGCATCCCGTTGTTCTATTATTGCGGCCAAGGTACCCGGGACAGAGTATTGTGCCGGCCACCGACACGCACAGGCTATAAACACCCCCAAAAAGTCATTTATTTGTCCCGTGTTTATTCTTGTCTTTTTTTATTCTCCTCGCAAATCGATCAGGCTTTGAAGGGAATTATTTATGACCCGCATACGAGAGCACCATGCCGGCACATTCCCGAACCCAGCACCAGAATGGCCACCAGGTGCTGAGGTGGGGGCAGAGGTACGGGGCGAAATGATGGGGAGTTGGTAATGTATAAACTTTGTGGACTACTCCTGGTGGGCCGGGAGTGGATGTTGTCTGGCTGCGAGGTGACCCTGACACGGTTTCTTTTTGCTGGGAGCAGTGTTTTGGCAGCGTGGACGGGTTAGGGAACAGGAAGCGGGGTAGTGACGGCTGGGGTGTTTTAGAAGGTCTCGTTCGAACCTAGGGCAGCATCACTGTTCACTTTCATTAAGTTGTGGTAACTAGAGCTTAATTAAGCATAGTTGTTGATCTAACGTACAGTAAATATGTTTATACCATCACAAGATTGAATTCTCCAAAACCACGAATTTATTTCCTGAAAATATGAAAAGAATCATGTTTTGTACCAAATATATATATATGGAGAGTGAAGGCAGAATTGAAAGTATATAGATACATTGTACAGTGTATTGGTTGTCAGGATACGCTACAGCAACTGTCGATGTGGTCATTGAGACCGTCTCAAATTCAAGGTAGCACCACCCAGCTAATAAAGGAATACCAAACGGTGGAGATCACAATAAACCAGACACAGTAAATATGCTGGTAAGATATTATTATTCAAACCAAGTGGCACAGTAGGTGGTCCATGCGGCGTATCAACTATTCTCACGAAATTTCGCTGGTGTTTAACCAGCTTCTTCAGGTGATAAAAGAATATTCGGCCTCATTTAGACATTATATGTTCACATCAGTAATGGAAGCTGCTAGACCTCTTCCTACACCTCTTCTTTCAATAGCCTTAGCCGCACTTCTGTCCCTCCCCGTCCTATCCAGCCTCCACACAGCTCGGACCTGGTGGCCTGTGACGGTATACAGATACCAACACGGGGAGCCACATGGCGGCCACCTGCAGGGCTAAGCTAATCTCTTCTACGGGCAGGTGGGTGACAGGTGGTCTCCACGTGTCAAACAGGTGTTCCCGGGGTGCTCAACAGGTGATGGATGTTATAGGTGATGCGTAAGAGGCACAGGGGCTTTTTGTTTGTTTGTTTAACGTCACAGGGGATATAGGGATTATCTTAAGGTCCAGCTTTTCCCATTGGTTTTATACCACAGAAACAGCGATTAAATCTATGAGTTGCACTCAGGCAGAAATCCTGCCTCTCATTCTTTTACTTCCCACACCACCTGGACATGGTGCCTATGTCATCCACATTGGGTTGCAGGGAAGCCTTGGACACCCCCGCCCAGAAGCGGAACAAACCATGGAATCTTATTATTTGTGAACTTGAAGAGTGTGGTACTGGATACCTGACCTTAAAAGGTATAGACCAACGAAGTAAAATTACGTCTTCCCATTTTAGACCATTATTTCACATCTCATAATAAATCCTGATTGTGTCTACCCCTGTGTTTCTACCACTGGCCACCCCTACACTGACCTCCCTCACACATTCTAGGCATTCCCATGGAGGGGATGGAAGATACCGCTAGGCCTTCCTATGGAGGGAACAAAAGATACCTCCAGGCATTCTCAAAGAGGGGAGGAAATATGCCTCCAAGAATTCCCATGGAAGGAAAAAAGATACCTACATTCATTCCCATGGAGGAAAAGAAAGATACCTCCAGATAGATGCGTCCAGACATGGCCATGGAAAACAAAGATATTCATAGGCATTCCCATGGAGGGGAGAAAGTACCCCCAGGAATTCTCATAGAGGGGAAGAAGGCCATTCAGGCATTCCCATAAAGGAGACAGTAAATGCCTCCAGGCATCTCCTAAAACTATTTTAGAATTAGAAAGACTAGAGTAAGACTTTCTAATCCATCTTCAAATATAATTCTACGGCAGTATATGAATATAAGCTCATCATGGTTTTATTCTTGTGGTAATAATGTTAGATAACAGTGTCATTACTGGTGTGAACACTGCCTGACCAAGCAGTAGTCTGCACTAGATAAGGTGTTGGACTGAAAGGGTTAAACTAAGTGAAACCTGACCGCTGTGAGAGAAGTTGGGATGGGGTTGGGGTAATTGACTTTTTGTGTTGTGCTTAGATGGCGGTCACCATCACCCGTAAAGCTGATAGAACAGTAAGCTGGATTGCCTGGAGTGGGCCATTGTCACCGCGTGCAAGGTCATGGTAGTCTACACGCCAAGATCAAAGATTTCTCGGTCCTGCTTTAAATAGGAGGCCAGCTGGTTAAGTGGTGGAGGCGAGTGGAATTTAGAGCGGACCCTCCACAATCAGCCTATCCTACCCGATGGTGTTGGTAGTCTGTGACATAATGACTTTATTAATCGGTTTACCATTCAACATGATTCCTTGAGATGGGAGCTGTGGACGATTAGTTTAATCCCCGGTGCCCTTTATTACTTTAATGCAATGAAGTTGTCATTTGATGATTTATTTTCGGTAAATGCATAACGAGGCTACCCACCAAATATTGCCAAATTAGGATAGATATGGCTACCCACCAAATATTGCCAACTTAGGATAGATAAAGCCTGAAGTAACGTTGCTGATGACATCATTCATGTATCTGTATATATGTTCGACCAGAGATATGGAAGATAAAGGCTAAAAAGCCATGCGGCATTGAATATCGACTATTTTGTCAATAAATAAAAAAAAAAAATCATTTTATCCATGTCATTCTTCAATGGTCTCTTGACCCGTGGGAGCAAAACTTGATCTTCAGCCTATAAGACATTGATAATCTATCCCCGACTCTCACCAGCCAATGGTCGGTTATAATTGGCAACAATTATATCCGTGAACCAAACCCCTGAGCCAGTTATATCCTAGATTCAACTATTTCATCGTGTGCCGTACACTTTTATACAGCACAGCCGTTTCGCTTTTACATGCATCTCCGTCAATTTATGGTAAAATATCGTTATTTTCGGGTGTATAATTCCCCACCCCATGTTAGTATATGCGTATACAGCATGGAGTAGAGTAAACACAGCAGTTTGCGTCCCTGCTCCCCCCGCCCCTCCCTTCATGTGTGTCAAACTTGGACCGACACCCTCCAATCAGCATGGTAATCAATTCTACTTTTTTACCGTTTGGTTAAAGTCCTCATTGTTTTTTAAGTGGGCTGAGCTGGAGGCGACTCCCTCTCTCTCTCACTCTCTCTTCGTGCATGGTGATTTGGTGGGAGGCTCAATGGGCGGAGCAGCTCAGAGCAGCTCCTGCTGGCACTGTGCACCAGCGCTCGCGTGTTTACAAGGTGGCTGTTAGAAAATCTGATGAAGTCACATTTACCCCCAACACACACCCACACACCAAAGGCATTGTCTGTCGATCTCCACAAGAAAATAAATTTACAAACTTTTCTGAAACTCCTACGGCCCCTCAGGCAATGCTTTGCGGTTCGGAAGCAGGCAATGGATACATCTTTTCATGGATGTCTACATTCTTTTTCCTTTTTCAAATATATTCTTTCCATTTGATTAATCTCATTTGTCGGGGATTTAATCTAGACTGCACCCTCGAATCAAAAATAAAAAGAAACAAAACCGGAATGAATGGTACTCCCATTGGATCAGTTCCAACATTCGATTCGCCCACTTAGCGGCGACTGGGAGCTTCGGTCTGGACACCCACTCTGGGGTCTGGTCAGCCTTTCTCCCCGCTGATTGGTATTCACAGAGTCTGGCAGCGTTTGGCGCGTCCCGACGCAGGAGAGACGCACCATGAACGCCGAACTGCTTGTCCGCGTCCGTCGCAGCGTCCGCTAACTGACGGCCCGGTAGATGGCGCCCGTGTCGCTGGGTGGGCGGGCGGCGAGGAGGGCGGGGGCGGGCACCAGTGCTGGCCTAATTAAATAGGCGCCTTATCCATTGGCGGGAGGCAGAGGGAAGGATAGCCTTGGTGCTGTGCATGCTAATGGGGCTATGGCATCTATGTGTATAGGGGAGTGGTAACAGGTGATATGGGCGTAAGCTAAGGTCGTTTGATAGGTGTCAGATAAGGGTGAGGATCAAGGGGTAAGGAGTCTGAGGAAGAGTATAGGGGTGTATGAGAATGAACGCAGATCTAGGAATGGAGATTGGGTGATTATGTGCAGATGCTGGAAAGGGTTAACTAGTCCTGAAGCGGTGAGAAAAACCCATCATAGTCAAAGTTTGCAAGTGATGTGGTAGTTATTTGCTATCCTAATCTCTACCAGGCTATAAGCCATATATGTGTGGTATCTTTCCTGGTGTAACTATGCTTTGGTATCGCAGATACCTCAATATAATTCAAGAATGTTTCTTGTGTTCAGAATTTGTTTTAAGCCATATATGATATGAGATATGGGAGGGGTAGAGGAGTGGAGGAAGAGGATAGCAGGCTCCCATGACCCTGGTGAGAAGATTGGAAAGGGTCTAAAGAACGGGAAAGAGTTGCAGTTTAGGGTAAATATGGATTTTCCTAGAATCCAGAGCGAGGATGAAGAGAAAGAGTTTGAAGTAAGACGGATTAGGGATGAGATGCTGAGTGGAGCGGGTCTGGGGTGCATGGTGCATGCGAATATGTGTGGCTGACATCAGTATGCATTGGTCGTTGACCATTGACAAGATGTGCCTGGGAAGCGAACGAGGGGGTACGTAGTCAGGTGTGTATATATGCTCTCCTTTCTGCGGCACAAGTGGCGTGCTGCACGTACTGGGAGCTTGTGTACAGCGGGTACAGACTATACAACTTCAGCACTAGTCCCAGATTCTCACTGTTCCGAAGGTCGGATTGAGTTGGTGATATTCACTGATTCTGCTTCAATAGGACCAACGGCGTATTCATGGATGAAAAAGGAAATAAAGCAAATAGTATGAGGAAGAAATATGACATTTAAGACGCCTATAAAAGCAAGGATTTATTACATCATTTTGTAATAGAATGGCAATGAATCGATATATATATTCTAAAATTCCATGTAGGTATATATAAAATGTCATTTGTCGGAAAAACCTGCATCCCTGTATATGTTTTCATGTGGAGTTGCACACGGTTTTCATCATTGTACTATCCTACTTCCACCTGAACTAAGAGACAAGGGATTAGATGGGGGTGCAAAAGGGGTGGGCCGGTGGAGAGAAATCAAACCCTCGATGCTTTCTGAGCACTAAATTCCTAAACTCATTCCATCAAGTAGAGTTCTGTCAAACAATCCCATGTTGCTGATCATCCTTCGCCCTGGCACATTCACCATGTTTCACTTCACAAGATAAAACAATCGGTACCAGCTTCACCAACAGTCTCAGTCCCTCAGACACTATATCCATTCCATAGCCCCACCCCATGTCATGGGTTCCAGCCTCACTGTCCAGTCTGTGAGTGTTCCGTTGATTCTCATGTAGTTGGTCCGTCGACCGCTAGTGGCAGCACTATCGGTGTCCTCCTCAGCCTCACTCTTTACGCCACCGCCAGGGTCGCGCCTCACCTGACCAAGCCTTGCCCTTACATTACAGAGTGTGTGCCGTGCTGCCCGACCCTGGGGCCCTCTGCCCCCGGGCCTATCCCGCAGCCTGCTGGGCTGATCACCACCGCCCACCAGGACCACCACCACCGTCCGTCGGCTGGCCCCGCCGTACGACCACCCGGCCCCGCCGCCTGACCGGGCCACCCTGGCTGCCTCCCGGGCCCAACCCACCGCCCGCCCAATGTGTGTAGAGCTATGTGCTGCCTGTTAAGGTCTCAACTACCAGGGGCCCTGTTAAAAGTCCATACACCATGGCGATGTTGATGCACATGAGGGACCAGTGAGGCGGTACTGTAATCTTGCCTGGTTCAAAGTGAAAATAGTGTACTACTTTCGCCGAGTACCTACAATGAAGTGAAAACTTCCTATACTACTCACACATACTACCTTATCCGAAATCACAGCTTCCACAGTGTAGACTTTAGAGGTAATGATGTTGTCTGTTTAGTAAAATACAAACCATTCATTGCTCTGTATAAAACATTGTCGATATATACAATCTAGCGGTGTAGAAGATTTAGGCATTTCCAAGTGGCGGAGTGTCTTTGTTATTAGGACAGAGTTCGTCTGCTTCAAGGTGGTCTCATATTATGGATGTTGATTACGATCTTCGCCATCAAATCGTCACAGCCCTCCAATAGATAAGACTAGTTTATGAAATATATAAAGTAAGGAGCTGGCCATTTATGTAGTATGTATTTTAGATTGCCTTCTCGACAGAAGTATTTAAGCACATGGGGAAGACCATTTATTCTGTTTGGGTGGGTTTTTTTCAGGTTACCGTTATTTTGGTTTAGTTTAGTCTGTTTTTTCGCTACGCTTGCGTGTCTAGCTTCGGCCCGTGCGTTGTATTTGTGTTATGAAGTACCTGACGCAGACAACTGTTGGGATCTATCATCTCGCAGCCACATACATTATCCAAACCAGATTCCCTATATTCCCCTGTGAGGGCGCCATCCCCATCTACTCCACAGTAATTCAACGTGCGTGAGTTCTCCTGCTACATCCGAAATGTTCATAGAATACAAGGTGGATGGATTTAATCCAGAACACCATGCATAGATTGGGGCTAGATTAGGAATTGTGTGAGTCCAGGAGGGCAGGCGTGGGTAGGTAGGAGAGGAAGAGGGATGGAGGCCCAGCTAACTCCTCAACCGGAAGTGGGGATCTCGTGAGGCCACGGTGCATGCGTCGCCTCAGACGGGAGTGGTTTGTAAACTGCCAGTAAAACAAGATTATCTCGTGAGAATAGGAGGCGGCGGGGAAGAAAGGCAGGAAGTAGAGCCAGTGTTAACGGGCCGGAAAAATAGTGCAGCACGGTAATACGGGTGGTGGGCAGTGTGCTGCACTCCCTCCTACCACCCCTTCACGAACCCCGTTTCCAACTCCAGTGGAAGAACTCTTCTCATAAATTCACACAGACTATTTTGTTTGATATCAGGATTTTCATGGACCATTAAGTAGTGATAGAAATGCGACACCTTGTAGGATGTTAATACTTAATTTGCCTGTCTGCTTTGTCACTGGCTATAAGTTATTGATCGTATAAATTCCAACGGGTCGAGACAGAAAAAGTCTTAGAGACAGAAAGGTTATGAGAGGGTAGATAACAGGGTCCTGAGTTGGAATGATTATTGTTTAACCTTCCATAGGAATGAGGCTCAATAGATATTTTCATGGCTTTACAAAAGAATTTAATATACTGAAAATGAAAGGAAAGTAGATTTTCCTATACGGAGACCCCTCCGCCCCCCCCCCCCCCCCGCCCATTTCCCCTCCGAAAACTAAGTTGGCCATTATCCTCGCCTATCGCCCCAGGCCTGCCCCCATGCCCTCCTTGAGTTACGACGTCCACATGTCTGCGGGTAGCCTGGTGGCGTCCCCTACCGTTATCTGTCGTCACCAGGCACTATTTTGTGGCGCAGACGCACACAACGACTGCATCCCGGGGACTATTTGTTAGCTGAACCACGACCGGAAACATGCTGCCCCCAACGACCGCCCATTCCCACCTCGCCTCTCTCCGACAGGCTCATACAACGGCCCCTTCACTCAAGTCCTGCCTAGACATCTCACCGCCCGCAATCACCCGAAATCTGGGCGCCAACTTTTTAAAAATGCAGGTATTTCCAGAGTTATTGCCACTTTGCGTGTCGACAGTGCCACCACGCTTTCTGTCCCAGGCCACCCACATGTCTCGGCCGGGGTTCAACCATCCGTGCTCACATACAATGCCCCCCCCCCCTCCCACTGCCCTGCCCATCCTTGCCCACATCACCTATTACCCACCCACAGAGACCGCCATTCTAGCACTTCAAGTAATCATTTTCAAGGCACATCTGATAATTCCGTTCAAAATTGTTTCTCCATGTTGGGGGGCGTCTGCTTCTTTTCCATAGTCGCCTCCAGCAATTGCTTCGTCTACAAACCACATCTGACAATTAATTCGCCTTGAAAATCAAAACTCATGTCCCTTTCCTAGACGTTGGATAAAAACATGGTTTTGAATCAAGAGATTGTAACATAGCTATATATGATATATAGAAATTCTCAAGAGTTATATTTCACATAGTAAACACATATCAATTTCTTCAAACGTTCACAGAATATAGTAAATGTGTAGTAATACACATATAAGTCCTAATTATAGGTCGCCGTCCTTGATTTTGAATGGGCTGAAGTACAGCATATTTCACAGAACATTTCCCATCTAAATCAGGCAAATGTAAATAGGACAAACGTTACGTTTCTCCCATTTATTATTAGAACAAGTCACAGAGTAACCGATTGTACCTTGTTCCAGCACTCAATCGCGGGTAACTTATTAACAGATATAAAACAGGCGAAATTTATATATGTTAGTATCGTAACCAGTAGTGGTTTACTGAATCAAATCAAAGACGTATTTATGCACCTTCTACTTTGTCCAAGTTGTATGTATTATCAACAATTGTTAGTGCATATGTTGCAGTATGCTCAGTGTATATTATTATTGGTGCCGCCTAGATGTATTATGTTGCAGCAAAAGGTTAAATGTCCTTCCGCCCCTTCTCCTACAAATTGCAACGCGTCGTCATGGTAACAGACATCAGAACACCGTCAGGTGACGTCATGTAAGGGGCGAGGACAGGGAAAACGCTTTGGATCCAGTGTGGGTGGTAAAGCATCTTTACTGTGTGACCCTACCGGCAACTGAGGGCGTGGGCTGGTTGACAGGTAGTCCGGTATTGCCCCAGGGTGGCGCGTCCATCGCCAAGGGTCCATCTGGCTTTAAAGCGTCCGCCCAGCGTCCGTTCCCAGCGGAACCGCTCCTGGTGCCGCGCGCACACCGCCATTTTGATCCAGTGCACGATGCCTGGTCCGTGCCCTGCCCTAAATAGCCATCTTCTTCCTGTATGTTGCCCTTCTCAAATGTCCATAAGCTGCTCACCCTTCACTGTACAATAATGTCCTAAGATGCCCACTTAGCATTTCACAACAAAATGCAATGACATCTATACGGTGTTTTGTTCATCTTTTTGTGTGTCAAAGTTAACGCTCAATATTCAAACAGGTTAGTCTACTTTTATATAGCATCGTTTTAATATATTACGTGTATTTGCGTTTATACCTTACCGTTCACTTGTTGTTCTAAATCATTATACTCATTGTTGTATTGATATACGATTGATTTTACTGATGCATGTTTAACTGGCTCTACAATAGTGTACTTTGATTTAATCAAGTCACTACTTCAGTCCTATATATTGCGCCTCTTCACATGCTCATTTTGTATACACCCTCAGTGCCAACTCTAGCAGGTCACATGACCCCAGCGTAACCACGTGACGCTGGACTAGGGCGACATAAAGCGGAGAGTAGGCAAATTAATCAGATTACATGAGACCTGGTGAGCGTAGTCTCTCTGTGCATGCGTCGGTTCTGTTTGCGCGGGGACTATTTTTGTGTGTCCCATGTGAACCGCAAATGGGCTGAAAGACGAAACGTAAAGAGGTAGTAATGCACGGACGGGCTTATGACTGTGGCTGGGGTTAAAGCCAGGGTGCAGGGCGGGGCATGCAGGCTGAAGAGAGGTGGGTGAGAGATGAGATCTCATGTACCTGTATGTCCCTGGAGGGGAAGGCTTGAGTGGGCGAGGGGCTAAGGACTGGAGACTAAAGACTGGCGGCCGAGGATAGCGCATGACGGCTAGGGGTAAGGGACAGGGGGTAGAGGCTAGGGCATAGGGACTAACGTCTGGGGGCTATGACTGGGAGCTATGGGGAAGAGGCAAGCAGCCGGGGACTGGGAGCTGAAATACCCGAAAAATGGTGGTCACTTCGCCCTCCCATTGTGAGGTGAGGAATGAGTGTAGTTGGGGTGGTGGTTCGGAATAAGGGCTACATGTGAAAGACGGCAGTCTGGGAACGGCGACGGGTTTATACACTGCTGTTTAAATTTCCAACCCTATATATTTTACGGGGTTACCCTGTTCTGATGGGGACAAATATACATTGCTTACAGGTGGAATTCGTTGTGTAGCATCTCAGTACAGGGACTTATCCTACCCCTAATAAAAAACGCCATAGGTTTAACATTGACTCAATGTATTTGACGGACCAATCAGGGACGAGATAATGAAAGTAGATCCGGCAGCATTGATAACTACTAACATGGATAATTACAAATATTCTCTGTATATCGGTGAGATGGGGTAGGATAAATACGAAACTAAACTCGAGTTAGCCTTGTCAATGTTCATACCACTCTGGTCAGGTCTGTTACTCACTAAACTCGGCTAACGCCTCGTGTAGTAATACACAACCTGCCCATCGTGGCATAAACATTGACAAGGCTAACTCTCGTTTGGTTTCTACTAATTATTGACCTGGCAGTAGGGTTCAGAGTGACAGCTATTTTTATGATTTTTTCCTTTCCGCTGAAGCCGAGACCTTGAAGTTGGGAAAAATTATAACCTGGTCGCAAGCGGTGGGAGAAGGTGGTGAAACCATATACACCTCGTTTTCTCAGAGTGATTGCTAGTTCTGCCATCATCTGCCAGGAGGTTGTAAGATAGTACCACTGTAGTCGGGTAACGACCACTATTATCTGCTGCTATAACCAAGGATTCCTTGGTTAATCGTGAGTTCAGGTTAGAACTCCTTATTGGCAAGCCAAACAATTATTCGTAATACAATCCATTGACAATTCGACCTGCTACCTGGTGTTCTACTTGGTGTTGGGGGCAAGATAGCCGCCCACATAACACAATAGCTATGTGCCCTATAGATATCACATATCGTGGGTGTGGGGCCTGTTCACAGACCCGTGTAAGTCCTGTAGATCCACTGTCAGCGCCGCTAACAGACGAACGACGAGTCAGAGGACGTTAACGACAGCTGACTTACAAAAAGGCCTCATCCACCGGCTTAAAAATGCTAATCACTATTGCTAATCCGTAGCTTAATGCCCGGGCTCCACCATCCACAGGCTCATCAATAATGATTCGGCCCCGACTTTGGCGTATTAGAAGTAAACAATGAAATATGTATTATTTGTATTAGGCGTTTTTAATTACAAAAATGTGGTCTCCTAGTTGTCAGTTATGATATATTATGATCAGCAGGCTTGGGACATGAGTTTTTCTCGGCAACATGTGGTGAACAGGGCAATGATATATACATTTGTACATCCTTCTTTGTATGAGGGGGAAGGGGGGAGGGTTCTTCTACCGGTAAGCGGATATTTCCTAGGATACACCCTCCGGCGATGCTTTCCCACGGGGATGAAGGGATAAGGGCCGCATGCAGTAGATGAGGGAATGGGAGGAAGAACGGAAGGCAAAGACACACGGGGCCCAGCTACGCAATTTGGCGTTCCACGACAAAAGGACGTACTAACTGAGAGGGCAGACGACTTTTTTCCACTAAGGCCGGGAATTGGGAGCAGACGACATTCATCTTGAGTCTTCTCTACCCATGCCCCGGGAAGAGGTGTTCATCTTTTAATGGGGCACAAAATAGCGGGATCTGGGAGGCGCGTGAGATGCCGGGGAGACACGGGGGAGACGCCAGGTCAGCAACCAGAAGTGTTAGGGGTCGTCTGGGCGGGACGTTGCACACGCATTTGTTTAGCCGGAAGTAGTTTGTAAACTGCCCGTAAAACAAGATTATCCCTCAAAAATGTTAGTGATGCGAAAGGAACGTAGAACGTAGATCCGTGGCGTTAAATGGGATGGCTGCGCACATTGATACCTCCTTATGCGTAGATGGCATCTGAACATCTCGGCTGGGTAAAAGAGGTCATGTTCACTTTCTAATTTGCAATTGATGATTTCTAGCCTTCTGGCTTTTGTAGTAAATTACATGAGGTTTGGTTTGGTTAATTTAACGTCCGATAATCATAGTTAATTGTTATCCGACTGCAATTACATGGAGAACATGGTGTATCTGTTGCTAATGTATTTATGAGAATCAGTTTAAAAGTGGCCCTTTATCACGTAACGTTTGTCTTAGTTGATGAAATAAATAGAAACCTCAAGAAAAAGCGAATATCGAGCGAAACTAGACAATTATGAAATAATTTCATCTATTACAACATATGTTGTCATAACTGCGGCTCAATCAAATACTACATATATTACTTTAATATGTTTTTACCACTATACCATACCCATTGTAATATGTACCAAAGAACAAATAAGAAAGTAAAACTCCCCTCCACTACTGCTGATGTCGTAGCTAAAAGTAGTGCTGACCTAGATTGTGAAATATTTCATGAGTATTCAATTGCGCACTTCCGTCGGAAATGAAAACTCATCTCACCCCTGGTACTTTTCCCTATAGACGTTGATAGGTTTCCTCTATAAACATAAGCTCCTAGTACACCTGTAATATGGTACTAATATGCTGGTTTGTATTTGCAGATGGCGCTTGGACTGGCCAAGTCACTGGCCATGGGTCGCGAGGAGGGCTTGGGGCTGTTTTACGTGGCCTGCGTGCCTGCAGGGGGCGCTGGCCACATCGTCGTCTCAATCATCAGCGGAGACCGCGCACTCAGCGTTGCCCTCAACTTCTTCAGCTGTGTCCTTGCTTTAGGTGCGTATTGTATGAGGTGCCAGTCCTGTGTGTTATATATTGTCCAATTTGTAGATTGCTGGTAAAGGCCGACCCCCCAACAGCTTTCTAACATAAATAGGAAAGGACGGGGAGGTTTGGTCAACAGTAGGCCCAAACATATCAGAGCTGGCCTGCTGTGTAGGAATCTAATCAGAACCCTTATTATTTTTAGATAAACTAGTAAATATAAGGCTTATTCGATATTATGTTTAGTTACAAGAATAAACTGATATATTTAATCTTAGAAAGAAAACAAGAACACTTGTTATGCTCTAGCTTTTTGTTTGTTTGCTTAATGTCCAAGATGACCCTGAGGCTATGTGAGGTGTTCATCATGTCTGTAAAGCCTTGAGATATCCTACTATTAACAAGAACTAGAACTTGTAAACATTGTAGACTGAAGAAAATGAAAAGGTTCAAAAGTATACTTATATAGCATACACAAAGTTTGTTAAGTAGAGTCCTTATTTAAGTCACCTACGGGTATTTACTAAAAGTACACTGTATTAGTATTGAACATTTACATTGATGGATTCAACTTTGATATTTGTTCATGTGCCTGATTTCCTCAACTACATTTTAGGCCTTATATACAGTCAAAGGCCAGATATCTGTGCCTATTTGAGAGTTTGGGACAGTGCAATTGAGCTGGGGAGTTCAATAGATACTTTGCGTTCTACTGACTTCGAAATCGAACGATCAATCACTAGAGATATCAACAGAGAGAGCATGGAGTTACTCACTTTGCCTGTTTGCTTTCCTAGACTGACTATTTTTGTAAATGATTCCTATGCTCCTGCATTGTACCAAGTCACATCATCTGCATACCTTAACCTACATTATACTGAGTTTAAGGGAAAAGGAGCAGGTTTTCCACATGTTCTTTTATGTATAAATCACTACTGAAAATCACCAGTTCGATCAGCTCTCCGCTTTATCACTTACTCATTTTTATAGCCGCCCCCTACTCCTCACAGTAGGGGCGACAGTGAGAACAGCCTCCTGGCAGACATGCATACTCAGCAGTCTGTGGCGTTCACATATTGGCACCAATTAGGAGTGATGAGCTCCATGGTCAGAAGGTCTTACCTCCTGTAGGTCACTCTTAGTGTGGTCACCTAGCAAACAATCCAGCGAGCCGGTGCATTAGACCTAGCGCACCGGGCTGTCGACCGACAGCGTTTGGGAGGGTGCGGCTACGGGCTTCACCAGCTATCAGCAATAGTGTTAAGTAGCTCGAGCCAACTACCAGTCCCGATCCCACCAATGTCTAAGTACTCTTGGGACCTAACCTACAGGCAGGTGTTTCAGTGTCTGAGGAATAACAGGTAATAATTCCCCAAGTCAAATCATTGACCCTGCACATTACGATCGATGGGTCCTTAACATTACTATATTTCTAGATAGAACAGATGGTGACGGTAATATAGGAGTGAGAGTGACCATACCCTACCCACACGACATAATTGAGCTGGTGACTGAGTGGTGGGTCCCTGAGATCGTGTCTCGGAGGTAATGTCGAGTCAGGGGTCCAGGAAAGGAGCCATCACTCTGTCGTCTATGACGGAGAAAAAACCCACCCCACCTCACACAGGGAGCAACTCCACATAGAGACTTGAGTTCTTACTCTGAACACTTTCAAAGGTTCATTCCCCGCTGCAAACTGCCCACTTTCCTACTCCCCCATGCCGTTTCAGACGTAGGGAATATTCCGCATTGCGTGCAGAAACGTCTATGAAGGATGATAACCTTTTGACCTTACGTTTCGTGACACGTGATTTAGAATGGTCAGAGACGTGAGGTGAAGTGGACATATTCTCATAACACCGAGCACATGGTGATAAGGTACCGGGTTTTACTGTATTCACTCAGCACAAGAATCTGTTCTCCTCTTTATAGCAAAATCTAGCACTCTCACCTTCCATATATCAAGCCTCACAGCGCATGTCAGCGTCCATTTCTCATTCTATTTCTCATGAGGGTCGCGTTAATCCTGTTCTATGTCAAGTACTTTCGGTGGTAGCACCGCCACATTGTAGTATTGAACCAATCAGCTTAGGTCACCAATATGATAAATAAACTCAAAATATACTCCGGGATAGCGATGTTTATATCCTACTAGTATGTTTATGGATCCATGCAAATAATCTTTTTGAAGGCTATAAATGTCTTTAATCTTTTTGAAGGCTATAAATGTCTTTATCCTACCCACACTGTCTCTGCACGGTCAGACATTCGGGGAGTATCTAAAGACGGCGTGGAGAGAAGGCTAAAAAGTGGGAGAAAGAAAAAGTACCGTGTGTACGTAGTGAAGTACAGGAACAGAATGAGGAGGAGGTCAGAGCGGCGGTTGGCCACGTGACCGCGGGGTTCACGTGACCGACACCAGGGGGGAGTGCACAGGGTGCGCGGCGTGTGTGTCAGGGGGAGCAATGACCACCCCTGACCAACGGCCATGGGTCACCAATAAAAAAACACCATAGGCTTAACATGGGATGTGTTTATGTCACGGGTGTGACGTCTAGACGCCACTCGTTTGAGTTTGAGTTTACTTATGTCACGCATTTTGTTGGCTCTGTAATGTCACTCGTCTTCGACTCATGAAATTAGGGAGCCAACAAAATGCGTGATGTAAATAAACTCAGACTCAAACTCGTGACGTCTCTTGACAATATCAAAAGATAGCTATATGGCATGTCTCAGAAATATTAACTCTTTGAATTCATAGGTGGATGATGGTAAGTATCCCCACGTTTCTGATGGAGAATTGCAGAGTACATTACTTGTCTGATACTTTTTAAAGAAGAAAGCTCATTCCAATCAAAATACACATCTATGTTATTAGACTGTAAGATAAATACCTTTACCCTTTGAATGTAAGCTATTATAGACACTATCGGTGGTGACATGATACATGAATCATTATCAAACCCCCGTTTTTTCAACTACCTTCAATAAATTATTGCAGAAAAATAGCATCAGCCAAAAATGGATTCAGTAACTGGATGCAGCAATGTGAAAATGTGATAAGTCGCCTAATGACATGCCTAGCATGGAAACTAGCTCGAACCCATTTAACCTAGTTTGTCGGACAGATCGAAAAATGAGACTGATGACGCAACACACAGTTACGTTATATTTAAGAGTAATGTAAGTGCAAATTTGACCTGAAACTATGTAGGATGTGCGCAATCGGTTGGTCTGTGGCGTTTTGCGTTGTAACAACAGCCAGAATCAAATCACGGCGACACTAAATCCATGAGATAAGCATGGTAGACAAGCAGGAAATACAGCGGTCTGACTGGGCTTTCAGGCCAGGGTATGTTCTTTTGTTTAGTTAATTTCCAAGGAGACCCTGTGGGTATAATTATAGAGATTCAAGATTCGACATTTCTTACTTGGGTGGTGATTAAATCTATGAGAGGAATTAGAGCTGAAATCCTTAACTACACATTTATTGAGGTAAAGGTTTTTTTTATTTGCCACACTGCATAGACATGTTATTATGAAGGAAAGGTCTTTGATAGAGCAGTTAGTATGTCACTACATACTTGGGATGACGGAGAGAAAATGGTTGCAGTGGCACTCAAACCCACAACCTTGGATCTATTAGTCCAATGATTAAACCATGAGCTAACTCGGCAGAAAATGGCAAACTATAAACTACTTATATCAACAATAACGCAGTATTATGAGCCCAATAGATTGATACATAAGGGAACCGAGAAAATAGGCAACTCTTGCCTAACTTCGCCTTGGGGATAATATAATGCTTAAAAAACAAATTTAGATTAGAACGATTAGAATCACTGGTGTTTAAATCAGAGCATTAGCTGATGAATAATTAAAGCATGTCAAATGAAATCAGTGGAGAGTTTGATGGTGGGGTATGTCCGATGTACATGTTTTGCCAGACTGGGTATGTGGGGCCTGAGAGATGGCGGATTATTCTAAGTCTTCAACCGTGATGGTGTTCGTGAATTCCGCGGACTTGACCGCCGTCACGCTTGTTTTCCTGCCTTCCTGTTGTGAACGCAGGCCGTGGAAAACATGGACCACTGGAGGGGGAGTCGGCCAACGCCGGCCAATAATAGAAACGCTGATCAATCGATGTGGAATCTCCATTCCCCCTCCTCTCCGACTATTCAGCCGGCCTAGGCATACACCTATAACATCCTGCATCCATCAGCGTCCCCCCATCACACAGTAGCAGTATAAGACTCCATGATCGCATTGAATTTGGAAATAGGAGTCAATATCAAGGCTATTTAAGGATCACGAATACGAAATATGCATTATACAAAGGAATCTGGGTAATTGTATAAGAAAGGGATTTTTTTCTGTAAAACTGAAGATGAGCATTTGTAAAATATTAGTTAGACAAACACCGTATATTCTATCGATATGTGTGTCATATTTCTTCTTTAACACAAGCAAAATGAATTTTTTAAACTGAAATTGAAAATGAAGATTTCCTTTGGAAATAAAAAAAAATTGCCATCTCTGTATGAAGGGAAGGAATTCAGATTTACATTTCAACTGGTAAAATCTTTATATGAAACGGCTAGTGTGAGGCTAGATTTTTTCCGTGTTTTTGAAGGGAGAAAGGCATGTACAAACATACAAAAATCTCAAGTACTCTCATGTACCCATCCCCACCCCCCCCCCCCCCCCCACCCCCTCCCCCGCTTCTTTTCTTTTGTGCGAATAGGAGTCTCGTCTTGAGCTCCAGTGTTCCGTCCAACCCATCCTCCGTCCGACGCCTAATGTGCGCGCGTCCCGTTGGCGGTGCTACCGTCCACGTCAGTAAAGATGGCGTGCGTTCGGAACGCGCTTCAGGCAGCGGGCACCTTGTACCAGTAGGATTATATTTTGTCAATGCATCCCTGGCCACACCTTCACCCATCAGGCAGACACGAGCAGACTTATCAGGTTGCAGTTGCGTGGACATGGCTCGTTCATACCCCACGTACCGTCAGTGTCAATATTGTAAGCGAGGGGGGGGGGGGGTATAGGGAGGGAGGGAGGAGGAAGGTAGGGAGGGAGGGAGAGAATGGGTATAGAAGAGCTAGGGGCATATCGCAAACGGGACAAAGATTTCATGGCCGGCGTCTCTGATGACTCTGTCTACTGCGTCCCATGTCAGGTGATCATCACGTGATAATATAAACACAACGACTGTGACCCGCGCGAGACTGACACGTATTGCGGCACAACGGAGAGGGGATGCTAAGTCCCCGGCAGCTCCCCATCCACGACCGCCCCTCCCGCCGCACGCAGATGGGGTCCATGTCGGGCTGTCGCGGATCTCCGTCGGTGTATTCTGATTTGATTTGTTACATCTAGCGAGAACGAGCGACCACAGCCAGAGCCTTGATAACCCCACCCTCTAGTCACGTGACATGGCGATGCCAGCAACAATAATATAGACGAGGCATATGGGGGGTTCAGTATCATCTGCATGGATGTTTAGAGCATATAAGGCATCGATACCGATCCCCGATTCTCATCGATCAAAAGGTCGGAATGAATCGGTAGCAATCGGTGTTGACGTATGATACCCTCGTTTCGCAACCTGACTGTGATCATGGGGTGGTTCAACGGGCCGGCCTTGCCGGGCCGTGGGCAGAGGTGGGCCTATCCTACATGAAAGTATTGAATGACAACCGTTGGTGGGGCAATAAAATCTGGTTGGTGAAGTGCGTGAATCGAAAAAAAGATATCATCGATCTGACTAATTCATCGGCGAGCACCAGGTATGAGAATATCTCAACATCGATGGCTTAGGCTGAAGTAACAAATAAATTTTCTTATCCACCTAATACAAAGTGTCCATAATAAACCTAAGGAACTTTGTATGGACATACCCAGCGCATACGGATATTTATAGATTGCATGCTCCGGGCTGCAAAAACCGGCAAATACCGAAAAATAGGACATATGAATACATAGTGCATAACTAAAGTGAATTAAAATTGGCACGCCACCGGCTGGATAAAGGTGGATGATAAAAACAACACAGACTGGTTTCGAATAAAAGCGGTTGTATGCTCCTCGGCGTTGACCCTACATATACTCGCATGCGCTAAGATATCCTACGCGTCAACTCCTCAGAGCATACGGCTGCTTATACCTGAAACCAGTCAATATGGTGCATATTGCACAACTGGAGTGAAGTACCTCAATGTGGCACAACACCTTTGCTTTTTATGCTTTTTTTAAACCATGTGAGTTGTTTTTTTCCAGAGCTGTATATTAGATATGAGCGTGACTTATACGCGATCAGTGAATTCCTTTCAGAGAAAGAGCTGTCGGAATTCTGTCTACAGCTGGATGGATCCAACTGAAACTGTGTTATCGAATTTATTCAATACATGCCAAGCGTTCACTTAATAACTAGCCCGAGATACGCAGTAATTCAATTGGGTCGAGATACGAAACAGATGCTGGTCTGTCATACATTTCTCAAGCCCTCATGAGAAATTTGTTAATGCGGATTTAACACCGAGTTGAATGTTGTTTGAAATTCAGCTAGTGCCCGGAATTCGCACAAGAATCTTATAAAACCAAAAGAATCTATTCAGGATGAACAAGAAAAAGGCGGTTTGCATCTGCTCAATATGTGGTGCTTTAGAAATCGGCTTACGCTCTCCAATACGGGAAAATGACTAAGACTCTGACTTTACAAGGCGGTTGTAACCTCACTATAGCATCGCCATCCTCAATACTTTGCCCCTACTGTATGTACCAATTCCTGAGCAGCTGAGGATTTGCACGCGATTTGCTCACCCAGCGACTAACCAACATACGATCTGATCCGGAATTTGGGCGCATCCCCCAAAAAGAGGATATACTTTTTGATCAGCAGTAGCCCTCTAGAACCCCAGAATGAGCAGCTCTGGATGCCCCCACCCCTAGTGAGCAGCTCCCAGTGCAGTGGCGTATGCAGGGACCTGCCCGCGGCCTTTGCATCTGGTGCTTTTGAGGGAGGTAAGCCGGTCCAACCTGGAGTGGGCTGCCTGTGTGCGCCTGTTTGCGCATGGGGTTGAATTGATGCAGTGCTTCGGTCAAGGACTACTGCGGCTTGTGTAGAATCTGAGCTGGGACGCGCTGCTTGCGATCAAGATGGTGTCTGCTTGACTCTTTGAAATAAGCAAATTATTGGGTGGAGGGCGATTCTATGAACACCGGTGCTGATGTTATTCTGGGATCAGTGTGAGTGGGATTGGTGGGTGGACAGGTCCAATGTGGCTCTGTAGGTAGACAGTGAATGGACGAGTTATTGTACGCGGGATGAGGTGGGTGATTGCAGACCTACTCTATATGGACAGTAAGGTAGTGGTTGAATAAGTTACCAAGGGTAGGGTAAGGTCAATGACTTCTGAACGAAAAGAAATATTGGAACTGATCTAAAAGGTCTAGAAGCGCATTGAAACTAACTTTAGTGGCTGAGCGTCTTCCAGGATAAATAAATGTTTAAAAAAAGATCATTTAACGAATTGTTTTATGTGGACAGTATGAAGCATGTTTCATAAGTCACTGAGTTTAGGATGAAACAGACAAATCTACTCTAAATGTCAGGATGTGGTTGAGTGAGTTCCTGAGCATGGGATGAGGTGAGTTAATTGTAAACTAGTTTTAGCTGGGTTTAATTTCACGTGAATATGTTTAAGCCTCAGATGAACGACAACGGTTTCTATAATGGATTAGGAGTTGCTCAATACCTGTAGCACTTTCAGAGTCCATATCTTCTTTCGTTTTGCATTCATTAATTCCACATTTTTCTTCCTTGCAATATCTACAACCATGAACTGATGAATGATTGTATATAGTTTGTGTGGGTAAACAGAAAGATAAATACTTAGTTTGGTGGAGGACGGTGGGTGTGAGGTGGGTGGCTGGCAGCGCGTGGCGGTCGGCGGCCAGCCATTAGTGTCTGCTACCTCCCCTTGACGTACGGGTACGACAGGCGGGGCCCACACGTCCGTCAAACTGTCACAGGGCGTAGGAGCTCGCTATGCTCGGAGACCCCTCCACGTATAAACACATGACTCTAGGTTTGCTATCATCTAGGTTTAGTATGGGCTGAAAAGGGATCAGGTAATGAAATTCAATGACAATTTATTATGTACCAACGTTCGTGTATTACGACGCATCAAGCTCTCGTGATGTACAGCCGAGTGTCCACAAAACCATGGATTATCGTCTATGTAATACATTCTATAAATATTTACTGTTGCCATAGTGATAATATACGGCAACATCGTCATGCCTTGCATAAGCTCCACGAAATTGCTTTAGAAAGCGCAGGTAAATACAACATTATCCAACTTGAACATTTGTATATCCTTTTTACTAAAACCGTGACAAAAAAATACGTATTTCACTCTTGTGACTTGCTCGTATATTTTTCCTCTTTAATCAAAGGACAAAATTAGAATAAATGGTTTCATTTCCCCATGTGAGCCGAGGCTTAGGCAATAAGCCGTCTGCCGTAGCCGCCAGTAAAAATTTAACTGCTCGTTGATTGGCTGATTTGGCTCGTGACGTCACTAACACGAACGCCTCAGGTGACCCGGCGGGGCTCAATCAGGGCAGCCACGCTTGACTGCGCATGCGCATGGGTCATTTCGTCACTTCCGGCGCTCGGCTCCTTTGCAAGAACACTCTCCTAGCAGAGATCCCGAACCGCTGGTCTTATAACCACAAGCGCCTCGAAGAATCTGTTTGGCGATTGGAGATGGGGTGGAGTAGAGGGGAGGTGCCCATCGTCGCCTGTCTTCCCGGCTTTCAGTCTGGGTACGGAGCTTTCACAGATGGAGGAGCCCGGGTAATGGGCTGTCGATGCCGCCAAAACAAAACCGATGGACCCGACTCGCCAGCCCGCCGCTTCGCCAGATGAGCTGGTGTCCTGCGCGGGTTGCCAGCATCCCAACGACCCCACTTCACAAATTATCGCGCAGGAGCAACACACACGCGCCTGACGCCAAACAGAATGGCTTTCAGATAGAGATTCAAGACTAGGGGAAGGAAGTGAGGCTCAGCGAGAGAAAATAACATGGGAAACACAACTCTGGTGTTTGAACGCGAAGGCGGTTTAGCCTTACTTGCTGGCGATTCTGCCTCCTCCGCTTTGGTAATTGTATCACGGTGCTTTTATTTTAAACGGGCGGAACTGGTGTGTTTTCATTAGCTAAGGGGATTAGTCTCTGTGAAAAAAGGCTGGTTTTCTGGGGCTTTATTTGTCGAGGTGCGTTGTGTTTTCAGCTGAGCAAATGGGAACACTCATATTGCTAGAACATTCCCTCGTCCATGGATTCTTAAAAAAGTTCAAGGTCTTAACACTGAGAACGCTAAAGGTTATACAAGATGTAAGAACCAAGGGCATTGCTTTTAAATACAACAGAAATGTCTGTACACAGAATCGAAGAGAAATGCTATTACCTTTCCATGGTGATTACTTCAGCAAAGATTGCATTAGCTTCACAATCGGATCCCTTTTCATCAAAAAGATTCAGTAATTCTAAAAGTCTAGTGTAGGTGCTTGAAAACGTTAGGCAGCATAGCAATAGGGTTGGGTAGGACAAAGCATTGTAGACCTAGTTGGGAAGATGTATATACAAGCGGAACATTATGGGAGCAAAGTTTTGACCCAATCCGTTTAAGTCAGAGAGAAAATCTATGTGAGGCCACATAATTTGTATTGATGCCGCCACCTGTAGTTCCTAAAGTATTATATGTCTTCCCTTTTTGTAACTCTTATTTTGACTAGAGGGCTATGGTAGGCTCTTGGATTTGCATATGTTCATCTGAATAAAGTGGCCCGGTAATTATATCTGTATTCTCTTATGGAATTAAAAAGACCCGGATGCTTCAAAGAATACTTAAACCGAATGGCCCAACTCTTTTAATTCAGAAAGCCCCTTACACATCTATAATATATTTTACTACTATATATGCCCTGATCATGTAGCATCAGCTAACATATGTGATGTTGACCTTGCAGCCTCGGCGCCGCTGTGGATCTTTGCACTGGGTCGCTACCTCGGGCTCGGCTGGCCACCCCTGCTGACACTACTCATGGACCTCGAGCTGTGGCTGGGCGGCTCGGCCGGCGCCTACCTGCTCGGCGCCCTGCTCAACCATGCGCGGCCAAGCGTGGCGGACGGCTTCCTTAACTGGGTGGTGAAGCCGTGGTTGCTACTGTTCACTATAGTCTTCAGCACGATCGGCATGTACATCAACCTGTACATGTTCTCCTTCATCGAGCCCGTGACGCCCGTTGCCGCCGGGCTGCTGCCTGTGCTCGGTTACGGCGTCGGCGTCACGGCTGCCTTCCTCTCCCGCCAAGACAGCGAGTACCTCAAGACGATTTCCACCGAGACGACCTTCTCCAACTGCATGCTGGTGCTGGCCATGGTGCGTTTCTCCCTGCCGCAGCCTGAGGCCGACCTGGTGTCCTCCATGCCCATGTGGGTGATCTTCCTCATGCCCATCCCCTTCGTGCTCACCTTCCTGGTACAAGGCACGCGGCGTCAGATGCTCGACCACTGCGACAAGCGGCGCGAGCGCAAGTACCGCAACTTTAGCATCGTCTCCAGCCTCCTGAACGTCACCAACGTCACGACGCTCTCCTCGGGCCTCACCCCGAAAATGAACTCGCCGATAGACGACAGCACCATGCTCATAGACGAAAAGGTCACCGTCCTCTGACCTCTGACCTCGCTGTCACGTGACCTTCTATGGTCACGTGACCCGAGGAACGCTGGTGTCGCCCTCTAGCGGGACGCCCGGAATAACGCCGTGATGTCTTATGGGTACAGCAGGAGGTGGGTGGGAGGCTTGGGGAGGGAGCTAGTTGTGGGACTGGGATTGAGTATTGGCTTCATTTTCTGTTGTGAAGCCGAAGTTGATGGACAGATGTACACACAGAGAAAACGTGGTCTTTCATGATGTGATTATGTATATACATGTATAAATATCGATTTGCGATTTCACTTTCACTATGTTGTGAATTGGAGAAATAGCGCAGCAACAAACAGGCACAGCCAATAACTATATTGTATTCAAAATATTTCTTCATTTGAATGAACTAAATTCCTTCCGAGTTTCCTTGGTTTAGGTGTTTGTCAATTAAAGGCATACAAGGTGAAATGATCAAACGTATACATTATACAGATATATGCTTCGCATTTCGACATAGATTGGAAAGGACTAGGTGACTACAGAGTTATCGATGTTATAAATTCGTTGTGCTTCCCATGGTGGAAGGCTTGCAGTACCAGAATCGGTTCTGCGTGATCTACTTTTCTTTATTTTGTCAGTATAATGTTTTTTAAGACAACGTTGATGTTCAATAAGATCTTTGTATTCTCGAATAAGTCATTCTTTGAAAAAGTCATAATCAAGCATGGTCGACATAAGAAAAAGATTTAAGGAAAATATGAAACTTTGTAAGTTATTATAGTTGTTGAGTTAAAACAACGAGTGTTTTTATGAAGACAATGACATAACCTGTGAATAGTACTTGAAATGATTCCAAAACAAACTGAGACAAAGATTACATAGGTGCTGATTTTGTAAATCTAAAGTGGAACTTTTGAATTAAATATAACATTTAAAGGCTTATCTTTTAATTCACAGTGACGCCACCTAGTGATTCTTGAATATTTACAATTATCAGCTCAACCTGATTCCTTGAGATTAATTGTATTACCGAATGAAGGAAATATAGCGTTTTGTCTAGCCTGACCTACTGAAATATATGGTTTTCTTCAATTCAATCTAAACCAAATATGCTTGTTGAGTACAGGGATGTCAGTTGAAGTCAGAATAAAGTCGAACTAATTTCATTTGGAATTTACTAACGTAAAGAGACCAAGAAAACGTGGAAAATACGTCGGTATTGACAAAGTCATTGGTCTGAGGGTCTGTGGGGATCCCCATAGGAGGTTCAAACCACTGTTTTATCGCCTTGATTAATATTATGTTTGCTTTACTTAAGGGAACAAAAAATCATATCCTAGAAATCGAAAAGTGGATTTCCATGGAAAAATGGAAAACTGCCTTTTCTGCTTTGATATTTACCATTTAACAAGAAAAGTTTGTTATTGTAAGTCGTTAAAGGGTCATGTCGTTCTGTTGTTGCATGTTGACATTGTAACATTGAACTGGGTCTACGGCCGCATGGGTTTGTGAATTGCACACTTACGTCAAAACAAGGTGATATCATGTACAGTAATTTTCTAACATAATAACATTACAGACAACAGTGGAATAAAATACAGCGGGATAAAGTACGTGCACATGCATCAGTCTACAGGAGAACTCACTCATATTCTAATCTCGGGAAGAACATGGAAAATCGATGGTGAAAAACCGTGACACACTACGTGGGTCTGCGCAACGATATGCCAGGCCACACAACGCTAGACCAATCCACAGGAGGCCACACTAATCAGCGCTAGCGTTATAACACGCCTGCACATATTCCACGATGACGTGCGCGAGGGTACAAAACTTTTACACCGGAAGTGGTCTGCAAACCATGGACGAAAGCGAGTCTAATATGACGAAATAAACCTCACAACGAGTCTGTACTTTGTGTACCAATATGACGGCCATTTGTATAAATAAACTTTATCAAGACTGATTTTATTGCTCCTTTCATTATTTGGTTCGTTCTTGATATTTGAAAGTGGTTTATTGTGAGTAGTATTAGCCCACCCCTCTCATAAGATCTCACACTCTCTAAGTCGTAATCTGTACAAGGTTCTCACTGCGCTCTATGGGAGAAGAATTCTTAACGAACTTAAAGCCTTGAGAATCCACTGGCACACAGTATTCCCGCTAGGTGGCATCATTGAGATTATAGGAATCTTTGGTTGCATTCATGTACGTCTTTAGCACGGGAGGCAGGCCAGTGTATTCTCAAGGCTCTAAGCCTAGTTCATTAAGAATTCGTCTCAATAGAGTGTAGTGAGAGTACAGAATACGACTTAGAGAGTGTGAGATCTTATGAGAGGGGTGGTTAGCCATCATTTACTTGAATATGCCATTATGAAGACTATTAATTTGAAATTCTAAGGATTAGAAAATTACAATCTAAGTTAACCATGATAATCCGATTATGCCTGCTTACATGAGATAATAAAAATGTATTTTGTTTTAATCTTACCATTCAGGAGGAGCGTTATGAGTTGATAAAAATACTCATTACCAACGACTGATCCTCTAAATTGGATTCTCTCTCTAAGGTTATCTCGGACCTAGATGTTTTTGCACGTAGAAGATATTCCTGTCTGAGTTTAACGACCGCAATATTCAGAATCTTCATACACTTAAAACACAGGTATTGCAGACAATGAAGGTCGAATGTGTCGGAAACTGAGTACACGTGGTGAATGTGTGCGTTAAATCTTCCTTGGGAACTATGTGATAGAAAGTTAAGAAAAGTCAGACCTGCTATTAATATCTACTTGAAATTCAGATTCGCACACACAATATCAAATCGCTGAGATATTCATATTAGGATGACTTGTCAGATTACTTGTATCTGAAAAACTCCCTGGCAGAGAGCATGGTACTCATAAAGCCCTGGCATAAAGTATTTTCACATTCTGAGCCAGCCAGAGGAGTAATTTCTGTCCTTTTCTATTGCAATGGGAAGCAATGCAGCAAGCCTCTGTGGCACAGTTTTTGTATGACCTCAAACAAGCAGCATGTAGTTTCATTGCGAAACATTTGTTCATGCATGTTATACAGGAGATTATTGAATGGCACTGGCATAATGATGAATGATATAGAGATAAGGACACAACTTTTATTACCCACCTATTACGGAGTCTCCATAGGAAATATATAGGGCACCTGGAATTAGCTACCTGGAGATTCCGGGAAAATAGTCCTGTCCATAAGGAGGTTGAATCATCATGTACTTCGAAATAAGTTTCTAGAATGTTTATTCAATGCCAATTATCTAGAATCAATCATAGTAATCTCATTTACCATCAGAAATCACTGTCATAACACACTTTGCATGCTAAAATCACAGATTAATGGAGAACTATATTATTGGTGTAAGTCTACACCGAATTACTAAATGGCTTACAGAAACTTTTTAATTGCAATAGACTTGTTATTAATCTTGTAGGTGGGTAATAAATATAATAACGACTGGTTTTGTATATGAGTGATAGTAATCTCCTCGTAGTTTACGACGTAAGATCCTCGCTTATCCCTCGGATATTACTACGCGTCAACTACTCGGAGATTACGGCCACTCGTACACAAAACCAGTCATTATTGTGTATATATCTCATATTTACAGACATGGACATCATCAAACTTCTTTTTTGTTGAAGTGTTAAGGCTCAATTGATATCATCTTATCGTTATTAGACAGGACTTCATCGCAATTCTGATATTATCTTTGTATTACTCAAAGACAATGTATACATGTATAGGGAAAAAGAACAAGTGGTTTTCCATGGATTATTTCAGAACTGCCATACTATATGAGAATATGGCAGCATGATAATGGCAAACACGACTGAGTACAATCTTTTTTTTATGTTTAAATTCAAATCAGCTCGTGGGTAAAAAACACAATCATACATGACATGAGCAGTATAGAGGGCAGTTTTGTGGTATCATTCCGTCAACCTTTCAGAATTCCCCAGATGATAACTATCACCGGACGAACTGATCGCGTGACTCTGCCATTATCTACTCTCAGCCTTAAAAAGACACGCTATTCAACGATTTTAATCTGACCAGAATGTTCTGTATAAGCTAATGCTGGATATGCAGTAAAGAAAGTCAGGCGTGGACAGGTTTAGTGAATCTATTCATCATCGTTGAAATATTCTTTAAGGATATACATGTATAATAGTCACTTCTCTCCTCCACTCTACTATCTACTTCTGCCCTTCCCACTACCCACCGCCACCAGGGGTCTCCACATCGCCGTTGGTTCCGGCCCTACAATGTTCAGCCGCCGACAACCAGCATAGTATTCCACTGGCGTGCAGGCGGTTCCTTCCGGTTCCGGTTGGCCGCAGGGTGCGGAACGCGGAGTCGGTGACCAATGAGTTTTTGATGTCGCACGGTAAAAAAAACATCAAAGGTGCCCGTTTGACATCAGGCCTACTCTTACACCTAATTCTGAATTCTGTACCGGCCGCATTTGTCCAGCGTTCATCCATGGTTGCTGGGCGTCTCTGCGCATGGTTAACTGCCCCCATGATACCGAGAGTTTTCTTGCTCTCTGCGCCACCTGTTGGGCAAGCTTTATGGCAACCAGGGCGGCCCCACCGCCAGGCCGTCATAGATAGAAGACGCGTCACGTGGTTTTGTCACGTGCGAACCCTGACCTCAACATACGTTTAATCGGTCTATGACGTGAGGTGCAGAAAGCAGACGACTTTCGAAACAGACATGTTTCTAAGTTGGATAGTAAAGAAGAAACCAACAAGTTTTGGTCAAAGTCGTCGTTCTCCACGAGTTTGATGCGGAGTGAATATCACATAGCATTCAAACGAGTTGCAGAATGACTTCTTTGACCAAAACGAGTTGCTTTCTGTATTTATCTCACCCCTATACACACTATATGAATGGGGAACAATCAGGATATATATAACTGTCTATGGCACTAGCAGCTTGAGTCTTGCTTTCATCATACGGTGTTTCGAGATGATCATAGCTCAGTTCATTCCATAAGGTTGGACCATAGTACCCCAGCGAAAACTTGAAACTTGAACAGTTTGGTCTGGTTAGTTTGAACAGCGATCCTTTGTTTGATCTAGTCGATCTGTTTGGTTCGTATCGAAGATCGTCAGTGTCAAGCAGACCATACATGTATGGCAAATAAGAGCGCAGATTAATACCGGGTTTGATAATCATAACCCATATCATCCCTAATTATCCATACCCAGGCCATTGGTATGAATGTACCCAGTAGAAAGAGCCCAGTTTTTCTGGGAGTCTTTATCTATTTCTAGTTGCTAGTTTTCGCAGTCACTGCTGTTAAAATCTAGCTTCCTGTTACTTCATCTCCCCCTAGATGATAATCAACAATGACCTGACATCTTGCTTTACAGAAACATGTTTAGAAGAAGTGCTTAGATCTCGTAATTTGATCTGCCCTGTGTCTATCTTGGTATATTCTTTTTTGTGAGTCATTGCATGTTCTCATTTGGGTCATTGCATATTCCCATTTGGGTCATTGCATATTCTTATTCATTATTCACCTAATACAAATTGTCCATAGAAAACACGTAGGGAGTGTGTATCACCATACCCGGTGCATACAGAAATGTTGTAGGCTCCAGGTAGTCCTAAAGCGCGCATACGCAAAAACATAGTGCTTACTGAAAAATACTGCATACCTAAATGTACTAATGTCTGTACGTCTCTTGTCAGGACAATTTGAATAATAGATACAATATAGACTGGCTTCAGATAAAAGGAGTTGTATGCTCTTAGGAGTTGACTCTTCGCAATAACCTCGCATGCCCTCGGAAATTACTCCGCGTCAACTCCTCAGATCATACGGCCGCTTGTATCTGAAACATTATTATCAATCAATATTGTGTATATCTCTGCCATTGCATATTCACTGTTGGAATATTGTTATTTGTGTGTAATTATACATGCTAATTTGACGATATGTAATTGCTTATTTTCAGGGATGCCATTGGATATTCTCATTTGCATGACATTGCATATTAATACTTGTGGCATTGCATATTTTCAGTTGTGGGTATTTGCAATGAATATCTGTAAATGTGCTATTAAACGAAAGATATGTAAAGCCCCCAGATTTCCTAAGTAAAACAAAATCAATAAAATATCAATATGCCACATTTTTCTCAATAGGATGATGTGTGGGGGGATGGGGAAGGCACGGGAGCAAAGTTTCTATACACTAGTTTCAAACAGCATAAGATTTGTCTGTGCATTAGTGAAACAAGCTCCAATGTAGTCGCTACTTTGTCTAATATGTTTAATGCGAGAATCAGGAGGTAATATTTTCAGTCAAGCAATGGGAGCTGCCAAATGAATGTCATCAACGCAACGGGAGATTACTTCAGCTGTTTATCTTCATTGTCAGAGAGAACTTAGATGATTTCGAGGACACCTATACGTCTCCTTTCCATGTCAGTTCATATTTGTTGAATGAAAGAAACCTAGATATGTGTAGACAATACTATATGGTCATGTTCATAGTTTTAGTGACAATGTCTGACTTTTAGTGTGTAATAATGGCTAAACCTTGTCTTTACACTGAGGAATAATGTCAAAATCTGACCTTCTTAGCATGTAACAATGGCTAGTCCTTGACTTTTTACAGTGTAAAAATGCCAATGTCTGATAGTTTAGCATGTAGCAATAATGAAGTCTGACTTTCTAGCATATAAAAAGTGTGTTCCACTGAATAGGATGTTGGCACTATCAGGCTCCAATCGAACATGCTTAGAGTGTACACACTAACAAGGCTGACACCACTGGCCTGTAACAGACAAAAAGTATCTAATCAGGTTTTGCCAACCCTTGGGTGTGAAGCCATTGTACAATTGCCCCTGGTAAGCTGTGACCTGGTCTACCATTATAATCCACCCTGACAGTGGTTAACTCGCAGCCCATGCTGCGCCTGTATAGCCGCTGTGCGGTGCCATTCAGTATACTTGGTGGAACACTCCCTTAACAATGACTTTTCAGCACATATAGGAGCCTGGGGATGCCCGATGGTGTTGGATTCACAGTAAGTCCCGTGGAACAGGCAGAAGTCAAAGTCCGTCCATTTACCATGTATGAAAAAGGTCAGCATTTTTTCAGTCCCCCACTACACACACACTTTCAAAATATCCTAACGCCCCTGTCAGTATATTTATCTGAACCTTCCTATAATGGATCAGAAAATATTGGCTTGTTAATGTCTTATGGGCTTTGAAAGGTAAGATACCGCCAATTACAGGGTTCATCCGTCTGTAGTAGCATCCCTGTGTTTATCAGAGGATTATGTCCATCTTTTTATAATTATTTTCTATTTTCGATTCTTATACTGCCTTCTGCGCACCTAAACAGATATAGCTGGATTGATTGCAGAGGCAGTCACAGGGTTTCAGATAAGGTCTGGCTACAGAATTGAGCCAGTACATACAGAACATCAAAATATAATCAACACGAAAAATAGTACAAAATTTAATTAAGAAAAGCTTGAATAATTCTGATGCCGAAGATAATACCAATCATACCCAAAACCTATATAATTTTGGGACGAAGAAATTGGTATTTTTAACTTATGATCCACAACACAGAAGATACACAGAAATAGCCAACAGTCTTTGAGAAGACTAATCTTTTAGCAATGACACATTCCAGGAATTTTATGTAGTACAATAAGGCATGGGTAAAGAGTATATAACGTAATATAGTAGGAGAGGACTAGGTATGGATGAGGCCCTCCCATAGGACAATAAAAACATTCAAAGTTATTAATAAAATGTGTACACGAGTAATGAAATCAAGACCATAACTTGTCCAAGGTCTTACGCTTTAAAACTAATTTAAACTTCTTATAGTCTGCGATATTCTTGATATCAATATCATATGAATTTCAGCACATGGCTCCTCTATAAAGTACACCATTTTTATAACGTTCACAGTAAGGCATATTTTAGCAAAATCACAGTATCTCTGTGTTTGTTACAAATGTGACCTGTTCTGACCGTTACCAAGTTTTTTGTTTGTTTGTTTGGGTAGTCTAACGTCCAATATGTTCTATTAAGCTGCGAACTCACCCAACTATCGAGAATTACATTAAATGGAATAGGGTTCGGGGTACATCGGGAAGTTTGAATTTCTGCGTCGGCGTTGGTGGGTTCCATGTAGGTAGAAATCTCACCTCTACACATTTACCTGAAACTTCGTTTAGTTCCCACCACATAGACATAGTATGAGACCGATTGGCCTTTGGTATATCATTAATGCTGGAGCCATCACCAAATTTGAGTACCTGGTCACAGTATCCCTGTCTATGGGATTGATGCAGTCTCTGTCAGTGATTTTCAATAAACTATTTTCAAACCTCTAAACGTCATATGTGTAACAAATGGCTTTCTAAATTGATATAAACTGAGTAATTTTGAGACTACGCCAAAACCCAAATTGAAATTAACTATTATCAGTGAATATAATAACAATTTTAAAGATTCTTTAAATCTCTCATCGAAAAATCAGCTGGGACGAAACCAGATGCTAGTATTGAAGAAGAATCTAAAAAATCAGGAACAGCAATTATCTTTTAGGTCCGTGTGAACCTGGACAACAATAGCAGACCATCATGCTCTCACTGCATGCTACCATTGCCTTCTCAATCAGCACAGCATCTCACGTGTCACTCGTCGCTCAGTGTGCATCAATATGGGACCGCGTGATCGTTCTGAATTTCACAGGAAAAATATTTGTGGTCCGTGAAAAAAGGTGTTTTTTTTTAATCCGCCTACAATTCCCGACCCCACGCTTTAAGATATAATCTATCCTCCAACTCTTACACCACCCTTCTGATTAGCTGTTTCGTATTTCTGCAACACTTTCTTTCAGAGCTTATATAATCTGCTTTATATTAGTAGATACTGTATTTTGCATTATTCTGGATATATGAATATGAGATGCAATATTGAATTCTCCCATATGTTCTAATTATAGTAGATGTTCTTCTAAATTCATCTATAACAATATCGTTACATAATTTCGGCTAAGTATCATTTATCCATCGATCGCACTTCCCAGGCTAGCCTCTCAGAGCCTCTCAGAGCATCCACAGTACTTGTAGTATGTCTCACAACACGCCTCCCACCCTAACGGTTCCATCCTGGTCATTGCCTAGCAATAAAAGGGCGATCTACTTTATATATGGGGGTTGGAACTTGCATTATTCAGTGGAGTCCTTGAGTCTGCTACCTATCAGCGTGGTTGACTAAAGTATGGTTACAATTGCCTGAAAAAAAGAGAACTGATTTTTATTTCCTATCTATAAGAAATCGCTCGGCAGTGACAACACAAAAAGAAATAGTCACGGGAGAAAAAAAACCTTCTACCCAATGAAACCCGTCGGTGCCTACCAACTTACATTTTTGAGCTGTTACCCATTTCTACAATGCCAGTTTGACTTACTTGGTGATGTTACTTATCAATCGGTGTTGCTAAATTTCATATGTATCGGTACTGAAATAAGTTGGCATGGCTGGTGCGTGTAGTTTCAATTTACAGCTATTTTGTCAAAAGTCCCATATAGCAGATTGGTGGTTACCGGCAGAGGTAATGGAAACCCATATTGAGGGTACAGGGTTAGGGAGAAAGGTAATTCAGCAATATACTCTTGCAAAGTGTCAGACAAGTTACTATGTTTACGTTATGGCTTGTTAATGTCTTATGGGCTTTGAAAGGTAAGATACCGCCAATTACAGGGTTCATCCGTCTGTAGTAGCATCCCTGTGTTTATCAGAGGATTATGTCCATCTTTTTATAATTATTTTCTATTTTCGATTCTTATACTACCTTCTGCGCACCTATACAGGTATAGCTGGATTGATAGGTGCGCAGAAGGCAGTATAAGAATCAGTGTATAATACAGGTACAAGTGTATCCTATAACCTACAAAATAAATATTTCAGCGCAGTACCAAATCATAGTTCAAATCTACCCAGAACATTCTTATTTTGAACCTAAATTAATGTAATACACTAGTCATATACTTGATAAGTTGATGATAATTAGATTTTTGTATCTATCAATAGCCCATTCATTGACTCACTGAATTAGATAACCCAGGGCTATGATTAAATAACCCAAATCCTTCAGAGCTAGCATTCACTGCATTATTTGATATACTGTTTTTTTCTGTTTTTTCCTCTCGTGCTGAGTTTAGCAAAAATCTGTGGGCTCCACACCAAACAAATAAACAACCAGTAAGCCTATGACATATGAAATGTACCAAATATGGAAGTTAAGATAAGAACAATTTTAATCACATATAAGCTAGTTAGTATAAACGTGGCAGTTGATGTATGTATTTGATTGTACCTGTAGAAACTGTGTACTTAGTTGTGCAATGTGTATTGTATGCTCTGTTGGGAGAGATTATACAGACAGAATTTTTCTTTACTTCTTTCGAAATATGACGGAAACCATGTGTACAGGCGAATTATTTTCTTCAAGAGATAGTGACTGTCAATGAGAATTAATTGAAAGTGGAAGCCCTACGAATAGACTTGGAGCCCAGATAGTTCGGTGGCGCCACCTCGTGTATGGTAGTTGAACAGGGTAGATCACATTATCCAGACATTTTATCACATCCTTATTTCATCTAATTGTAAATTAGATCTTATGGTACGTCGAAGGCGGGACTAATGAGGAATTCCCCAGCACAGACCGGAAGGAGGCATTACGATGATTATGATATCGATATTTTCAAGATAAAATGATCAATTAAATGAATATTGCACAGTAGAGATATGTGTGATACCATACTAAGGCCATGTGCTACAATTCACGGTAAATTTTAATATTAAAATCAACAATCATCCTTTTAGACTGTTTACTAATTCTGATAACCAATATGTGAAATAACAATAGTTTATAAGTTATCAAAGAAATTTCTGCAAAAGAAAATTACACTTTTACATACGAAATAGAAGGAATGGCAACTGAATATAGAAATAAGCGCAACATAATAGCATTCCTAATGGAATATTCCACTTTTATATGAAAATAAATTTTGATAGATTAAACACTCTTGAAACAGGCATAACATGTATAAAAACTATTTATTAAAGCTATTGAAGTAATCTCTGATATATGTATATTAGTGTTTCTTTTCAACACCAGGAAGCAGTCAGGTCAGCAGAGCGGATTAGTGTGCAGACATACCACAGGAGGCACCACCGTGCCAGGCTCCTGTCAATTTGTGTGTAAATTTGGTACCAGAGGTCCTTACCATCGGCCGGCTTTTAGACCTGGCAAACTTGGGCCCCTGAAGGTTTACTCCCCATTAAGACTGATATTAAGTACAATCTGATCTAATTATGATCATAACAACCATGTTTTCAGGTATAACATTCGCAAGTTCTCTTCCATCGGTCGTTTAGTAGGTGTAGCTTATGTTAAGAATTTAATGCCAAATCTGGATAATTGGAATGATTATGCAAAAATTTCAATTGGTTGTATCCGCGTTTTGCACAAAAATTATTTGTTACAATATAATTCCCATACTATAGATATATATATATATATAAACAATAAGCTAAACATTTATATCATAGAAGCCAAAATGGTTACAAGAGAAAGGAATCAGTAGGTCCACTGTTGTACTAAGATATGCTGTAATATAGCCAGTATCTACAATATTTTGTCTATACACAAGGTTTGCTCTTGACTCACGCTACAACCCAGCGATGTCATCTGGATGACCCGTTTGCACTAAAATGAAGTTATGATCTGAACAGAAGACCGTAAAAACCTTTCAGAACCTATTAAAACTTAGAATATTCAGGACTAGTTTCTACAAAAATTATGGCCCAATTCACTTTATGATAACAGTAATCAGTCATCCAAGTACAGTAAAACCCTGTTTCCGGGACACCCCGCTTAAGGGACACTTTGGAGGGACACCTTGTTAAATCTGACGGGACAGTGTGGGATCACACTCCAGGTTATCCCCATTGCTTGTTAATGGTATGTGTGTGAGTCGGGTAGACTGGGGTCTAGACAATCAGACACAACCTGCGTAGGCTCCTGTAGGCGTCAGGCAATCGTATGTGGAGTGTCTGTATGGATATAATAGTGTCTCTAAGCCATAGTATCACCTGCACAAATTCAGGGATGAAAGTCAGCACTGAGGAAAAAGTCGGAAATTAAACTTCGTAAGAAAATAATTTTGAAATATATATATATATAACATGTGATGTATAAAGTCAATTCCCTTCAAAAAGTATTCACTGAACCATTCAGTCACCTCGTGTGTATTGTGAAACCAAACAGGAAAGGACTCTCTCCCAGCAGTTTCTACTTTAGTGGGGCGGGGAATCCCCTTAGTAGACTGACTTCAGTCTCTGTTGACATCGCTATTCAAACGCCCAACTCAGAATCGGTAGCAATCTGTGAAAGTGCGTACATCGAAATCTTAAGGTCGGGGAGAGTTGGTCGTATCTGACATGGTAGTAATGCCTGACCCGTCAGGGAAAGCAATAAAATTGGGTCGGTGAAGTGCGTACATCGAGCCGATTGACGCAGATTGTCAGAGACCCGACGGATCCGTCAGGCAAAGGTGGAATCAGGCACAGCAGTCGGGTCAGTGTCTTATAGGCTTAAGAGGGTGTCAGCAGTCGGGGAACTCAATTATATTCTAACCATTGACAATTCAGAATAAAACTACAACGGGTGCTACAGGATTGGCATCAGGGGTTGAGGGTTGCCCCTAAGTTAGGACCGCCTTGTGCCACAGTGTAAAAAGTCTGATTTTCTTCTCATAGAAGTGGATTTAGAAAATAAAACTGCTTTATGTCATTTATATTGTCTTCGTTGTTGATAGTTGCTGAAGGAACCAAATATATAATTTATGAACGATAAAAACAATTCTACAAACACAGAAGAAATGTGGTCGAATTCAAGTAAATACAACAACGTCAATCACACTACCTGATACTTTCAAACTGGTCATCTTTAGGCCACTCAAAAACAACTTCTTTCTCATCATCAAGCCATGAGAAATATGACGAGGGCGCTTTTTTTTGCTGTAGGTACTATCTTGCACTCTTATACTAGACTCCTAATATCCCACTCATTTTACTTTGTGTAATATGAAAAGGTTTTCCAAGTGCTGTGACAAGAACCATAGCTTGACAATTTTTTTTAGCAATTTTTTATTAGGGAATATTGTGTGTATAATCACAGAATTTGGCAATACATCTGTTCTTCTGCTCGGGCACTAGCCACCTACTCCTCATTCTAATGACAGGTGTTAAGCCAAATGAGCAGTGGGTACCATTTTTGTGTAATTCTTTGGTATGACCCAACCAGGGTTTGAACACACAACCTTCTATGCTCAAGGCGAACACTCCTACCACTTAGCCACCGAGCTTGGCAAACACCCCTACCACTTTGCCACAGAGCTTGGCAAACACCCCTACCACTTTGCGACAGAGCTTGGCCGACTCCCCTACCAATTTGCCACAGAGCTTGGCAATAGGTGGCAGGACAGATCTATTGGCTGTGTAGGCAGGAGGCAGATATGTGTAACATGGTTTTGGTGTGTATGTATACAGTGACAACCGCAAGCCTGAGTTGTAGTTTACTAGCTTCATACTAGGTATGAAGTGATGAAATCTATGAGTTGAACTACGGCCGAAATTCTTCCCCTATTCCGCTACAAAGGCAAGAGTTTGTTCTTTTTTTACCTCCCACACCACGTAGACATACAATGAAAAGGACTAAGTAGTAATGAGGCAACCACTACTGGGGGTAATAGAGAAAGGTGCCTGCAGTAAAAGATCATATTATTTACTGTTGATCTATGATCTATGTTTTGTACAATCAATTAATAAATCGGAGATTCAACACAAGAGTGTTCCTTTATAAGGGAGCGTTCATTATTTATGGTAGGGGGTGTGTGGGTTTTACTCGGCGAATCCTCCAAAATAAATTGCCCCCCCCCCTCGAAAATACCTCCAAATAAAATGCCCCCGCCCCTCGGAAATACCTCAAAATACCCCCTCCCCCCCTTGGAAATACCTCGAATAAACCGCCCCCCTCGGAAATACCTCAAAATAAACCCACACCCCAGACAAATACCCTGATATATCCCCCCCTCCCCTAGGCAATAGCCTTAAATCGATTCTTTCTCATATATACATGTATTTGTACACATATAATGTAATGTTAAGTAAATAAAGCCAGGTGACTTCTGGCATGCAAATTTTGAACATCTATAATCAAATCCTCTAATATGCAGCTATCTGGCCCTTGAGAAATGTTGACTGTTAATGATGTTTTAAGAGGAATGACTGCAAACTGGCGTATCATAGTTATAGGATTAGATATCCACCATCTAGGAAGTGAACCCTTAGCCTGTCAGGACATGCTGGCACAGGAGCTTATGTACCTGCTACTCTGAGACCTATCTTGAGGGGTGTTCTATTGAGACAGTGGAGGCACCAAAAAGACAACTTGTCTGTGCTATGCTACATTGCACGGCGATCACCTGACATTGACCATTGAACTGAATATAGATACTAATACAGTGGAGCTGCACAGCATAGGGTCATGGAGCAATCTCCTAACAGCTGTATTGCCTTTGATATTCTTAGCTTATTCATGCACAACCTACAAATTCTAAAATCATTGCAGTTTTCTTGTGCAGAGAATAGTCCTGGCTTGTTTTTCATATATTTGAAGTTTTTAAAAGATTGCGAATACTAGACCATCTTGCATGGCAGATTACAAGAAGTCTTAGTATGATGAGCTCCCACTCCACAGACATGGCACTGCCAGGTGTTACAGTACCTCACTTATTCTCTTCTCTGCCAGAATCGCCATGATTATATATATATGTAAATTTCTTAATTCTGCTAGAAGAGACCAGACACTATTGGCCTTTAAATTGTACAGATTATCCAAAATACATAGTTCTAGAACTTCTAATGTGGGTGAATCAAAAAAACGTAAATCATTGAAATTGAAACGCCCCAGCCAGGCAAATACCGCGAAATGCCCCCCCCCCCCCCCCCGGCAAATACCGCGAAATGAAATGCCCCCCCCCCCCCAGGAAAATACCTCTAAAATAAAATGCCCCCCCCCCCCCCGGCAAATACCTCTAAATAAATTGCCCCCCACGCAAATACCCTCATATAACCCCCCCCCCCCTCATTAGCTCATCCCCCCTAATAAACGACTAGCGCCTTTGGCGCTGGGGGTCATTTTAAAAAGTATACAGGTTTTTGCCTAACTTCATAGCATGGGTTGGGGGGGGGGGGGGGGGACAGCCACCTTGCACTACAGGCTACTAAATATACTACATTGAGACTCCTACAGAGCAGATGTGAATATTCAAATAGGTGTTTGAGGCCCAAGCTATGACAGACTTACAGTGTCAATTTCAGCGTGATTTAGGGACCAGCGAAGCCTGCGACATCTTTAAATGGCGGAGGCTGCTGGAGTCTGCAAACTACAGCACTAAATAGAAATAAATCATAAAAGAAAAAGCAGATCTGAGTGAAGAGCTACAAAAAAACCCAGCAGGTTTAAATGGTTATGCACACGGGAATCTCACTCTCATGGCAGTTCAATCTCCATGGACAGGTCTGGTTCTGTGGGGGAGCAACTCCAAGCATATCCTATCGAAGTCGTGCCTTTTCATATATAGTAGGTAAAAATGTTTGGGACAATTAACATCCGAGAACGTTCTTCCATATTACTATGGAGAAATCAGAAAAAACTGAACATTCTTAAAATTAACAACTTTTGTTTGTTTGGTTTGATTTAGCGTCCAGTCAATACAGGTGTTGCCGTTCAGCGCTGCCTAACAGCCCACTGCCTAGTTACACGGCCGCTCGGACAAACCTGGCCAAGTCTGGCTATATGTGTATAGAGAACACAGCAATCACACCTAATGTGTGAACGGTGGGTGTGGTTGCAGGAGTGTTGTTTTCTGACAGATTAAATTGCTGGAACAAACTAGAGTATTGTATCAATGAGTCTGAGCTGTCTAAACTTTATAGTTGGTAATTGTTTTGGTTTAAACTTGGAGAAAGATAAGCATATTATACCTAGGCCTGCCAAGGTATTACTGTGGTTGCAGTTTCGGTGTCCCTGAGTTATCTAAGGTATATCTAAAGTATCATTGAGGTGATATACATGTATGATACATCAAATTGAAGCTGGAATACCATAGAATGCGAGTAAATCACTGTTATCTCTCTGCAAATGATATACACGGGTATTATCAACGTATTACGCTCATATACTGAGTCATCCCATGCTAAAGAATACGTTGCCAGGGGTATGTTTGGCTGCAAGCATTGCGTAACCAACCAGATAAAGTGCGACACCGACCTATGGAAAAAGGCCTATTATTATAGGTCCTTACCAGACTTTCTCAAGGTTCTTTTACACAAGAACCTTGAGGCTGAGTTCGTGGTGACTGAATCTATGTGATGAATTCAGGTAGAAATCTCATCCCTACACATTTACTGAGGTGAGAGTTCTTTTACTCCCCACACCACATGTGGTATGAGAAGGAGTGGCCTTTGATATAATAGTATATATCTACCACTACTGGGTGGGACTTCAAGCATGATTTTCGTACACCAGTACTGCAGTAGATCATTCAATTTTTATTCATGTTTTTGTTGTTTATTCTATTTCATTATTTGTTTTCTTCTAGACATCCAAGTTTGATTTTGATACAAATAATGCATATAAAGTTATATCTAAGAGATGATGTAGCGGGTCGTTTAGAGCGTCTCTAATTCAGTAATTATTAATATAACTACTGGTTTTTAACTGATCAGTGCCTGTGGCTATTCGCTGTGGCTGAGCAGTCTAAAATGTAACGAACTCAGCCTCAGTGAGATATAACATTCCCGCGCTGTCCGTGTCCAGTATAGACAAGAGTTGTGTGTATATAATATAATACGGTCAACACAATACACCGTTGTCTTGCACATTATCACCATCACCCGCCAGATGGATGGCACTTGGCCAGAGATCGTCCCCGGGGTTTTGACAGCTGAACCCCGGGGAGAGAGCCGAGGGAAAACGGGGCGGTCGCCCCGCCCCACTCGACAGTTAATTAATCTACATAATAGCAGGATGATATCCATGATTTCCAAAGGTAAAAACATATCGGGCATGATAATATGAGCCACGTAGTTAAATGAACTTTAATTATATAAGTGAAATCATAGAGAAAACCTTACCTTTTAGTGCCACCAGATGTTCCTTCTCGCGTGATGCCTCCATGTTGTTGATGATAGTGTCGCAGTAAAGGGGATGGTGTCCGGCGAATATTATCCAACTCAACTATTTTTATTAGAAACAAATAATTAATATTCCCGTATAAATGAGCTATTCGTCTTTTTTGGCATATTATACAGTATATCAAGTATACTTATAGGGCTGTTTTTATTTAATAAATCCTACCCAATATTTACTGCGGAAGATGTCAATAGTAAATATGGCTTCCGGTGGATATGCCTACTCCAGTTTTAACTTCATAAATACAAAAACCAACATAGAAAATGTACGTAGTATAATTTCATTCTAGAAATATGTGCCATGTGACCGTAAATCTCTCATTGAAATGTACAACTAGCCGTTTAGTCACGGTAATGCTAAATAGTTCTTTTTCATAGAGGTCGGAAGAGACGGTCAACGCAAATGCTTTGCTATTTGTCTAGTTAGAGGTCTAGATCGAGGTGGTGAAGAAATTATAATCGATCTATTAGAAATTGACCTACTAACGGGTTTTTAGTAAGGGATGCAGGTGACCTATCAGTGCCAGGATCTGTGTTAACAGGTCAATTGCACTCACACCCCAAGAACCCCCAAACATAGGGGTTCAAACATAGTTATGTTGGAGTCACAAGTGAACTATCTACAGTCTACACCGTCTACACTCACACTCACACTCACAGTCACACACACTGGCCTCTACGATCTTAGGTTGAAGACATTCACGAATGTCGTGACTAAAAAGACAGGGCCCAGGGCCCTGGCTCAGTTGGTAGCGCTAAATCTCAACCCCAGGCTCAGTTCGCACCTCTGGCTCAGTTCTCTTGCGGCCTCAGTTCTCCAGGTACCTGGCACAGTGAGTCATACAGTCAAGCCGTGTCCTTTTCTGTTGATCTTACTCAGTGACAGCATTTCTAGAACATATTTTGAGGGATTTTTCAGTAAAACTCACACATTGAGAAATGTGCGTATTTGATATTTAATCAAATGCGCACATTTCTCATTTAATAGAGGGGAATCTCATATTTGTGTGGGCATAATTCACAATTTGGAGAGGAAATTAACTGATCATCTAGAGGGTTCATGGACGCCTTGAGCCCAGGACGATTTGAGCCCTGGACGTCTTGAGCCTTTCTGTGGACGCCTTGAGCCTACCCTGTGGACGCCTTGAGCCTACCCCATTTCGGTTTTCTTGAGCATCTAGGTGTAAAAAACTTTGAAAAATGCACTTATACTGGTTTATAATAATATATACTCAACCCTAACCCTTACCCAACCCTAACCTGCCAATCAGAACTAAAATAGGGTAGGCTCAAGGCGTCCACAGGGTAGGCTCAAGGCGTCCACGTTTTCGCGCTGACAGGAGGCTCAAACGGTAAAAGGCTCAAGGCGTCCAATTCCCATCTAGAGAAACCAAGACATTCTACGGCCTCTGTCTCTGTGTGTACGGTACTCTGTGTAGGTGTATCTAGATTCTAGTTGTATTTTTCAATTTCGGTAGTCTCTGCCCGTATGACTATGAGTCGGAGGAAATGGTGTGTTACACCAACTAGGTCTGATACCCGATCTAGATATGTATATGTCTCTGGGTTTCTTATCAGTTATCATTGCATATCTTAAACACTGGAAATGATTTATAATCAGAAAAGATGCGCCCCCCATCTCCTGCTACTCTATACGACCCTCTATACTATGTGTAAAGAGTATGGAGCTATACACGCTGTGCGACTTACTTGAGGCTCTAGCCTGTTGACGGGTACGAAACAGATGTGGTGTGGTTAGAGATCTCTGGTCAGTAGGCCAATGTTTCAAACGAGTAATATTAGGGTCACATTTCCATCAGATTTACAAATGGTGTGTTACACCAACTAGGTGAATTTGGTGTACACCAACCATACGGTTTTGCCAGTAGATCTGGCCTGTAGCAAGCGACGACCTAACAGTTTCAAAGCTTGGGCATGATTTTAGCACCAGAGTGTGCTATGATACACATTCATAACAGTAATGCTTATCTTAATTTACCTTCATTATTTGGTTAACCACAGTATTCAGCGGATATTTGATGAATTATTATCCTCCCGTTTAAATCCCAATTCGCCTAGCTGGTGAAACGCAAATTATATAGTATCTCAACATTGTGTTACAATTTATATAGCATTTGTGTTGATTGACATCATATTCACAATTATTCGATTCATAACCCTTCGATTATAGAATACCAGAGAACCCTGTACCAGTGAGGACCTGGCCCAGAGGAGAACTCAACACCTAGGAGAACTCCGCACTGGGAGAACCCGGCACCGGGGAGAACCCGGTCCTGCTATAAAATGTTATGTCTTGAGATAAATGTATATATAAATATACAGCAAAACTTTATCATAACAATTGACAAGAGAAATTACTATGTGGTATGTTTATTTTTGAATTCTACCCAGGGCTGGTTTCTCCTAGAAAAGCCTGTGCCAGGTTCTTCTCGGTGTTGGGTACTTCTAGAACGGCCGGGGGCAGGTGCCCCGATGCTGAGTTCTCCTGTTAGCTTTAAGGCCGTGCTCCACTGCAGCCGATCCTGTGGTGATTGGGTGGCGATCATTTGGTCGCTGGCGGCTCAGAAACCTAGTCGCCGATAGTGGGGCTGCAGTGGAGCTATAGACCCTCTTCACACTGGCGCCATCTTGTAATGGCCGCCTAAGTAGATGGAATGAAAACGAGGCGAGCCCTCTCCACTCAGTTCTGAGTGATAGTCAAAAGCTAGTGTTTTTCTCACATGAAAGATGGAAATAGCTCTCACGTAATAAATAATCGGCCGATTTTTATAAACAATACATTGTTAGGAACCTGAGACTTTGGCCTATCTGCTGATATATATATATATCAAATACCTGTGATATGAATAGGATTTCCTGTCAGAGATTAAACATCAAAACATTTTACATTCCTGTTTTCACAGTAATTTAATGAAAAATCTATCGCGATGACCTATAGAAATAAACATCCTATCTTATTAGGCATTTCAAGACGATTAAAATGATACCAATATTACCAGGTTGTGATAGATATTTCCTGAGCTAATGGACTAATGATGCATCAGTTAATTGTCAGGAAATTTGGGAATTTGTCATAAAAAATTTAAGTTTTGAAAAAGTCAGGGAAATTGACTGTTGTCGGGGAAATCTGGAATATTTAGGTCTAGTCATAAAGAAATCAATATCTCTGACACTCTTGAGAGTTGTGTATATTTAAGAAAATTAGGTAGATCTGTACTAGTTGTATTCTTGGCCCAACAAGTAATACTGACTCTAATATAGTGGGTTATCACAATATTTGTTGCTCCATTATCTCAGGAAATATTTATCACAGACTGACAATATGGGTATCATTTTCATCGTCTTCAAGTACCTAAGAAGATAGAATGGTAATATCTATAGGTCATCACGATAGATTTTTCATGAAATCAGTGTGAAAACAGGAAGGTAACATGATATGTTTTCTTTTTTCACCAAAATAATTTGGATGTTCAATCCATGACTGGAAATCTTAGCCAAAACACAGGTATATGATATTATACCAACAAATAGGCCCAAATGTTAGCTCTTTAACAATGCTTTATTTATAAAGATCAGCCTGTTATTCACAACACAACAACAAATTACATTTTTACTAAATCTGTATTTATGGGTCTGAAGCCATGCTGCCGACCCAGGTCATGTATCACGCCTTGTTTTCGAATGCAAGCATGTTTTAATAAACATTGTGAAAAATTGTTGAAACTTCTACAAGAAAAATGTAATATCTTTAGACGATTACGAAGGTTCCTTAAGAAAAACACGGCGTTGAATGTACTGCGTACATGCTTGTTACCAATAGCAGATCATGGGTCGTTTTTATTAGAAGGTGCGAATATAGGAATTAAAGAAAAATTAAATAAGGGTATCTATAGGGGTTTAAGAATAGCATTAGGGAAAGAGGCATACTCGGGAGAAAAATACATAAGAACAGATGATTTGTTAGCGAAATGTAAAGTTATACACCCAGATGTTCGAAGAAAAATGTTATTGTTGGGCATAATAAGAGGATTGTATAAATTAGGAGGTCTACAGCTTAAAAACAATGAAAATGAAAGACCACAGACAAGGGAATCAATTAAAAAATTGATTTATTTATCAAGGCCGAAAAAGGAAAAATTCAGGAAATCTAGTGTCTATAAGGGTATCGGTATCTGGAATGCATTACCCAGAGAAGCTCAAGAAACAATGTCTAAGAATCAATTTAAAAAGGTATTACTGAACAGATTGTTAGAATAAGATGATAAAGGCAAAATGGTAATAGGCACATTGTATATGTGAATAATGTACTTCTTACCGAAATGGTAAGTTGCTGAATATATATGTAAATAAGAAATGTATTTGATAAGAACTATTCATGTATCTTCATTTCATTGTATATACCATTGTGTTAAGTTGGTGGTGGTTCCTTTTGTCATATTTGCAAGGAAGAACGATGTATTACGTCGAGAGCAATAAAGACATTTAAAAAAAAAAAAAAAGGGCCTAGATACATGCAACCAGCGCAAACCGATTGCAGCGCCACGCTTATGTGCAAGTGGTGAATTGTCGGAACTCCTAGCGGTCTCTTAGAGACCAACAATCGGCGCAATGGAGCACCATCTTTATGATACCTATTGGCAGCACAAACACAGGTTTGACAGAGGAGACTAATATTCTAAGAAAATACATACAGGGTACTACAATGCATTGGATAACCGTTTTCAAGTCTCTCTGTCCTTTTAGTTAGGAATCTGGTGCATAATACAGAGTCTGTTGGAAGGTTGGGGATTTAAAAAAAAAAAAAAAAAATCCGATTGCCAGCGTATCGCACACCTCCATGAGGAAGAGATACGTAGGACGAAAGGGAACGATTTTTCCAAACAGATACTGACATCTACCACCGATTCTCACTGATCCGATCGAAGATAATAATAGGAAACAATAATGTCGCTGTCTTATACCCTCCCGATCACACCTCCCCTCCCCCCCCTCCCCCCCAAAAAAGTTTGATAACTTCAGTTCTATTTATGATTAGGATTACCAGAAAATCCAAATTTGTGATTACCTTGATCTCATCACTTGATTATAATTGTTATGTACACTGATTGAAAACTGTATATTTTGGTGACCGTATCTAAATTATAAAAGTAGTTTTTTGTTACATTTGCAACCATTCCTGTCCTGAGAAAGGTGTGTAAAACTGCCAAAACGTCGACCAGAATGGAACAATAAGTTTAACTGTCGAATCCAGGAGTGGACATCCATTTATTACGGGGAGTATAGAGTTAGACAGTCTCTAAATCTACACTTTATAAATCATACTCATTTGTTTTTGTCACTATCACAGTAGGCTCTGTGCTGGCCGGTCGTATCCTTCCTTGTCTCTTCCTAGCTATGATATAAATTAGTAACTATACCAAAGGTAATAATTTTGCTCACCAGGTGGAGTGTCGGGTGTGTGATGACGTCTTCAGCCTGCAGGGGGAGCGCGTGCCGCGCCTGCTTCACTGCGGGCACACGGTGTGTCACCAGTGCCTGACCCGCCTGCCGTTGCACGAGACCACCCTCCTCTGCCCGTTCGACCGCCAGCCTACTGAAGTGGGCGACTCTGGAGTATGGAGTCTGAAGAAGAACTTCGCACTTATCGAGCTGCTGGAGAAACTACAAGATTCCTGCAGTAAATCTGGTATACAATGGAGTGAAGATTCCCTGGCCAAAGAGAAAGAGGTAATATAACCTACATATATTTTATCAGAAGTAGAAGGCTTCAGTAATGTACTCTCAAATTGATTTAAACATGCATGATAGATGCTGGTAAATTTGGGAAGTTACAATAGTCTGAAGTTGTAACCTGTCTGAAGCTGCATTACATTTATTTACTGAAATTGACTGAACTATTTATGCTGTAGGTTAAACCTAGAATATTCCATGCTTTTAAGGCATTTCCAGCAAATGTACTCAATTTGAAAAGACAGGCCAATGACAAAATTCTACATTGTCCCTATACATGTACAGTGATGCAAATGGAATAAGATAAGGTTTGATGCTCTTGTGTGTGCAAAATTTCTCGTTTGAGTCTATCACCAGTTTTTATCATTTTGTCTTTATCTGTGCCAAATATTGGATTGAGTTATCGTTACTTTATTTTATTAACTGGCATTGATTTTATCTGTCGTAATTATGATGTGTAAACTGGACATTTCATATAGATTAATACCTCGTTGTGATAAAGTTCCAGGGACTGGAGAAATGAAGGGTTATGTCAGAGTTTTGTTATGTCAGGATTCTCGATGGCCAGTCGAATACACAGTGTTCAGATTTTTTTTTCAGTGCAAATATCTCGCTTTGCTCAGAAAAAATTAACAGAATTTTGCTAAAAAATACTTTGTTATAACAGAATTTCTGTATCATAGAAACGCATAGGAGAAATTGGACTCGACAGATTACGTTATTGTAACAGTGTTTCTTGTAACGAAATCTTAATCTTTATGTTCCGTTATTCTGTTATCATCGTGATTCTCAGTATACAATTAATGGTGAATATACATGTATTCCAGCTCGCTATACCGTGCGATGAGAATGAGCAGCATCTCGCCGTGCTCTACTGCACCACGTGTGGCACACACCTCTGCCTCGAGTGCTCCGAAGTCACTCACTCCACGCGGACTCTCGCCAAGCACAAGCGAGTCCCGCTATCGGAGAAACCTCGCGAGATCCCGAAATGCACATATCATCCGATGCACCTTGTGGAGTTTGTCTGCCTCGAGAAGGAGTGTCAGAGCTCTCCGTCACACGCGCTCATGTGCTACATCTGTAAAGACTACGGGCGCCACGTTAAGCACAAGGTACTTCTTGCGTCACTAATACAACTTTAAAAAAATCAGAGATGGCAGTTTTCTATTTCCCAAGGAAAGGTTTTCATTATATATTGCATTAAGTACAATGTGGTTGCTCGAACTGACAACTTCGCCCCCTGTCATAGATTTAATCTTCAGATATAGAATTAATATTAAAAGAGCCTATTTCATTGCTATTAGCAATTGCTATTAGCTAATTGCTATTAGCATTGTAGCTTCAAAGTTACCCAAATCAGAAATACAGTGCCATTCTACTACAGGCCAAACCCTTTATTACCATAATGAATCTTCATATTTTTACAAAAAGTAAGTATTCGTATAATTACTTATATGTATGTTGTTTCCAAGGCCACCCAGATATCATTGCAGCCATATACACGAATGTTTATGAGATACGTACCGTATGTAGAGATAAAACACCTCTGATGTTCTCATATGACGTCGAATCTATTGCTTTGCAAGTGAGAAATGTGACAATGTGATTACAGTTAGGTATATGATATAATATTATTTTGCGTGTGCACTTTTCCTGGGTCGCAAAAATAGGAAATTGTCTATTTAGAGCCTCTAAATATATATTGTATGTATAGAATCCTGTTATATAAATCAGAAATGGCAGTTTTCCGCTTTTCCAAAGGAATCATTGTATTAATTTCCAATTTATAAAATTCTTTATAAAACAAAGATGAATTGAACCTAATTAATGCCAGTTAAACATTGATTTAAACCTCCCCACAAACTCCAAACCCCATTATAAGGTCAGCACTGATGTGTTTTCCATATTTTTTCAGTCTCTCTGATGCGTTTAATTTACCAAGAAAAATAAATCCGTTATTTTTGATGACCATATCTGACATCCATGATAAAAAAAAATCCTTCCTACATTTAAGCATGCGTTACTGGAGACGGAGGCGGAGGGTGTGCGGTCCTCCATGATGAACGCCATGCAGAGAATCCGCAGTTTTGCAGACGAGGTCATGGAGTGGGCCAACAAGATCGGGTCCGTGATTCAGCAGATCGAGGGTGGCTTACAGGTGGTCACCGACACAGATGGCACACAGAGACCCGTTCAGGTTCTTCACCTTCTTGTCCTTTCCTTCTTTTTCCATAAATACCCATTAAATAAACCCTATACCAATTCTGGTTCTACCAGAGACTGTCATCCTTAGCTTATACTATTTAGATGGAATGCATAGGACTTGGCTAAGTGTGGTCTTAATCTAAATAGAAAAAAGAAATTTTTTTTATAGTATTTAGTTCGTTATAATTCCGTAATGGAACAACATATTTATGGAGGGAAACTATGTTCCGGTGAAAGGAAGTCAAAGTTACGAGGTAAGGCTTGGAAAAATTACTGCCCAAGGCCTTGGCCGTGGGCAGTAATTTTTCCAAGCCTTACCGAGTAATTTTGACTTCCTTTCACTGGTACCTGGTTTCCCTATTCCTATATACCTTCAAATGTGGTTTAATAACGATAATTAGCGTTATTTGCTCATCCACCATCAAACCTGAAGCAAGATCCAACCTTATCAAGTAACTTGACACTTTATGTTTACTCCCCACTGCGCTTTTCATATGAATTTTGTAAGAGACAATCTGATTGGTCTAAATGTCAACCTTGGGTAGTATACGGCAACCTTGGGTAGTATACGGCAACCTTGGGTAGTATCCATAAGTTACTCTACCCCCTAGAACGTGGTGTAAGCATAGAGTGTACAGCCATAGGTATATAGGAATATTATTAACCAACTTCATTGCATTAATGCGAACCTATTTCCGCCAATCATATTCGTTTCTCTTATGTCCCTGACACAAAAGCAATAACCAGGTATCTGATAAGCCTTTTTATTAGCGAAAGCTCGAGGATTATACAAATTGCTTCACACTGCCATATGTGGAAAGGCTCTTCTTTTTTCAGTTTACTTTAGGCTAACGTTCATGGATCACTCATAGCATGAATACAGTAAAACGTATCAGTTCCCTAAAGCCACCTTCAGTGTAACCCTAGCCGCAACTGAGTCACAATTCATAGTTATGAAAGCACATTCAGTCTTGAAATTATTACTGGAAATGAAAGTGAATTTTACATTTTCCCTATCTCCTCGTGTCTGTGATTAGTCAACAAACTGTAGAAGTATTTATGTGTCTGGATAGAATTTTACGTCTACCTCAAGGCTCAGTCATGCTGCTGTGTTTCCTGCTTGTCTGTCATCCTCATGTCATAGATTTGATCTCACCGTGGTATGACCGAGGCAGATGCTAACAAAATCAACCAACCTCTTCAGAGAAAACAATTTCGGTGTTTCTTTTATCATTATTTACCTATCCACGAATGTCTGCGAATTACAAACCATACGTACAGATATATTACGTCCCTACTTGACAAATAGGTTCCTGTTTGTTTTTAAATTGACAAGTTTATAAGTGCGAAACATGATTTATCTTGATTATTGTTAGGTTTATGATAACACCAAAACCACTAATAAACCCTCGTAACAATTCAGTCCATCTATCCACCCTAACCCTAATTTCTCATAGTACATGCTTAACACATAGTTTTATTATGAAGACGTGGCTATGTACATCTCGTGGAGCAGGTGAAGGGTTCAGCAGACCTCTCCCGGCAGCGCATCAAGCAGTACTTTGCAGAGCTGCACGAGTTACTCAGAAGGCAAGAGAAAGCAGCCCTCGTCGTAGTCGAGACACACATCCGAGAACGACTGTGTGTCCTAAAACAGCAGCAGGAGGACATGGCTATCCTGCTTTCACAAATCTCAGCTGTGTGTCAACAGTGTGACAAGACGATTCAGCAGGTAGAATACACTACACATAGCTATTCTAATGTGGACTCCGCCAACAGCACCCCAATGCCAAACATTGTTTATGTCACTACAGTAGAACCCCTCTTAAGGGGACACCCTCCGTTCCGAGCCAACTGTCCCCTTAAGCGGGGTGTCCCCTTAAGTGGGGTTTTCAGTCTGCCAATGGTTATACAATAGAGAATACCTACATAAATGAAGGAAACGATGGTTAATAGGTTAAAAGGTTTATTAATAATATATAAATAAGCAAATACATATCAATTATACAATATATATGAATATAAATGAATATAAATGTATTAAATTAAAAATAAACTGTCCAAGTCGATGTCCAGGTCAATGTCCAGGTCAACTGTCCAGGTCAATGTCCCCCCGTAACTTCTGAGAGAAATCAGCGGCCGCATAAGCGACTCACCGTGAGCCGCCCTGAGCCGCGACGGCTCACTGAATACCGCACCTTCAAAGCCTCCAGCCCTCCCTGTGTCGCCCACAGCTAACCTGTAAGCGGGCCTCTAACCCCCTACCGTCAACGGGTCCGAAAGTCACTGGATTTTCAGTGTTTTTGATATGATGTCCCCTCAAGAGAGGTTTTTATGCATTTCTGTACCGAAAAACTGTCCCCTAAAGCGGGGTGTCCCCTTAAGCGGGGTTAAAATAAACTCTTAATAGAGGGGAAAATTTCCGTTCCGAGCAAATTGTCCCCTTAAGCGGGGTGTCCCCTTAAGCGGGGTGTCCCCTTAAGCGGGGTGTCCCGGAAGAGGGGTTTTACTGTACTTTGAAATATTCAAAAATCGTGGAAATGGGGTAGGATAAAATCTAGGCGCCACTCTTGTTAGTTTGAGTCTATTTATGTCACTCATTTTGTTGGCTCCGTAATCTCACTAGTCTTTCACTCGTGAAATTACGGAGCGAACAAAATGCATGACATAAATAAACTAAAACTCAAACTGGTGACGTCTCTTGATATTACTTCACGGTGTAATATATCAACATTCCTTTGTCTACATCAGCAATGATTTTGTTTGTCTTCCGGCGATTGGTATTCTAGATTAAAATTAAACAGATTCTATTTTTTTTAGAAATCTTTCCTGTTCCATAGTGTGTTTATGAAGGAAAGTATATGCAGCTAGCTACTAACTTTAATAGAAGATAATGCCTTGAGGCACAAGGCACTTGAGGCACTTGATGCACCTGCTTTAAAGCATTATTTATAATATATCAGATAAAAATGAATCGACAAGCATTAATCTTTTCACCAATAATGAGCTAGACAGAATTCGTCGCACCATACCACTTATCTGCATGACATCCATTGACACAGGATGACACGAAGGTGGTTCTAGCTCGGTCAGAAGTGATGACATTACTGGATACGGTGCAGAAACAGCAGCAGCAGTTCTCCGACCTTCCCGAACAGCTACACCTTGACCCGACCGTACCAATCACCTTCACCAAGGACAACCGGGTACACATTGGCCCCAAGATGGAAATGCGCGTGGTCACCCTAGGCCTGGACAACGCCGGCAAGACGAGCATCCTCTTCCAGCTGAAACAGAATGAATCCATCACCACCATCCCCACAATAGGTGAGCTCCCAGTTGTGGAGACGTGGCAGATGTGTTATTATCTCACCCTGGCATTTTTATCAATGGGCTTAATGTTAGCAACTTATACTGCACGGCTGGGAAGGTATTGTCAAGAGGAAATCAACAAGTTTTGGTCAAAATTGTCATTCTCCATGAGTTTGATGCAGAGAAATATGAACGAGGGAACAGTCGAGTGAATATTATGTAGTGTTCAAACGAGTTGGAGAACAACCTCTTTGACCCAAAACGATTTGCTTATTAGCAGGTGGACAGTTGGTTTTTATGTTATGACTATAGCCTACTGTAGTACACATGCTTGTAAAGTCACTAGATGACCTGACCACATTTTTGCTTTTTATAGCTAACTAAGTACAGATAGGAATATGATTTCTGTTTTGGAAAGAAGGTTTTATGGTGGTACAATGCCTTACAGTTTTAATATTTAGTATTTTGGCATGGATTTAAAAAAAAAGTGAATTCAGTTTGGGGGGGACCTTTGTAGTCACAGGTCCATTTTTAAGAACTCCTTTATGGACATATTTCTACCCCTTAAACTGGTTGAATCAGAATATGATATACCTCATTTGAAAGAATAAAAAACAGTAGGTGCTAGAAAGTGGAATTTTCTAGGTAGATTCTATACTTACAGAGATATTCAAGTATTTGTTGAAAGTGGGGGGAATCTTCAGTGAACTGGGCATGCTCAAACAGATGTTTACTCAATATTGATTTACAGTGAGCATTGGTGTAACATTTAGCATCTCCATAAGTGGCACTGACAGTTGCTTACACTCTAGGAAGTATCATTATTTAGGTGAAATGTATATTTGATGGGCTATTCATGTATTTTTGCCATATAGGAGGGGGGAGGCATCAGGTGTATGAGAGGATGGTTTATTCAGCATATTTACACATAAATAGAAGTTAAAATGGTTCATAACTTTGTTGTAGGAATCAGTCAAGACCCAGTCAAATGATATTGTTTTGTAAAATCATTTATAATGTCATTTACCACCAGATATTGGCTTGACCTACTTTATTGTTGTATATAGGAACAAAGTTTTTGTTGGACCACATGGGCAGGCAGCATGCAGACAGGTCTGTGTGCACTCATCCATGAGGCAAAAACGTTCTATAAATAGACATTGCCAATTGAATCCCCTACAGGTAGCTAAATATATGTGTGCACTGATCCATGAACAACTGTGTTCACAGAGGAATAGGCCTTTAAATAGCCCATCAATGCAGGTCCTTCCCTATTCCCTCCCTCCCTCCCTCCCTCCCTCCCTCCCTCCCTCCCTCCCTCCCTCCCTCCCTCCCTCCCTCCCTCCCTCCCTCCCTCCCTCCCTCCCTCCCTCCCTCCCTCCCTCCCTTATTTAGAATTAAGATATCAAAATATTTTCAGTCAACAATTTTAAACATGTGTTAAGCTACTTATAGTGAGTTTTAAATGCGTCCACCTGCTTATTTGGCCTTTTAAAGGCCAATGATTCTATTTGGAAATGCACACTTAGCTCTTGTTGTATTTATCTCACCTCTGAATGGATGACACACATGTTATAGACAATGGAGAACAGACTACAATACTCATAGGGGCATGGAGAACGAGTTCCCAATGTTAAACCTATGGGACAAATTCCAGAGGTGAGATAATGCCCAATACTCAATGGCTAATTGTTTGAAGGTTTTTTTTATTGATCAATAATGTTTGTGATCATATATATGGGGTAAGATAAAAATTAGAAATATTACATAAGTTCATAGGAGTAGCCTTCTTTTTTTTCTATGTCCATACTGACAAAACAGCATCATTAATCATGCAAATCTAAAATATGGCGAACCAACTTCACTGAAATTTCTGTTTGTTATCCAGGCTTTAACGTTGAGACGGTGGAATATAAGAACCTCAAGTTTACTATCTGGGACGTGGGCGGGCAGCAGAAGCTACGTCCACTGTGGAAACATTACTACTTCAATACCCAAGGTATGGTGTATATGCGTAGGAGAGAGGATATGATTTAACGTGAAATCGGGTACTGCATATTGGCCTAAATTCAATAAGTAGGACATGTTTACAAACCTTTTTTTTCTACTTCTAACAGTCTAAATGGGTTGTCTCTATGAACATCATAACCTGTGAATATGGAATCAATATTGTTATGCACAGCTGCTTAGCGATGTTTGACATTAAATTCAAAAGGAAGTACTGGTGAACGGTACCAGATTTTAAATCAAGTCTTGAATAAGAACATGACCATTTGGGTATATTACAAGGAATACCTTTCACATTTATCTAAATTGCAAGTATGTATATTTGCTTTGTAAAGACAAACAAAGACATCAAACTTATTGAAATACTAATAAAGTAAATAGTACCTAGATTTCAAATGTTTATCCTTGTTCTTTGGAACCCTAATCAGGAGAAAAGAGAACTGTGAGCCTTATGAGGAGAAGTCTCACTATAGAATTCAATTTTATACTGTAATGAAGACGCCAAGAGGAAATTACTGCACAAGCGTTAAGAAAAAACTTTATTACGTAACGAGGCTACAGCACCCGCCTCAGGGTCATCTGTGGATATCATCTTAATATTTATTAACGTCCGGGCCTCGCCTAAGACAGCTGGCTCCAGCGGACTCCAGAGCAAGAGTGACTCGACATCGAGCGGTGTGCCCTTATACAGGAACCTGTCGGGGAGCGCGTGACGTCACCTCTCGCGGGGTCTCGCCTCTCGGGAGAGCTCCTGAGAACGGCGCGTCTCCAGAACGTGTGGAGAGGGACGTCACCTGTTCCTCGACCGCCGCTACACTACCAATATTCATAATATTGTTATTTGGGCAAGAAACGAAACAATTCTGGCCTGACAAGAAGTGAGTTGACACGATTGACTCAAAGGCTTGATTCCATTTACCAGAATTACGTCCTAATCAAACCACGATCCTACTCAGGCCCTGTGTAGTTCCTATTCGGGTCAGTGCTGAAGTAACCCACTGGTTAGGGCCTGAGTGGTGATCGGCACCAACATCGGCCAACTGGAATCAAACCTTTAAACGATAGGCCACTCAAGGCTGATACCTTATGCTTTTTTTTTCTTTTTTTTCTTTTTTTTTATTAACTTTATTAAAGGACAATTGTGTTTTACAACAATCACCGAAATTCGGCAACAATGCCGTTCTTCCATTCGGGCCCTGCAGTTGGCGTCTTACACTCGTTTGTCAGTCTAACTAAGTAGATAGTGACAACATCAGATGTACTAGAATGTCAGCTTACATTTGGTAGGATGATTTGATTTATAATGAAAATGGGGATGATAATGGGGTGATGTGATGACAGCATTAGCAGAAAATACAAGACTAGATCTAACTACATACCCATCTTAGGATAAACATTATGGTAATACAGTAGTTCAGGCCACTTTATGACCCGTCTAACAGGCATCGTACATTCAATTCACTGAACAAAGATGGACATCAAGAGCAAAGCATGAGTGTTATAACAGCAATATATGCGCTATAATCATTCTTCCATAAAAGTGATTTAAAGATAAACTAGACTCGCTGCTCACTAAGATACACTATTCTCTCTATTCACTACACAGATTTTAAAGTATAGCAATATTTAATACAGTTATAATAATAGGGTGTAATATCAGCAATAAAATAACAACTTGAAATGAAGTGAGTGTAGTATGCTGTCAGAGTATAGTATAGTAGTAAAGTTAATTACATGCTATAAACAAAATACAGAATCAAAATATAGAATCCACGGTCCCAGTTGCAGTCACAATCTGGGTATATGCTATAATCCATTATCCAGCAATGTTACATAGTTATCTCCAAGTCTTGGGTTGAATATATGAAAGGTGCAACACCCATGTACAGTGTATTTCAAAATACTGATAGAAAAGATATTCTGAAGTTCCTTTGTGAAACTAAGATTTTCGAAATACTATGAAACGTATATCAAAAGAAAGAGCTTTGTGGTTAGACATACTCCTTTAGGGATCAGTTGAATATAGTTGGAAAAAAGCTACGATCATATAAACTTCAAACAATAATGAAGTCTGGAAAGGACCTTTAATGGTCAACCGGACATCAAATCAATCAAATAAACAAATGAACCTCTATGCGAAGCTACACAAATTGTAATGGTGTCCCAACCTGTAGTTCGAAACATGTATCAGGATTCTGTATTTTTTGTAACTTTTATTTTGAGTGGAGGCTAGAGTAGGCTCTCAGATGTGCCTTCTTCCATCTGGCATCACTAGCCTGGTTATTGTTTATGCATTTCTGTACAGAGATAACAAAAATAAAAATAAAGGATGCTTTAGACAGATTTTAAGCAAATGGACCAACTTCTTGGTGGAACCCCGTGGCCGTAGAAGCACATCTGATAAAATAACATATTTCTTAATACACCTAGAATATGGAAAGCCATTCTAAAATATGAAATAACTTTAATTTTTGTGTGTGTGTAAAATTTGGTCAGCTTTGCTATAGAATGTACAGTAGTCGTTCTTCCAAGCAAATCCGTAAATCTAATCAGATGTACAGCATATTCATTTTCCCTTTCAGCTCTGATATTTGTTGTGGACAGTAGTGACAGAAACAGAATGCCGGAGGCCTATAACGCACTTGCCAAACTCTTACAGGAGAAGGAATTGAAGGATGCGTCTTTGTTGATATTTGCCAACAAGCAGGTGAGAGATATATAAAGTTGGGTTTACAAAAAGATATAAGACGGCCTTCTGAAAGGACTGCCTTTTAAAATCTCACTCACTCCAACCGATTTTTAGTTCACTAACTCATTTTTCAGGTGTGACTTTCTAGACATTCACTAAACAGAGATGCATCATTCCTTAACCAGCCTACCGAGACGTAAAACTACACAAACAAACAAACAAACAAACAATCCAGTTTTCCATGGAACCAAGCATTTTCAATATATAGAATTCGAATATACCTATGGGCGAACACTATTTACATCCTGCTGCTGCGGGTGTAGTAACTTGCATGTACTGCCCAAGGCTGACGTTTTATACCCAAGGTTGACCTGTGACCAAAAGCTATGATCGGTGAATTTTAAAATGGCTGACTGTACTGATTCAGGCTTTCCAAGACGGTTTAAAAACTCCCCATAGTAGCAAAGACTGTATAACAACTAACTATGGAGGTATTTCATATTGGACTATAATGCAAAAGATTTTATATAGTAGGACTAGCAACTTCGTCGGGTCCGAGTTAGGGGGAAAAATATTTTTTTTTAAACCCGAAAAGTCAAAAACCAATACCGGAATCGAACTCCCTACACCCGCATCCCTAGCCGAACACTCTGCTGATTGCTCCACAGAGCTAGATGTTTGAAGTGGGTCAAATACTTAAAGTGGTGGTGGGGGGGAGGGGTATCAGCGGAGTTTCGAAAGGGGTACTAGCGAAAGTTAAGATCCCATTGGTTTCTCACGAGAAAAATAGATCAGAAAACTACAATACTAAACTTTGATTTTGGCATGGCTTGAAATGAATTATAAGAGAAGAAGTTTGTCTGAGTATAGAAATACAAAAAAGAAAAACAGGTTCGAGTTTTTCCCTACACGAGAATCTCACTCCCGTGGGGCTTCAATCTCCCACCCTAGATCGGGTTCACTATGTCTCTATGTATGGGAGCAACTTCAAGCGGATTCGACGGAATTCTACCGTTATAAATATAGTAGGTAAATATTTGTCAAGGGCTCAATCAGTGTAATTTTGAAGCCTGTAAAATGTAAACATACTACATTGATGTGGCCATGACATTGCCGTGATATTGTCTCATAGTAACCTGCATAGCAACCTGCATAGTTGCTACGGAATCGGCGGGACAAAAACATATCAGTTGTACTTACTCGATAAGGGTAGTCATGGCTTCGGGAACTATCATAGGTAAAGAAATAACCATTTATATCGATATTTGGAGAAATATAGGAATAGGGAAACCAAGTTCCGGTACCAGTGAAAGAAAGTCAAAGTTACGAGGTAAGGCTTGGAAAAATTACTGCCCGAGGCTTTGGCAGACGGCGGTAATTTTTTACCTTGAAACTTTCATTCACTGGAAGATAGTTTCCCTCTAAATCGTTCCCCTGTGTAAAGCAATTATGGTAGAAAAAAAAGAAACTGCACTGTACTAGGAGTGCCTAACAGGAATATAAAAATATAAAACAGTTCATCCCATTATTTCATGTGAGGCTAGAATTAACATGAGAGGAAACTATATTCTCTCAGAAGTTAGATTAATTTGCAGATAATTCATCAAAGACACAAGAATCCCCTTCCTGTATTGATCTCTTTCTCAAACATAACGATAAAGGGAAATATTTCAATTATATCACGGACTTGGATCCATGATTTTATGTAACATAATTCCACAAATGACATATTTGTTGTAATAAAGTACACGTTTGGTTTGATGTGCGTTCAGAATTCATACTCTACTAAGGAGTTTCACTTCAAATAGTAAAATTTACTTTGTTGTATCAGACTTTATTATAACAGAATGTTTGCATTATAGAAATACATAGAAATAACTAGGACCAGTCAGATTACTTTGTATTAGCAGATTGTTATAACGAATCTTAATCATTTTCCCTCACGTTTTCTAGGATAAGGATGACTGCATGACAATCGAGGAGATGACGGAACAGTTCAACTTGTTCAAACTCTGCTGTAACAGGAGCTGGCACATTCAGGGAAGTGACGCGCGCACGGGGGTCGGGCTGCTAGACGGCCTGGAGTGGCTGTGCTATCAGCTGGTGGCTGCTGGTTTATGACCATTACTGTAGACTTGCTCCTCTCTTTAGTTTATGGCCAGTGTCTCTTGGTCGTTACTGTATAGACACACTCCCATCCATGACACACTTATGTAGAGCCATTCTCTCCTCTCCATAAACCCTCTGTTCCATAGATGCTTTATGTAGCAGGGCTCAGGATCTGACCATATCGTCTCAAGTGTATCACTTCCCTTTTCTTTAGTTAAAATCTGACTTAATTTCTTGGACTATAAAACCGTCTACAGTCTTATAGTTCGTCTTTAGGAGTTTAGAGGATCATCACTACCTTTTTCAATTTCCTGTTGTTAATTTTGTCGTGATCAACGTGGCCACATGATTTTCATCTTTGTTGATGTTTTCGTAAGCGTTTACATGAATCATTTACCTCATTCGATGTAGAATACATGGGGGTAAAGAAAATATTCAGAAAACGTTAACAATAATTCGTAATGGTAGTAATCATTGGTAAGTCTCTCTCCCTCTCTTTTCTTTACTTCATTTATTCATCACGGTATCCTAGAAACGTTTTTCACGGATGATTCTCATGAGGCCTCTTTATAAAACATAGAGGTTCGTTGTACAGAATCTCGTTCTCTGTCTTGTATTCCTCTCCAAGCTTGACTGATCGGACTGATATATTCCTGGCTCAGACCGTATGGTATACACTCTAATGTCTAAAACCTTAGGATTAATATTTTCACTCGCCATTTTTATGCTTCTCCACTACTTCCATATTTATGACCACCTGCCACATATATAGCAGTTATAAATTTTAGGGATTTGAAACTTTAAAAACAGCGGTGCGGGAGATTTGAAACTTAGTAGTGATTGGATAATGACATTGTTTTAGACCTATAGTATGCTAACTCACATGCAAACTTTAAACTAAAACTCATGCTGATATTATTCTGATTATTTTATAGATACGAACAACTATTAATGCAAACTTAAACCATATGGTGGACTTTCTTTTTGTCAAAGAATGGTTTATGAGCCATCTTTTTGTCTTGGTAAAAAGTTCATATCGCCTAAAAGTTCAAGAAATATGGAGGTGAGGCTCAAGTCCTGACAAAATTTGCATACAAGTTGAAATACCCCGGAATGTGTCCGGAGATGGGCAGATTAGAACAGCAACAAAATATACGTGATACTGATTAGATCGAAAGTTGTTACATCTTGTGTACGGAATTATTGTACATTTTCTCGATCGAGTTTCAGGTCGATTTAAGCAGTCTCAAATTTACAAATAGACCCCTCGTTGCGGTGTATCATAAGCCATTCTGACTCTTTCTTATGTTCTGAGTGCATTCATCTGGAAAACTCTTTACATTTATATTGAATATATTCTATAGGCAATGTTTATGTATAATACATATCCTGATCAGACAGTTGATACGTAATTATAATGGGATTTCTAGCTCTATTACAATACACAGTAACAATACAGGCACCATAGAACAGCATCTCTCAATGCCTTGCTTTGAAAACCTCTGCAATGTCAGGTTTATAAAACTTGTAAATCGATGATAGAGTTGCATGTGTTAAGAGAAGAATATGTAGAATATGGATACCCATCCACCCACCTTTGTTTTCCTTTAGATTGCTAACATTATTTGGAGAACTCGCTGGAAAGGAGATGATTTGATGCTGGTAGTTGGAACAGCTGATTGTAGGATAGCTCATGTCTGATTAGAGGAAACATCTATTGGATGGAAAAAGATGTTTCAGTGAAAGTGAAGAATGACGGTCCTCAAACGTGATTAATATATGCAAACAGATTTTGTTTATTTATTGTTTTATTTGTTGAGATTTTACAGCATTCTACAGGAAACTAACCTATTATCACACAACTTAGGCCTTTTGTTTCGTGTTCAAGGATTGAAACTTGCATGCTTTACTATTTTGGGGCTATTTGTGTCTATTGCTTATTGAAAATATAACCGTTTATTCAACATGAAGGTACTGTTATATGGTTTGTGGTCTAACACCTAACATCAACACTATATGACCTTATAATTGTAGTTTATACTAGTAACATTTTCAAATTACTCTTATGTGAAAGAGTTGGGATTCACGCAAATGACATTTATCACTTTAAAATGTTATAATTATCAAACAATATTGTATATTTCTCGTCGACGATGGCCAATGTAAGCCAAAACTTGTATCAAATGTTATCCTACCCTAATAAAAACGCCATAGGCTTAACATTGAGGGACTAATCGATGGGGCATGACATACAACGTTTTTATGCAACTATTCATTTGATCTAAACTCGTGGAGACGGGGTAGGATAAATACTAAACGGCCCTCAGTGAGAATCATTTTTGATTTATGCAACTCCGCCCGTAATGCTATGGAGTTCTTGCATAAATCCAAATTGACTCTCACCTAGGGCAGTTTCTACCAAGTATTGACCTTTATACGTTATGGAACGTTATCTAAAGGAAACTCTAGAAGTCGTAATATTATTTGATTTAACAAATGAAAAGCATCAGAAAGCTGTTGATCAAAATGAATCAGTCACTGGTGGCGTTTCTCTTCACTTGTTTGTGTAGCGCATAGCTGACGTAGTTCTGACGTCACATGCGGCATGTTAATGTCACCAGCTCCTCGGATACTACACTCGTGTGGAGTATTGAGATTGGTTTGCCTGATAAGGTGCATTACTGTGTCAAATAAAGCAACTAGAGTCAAGTATAATGTATGTGATTGTTATTATTCATATTAGTTTTCAGAGATGCCAGTAATCGGGTTATTTCAGGTTAAGGGCGTCTTCCAGCCGTCTGCCCATGAATCCTACTCTGTCAGGCGTCTGCCAAACGTGCTATATAAAGTGTACAAACCCACGAGCTTGTTTCACAGCCGACACCACACAATGGCCAGGTGGACTCTGGCAAAAGCCGGTATTTTTACCGTTTCATTGTCGTGCAGTCGACGCCATTTAGCATGTGGCCTCCTCCACCAGACCAACTTCTATAATTGCCTGACATGCGGCAACTATGTGTCAATTTAGTTTGACCGTGCTGTCAGCCCGATGGACAGTCCTGGGGCCTGTTTTTTAGTCGTGACCATTTCCTATAGTGACCAGTTGGTGACCGTTTGGAGACCTTTGGGTTCCAGAGATAAGTCGTCATAACATGTGCGAGCATTTAGAGGGGTAAACTGTCATGGTTACTGTTTTGGGTTCCAGAGTTGTGACCATTTAGCCCAAAATGGTGGCATATTTCATTTTATACACTTCCACTTTATCAAATGAAACAATATTTACTGCGATGAATTATCTATACCTGTTTTATCTAATTCCCAAATTTCACAATATTCTGTTGAGTAATATACATGTGAGACATGCTTTTGTTTTTGAATGGGCCTTGGACCAACAGTGATCATAACAGCTGAATAGTGACCGGGTCTGAGGAACACTTTTTGGACATGATCACTGGTTTGGTTGCCCAACTGGTCACTCTTTTGTAATCACTACAAATAAAGACGTCGCTGTCTGAAAAACAGGCCCCTGATTCCTTATAGAAGTGAACTTTACAGACATCTAAAGTACTGTTTGCTTACCCCACGCTCAGATACATTGAAATAGCAGTTAGAATGAGAGTAGGATAGGGGTTCTCAGCTTGTTTGCAAGCTCGGTACCTTTGTTATCTCTAGATCATCCTCTACAATTCGTAAACAGAGGTATGGGATCATTGCTAGCAGAATGACAGAGCAGCTAGCGTCATGTGCTGAAATGGAGCTGGCTTGGAATGTAGCACGCTTTATAGCAGAGTCTTGCGAGTACCGCGCCCTTCCATTGGAAGTGGAAACAGCATGGTTGTGACCAGGAGTGTATTCCTCCACGTTTACATTGAGCCATATCTTTCAGTATAAGAAGTTTTTGAGAAAAAAATTACTATCCTGTGTTTGCAGGAACACTGATCCACTATTTATTGGAACTCTATTGTAACAAGCTGACAAAAACACAACTAACTTGTTTTTACTGCAAAATGTGTGTATCATTTAAATTTCGGTGTATTATCAATATAGTCTGGCACCGAAAGGGGTTATACGTTGCTTTGTTGTCCAGAGTGGGTTTTTTTTCAATTTCAAGACGTGGCTAAACCGAACTACACCATTACGCAGCAAAAAAAAACAGACAGTGTTTTTTTTATGATTATTTATCTCCAGAATCCTCTGATTTCAAATCTGCATGGTGCAATTTGGGTTTGATCGAATCTATGAGATGAATGTATGAGAAATCCCACCCCTACATATTTACTGAGGTGAGAGTTATTTTACTTTCCACACCACATAGACATGGTATGAGAAGGATTGGCCTTTGATATAGCAGTAAATCTATCGCTGCTGGGGTGGAAGTCCAGTGCTCATTACCACTGAAGTAACTCCCCGCCCTGGTCGCTTTTGTTATGCTTGCGTGCAAGCATATCCGGTCTGCACCACGAGGAGGCGAGGCGACCAAGAGGTTGAACAGATTGCTAATTGCTGTCCACCCCAGTAGACCGCACAGTGCAATGCTGAGATATTTTGGCAATTCAAGTTATTAGCATTTGAAAAATATAAGTACTTCTGTACCATGACTTTAAATTGAATAATTAGATCATGATAGTAGAATTACGTAAAACGGTTGGATTTAGAAAAATTCTTTAAACACAGATAAGGAATCACAAGAAAATAACGTATAACACTCACATGTGGCTTTCTCATATGTATGTTAGTAATACCAAAAGAATTTTACGTCCACATTCTCCAGTAAATTGTCAGTTTCTTCAGTAAATTGTTTAATAGTTTTGGAATAGTTGCCTATACCTATTTTATAAAGGATCTCCAAGTCTAACTGAAAAAAAATGGACATTGAACTACCCAAACAAACAAGTCACTTTTCACAAGGTAGTAGTCACTCATTCATGGTGGGTGATGCTTTGAGGCATCAGGATGCCAGATTTGGGTGATCCCTTGAGGCATCAAGATGCCAGATTTGGGCGATGCCTTGAGGCATAATTTTTCAAGATTTATATAAAATTATTGATTTAATAATAACGGAATATTTGATCAATAAATATGAAACTTCCCTAGCACATAGGTATGTCCTATTATAAGATTGTATTGGAAAATAAATGGTATCGTGTCCTATCACATTGTAGTTCTAGCCTCTGCATTCCGTCTGTGGCCAATTTATTATTGTTTCTATTCGAAGAGATCAATCGTCTAAATTGCCCGTAATTGATAGTATCAGAATGACTGAATCCTCTGTTGTTGTAAGTAAAAAATGTGCTAGAGGTTCTGGATTTGTTTAAGCTCTTTTAACTAAATTCAGGCCTCAGTTAAGAGCTAAAATATCAGTTTTTATTATGTCAACAGATTTTCTCCTCTGGTTTACATTTATCTCAGGAATGACCGTTGGACATAAGAAAAAAGAATCCCATGCCTATATATCAATGGCAAGTCCTTCAAATACCAAAGCTTTGTGGTTTTGGAGGTAAAGGAACTCTTGCATAAGCTGATGTGTAGAGGTGGGATTTGGTCACTCCCTCTGTGATGTAAAGCCAGTGATAAACACTGAACCTTGAGATAGTCCCTATCTACCCTCAGGGTCCTCTGGGACATTAAACAATCCAACTATCAGGGATGTCAGCATCCCTTGGAAAAATTCCCTGAAGTCACTTGCGACCCCCACCCCCCACATCTTCTAGAAAAAATATATCAAAGACTTGTTCCAATCTAGAGAGGGGCATATAGGGTGCCTCCTGTAGCCACCGGGTAGGTCGGGTAGCATGCCTGTGGTAGCATTGACCTCATTACTGCCCACCCACTCAATCCCAGGGTGAACGATGATGTGAGTGTTGTGAACTTACACTCCCCCTACACATTCTAGGTTCTAACACGATTGGAAAGTTTCAGTGGGTTCAGGTAGTCATTGATATCCTATGGCGGTTTAACACACAGTGTGCCTTCAGGGACTCTCCCCGACTCTGCAAGGCCCTTGGGCCAACAGGGTATGACCAGTTGGGCACTGCTAGCGGCCGCCGGGTCCCCTGCTAGCGGCTGCCGCCTATACACCTCAGTTTGGGTAGTTTAATATGCAATATGTTCTATTAGACTTACACCTCAATTCAATGCAAATTTTGGATGCATGTAGAAGTGAGGAAAATCCATGAAATCCCCTGAAAACTGGCATCCCTGACATAGTTACTATGTACATGTATTCAGTAATGTTTGAAATCAAGACAGAATTCAGCATAATTTTTGTTTCAACCATTTTATATTCAATTTCATTTATATGATAGGTATTTACACAAGTTGTTGGGAAAATACATATTCATGTGGCATTCTGATGAAGAAGCTACATACAACTTTGCACCTTTCGTTTTATATTGTGACTACGTCACCGTGACAGTCCGTCACAATCTGTGGACGCCATCTCCTCGTAAAGACGTCGGTGCCGAGATGAGGCCCACTACCTTCTCAGCTTTAAGTATACACGCAGTTACTTCTCACCCTCAGGGGCAGCTCTGACAAAAACATACCATTAGTTTGTGACAATCAGGCCCGTTTTGTGCTGGTGGGCAGAGAAAAGGGAAGTGGGTGTTAATCACTTTCTGGAACATCCTGATCAGTTCGGGTTTTTTTTTAACAAGTTATAAATAATATGAAACGAACAAAAAGTTGAGAGTGGGCACACAGGTTGCATAAACTGAATACGAATTGTTGCAGGTTCCTACTTAACCGACTGACTCTATACCTGATAGCTATGACCAGGAAGGCCCTGCACAGACGTCAAGTCAACACATGAGGACTAACGTGTTGACAAGATACCGTTAAGAAAAGATATTTATGCTATGTAAATGGCACTGACGCTATTGCTAAGATTTTGGTGGACTGGTCGAAGGCGCACTGACTACAGCTCAAGTTATTCTAATACTTGGAGAATAACAACGCCAATTATTAACTTTTGAGACAATTTAAAAAAAAGAAAGAAGTGAAACACAGAAAAACCCTAGAGATAATGAAATGAACAAAGAAAGGTTCCTGGAAGACATTACTGACAGGAGTGATCAGTGATATAATATAAACTGTGACATGCTTTTACCCATTGAGATGACATACAGTTTATCAACATTGATTAATTACAGATAGCACAGGAGACGGAAACCAATTATTGAACAGGACTTGTGTGTTAGCTGGCACGTGGATAGACAGAGCGGCCTGACACCTGCCACCCAACAATCAATATCAGTGGATTTGTATGCCAGTCAGACCGGCTCTGTGGTCGGCGTATGTGACGATTCAGGGTTGCCACAAACTGGGAATGTCCAAATTCTTAAACATTTCGTCACCTTTCTACTGACAAATTTTAATTTCCCCTGCCAACTAAAACTGAGAATTCCTTTTAAATAAAAAGCCTTACAGCAGTTCATACCATCCATCTAGATATATGATCTTAGGACCAGTCTTTCAAAAACGTCACCTTTAACTTTCATAAGCCTTTCTTGGCAATGTCTGTACCCATGGTACTGGTGCTGGAAAATAGTGATGCCCCCCTTCCGTTAGAAATATCTGGTACATTTTATTTTTTTCAATATACACAAATTTTGAGGGTGTTATTCTAATGTGTAAATATGGAATACCATTTTTTATATTCAAACAAACATTTCCCCTGAAAAGCTTTTCGCTGACTTGAACAAGATTCATTTAGTTTTCGCTGACAAAGTCGCGAATTCCATAACAATTCACAGATCTTTAAAAATATTAACCTTTCCACAATTTTTCCCTGATGTGTGCCAACTCTACTATTACTATCAAAGCGTAAAGCAACAAGGCTTTCCCTGTCTGCTAGCTTCTCACCGGCGGCAGATGTTTGTTCCAACCGATGTCACTGAATGAATAAATATAAAAAATAAAATAATTGGGCTCGGGTGGGTTGGGGGAGGCTTGATGTAAAGAACGATTACGTTTCTTTGAATAATTTCGACATGTTTCACACAAATTTTGAAATTGGTTTTGATTGGTATTGAACATATCGCACCACCGTTTATTTGCTGGCTGTGATACGGTCTGACAACCTAAACGGAAGGAAAAGCCAAGACCTTACCACCGGCCTCAATTTGGAAATACTCGTTAACAGGCAACGACAATCCGCAGACATACAAGTCAACGCCACCTCCACAACCGAGCTGGACAACCTAATATGCGCCATTATCTACTCTTATTCAACAGGTTCGTAATCAGGTATTCTATTGGTTTACATACAATACCCTCTGATTCCATCAACCACACGACCAAAGAGCAAACTATCAAATCAGGTATTTCGTACATCTGGCTTAAAAAAACAACTGGATAACTGGCCAGAATCTTATGTTGTTTTTATCAAATCATTTTTTGACATTCACAATATAAACTAAAAGAAAATTCAAACAACTTTCAGTTTTATCAGGAGAATTGATTTTCCTGGGGCTTCCTACATTTGTTCCAACTAACTTTCAGAACCCATTCCCAATTTCTCCCCATATTACTTCCAATTTCTCCTTACACAATCGTAGTGGGCTTCTCTACGGCTCGAACTGTTTGTTCCCCCCTTAAGCAATGTAAGAGTGAGTGAGATAATGGGAGTGATAACAAACAATAATTATAACAAGGACATTCACACTGAACAGAAACAAACATGATTAACAATACTCAGGAGTCGATCATCTTTTACACACCAGTGGGTGGGGGGGCTCCTGACATGTGGTAGACCAGCGTCGCCAGCCGTACTACTGGTTACTATTTCAATATCATTCATCTAGTCAAGCATCCAACGTCGGGTTGTCATAAAACACATCAATGACATACCCATCTTGAATTCAAAATGTAAATAACCTAAATGCAACAACGAAATGGCTTTCGTTGGGTCATCTGTACAGAAGACAATGATACAAAGTCAAGCTTCCTTCAGAGAGCAAAAAGTTTAGCTTATTCAATAAATATATATCATAGCCATGGTCCTCAGGTTCATATTTAAAGAATATTATGGGTTTCTTTTAAAATATGTAATGGTCATTGCAGACTGACCATGTCTATATATCAGAGAGTCATCTTTGAGATGTGAACGAAGAAAACCCAGGACCATTACAGCCACGGCAGTACACCGTACTCCCCTCACACCAATAGGTCTTAAATTACCGATCTGACCATCTTTATAAAAATTGCGAATGGACCGCAATTCATTTCATATTAAACAAACATTTGCTTTATCAAAAATCGATCACATGCACAATCACAACCTTGGCGTTAGGCTTAGTACGCAGGCTGGGCGAAATAGCCATCTGCACACCACACTGCCCCCACCTTCCAATGTATGGTCTCAAGTACCGTCATTTTTACCCCTAGCGCCTCAATTATTCAACAGAGTTTGCTCACTCTAACTTTTCTTCTGGAATGGATTCAGAAATGAGACGTTATTGTCTTTAATATTTCCCGGGTTAGACTCCAGGCTCGAGGCTGCTCCAAGATACACCTCACTAAAATGGGAGACCCTGAAAATGGTTGGGAATCTTTAATCCCCCCCCCCCACCCCGTATAGTTGTTTCTTTAAGTTCACAGATCTATCGAGCACACAAGGCGTTGATAATAAACGGTGAGAATACAAGGAATGTACAGCAGAATAATATACCTTTTTCTCGTGATTTACTCTACTTCTAATTTCATTTACCAGCAAACCTTCAGGATGCTATCAAACAAAGGTTATTTATGACCGAAGGAAGAAAACTGTTGATCAATATTCCCTATATTTATAGATACACGTTGTACGCATTGCTCTCAGTTAGAACTTGGAACAAGATGGTTTAAAGCCCATTAAGGCTGAGGTTCCGAGCAGGAACGTAACTAGAATTACCAATAGCGTGTACTTAGTGACATCTGGCATGTATACACACCCAAAACATTTAATATATTATTATTAATCACCAATATCCACGTATGGTAGGATGGGCAGCTGGTCACCACCAAATGACGTTCCGGAATATGGTTTTGTCCAGTCTACCCACTCGTTGTTGTTGTCGTAGTTCCCATTCACCCCACCCCAGTGCTGAGAATGCAGACGGTCTACGTCTTCTTCGGTGACTGTACGGTCAGGAGGTTCGTAAACCTCCTCGGTCCAATCTATCTCTCCCTCTGGTAGAAGTGGGGGAAGTGAGGACCATGGGTCATCGTCCTTGTCCTCTATCACAGGCCCTGCCAGCTGGTCACCCCGCCGCATCTTGTTGTCGTCCGTAAAGAAGTGCGTCTCTACGTCCACATGGACATCATTGGACTCGGAGCTAGTGTTGGCAGACCCATTGTTGCAGAAGTTGGCAGAGCCCAGGAAAGCTGGGGAGGCAGTCCGATGCTGGTCCATCTTTAGCGGGCTTGGTGTTGTCCGCTCATACTGATCACTGTCCAGGGGGTCAAATGAGTTCTGCAGAAACTTCTGCACCATTTCAGTTTTTGTTTCACGAAGAGTCTTCTCAGAAATGCTGGGTGGGACAACCGTGCCTGGCTTTCTCCTGGGCCGGGGCCGGGCGCCTGCAGGCACTATGGACACATTCTGGGGGTCTTCTTCTTTCTCTATTTGATTTCGGGCTATTCTATTGGACACCTCGGTGGAGCTGAGATTGAGGTTCCCCCGCGCTTTCATGTCCTGGATTAACTCGGCTGTGGTTTTGACTTTTGCTTTGCGAACAACTGGAGTGCGGTCTCTTGGTCTATCCGCCTCTGCTTTCACAGCTAAGGATGCACTCCGAGATGGAGTCACCAGGGCCAGTCCCTGGTCACCAGCTCCTTTCTCAGCCACCACCCTCTCTCCAGGACTGGGCACTGATGTTTGATTACCAGTCCGCTGAATCCTGGAGGCGCCAGCCCCTGCTGGGGTCGTAACAACCTTATCACATGTGGTAAGAGGACTCTCTGGTCTCGGCATGGCTGCCCGTGCATGAACACCAGGCACGATTCCATTGCGTGGCGTCTTCAGGCTGGTGGTCACTGTCCCTTCAGCATTGTCACTGGTTAAAAGGAGCTTTTTACTAGATAAATTATTTACAGAGTCACTATCTCGCCGCCGCTTCTTGTTGGTGGCGTTAGTTTTGGACAGAGACTCGGCAGTACCACTAGGTGTGCCAGTGGGCTGTATAGGTGTCGATGTGGCCGTGGGGCCTTGGTTGCCCCGGTTGGGGCCTTGGTGGTTATACCTACTCACTGGTTGCGTAGGAGTCAGATCCTGATGGCCACGGGCGAGCGGGGACTCGGTGGTGCCTGGTGTGCCCGGTCGGGTCAGTGGCAGGGTTGGCGAGTGAACATGGCCCGAGGAGGGAGTGTTGGGCCGACTCGATGCACTCGGGGTGTCTGGCCGACTGCGTGAAGGCAAGCTGGGTGACTGGGTTGATTTGCCGCTAGAAGGCGTGGCTGGCCTGCTGGCAGGACTGGAGGGCCTGGAACCTACACTCTGGGCGATGTGAGGAGGTATCGGCTGCGGCTGCCCTCCCGCCGGCCGTGCCGCTATCCCTTCTCCATTAACTGCTCCAGCAGCATCCACCATTTGCTTCCACCGTCGAACAAGGTTCTTGGCTCGACGTGATAAATCCTTGTCGTTGGTTTTTCTTCGCATGTCATTGACATACTTCCCAACTCTTGTTTGCTGTTCAAAGTAAAGATGAGGGAAAGTGTTAGAAACCCTGTTATGTAATGATCAATAAATGTCATGAATAACCAACAAAAATCGAATAGACCCACTTTTCAGTCTAAAATTCGTTACTTATGAAATATGTCCCAGCAGAATGGATTTTATTAACATTTTAATTACACTAATGTAGATTTACATTATAAGGACAAGAAATTCGATAAGTCTTTCTTTTAACACAGCCATGATTTCAGCAGTCTCTCCTGGAAGTTTAGTATCAAAACTGTGCCTCTATTGTCCAGTATTTTCCATATGTACTAATATATAGATTGAAATGCCCTAAAATCCGGTGATCTCTTTATACATCATGCTTTATATAACCCCCTTTGGTGTTTATACATTTGTCTACTGAAATTTAATATACTGCTGTGATTGTCATCTTAAAAATCCAGGGTATGGTCATCCTTATTGAGGCTTAATCCTCTAGTTTGTTTGTTTGGATGAGTTTATGTCCGGTCATCCGTTACAGGTCCTTGCCAGACTTCCTCATTGTTTGAAGTCTTTGCAATCATGGATTTCCCCAATAATATTCAAGTTATCCTAAGGAGAGTTCTGATCATAGAACTTTCCCTTCTGATATACTTTTTATAGCTTTCCGAAAGTTTTGGGTTTCCCTGAGGAAGGTCAGAATTTCTTTATAAGTGTTTTCAAATATACTATACATGGATGTTTACCTTTCAGATACTTGTCCCTAGATATTTTTGTTGCCTAACAAAAGAACGTCAGGTAGTTAGTTCACTGAGAGAACCACATGACATTTCTGGCAAATGGGTTGTTTGGAGCATATTTATCAAATACAAGCAAAGTTTGATATCAATACTCACTAATGATTTTCCTAATAAATGTACACTGTATTTTTACAGTTACAATTAATGCATTCCGTATTGGCTCATTTCCTTACCAAGTATTTTTGTCCTTTATTTTTCAAATATCAAATTTGTATTTCACGTTCAGATCTATGAAATTCTGAATAGAATTTTGAGCTAAAAGGAATTTGGCCAAACATTTACCAAACACCACGATGGAGGCCTCTATCAAAATAAAATATTAAGTAGGGATGTCCTTTGGGGTCATGAATAAAATAGGGTATATTTTTAGGCCTCCCAGTTCCCAGAATACAGGTTTTTTTTAAATAGGTATTGAAATACAGGTTTTCCGAGGCCAAAAACATAAGCTTTTATAGGTCTCTAGGGTTAACATATTAAGCATGGCGAGTTAAACTATAGTGAATCGCTTATTTCCAGTTCTTGATTTCTAAAAAAAATAGTACTTAGCACTAAATTGCAGTATATCAGGCTCATCAAGTTATATCCAGCAAGCATATGTGCGTGCTGAGTTTCCAATAGGCAAGCCAGACTGGCAAGAAGTCACATAAACTGTCGATTCTTTAACACTTTTAAGATCTCTGAAATACACTGATAATGTGGATTTTCTTGTAGTTTGACCATCTGACTTTGTGTCAAGTTAACTTCTAAAATTTCTTGTACACATCGCTATGTGCCATAGAATGGGGATGAGGTGTCTGGGGAGGTTTTAATCACTCTATATGGGTGTGAATTAGGCCCAAATTATTCTCTTTGTTTTACACAAGAAAAAATAACTTTATAAACCGAAAACAAAAACAAGAATCTCCTAGGAAAACATCTGCTAATACTTCAAAATTTGAGATGTCAGCAGGATTTAGAAACCATATTTTTATGGTATAAACTAGACACAGAATTTTAGCACTATACTAAAACAAGGCAACTTTGGTATGTGATTTAATGTAATACACCCCGAGGTTTAGTTATCAGAGTTCCACTTTATTTCTCTTCATTACATACCCATATTTCTTCTTTTTTTTCATTCTTAATACGACTATTTTTTCTCCTTCGTCCCCTTATTTCACTTCTTCATTTCCCGAAGATGACTATAGTTGTATCTTTTTGAAAATTTGCAAGGGTTCTGAGGTGGAATACGAAGATATGATGTACAATTTTTCATTTAGTTCCGATATTAAGAAGCTTCTGATAACTGGGATCTTATAATACTCTATCGTTAGTAATAAATAGTTCAATACAAAAGAGCTTACCCCAAGAGTTTCCTTTGTGACTGCGAAGTCCTCCAGCACGGAGACGACTTCCAGCACTGTTCGCATATCCACCACCTGTAAAGATCGTACACACAAAATTATTAAATGTCTAGCTTTACCTCTTAATCAATGACGACTAGCTTAACACTCATGGTTGAAGGTTGTGGTCAAGGAAATATGTTTACATATTGCATTCGACTTACATTTGGCTGTGTATCCTCTCATATTGCATTCGACTTGACATTCACTGTTTAAAATATTGCACTGAGAGTTTATTAGATTAACTTAACCCATTATATACACAGATATATTCATTTATTTCAAGCAAAATTACATTATCATTCAAATAGATTTACTTTTTAATTTGGAAATTATTTGCTTAGAGCTACGTTTGAGCAGTGTCACAATCTTATTCCCAAAAGGTCTATCTCAGACATATAGATATTTGCAAACGGTGAAATCTCATTTATAGCACCCAAGCTTGTGCCTTGGTTCATTGAATAAGCACTGCAGCATTACAGATTAAGACTCAGGAATATAAAATAACTCTGAGGCATTTTGCGCAACACAATTTAGGTTGACCTAAATACTATTGGGTAAGCAAAGCCAACAAACATAAAACCCAAATCGCACTTTTCGCAGGAATGTGCATGTGTGAAGTAAAAAGTAATAGGATATGATTAGACCCACACAGACTAAATACAAGCAGCATTCATATATTCATTCACGAATATTTACTTCATCTGTTCACACAAAACGAAAAGTACCATTAGCAAAATTGAACAGTAAATATGTTCACAATCTCGGATAGAGATATCTACCATTTCTATATTAAGTTGGGGTATTTTCCCCTAAGGTCGACCGCCGGTTACCAGCCTCCGCCCCCTGCTGACCCCCCCCCCCCCCCCCCCCCACACACACACACTTTCCAGTGAGGATGTGGCACGTGTACAATTTTCATTAGATTCACGTTATTTTTTCAATTGGCTTATATATGTGACAGGGGCATTAATACTTTTATCATTACATTAGACCTAGTATTTTTTTTCCTAATTTTAGAATGCATCCCCCCCCCCCCGTCTTTAAATATGGCACTTGATATATATCAACACGTGCAACCATAATGATGCGCATCGACAGGTTTAAACCTATGGAATAGTGATGCACCCTAAATCAATAGATATCTGGGAAATTAATTCTTCGGATCGTACATGTCCTAAAAAAGGGACATACATGTACTTTAAAAATACAACCTGCATCATCACTCGAACCAAATGAACAAATAGCGTTTCTGATGTCCAGGTAAGATTCTATAAATACGTTTTTGCACTACAAAGTTTTACCATTTGCTCAACAAACAGTGGTTGGTGGTGAAGCAAGAACCACCTCATGGATATACACTGTGTATATAACCACTTGCCCAACGAGACCCCGCCATTCATTTTGGGTCGCACGCTCCAAAACGTGCACCAGCAAGGACTGGCGCACAGCAGTCTGTCACTCAGTGTGTCGCCACTGTGATGTCAGTACCACACTCCACAAGCTTGCAAGTTCGACTAAAATACAGAGTGCGTTGTTTCGTTGTCTTAGTTACATCTTTTGATGCAATATACAAATGCATTATCATTGAAAATACAAACCAAATCAAGTCGGGTTACTTTGCATCTATGCATAACCCCGAACCTAAATCTGCAGCAGGGAAGACAGGATCTAATAGAGACTACAGTTTGAGTAAGACCACTGAGTTCATGGTAGGATTCGGCTCGGAAGCCACTCTTTGAGTTTGACATGAGTCCCGTCACTAATCAAATCCCATTTTCTCCCAGAAAACGGTCGAATTTCTTACATTATTGTCCTGGTCGAGTGCCTGGAGTAACTTGTCCGTTAGTTCTTGTAGCGTGCACTGCATTTAGGCTGCGGGAAGACGGCTAAGTGACGGAATTGTGCCAGACAAGTGACCGCACCTCAGCCACAAGTATGGCGGACAGGCAGACATTGTCGGGAGTGCGCATAGCCATCTGGGATAGAGCCTACCCGAGCCGACCCTCAGCGCGCCGAATGACGTCCGAGCGCGCACGGAAATCTCCGATACGGCCCCCTGTCACGTGGGGCAATCCTGGTCCACTGATTGGTCGACACCGCAAAGGTTTCGTTTCCGGGTCGGGAAATAGAACCGAAGAACGGACACGTATTTGTCTGCTCGACCGAGATGAAATATAGTCCCATGTTTACATGGACATTTTGGTTAAATAATGCAGTTATATGAAACTTGAGCGGGACGAAATGCATTATTTTATCACTAATGAATAAAGAGAGTGGAAGATGAAGGTCAATATCCGCGTTAAGATGGGGTTCCTCGAACGAGCGCTGGGCACGCGGAACATCAATAACTTGAAGGATTCTCCGGGGTCGCCGCAGCCTGGCAGAAGGCTAGGAAGCAGCGCACCGGTAGGGTTGAGGCTGTCGCCGGGGCCGCCAGACAGAACCAGGCATGCCACTTGCCAGCCCGAGCCTGCCCTGCACCAGTGTGTGTGTGTGCGTGTGTGTGAAAATGATGGCGCTGGAACGATCTCGTTTGGAGAGGGTCGGAACACCGACTACACCATGCAGCACCAAGGGAAATTGGTGACCTATTTTAGAACATTCCTTGGGCTCCCCTAAATTGCATAGAAATTACTGATTAAATTACAGTGCACACTGTGAGGATATACATTCGTAGATCTTTATTGATTTGGGGCATATTTATATTAATTTTGGATGAAACAATGACAATGAGCCTGACCACGGAATACATACCGATACTAGCGATAGTGATATTCGGTCCGTGGCCCAACGTATCTGGGCTTCACGTTAGTCGTTACGTCTAATTTTTTGTATTTCGACGAAATATAGCATAATTGTCATATTTTATTAAACCTCTCTGACTCTAGAGTCTAGAATAGATTAAAATTGTCTATGTAATCTCTTCCTATAATAAACTTATCTAGTTTTATCTATTTATTTGAGTGGAGCGTAGATCTATGTATGTCGTCCAGTCATATTAACCCGCACCCAATCCCTTTGTGCTAGACTGGACTGTTAATGTTATACTGTTAATAGTGTTATTGTTAAGTGTATTGTAGTGTAGTCTGGAGAACTTTCATGCTTTGTGTGACGACAAATGACATCAGGCTACAGACACCGACCACAGGCAGTATCTTGCACGATGTTGTTCATGGATAACCATGGACATTGTACTCGAAATACACTGTCAATGATGAAACCGAAAAATAATCAATGTATTCAGCCCTTGTTTGGGTCATTGTTGTATTCTTCTCGTTTCACAAGCTCTTGATTCCAGACTAGGACATTTCAACACTCTAGTCTCTAGTCAATATCATATCACGGACTTGTAAGTTGTAAGGCCGTGTAATGTACAGGTCCGTGATCAGATGGACGTCAAATTTAAATAATAGGATTATCGGCAACTATTCTTAAATAAATTTTGGCAGATATTCTTTAATATCTATCCTATTACCAGGTCTCGCCAGATGGTGAGACTTTCTTGACTATCAACGAGGAAGATATCATTCGACATGACTGTCTGTCAAGTTATAGTATACAGGCTCAGCACCGGGTGGCAGCACCTGATGGTGAACCGTCGCGGTACTTCATAACCTCCAATATACAGTGGCACCACCTGCTGATTTTCAAAAGCTGACTTATTAATTCATGTGTACATGTTCCTTTGACTTCTTCTAATACCAAATGAACAAACTATATAATCAGGATAAAATATTATCGAGTTTGACATACCCCGGTAACGCAATTGGTATATATAGGATAATTTACATTTGCATGATCTATGTAGGAAATGTGCTGAAAAATATTGTTTTCTTCAATTCTTTCAGAAACAACGATGGTGACCTATGATTTTTAAGACTTAAACGTGTAGGAATAGAGGGAAACTATGTTCCGGTGAAAGGAAGTCAAAGGTTGAGTAACTATCTGATACTACCCAAGGTTGGTATACTACCCAGGGCCTTGGGCAGTAATTTTTCCAAGCCTTACCGAGTAATTTTGACTTCCTTTCACTGGTACTTGGTTTCCCTATTCCTATATACCTTCAAATGTGGTTTAATAAGAGACAATCTGATTGGTCTAAATGTCAACCTTGGGTAGTATACGGCAACCTTGGGTAGTATACCAACCTTGGGTAGTATCAGATAGTTACTCCACCCCCCAGAGCGTGGTGTAAGCATAGAGTGTACAGCCATAGGTATATAGGAATATGAGGAAACATACTTACTGAGGGCAAATCAATGTATGTTCATGGGCCAATCTCCTAGCAGAGATTCGGCGCTCGACTTCCTGCGGCCGCTTGTATCTCTGCACCAACCTGCCTGTTTGGGACAAAATCTGTCCCATCCACCAGTTTTTCAAATATCCTAAATTCTTAGCGCTTTGGGCAGTATTTTGGGTTCTACATGTATATATAAAGATACAGATATTACATGATAAATGATTTACGCTAGTTTCTGTAACTTAATATTTAAAATCAGACATATTATAAGGGATTACTTTCTTCATTGGAAAGCACCATATATGTTCCAGGGTTTTGTTTGTCAACATAACACATGTGCTCAATTGAAGGGGCAGTCTAATCGAGTGTCGATTCACATTATAAAGTGGTTAAAATCTTTAAAAGAACCAGCTGGTACCTCCTGTCTTTAGTAGATACCCGGGGTACCAGCGTATGACGTCAGTGGGTCGGGGCAGAGATAAGAAAGTGCTAGTGCCGCGAAAAATCTGCTAGGAGAGTGTTCATGGGCTTTATCTCACAAATATGTCCCGGTGCCACAGGCAGCAGGACTCATTTCTGGGACCAAAGCCCCAGAATGGTATCCCATAGTAAATATGTTTCCTTACTGTTATACAGCTGGCAATCATTAAAGAACTAGGAGCTAATGCTATTTCCATTTACAATGGAAGAGCGCGGTATACCTAAATTAATTCATGAAATAAAAGTAAGAGAATATAATAAGAAATTATGTATTTGAGCCATCTATATTTGATCGAAAATTAAGTATCAAGAATGTTTCAATGGACCTAGGGAATACATTTAATAGTTGTTCTCAAGTTTCATGAACAGGATTACTTAATGAAAGTAATTTCTGGTATTAAAATCAGTGTATACATCCTAATGCATTAAAAATGTCTCTGAATCAAGTCCTTTATGGGTCTTAGTATAACAGGTTCAATAACTTGGTCAGTGAATGAAGGTAAGAGTGTGTGTGTGGAAGTGGGGAGAAGGTGCTAATATGGAGTGACTGGGATGAGATAGAGTCATATGCCTACCCTTCAACCAACCTCATATCTCCTTACTGGGTCTGTGTTTCTTTGAAGAGCATAGTGAATAGTCTGTCCCTTCAGATGTGGAAGTGCCAATGCTATACAGTCAGGTGTGTCCCTTCAGATTTGAAATATACATGCATTATAAAGTGGTAGGAGAGCAGTGAGCCAGAAAAACAGGCTCTTGGGTGTAGCTAGTTGGTTAGTAAAGTAGATGGAGTGGTTGTGGGAGGGGAGGGGGTGAGGGCTATTCTGGCATGACTGTAGAGTGGCTTCAGGTCCAATGTGTTATACCTAAATCCTCATCTGTCCCTATCTGTTAGTTTAAGTTACCTGCCACATATAATATGTTAGAATTTTGTCAGATCTGCTTGGAGTTTTTCCCGCACAGAGTGAACCAGACCTAGCCAGATAGCGCGGCCATAGGCCGTGTGTGTGGCGCAATGCGACAAAGTCGCTAGTAGATATGTCTATTTCTCTTTGTTCATTTCTGTTTTCTGTCTCGAGACGTCTGCTTCTCTGTCTGTCTCCCTGGCACTATCCCTGTCTATATACTGTATATATAATTCTCTCTGTTATTTTATCCTACCCCTAATAAAAAAACTCCATAGGCTTAACATGTAAGTTGCTCAGCAGATGTAAGCTGATTATAGATGTGAAACTGTCCTGAAGGAAGACAGGCCAAAGAGCCTAAAATGGCACAGTATAAATAAATGAATAAAAAAATAAATTAGCAGACTGTATTTGGTCTACGGTGCAGGAAAATGAAATTTATCTCTCTAGTGGGATACAGTTGTCAAATGACATCATTTGAAAAGCCACCAATGATTATCACTGATTATCGGTGAGTTTTATGTTATTTCTTATTTATTGTTATGTGGTAGGATAAATTCTAAAACCAAACTCGAGTTTGAGTTAGTGAGGTACAGATCTAACTCTAACCTCTGAGGGGCGGGAACTCCCACAGGATGGTCACGGGTGAACTGAGTTAGGGACACATGTAGCTGTACTATTAAGAACGTTTTGTACAAATCAAACCTTGTAATTGTCCTAACTCTCGTTCCAATTACCTTACGATTAGTTCACGTTGCAGAGTGAGAAATTTGCCGAAATTAAGCATATAACGACATATCACGACATGTAATTCTCATGGTGCACATGGTGTACCAAAGAAATACTGAAAAGAGGGTTGTCCTCTCCCAAATAATGGCCCTCCATTGAAATGCTGACAATATTTGCTGCCCTCTACCTAGAAAAGGTGACCCCCCCCCCCCATGGAATCCCCCCTCAAAAATAGTAATTGAAAGAAAACTGAACAAGAATTAGCTGTCTCAGTATTTGTAGGAGGATTTAGTATTTGTAGGAGGGCATCTTTTCTCAGTAATTCCAAGCAGAGCCAATTTGCTTATTTATGAACAATCTCGGGGGCTATTCCCAGGATGAGCAAAACACTTTTGGTATTCCCATGAGGGCTAAGAGGGATCTAATGGAGGACCACCATATTTTTTGTATTTTCATATTGGGGGAGCAATTTACTCAAGTTGACATGGCAATCCTGGATCACATCTGGTGTTTTCAGTGATCTACTTCCCCTGAACTGTTCTATGTAAGGCCGAAGGCCCTAGTTTCCTTTAATGCTAGTCATAATTCATCAAATTTCCAGTATAGGATTCTAATGTAAATAGTTACATATTTTCTTTCCTTTTAGTGTCTTGAATTCTTGCAGGGTTATATATGGTAAATGATGATAAATGGACACAAATTCAGGAAAAGTATCCGACAGTATTCACTGGCTTAGGGAAACTGAAAAATTACCAGCTGAAACTGCACATTGATAACTCTGTTCAGCCCGTCATCCAGTCAGGGAGAAGGGTCCCTTTTAGCTGCAGAGACAAAGTGTCAAAGAAAATTGCTGAGTTATAGAATATGGACTTCATAGAAAAGGTGACTGAGCCGACCCATTGGCTCAGCCCACTTGTGGCTGTGGAGAAACTGAACGGCGATGTGCGTATATATGCATTGAGATAAGTCAAACAAACCAGGCCATCATACGCGAGTGACATGCTGTTCGAACTGTTGAAGAGACAATCCAGGAGATGAGTGGCAGTAAGGTTTTCTCAAAACTGGACTTGAATATGGCATATCACCAGGTGGAACTGCATCTAGATTCACGCGAGATCACCACATTCGCAGGCCCCGACAGCTTGTTCAGGTACTAAAGACTGTTGTTTGGCGTAAACATGATGACTGAGAAATTTCAGCAGATAGTCAGTCAGGTGATCAAGGATTAACCTGGAGCTAACAACATGTAGATACGACCCAAGAAGAGCATGATGTGAGTCTAGAGAAGGTGATCCGGAAGTTGAGTGAGCACAGGCTAACTCTCAATGTGGCGAAGTATAAAATGATGGACACAGAGACCCATTACTCCCAGTTTATGAGAGAGGCACTTGGAGTGTATTGGGCGTATGAATGGTTCTACCTGTATCCCATTGGAATCGAGTTTGAAATACTTACAGATCATAAGCCGCTGGTCTCTGTCCTTAGTGCTGTGTTGAAGCCCCCATCTGCAAGGATTGAGGGTTGGCTTCACAAACTTAAGCACGTAATCCACATACCCGGAAAAACGAACAGGGCAGATATTCTAAGTCGTACCCCTGTGCCTGAAGATGCAGCTACCTGCTACATTGCAGAAGACTGCAGGCTGACCAATGAATATGTGTACTCCATTGCCTGAGGTGCACTGCCTGTGGCCTTGGTACCTAGCAATGTGGAGAAGGCGTCAGCTGAGGATAAAACTCTTCAAATCATGAGAGAGTGTATCAAAACCTGAGACTGGAAGTGTCTCACAGGAACAGTATATATGGCGGTCGAGGACAAACTGTGGGTAGTTGGTCAAATTGTTATGCGCGGAAACCGACTGCCAGATGGTCTTTGGGTAGACATCGCAATTGATCTACTAGAAATTCCTGGGGGTAATCATCTTCTTGTGGTTGTGGACTATTTCTCTTGCTGGCCAGAGGTTATTAGTATTCCCAAAACAAATGCTCATCACATCATCAAAAGTATGGAGGCAATCTTCCAAACACACGGGTTACCAGAAAGTGTAAGGAGTGACAATGGACAGCCATTTACTTCTGTGGAATTCAGTGACTTTCTAAATAGTCTGGGAATTATTCATCACAAGGGAGTTCCATACTGGCCTCAGAGTAATGGAAAAGTTGAGAGGTTTAATGGTCCTCAAAATCATCCGCATTGCGCAAATCGAGAAAAAGAACTGGAAGGAAGAAATGAGAGTTTACTTTTCCACTATCCCGCAACACCACACTCAATTACTGGAGTAAGTCCTGGTGAGTTGCTGATGGGAAGAAAGCTGCGAGACAAACAACCGAAAGTGAACATTGAGGAGGAAAATTACCTGAAAAAGAACAGAACAACCTCATCTGCAAGCGCGATGCCACTCGTAAGCAAAAGCAAAAGATGTATGCGGACAACCAATGCAGTGCTTGTGTTGGTGACATCCAGGAGGGAGATACTAAGTCTCCGCTAGTAAAACAACTCCACAAATCAAACAAACTCACTCTTAACTATGAGCCCATTCCCTCAGAGGTGATCCACAAGGAGGGAAATGCCATCATCATACAGAGTCCTGGTGGGCCTCAGCTCATGAGGAACGCTGCCCATGTTAAAAAGTTTGTGTCCAACTCAAAAGATACTGTGGTAGGTCCTGTTGAGGCTGTTGAGCCATTGGCCTCCACCCCTATTCAGGTAGAGCCCCAGGAGGTGGCTAATCCCATGGCCCCTGAGCTAGCCCCTGCTGCTACCTCAAGGCCAGGTAGAGCTCACCAGGCTCCAACCTGGTTGAAAGATTTTGTAACTAAGTAGTAAGCTTCTATCTTGAAGACTGAAGAAGTGTTATATTCTTAAAGTATAAAAGTATATTCAAACTATGTACTACTATCTGTTTGAAAAATGCCTTCATTATCCAGTCAAGTTTTTGTGGTAAAGATTGATCCTATGAACATTCAAAAGACTTTCAAGATACCTCAAGAAGAAAAGGCTTTTATTAATGGGAACTGTTTAAGCATATAGTAAGCTAAAAAGTATATAATCTTCTAAATAAGAAGGGGAAGATGTAGTATAGTAGAGCCAATCTGTTTACTCATGTCAATTCCGTTTGTGTCTTTGGGAATCCATATTTTGGTAATGTTATGGCGCCCACCAGAACAACAACAATGTGAGCAGAATAACACCAACTCCAAGACCAATCCTGTGTTTATTAGTTATCCTTTCACCACCAACACAACATGGGCAATTTTAAATTAATTGCTATAGCTAATATAATTTCCAGGTTTTCTTCTTGTAGAACATTTAATTAATTTCTGTTCATAATACCATTCTTGCAATTAATTCTTAATGACAACATCCTGGCACATAGTGCTTTCGTAGTCGCAATAGCGATGGGAGGAGGTCTCAGTAGCAGCAAAGCCTCGTGAACCTATACATAGTGCTTTCATATCTCCACTTTACATTAGTGGTTACAAAAGGAAATGGATGAAAGATAAAATTGAAGTCGTTGAAGTCAAAAAGAGAAGTATAAAATACAACAACAGTGTAAAAAGATAAAGGAAAAATAGTCTCAGTATACCGCTATTCTAATATACAGTAAAACCCCGCTTAGGGGGCACCTTCCGTTCTGGGGCAAGCAGGGTTTTCAGTCTACCAATGGTTATACAATTGGAGAATACCTACATAAATGCAGGAAACGATGGTTATTAGCTTAAAAGGTTTATTAATAACACATTAATAAGCAAATAAATGGAAAATAAATATAAATGTACAAAAAATTAAGAATAAATAAATAATGCATGTACATACAGCATCCAACAGTAGAAACCTGTAAGCAGGCCTCTTACTCACCACCTTCAGCTGGTGCGAAAATCAGTGGTGCTTTGAGGGACTCAAAGCCTCCTTGCCCGCCCAGAACTGCCCACCGCTAACCTGTAAGCGGGCCTCTAACCCCCTACCTTCAACAGGTGTAAATATCACTCACACTAATATCCACTCACTGTGGCCCACTCAGAGCCGCTAGAGATGTAGGGATTACTGTTGAAACGACACACTCGGACCGGTCGGGAATGCTTAGTCTATTGTTCTGGTTGCAACCACTGTCCATCCCGTACAAATGGACACCAGAATCTTGGATTTTCAGTGTTTTTGATAAGATGTCCCTCCAAACTGTCCCCTTAAGCTCGGTTTTGAAGCATTTCTGTTCTGAAAAACTTTCCCCTAAAGCGGGGTGACCCCTTAAGCGGGGTGCCCCTTTAAGTGGGGTGACCCCTTAAGCGGGGTGTCCCCTTAAGAGGGGTGACCCCTTAAGCAGGATGACCCCTTAAGCGGGGTGCCCCTTAAGTGGGGTTAAAATAAACTCTTAATAGAGGGAAAAATTTCTGTTCTGAGCAAATTGTCCCCTTAAATGGGGTGTCCCCTTAAACGGGGTGTCCCCTTAAACGGGGTGTCCTGGAAACAGGGTTTTACTGTACATGTATTTGGGACATCCTTGCACACTCCATAAGGGGCCATCCATAAAGTACGTACGCAGCAAGGGGGGGTGGGGGGGTTAGACAAAATGTGTACAAAAGCGTACATGGGGGGGAGGGGGGGTTGGAGGTTTGATTTTCCATACGCATGCATACGCAATTTTAATGATAATGCCTCTAAAAGTCTGTATGTGTAGGTGTGTGTGTCTGTGTGTCCATATATATACAGCAGTGTTGTTGTTGGGTGGGCTGCCAGCGAGATGGGTAGGTTGATGGGGTGGGTGGGGGGCCCTCAAACATACTGTCGTTCAACCATACTGCTCATCACCATACTGCCTCTCACCCATACTACTCCTTGACCGTGCTGCTCCTCACCATACTGTCCCTTAACCATACTGCCCCTCCCCAAAAATGCTCCTGAATCATATTGCCCCTCCACAATACTGCTTCTCCATCATACTGCCCCTGAAAGATACTGCCCCTCAGCTTACTGCCCCTCAGCACATGCCCCTAAATGATACTGTCCCTCATCCATACTGTCCTTAAACCATACTGCCCCTCAACACAGTACCCATCCACTATACTGCCCCTCAACCATACTGCCCCTAGACCACACTGTCCCTCACCATAGTACCCCTATGAGAGGCAGTTTTGTTTGGGTTAGTATAGTTGAGGGGCAGTAACGTGAGGGCCAGTTTGATTTAGGGCCAGTATGGTTCAGGGCAGAAAGGTTGAGGGGCAGTATGGTTTAAGGAAAGTATGGATGAAGGGCAGTTTGGTTGAAAGGCAGTATTGCTGAGGGACAGTATGGTGGTTGAGGGAAAGTATGAGTGAGGTACGGTGAGAGGAAGTATTGTAAAGGAACAGTATGGTTTAACCCATTCAAGCCGGGTGATGCCTTCAGGCATCAACCAGGGCTGGCCGGGTGATGCCTCAAGGCATCAACCGGTGCTGGCCGGGTGATGCCTTGAGGCATCACTTGCAAAATATACATTTTTTTGAATAAAATTGAAAATAATGGCTTTATAAATATGAAACTTTCGGAGAATGTAGATATAAGATCCTTTTTGATTTTTCTAAGTGAAATGAAAAATAATGATAAGTATCACGTGTCTTGCCACGTGATCCAAAAACAAAATTTTCACAATAGGCCTATGTACCCGGCCTCTAGCGGCATACACTGGCACTAGTACCCGGCACCACGACCGTAGCCCAGCCGCGGTTATCCGGTGCGATAGGGTTAAGGGGGGTATGGTAAAGAAGCAGGACGGGTAAGGGGCAGTATAGGTGAGGGGCAGTATGGTTAAGAAACAGACGTCAAGGGTCAGTATGGTGGAGGGACAGTACAGTGGAGGGTCAGTATGGTGGAGGGACAAAAGGGTAGAGGGGCAGTATGGTGGAGGGACAGTATGGTGGAGGGACAAAAGGGGAAAGGGGCAGTATGGTGGAGGGACAGTATGGTGGAGGGACAAAAGGGGAAAGGGGCAGTATGGTGGAGCGTCAGTATGTTGGAGGGACAGTACGGTGGAGGGTCAATATAGTGGAGGGACAATAGGGTAGAGGGACAGTATGGCGGAGGGACAGTACGGTGGAGGGACAGTATGGGGGAGGGGCAGTATAGTGGAGGGGCAGTATAGTGGAGGGGCAGTTTGGTAGAGGGGTAGTATGGTAAAGGACAGTGTAGTGGAGGGGCAGTATGGTGGAGTTGCAGTATGGTGGAGGGGCAATATGGGTGTTGGGCAGTATGGTGGAGGGACAGTATGGTGGAGGGGCAGTATTGTAGAGGGGTAGTATTGTAGAGGGGCAGTATGGTGGGGGGGAGGGCAGTATGGTTGAGGGACAGTGTAGTGGAGGGGTAGTATTGTAGAGGGGCAGTATGGTGGAGGGACAGTAATGGTGAGGGGCAGTATGGTGGCGGGGCAATATGGGTGAGGGGCAGTATGGTGGAGGGGCAATATGGGTGAGGGGTAGTATGGCGGAGGGGCAGTATGGTGGAGGGGCAATATGATTCAGGAGCAATTTTGGTGAGGGGTATTATGGTTGAGGGGCAAAAGTGTAGTTGAGGGAATGTAAGGGTAAGGGGCGGTATGGTTGAGGAGCAGTATGGTTGTGAGACTGTTGTAAGATTTTTGGGATTGATGTTCTCCTGGTCTGAACGGTAGTGACTCAAGATTGATAGAGGTAAATCTCCCCAACAAATTTCATTCCCAAATTTCAGAATCTCATGAGATTTTGATTTCAGACATGTTTAAAATACATAGGGGCATTTTGGAGAGACAGATGTACCAACTGATGAATTGCCAAATTAGTATCCAAACTAACCAAAGGGTAGCCACTAGACAGGTTCTCGGGGGAGGGGGAGGTGTGGGGGGAGGGGGAGGGGGAGTGTCCCTACTTTAGCAAGTTTCTCCTAGTATAGAAATCTAGGAGCAGGGTGTACATTTTGGCTTTTCCAAAAAACTTTTGGATTTCTTGAAAAATGGCCGACTGGATTCTGATGGAATGACACACCGGATACAAAGTCCCTGGGGGCAGGGTAGATTGTCAACAAGAGACTGAGGGAAAGGTGTAAAGTATACCTGTCTTAGGTACATTATTCCTACATGTGAATCCTGCTTCATGTATAGGAAGGGGGGGGGGAGGGGTTCCAGAAAACGTACATACGCAATAAGGGGGGGTCCATGAGAAGCGTATTCTCTGCAACAGGGGGGGTGGGGGGTCAATTTTCCAGTAAAATCTGCATACATACTTTATGGACGGCCCCTAACAACAAAGAACCTTCACAAGAAAAAGATAATAAAAGGATACAAACGACCCAAAAACGTGAAAGACCATCTGGTCAGAGCACGAACAAACTTCAAGAAAAACAACACCGAAAGGAAAGAAACAAGACCACCGGAAACAAGGGATGACCACCAAAACAATGAGAGAGACACAAGACCACCAAGAACAAGGACCCTAGAAAGGAACAAATGCACCAAAGCAAACTGCAAATACTGCGAAAAACTAAACATGGATGGGAACATCAAATCCAAATCGACGGGAAAACAACACCAGACAAAATGGAATGTAACATGCAACAGTTCCAATTTGATCTACTGTATAGAATGCAAGACCTGCGGCATACAGTATGTGGGACAAACAAAAAGAAGAATCAAGGACAGAATAAGAGAACACCTAAATTGCATCAAAAAACACGCCACGAAAAATGAAGTACCAAACCACTTCAACCAAACCGACCACAAAGGAACAGAAGACGTAAAAGTATATGTACTAGACCACATATACCGACACCCAAAGAAGCAGCAAGACTACGAAACAAGATAGAATTCAACTGGATACACCGACTCAAGACGAATGCTCCCAATGGACTCAACACCCTCGACAACAGGTACGGATAAAACTGACACATATGTTACCTAAACCGTTCCCCATCAATGCCACGTCAAAATTTTTTTTCCGACCATGGACAATCATCGAGTCCGCTGGAACCGAAAAAATTACACCAAACCGATACAAACATGGGAAACGGCAAAGGTTATGTAACAGTTAAGACTACACATCATAGAGAGATATTTACACAACGACGAGCGGGGCTGACATATCCACCTCCCGGACTTGTCCAGGGAGGAAGACCACAGAAGACCGCAGACGACCGCACTCTGCCTGACGAGACTGTAGATCAGTCGAAACCACGCGATAACTACGAGGGCGTAACAACCCTCAACAACCGTAAAATTGTGGCATAGCATTGCCATAGTGACAGCACGGCTTGACTGGCTCAACAAGTGACCGTAATCAACGTAAGACCAACACATTTCCGTCATAATTCGTGGCGGGGAGGGGGAACAGGTTTTCACCCCTCACAACCATATAAATAAAACATACGTCCTCTGCCGTGCCAACGGAACAGTGGACTGTCTACAATAAAAAATCTTGACAGTGTAACTTGACACTATCAACCTTACCTGTCACACCGGGCTGAGGACAAGGGGACAATTTGCTCGGAATGGAATTTTTTCCCTCTATTAAGAGTTTATCTTAACCCCGCTTAAGGGGTACACCCCGCTTAAGGGAACAACATTTATCAATAAACCTTTTAACCTAATAACCATCATTTCCTTCATTTATGTAGGTATTCTCTATTGTATAACCACTGGCATCCTGAAAACCCCGCTTAAGGGGACACTTTGACGAGCGGACCAATCAGCAACGCCGAAACTGGGTATGCAGATGAGACCGCGGGAACCTCCGCGGTCCGACTCCCCTTTTCTCTCTATCCGTGGTCGCAGCAGCGGTGGGCAAGTCGGATTCTCAATTACGTTACGCCACGTCCAAAAACACTTTTACTGTACATGTATATGAAGTCTGGTCTATAGACCTTCAATGTCAGGTCACTTGGGTATTTCAACTCATATCAGTTCTTGAGGTGCATATATAATTTTGTTCCTACTATGTCCTATGTAAAGGCGAAAATGATACCACAGAAACTAAATGGTAGGAGAACCAAAAAGAAATCTCATGTTAAAAACCTAAAAAACATGATGTCATAATACCTCCCTATAATTTTAGTACCTGTTCCTGGAAAAGCCCACAAGTTCTTATGGCATAACAGCATTATGGCATTACAGCATTACAAAGTTGATGAAATAAAACTTTGAACACCACAAGTGTCATCACGGGTCAGTCAAGACTTGTTCATAAACCAGGGCAGGCAGCTACTATAGAGGAAACCCATGAAAGTTTAGGGTCTGAGCCCGTATCCCATCGAGCTTGAATCACATAGTAATTCACAAGGCGAAGCCGCGTGAATTACTATGTGATTCAAATGAGATGGGATCGAGTTCTGACCCAAAACTTGAATGGGTTTCTGAATTTATCTCACCGTTAACATTGACTAATTGGCTAACATTTGTGACATAATCCCCTATTGGATATTTTTCCTAAATATATAATGGGCGTTAGATAGGAGTTCCCAATGTTAAGTCTATGGAGAAAAAATATCTGGGGTGAGATAAATCCTTAAACACCATTTTGACTGGTTACTCTGGCCCGTTTGTTCAATAGATCATTTCTCTTAGACAATTTATACACAGAGATGTCAGCATCCCTTGGGGGGATTCTCAGAAGTGATTTGCAGTGGTGATTCTTCCTACCCCATTTACCAGAACCTTCATTATTTGATGTTATGCATTAGATAGAAGTACATATATAGCATGTAGGGATGGCAGTGAAATATGGAAAAAAACTACTAACTGTCTACAAATGAGTTTCAATTATACCTTTTCCATGCAAAAATATTATAATATACATTAGATAATTGACCTACTTAACCTTAATGTTTTTTTGTTTAGGTGACTTTGCTTCCTTTTCTTGTGCAGCTTCTCATGGAGTTTTTCACTCTTTCTCTTTATTCCCTGCATGAACTTCTCCTCTGCATTTTTATTTGGTCGGGTGGCATGCCTCTGGCTGCATTGACCTCGTTACTGTATACTTGCTCAGTGCCAGGATTAACACAGATGTGTATCATGTGAGCTTACATCCCCCTACACAGGTCTAGGTTCAAATACGATTGGAGAGATTCAGGGAGTCACTAAGGGAGACACTAGCCATTTACCATACAGGCAGTGTGCTTTCAGGGACACTCCCTGACTCTGCAAGGCCCTTGAGCCCACAGGGTATGACCAGTCAGGCACTGGGAGGTGACTGTAACTGGGCGCGCGAGTGTGAAGCCCTTGCTGCTGGCCGCCAGGTCCCTGCTAGAGGTTGGGGAAATCCCTGAAATCCTAAACTTCCCGGAAAACTGGCACCCCTGAAATTTACATGATTACCAACATCTGTTCTGATCATACCTTTATTCCAAGTGATTCTAAAAATGGAAACATTTTGTTACGTTATACTGACATTATCTAAGACAGGGGCCCAGTGAAAAATCATTAAGAATTAGCACCTGATCTAAAGATGCAACACTGCCCCAGCCTTATAATCGATACCCCATGCATAAGAGTTACAAAAGGCCCTTTTGGAACACTGTGAATTATGGTTCTATCTTTATTATATATTCTAAGTAATTTACAAAAATGTGAAACAGGGAGCTGTTTCAAAAGTCGGGAGGGTGCTGAACGAGAGTACTCACCGCCAAAGCGAGAGCTAAACAACTGCACTTGAAGTGTCGCTGTCGAGGTGGAGGTGCCGCTCGCTATTGGGTATTGGTATCGGTTTTGCTGCCGCTTTGATTCAAAGTGCTGCTCGCTGTTGCCAGCCTCTCGCTTTGAAAATGCGACGCGCCGCAGCTGGCGAGACCTCACTCGACTTTTGAAACAGCTCCCTGATCTTCTTACTACCAGAATCAGAATTTCTGCTGGAAGTGAATCATTCTTCCAGCAGATCTTTTGTCGTGGTTGGAGATTGCAGATCTCTCGAAGCCCATTATTCATTTTCCTTTTTGAGTATTTTGATAAAGAAACCAGGAAGCGTTGTCCTTACTGTTTCAAATCCCTAATAGAACCTGTGTATATCAACCGTATATCTATTATCCACCTAATACGGAGTCTCCATTCTAAATCTATAGAATCTTTAGATCGCTACTGAGAAGGATTCGACAAGCCATATTCTCCTAAGATAATACGGAGAAAAGTCCCTCGTGAACAACAGTTGTGAGTGAGAAGATGGCCGGCTATTCTGTCTTTCCTTTGATAACTCATATTTGGAACGTTGAGTACATAAATACAACATTACCATGATTCTGATCTACACTACACTATATCCTCGCTATCGCTCGGATCTTACTTCGCATCAACCAGATGGAGAATACACCCATGCAGATCAAACTCATGGTAGTAAACCTATGGAGCTTACAGATCGCTACTGCGTAGAATACGGAAAGCCGTATTCTCCTAGGAGGATACGGAAATAGTCCTTAACGTACATAGTAGTGTGAGAGAAAATCGGCGGCTATTTTGTCTTTCCTTTGATAACCTATATTTGGAATGCCGAATGATGAATAGGCTACAACATTACCATGATTTTCATCTGCATGGTCGTATTTGAACAAAATGTAAACGGTTTTCAACCCATTTTTCTCCGAAACAGTAATTGATGTATTTGCCTATGTTACAAACTCTAGTCGATACAGGTCTTCCATCTGATGAGATTTGCAGTGGAATTTTGGCCAAGAAAAGTCGAGCACCCGAGTTGCTGCTGGGCTCTTCCTCCCCTCTGATGCCTCATAGAGACAGTGAAAACAAGGAAGGTATGCAGGTATTATGCATAGCATGGGGACGAGGACCTTAGAGAGATGGGGTGCGGGGGACAAGGAAAACACAGTACCGGTATTGCCCACGGCATGGGGCTGAGGGTCTGTGTAGAGGGTGAGTGGGGTATGATGGGAAATATTTTATACTTATTTTATAACTTATTGTTATGATTGTCACCACCTTATTATCTGTACTTATATTTCTCTATTTTTTTCGGTGGTGCTGGAATTGTCAGTGTACTGTGGTGGGTCTTTTACACTTGTTATGTATATACACTGCTGTAAATTATTCGTTGGTCAATGTACACAGCTCATGAACATGAGGAAAGGCAGGATAAAAAACGTTTTTTATCCAATAAATCATAGCCCCTTTTTTTTTTAACAAAAAAAACTATTTTGAAAAAATACTTTTTTCAAACCTTTTTTAAGGGTAGAAACCTCTACACTTAGACCACAGAGAAATTAGCAGCTGGCACAGCACCTCACCTGATGAGACCTCAAGGAAGGTCGAAACCACAGAAAGGCCATACATTTGTAATCCCTCTCTACATAATTAAGAAATAATGCAGAAAAACAAGCGTACAAATTGTTATTTCTTGAGGGACCAAGCAGAATAGAGAACGCCACTTTTGGTGGGAAACGATCGGGAATATAAACCGACGTGGGCCAAGCCGCATGGTACGGAGGGACGTATGAATGTTCTTTCGTCACTCAGAGACGAAAGGAATTTGTCCGCTTAGTCAGTAAAAGTAAGACATTCGCCTATTGGTATATAGTAATACTACTAATTTCTTTGTCAGCTGTTCTAGTGATGTCAACTTTTTGTTTGTCCCCAATTCTTTAAAAGTTTGAAGATTATCCCCAACATCCCAAATATTCTGAATTTTGAGATGTTGGGGATTTCTGAGGTAGCCGGTTTTCACCACTCTACAAACCAAGAAATCTTTCCCTATGGTCTCTCCATTTTATAATCTAGTTAACAGTATGGAGAGAACGCATCTGGCTGCGTTAACAGACCCATATGTGTATTTCTTGTCAGATAGCGATTTAAGAAAACGGCAAACTTGAAAAACCATCGGTTTTTTATCAGATTGATTTTTTGAACTGGGCGAAATGTTTTCCATTTTGAGATATAGGTGTTATACATTTTCTTGGCAAGATTCCGTGAGGAATTTGACTGTTTCTTTATCGCATCCTTGGTCTTGGACGAAATTTTGTTCTAAAGGAATGGAAAAAGTAAACTTATTCAGCAAAGGAAATTTTTTTTTTTTTTGTGATTTGAGGAGAAAGAGGCTTGTTGTTTTTTCCTGATCCAACGGCCACCAATGGACGTACTATTGCAATGGGCGCCCCAGTCTTCCAGGCTGGCGTTAGTTGAAAAAGAAAAATCGCTTCACTTCTTTACTTCTCCACATTATGACAAATCTGCCCGTTTCCATTGCTATGTATTTATTTTCCGTTTGTTCCTCAAATTCGTCCATGTGCAGTCCTCCTGGTATTTGTTTTATCGTTATTATTTCCTGTCAGGGAAACTCTCCAGAACTATCTCGGATAATAGCTAGAAGAACTTGAAGACGTAGTCGTAGCAGATTGAACTATGGAGAAAACGAGGAGAGTCTTCCATTCTTGTCTATTCTACTAAACAGAAGGGAGTTATAAGTCCCACCAAAAAACTATAAGCAACACTTCAAGTTGGAAAATTATAAGTGACTCAAAGATTGTGAGGCAGACTAAGCCATAATTAAGAAACATATTTTATTTGTGTAACTTGAGAGGAATCTCGATGTAGTCCTCAACGAACTGACTGAAATTAATCTGGAAAATAAAGTTGCTTAAAACAAAAAAAAACAAAAAAAACATCGCTGTGAATTTTGTGAAGCCACCATTGGATGTCTAGAATTCCATTGGGTGAGAGACATTTCGGCATCGAAATCGGCCTTATCTATCACTATAACCCCATTTAAACTTTTTCTAGCCTTTTTATGTGAACGAGCCCTTAATCGACTCCAGGCGAGTAGGCCATCATAAGACCTACTATACCTGCACATTGGCATGAATCTTTGCAATTTAAGCAATTCAGTAGCCTGTGTGGATTTAAAAAAATTTTTCTCATTCTTCAGTGTCAAAGCCATCTGAACGCAATCAAAGTAGAAACCTAGAAACATAAGTTTTTGGGTAGGAATGATCATGGATTTTACCGGACAAACTACAAAACCTAGTTTATCTAGGGTTTTAGCGAGTTCTTTTACCGCACTAGAACATTCCTCGGAAGTCATCTCTAGCCAAAACATTGTATTCCGCTAATACAGTAAAACCCCTCTTCCGGGACACCCAGCTTAAGGGGCAAATTTGCTCGGAATGGAATTTTTTCCCTCTATTAAGAGTTTATTTTAACCCCGCTTAAGGGGTACACCCCGCTTAAGGGAACAACATTTTTCAATAAACCTTTTAACCTAATAACCATCATTTCCTTCATTTATGTAGGTATTCTCTATTGTATAACCACTGGCATCCTGAAAACCCCGCTTAAGGGGACACTTGGCCCGGAACGGAGGGTGACCCCTTAAGCGGGGTTTTACTGTAGTAGTAGAAAATGGTATTTACCTGCTCTGTCGCTCAAACACGTCTGTATCTCCCTGCTGCTACAAGGAAAGTAGTCTCTATGGCGAGAAAGCATCCTGAGCCCTCGATTTTGTTAGTCTTTGGGGCTTAACGACAGCATGTTTGCTCTATTGTACAGGAAAAAAGCATATTCTATGATGCGTTGTACCGTATTCATGAAAATTAGCATCGCCACCTCTGATGAAAATCTACTCCAGTTTTGCAGTTTGTACAGCTGATTTGCTTTGCTGATAAATTTACTGATCGATATGCTCATTTAGACTTATTGTCGAGTTCAGACACCCTCCCAGGAATCTATAGCTGTGGCCGTGTGGGAGGTTGATGGATAGAGCATTGAGTTGTATCACATAATTATTTGTGATACTGCTGTTTGTACTGTCTTTTCTGTACGCCAAGAGGACCAGGTACGATACGGGTAAGCTTTATTTAACACATATGGACGACCTTATGGAGAGCTAAGATTGTCTTCGCGAATAAACTTAAATATCATTGAACGATTACCCTTGTATGTGGTGCAGAAAAAGGTCTCCATGTGCGAGCCTAGATTATTCAATGGGCCCCAGGTTGTCAGCGGTTTGTATATTAGAACAGTCAATTTCATTATCACACATGTCATTCACAAAAAAGGATAAACAACAAAGGACCGGGCATCTAGTCCTGTGGTACACCAAACATAACGTTGGCATGGCTCGAGGTCATGTCACTTTTGTTCTTGATCTATAATGTTGCAGATAGTTGCTTACCCACATGAGTATAAATCTTTTATCAGCTTGTCCTCGCGTCCCGCCACACATTTCTAATGCAGCGAAATTTTTGGGACCTTATTATCTTTGACCTTGGGGGCAAAGAGGACTTAGGCAATTTAAAATAGTACATGTTCAATACCTGTTATGATATGGAAGATGGATGAGAGTACTTGTTGAAAATATTTTTGGTCAATAAACTTTTTTATAAAGAAAAATAATAATTTAGGAGTTCATCATTTTCACAACTTACCACCGTTTTGACTTGCATTTTGTCCCGATCCAGTTCCTTATCCTGCAATTTGCCCTGGTCAACACTGCTGGTCGTGGTGTTGGCATTCATGGGCGTCTTTCCAGAAACTGGTGGAGAGATATGTGGATCGGACTCTGTGCCTGACTGCAATTTCATGAAAACATTGGGATAGCATCGCTGTAATTGTGTTCGAATGTCAGGCCAGCACCGTTTGAATTCAGAAAGCCCAAATGTCTTGGCATCGGTGGGGCTGTCCTGTGAGGTAGGCTTAACGGTAGCCTTGAGTTGGTCCGATCTGCCCTGGGCTTTGCTCCTTGGTTTCACTCCATTATGTACCTCTTTCCTTTTGGTCCCGCTAGGTGTCTTTGATGAGTTGGTCGCCTCGGAAACCACGGGTATTCTGCACTGCCCAGAAGGCATGGGTACTATTCTTGGCTTGGAACAAACATCTGACCCATTCGGCCCATAAGCATCACTTAATCCACATTGTTCGAAAGTAATGGCCACTGCACTTGACCTGGAAGCAACAGGTACTCGGCCAGGACCAAAGGGTACTCTACTTTTTGGCCTAGAAACAACGGGTACTCCACTTGGCCCTGAAGCAACTGCATTCAGTCTTGAAGCAGCGGATGCTGCACTCAGCTTGGAAGCAGCAGCAACTCTACTCGGCCCAGGGGCAATGTGTACTCCACTCGGTCCGGCAATGGGTCCTGTAGTGGACTGTTCCACAAGCTCTGGACGCACCTTGCTGCAGGTACTGCCACCAGGCGCCCTCTTACTTCCAGGCCATATACTTCGGCGGCCGTTCGAAGCCAACCACATCCGCCGTCGTCGCAGGCGGCTTCCCGCACCTAAAAATCCTCTCCTGTCAGGTTGCTGGAGAGGCCGACGGATAGATGCTGCTGGCAATTTGGCACCGACTGGAGCCTTATGGCCAAGTCGCCCAAACGCAACCAATCGTTTGCTCTGTCCACTGAATAGATAAATTCCAAGAAGTCCCTTCTGTGGCGGTTTCTCCAACCACACAATGTTAGGTCTCTCATCTGGCCTAGCGGTCATCTTGGCAGTTGGTGGCAGACAGACTGGCAGACCCGAATGACGACGCGGGAGAGGGGCCCCTAATTAGATTTCCATTTCCAATTTAGCTACGCCGCGTAGTAGGGCGCTGCTAGTGGGGACTGCAAAGTGAAAAATAATGGTACAGTTCTAATCACATTTGCGTATTCCTGATCAGATTTGCATCCCGTAACAGCTGTGGATCTCGTTACAGCAGAAGCTCAAAGGTAGAGGCTGACTCACCCCGTCCGCAATCAAAATGTCACTGTGGTTCGGTCCTCCTTCCTACTTACAGACAACGACTTTGTCCAACAGTGATTTGCTATGTAAAAAAGGAAATGTCAAAATGGCGTTGTAAGTATAGTGGTTACTGGGAGGTATTGAAGAGTTGCTCCTACACACACTCGCCAATACTGGCACTGCACTGGAAGGGACATTACTATCTATTTATAGCATACTCTAAGAAACATTGGTTGCTCCGTTAGCCCTGAAACATAAAACTTGTCCGGGGAAGTGCTGACCACCACCATGGCTCACACACCGCTGAGGATATCGTGGTTATACGAGCCCCAGAGCCGTTACTATGGTTACCGCGTGGTTGGCACGGCTACAACTCCGACAAACATGGCGGTGCATGGCTTTACACTCTGGAAGCGGTGTGTGTGCTATATACAGTGCCAAGGTTCAATTTAATGTCAAGATTAGGTACAATGTCAAGGTTGGGAACAATGTCAAGGTTGCTGTCCCTGAATCACACTGACCTTTTCCTCTAAAGTTATGATTAATTATCATTATAATGTTACGTTATGTTACATCACAAGCATATGGGATATGATAGATGGCCTGTCATCCTATGACAGGGTCAAGGACCCTCTATACTCATGCCCCTATGGCAGCACCATGCTGGGTAGCCACCCCGCTGCCTGGGTCAGGGCCACTGCTACTTCACCACGTGGAGGATAAGTGCTCATGCATTATTAATGAGGCGAAAGATACTCAGTGGAAGTAGGACCACTGGGGCCCTTTGTGTTACGTAATACCCCACCTCCATACTCACACAGCCTTGTCGGTGGCATGGATGCTGACCGACCCCAAACAAGGGTCTTCATGATACCTACTGGTATATCCTCTTTCTGTGTTGTGTAAGTTACACCTTTGTTCTCATACCAAATCAATCGACCTTCAACAAATACCACTCCCTACATATATTATATACGTAATAAGATAAAACATTCCCTATAACTCTTTTGTCAGGGATGGCCTGTTCTGCCAGAAGATCCTGCTAAAGGCATATGGGACATTTTTGTCTTGAAAATTAAAACCCATGTCAATTTCCTGGAAATTGAATATGCTATCCCCAAGTGTTATAGAACACATATCTAACTTAAAGTTAGGGGGCTCACCGTGCTAGTTTTTGTTTTAAAGATCAGTATTATGATAATGTTATAATAGAATACAGTAGACCCCTGCTATTACGAGCACGGTAGGGACTCGGCTAAAATGGCCACATTAGCGAGATGGTAGCTTTACTGAGAGTACAGTGTAAATAAATAGATAATTGTCAAGATATCATTACAGATAAGAACATCATTGCAGACATAAAACATCAAATAACATAGATTAAAAATAAACCCATTTACATTTGTTTGAACTATATCGGAAATACACGGAAAAATATGGCTTTCTTCAATTGTTTCAAAACAAGGATGATGATCTAGAGCGTTTAAAACTGAGATGTGTAGTACTATAATTTACTATATTCTGTGAAAATGACATGCGATTTACTATGAGAAAAAATAACTTTAAAATTTCTATATATCATATTATAATATCATCATCATTTTAATATCTACGCGTGACCCCCAATTTTGAAGTTACATGCGTTCTACGACACCTTGACATTATCATAGCCAACATTCAGGAAAGTGATATGGGTTATAATTTCTAAAGCAGATTGTCTGATATGCCTTGAAATGGCGGAGCTTGCCCAGGTTCGTGTCAGGGTAAAAAGATCAGAATACTACAATTCAAATTTTTGTTTCGGTCATGGGTAGATATGAATCATGAGAAAAAGTACAAAAATGGAATAGCAGGCACTTGTGTTTTTCTGTACACTAGAATCTCAATCATATGGCATGCCAGGCTTAAACCCTAGGTCTGGTTACCCTTCCGCGCTGGGCTGGGGTAGAGATATCAGTATCAAAGATATAAGATATCAAAGACCCGGCCCCTGGCAGTAATTATATAGAACGACCTGACTATGCTCTACAAGCTGCAAAATGAGATGATGATTTACGGTTTGCATAGCATGAGACGTTTTCGCCGAGTTTGTAGTTTGGACAAGTGGGCTGGACTGTAGACCAATGTGCAGTACTGGGAGCTGTTTCAAAAGTCGAGTGAAGTCTCGCCAGCAGCACGTCACATTTCAAAGCGAGAGGCCGCAACAGCGAGCGGCACTTTGAATCAAAGCGGCAGTAAAACTGCTACCAATACCCAATAGCGAGCGGCACCTCCACCTCGACAGACGCTTCAAGTGCCATTGTTAGCTCTTGCTTTGGCGGTGAGTACTCTCGTTCAGCACCCTACCGACTTTTGAAACAGCTCCCAGGTCATTATCCTACCCCTAGTAAAAGAACACCATAGGCTTAACATTGGGGGATTGTATTCAGGCGAGTCTGCAGTAAAGTGATATTTATTGCATGAGGCTAATAAAAAAAATTGACCAATCAGCGGCCAGATAGTGAGGAACGTCATGCTAATGCTGTCTATGAATTGTTGACAACCTTTGGCCTTACTTGGCAATTTGGCAGCCGAAATTTTAAAAAAAATCTTTAATTTCGTTTGTCTTAACAACCAATATCTAATAAATGTGTCTGGCAAGGTGGTCCGTATTTTAGTGTACGGACCAGTGGTCCGTACTGTAATTTTACGTTATATGTCAAAACGGTACATATTTACAGTATATACGGCATGGGTATATATTAAAGGGTAGGATGAACACAGCTACTCAATGCGCCCGTCTAACGCCTCGTGCAGTAACGCAACTTGCCTGTTGTGCAATAAACACTAACACTACTAACTCTTGTTCAGTTCCTACCAAACAGTGTTATGATGTGGTTGGTTATTCTTTTTTTTAATATCTGAGCAGCGCTCTTTCTTTATTCATCATCATAAATCCAAAACATGTACATTTCCTCTGCTTAACACTACTGTAAGCTCAAACGTAATGACAAGTGTGCATTCCCACGATGAACAACAAACAATGGTATGTCCTTCTAGCCACATGTGTACTATCCCACGTAGTCTATCTATCCCTGAAAAGAAGTATCTTCAGTGCATAAACATTTATATAACCTTACACCAATTTACAGAAGACCCTTTTCCTTTAGGACTCAGTTCTTGACAGACTTGCCTGCTCAGAGAATTTTTGTGGGGAAAACTTGGTTCCCTTCTGATATTTTCTACATAAATTGACATTGAAGAACAAGTACATAGGACGGGATACAGGTACACACAGAAATAATAAAAAGTCACCACCGTATCATCCAAAGCATGGGAAGTTATGGGGTCGCAACACCTCCACCTCCAGTCCAGACCAATCCTCTTCACGTAAAACCCCCCCAATAAATTGCAAAAACTACGAGACAGAAGCAGGGCTCCCTTTGACAGCACCTATTGCGAAGTCTTGTATCACCTACATCATAGCCTCCAGCAAAGGTTCCCATTTCTTAAAATGTTCTTTTTTACCCAAGAGTTCGCAAATATACTTTTCTATACCTAGGCGGTTACAGAGTTCTCTGCTCCAGTCATACACCGACAGTTCGTTGTTGTAGAACAGTCTTTGACGGTAAATATAGAATTTTGCATGAAGACATAAGTAATGGAATATCTCTGCACGTTTGCCTTTATTCTTTGTTCCGATGACCAAGTGTAGTGGGTTAAGATCCAATACATAGTTGTTACACCCTTTCAACCAGTTTCTTACTTGTCTCCAGAAGGTCAGTATCTTGGGACATTCGACAAAAAAGTGGGTTATGGAATCCAACTCCCCACAGAAGGAACAATTTGGGGATAACAGGATTTTGTTCTTAAAAAGGAATTGATTTGTCGGAACCACATTGTGTATTATTCGAAAGAAGAGGGATTGAAGCTTTGTCTCCCTTGTGGCCCGACAAGCGTTTCTGAAAATGTTCTCCCAGTCTATTTCAGACAAATTCTCTTTTCTTGCACTCTCCTTCCAAAACTTCATACCTGGAGAAACTGACCTTTCTCTCCCCAGTAAGAAACCGTACAATTTCTTATTATTACATGACATAACATTAAAACATCCATCACAGTTATCCCGGATCATTAGAGAAATAGATCCCGTTTTGTGATTATCAAACGACATACTTTTCAACCAAGGAATACTTTTCCTGATCTTTTCCCAAGTTGATTCCGTACATTTAACGTTATACATACTCTCTATTTTGTCCTTTGTCATGAAATTCCTTTCTAGGATTAAGTCCTGGACCTGTATAATACCCGCCTTTCTCCAACTGCGAATTAGCAAAATTTCCACTTCCCAATCTAATTTGATGAACTTGTTATTCAAGATCGTATCATTTTGCTTTTCTCTCTCACTTACCGGGTATACATTGTATAAGTCCTTCCAAAATTTAATAATTTGAGTGTAAAAAAAAGGTAACCCTGGTAGGCTCCCGATTTTCACTTTTTCCAGAAAGAATTCCTTGATATCCAAATTGTTTCTGAAAAACAATGTCCATGGGAAAAAATCTTCCCTGCACAGTCGCACCACCCATTTCAGACGAGACACATTATACATAACTTTCAGGTCCAACAACTTCAGGCCCCCTAGCTCTACCGGTTGCCTCAGCACCTTAAAAGATACTTTACTGGACCTACTCTGCCATACAAAGGCCGAAGCAAGTCTCCTAAACTCCACGAAGACCCGTTCCGGGGTGTACAACACTGATGAACAGTACAAGAGTTGTGGGATTAATAAGCTGTTGACTACAGTGACCCTACCCTTGAGTGACAAGTTCCTGTGTGACCAAAGTTCTGCTTAAACTTTACACTTATCCAATTTTCCCTTAAAATTAAGTTTATAATCTTTGTCCGCAGAGGACCCATTCCAGAATGTAACACCCAGTATTTCTACCTGAGATACCGTTGGGAGCCGAAGTAAGTGACCGTCCTTCCCCCGGTGCTTGCCGATTGGGAGAATCTTCGATTTTTCCTCGTTAATTTTCAACCCTGCCAAGTTCCCGAAAGTCCTAATGACATCCACCACCCTCTGTATAGATATGATATCCCTTACAATACAGCACAAGTCGTCCGCGAATAAGGACAGCTTGATTTCCCTGTTAAAGAAACGAATCCCTTTAATTCCTGTGTTTTCCCATAATGCGATTGCCAACAGTTCGATAGTGAGTATAAACAGGTATGGGGAAAGGCAGCAACCCTGTCGGGTACCCCTCTCTGGCCTAAACCATTTTGTATGAAATCCGTTATTTGATACACAGCCCTCCGGGTTCGTATATAATATCTCCACCCATTGACAAAAGTCCATTCCAAATCCAAAAAGCTTCAAACCATTGCCTATGGCATCCCACCGTACAGAGTCAAAGGCCTTTTCAAAGTCTATGCTCAATAAAAATCCTGCCAAACCCTTATTGTTGAGAAACGAAATACTATCCCTCAATACTCTAATGTTCGTACCAAGGTATCTACCCTTCATGAAGCCCGTCTGATCCTTATATATCAATGAGTCTAAACATCTCTGCACTCTTATCGCCAGTAGTTTTGTCAAAATTTTGTAATCTGTGTTAAGCATCGTTATTGGACGCCAATTCTTTATATCTTCTCTGTTATTCTTCTTTTTTGGAATCAAGGTGATTACCCCTCTTTTCTGTTCAATACTTAGACAACCACTTTCCCTCGCATGCATCAGAGAATGGAACACCAACCCTCCTATTTCTCCCCAAAAGTACCGGTAAAATTCAGCCGTTAGCCCGTCAGTCCCCGGGCATTTGTTGTTATTAAGTTTCTTAAGAGTATTCTGTAGCTCCCCAATCTCCAGTGGCCCATCTATATCTTTTTTATCCCGCTCTGATAATTTAGGAATGTTCCCTTCTCCAGCAAGATTGTAAATACGGTTCAGAAGATCTTCTCCTCCCCCCACATCTGAGTACAGTTTTTTGTAAAAAGAAAAAATTCTGTTTGTGATGCGTCTCGGGTCAGATGTGACCTCACCATTGTCTGTTCTAATTTGGGAGATTAACTTGCTGTTCTGTTTTTGTTTCATTAGGTTAAAAAAATACTTCGTTCGCTTCTCACCATGTAGGGCCCAGTTGGCATTTGTTCTAAACATCAGATAGAGAGCCTTCTTCTTTTCCGCTCGCTCAAGGTCATTTTTAATGCCATCATATTCTCTTTGTTCATTTTCGTCTAGACGGGTTTCGTTATCCTCCAGTTCTGTAAGTCTTTTGATGTTACTTTCTCTGTCTGCCCGTTCCTTCCTCCTTTTATCTTGCGCATATGTGATCGTAAAATCCCTAATTTTGTATTTAATAAAATCCCATTTGACATCTGCAGTGGTATCTGTAGTCTCTGAATCCCATTGCGGTATAAGGTTTGAGATCTGAGAGGTATAATTTCCCAGCATCACATGTTAAACTTCCAATAACCTGGGCCCCTAGAAAAAGAAAGTCGTTCCAAGTGTATCAGTAACAGAGAGTGATCTGTATGGAGGGCTGTCACTATCTCTGGGCTTCTGATTTTGTTCTTGAAGTCCTCAGAAACAAACCAATTGTCAATTCTGGAGCATTGTTGACCTCTACGGAATGTATACTTCCTTCGGTCCGGATTGGCTTCCCTCCATACATCCGAGAGATCCATAGCCTGCAGTAAACCCTGTAGTTCCTGCCTGTATTCACTGCATCTAGTCACCTTGCCATTTCTGAGATCCAAATTAGGTAAAAGAGCCACATTAAAATCGCCACCCAGCAAAATGGGTAGGTCCGCAAAGCGGGAGAGCATTTCATTCAGGGCTCTCACCAGTTCTATTTGTTCTTTACGCTTATCGCTGGTTGGGGCATATACATTTGCGATTACCAAGTCTTCCCCATCAATCTGCAGGAGGGCGACTAGCAATCTTCCCTCCTCATCTGTTAGATGTTCTTTCAGTATTATGTCCGGGTCCACAGGGAGAGCCAGCGCTACCCCCCTGGATTGGGAAGTGCCATTGGCAAAGATCACTCTTCCCCCCCACTCCATCTCCCACATCTTGTTGGTTGTCTTTTCGCTATGCGTTTCCTGCAAGATGGATATGTCAGACCTTGCCCTGAGTTGAGAGAACACCGCCTTCCGTTTGACCTTGTCTCCCAGACCATTCATGTTTAAGCACCCGATCCGTAGGCCCCTCCCCTTCCCCCCCCCCTTCCCTCTATCCCCGCTCGTTTCGAAAAGATAATCCGTTCACCCGACGATCCGAAGGGTTGAGAGAAGAGCCTCTGCTGACCCTTGGGCCGTTTTTTATCCGGGGGTCTCCCTTTCCCTCGGGTTCTACACCACCTTAACCTCTGTTGCCAAACGCCTGGGTTAATCTGTATTATGCCTTGGAGATCCCCTTGTTTCCTCAAATTTCCCTTCCCCCCCTCCACTGCACCAGAGGTCCGATCTTGCTCACCTCCTTCGGTGATCCCTCCATAGCTAGGATATCTTTGACACACAAACCACACAAAAATTCGGAAATAAGTACACACATTGACGACATAAAACATATATAGGTTTGATTTTCCTCTCAATACAGGAAAAGTGGTGTAGTTCATCTTTCCAGAACCTGTCCCGGAAGCAGGTACCCCCCCCAACCTCCAGGAAAAGCCCTTTTGGAAACCATTTCCATTGTCAGCTTCCCCACGTCCCCCCTGCCCCCCCTACCGCAGTCCCCTCAAGCCTCCTCTGATATGGTGGAAGGACACAGCTCCCTGTCTTATTCCGTGGAACCCTATCAATCGACGGGATGCCAGAAGGAAACTCCCTCCCCCAAATCAAAAACTCCCTCCAAAAAGAGTTGAAGGTTTAATCACCCCTAGCCCATAATGTCAGCTGGGCAACCTTTAAACAATTCCTACGTCCATTCACATAACTCCTCCCTTAAATGCCCCAACACCACTATATGACAGTTCCACAAGTCGTAAAAACTTAACCCTAGATTTTCAAACATGTGTGGACACATTTTTGTCCTTTTGTCCTTAATCTTTACCATCACCATCCTTAAACCTAACATCTTATCAAGTTTAACTCTGAACCCCTCAATAGTGTAAGCCTGTTTTCCGTCAAACCAAACATTGTTATTGGGCATCAGACACCCAATCATATCATATATTTCTTTGCGAAACCCGTGTTCTTCTCCGGTAAACCTCAAATGAATCAGCTCACTGACCCAATGTTTCGACTCTTAATCCATATCTAATCCATGCCCAATATTCTTGGGAACCCCCACCTCTGGTCTGTTGGACCTCCCAGTGAAACAGTGAGGATATATTGGCACCTGGCCACAACAATAACTTACAAATTCGTGGGCAACTTTTTTCTTTTTCTTTCCCCCCCCCTTCCCCCCCCTTTTTTTTCTTTTTTTTTTCTTCCCCTTTACCCCCCTTTTCCCCTTCTTTCCTTCTCCCTTCCTTACCCTCCTTGATCCCTTCAACCATAACACTGTCCCCAGGCTTCACACATCAATTCACACCCCATATTCGCATTAAACCCCGGTGAACCTCTCACCAGTCAGCAAAACCAACCCATTATTTCAGCCTTTAAGCCATTTCCAATATTCTTGGGCAACTCCTGCTCTGGTGTATCTCTCAATATACAGTAAGAATATAATGTCACCTGGTCACAACATCGACAACCATCTCTCAATAAACAGTAAGAATATATTTTCACCTGGTCACAACATCGACTACATTTCGTGGGCAACTCCGTATTCTGAAGTGATAAGCCTTCTAATTTCTTAATTGCCTCAATGCCTCTAGATGGCAATTCCACAAGTCGCAAAATCTTAACTCTGTATATTCAAACATGTGTGGACACTCAAAGTAATTTTGTCCTTAATATTTACCTTCATCATCCTTAAACCTACTATTTTATAAGGCCCAATTCTGAATCCCTCAATAAAGTAAGCCTCTTTTTTTTCTCCTTTTCCCCCCCCCCCCTCCTTCCCCCGTCAAATTAAACATTGTTATTAGGTATCAGACACCAAATCATATCATCTATTCCGTGGTTAAACCCGTGTTCTTCTCCGGTAAACCTCAAATGAATCAGTCAGATCACTGACCCAATGTTTCGACCCTTAATCCATACCTAATTATATTGTCACCTGGCTACAACAGCAACTACCAATTCGTGGGCAACTCCATTTCTTTTTTCTTTTTTCTTTTCCTCCCCCACTTTTCCACCCCTTTTGAACCTTTCAAACGTAACCCTGTCCCCTGTCTTCACACCTCAATTCGTACTCACTATTCGTGTCTAACCCCTGTAAACTTCTCACTAGTCAGCAAATTAAACCCATTATTTCAGCCCTTATTCCATTCCCAATATTCTTGGGTAACACTTGCTCTGGTGTACCTCTCAATATACAGTAAGAATATATTTTCACCTGGTCACAACATGGACAACATTTCGTGGGCGACTCCGTATTTTGAAGTGATAACCCTTCCAATCACAACCTTGTCATTCGTCAACACACAGCAATCTATATCAGAAGTTCTTGGATAAACAGTCAGAGTACACACAGAAAAAAAACCAAAAACCAAAAAACCAAAAAAAACCCATCATATTTCCACAACTTTGTCTCACCCAGGGGAATGAGGCCACACTCCAGTCCATGTCCTATCAATCGACCGAGCATAGGTGGAGTGCAGCTTGACACGGGCCACTCTCAAACGACCGTTTTGTGTGCCCAGTATCTTGTAAAGCTTCTGGGCTTAGATTAATAAAAGACAAGTAGATTCATCTTCTTGTTAACTGTTGTATTCAAGCATGACCAGATTTCACTTCCTGTAACCGGGCTGTAACTGGTAGCAGTCCCAGACAACTTTTACATATGTTAGTTACAAGAAACGCCACCAGGGCGGCGTGCGTGTATAACACTACATCTCCCTTTGCAAGAGAGTTATCGTTTAGATAATAGTATTTCTCAAAGTTTTTCATATATGAGATAACTCTATGATATACTAGTAACTCTATAAGTCTCTTGTTAGTCAATATGTATATGAAAGTCTCTGTAAGTAAATGGACTGTTCATTGTCTTTGAATATGAAATAATATGATCAAATGTTCTTTGGTAACTTTAAATGCTTTCTAACTTATAAAGTAATATGATAAGTAATCTGAAAGAGAAGAGTCATTAGTATTCTTCTATCAGTCTTTTAGGAGCAGATCTCTGGCGCTTAGATCTTCTCGGTTCCGGATCAGGTACGCTAGGGGTGGCACCTCGATCAGGAGTTGGTGGAGTGACCACTGGATGGGCATCAGTGATCTCTACAGGTTGTGGACGAGTAATAGTTGGTGTAACCACTGTTGTAGTTGTGGCTGGATCACTCTGGTGAACTGGTGGTATATTGGGACCAGGGCCTAGGTTTCTGGTCATCCGTCGATTCCGTCTCACTAGTCCATTTGGTGTTGATATGATATATGACCTAGGGCTCTGTGCTTTGCCAACAACCCTTCCTTCCACTTTCAGGTCTGGAAGCCATGCTCTGTCTCCAGGCGATAACTCATTGGCTTCAGTGGCTCTGTGACGACGATCATAGTTGATACGCATTTGTTTCCTATAGTCTCTCTCTCTCCTCCTGACAAGATCAGCATCAGGTGTGCAGGGTCTCAGTTCATCCGGGTGAATTGGAACTCTGGTTTTCAACTTACGCCCGATGTTGAGCTGGGCTGGTGAAAATCCATTTTGCAGTGGTGTATTCCTGTATGAGAGAAGGCCAAGGTATTCATCGTCTGTCTTCTTCAAGATTGCCTTCATGGTTTGAACAGTTCTCTCTACCTCACCATTTGACTGAGGATATCTTGGAGATGATGTAAGGTGTTCAAATTTGTAGTGATCTGCAAAGCGTTTGAACTCTGCTGACGCGAACTGTGGTCCGTTATCACTAAACAGAATATCAGGAATGCCTTGATGGTAGAACATCCTCTTCATTTTAGCGATGGTCTCAGCCGAATCAACATTTTTAGTCACTTGACACACCTCAATGTCTCTTGAGTAATAGTCAACGAGAAGTAGGTATGTCAGCCCTTTATGGTAGAAAAAATCGGCTGCCACTCTTGACCAAGGACGTTCAGGGAATTCTGTTCCTTTCATAGGTTCGACCCGTTCTCTCCTATGCTTCTCACAAGTGACACAATTTTTCACTGTCTTCTCAACATCTTTGGTTATTCCAGGCCACCATACTGAGGAGCTGACATTGGCTCTAGTCTTGGTTAGTCCTTGGTGACCATCATGCAGTTTTCGTAAGACATCAACTCTCAGGCTAGCTGGCACAATGAGTTGTCTACCACGTAGTAGTAACCCTTCATGTAGAGAGAGGTTCCCTCTTTCAGTCCAGTATTTCACAAGTGGACCAGATATGTCACGTCTAGCTTCTGGCCATCCATGTTCTACATGGTGTATGACAACACTCAGTGTCTCATCCTCTTTTAGTGCTTGGCGGATCTCATCTAGACGTTTATCCGATGCTGGAAGGCATACCATGACAGCATTCACATATGCCTCAACTTCATGTTGAAGATCCACTGCTTGCTGATCGCTTCTTGACTTTTCATGTGGTGCCCTCGAGAGAGCATCTGCTGTGGTTAGGAGTTTTCCAGGGACATGACTGATTGTGAAGTCAAATCTCATCAGTCTGAGTCTGAATCGTTGGATCCTGATTGGTAGTTCGTCGATCAATTTGGTTGAGAATAGTGGCACTAACGGCTTATGGTCGGTTTCAACATGAAACTTCATGCCAATAAGGAGATCGCTCCAGTGTTCAAGTGCCCATGTGGTCGCCAATGCTTCTTTCTCAATTTGAGCATATCTGCCCTCCGTCTTTGTCATTGATCTACTGGCATAAGCAACTGCCTTGAGATTCCCATCTTTCTGGCGTTGTCTGATCACGGCCCCTACACCATAACTACTTGCATCTGCAGATATGATTGTCTCTTTTTCCGGGTCATATAAAGCAAGGGCTTTGTCAGAAGCCAGCATTTGCTTCAGTTTGTTGAACGCTGCTTTTTGTGGGAGATCCCAAGTCCATTCGGAATCCTTTTTAAGGAGATCTCTGATAGATTTTGTTACTTCTGCAAGATTCTCTAGGAACTTCATTTGCTGATTGACCATGCCAAGGAATCGTCTGACATCTGGGACATCTTTGGGCTCAGGCATGTCAATGATCGCTTTGACCTTCGCTGGGTCTTTCTTGATTCCATCTGCATCTATCACCTGACCAAGGTAGTGAAGTTTGTTTGAGGCGAAGACACACTTGTCCTTGTTTAAAGTGATCCTGCTGTCTTGCAGTCGGTTCAGTACTTTAGTTAGGCGTTCATCGTGCTCTTGTTTGTCTTTGCCGATCACGAGGATATCATCCATGTGACACAACACTCCTTGTAGGCCTGTCAGTTCTCTGTCCATTCGCTTTTGGAAGTGCTCAGGTGCGGATGAGATTCCGTAGGGTAGCCGTCTGAACATATATCTACCAAAAGGTGTTATAAATGTTGTAAGCTTCGCACTTTCATCGGTCAGTAACACTTGGTGGAAGCCGGAATTAGCATCCAGCTTGGAGAACACACTCCCACTTGATATACTCCCAAGGGTCTCTTCTACTTTTTTCATCACATAGAGTTCACGACGGACTCCTTCATTGAGTTTAGTCAAGTCCACACATAATCGTACTTTCCCGTTTGGCTTTGGTACGACCACCATAGGTGCGCACCAGTCTGTCGGCTCATCTACAGGCACAATCACTTCTGACTTCACAAGTGCTGCGATTTCCTCTTCTACCTTCTTCATAAGAGGTAATGGTACCCTGCGTGGGGTATAGAGGCAGAGAGGTTTTGCGTCGTCCTTGAGTCGGATAGTGTATTCACCTTTGAGCTTACCGAGTCCATTGAAGAGTTTTGGGTAGGCTTTGATGACCTTATCCTTTGTGTCCAATTCAGGACTATCACTGTTCACGGCTCTGATCCTGTATGCACCAGGTATGTTAGGTATCAGTCCTAATTTCTCAATTGCAGGTTGTCCGAGGAGTAGCGACTTAACGCCTTTTACTACATAAACATCCTCGAGGATTGTAGAGTCTCCACGTCTTAACTCCATACGAGCACATCCCAGTGTCTGTAATTGATGCTCGCCTGTAGCAAACAGTGTGCGTCTAGTTGGCTGAATATCACCGTACGACTTCTTGTAGAGTGTGTCGGGCATCACCGATATCTCAGCTCCTGAGTCTATGTACCATGATAGGATATCTGGACCAGCCTTGAGCTTTATATACCAGCCTTTACTTGAATCAGTCGGTTTGTCATCTGGAGTGGTTTTGGATGACGTCACATTTACTTGGCTAGTCGTCACGCTGCCAATGAATATGTGTGATTCGTTGTCATCGGAACTATCGTCCTTCTCCCCCTCGACGACTTGAGAAACCCGAGATTTAGACGTGCGGCAAACCTTTGAGTAATGACCCTTTAATTTACACTTCTCACAAGTGTGACTTTTTGCAGGACAGTTCTTTTTGCCTTTCATGTGCTCGCTTCCACAATATCCACACTTGATTCTGTCGCCGGTTTTCGCTTTTTTATCTGCTGACTTGCTTAAGCTGCTTTTCTTGAACCTGCTGCGCACTACATCGATGTTCGCACTCTTCGACTCTTGGAGTTCGTATCTAGTAGTTTCTTTTTGGTACAGGATCTCGACAGTTCTGTCCAATGTCAGCCCCGCGCCAACATCATACAGCTTCGCTTTCGATGACTCTTCTGTACATGAGAATGTTAACTTGTCTCGTACTGCCTGCTCCATATAGTCTTTCGGGAATTTACATTCTGCGGCAAACTTCTTTACTGCTAGCACCCATGACTCCAATGTTTGGGAGGCCCCCCTCTTGAGATGAAACCAGAATTGTTCCCTGAGCAACAGTTGTGGATCCCTCTTACCAAAATACTCAGTGTACTTTTCAATGACTGTGTCATAATTATTAGGGTCCTCTGCTGGGATAGGTGGTTGTCCATCTATGGGGTTATCAGTTTGGGGCTTGAAAACAAAACTGTCAAATATGTCCAGCCCTTCATCCCCTATGTGGTGGAGTAATAAACCAATTTTCCTGTCACCCTCCTCTGCATTGGAGCCTGTGGCCCTGAGGTAGATTTCAAATTTTCTTTTCCATAGGATCCAAGAATGAGATGGGTTACCCCTTTCCACTTTTAGGATTTCAGGTGGTTTTACTGAAGCAGTAGCCATTTTCTTCAATATGTACTGACAGACCTAGGCACTAAATCTACAGCATTCATATAAAGTCAATGTTTATGATATTTCAGGATATAGTTTTGCAATCAATGTTCACAGTAATGTCAGTAGTAGGCTAGACTAGGCTAGTTGATGGGCCTAGTTTGATCCAAACTTATTAGAAATCAGTGCCTACTCACAGAAAGTCCCAGAGCATCTTTGAGTGTCACACATCAAACCTGGCAGATTTCATTTCAGTCTTCACTTTTGGGGCATGAATGAAAGACATCTTCAGTTCTGACACCATCTTGTAAAGCTTCTGGGCTTAGATTGATAAAAGACAAGTAGATTCATCTTCTTGTTAACTGTTGTATTCAAGCATGACCAGATTTCACTTCCTGTAACCGGGCTGTAACTGGTAGCAGTCCCAGACAACTTTTACATATGTTAGTTACAAGAAACGCCACCAGGGCGGCGTGCGTGTATAACACTACAAGAGAGAGCTAATATAAGACCCTGAACTCCAAGCATCCCACACAGCGTAGTTTTTAGTTACCCTCCCTCTGTCAAGTATCGTGTATATTGTTATTAATCACAGCTTATTGAGCAGGTTCTCTAATTTCTTTCCCCAATCTTTTAGGAGTTCCTGTCCTAGATGGATGCCATCTGAGTGGAGTGCATCATAATATGACTTGGTTTTACCGTTTCTGTGACGATGGACAGCGCGCTGAAGCCATGGCATCGAAAGAGAGTTTGCTTGATTTATTGCCACTAAACCTTTGTTGATGTCTGAAACCGCTTCCTCCAGAATACGTTGGTTGCTCAACACTTCCTTCTTGTCCGTGGGTAGCCCGGAACATGCCGCGAAGTTTATCCCTATTATCGGTCCAAAGATGACTTGGGTGTGGGGCAGCATCCCGTGCCATGCCGCGTTTGCCTCCTCTGCCTGTTGTAGTACTGCCTCCCTCAGGTCATCTGCTGACTGCTTATACAGAGCCAGGTCCTTTCTCCTCTTCCCCTTCTTTGTTAGGTTATTGACCCCCGCTATGATTAGGTAGGTGTAGCTCGGAAACTCCCTGGCAAACATCATGGCACGGCTGACGGTGCGCCGAAAAGTGGCGCCCGGGAAAAAACGAACTATCACACGCTCATCCTGAACATGCTCTTGCAGGTGTCTGCCTCTCGAATCCGTAATGACTACTAGTATCGGCATTGTTATGAGTGTAGGATTAGCCAGCCCAAAGTATGTGTCTCTTGATGTGTGGTAGCACCCTACTTGTCACGCACCACTTCCAACCTCGCCCTCGTGGCCTGGCCAATGTCGTCTTTTTCCGTTGAATCAGCCGTGACGTCACCGAAAACCCGGGGGGAATTCTGTGACGTGGCTTCAGTCGTTAACGGGGTGTCCCGGGACCCTATCTCCTTATTTTGGCGAGACTGAGTAGGATCAGGCGATCTCGCCCACTCCCGCCTTAGGTCCATGAGCAATAGGCCCAAGAGGTTGCGACCCATCTCCCTGGTCCCCCCCCCCGCGCTTCGTGGAGGGTTAGTCCCCCCCCCCCCCCCCCCACTTCTTGTCTCTTGTTGCCTCCACAAGTTTACTAGACCCAGTGAACAAAAGGGCATCTTTGAGTTCTTTGTTTTGGCAGAACTTCTCCCTAACTATCCGCTCAATGACCTGTTCTTCCCTTTGATCCCAGGCCCGCGATGTGTTTATTTCCCTGGACAATTTTTTGATTTTGTAGGGATCGTGTTCGGCGCGGATGCGTTGTGCCCTGAGATTGTCACCACAAATCTTCGCTTTAGTTTCCGCGTAGGCCTGTTCTGCTGAGCTGTATGACTGGCCATCTATGTGAATTTTGCATTTGTAGAAATTAGAGAATTGTGCGTGGGGGCCCTGGAAATAAACCGCATCCCCCTTATGAACAGTGAACGTATTCCTGACTGAAGTTTTGTCAGGAAGTCTATCTAGGTAATGGGCTCCGTAGGTCATACCATCGATCACAACTCCATCACCGCCCTTCACCAGTCGAGCCTTCAAGCCTAAGCTAAATGCGTTGTCTGCCACCTCTCGCAGGGTGGATCTCTGCTGGAGTATTTCCTCTGGAATGTCTTCGATCAACCAGATATATTTTGTTTTATTGTGTTTCAACAGTTTACTCTTGTTTTTCAGAATTTCCACGACGGCCGCCTCATGTAGTAAAGTAACCCTGATAGGCCTGGGCTTCCCGCCTTTGACGAAACTGCCTACCCTACCCACCATATCTATCTCTGTGGGGTGTAGGCCCACTCCAGTGGCTTCCAGAATATCCATCACAATCTCGCGGATACTTTCGTACCTGGACTCGTAGACCCCCGAAATGATTATCGATTTAGCATTCAGTTTTTTCAGCCATGACACATTCAGTGAGTCAATGGACCCAGATTTGTTCCCTGATTCTAGGTCTCTGATCCTAGCCTCAAGTTTTTTAATTTTCAACTCCTGTGCTCCTTTTGAAGATTCAACAGAGATCCTTAGATTATCGCCGTCACTGTCAACACCCCCTGTATATTCCTTTAACATTTCTATGTCATTAATAGCAACCTGAAGTAATTGTTCCAAGTGTAAGTAACGAGATTCTAGCTTTTCAGACCGCTTTTTGACAGAAACGTTCTCCGCTTCCATCCCGTTAACCTTCGTACTCAGCCTAACCAACTCAGCTCTTAAGGCCTCTAAGGTAGTCTGGGAAGAGTTGTCCCCGTTCCGGGGAGCTTTCCCTCCCTTCGTTTTTCCTCTTACCCTGGTTGTGGCCCATATCCTGGTCCGTTGCCACCTGTTGTAGGCAGGGAAAGTCCTCTGTGTAAGCGCCCTCGTCCCCGGCGCCATCTTTGATGTGAGAACTCCTAGTCTGTCGACCGTTCATCTCAATTCCGCAAAAAATATATCAGAAATGGGTGGCTTTCAGAGATCAGCTGTCATCGCATGTGACCAGCGCCCGTTCACAGTCCTGATGGTATAATTTCAAGTTCGGATGGCTCGTTGAACCCAGGGATTGGGGGGGATAAAACCTGAGTTCCACTAAGTCTCAACCTTAGACACCATCGACCAACCGGAAGTCATCGATGTGGTTGGATATGGTGTATGTGAATAAGTCCTAGTGATGTGTAAGGAGAACACCATTACTCAGACATAAGGGTTAAATAGTGGTGAAGCATGCAATCATTGTAGTGGAGAGAGGCTAGCTTCTGCAAAACTGTAGTTGAAATAGACCTAGAATATGTCATGAACGCTGAAGTAAGTTATCACTGGAATATTGTAATTTAAATCCATGTAGATTGTAGAGGGTAGAGAATTCATTGACTGTGTCAGCCCTTCACAGATAAAATCCTTTCAAAGATCCTTTTGAAATGCTTCTTTATATAAAACCACAAGGTAATACAGGTTTCTCACAGGCCAGACTAAGAGCGCAGAATGATGGGTTCAGCTAGCTTTTATACCCAGTATTGAGGTTGCATGCATTACAGTGTCAAGGTCCCTGTCCCAAATGCTCACTCTCAGTACTCTGTCCTACTAACCCAAATGGTCTGTTCCCAATATTCCTGTCCTACTCACCCATGTTAGGTAGGGCAGTGGGTGAGTAGGCACTGATCCATATGCTTTATTTGTCCAGATGCTCTATTCTACCGTCACTAAGATAAAATTTGGGTATATAGTAAATATATAGCGTCCAACCATTCTTGTACAAGTCACAGAACTCGATGATAATTTACGGTTTGTACGGAACTCAGCATAAATGCCTCGTTCCGTACAAACCGTAAATTACCATCTCATTCTATGACTTGTACAGCATGGTCAGGACGTTCTATATAAATACTATTATTTCATAAGTCTCAGATAATGAGGCCTCAAAGCATTACCTGGCCACACTTATATTAGTTATTCAATTATCCACTATAGCCCTATTCCATTGGCCGACAAACACGGTGTTGATTTTCTGTGTTCTCCTAATAGCCTATTTCAATTTTGCGTCAACAGTGCAAAGTCCGTCCGTGGTTCCTGACTGTATATCTACACCGTATTTCTTGGCCAATGGAAAAGGGCCTCAAGGGCCACTAGGGCAAGAGAGCAGCAGAGCTTGTCCCTGCTGTCGTTGCGATGTCGCCGTGCCCCCCCCCCCCCCCCCCCTAGCGAATGACCGGGGAACCAAGGTAGAGAGTAGCCAAATCTATAATGATGAGATTAGAGACAAATGCGGGTAGGTATCGCACTACCCCCTGTGTCTACATTGGTGCTGCCATCTGGTTTCATAAAAATATTGCATTTCCCCTAGACACCAATAGTTAAGCACATATCTTTTCAGATGGCCTTCCAATAGAAGTTAGCATGGTGATATGCCATTTTTTTTGCATTTTCTATTTGCTGATATATGGAACTTGTATTATCCTGAGTTATTTGCAAAAAGCAATAGAATTTAGAAATCACCCAAGAACCAGCATTTGTACTCATCGAATCTTATGTGAAAAGGTCATAGTACATGTAGCGAAATATCTTCAATCATATACCGATATTATACTATCAAAATAGGCATAAGTGCATGGGTAGGCTTGGCCTACCTGGCCTATAGGCTGTAGTTGTATAAAAGGGTGTCATGTCAATTAGACTTGGTAAAATCAAATAAATTAAGGGATATTTTGTGAAGCCACATTTTTCACATGCATGTCCAAAAGTTGGGGTGTAATTGAAATAAACAATACATCACATGTTTGCCATTATCGTCACTCGGCTAAAGTTGCATCGATGGCGATTGCGGCACATTCAAACTTGTGGAGTATTGCCTATTTATGAACGATTCCCGGTACAGTTACATATAAACTTCACCACCTCTCCCCTGCCCTCTATTTTCATATTTGAGATGGAGGGCTTGGTGGCGTGACTTTAGCAGACAGCACCCCTGCAAATTGACTGATTTCTGGGAGTCACTAGTAAAAACTGAATGTTTTGAAAATATTCCGTCTACCAAGCCCTGATAAACTATTTATCGGTTTTCCTCAAGTACAGTTTATCCCCCCCCCCCCCCAACAAATACTTTTCTTTATTATGAAATTTTAGTCTTGCTTCTAGATAAACCGAAATTTAGAAAGTTAGCAATCATTGTTTGTTACAAGCCTCCAACGAAATCATATAAGATTTTTTATGAAAAGTTAATATATATTATCAATCAAGATAAAATAGCAGGGAGGAAAATATGGGTAGTAGGGGATACTAATATTGACTACAAGAGAACGAGTACTCCGGAATATCACTACCTGCAAAAATTTTGTAAAATTACGGGCCTTAAGCAAGTAGTCAACACCGTCACACGTCCTGTAGGGGTGGATCAATAATTGATCACGTTTATAGTAATAGTTTATGTATTAGCCACGTCGAAGTGTTAAATGAATATATTAGCGATCACCACCCGACGTTAGTGGTAAGAAAAAGGAAAGGAAATTAGACGTATCAGTAGGGAAATTAAACATAAAATAAGGTTGGAAAAAAGTGAATTCTGTCGGAGTAAACTAGTTGAAGCACAAGGTAATCCCAGAAAATTCTGGTCTGTGATAAATAATCTCCTCAATCCGGGAACTGGACAACAAACTTGTGAACTAATTGAAAATGAAGTGAGGATATCGAATGATGAAGTTCCAAATATTTTGAATACCTTCTTTGCAACTGTAGGAGAGGTATTGTTTAGTAGAATAGAAGGTGCCGAATTCAATAACAACTTACAAGAAATTAGAGATAATGAAAACACGATTGAGACCAGGGATGTTTATTTAGAATTCACGACGACTGAAGTATTGGAAAAAATGAAATTGATTGATACAAATAAGTCCAGTGGTATTGAGAATATGAAATCAGATGTATTGTTAAAATGTATAGAAATATTAATAGTGCAATTTACCTATATATGTAACATGGCAATTGTAAAAGAAAGTTTTCCAACAAAATGGAAGAATGCGAAAGTAGTCCCAATACCCAAAGGTGGAATCCTGACTATGAAGGATAATTGGAGACCAATTTCACTATTATTGTTACCCAGCAAAATTTTAGAAAAATTGTTACATACTGCTATTTATGATATTCTGGAAAATATTAAAGTTTTAGACGACAATCAATTTGGCTTCAGGCCTAAACGGGGAACATCAGATGCAATCTTTGCCCTATTGAAAGATCTGTACAGTGCGCGAAGTCAACAAAATGATACTGCCGTATGTTTTGTTGACTTCCGCAAAGCGTTTGATAGCATAAATCACGAAATGTTGATTATAAAGTTAAGAAAAGTAATCGGCCTACCCGGAAATATTGTTACCTTATTAGAAAATTATCTATATAAAAGATCGCAAGCTGTGCGGATTAACAATAGAATATCTGATTTAAAAAATGTTAATTTTGGTGTTCCCCAAGGCTCCGTTTTGGGGCCTCTCCTATTTGTATTGTATGTAATCGATCTTGGTAGCTGTTTGAAAAACTGTTGACCAGTATAAACAATATGCTGACGATTTAATCTTATATGTGTCAGATAAAACGTCAAAAAATGCAAAAATGTTATTACAAGATGATGTGACTGCATTATCCACTTGGTGCAAAAAAAGTAGCCTCACCGTAAATGTCAATAAGACAAAATCTATGTGGATATCGACCCCTGTAAGATTAAAAAAATGTAATAATCTAGATCTGGAAATGAATGGTGACAAAATAGCCCAATGTAGCCATTATAAATATCTCGGAGTGTTCATTGATGAGGCGCTATCCTGGACTAAACATAGTTATGAAATCAGTAAAACAATATGTGGTAAACTGTATAAATTTGCCAAATTGAGAAATTGTTTGACTTGGGATGCTGCGAAACAAATTTATGTCGGAAGTATATTGCCCCATTTTGAATACTGCTCATATATCATAGGTAGTATGAAGAAAAAGGATAACGAAGTGTTAGAAAAATTAAACAGAAGAGGGCTATGTATAATATTTGGTAAAATGTCACAAACATGTTCAAGTAAAGAAATGCTAAAACGATGTAAATTGGAAGACTTAGAAACACGAAGGAGGAAACTGTTACTCTGTTTAATGTTCAAACATCGTACCAACATGGACTGGATCGAACAAAAGAAAACTAAAGCAACCAGAAGAGGAGAAAACGCCATTAACTAGAACCACCACTGTGATCAATAGTCCTTATTATAGAGGAGCCAAGGGGTGGAATCAATTGGATAAGGAGATACAAGATTGTGATACAATGAGAACATTTAAACGACTGCTAAGTGAAAAAGACTGATGGTCAATGCATACCAAAACATTTGAAATACTACCAAGAACTCTCATCATTACCTCATCGTAACTAACCAATTACTGTATAATCTGTACATTCTCCTCTATCGTATTACCTGACATATATATGTGAACCATACTAAATGTAAAAATGCTTGGATTGTTACTGAAAAACTCATGAATATGAGAGTAACAATAAATAAACAAAAACAAAAAACAAAAAATACTTGTAACCCAACAAACTTACAAGACATAGACATATTAATAAAGTGATTCAGATCACTCCCTATTTGCCAGTATATTCAGCTCTTTTGAGTGATATTTTGACTGCATTATTTTATTCAGGTGATCCTATGATGACAACAATATACTGTTAGTCCACATGCAGATGGTCAAATTCACCAGATGTTTCATTAAAGGGGTTGGAACTAAACATAAAAATGGAAAAATCCATTCCAGACAAAGCAATATCGCCATGCTTGTTTTCCTCAAGTACATTGCTACCCTAAACCATTACCATTACAGTCCTATCCCTTCTGGGGGTTTCCAAATAATTGGCAGAGTTTGGGTGACTTTAGATGACAGCACCCCTGAGAAATCACCCATTTTCAGGTGGTCACCCATGAAAATTCAAAGTCTTGAAAATATTCCCAGTTTACCAGCCTAAATATACTATTTAGCTGTCTTCCCCCAGTGGGACCCTACACAGAATAGTTGGAATTGCAGTTCTAGCCCCTCTGGGGGTTTTCAAACAATTTGGGTGACTTTAGATAATGAAGTCCCTGAAAAATGGTTGACTTTTGTAGCGTCACTGGTGAATACTCAGTTTCGAATATTCCCAGTCTTCCAAACTTTAATAAGCTACCGGTACCCATCCAAACTAACTGTCCATCCACCTGACTCTCGTCTATTCATTTGACTGCCTATCCACCTGTCTGTCCACTCACCTGACTGCCCACTTACCCATTCAGCTGATTGCACATTTGAACATCTGTCTGCCCATTTACTTAACTGCCCACTCATCCATCTGCCTGACATCCCATCCATCTGACTGCCTATCCACCTGTCTTCTAACCTATCTGACTGCCCATCCAACTCGCTTCCCATCTACTTGTCTGCCCACTCATCTATCAATCTACCTGAGTATATTCATTTGCCTGCCTATCCAAATGGCTTCCCATCTACCCATATGCCCTTCCACCAGCCTGCCCATCCACCTGACTACCCATCCACCGGTTGTCTATTCATATTCATGTCCATTCATCTGACTGCCAGTCCACCTGTCTTCCTATCCAGCTGACTGACCATCTACCTGTCTACCCACCCATCTGACTGTCCATCCAACTGGCTTCCCATCCACTTGACTGCCCACTCATCTAGCATCCATCTAAGTGTACATTGAATATTATCAAGAGACATCACAAGTTTGAGTCTGAGTCTTTTTACGCCACACATTTCAATGTTGGCTCCATAATTTCACGAGTCGAAGATGAGTGACATTACGGAGTCAACAAAATGAGTGGCATAAATAAGCTCAAACTCAAACAACTGGCGTCTAGATTTGATCCTACCCCGTTCCTATATTTTTTCAGTATCAGAAAGTAGTGGCATAAACAACACTTTATGTCACACCCGTGACATAAACAAATCCCATGTTAAGCTTATGGCGTTTTTTATTAGGGGTAGGATAAAACTGCCCATCTAACTGACTTTTCACCCATCTGACTACCCTTCCTCCTGACTGTCCACTTACAAGTTTGTCCATCATCTGTCCAACAACTTGACTGCCCATCCATCTGACTGCCCATTCACCTGACTAAAGATCCATCTGATTACCAAGATTCTACTTCAATTCACAATCAGCACTATAAAAACATCACATGGGTACCGGTATCATAATTCTGATTTACATGCATATTGAATCATGTATCTATTCCTATTAGGCCTGCATCCTGAGAAATGGAAACTCAATCCGAATCCATCAGCAGCGCCACATTGGAACTAATGGTGGTTAGAACTGGAACTACAGTCGACTGCGAAGCCCCCTAGTGGATGACACGTAAATTAGCATTCTACCCGTTAAACGCAGTCAAGTGCAGCCAAGGCATATCAATCATTGAATAAACACGGCGTTGGCCTGGGATTCCTATCCATATATATACATGTAGGTCTGTGCTCGGTACTAGTCTAGGCCTACTACAAAACCAGCGAAAAAGTAGGGGGGGGGGGTAGGCCTACAATACATAGTCCCCACCCCCTTTACTTCTGATGCTGAGTGATGGTAAAGAAAGGAATATATGACTCCCTCCTGTGTGATTTGATTTATATCATAAACCAACTCGTTGAATATGGAGTGATGTATTCCATAACGTCTTAGTCGCTCTAGTTTTTATAGTCTGTTTGCCGGTGACTCGTTATGCCGCCAGTGCCAACCGCGGCAGGCAGAGCGACCAACTGAGATTTTATTGTCGTAAAAGTTACTAACCGATCCAATATCCGGCAGCCGTCAGGTGCGTCGCGAAGGTAAACAACGACCGGGCAACGCGGCGGCAATCACATTTGACATGTGACGTAAGGTAGACCGGATTTATTCATTGACCCTGGCCATGGGCCTGTGTTTGTAATGTCAGTCATGTCAAATTGTATGCAAGCCCCCGATGCATGGTGGGGACCCAGTCTGGCCCCATTGAACTCAAGTGAAAGCCCAGCAATAGCTGAGCCTTGCTTGCGTTGAGTCGGTGCCAGAGCCCCGTGGTGGCTGTCGCTACTTTGTCCGTGTGATCCCACGATCAGTCAGATTCAAGCACTCGCATCACAAGTCGCACATGTACTCACTCCAGTAGGCCTTGGGTTGACAAGGGGTACCCCTTTACACGCATTATAATTCAAATCACGCACACACACCCCTCATCGGCAGGAAAAACACTCCGCGTTTATTAGAAGAAACTTTCAAAGGCGCACTTAGTCAACCCAGACACCAAACATGACAATAATATTGATATGAATGATGTCATATCGGATGAAACGCCCCGGGAACACCTCGCAGTAACAGGATTATGGTTTCCGTTGTGACTTCTCAGAATTTTACTATGCACCTGGAATAAGAAAAACAGTGGGAACTCACATACTTTCCTATCTAGGAATCATAGGATTATCACAATCATTCCCACCTATATCGATCATCACATTTAACCAGTTACCGGCCTGTCATTGAGTGATGCAGTCGCAGGCGCGGTGTAGAAGCCTTCTCAGTACTTGGATGATGCTTGTTTCTCAGACAGTCACACCCAGACCAACCTGGAAGCGACAGTCGCAGTGAAGACACTGCGACTGAGTGACCACCTCCCTCGCCTGATTTGATTCTTTACAACTCCCACAGAGTTCGGACACTACCTTCTGTTATTTTGAATTGGATTATAATTTATACACAGTCACAATGCCAAAACTTGGAAGAAGGGTAAGCACTGCATGTGAAAGCTTTGTATAGATCATGAAATAACAGCATTCTGATGGCCGCATATAATATCAAAGTATATATCCTCTATCACTAGCATCAGAGTCTATGCATAGTGTTTATGATTGGTTTCAGCTTATTGAAAAAAATCACAGGTTCACACTAGATCTAAACTATAAAGATCTAGAACTAGTCTTATTATATTAATAACGAGGTGGTCATTCAAGCTTAGGCTGTCAGGTCTGTCAATGTCACTGGTACCTATCTATTTCATTTGGCTAATAGATTCTGGTGCTTTCTATACGTTTTTTAATGTTTGCTGTTTATACTATGTCCCTAGCAGCTATATGGCTGGTTTGATTCAGGTTTACATATTCGCAGTTTACCCCCCAACAAATACAACCTAACAAACTTACAAGACATAGACATATCAATAAAGTGATTCAGATCACTCTCTATTTCAATAGTATTTGCCAATATATTCTGGTCTTTTGAGTGATATTTTCACTGCGTTATTTTATTCAAGTGATCCTATGATGAAAACAATATTCTGTGTTAGCAATTTTGTCACATTATCTCGTCAAGTGACATTAATTTGGTTAACTGTCTTAAAATATGAAATAGTCCACATGCAGATGGTCCACTTCGCCAGATGTTTCATTAAAAGGGTTGGAACTAAACATAAAAATGGAAGAATCCGTTCCAGACAAAGCAATATCGCCATGCTTGTTGATTCCCAAATTGGATTCCATATTCCACTGTTATCTTTATGCTTAAAAGTGTTAAATAGTATCGTCGTATTTGCCACTGTTATTTACAAAATTATATATTCTTATAAACCTATGTTCGAATGTTTTACTAACCAGAAGTATAGATTCCATTCGTAACTCAGCGACGAAATAATATTCATGCATCCCTCCGTATCACGTGACCACAGTCATTTAAAAAAAAAAAGGTGAGTTGTCAAATGACAGTTTTAATGATATCCAGATATGTATTAATATGCAGACCTAGTGCGTCTACCTGAATTCCATCTGTTTATTGGAAATATCTCTGAACAGATTCTATCAAGATACACTTACCATGTCTCCATATATCATTAGCTATGAAAACAAACGAATATAGAGAGACATATTTAGTGTGACTGAATGGAATCTGTTCAGAGATATTTTGGTCAGAAATACTCACCGAATTCGAAGAATGAGGTGAGTATTTCTGACCAAAGGTGTGGTGAGTATTTCTGACCTCATTATTCACACAGTCACAGTGCGGCCGAACGTAATTTTTTCTGCTAGTGCGAGAAAGTGAGACATTCGTGCACCGGTATAGTAATAAGACTTTCTTATTATCAAGGAAGAGTATTAAGAAATCATCGGCTTGATACAAAATTGATTCTAGCCACATCATATCAACAAATGAATAAGAGAAGGCATTAAGAATGGAATACGTATCTTTTTCATATAAGAAGCAAATGTTTGATGAAATATTCGCATGCAACATAATGTAATTTTATAGCCTATTCATCAATTGAATGCATATTCTAAATCAGTTATATCTGAGAATTTCAAAATCATCGATATACAATGCTTGACTATGTAAACATATCGTTAATCATTAGTTCGAACTCAATACCACCTGTCCCATTTTCAGTGTAGCATTAATATATTGATTACACGAAATAGTATTTTATTGACGTTGTGCCGTTAGAGGGCCCTATTTACTCTAATAAGAGTAGGTATCTACCAACATTCATTTAATGAGGTTGTGTAGAGAGCACGCACTCCCCTCAAGTCTCCTTAGACCTCGTTCAACCATCTCAGGTTTCTTACAGTCCCAGAGTTGGTCCCTACTCTTGCTGTACAGCCACTGTTGGTCACACTAGAGCTGTACTCAGCACAGATTTACAACAGTCTATGATTTCAAATCGCTTGATATTTTACAAACATGTCTTCCTGTGGTCTCCCAACTTTGCCCAGTAATTGCCTTTCTCATTAAACCGGGTTTCAACGGGAGTTTCGTTAAAACTATGTCTAGACATTCGATTTGTGTTCAATTCCCGTCCAGACATGTTTGCACTATGTTGTAAAATTCAATTTTTACTTATTGATCGTTTCATACCATTTATAAGAAAAATTGCATTTACACGCGTAGAATGAGACAAAAAATCCATTAAATTCTATCGATTTTCCTCAGCGCCATTGTATAATCAGCTGAGCAACAACTGATCTAGCCATATTAGCAAAGTCCGTATTGATTGAATTTTTATGGACCACACGTCGTTACAGGTTTCAATCAATATATTGCTTCATGGCTTTGATCAATGGAATTCTGATGTGGTATACTTAGGGAAAGCCTACACCCACTTCCAGCGTACTGCCTTTTACCTCAGGCATGGGATTATCCCAGATATTTTGACACCCCAAGGGTCATTTCAATATAAATCCGTTTAACTCTGAGCTAAGGCCCAGGAATTCACTTAAAGTAGCCCATATGCAGGAACTTCCGGTGGCTTCAGCCTCTGGGCCCCTTTGGGACACTGTCCCTCGATCTGGTTGGGGCCGTAAGCGGCCCCAAAACCACCTGCCCACTTTTTCCTACTTTTCTTTGCAATTTTCCAGAGGTCCATGCATGTTTACCTTGGTGTAAATTATGTAAGGTGATATTCTCCAGTGATTCCTCATGCTCTATTCCTTTGCACCCCCTTTATATAAATGCCATGTGCCTATTGCCTAGTAGAAATCACGCATTTTATGTGGAAATATGATTTGAACAAAGAAGTAGGAAACAATCTTCATACCATTCAGCCAGGTCATTGACTCCTTCGAGCTTCTTGAAATATTTCTAGTTTTATGCCAATGTTTATCAAAGCTAAATCTTGGCAGTGTGCACATATCATAATTAGATGGACCATAAGGGTGAGAGTAGATCTAAAAACGTAATGCCTGATATCTTGAGAGGATACAAAATTATTGAACCTTGAAACCTTATTTTAGGGATAACTAGTATCAACAGACTCCAAGCGGCTCCAAGCATTTGGCAACTGGTGGTGTTGCCTTCGGCTGTGATAATGGCAAAGCTCTTGTTGAAATCCCCGTATTCACTACTACATACCTCTGAGCATTGTTTGTGGTGCCCCGGGCCGTTGTGTACGCTCTGTCGTATGTATTCCACATAGCCCCCATAACAATTCCCATTCACTGGGTTTCTCTTCATTTACTTCAACCCTCAACACAATTCTACAAATGATTCTTATCATTCTGATGGAAAACTAAGACTACTAAAACAATCACTCTAGGCGATTATATGTAAGGGTAAGGGTTTCCATTGTCTCAAGACAGAGAGAAAAAATATCCTCGTAGGTGAATTGAGCAATACAGTTAGATACTGATCTATGGTTTTTCAATTGTCTTATCTTGTGATGACCATGTGATCAATGAATTCTGGCTAAACATATTTTATCATCAGCCCACGACGGAACACATGCAGTGTTAATAGGTACACGGTTGATGCTGAAATCGGATTACGTACCATTTAATCCATTATTATAGCTTATTATCCCACCAGAAAGCGCCACTCTTTGACAGGCATTTCAATGGGATCGTTCCCCTTAGGTAACCATGTAGCAGGAGAAGGTGCGAGGTACATTTAACAAATAAAAACAAACGTGCCATTACAATCACACCAATCAAAGTGTCCAGGATTAAGCTACTTACTTTAGTATGAGAACACTTAGATTGCCATTTCTAATTTCTACTTGGCCGATTCAAGTCACTCCACTACCAGCAGGATACTAAGCGAGCGCGCATCATTTACGGCAGCGGTCAGGGTTATTGTGCAACCCTATAGGAACAAAGTGTGCAGCCTGCATGTAACAACATCTACATTCACTTTAGAGACCAATGCAATTCCATGGAAATTAGAGTAGATCAGAGTTTCTTGGCACAAGAAATTGATATTATTCTCTGACTCAAGATTATGTCTACAAGCAGTTTGCCATTATCTACCTGACAATCCAACCATGAAAGACATTCACAAAAGAACTGCCAGACAAGAGGAAGCTGGCAAAAATCTGAAACCAAGCTATATAGATATACACAGACGTGGGGAAGCAGACAAAGCTGATAATATAGCTCCCAACCCGAGACTCACAATTCTTCAATCCAACATACAGACTTATTTCAGATAACCAAGAAAGAAATGAAATCTGACTGACAACCTGATTGGAACTGAGATGATAAATTCTATTACATCCAACCAGACTTAGAATGGACATTATTTAAGTTTCAAGATATGAACAAGTTGACCTGCTAAAGACTTGAAAGGCGAAGAAAGTCCAGGCTGTAGAGATTGCATTACATCTCACAGTCAACCTTAGAATTAAATAACAGTTGAAAATAGATAAATTTATCTCAGATTGGTATATTAAATTTCCTTATGGAAATTCAGATATTCTATTGAATTCTCCCTCGCTCCCCGCCTCCCTGCCTCACTCCCTGCCTCGCTCCCTGCCTCCCCCCTCGCTCCCTTGCCCCCTCACTCGCCTGCCTGCCTGCCTCCCTCGCTGCCTGCCTGCCTGCCTGCCTGCCAGGGCCCTGTTTTTTAGTCACGACAATCGTTATTGGCGACATCGGCCAGGCGGGAGTGTGCTATAGAACCACGATCTTAGAACCTGCGACAAATGGCGTCCGTCTACGACATGTAGGGAGCTCAAATGTGTATTATAGTCACGACAATCGGTGCGCACCCAACCGAAAATGACGCCACATGTGTCGTAGGCCTAAGACAATTTTTGACATGTCGTACCGAATGCGCAACTTCACTTCCCGATGGAATTAAGTGATGAAATTTTAACACGAGTAAGGGATACATATGACCTATAATCGTACCAAATATGAAGAAGATTGAACGCATCGTTTTGAAGATATCGGCGATTGAATTTCATCACAGCAATCGTCTGCTCTGGTGGCCACAGCACCCTCCCACCTCCCGTACGCAGTGAATGTCAAGGTCGCCGCATAAATTAGATCACGTGAGGGTAGAGCTACACTGGCCACCAGAGCAGACGATTGCTATGACGAAATTCAATCGCCGATATCTTCAAAACGATGCGTCCAATCTTCTTTATATTTGGTACGATTATAGGTCATATGTATCCCTTACTCGTGTTAAAATTTCATCACTTAATTCCATCGGGAAGTGGAAAAATCCTCTATATACGCACAGTGATGTGTTATAGAACCTAAGACAGTTCTATACTTGTCGTCAGGGCCGTCAATTTGAGCTCAGATCGTAGGCTGCAGGCTACGACACCGTCTATAGCACAGCGGCCATTTTGTATCATCAAATAATGTCTTGGTCTCAAGGGACGATCTTAGGCCATCGTGGATCCACGATATCGTGACTAAAAAACAGGGCCCAGCCTGCCTGCCTGCCTGCCTGCCTGCCTGCCTGCCTGCCTGCCTGCCTGCCTGCCTGCCTGCCTGCCTGCCTGCCTGCCTGCCTGCCTGCCTGCCTGCCTGCCTGCCTGCCTGCCTGCCTGCCTGCCTGCTTGCCTGCCTGCCTGCCTCCCTCCCTCCCTCCCTGCCTCCCTCCCTCCCTCCCTCCCTCCCTTTATACCTGCCTACATACCTACCATGCATCTTCTCCTGGTTGTTGTATAGCACCCCACGGGAAATGCTGTTGAGAATGCAGCATATTGAAAAGAAACAATAACGAATCTGGACATCCTTCTATGTAGCCTGCTGTTGTTGGCATTCAAGAAAGATGCCTTGAGGAAATCAACTTGATTTAACACTGTTACTAGGCCTATTACCAGGACACACATTATGGAACAAAATAATCTCTTGAGACAAATACTGGTTTTTGTTTTTGAACACAGAAAAGTAGACCCATCATTCTTTAACTGAAAAAAGTTCACCCTCAGCAGATACAGTAACAAGAGTTTGTGCCCCCAAGGAACAAGACATTTTGGCCCCCACCCACAGGAATGCTCTCCCACAAGATTATAGAAAATGAATTGCCCCTCCTCCCCACACTGGAAATAATCTGTAACAGGTTGGCTGCCTTCATGAAACCTTTCCCCACTGCTGTTAAGAATGAACGCTTCCCTGTGTCACGGCATAGTGCTATATGCTTAACTAGGAAGCCTAGCATACACCGATAGTTATATATACCAAACCAACAGCAACAGTGGTGCCATCTAGTATTTTAAAACACAGTATCAATGCATACTCGCTATAATATGCATTCTATTTTCAATTGAAAAATTCGGAGCAGGGTTTGCACTGTAGTATTGACCCTTACTAGAAACATTTTGTAACGGGATATAATTGTGTAGGTGTACAACCCCTTTACACACCCCTTCCAATTAAATCCCCACCCCTATGCTTAGGGACATTTGCTGGCGATCAATGCTCCCTGAGGGGCATTTATCACTTGTAATTTTGTATCGAACATGTTTTATGATTTCCTTATAACTAGTGCCCCTCCGGCCCTCTTACTGATGTGGATGCTAAAAAGAGGCCTCGTTCAGAGCGTGTAATACTTTATTACAAAGCCTCATGAATAAAAAAGAAGAAACCAGTAAGTTTTGGTCAAAGTTGTCGTTCTCCATGAGTTCGATGTGGAGTGAATATCACGTAGCGTTCAAACAAGTTGGAGAAAAACAACTTTGAACAAAACAAGTTACTTTAAGTATTTATCTTACCCCTGTACACACTAAAAGAACAGATGACACACCATTGAGAACAGAATGCACTACTCGTAGGGGCATAGAGAATCAGTTCCCAATGTTAAGCCTATGGGACAGCCTAAGTACCAGGGGTGAGATAACGTGCTATTCCCTTGGAATTAGAAATATCACTAGCTCCGATTTTTTTTTTTTTTTGTCAAGCATTGTGGTAGTGGTTGATCTCACTCCTTTCCTTCGGCCTGGTTATCAGGAGAAATGAGAGGGGGCCTGTTAGCCGTTGTTAACAGGATTGGTATATATGTGTATGTAAATACATAGACTTGAAGAACTAACTCAAAGCAAATGTTTGCTTCTGGAAATGCGCAAAAAAATATATAGTACACCCAATGTTATGGGCATATTAATTGAGAAGGCTGACCTGTGCATAGAATATGGCAGTGACTTAGCAGGTTCCTGTAGGTCTGTCGTGCCACTCGCAATATTCAAAAGTTTCGGCTTGTGACACAGCAAATGTGTGCTTCTGCAGGCACATGCAAAAATGGGACACAACGTTATGCACACATTAACAATACTTTGCCTACAGTGTGCCAGGCACTAGTAGGTCCACCTGGTTTATCATGCCACTCACAATACTGAATCTTCCGGCTTGGGACCATACTAATCGACCGTGAAATTAGTGAAAGCTTCATGAATATTCATATGAAATTAAGAGCAGTCGCAAGGCATTGGTTCCAGATAACCCCAGAACTATGTATGTGGAAATAATAGTTGGTAAATGAGGTGGGCTTTAATCGCGAGCCTTTAAGTACATCTGGTAATGCTAATATAAAATTGGAGGGGGGGGGGATGTTACGAATAAATGGTCAATATCAATATCAATTTTATTTTTAAATTTCTATACCGTTAAAATCTTTTGAAATTTCCAAATGTTAGCATTTATATGAATTAATGATGTTAACGTTTCCCGGATGAATAGGACATCTATTCAGTTCGCACCTTGTTGATACGATATTACCTAACACAAAAAGATTTAAATCCTATAAGTAGACAAGTTTTTTTGTATATTCACAAAGTTCCCGACTTTGAAGTCTTAGTTTAAGAAAAATAGTGCAGGTGAATTTTGTTCAAAGGCCAACAAAATAATTCCCTTATTTAATCTGACCCTGTTCCTGAAACGTAGATGATAATCTGTGTAAAAAAAGCCAAATGCGTTGTTGGCTATCGAATATAAACATCTATATATCTAGATCTATACGGCCATAAGTGTTTCTCGGTAAACGAATGGGTTCTAAAGCCAACTTCTCTTGGCACCAGCTTACAACCTCATAATCAACTAATCCATATATATCCTGGCTGGATTAACTCTAAATCAGCCTAACCCGACCTCTGTCTCGTGGTTAACGTCAGACCGTGTTGATCTTGTACATCGCTTTGATTCTCATAGCACACTAAGGATAGTCGAGGTGTGGATGCCTATGTTGACTAGCACCAGGAGGAAGATTCTGTTTTGCTTCTGATATATCTCTAGTGTTTTGTGCGGACCACGTCAGTCCCCGAGTGCCCAAGGGGGGCTATGTACTTATTACTTCTGTAAGCAGGTAGGTCAATCTAGTTCACTCTTAACGATTAAGAGGGGTAAAATAGTACCAGAAGTACGTGTTATTAGTCATTGAACCAATCTTTCCTTCCCAACCACTACTCCAACCATTCTGGGAAATATTTTGATTTTATTCAGCTGTGTGGAGCGATCTCCTGCTTGGCACCTAAATGGAGGACTGGAATCGCAATTACTTTGACAAAACATTATTTCTCACACAGGGCGGGCTTAGTAGTGAGTGGCCGGGGAAACAAATATTGATCAAGCATGAAGCCCTGCTTGACGCCTGCCTAGAAACCATTGTGTGGTCATGGTGGTAGCGAACAACTGGGCTACACCCACGCCGAGGGCTCTAATGGACGAGTGGGGGGTTCAGTGCTGTAAAAAGATTTAGCTACATTGGTATTACGGTCACACACATAGATCCACGTTGAAAGCGTCATACAAATATTCCCCTAGGCAATTCAGATTGCATAACTACATTCCGTGACTATGGCAGTGCGATGGAAAGTTTGCAGTCTGTATGCGAAGAGTTGTTTAAATAAATCATATCATTTCATATTGAGAGATATCGAAATAGCCACCAATTTGAAACCTATATGCGTTAAGTGCCAAAAGTAAATCGCGGTTTGTAAAGAAGATATAGTTGCAGGTAATCATTAGAATCCAAATATTTACCTCAGTAAATCTTAACAAATCATTTTAGTAATTTGGAGGTACCTCACAATCATGAAGTGATAGCTTATGATTAAAGTAATTATAATGTACTCACCATCGTATATTTCAGCAGGATGGTCAGAGATTGTCATGTATTTTACATTCCACCATAAATTCATAAGTAGGTCATTTGGTCAGAGAGGTTAATTAGATTAAATTCAATAAATTAGGTTTGATATAACTTGTTAATTACGTACTGCAATTGAATCCATGTCACCATTATGTGTATCTCCTCATTGTAAAAGTTAAGGATTGCTGCCCTGGGATTGCTGATAGTCTATAGCATGTTTAATACGGCCAGTATTAATGTAATAATGCAGTGATCGTAAGCAAAGGACGGGTACGTTTGACTTGTGACCACTCTGTAGGTACATTCGACGGGGCGTTCGACTTGTTAACACTAACAAGAGTAGCAGTTATAGTTGCGTTTGTCTTGTTAACACTCCCCATAGTAGTAGTATTAAGTGCGTTAGACTTATGAATATTCGTCTTTTTTCTCAAAAGTAAGTTGCGTCCACTAGGAAGTGTACCTTAGAAAATAGTTTTTTCAATTACTTTTATTAGGGTCTCTTATTGTCCGGGTTCGGCGTTGCCGTTTTTCCGCTCGGTCCTTTTAGGTATAGCTTAACAATACTTGTTATAGCGGTGGTTTCACAAGTAAAGTACATGATCTTTCTTACATAGTCCTTACCCTTATGGGAGATAATGAGATGAGATGTTTTGAAGTACCAATTACGTTCAGTCAGCCACAATACTGCAGGCAGGTTGACGGCTATACCTTGCTAGTAACAAATCAGTTATTTTAAAATTGGTTCCAGACAGCATATATAACCTCTTAGCAATCAGCCTGTAGTAATAATACTAGTAAAACCAGCAGCGGTCTGATACCAACTACATACAGTCAGTGGACGTTAAATCAAAACCATGAGAAAACTAGCAATTTATGCTGTTCATATACTAATCCTAAAACCAGTAATCTAACTGATATTAGTATACCTGAATTAAACTATTAGAATCTGAACCAGTACAACATAGCTTCTAGTAACTCCTGCATATGACTCAAATCTAGAATACTTAGATATAGATATATATACATGTGTGGGTGCAGAAACCTAAATTGCGCTGGTTATCACGATATTGGGAAGCCTGTCTGTACTCCACATGGTTAGAGGAAGAGAAATTGTTGTCTACCTATGCTCCTGCTCGATGTATTATTGCAGATTTGATTTTATCACAAAATCTACTTACTATATAATCCTTTACACGGGATGCTTTTCCATATGAACAACAACTGTAATCTCCTTTGCTAAGAATAAGAAGGCAGAACATTTAGCCGGTTAGCTTTTTGTACCAGAACGTATACCTGATACTGAGCTTGATTGGAGAGAATGAGATTAGACAAGTATAGTTTTCACGATGCTGTATCCAGTGGTATGTATAATCCTCTACGGGACTTAGCTATTTTGACTATGGACGAATTACTTTGGGGTTAATCAGTGTGAATATATACAATGCGAGGAAATGCAGATTCAGATAGGAACGAGAAATGCACTGGTATACATGAATTGAATTATCCAAACCATCCGAATAGTTGGGTAGATTCGAAACTTTGAAACACCTATATGGTTATAATCACTCACTTTACTCATACTCAGTCAAACATCAACATCTTATCATAAACATCTGAACCCTAATGTTCAAAGAACCCCCTTATCATTGTGAATCTTTGACATTCAACATCAACAATGTAAGTGCTCCATGCTTATAAGTCGCATGTTTGAAAAGTTGCTCCAAGAAATTGCCAAGCTGCTGCAGTACCAATGTCAAATGATTATAGGGCCCTCTTCAGTCACGACAATCGTTAGTAGCGACCGTTTGGTGGTGTCCTATAGACATACGATCATACAGTATTGGCCAACGGTACGACACATAGGCCACTTTGAAGTGTGCTATAATGGTGAGGATCGTTAAGTAACGTAGATGAAATTGTCGCCCAATGACAAGATATGGTACATGTATATAATACTGAATAGATAGGTATAATGGGTGATTGTTACTCTTTTTTCAGATGCTAAAACTGATCGAAATTTGGAAATATTTGCGGAGACTTTCTCTATATGTGTAGCGTACCTATAGCCGAAATTTCATAATTTTTCTGTGGTTATCTCAATCATGATATATATTCTACTAAACCATTATGTTATAAAAAAAAGTGACATCTGTGGGCACTGCGCCACTCAGCTACTTTTTGCAAAAAACTACTGCAGCACTCCGCAATCTTTATTTATCACTTGTAACAATTGTCATGACTATAACACACCATGCCTACTTCTATGGTTTTTCTATGATAATTGTTCAGGACGACCATTTTTGCACCGATCTCCCATGGCGCTCTACAACCGGGTCTATAGCACACCTGGCATCTTGGTCATTCTAACTGTTATACATTTGTTGGGTGATCTCAGCGAATTGTTACCTAAAGGAGCATTCATTAATTATGGCCAGGGGGGCACAGTTGACCTATTGATAAAAAAGAAAGTTGGCCCCCCCCATGGGAATACAAAAAAAAAGAATTGGTCCCCCCCCTTGGAATACCAAAAAATATTTTGGCCGCCCCCCTTGGAATGCCCAAAAAAATAGTCCCCCCCTCCCCGTCCATATTGGAATAGAGTAAAAGCACAGGGGAGGCTAAACTGATGTGGCCTTTTTTATCATAAGGCTTTCTTCTTTACCTTAGAACAAACCCAGTTACATTCAGTCATTTGTCAAAAATTCTGACCAAGCTTGGTGGCTAAGTGGTAAGGGTGTTCACCTCAAGTATGGGAGGTCATGGGTTATGCCAAAGACCTACACAAAATGGTACCCACTGCTCATTCGGCTTAATACCTACCATTAGAATGAGATGTAGGGGGCCAAGGCCCGAGTGGAATAATGGCTGTACCGCCAAATTTGATGATTGTACACACAATATTTCCTTCATAGAAATTGCTGGAAAATGAAAAAAAGAAAGAAAGAAGTAGGAAATAAACATCTGTTTTTGACAGAACAGCGCTGATGCAAAAAAGATGGGGGAGTCTGGAGCAGGACTGAAAGACACATCATGTGGAGGCCAGTTTTAATCTCAGTCATTGCATAATCCAGAGTCACCTCTGGTGGAGAGGCACTAGCAGTTGCACCACTGGCAGCCAATAGTGGATGATGTCAGCCCTTAGGTATTCCTTGGCCAGTTTTACAGGAGAGTCCTTGGAGAGCCTATATATGAGAGGTTCCTGTATCTTGCTTTTAACATATGAATTTGAATTATATATTTGATTTGAATGATAAAATTACCTTGCAACTGATAGCGATGATTTCAAATTTTCATTGTAAAAAGTATATGGTAGTGGTCACACTGCTGATGGTAAATATTGATATGTGTAATAATAACTGAAATTTGGTCTTTCGGAACACTGCCCAGATCTTGTCATTTGAAATGTTATTTGTTGTATAAACACACTCTATTCATCTGATGAGGAATAATCATCTTCTGAAGATATTTTTTGTATAAGTTATAGATAACTTCTGGTGTTCTAAGTATATGTAGACAGTACTACTACTGACAGTTGGTCAAGCTTGCCTTCAGCATGTAACTTTTCCCAGTCATAGTGAACATATCCTTTAAATGCCATTTCTACATGATGCTGCTACCATAGGAAACCTTTGTCTCATTGCCTTGTGGAGCTCCAGCTCAAGTAGGCAGTTTATGACCAAAACAACTCCTGTGGAGTAATGTTCCAATATCTGTGAAACTGTGTTGCACAGATGTTTAAAATGAGGTGTTTAGAACAGGTTTTAAACATCAGGGAACACAGGTAAGGAATTAGAACATGATAAACTCAGGTTTACAGTTTTCTCATTACTATATACCTCAAAAACATTAAGATATCTACCTTATTTCAGCTGTTGGTGCCATTGCATGTGTATAAAAAAAATGTATAGAATGTGTAATGTTGAACATAAAAGTATAACTTTGGAGTGTGGTACATTGGATATTCAGAAGTAACATGTTATGATGGACTGCAATGGCGACTGATGAAAACCAGCCACCGGTAGTGTGCCAAGGCTGACGGTACGCCATCTTTGTTGGAGAACATAAGAGATTACTATACAACAAATTGACATGTAAATGATCAGAGAAACCAATAAAGAAAATCGAAAAAAAAATTAAAAAAATTGCAAATCTAATTTGGGCACACACTTGTCAGTTTTGCCAACAAGTCTCAAAGTCCAGCAAAAAGCCTTTCCTACTGCCAATTTTTTAATTCCCCACTTCTAAGTTCAAAGCAAGGCTGGTATGTGATGTCATATTTAACTCTTCAACCCTATACTTAGTGATGATATGAAGTTCTATATACAGGAACAGGCAAATGCTTGAAGTGTGGTAGCATCAAGCACAATGCCAACTGGTTGAAGTTGGCTGCACTACTATACAATGCTATGATGACAGTTTGAGTTGATGCTCTTAGTCTCTATAGTTGTAAGATTCTGCTAATGTTCGAATCTAAAATCAGGGATGCAACCCCTGCCAAATCAAGGCTGTAGTTGGCAGCTAGCAGACATGCTGGAAGCCCCAATCTCTCCTTTACCCATATAATCAATCATAAAGCTTGACTACCTAGAACCTAATTCTCACTGAAGTCACTGATCGAGACTTTGTTGTTCACATTCAAATATCCAGCAGCAACTGCTTTCTTAATTTGTGCCTTCAGTTGATAGTCATCAGGCTCCATTGCAGGATCTTAACCCTTTAGCATTCAATCCACCCCAAAACGGCTGCACCCCCTGCTGTTCGATCCACCCAAAACCGGCCTGTGTGGAGCCCTACTGAAGTGCCCAATCTGCCCAAAAATGGCCGCTCTATACATTTTAAATCGCCGCCGATTTATCCCATGAGATTTGGTCTTAAAGGCACCCAAGGAATGTGGTATGGTATAAGGTATCACTAGAGGGTGCGGTGTTAATGACCTTTCCAGCTGTCTGATTTATCACCTTTTGATAGATTAGAAAGGAGGAAAGTCGCAGTTTTGCTATAAATGCAAACACCAGTGCTATCTAGGTCAAGCAGTATAGAAACTCAGGCAGTAGGTCCGTGCCTAGGGTATCTGAATTCTAAAGGGTTAAAGGACCTTCATTATTTCTTGTAGCAGTATCATTGACATGCAAATATGGATGTTCTGGCAATTTGTTATAGCCTGGCATGGTGTGAGGGATCCATGATATGAGCAGATCAATCCATGTTGTGGCACTACAGAAGGAAGACAAAAACTAATGATCATGTGAGACTGCATTGATTCTGGGACACATGTACTAGTGTTTGTCCATTGATGTCTCCCTCCACATCAGGGAGGGTGGACACCCATCTCCCAGTAGAGAAATGGGACTTTGACCATAGACACTGAACTCCAGGGAGTGATACAACTATGGTTACCTTTTGTGTTAATCATACCACCCCCCCCCCCCCCCCCAATGGGAATACCAAAAAAAAGGTTGGCCTCCTCCCTTTGGAATAGCCAAACAATTTTTGCCCCCCCCCCCTTCGAATACCCAGAAGAAAGTTGCCCCCCCCCCCCCAAAAAAAAAAAAAGAAAACTGTGCCCCCCCCCCCCCTCTGCCATAACTATTGAAAGCCCCCTAAGACTGTTGTGACTGAAAAACCAGATCCTGTATCAGTTCTCCAAAATTAAATATTGTGTGTTTCCTAGGCCCTTTTTTCAGTCACGACAATCATTAATACCAATACTCTAAGGTCGCCCAGCAAATGTACGACAGTTTGGATGACAAAAGATGGACAGTGTCCCATAGATCCAAACTTAAAAATCTTTTGTTTTCTGAATGGTTGCAGCAAGAAATCGCCGAGCTGGAGTACCAGTGGAGAGAAAACATGACGACGCAGCTGGCGCCGTTTGGCACCCATGACACGCCATCCATGCGAACCAAGATTGTGGGTGGGAAGCCAGTCATGGTAGCTGAGGACCGAAACTATGCGTGAGTTTAATAATAATCTTCTGCTTTCAATTATCAATGAGTATCGTCTTTGTGAATGTAACTCAGAATGATATAATTCGAAAATGGTATCAGAAGAAGGGAACTGGGGCACTATAATTTTTTATGCATATATATAGGTTATAATAAACAAAAATTCTGATGCACACAAGGGTCATCAAGTAGAGCATGATCACCTATGGAGAACCTGACCACATCCATTTAATGCCATACTCAGAAACTCATACCATTTATTGGAGATTACAGATATTCAACTTGGATATTAAACATGGGCATTTAATCTTAAAATCCGTAAAAATCAAGATTATCCTGAAAGATTTATACATGTATATGCAGTTCGAAATATCTCCAGCATTGTCCAGTACAAGTAGTTTGCAGAACAAACTTTTTAGCAGGTTATAGAAGCAATACACAAGCAAGTCGGAACAGCTGAACTTGAAGTGCAAATATCAAACTATTGTCCGTTCTGGCCCCAATAACTACGAACAACTAATGTCAATATTGTAGCCATGTTCATGTCGATGAAAACCAAGGACATACTCACGACCAGTCTAGACCCTAAGTGGCTCATGCAGCTTGTCTCCTTGGGTGTACATATAAGTACTCCTGTACTATTTACCTTTTCTTTTTAACCCATGACCTTGTGTATTGTGTAATTTTAGTTTACTTTAAATTCTATTCAGAGCCTTTTCACGAGTCTCATAGGTTGCACACATTTCTTTTTTATTCATTTGCGTAAAAAGAAATACAATAATGGCCTCTGCCATGGCAGGTATTCTGGCCAATCTACGAACTGAAACAATTTTTGACGGAAACAATTTTCGTCAGTAGCGTAAATATACAGGTGTAATGGACAAGGTAATAAGATCATAAAGAAGATGAATACAATTGTACTTCAGATTACTTTATATATCGTTTCACTTCAGAGTTTATTTTAGCAATGCTAGACCCAATCTGAGCAGTATATTCACGTATATAAAGTAAGTTCAGATATTGGTTTCCACAGTCTAACTTTTGTACATCACAATATCATGAAGGCTTTAGTGGGTATTTCCCCGACCTTACTTTTAGATTTCCCTCATCCCCTATTTAGCTCGAGCATCATCTCAAGTTTAATGTTATTTCCTAAGCGCAGGTGTGCTCTAGTTAGACATCTATCAAATCAATCAGTTTTCCAAAGGTTAAAAAGCTCCGTGTAAGTGGAAGATTGTGGCAATGCAAGTCACACACACACATCCCTCCCTTTTTAATTTTTTCAATTTTTTTTTTCATTTTAAAGTATTTTTTCCATGATTCAGGACCTCGTCGCATGGACAGCAAGGCCAGTCAGTAATTGAAAAGTTTTTTTTTATCTGGCATCTCCAGGAAAAAAAACCCAACAGAATTTTAGCTATATTCATATTGTCAAATAATTTCTAAAATTTCTTTTGTCTATTGTTTCAGGGCGAAGAAGCACCAGACTATCGAGGACTTGAGTCCCCCCGGGCCGAGTCCTCGACGGAGGGTCAGTGGGGGTGAAACATCCCCAAGGCTAGCCCCCCTTACTGAAAAGCCAAATTATTTTGACCCTAGTCCCTTCGTGGCAGGCAATAATAAAAGGAACTCACATGTTGGCTATGACAATTCACAGCAGGTGAGTTGGTCTTAATATTTGCCTTGATTATTACAGAGGAGATAAAACACACCAAAATGAAATGATTTTGTTTCTAGGCATTTTTGATTATGAATCATCACTAATGATATTCACTGAAACCCTGAGAGAACATACAGGATTTAAAATGAGCGGTCTATATCAGTTGCCGTACGTGCATTGGAATTAGACTAAGTAATTCCCACGAGATTTAATCCAAGACATCAAAGATGCCATGGACAGATAACTTGATAACGTTACAGATACCCCAAAGGAAACCTAGATTCAGTCACTTAGAGTGGAAAACTGCGTTCTGAGCAAATGTTTGGTGATTGAGACATCCTTGGTAGAGTGTACCTCTTCTTAGGAAAGAAAAACAGGTTTTAATACAATTTCTGTAATGACCCATGGTGAGGCAGCAGAGGATCCTCGTTCTTCAGGAAAACATAAAATCTATAGGATATACCCTGGAATTATAAGTCATATAGTTACACTGATATAGACAGCGTTTTAGAGAGCTGTCACACAAAGCAGATTGACTTATGTTCTGCTGCACATGGTAATTTTTGAGCTGTCACTTAACCCTTTTCCTGCAGCACCCAGTTCCCCTGCTCAATATTACACGGTAGGTATAGCCTTAAACAGCCCTGCTATGGTAGGCATTTTTTTTTGAAATGGCAATGTCACATGATGTGTCATGCGATTTGAGTAATTTACCTTGGCAACAGATGATATTCTGTTATACCAAATCAAAGGTCAAAATGGCTCTTTTACTTTGTCAAAGTTTCTTTTAATTCATTTTTTTTTCATTTATTGAATTTTGTATATAAGTATCACTGATGCCTTTAAGATGCCCGGTGACATCTTCCTTCATATCCAGGGGAATGCCTGGATACATCATGTTGCAGTTAAATGATAAAAATGCCTAAGAACATTTACACAGATGGTATTTCTGAAAGCGATCACATGGCTAAATGGACTTTGAGCCATGATGCAGACAGTGTTTTAGAGAGCTGTCACATAGGTAGATTGACTGAGAGCTCTGATACAGATAATGTTCTGAGCTCTGTCAAGTATTTATTTGACATTCTCAACATAGATGGTGTCTAAGGCCACCTTAGAATAAATGATTGCCTGATCAAAGAACTGTGAAAACAGGTCTAATTAGCTTGTAGAAATATTGTAGAACCCATACTGTGCATTGCTCTCTATAGGGCACAGAGTGATTGCTAGTCCCGTCATCATCCGCCAGGAAATTGTAATATTGCGCCACTATAGTCGGGGAACAACCACAATTTTCTGATGTCATACTGTATAGATAATCGTGAGATGAGGCTAAAACTCTTTTGTGGCAAACTAAAAAAATATTTTTGACAAGAACCATTGATAACTGGATCTGCCACCTGGGAGCTGTTTCAAAACGTGGGTTAAGGCTATGGTTTTGAAACATCTCCCTGGTGTTTTGTTTAGTGACAGGGGGCAAGATGGCTCCATCTATAACACAATAGCTATGTGCTCTAAATAATTTCTCTCTATTTCGAAGTCCCGTTCTCTGCACTCTTTAAGCGATAACATTTAATACCATGGCTTAGAACTTTGAGAAAAATTGCACCTGGGTGGCATATTTGTGCACTGTCACCTCGCTGTGACAGGTGATAGTTTTATCCTTTAAAGAGAAAAGCTTACATAGAGAGGTTATGAGAGGGGTACAGGAAAATCTGCCCATGATCCTCACTCAATCCATCCTTGTAGAAACATGGATCAAATATTCATTATTCAAGAAATGTCCAAACTGTCCAGAGTGAATATCAAAAAAGCTTTTATCGAAAATTTCCATAATAGAATTAAAATAACCTAGATTCGTTAACAAGCTTAATAAAAAAGAAATCCAACAAATAAAATTATTTGGCAGACGCTGGCTGTCTGACCCAGTCTTGTGGAAGGAGCTCTAAGCTGGGCTAGTGATCTGGGAATGTTGTTTGCTCCTGCTAGCTGAAGTTGGCACACACTAGAGTGGTCCACTGTATGGCTTTCACTCCTAAGCATTCCCCCCTAACGTCGAGAGGTGTGCTAATGACCACAGGTAGCTGCAACATCTCCTGAATTAATCTGCTTCAAATACAGTGTTTTCTAGAAAGATTTAATGTCTAGAAATATCCACACAAATTCTTCATACATTAGCAGTTTGAACTACAGTAGAACCTGGCGTAAGCGGACACCCTCCGTTCCGGGCCAAAGTGTCAGCTTACGCGGGGTGTCCGCTTACACGGGGTTAAATAAACATCTAATATAGGGAACCGTTCCGACCAAAGGTGTCCGTTAACGCGGGGTGTCAGCTTACGCGGGGTGTCTGTTAGGCGGGGTTCTACTGTATATCAAAATGGCCGAGTCGAGTAATTCGGTAAAAGGGAGACGACTTTTTTTCATTCTTTTATGCCCAGAACAACTCCCTCTTGTGTTCTTCAGGTAGGATTAGTAAGTTCTGCGTTTTTTTCTCATCAAAGTGGCGTAGAAAGGGGGATTTTCTTTCAAACTATACACGTTTGAAAGCAGGACGTGGCTTTGTCCGCTCCTCGCCGCGATCCTTCCTTGAGTGGCTATCTAACCATCGTGACAACCTCAGAAATATAGCCCTCTCATAACATCTTACAGCTCTAAGCCTTTATAAAGTTCTCACTCGTCTCTAAGGTGTGAGATTCTATAGTCTATGACTTTGACCACAGGAGATGAAAAATGACCGTCGGTATAATATGAAGAGACGTCACGAGTTTGAGTCTGAGTTTATTTATGCCACGCATTTTGTTGGCTCCATAATTTCACGAGTCGAGTGACATTTCGGAGCCAACAAAATGCGTGGCATAAATAAGCTCAAACTCAAACGTGTGGCGTCTAGATTTTATCCCACCCCGTTTCCATATTTTTTCAGTATCAGAAAGTAGTGGCATAAACAACACTTTATGTCACAACCGTGACATAAACAAATCCCATGTTAAGTCTATGGTGTTTTTTATCAAGGGTAGGATAATATATACTAGCTACCCTACTTTTTACCCATGAGGTATCCCTTTTTCTCACTGTAGATGAGTGAAAATTCTAATAAAATTGGCATAGAGCATGTGAGAAGTGATGCGAGAAGTACACATACTTCAACAACCAGGGGCCTGTTTTTCAGTTGAGATCATGTCCACTTGAGATCCGCTGAGATCGAAAGTGTATTTCAGTTGAGATCATTTGAGGTGATCTCAAGTTAAGACTAAGATAAGACCGTTTGGGGTGCTTTGGGTGTTTTTCAGTTGAGATGATCTCAGGGATCTCAAGTGAAAAGATCTCAACTTCGGTCTCAACTTTAGATCAGTTGATACTTGTCTCAACTTTTTTATCCAGTGCTAAAACTTATCAAAATTAAAGATATTTAGAGCAAAGTGTATTGATAACCTGGCAAACGTATATTCCAAATTTCATAGTTTTATTGTGGTTATTATGACCATGAGAGACAATTGATAAGCAACATAAAAACAAGGCACTGCACCACTCAGCTAGTTTATGCTGAACCTACTGTAATGCTCAAAGTCAGTTTCAACTTGAGATCGGTCTCAACTTGAGATCGGTCTCAACTTGAGATCGGTCTCAACTTGACATTGGTTCACAAAAGGTATTGCAAGGGACTTGACATAACAGTTTGGGGCGACAATATGCAATTTAGAGGCTCTGGTTTACTTAAACCACAGGAAGATCACTATAGAACTTGAGATAGCTCTACACTGAGGGCTAGGGATCTCAACTTGAGATCCTTGGAGTTGAGATCCCCTAAGATCGGCTGTGTAGACTTGAGACAACGTCTGAAAAACACTTTCCGCCATTGATCTCAAAGTTGGTCTCAGGATCTTGGATTGATCTTAGCGGATCTCAAGTTGAGATCCTCTCGACTGAAAAACACCCCCCTGTATTCCCATCTACGTGTCCTATCATCGTCTGATTCAAAATGATGATCGTCATTGGTTTTTAATCACACATGCCAATTTTTGACAGATAGGCCTGATTTTTGAGACGTTAACATTGTAAATAGGCTAACTCAAAAACAGATATCAAAGATGTTTAATACAAGGGCTACTGGTCTGAGCTAGTATCATCACCCTGTGTACAGAACTGGCCAATAAAGTTTGCGTTTCGAAAGTCGGGTCCTAAAGTCACAAAATAATTTAATCTAAAATTTCCTCGAATTATTTGTCTGGATAAAATTTAATTTGTCGTAGGAATTTTATTTTTCCATTTTCTGGCAACCCTGTAGTCCACATACATTACTTCTTTGGGCGTAGTGAAAAGGAGATGCAATAATACGTCATACGTGACGTTTACCCAGGCCTATGGCTCTTACTCTTCTATTTGATAAGTCTTAGTGTTCTATTTAGATAACAGTTAGAGGTAAACCTTTAGATATTTGAGAAACGGATTATTCTGTCTGAACACCATTTTGACTCTCCTGAACTGGGCAACAAATGACTATTCACATTATTTTGTTGGACTTAGTAATACTTTTCTTGGAAAAGCCGAAAACTGTCTTCTTCCTTCCTTTCCTCCTTTCTTCTTTTCTCTTGCCCCTGCCATTCTTCCTTCTTTTCTCTCTCACCTCTCTTCCTTCTTTCATTCCTTTCTTTTATTTTCGTCCTTCCTTTCCTCGTTCCATCCTTCACCCGTTCCTTCTATCTTTCCCTCGTTCTATCCACTTTGGATTTCACAAGGACATAGAATTGAAAAAAAAACACCATTATCAGTGTTTACTGTGTTCACATCAAGGAGTTCCTATCTAGGAACACATGTAAAGATAATCCGTCAGATGTCAGAGACGACCTCTTACCGTCTGATAATGTGGTGGTCTTCATTGACTATTAGGAAAGTCGGCAGTATCACCATTGGGCTTTCCTAGGTCGAGTAGCAGTTATGTCAAAGAAATTGTTTTTACATGAATTGTTCACATTGGCCGCAGTTTTCTGCCCATCCAACTTTTAACAGCTGACCCGAGGCACTAAAGTGTGTGCAGAAATATGTAAACTATGTATTTCTAATAATATATGTTGTTGTGTTTATATTGTCTGTCTTTCCATCAATGGAGTTACCCACATCATGTTAGAATCTACATATATAATGGGTTTTCCTTATGAATAGGCTGAAAAAGCTTCAACAATTTTTGTTTCCTCGAAATCAGTCTAGTGGTACCGGTATGTTCCTAAGAATCCAGTACATCAATGACCCTGAGAATTGATGGACTGTTTCCACTCACCATTCACTATTGCTGTTGTCGGTCCTGAAGTCCTGTATAGATGTGTGGCAAGTTTTCATTGACTGATGTTTTATCGATAGTCAAATTGTATCAGTCAGTGGTCACTGACGGATTTATCAGTGGATACAAATCTGTTAACGGAATCCCTAGTTAAATGTAAACCTGCGGCCATATCATAATATGCTACATGAATGTATCTTTCCTGTGTAAGGCGATGCGCTATTTTGTCTCTCTAGATTGCTATAACCACTGTTATATCATCTCGTACCACATTAATACTACATGGACGCAGTATACATTAGTTGTGTTTATGTTCTGGGTGCACTCCTCTTATGACTTCTCTCGGCACCAAACTTTTGCTGAAGTTTTCCCAGCCGTCCCAATTTGCCCCGCGGTGATATTTCTTATTATATATGGCTTATAGCTGGTGAGAAAAACAGGTTAATGGCAAATTGTGAGGTATTACCCCACTATATTGCGCAGTTTACCGACTAGGAGTCACCTTTTTTCCCCACTGCTTGAAGGCAGATAAGAGCCCTAATTATAAACAAAAACAGCATAGAACATGTGAGGAGTTAGAAGAGGGGTGTATCACGGTGGTGGTAAACGTGAATGACTTTCACGGATATCCTCCCTCGACTTGGTGTGGTTTTTATTCTCACAGAGCCCGGATGTGTATAGTTACAGACACCGAGACGTGAGTAGGCTGGAGGATACTCATAAGTCCCAGAGTTTAACTGATCACAGCCCTCACTGTAATGCCTACCTATAACCTCATAATTAGGATTAATCACAACTTTATAAGTGATTGAATTAAAAAACACTGAGAACACTCACTCATACTTGCGTATAGGGCCTTTAATTAAAACCTACTAAAAGTTTAATTATATTTCTACAATTACACTACTCTAATGCTCTTAAATTAAGGGAAACCTTTTATACTCGTTCCAATAATCCTGCCTTAAACAACTATGCCTCGCTAAATCATTTGCCGTTATACCTAAATCTTAAGTCTTTATAAGCATAGCTCCCTTGGCGCTGTAATGATTTTACTTGGAAAAAGAGTACAAATTAAACAATTAGATATTTATAATTACATAAGGCATTTACCACAACATTTCCAATGCACCACTGATTACATGAATGCAGCTTACACTCCTTACACTCCATAGACCTTTCCATCTCGATTTAAACCTTGATGTCATCCAAGCAGGAATTCAATGTTTATCATCTAATCGAGTTAAACATGTTTTACTTTCACAAGGGAGTTGAGAAGGATAATCTATATTTCACCTAAACTTAGACCTCTAAGACTATAATACATCAACACAGGTCATCGATTGTCACCGATTCGAGTGTCTGAAGGAATCAGTGACATTTACGATGCCCTCAAACAGCCATGTCATTGAGATCAAAGGATGTCACTGGGGACCACTCATGATCTGAACAGCCGGTTTTTTTTAAAATGGTTTGATATGTTACGCTATTACACTCGGTGCCTCATATTGCACATAACCTACCCTGTTTTATTATGTATCCGCTTGGGGATCACGGGCATTTCCAGTAGAGTATGTAAAAATGAAGTCACTTATCAGGGACCGACCTCTGTTAAATTCCATTAAAGGGTGTGTTCCACCAGGGAGACCGTGGTTTTGATACTGTTGGGTGTCTGCCAAACATGCTTATAGTGTATGTTGTTTGACTCTTTTAACAGCCGGCACCGCATAGGGGCCATCTTCTGTTTTGTTTGTTGTCGAAGGCCAATGGCCGCCCCCAATAACTGGATGGCTATGTGACATATTACCAGAGCATTACATTGTAATGTGGCGTTGCCTGCTGATCTCGTAACAAAATATCTCATATGTTGTTTTTTGGTTTGTAATGATTTTACTGTGAAGAGGTATGTTTTAAGTCTTGTGCAACGACTAATCACTTTAGATGAATTACTATAATCTTTACTTGTGATTAAAAATTGCCATGTATTTTGTATCAATTGGTGTGTTTAACAATCTACAATTGAACTAAATCTGATTGATTTGTTAAAACTAGATGGTTTGGCAATTGTATTGGCAAATTACATGTTAAGTAGATCTGCACACTGCATTCATTTAGATTTCTACACATGCAATTATTCACATACAATTATTCACAATTTTCATGTATATTCATTACTTTAATTTGCTCTTCCTTCTTTTACTATAATACTGTAGAATCTAAATATAGTTTTTACCCTCATATCAGAGGACTAAACATCTAAAACTGTACAAAACATTGGAAATTAAGGGAAACCTTTTATACTCGTTCCAGGACCTTTCCTCACGATCCACGATGAACCCACATCCGGTCGTCCCTCCTATCGCACCTGGCGGCGACCAGGCGCACTACTCCACGCCGAGTGACGCGTCGATGACGTCACAGCGGAACGCGGGGCCGCGCGCGCCGCACGACTTGACGGACATGTTGCGCCACCTGCCGCGGGATCAGTTCCTGCCGCGCGCGCCCGTGTCCTACCCAACTCGCGAGGAGCTCGAGCTGCGGCGTCGCGTGCATTCAGATCTCAAGGGCTACGACCCAAAACGCTTCAAGGACACGTACACGGAACTGGCCGGCTACGACCGCCAGCTCACTGGTTATATCAACATGCAGGACATGGCCTTCACCCTGTCCCGAAACCAGGTCAGTACCTCACCTTTTTTAGCACGGTTCTGTGCTCAGATACATTGTATCAGAGCTTTTGCAGGAGCATGAAAGAGGTTTGCAGCTTCCTTTTCACGCTGGGTTACTTTACGATCTCTACGCCAGATCCTACCATTTGTAAGAAGTGTAGGAACCCAATGTGCGACCTTCGCAGTAGCCTCAAAGTGCTGACCTAAGAAGTGAAATTGTTGCTAAAAGTAGAACTTAGTGAGAGTGAAATACCGGAGGTCTCCTTATCTTTGATATATACATGGATAGAGTACATTGTCCATGATATATATGAGGGATGGATTGCATCTTTTAAACGCATGACGCTACTTAGATGTTGAAAAATGCCTGCCTTTTTATTTTTACAGTGGACGTCAGTTAGAGTGGTCTATCTCGTACTTTACATAAAAGATGATGTGTTCCTTGCAAATCAATTCTCGGACCTACTCTTTCTTACTCATATGTATAGATGCAGTCTATTTTTCCATATTCCTCTCAACTAGTCTCAAATTAGATTGTGCTGGAAAGACAAAACAGTCCCTATTGATATATACCCTATAACAAGGTAATTGCTAGTTTAAATGTATTCAAGAAGATGGATAGTAATTATAACAAATGATTTTGTGGACAGTTGGTTCTGTAAAACGCTCAGGGTTGACGTGTAATGTACTCGCTAACGTTCGTATATTACTACGTGTCAATCACTCGTAGTTTACGACAGCTTGGCCACAAAGCCATCAATTATTGTATCTAACTTCTCTTTGCCACTATGCCCTTTTTCTGTAAAGTTCTCAACTGTCTCCAAGCAATGAGGTTTAGAGTCTGTGAGAAAGAAAAAGCAAATGGTGTAACTAATTAGTATCTCACGAGTGTTTTTTCTCTTTGCCTAAAGACGGGTCAGAATCATGATATAGAGAAGCAGCATTGAAGTCTGTGCAAAGTTATGAGAGAGGAGAAAGGACCTAATACTTTACTACACCTTGTATTATGGTAATAAAAGGTATTGTGAATGTGGTAATTGAGCGATAATTTATCGCTCAATTACACCACGGACCTATGTACAAGTCCATGACTATTCACTCCCTCAGTGATGTATAACAGAAATTTTGTTTTCATTATCAGATTAACCTCAATGCGCTCCACTTACGACTGGTGGCAGCCATGTTTGTTTCACCGACAGAGGTGGGGAAGGTGAACTACGAGAAACTGCTGTCCTTCCTGGCGGCGTCCCAGCGAGACGCAGCGTCTGTTCCAGCCGGAGGTCCAACCACTGACCCCAACAGTCACCTGTGAGTATACAGTATACTACTGATAACTCTCTGTGTCTGCTAGTCAGTATATAATAGCAGGATGTAGACCTAATTGGTTAAGTATGATATGTTAAGAATATGATATGCCAACCATAAGCTTCTATCATCTCCTCTCTCTTAATATTCTTTAAAAAATCTTATCTTGACATAACTTGCTTTTACCGCTTTGCCGCACTTTCTTCCATTCTAGGCTTGCAGGATTCGTTAGTGCTTGATTGCTGGGTTCCTGGCTGGTTTCTGATTATTTGTATATTCTATCATTTCCTCTCATCAGCGAGTTGGCCCATTAGGGTTAGGTTTGTTTAAGGCATCCAAGTCTTTAAAATTCTGTAAAGAAAAACATGAATAATCACCAGACCACAGGAACCTGATGAAAAGAGGCATATCCGAGAGCTTACTCTAACCTCCAGTCAAATAAAGGTTACAAAGGCATGTATGTAATCCTGGTAATGCCAGACCTCTTGTGCCCCTCCTTGCCTTCATCCCAGAGTCACCTCTTATGCTCTCCCTCCACTTCACAATACCTTCTTTCTTTGTCTCTTCGTTCTGTTCTCTCTTAACTCTTTGGTTGTTTTCATAGCTAGTTGTACATCTGTCCCGATTAGAACCTCATGCCTCATTTCTGATTATTGCCCCCCAACATGTTTCTTCCTTTCCATTTTGCCTTTTATCTTTTCGCAGATAATATCAGTATTCCACTTGTTATGCCCAATCTAGTTTTCACATTTCTTACCCAATCGAAAATATTGATCTAGACAGAAATAAGGTGTGACTATGGAAGCGCAGTCAACGCGATCTTCTGTTGTACCGCCTCATATTATATGTCATGTGCTTCAGTGCATTGAAATGTTATCTTTGAATTATCACCCTGTTCTTTTCTAGCTTATAAAGCTGTCTGTAAGTTCTACATTATAGAATGCCCTATTTCATTCTTGAGCATGTGTATCCGGCAGAAGGCTCCCTGCATTTTAAAGTACTGTCTGTACATTGTTTTCACCAATACTGGGTGCCCGAACATTTCCCAAGAAGTAAGCATGACCTCATTGTTAAAAAGGCATGACAGAATGGTAAAATCCTAATGAATTACTCTTCAGGTGCACCCCATCTCATAACTATTCACTGATTTCATTTTACAATTTTTGCCACTATTGTTCTTTTTCAAAAGTTCTAAACCATAAACTGAAGAAATTGTAAAAAAAAAGCTGGAGAAAAGTTGTAAGAGAAGGTGCCATAAAAATGCATGATGTTAGGTCCTGCTCTCTCCATAATGTCATGTGTACTTGTCGGGAACTTCCCAGTTTTTCCTTTGTGGTCATATGAATTATGTGACCTTTTCAACAACTTTTGCGCCACCTGGTGGAACAATTTGGAACTATGGATGGATCTGACCAAACATCAATAGTAATTCATTGTAAAGATATTGTGTCATATCTGAAAGAAAGTAACACATTTTCCATGAGGAAGTGAAACATTGAATTCACAAGAAGAAAAGATCTCAAGGTGATGCATTTCATTATGGACAGACCCATAAAGAATACTACTGTTAGTATGTTTCTGAGAAAGGAAACTGTTACATTCTAATGGAATCTCCATTTGTTTTACCAGTCACTCATTTGCTCTTTATTGAGTTAAGATAACCGATCATGGTCATTCCAATACGATACACCAGGTAGCAGCACTGCTTGTGACCTTAAGACATAAGTCCTCTCCTTTAAGTCAACCAACGAGTATAGAGTATATTTCTCTATACTCGTTCAGTCAACACGACGTCTGGAGGGCAGACCTCGAGCTAAATTTCACGATGAATTCATGAGCGAGCTTGCTTGATCACTACACCCTCTTCCTCCCCACATCTAAGCCAACAATAGAATACCGGCAGTGCCTGACAAATTTGAACGGTAATTTTACTTACTATGGATCCACGTATATAAATGCAGCCTGAGGAGGAAAAACTTTGTGGATTCAGACCTTGATTTTGGTTATGAATAGTGACAATTTAGAGGATTGAGTTTGATGTTATGATTTATTCAAAATTAGGAGGAAATAAAAGTTGGGCCTCTGGCGTCTTTTGCCCGTGTTTCTGTAGAGAGGAGGAGAGGGAACTAGCGGCGGAGGGAGTCAGATATAATTTCATCACCCACCGTCATGAAGATTTCAGGTAGGATGGGGACCCTGCATGCTACCATGATGTCGGTCCGTCCCTCCGGGCCACATGTTTCCCGCTACTAACAACTGTAAACCTATTGCAATGCCCCCTGTTGGCCCACGACTGCATTACTGTGATGGTAGTATGGTTCCCTATCAGCTAAAGCCTAGAGTACATCGAAGTACCATCATAAACTTCAAGGACCCGATCTCTTTTGTTCCACCGATGGCATTACTCACATATATGCCCAAATCTTCCTGACCTTGCCTGTGACCTGCAGCCAAGCCTGGCCCATTGGCGCACCCTTTGGACAGAGTGTCGTAATTTATTACCAGATGAAGGTATCGTACATCAAACAGGTTATTATGATTATAATCCATTTCAACAAATTTTGAGGTCGGTGAGAATCTGGGAAAAAGTGTCGAAGGCTTAGAAAAATTACATTAGAACCAATGCACATGATAAATCATTACTGGAAAAGTTTAGTTTATTTTACATGATGATATTGAAAATAATATTTACAAGATCTTTGTATGTGTACCCGAAGTGCAGCTGTCGTCACTGTTGTAGCTAGGGGTCAACATGGGGACTTGCCCACTAACATTTAGATCATACGAGTCAAAATAGTCACGGATGCTAGCAACAGGCTGCAAGACATAAAGAAAGACTTGTACAACACTAGGAGAATACCACAGGCCTTGGAGATCTTTATCAGAACATTCATGGTCACTGGGTACCTCAGTTTGCATGCATACTCTCACACTCTCTTCCTACGGCCACTGCTCATCATAATCCTCATCAATAGAATTTCAAAATGTCCAACCTTTACAAGCTGAAGAATGAGATTTCAAAATTCTATAAGCTTTATGACTAAAAAAAATAAGGCTTGCAAATTTTACAACCTGAAAAATGGAATTTCTAAATTTTGCAATTATTATATCCCGAATAATAGGATTACTAAATTTCATATTTTTACAATAACAAAAATGTGATGCTATTTGATACAACCCATGCAACCCCAGAATGTGCATTGATCCATTACCAAGGAGGTCAAACCAAATTGTTCAAGAATCAATTTTATAGGACCATGACAAAATGATATGTGATTAATATGAGGATTATGATGACCAAGCAGCAGTCGTGATTTTACAGGGTGAAGGGATGACAATGAACAAAGTGCACATAGACAGTAACATTGAGTTAACCTGCTCTGGGGATCGCCATTTGTTTTCAGGCGGTTAAAAGTCCATTCAAAAGCTGAAGAATTAGACCCATATAGAATAGGGTATGTACTTGGTGCACAAGACAATCCACCTCCGTTTACGTATGGAACTTTTTTATGCTGAGTTTTTTCAGTACATATATCTTAAACAGTCACGCATCTATCCCCATTTTCTTTCATTGCACTAGTTCTCTATCTACACTGCTTTTTGTTTACATGTTGATGTGTTCGTGCACCCCTGCTTTATGCATTGTAAATTTAAAGTTCACCTTTTAATGTAATTCATCGGAATATTTGATGTTCGTTTCCATTCTTTTTCCGTTTATTATACTTCATTTTCTATTTTGCATTATTCTAAATGGAGTGCAATGTAACTGTATATCAAATTAACTTACAAAGAGGACCACAACTCCTGTATATATTTGTAAATGGCCAGTCATGATCATTTGCGATATCTAACTCAGAGAGTCTGTGAAATAAAGCAATTGTAATGGGAAAATTCATGTATCGTTCCTTTATGAATATAAAAACTGGTGTCAAGACCATCTTTTCAATTGCACAGTTACCAAGAACAGATGGGATTTGTAAAAATATATTTGTGATTTGCTCTGAATTAGATCTAATTTATCGATACAATACACAATCCCAATAAAAGAGGTCGCTTAGAAATCCTGTGCACAATAGAAGAAGAAAATTCTAACATGGGTGAACTCAGACCGATAATAGTATAAATTTATTCAAAAAGTTAGCATAACATATAGAGTTAATAAATTAACACGACGTAGCCATTATTCGAGATCGTTATAATATTGTCTGCTTAACTAGAGTATGTGGTACTCTGTGATGTATTAACGGAGATTCAACACACATCACGTACTTTTTGTTAAATATGAAATGCCTGTTAAATGGTAAACATTGGAAATGAATTGTAAAGCTAAATATCCAGCCCTAGATAAAAAATAGTTACTTTTTTTCTCATCTCCCAATATCTCTGTTCCAAGCTGTGTCTGTTCTTTTCTGATGTACGGCTAATTTACGGCCATCAGGTAGATCCCTCTACTCTCTATGAATTGAATGTGCCAACGCATTCCAGGTAGCTCAAGTGCTATGTTGGACGGTGATCTTGAAAGTTTAGCACCGGACTCGACCAATTCTATTGAAATCATAGTAGATCTATGCTGAAAATGCTTGCCCTTCCCACTACCCCACCTGCGATAAATGTACTTCTGTGGTAATATTTGTATATCTACTAGGAGGGTATACATTGTAGTATTGTACCTTGTAGTCCCCGCAGCCAGAAATACCCCTACCAGGACCGGGACAACGCCAAGCTACTCCGCTACTTAGAGGAGCAGCTCTCGGATTCTGTTGAGGACCTTGACATGGAGAAGTGTTGGAACGCCTTCTCCAGAGCTGACCGGGAGAAGCGAGGTACATTGTCCGAAAACCAGGTCAGTTATAACATTAGTAGGTGTGCTATCGGCAGACTAGTTATAAAAGTCAGTATAAAGTGTACCACCAGCAGACCAGTTTTGATATTATTAGGTGTGTTATCGACAGACCAGTTAAGGCAGTCCTCCACCGGGCTGGCAGTATGAAAACGGCATGGCAATGGCAGCTAATTTATTAGGTTTTTGGCAGTTCATCATTGGTTCATTGCGTGTGGCCTCACCGGTGTGCATGTGACCTGCTCCACTTCCCTGGTCCCTATACTTGAGGTATAGCCCGCACTGTTTCGTGTCATATCGTTGGTTTGGTAGAACGCTCACTTTTATAAAAGTCAGTATGAGGTGTACGATCTACAGATCATTTTTAACGGTCAGTATAAGGCATCTGCAGACTAGCTATAACAGAATAAGATGTGCTACCTACACAGCAGTTATAGCGGCACTTATAAGCAAGCTAACACAACGGATGAAGAAATTATAGGGAGGATGACAGTTGCAGATAGGTTCAGTTATTAGGGTCAGAATGAGTAAAACGGGCCTTTAATAAGTGATATATTTGTTTACATTGCTATAGGGAATAGATTAGTCTACGGTTTGGTGAATGAAGCTGTAGCTCATATCATATTGATGATAAGAGCCATGCCTTACTATAGCCAGTAAGATTTACAGAATTTCTGTTCTTGATTTTCCATGTATTCCTTTTAACAGATTAAGGATCTGATATATTCACTGGGCATCCCTTTGCAAAGTTCACTCATCAACGCTATCATAGAAAAGTGTGACTACACCAACGGTCAAATAAGGTGTGTGGACAATGGTATAAGACTTCTTATGCCATATATTCAACGTAGTGTATAGCTATTATATTCTGAACTGATATTATCATAGAAGTATTTTCTTCATTTAGTTCCCAGCGACTTTTAGTTTTTATTACTTTTTTACGATACTGTTAACTTAAATTTTAAATGTGTGTTACTAAGTTATACAAAAAACGGCTGTCTCTAATGTGCCATTGAGATGAATGACTGGTTCGGTATACATGTAGCATACAGGCCATAAGACCAGCAGAGTGTAAAAATAAGTAACAAATAAGCATCCTTTGTTGATGGAACGGCGCCGATGCAAAAAAGATATCAACAACAACACCCACCAACAACAACACTGATACTCATCACCCCACACCTACCCACACCAACCAGACCTTAAGTTATCATTGCCATATCATAGAGATAATCAGGAAAATTACCCATAGAATGTACCCGATAAGCAGAATTAGAAGCTATCTATCGCCGAAAATGCTCCTACTACTATACAAGGTGACCTTAATGCCCTACATGGACTATGGAGACATATTGTTCAATCAGGCTGGAATAGGTATGTTGGGAAAACTACAAATCCTGCAATACAAGTGCTTAATAATGGCATTCAGCCTGGATAACCGATCGCATGTGGAGAATGTACACAACATTGCTAATATGCTTTACCTCTACATGAGGAGGCATGCTCATTTACTAAATTTGGCTTATAAGAGATCTCTGAAAATTGAAAATATTGTGGTACCCCAATTGAGAACGAGACAGAATGAAGCCAAGACTCTTAAGATTTATAGACCTAAACTGGAAATATATAAGAAGAGTATTGAGTACCAAACAGCCTTGGCCTGGAACAAGATGTCCCCGGTACTAAGATCGACACCTACCTAACTAGAATTTAAGAAACTGTCAAAAAAGTGATGATGGAATCCATACCAACCATTATCTAAACTTTAGTAAACCTAGAATGATGTCATCCAGAATATAAAAGTTATGAATTACATAAAATCTATATCTATGATCTATTCCTAGATACATATTCATCGATTTAAATATATGCCTTTGTCGGGCTTATTTATGCATAAAAAACGTATTATCTCATAGGCTACATATTTTATAATACTAAATTAATTGGGAGCTGACGGAAACCAGCATTTTTTTCGCTGACCAGCGAACCCACTTTATGTAGCCTGGAACTACACATTTAATGATGCAATTATCTTGAACTATGAATAAAGAAAGTTGTCCAAAAAAACCAATAACACCTACACCCACCAACCCACTCCTACCTACACCTACCAACACACACAGACATCAACACCAACACCTATACTCACCAACACCAAAACTCGTACCTGCCAACATCAAGACTTACCAACACCAACACCTCTACCCACAAACACTCACAATCACCAACACCTACACCCACAAACCCCAGCACCTATGTTAATCAACACCTAGTCCCATCAATAACACCCATGAATACCAACATTCACACGCTCCAGGTAGAGTGAGGTGTGGAAGTAGGATAGAGTAAATTGTAGGTGTAGGACAGAGTGGGGTGTGGATGTATGAATGGGATCTGGGTGCATGACATAGTCTGGGAATAGGACAAAGGGTGTGGGTACAGGACAGAGTTGTGTGGAGTAGGACAGAGTGAGGTGTGTGCAGTACAGAGGGTTGTGTGGGTATAGGACAGAGGGGTGGGGGTTTAGGACAGAGTAGCGTGGAGGACGGTGGGGTGTGGATATAGGACAGAATGGGGTGTGGGCATAGGACAGAGTTGAGTTTGTGTATGGGACAGAGCGAGGTGTGGGTATAGGACATAGTGGGGTGTGGGGGCAGGGCAGAATGGGGTGTGGGTGTAAGACAGAATGGGGTGTTGGTAGAGGATCGAGTGGGGTGTGGTTGCAGGACAGGGTAGGGTATGGGTGTAGGGCAGAGTGGGGTGTGGGTGTAGGACAAAATGGGGTGTGGGTATATGACAGAGTGGGGTGTGGTTGTAGGACAGAGTGTGGTGTGGGCACAGGACAGGGGTGAGTGTGGGTATAGGACAGTAGGGTGTGGGTGTAGGACAGATTAGGGTGCAGGCATAGGGTAGAATGGGGTGTGAGTGTAGGACAGAGTGGGGTGTGGGTCTAGGACAGAATGGGGCGTGCTGTAGGGCAGAATTGGGTGTGGGTGTAGGAAAGAGTGGGTTATCAGTTTATGACAAAGGTGAGTGTGAGTATAGGATAGAGTGGGGTGTGCATGCAGGACAATTTCCAATCGTCGCCCTTATAAGTAGCCTAGGAGTGGGCTTATTGTTGGTTCTTTCCTGCTTGATTATCTTGGTTCTTGACTTCCTAGCTTTATAATTATTTGTTTACGTTATCCTGCCCTGTCACAAATGAGTTGCCCCATTTGGAACATTGAGTCCGTCTTAAGCATCCATGTCCTAAATTCTTTCTGGAGTCAGAAGCAAATAGGCACATCCGAGAACCTACTCTAGCCTCCAACTAAAGTAAAATGTGGAAGAAATAACGAAAATGATATACTCCTGGTAATGACCTTTATGTGTTGGTCAGGTGGGAACAGTTTCTGGAGTTCATAAACCGAGTGGCGCCGAGGAAGACAGGGCTGAAGATACCGGAGAGTAAAAAGCCGACCGAATACGTGAAGCATTACCCTGTACCCGGCACCAACTGGCCCAAAGGTGACTGGGATAACACCGAATATGGGATACCTCGAAACAAGCAGAGACCACTACCGCCACATGGCCGCCCACCCAGTCCGCCCAACCAGGTGAGTATCCCACTTACTTTACAAATGCCTGTCAATACCCCAACTACTGAGCTAATTAGCCTTCATATTAAGACGGCTGTTTTCTGGTTTCGGCTATTAAGAACTGGAATAACCTGAAATCAGTGTACACTGAGATCACGGACCGGAAAACCTTCAAAATTACTCTAAAAAAGGATTACCCTAACTGTTTTCAATAATTGGATGAGTTCTTTATAGTTAGAGACTTCACTGCCTAACTAAGGTCTGCAGATTGTGTTACGACTGCGCTATTTAGAATAGGTATTACACCCCTACCACTGAGGTACATTTCAATTATGCTTGGCTTGCGTTGCAACCGAGTACAATATCGCACTAAAAAATTACCTTAAATACCGCTATTGCTTCTAGTACTCAACAATGATATTTATGTTGTTGTTTAATTAGGCTAACTCGATCTTGGCTTGCGTTGCAACCAAGTCGGAAATTCGACTTCTCAAAACCCATGGTGTTCACCATATAGTTCGATTCTCACACAGGAAAAATGACTTGAGATGAAAAGATGTATGTAGGCGTATATGTGCATGTAGTATTGGAACTTAAACCCCCACGTTCCATTTAGGATAGTTTATTCAGATTCCTGTTGAAATGCGATACAATTTCTGTTTTTCCCTTCCCATCTGACTGTATCTTGTAAGAATTGGCTGGTCTTGTTGTTCATCATTGTTCATCCTTATATACATCTCTGATGGTAAGACATTTGTAATTTTTGTATGTCTGATCACACGGAATTGCTGATACTGTATCATGGGACCAGACGGAAGACCGGCCCAGCCGAGTCTGGATACGGAGTATATGTATATCTCTCGACCCAATAAATGAGTTAAAAAAAATAATTAAATAAAACGGTCCTGCTCTCCGACCTCTCTATCAATTTATGTAATTATTCCTCTGAGTCGGGTAGTTCCCCGTCCAGCGTACATAGTTAGAACAGCAGCCTACTGATGACTTCTCACAGGATCTGTCACTTCTCCATATTTCAGCCGCCTTTATGCAGTGAGAAATAATGTGATAGACTCTCGCCTACTCTCATTCATAGATAGTAAACCTTACTGCTGAGAAACTAGTGAGAACTGTTTGAAAGGCTTAGATCATGTGAGACAATATGAAAGTTGTGCCTCAGCCAGGATCCCGCACTCTCACCCACCTCCAATTCCCTCTCCACCCAGTGCAGCCAGTTTAGCATTTTAGCTGAGTTTGTCCTGACCAGCTAGAGTATTCCTAAAAAATCACGCGTGGATAACTCTGAATAATGATATATGCCTGAGTCTTATACTATTATTTGATATCAGATAAATCCATCGGGGAACTGAATATCCATCTAAGACTACAACTTCCGCAAGGATTTCTGGAAACTGATTTCAGCTAGCAGTTCCTGCATTCAGGAGAGTTTTGGTTTATGGAACTCTTTAATCATCCGGAATCAAGTCTGCAATATATAAATTTACTAGCTGTTGTAGTTGTGGTTTTGCAATTCTACACTATTACACTTGTTTTTCAACCCGATATATAGATTTATAGATTCTACCTGGTACCTCGTCGTCCTACTTCTTTGTGTTGTGCAGATCTAGTTGTTCTCCTTTTGCTGACCAAAATGTATTAACCCTTTAAGGACGGGTGCAAACGGCCGTGCTGCCCTTGTGACGATGGGTGATGGGGTTAGTTTACACTGTTAGGGACGAGCACGTATTCGTCAGAACTCATAATTTGAGTGTATAATCGCGTGGTATAATATGTCATTCTTGATAGTTATGTGTCTTCTCACAGGAATACAAGATAGTATGTTATAATTTAAATTCACTTTCTTACTGATCTTTTCATACCTACCCCTTACTCCCCTTACCTCCCTTGCTTAATATCCAGAGCCTAGTGCTGTGTTGGCATAGTTATAGGTTAGTCAATAGAGTCATATATGCATATACGAATCATTGCACAAAATAATTTTATGTTTTCGGAGATTTATGAAACCTTTTAAACAACTAAACGAGTTTCGCTTCCGTTTCAGCGTCTGGATGACGTCATGAATCCTAATGACCTGCTGGAGCAGTTCAACCCCCGACAACAGCAGCTGGAGGACCTGGAGGCCCGCACCCGGCGGCAGACAGAGAACGACCGGCTCCAGCGAGACATCGACCGCCTGGAGGAGGACTACCAACCAGTAAGCGCCCAATTCGCTACATTGCTTAAAAAGATCTTCATTGACAATATGCTATACACGATACCATAGTTTTGATACATCAATTGGACTCTCACTGATAAAGGGGCTTTGCATTAGTCATATTTCTTAATTGACTGGTTTAAATTACTGGGCCTTTCACATTCTGTAATCCACTATCATGAAGAGTTTAGTCTTGAGTTTACAGCCAATGCCAGTATAAATTCGAATAAATACTGTGTTCGAAATATGATGGAATGAAGTTCCATTTGGTATGATAATGTTTATCCATACGAGACAAGTCCAATTCCGGAAATCAGTGTTAGATATTGCTTAACTATTTCAAATTTTCTAGATTGTTGGTAGTGGATAAAGATCCGTTCCCAAAATTGTCTAAAAAATTTTATTAGATCGTAATTGGGAATGGTCACTTTTGGAATTCAGATTTATATATATCTATACGTATTTCTTTTTATTCGTTATGTAATATGCAAAGTTATGTGATTCATGTCATGTATTATAAATGTGCTGCACTATTATAACATAATTACATGTGTAATTAAACGTTCATCTTATTATTAAACTATTACTGTTTAGAAAACACACCAGAAAATTGGTAACTCTGAAACTAGGACTTCCTATGGTAAGATGATAACATACTCTAATGCAATGGCAGCAATAGAAACCCAGACTCTATAGTCCTAAATCTCAGTCTCACTACCATTCCTGTTATTAAATTGTTCACAGAGATATTGAAGAAGAGAACTAATGTTCTGACAATAAAACTCTCAAATCTAATATAGCCTCATCCGCTTTCCTGTGTTCTTTCATCATTCACAGAGACAGCGGAGAAGAGATCCACCCCGATCCAGCAATACCGAGCCTTGGTTCAATCGCTTCATGAAACTAGCCAACGCCCTGTATGAACAGGATTCTGATAACATAGGTGAGAGGTCCCTATGTGCTAACAGATACGCTGAATGGTACTTTAATTTTCAGATGAAATTTTTCCCTGTATGGTAAACTCTCATCCATCAGAGCTGGTAAGATACATTACATTAGAGATAAGGGATAATATATGGGGGAGAATAGTATTACCAATCTTTATATTTGGTTTGAAGTAAAAGCATCTATTTGTATTCTGTTCCTGTGTTTTCGAGTAGAAGCCTTATCAAAAAAGGATTTATTATTGTTTCTGATTTGACATAGGAAATTAGTCACATTGGCTGATTATCCATACTACATTGCCTGATATAAAATATATATCAATATAATTGTCCCAAAGAAAATATAATACATAATGAACTATATTCCGTAAACGTTTATGATTATAAAAATATAACACATTTGTAAATTTATTAGCATGTACGCCTGAATAAATAATAAGTAACGATGGTCATCCTATTATTGCAGGCAAGGTCAAGACCCAAGGCTTGAGACGATTTATCGATGATTATAACTGGGAACTGAATCTGGACCTACCGGAAGCGGAAGTGAACAGCATCTTGAGGAAACACACGCATGGCAATGAGGTGTCATTGGACCCCATACTAAGAGAGATAGGATTACTTGGGCCGTGAGGAAAACTTCTTTACCTGTGTGTACTTACCTTTTTTCTAACATCATTATATAACAATGGGCGAGTTCTTTGTGCAAATGGGCATTAATCAGAACAAGTTTTGTTACTCCATCTTTTCACTCATAGGACACTGAGACATCGACATCGATCCCCATTTTCCACTAATTTGATGGATGGAATGGATCAGTAATAATCTGTGTCGATGTATGACCAGGGATGCCAGTGAGGTTTGGAAAAAAAACCCGGAAATATGCAAACCCCCATTTATCACCAATCCTTCGCCATAAATGATACTTCCGCACTAGATAACAATAACTGTTGGTACACATAATACAGGGATATCAGCTGGGTTCAGGAAAAAAACAATTTAACCTCTGGGTATCTTCAGGTATAATTTGTGATATCACTTGTGTTCAGAATAGTTGATATAGTGGAAGAGTTGAAACCACGTTGTCTGTGTATCAGACTTGCCTAAGTCTTTACAAATCAAGACTGTGTTTATAGCACCATTTGGGTTATGAGTGCACTGACATAATTGTAGTTGGATTGGTCCTTAGATAAACGTTAGAACTATTAAACGATTATACCAAATCCGATAAAAAAATTGAATTTGAAAATTAAAAGAAAAAGGTCTAAAAGACTTGAACAAGTCTAGGCAAGCACAGGAAAAATATTGGTCAGATACCTGAGCTCCAGGCATGGCTCTTGTCATTCTCCCAACACCGGTATGGTTTCCGGGTTTCCGGGGTTAGCTGAGAGCCTATGGCAGTTCACCATGCACACAGGGAGAGTTCCAGGGAAAACCTGGTCGCTAAACGGGTGCTTCTGGTCTACCACTGAGTCCTCACACGGCCAGGGCTGCACTATCGGCCTCCGGGCCTCTGCTACCGTCCACTGGGCCTCCGCTACCGCGCTGGGCCTCCGCTACCGGCCGCCGGGCCTCTGCTACCGGCCGCCGGGCCTCCGCTACTGGCTGCTTGTACACTACATTTCATTTGATTAATTTAGAATAGAAAAAAACACCAGAAACCTGGAGAACCCCGGAAAACTGACATCCCTGTATGATACTCTCATGCGACAACCCGACTGAGATTTTGCCACTACCACCAGGGTCGTGGACTGTGGGCAGAGTTGGGCATGTTCCACATGCGGCTAATGACTGACATCCATCTGTGGAGCACTTCAGCACAGAGCACTCTCAGAAAAAGATAGACACTTAGTGAGTACGGCGTGGTGCTAGTGTTATGCCTTTTCTCACCCAGCTCTAAGCTGTGAGATTTAGGTTAGGCCTAGAGCCAGTGAGGAACATTACCCTTGTGGCAAATTGCTAACTATAATAGTACCAAACTGTATCGTGATTTTCCAAATGGGTCACTGCTCAAATACAGAAGCAAATCCTAATTCTCATCTGAAAACGGCTTAGAGCCTGTGAGAAATCATGGGGATGCAACAAACAGAGAACTCCCACACAGTGCTGGAAGCTTTCCATTTTTCCGTGAAAATCCACTTTTCTTCATTTTTATCATTCTTTTTCCTGGTGTAAAACAAAAATAATGTTTAGCGAGTCTCGTTCACGTCAATCAAACAGTGGTTTGAACCTCACACAGACCCTCAGCCCGGATACCGATATGTTTTCCACGTTTCCGCGGTCAGAGGCAGCAAAGTTTGCCTGAAAAATATTTCCACTCTTTTCTCTGACCTCAACTGACATCCCTTCCCACATAATTCAGTCTCTTTTGAGGGTAGCTTGAAGTGCACACGTGAGATGCAGTAATGGAGGAATGGACTCAAATCCCACGATAACTGGATCATCCAACCAACATATATCTGCATTTATACACCTCGTGAGAGAGCTAAATCATAAAGGATATGAACCAAATAACCAGGGCCCTGTTTTTCAGTCGAGACGATCTCAAGTTGAGACCGTTTGAAAGGCAAAGTGTTTTTCAGTTGAGATGATCTCTAGGGATCTCAGCCTGAGACTGAGATGAGACCATTTGGGGTGATTTGGGTGTTTTTCAGTTGAGATCATCTCAAGGGATCTCACGTGAAATGGTCTCCCAAACGGTCTCAATCTGAGACCAGTTGAGAGTTGTCATAACTTTTTTTTTCAGGTGCTAAAACTTATTCAAATTAGAAAATATTTAGCGTGAAAGGTATTAATAATCTGACATACCTATATCCCAAATTTCATAGTTTTCCTGTGGTTATTAAGACCACGATAAACATTTGTCTGGAAATCTAGAAATAGGCAGGCACTGCACCACTCAGGTAGCTTTTGTATCCTACTGTGATGCACGATTTTATTTGAGCAGGGTGAGGTCAAGGTCATTCCATATTTGAACACCCATTCAAAAAGTAAAACATGTCTCACTTATTGAATACTCAACGGAAAATTATGAAATCTTAGGATTGGATCAAATGGACATGGACAATTATTCGCTGTAAATATGGTCTAATTTGAATAAGTATAAGTATTTCAAATCAATAATTTCCGATTGCAGAATCTTGAACCCTGTAGGAAATGATCTCTAGGGATCTCAGGTTGAGATCGTTTTAGCTGAGATCCGCTGTGGCTAGCTGAGACCACGTCTGAAAAACACCTGCAGCCATTGATCTCCCAAACGGTCTCAGTATCGCTCATGGATCTCAGCGGATCTCAGTTTGAGATCGTCTCGACTGAAAAACAGGGCCCAGATTTTAGTGTCTCTGAATACTAATGAGATGGGGCTATCGTAATTGCTTGGCACAGATGTCCTCGAGATTGTGTTGCCTATGGTGATCCCTGCTCCGATAGCATGTTTCAAAGTTCTTCACCCCTCTCGATGCACCAAGTTTGAAGAATGAAATTTTGAAAGTGATGTGTCGTGGATTGTATTACCATTATAACTTAAGACATCTTTAATTTCTAAAGCTTTGAGAAAACTATTTACCATTCAGAAAACAGCAGTTTGAGTGGAAAAGGTACATAATTTTTTTTTTAATAATCAAGGTACATAATCTATGGACATGAATTAATGATTTGTACGATACAATAATCAATTAATACATCAATATTCAATATGAAAGTAATTAGATCATCCAACCCTTGTTTCTGCAGTTTATGATGTATAAATTTTCAATTTCGTTCATTTCAGGGGTGAATGAGTTTAGACCCGAGCTTCTGCACAAGCCTCTCATCAACTTTGGACTACTACTTAAAATTGCTGTTGCAACGGTGTTCAAGAACTGTACTTCACTACTCTTGTCATTTAATAGTTTGACAATTTGATATGATTGAGACAGAAATATGTAATATACTATGAGCTGGTTGTCATGTCTTTTGGTGATGTACAAAGTTACAGAAGATACTTGTTATTGTTCAACGATTTATAATGTTTTTACCTATCTTTTGCTTATCACCGTTATGATAACGCGATTTAGTCAGTGGTTGTTAATCATAGTTGTACTTGAATAGTTTTACTATTAATCACAACAGAGGTATTTTCTCTAACTACATCTATTGTAGGAAGATTGTTAGTTGTGTGCTGAATTAACTAAAAATTGTCATGTTTATATTTGATCGAACACATCTTTATCCAACGTGTAACATTACCAAAATATCCTGCAGCATTATATTTTTAACTAGTTTGGATCGTAAATATCTAATGGTTCATTGGAAATCATTTAGTCCAGAACCGTCGGTATATGTCTAATTCTACTTTTTTAGATATTGATATGCTATTCCATTTAATTTCGTTTACATATCTTGGGCAGTGTCTTTTATTTTCGTTTCGGCTATCATTTTATGATAGGTTGGTGTTATCATATGGAATAACAATTGTTATCATATGGAATAACAATGCCACACTGCTCCTGTAAAATAACGTCAAGTTGTTGTCACATCTAATAAGAGATTTAGTCATGACATTATATTATTGCTCTATTTATGTGGAGTCCAAAATATTTTTGTGTTATTGTAGTTTTGAGAATCAGTGTATATATGGTGCCAAAAGGATGTATACATGTGAAAATAGTCCAACACAATAGTCGCTGTCTTGTGTACATATAGTTAATTGAACAGTTAAAAACCATTTATTATGAATGTCTCTAATTATACATCAAAATTAAAAATAAAAGAAACGTATTTACATATCCTCACAATCCTCAGGTTTTTAAAAATTTAAGTATATGAAGTAATGCACAAATGATTACCAAGGCACTGGAGGCAGATGGAAAATATCTGCACACAGACGGAGATATTTAGAAATAGGTGCGGTGGAGCAGCAACATCCTGACCTGCGGCGGTACTACTGGCATCGGAAGCTAAACCCCAATCAAATAGCGTTTGCCTGGTACCGGCCGACAGCGCTTGTACGGACGCCGTGCGCCGTCAGCCATGGAACGGGCCTGCTTTGTTTGTACACTATACGCATGTTTGGCAGGTTTAATACTCTAGCAGATATTTTTCCTGTATGGTCTCTGGGTATTTGGAGTCAGGAACAACACCCATTTAATATCACCCTCCCAGCATGTTAGACAAGTTATTTGTAGCACAGTTTCCTTGCTTTATTCTATCGGAGATTGTGTATTTAAATAAATATATATGTATATATTTTCTAATGACATCTGTAACCGGAATAGGAGCAAGGTAATATAGAAGAACAAGCTATATTTTCTTCACCCATTTTAATCAATATTCTTCAGTAATTACAGATAATCCAATTCATATTTGATGACACTCTACACTTATGACATCATATTTGAATATTCAGAAATCTTATATGTATGTCTGAAGCTACAGGGTCGTCACATGACTCTGCTTGAACGCTCTCTCACTCGAGGGATAATCATAATCGTCATCGTCAACCTCATCCTCATCAGAAGATTCTATGACCGGCTTAAAAAAACGCTCCCTTGCCTCGCTTAGACTTGCCCTGCTCCTGGGTCCCCTTCCAAAAGTCCCAAGTGGTCTTGGGGCCTCTATATCCCCTTCTATGACGCCATGGCCATCACCGACACAGTTAACGCCTATCCCAGGAGGCAGCGTCATGACGGGCGTCTCTATTATTTCCGGCACGCTCTTGGTTTGGCGAGGAGGCCGCGTGGTATCGCTAGTGGTTGTGGCCAGTGGGGCTGAAGTGGTACTGGTGGCTTGGTGCGAACGTCCGTAACGAGACAATTTTCCCTTGGACAATCCGGTGCGGACAGCGTCGATGTAGAAGAGGTCAAAGGTCGACTGTGGCACCTTGTAGAACTCGGCATTCAAAATCCCCTTCAGTGGCGTCACCCTGTGGGAAATTATATGGCTGTATATATATAAAGAAGCAAAAACGCTAGGTCATCAAAAGGTGCACAACGTTTCATGTAAATTGGATAATTTATAACATAAAAGCTTGTGTTTTAACATCAGGCTTTAGGTTTATCCACAGACTTGGATTATATCATTGGCAACAGGTACTCAATGCCCATGGACTATTGCAAAAAAAAAAAAAGAGAAAGTAAAGCCCATCTCAATGGGCGATGATGTCAAACCTAAGGCGATCAGTAGTGATAGGGGTAAGATAAAGTGGGAGAACTCACTAGGCTCTTAGTCCAATAATTGTTACGAACTCACGGATAGGCAAATACTTGCCCCGACACAAACGGGCATATTATCGAGTGGGAGAGTGAATAACAATTTTCCGTTTAAAGGCATGTTGGACAATTTGGCTGGAAAATGAAAACCCTCGTCATTTTCCTGAAACTTGAATATGATGATCTCTAAACGTGCTACTTTTTGAATTAGAGACCAGTATTCTGATGATTTTATTTTTAAAAAAAGAAGAAGATCTATGTATATAGAAATTCTATAAAATTGATTTTCCCATAGTAAAACCCATGTCATTTCCCTCAAACTTTCAAAGAATATAGTAGATGTATAGTAATACACATTTAAGCTTTAAAATTCATAGGTTTAATTTTCAAGGTAAATTATCCGATATGCTCTCCCACCTCCTGCGATTTTTCTCCCGACGGGCTAGATAAACTCTTTGGCAACACTGCACGAGAACCACCATTTTACATATGAATGTGCCCAGCGTATATAAGTATGCTTTTGTGTATACAAGGTTGTCCTAATTCCCGTGTGTATACGCCTCATCTGTGGGCATACGGTATATAAGCGTCCATGTTGCGGTCATATAATATGTCATACATATGCCTGACTCTGTTGTATTCACGCCACTATCTAACAGTTCTGATCTCTGCCACTTGGGAACAATATATCTTATTTGCCATTAACCATCCAAGTCTGTATTATATGAAAAATGCAATCTTATATTACCAATTTATTTTATAAAACCTTTATAAAACCTGATTGAGTATAAATTGATTTATTACACGTAATAAACCCTGCATTGTGTTTTTTTTTACTGTTTTTCTAATATATTTTACTTTAAAACACCATGTCTATGTGAGGTCAGTTCCAGTATATATAAGGACCCTGTTCAAACTTGTAGTTGAATCCTGAAATCATCTTACTCCAGCCTATCCCCCGCGTAACCCAGGCCTAACCCCGGTGTGATGCGAAATATGGTTACCTTGCGAAATTCCGCTTTTATCGCCCACGAGCATGCGCAGTCATGATTTTCACGATTGGAGGGGGGAAATCATCGGGCGCTCTCATCCTAGTTTGTAACACTCTCCTCCCAGATCTTTCACGGAACTAAAGCTTGCCAATAGTAACACAAGCAACTTTGCACGTTTCGTCGATCGTGACGTTTCGTCACGGGAGCGGCGCTAACGTCACGCAACGTAGTAACGGGTACGTCCGGCCGCAAAAACGGACACTGCACCGCTCAGTTTTCTCTCTTTGCATAATAGTCCGTGAAATGTGAGCGCAGGAAGTTCTCCACACGCATGCGCGAGTACAGTGGGCGATAAAAGCGGAATTTCGCAAGGTAACCGATTTTCGCATCACACCGGCTGACCCCGGCCGACCCCAGCCACCGCTCGCCGCGCCGCCGCCGGCCGCCGCCAGCCGCCGCCAGCCGCCGCCAGCTGCCTGTCTGTGTTGCCACTGTTGGTAGAGTCACTAGAGAGTATGGGGGCTTCAGTGTTGGTCCAACACTGGCAACAGTGAGGCGTCGGGGGCGCCGGGGGAGGCCAGGGGGCGGAGGCGGGTGGGACTAGGACTTTTCAAGCTTTCAGCTACAAATGGGCATACTTCTACAAACACAAACGGGCGGGAGGCGCGGGGGCGAACCTTTTTGATTTTCTATCAGTACACATACGCCCGGCGTATATCGCGCAGAGAATATTTCCTCTCGTATACGCCAGGTGTGAAATACAGCCAAGTCGCGTCCGTATTTCCACGGACCTATACACTATGGATAGGAAACCTAGCTTATCTCTGTGTTTGTTCTGTGATGTGTCCGACTCGGCTGCATTCAACATCTCCTAGTGGCGTTTTGTGGAACTACCAGACTTCTAGTGGCGCCCCTAGTGTCAATGAAGCACAACTTTTGGTTCCCTAGTGGTAAATTTATGAACTAGCATTCTTGACACCTGGGGCCCATACTGCCCCTCTGCCATACTACCCCGCCACCTATAGGCCTACTGTCCCTCCACCATACTGTCCCTCAACCATACTGCCCCTCCACCATACTGTCCCTCAACCATACTGTCCCTCCACTTTTCTTTCCCTCCACCATACTGTCCCTCCACCATACTGTCTCTCCACCATACTAAACCTCTACCATACAACCCCTCCACCATACTGCCCCTCCACCATACTGTCCCTCCACCATACTGCCCCTCCACCATACTGTCCCCTCTACTATATTGCCCCTCTACTACACTGCCCCTCCACCATACTGCCCCTCCACCATGCTACCTCTCCACCATACTGCCCCTCTACCATGCTGCCCTTCCACCATGCTGCCCCTCCATCATACTGCCCCTCCACCATACTGCCCCTCCACCATACTGTCCCTCTATCATACTGCCCCTCCACCATACTACCCCTTTCCCATACTGCCCCTCTACTACACTGCCCCTCCACTATACTGCCCCTCCACCATACTGCTCCTCTCCCATACTGCCCCTCCACCATACTGCCCCTCTACCATACTGCCCCTCCACTATACTACCCTACATCCTACATCCCTACATTCTACATCCCCACATCTCCACATCCATACATCCATACATCCCTACAGCCTACATCCCCACATCCTACATCCCCACATCTCCACATCCATTTATCCTACATCCCTACATCCTACTTTCCCACATCCCTACATCCCTACATCACTACATCCATGCATCCCCACATCCTACATCCTACATCCCCACATCCCTAAATCACTACATCCCCACATCCTACATCCCTACATCCCCACATCCATACATCCTACATCCCTACATCCATACATCCTAGGATATGGGGATGTATGGATGTAATGATGTAGGGATGTGGGGAAGTAGGATGTGGGGATGTATGGATATATGGATGTGGAGATGTAGGATGTAGGGATATAGGATGTATGGATGTGGGGATGTAGGATGTATAGATGTGGAGATGGTGGGATGTAGGGATGTGGGGATGTGGGAAGTAGGATGTGGGAATGTAGGGATGTAATGAAGTAGGGATGTTGGGATGTAGGGATGTGGGGATGTAGGATGTGGGGATCTACGGTTTTAGGGATGTGGGGATGTAGGGATGTGGGAAAGTAGGATGTAGGATGTATGGATGTGAAGATGTAGGATGTGGGTCAGTTTGGGTGACTTTAGATGATGGCGCCACTGAGAAATTACTGATTTTGGGGGGTTCACCTGTGAAAAGTCAAAGTTTCCAAAATGTTCCCTGTCAACCAGGCCTTGCTTAAGTATTTAGCTGTCTTCCCCAATGTGCAACCTACTCAGAACAGTTGAAATTATATTCCTTGCCCTTCTGGGAGTTTCCAAACAATTGGCAGAGTTTGGGTGACCTTAGATGATGGCACCACAGAGAAATGACTGATTTTGGGGGTTCACCTGTGAAAAGTCAAAGTTTCAAAAATGTTCCCACTCAAACAGGCTTTTCTAAAGTATTAAGCTGTCTTCCCCAATATAAAAGCTATTCAGAACAGTTGGAATTATATTCCTATCCCTTCTAGGTTTCTCCAAACTTATGGCAGAGTTTTGGTGACTTTAGATGACGGCGCCACCAAGAAATGACTGATTTTGAGGGGTTCACCGGTGAAAATTCAAAGTTTCAAAAGTATTCCCACTCAACCAGGCCTTGCAAAAGTAATTAGCTGTCTTTCCCTATGTGAAAGCTACTTAGAACAGTTGGAATCATATTCCTAGCCCTTCTGGGAGAGTCCAAACTGATGGCAGAGTTTGGGTGACTTTAGATGATGGTGCCACTGAGAAATGACTGATTTTGTGGGGTTTGCCAGTGAAAAGTCAAAGTTTCAAAAAGTTCCCACTCAACCAGGCCTTTCTTAAGTATTTAGCTGTCTTGCCAAATGTGATACCTACTCAGAACAGTTAACATTATATTCTAAACCCTTCTAGGTTTTTCCAAACTAATGGCAGAGTATGGGTGACTTTAGATGACGGCGCCACCAAGAAATGACTGATTTTCAGGGGTTCACCAGTGAAAAGTCAAAGATTCAAAAATGTTCCTACTCAATCAGGCCTTTCTGAAGTATTTAGCTGTCTTCCCCAATATAATACCTATTCAGAACAGTTAAAATTATATTTCTAGCCCTTCTGGGTTTTTCCAAACTTATTGCAGAGTTTGGGTGACTTTAGATGACGGCGCCACTGAGAAATGACTGATTTTCAGGGGTTCACCAGTGAAAAGTCAAAGTTTCAAAAATGTTCCACTTAATCGGGCCTTTCTAAAGTATTTAGCTGTCTCCCCCAATATAATACCTGTTCAGAACAGTTAAAATTATATTCTTAACCCTTCTAGGTTTTTCCAAACTAATGGCAGAGTTTGGGTGACTTTAGATGATGGCGCCACCAAGAAATGACTGATTTTGAGGGGTTCACCAGTGAAAAGTCAAAGTTTCAAAAATATTCCCACTCAATCAGGCCTTTCTGAAGTATTAAGCTGTCTCCCCCAATATAATATCTATTCAGAACAGTTAAAATTATATGCCTAGCCCTTCTGGGTTTTTCCAAACTTATGGCAGAGTTTGGGTGACTTTAGATGGGGGCGCCACAGAGAAATGACTGATTTTGGGGTGTTCACCTGTGAAAAGTCAGAGTTTCAAAAATGTTCCCTGTTAACCAGGCCCTGCTTATGTATTTAGCTGTCTTCCCCAATGTAGAAGCTACTCAGAACAGTTGGGATTATATTCCTAGCCCTTCTGGGAGGGTCCAAACAATTGGCAGAGTTTGGGTGACTTTAGATGGGGGCGCCACAGAGAAATGACTGATTTTGGGGGGTTCACCTGTGAAAAGTCAGAGTTTCAAAAATGTTCCCTGTTAACCAGGCCCTGCTTATGTATTTAGCTGTCTTCCCCAATGTGGAAGCTACTCAGAACAGTTGGGATTATATTCCTAGCCCTTCTGGGAGAGTCCAAACAATTGGCAGAGTTTGGGTGACTTTAGATGGGGGCGCCACAGAGAAATGACTGATTTTGGGGGGTTCACCTGTGAAAAGTCAGAGTTTCAAAAATGTTCCCTGTTAACCAGGCCCTGCTTATGTATTTAGCTGTCTTCCCCAATGTGGAAGCTACTCAGAACAGTTGGGATTATATTCCTAGCCCTTCTGGGAGAGTCCAAACAATTGGCAGAGTTTGGGTGACTTTAGATGGGGGCGCCACAGAGAAATGACTGATTTTGGGGGGTTCACCTGTGAAAAGTCAGAGTTTCAAAAATGTTCCCTGTTAACCAGGCCCTGCTTATGTGTTTAGTTGTCTTCCCCAATGTGATAGCTACTCAGAACAGTTGAAATTATATTCCTATCCCTTCTGGGAGAGTCCAAACAATTGGCAGAGTTTGGGTGACTTTAGATGGGGGCGCCACAGAGAAATGACTGATTTTGGGGGGTTCACCTGTGAAAAGTCAGAGTTTCAAAAATGTTCCCTGTTAACCAGGCCCTGCTTATGTATTTAGCTGTCTTCCCCAATGTGAGAGCTACTCAGAACAGTTGGGATTATATTCCTAGCCCTTCTGGTAGAGTCCAAACAATTGGCAGAGTTTGGGTGACTTTAGATGGGGGCGCCACAGAGAAATGACTGATTTTGGGGGGTTCACCTGTGAAAAGTCAGAGTTTCAAAAATGTTCCCTGTTAACCAGGCCCTGCTTATGTATTTAGCTGTCTTCCCCAATGTGGAAGCTACTCAGAACAGTTGGAATTATATTCCTATCCCTTCTGGGAGAGTCCAAACAATTGGCAGAGTTTGGGTGACTTTAGATGGGGGCGCCACAGAGAAATGACTGATTTTGGGGGGTTCACCTGTGAAAAGTCAGAGTTTCAAAAATGTTCCCTGTTAACCAGGCCCTGCTTATGTATTTAGTTGTCTTCCCCAATGTGAAAGCTACTCAGAACAGTTGAGATTATATTCCTAGCCCTTCTGGGAGGGTCCAAACAATTGGCAGAGTTTGGGTGACTTTAGATGGGGGCGCCACAGAGAAATGACTGATTTTGGGGGGTTCACCTGTGAAAAGTCAGAGTTTCAAAAATGTTCCCTGTTAACCAGGCCCTGCTTATGTATTTAGCTGTCTTCCCCAATGTGGAAGCTACTCAGAACAGTTGGGATTATATTTCTAGCCCTTCTGGGAGAGTCCAAACAATTGGCAGAGTTTGGGTGACTTTAGATGGGGGCGCCACAGAGAAATGACTGATTTTGGGGTGTTCACCTGTGAAAAGTCAGAGTTTCAAAAATGTTCCCTGTTAACCAGGCCCTGCTTATGTATTTAGCTGTCTTCCCCAATGTGGAAGCTACTCAGAACAGTTGAGATTATATTCCTAGCCCTTCTGGGAGAGTCCAAACAATTGGCAGAGTTTGGGTGACTTTAGATGGGGGCGCCACAGAGAAATGACTGATTTTGGGGGGTTCACCTGTGAAAAGTCAGACTTTCAAAAATGTTCCCTGTTAACCAGGCCCTGCTTATGTATTTAGCTGTCTTCCCCAATGTGAAAGCTACTCAGAACAGTTGGGATTATATTTCTAGCCCTTCTGGGAGAGTCCAAACAATTGGCAGAGTTTGGGTGACTTTAGATGGGGGCGCCACAGAGAAATGACTGATTTTGGGGGGTTCACCTGTGAAAAGTCAGAGTTTCAAAAATGTTCCCTGTTAACCAGGCCCTGCTTATGTATTTAGCTGTCTTCCCCAATGTGGAAGCTACTCAGAACAGTTGAGATTATATTCCTAGCCCTTCTGGGAGAGTCCAAACAATTGGCAGAGTTTGGGTGACTTTAGATGGGGGCGCCACAGAGAAATGACTGATTTTGGGGGGTTCACCTGTGAAAAGTCAGTTTCAAAAATGTTCCCTGTTAACCAGGCCCTGCTTATGTATTTAGCTGTCTTCCCCAATGTGAAAGCTACTCAGAACAGTTGAGATTATATTTCTAGCCCGTCTGGGAGAGTCCAAACAATTGGCAGAGTTTGGGTGACTTTAGATGGGGGCGCCACAGAGAAATGACTGATTTTGGGGGGTTCACCTGTGAAAAGTCAGAGTTTCAAAAATGTTCCCTGTTGACCAGGCCCTACTTATGTATCTAGCTGTGTTCCCTAATTAAAAACCTACTCAGAACATTTGGAATTTAAGTTCTATGATTTCTTGTGGTTAAATCTACCTGCTGCTACTGTGGTGCCGCCCTGGTGGCAAAAACGGGAACTTGAGAACAATAGCGAGTCATAGAGAGATAAGCCAGGAGGCCTGTGTTGCCAATGCAGGTCAATCAAGTCCGTGGTATTTCAAAGGAAACTGTCTTGTAATTTGTATACGCCATATATGCTGACGTGAAATGTGGACGTATATATGAAAAAAAAAATCAATTTACAGGTGATTCATACATTTACGCGATGGTGTATATATAAATGAATAAAGCCCCATTAAAGGGGGGTTTTCGCGCAGTGCAAGCTCTGCATCAAACTAAAAATATTCGCGGAGCTATTGTACTAGATCTAGATCTAGATCTACTACTAATATACATAGTATATTACCTAATCGTAGGGTGTCTTCTAAATTAACGTGTGAATCTCGTAGCCCCTCGATAGCATTAAAATTTAGAGTATTGAGTATATATATATATATATATATATATATATATATATATATATATATATATATATATATATATATATATATATATGAGCATAAGTGCCATAACATGGCTGTAGATCAGTAACGCCTAACGGTCAATGTAAATGGGCTACTTTATTAGGAGAACTAAACAAATCTGCACCGTTTTCGTCAGCCAATGGAAATGGGCCTATAGATTTGTAGTCCCTTGGTACATCGAGAGCAAATAATAGTCCCTATTTAAAGGTGTTTTATCAACAAGTAATTCGCGGGGATCTAGAATCTAGATCAACGTCTAGGCCTACTTACTTGGCGTTGCCCGGTGTAAACACTTTCCGTGCGGAATTTTCGGAAACTGGTCTTGCTTTAAATCTAGGTGATACATTGAAGTAATTCCTAGCGTATTCACTTTGTGGGAAATAATGTGCCATTGGACTATCCTTCTATTTAGGTTTTTAAAGGTCAATGCGTTATACCTCAACTTGTGAAAGTAATCAGTCGGGTACATATAAATGAGGGTTAATTTTTTGACTCAATGACGTACAAATGACGTCGCGTATCCAGGTAACGTCGGTTACTTAGCAACGCAGTTTAGCCAGGCAATAACTCAGCTGGAGTGAGAACTATGGTTTGGGGCCATCCAGTACGCAATAGAACAAAGAGGGAGCATACACAGATTTTCCAAAATTTCTGACCCCCCACCCCCCTCGGTGCGTACGTACTTTATGGATGGCCCCTTTTGAAAATTTCAAACCTATCAGTATCTCAGCGTGTGTTTTTTCCCATGCGCAAACGAACGCCGAATATCTCACCCCTTGTATGTCTTTTATGTCCCATAGGCCTAACATTGGGAACTCGTTCCCTATACCCCACCGATTCTTCAATTCAATTTATTTAACTCCGACTGGTTCATACAGTACCCGGTATGGAGGTTACCGGTACATAGTAAATGACAACAATTTTAAAGCAAATTCATCAAATCCAATATTGGAATTCATTTTCCATCATAGTCCCTATCCTGGGTGTTGTCTATTCAGAATGAGTGTTCTTTCTATTACTACCGAGCGGTTATCAAATGGTCGATAAGATAATATATCAATTCAAGAGACGTCACGAGTTTGAGTCTGAGTTTATTTATGTCACGCATTTTGTTAGCTCTATAATTTCACGAGTCGAAGACCAGTGATATAGGGAGCCAAAGTGAATCCGCTGAAACCACAGATACCGGTACCCACCTACAAAACACCATTTCCGGTGGCCAGTAAGAACGAGGCCTAGTGCTATAGGGGTTTGAGCCTAGACTTATGTTTTTGATCCCGTTTGTTGCTTTTGAAGTGAAGTTTATAACTATCGTCTCTGAATAACTTTGTTTCAAAACTACGATGACAGTTGTTAAGTTTATTGAAAATTTGGATCTAAAAGATTGAATAATGACATATAATCTGGAACCTACATAGTCAAAGTACTGAGCGCATATATACCCGGAAATAGTATTTTGTGAACGGCTAGCTATGGTTGCAGCGGGTTCACTTTGGCTCCCTATTACGGAGCCAACCAAAGTCAACTAAGACTCAAACCTTTTTTTATTGGGCCACGGATTTGTATCTATGGGTAGGAAACACGGTGCGCGGCCGTGTTTATTCAGCGTTATCTATGACTTGGCTACCGTACCCTTGGGTGCTCTGCAATAGAACCTGTAGTTCCAATTTCACTCACCAGGGGCTCCATAGGTGGCGATGCTGATACATTATAGGGGTATCATTGGCCTAAGGGACGGTAATTATTTACGGCAGGGGGGGGGGGGAATGCGCTATTGAAGGGGGGGGGTGCAATTAAATTATATGAGGGTATTTGGCTGGGGGGGGGGGGGGGCAATTTATTTAGAGGTATTTGCCTGGGGGGGGGGGGGCATTTTATTTAGAGGTATTAGCCTGGGGGGGGGGGGGGGGTTCATTTCGCGGTATTTGCTTTGGTGGGGCATTTCAATTTCAATGATTTATGTTTTTGTGATTCACCCACATAAGAGGTTCTAGAACTGTGTAGTTTGGATGATCTATACAATTTAGAGGCCAATAGTCTAATCTCTTCTGGCAGAATAAAGAGATTTATATATATATATCTAAGCATGGTGATTGTGGCAGAGAAGATAATTAAATAAGTGAGGTAGGCCTACTGTGACACCTGGTAGTGCCATGTCTTTGGAGTGGGAGCTCATCATACTAAGATGTCTTGTAATCTGCCATACAAAATGGTCTAGTATTTGGAATCTTTTAATAACTTCAAATATATGAAAAACAAGCCAGGACTATTTTCTGCACAAGAAAACTGCAATGATTTTAGAGTTTGTAGGTTGTGCATGAATATGCTAAGACTATCAAAGGCAATACCGCTGTTAGAAGATTGTTCCATGACCCTATGCGGTACAGCTTTATTTACTTAACATTACATTATATATGAACAAATACATGTATATATGGGAAAGAATCGATTTAAGGCTATTGCCTAGGGGAGGGGTGGGGGGCATATATCAGGGTATTTGACTGGGGGGGGGGGGGGGGGGTTATTTTGAGGTATTTCCAAGGGGGGGAGGTTTATTTTAGGGTATTTCCGAGGGGGGGCAATTTATTTTGGAGGATTCACCGAGCTAAACCCACACCCCCCCTGCCATAATAACGAACGCTCCCTAATATCTAAAATCACCAGATCTCTGCCAATCGTTCACAAAGAACCAGTTCTTCTAACTGTCCTGTTAGATATATCTGAGGCCGACCAGTAAATATTTTATTAAGACTTGATAAATGGCATTATTTCACAAACCCTGACTTTAAGAGGCTGACCATATGATATTATGAGAGATGCTAAGAGCTAAAGTCACCCAATTTGTGCCAATTGTTTAGAAACTCCCAGCACACCTGGGGCCATAACAACAACTGTTCTGTGTAGGAACATAGCTGGAATCGACCAACAAATAGTTTATTAAGGCTTGCTAGATGGGTAATATTTTCAAATCTTTGATTTTCTGGGGCCGACCATGTGAAAATGACTGATTTCTGAGGGGTGCTGAGAGGTAAATTAAGTCGTCCAATTTGTGCCAATTGTTTAGAAACTCCCAACACACCTAGGGCCATAACTACATCTGTTCTGTGTAGGAAATAGCTGGAATCGACCAACAAGTAGTTAATTAAGGCTTGCTAGATGGGTAATATTTTCAAATCTTTGACTTTCTATTGCTGACCATGTGAAAAATGATTGTTTTCTGAGGGGCGCTGAGAGCTAAAGTCACCCAATTTGTGCCAATTGTTTAGAAACTCCCAGCACACCTAGGGCCATAACAACAAATATTCTATGTAGGAACATAGCTGGAATCGACCAACAAATAGTTTATCAAGGCTTGCTAGATGGGTAATATTTTTAAATATTTGACTTTCTGTGGCTGACCATGTGAAAATGATTGTTTTCTGAGGGGCGCTGAGAGCTAAAGTCACCCAATTTGTGCCAATTGTTTAGAACTCCCAGCAAACCTAGGGCGAGTTGATAAAATGAATCACTAAATTAGCCATTGAGTATTAGGTACACGATCCTCACGGCCGTGGAGTACGAGTTCCTAATGTTAAGCTTATGGAGAAAAATACCGGGGTGAGATGAATGAATATATGTCATGTGGAATTTAACATTTAGATTCAACCATTGCTAGCTAGGGCATAATATTAAAAAATGTCACACTGCGCCGTTACAGCTTGTTGTCGGCAAAACCTGAGTTTGCCTTGAATTGCTCGAACGATGCAGTGTGAAGAAATGTAAGTAGGCCTAGATCATGATCTACTACGGTACGGTACTGTTACCGGTATAGCAAACATTGTAAACATTGCGTGCATGTCGTGGTCCTGGTCAATTTTCACCAGATGAAGTCATGTTAGTGAATCCGGGACAAAATAACCACGGAGACACGAACAGGGAAACGGAACTGTTACCACGAACCCCAAAGCACTGTCAGTGTGCGTGGACAGGGATGACATGAGAAAGTAAGTAGGAGGAGAGACCATTTAAGCCTACCCGGTACTCTAGTTTAGGGTGTTCTCTACTACAATCGTCTCTGAATATAAAGGTTTAAGTGTATAATGATTTCCGTGCTCCTGCTCCATTAGCGCTCCACTGTTTTTTTCGTCAATCTCTTCTCGATCGGCACCTTGTCTCTACCCAGCTAACAAAATAACGTTTTAAAAACGTTTTAGAAAGGTTCTGCAAAGACCAAAAAACGTTATGAAAAAACGTTTTTTAAGCGTGTTTGCGTGGACGCTTTTTAACGTTTTAAAAACGTTTTCAAAAACGTTTTTCAAACACGTCTTATAAACGTTTTTTAAACGTTTTATTTTGGTTAAAGGTTTGAAATTTACCTTTTTTTACCATTTAAATATCTTATTATTAAAACGTTTGAAAAAAACGTTATTACAACCTTATTTAGACCTTTTTTTAACGTTTTAAAGATGTCTTTTCCCCATAAACTTCTAAAAACGTTTTAAAAACGTTTAAAAACGTTTTTATAAAACCATAATATACTCTATATCTGAAATATAAACACAATTAAGACAAAGTTTTATGTTTAACAGCAATGTTTTTATTCAACATTATAGATACCTAACAATTTCTCATAAATACAATTTAGAAATGAATATTATACAGTATGTGACATCATAAATATCAGGACCAGCATAGTTTATAAGGAAGTAGAAATGCCTCAAATTGATATCTAGAGATAATCATCTTACATATGCATACATGTGCATTGTTTACTATATACCCATGCCGTATACTGTAAATACGCACCGTTTTGCCATATAACATAAATATACTGCACAGACCACTGCTCCGTACACTAAAATACGCACTACCTTCCCAAACACGTTTATTAACATATCGGTTGTTAAAAATTAAATTAATTATTTATTTTTAAATTTTGGGTATATAGTAAATATATAACGTCCAACCATTCTTGTACAAGTCACAGAACTCAATGATAATTTACGTTTTGTACGGAACTCGGCATAAATGCCTCATTCCGTACATACCATAAATTACCATCTTGTTCTGTCACTTGTACAGCATGGTCCGGACGTTCTATATTATTACCTGTTAACCCATTCACGGCGGGGCTCCTACACAGTCATGTATAAAGGGGTCGGGTATTAGTACCTTTATGGTGCTAGGGAACGGGTATCAACAGGCCCATTATGGTAATTTGATGATGTGATCACTTGATATAACATGTGATACTTAAATTCCATTTCCATAAATATTTTAAAGATGATGCTATACCTAAACTCTGTGGAAGTTTCATGTATATTGATGAATTATTTTCAAATTTATCACCTAAAGCAATAATTTTGTAAATATTGAAAAATGATGCCTCAAGGCATCCCCCGATCTGGACTGGTGATGCCTGAATCACCCGCAGCTAATGGGTTAACTAAAAACAAAAATATTTTTAGCCATCAAAAGGAAGCATGGATCAACCCAGTTAGTCATTAAGGAAAGCATTGTGAGAATCATATTATCACATCATTTATCCTACATGCCTTTCACACAAGTACTGACTTAATATTTGTTTGTTTGTTTGGGTTGTTTAACGTAAAATTTGTTCAATTAGACTTCTGATTGGTTTTAAAAAAATGCACTGACCTACTTATAACATGCTGGCAGTGACTTGCATCACTCGGCAAATTTATGCACTCAAAGGATCACAGGAGTTGAAGGAAAAAAAGAGCAAAAAATGTGCTTGGAGCTTAACAATCACTAAGATGTCAACAGATATACCAGCACACTTTGAATCCAGCTTGGACATTGTCGTATATCCTTATGTAATTCATCAAATACTTATATTTGAAGGTATATAATAAAATAAAAATGTAGTACCTTACTGGTACATACTCGCATAACTTGTTTCTTTTGATGAAAATATTCCACTCACTCTGCGAGCTCGTGGAATATTTTCATCAAAAGAAACGCTGTATGTGAGTATATACCAGTAAGGTATATACATTTTATCTTATAACTTAACATCTGTATTCCTCTCTAAATTTAACTTACTGTACATCATTATATCATGCTACATAAATGAAAAATTCAGAACAACTCCTAAACTTGACAAGTAACCTCAAACATCATAATAATGGTTTCATGTTATCCATACTCACTTTTAAATTTTGACAACATGGCTCATCCATCATGCTACATAGTACAGAGATGCCAGTGAGCTTTAGAAAAATTCTTTGTCAGGGTAGTTTAATGTGCTATATTTTATATTAGACACCTTTAGGGGAAAAAAACAGAAATATATACAGCCCTATTTATCAACAATCTACATCTTACAAATACTAACATTGGTTAACCAGCCTGGCCATATTCTCATATAATACAGTCTATTTTCATTAAGGATACCCACACCTTATCAACCATACACCATATGGATTTATTCATAACAGAAAATATTAAAAAAAACCAGAGATTCCCAGAACACTAACATCCCTTACAGAGATGAAAAGATATTTTCATATAACTGCAATATCTGCAGTCTTTTAAGTTTTTTATCACTCACTCTGCTGATTATGTTTCAAACAACGGCATAGACTGTCTTAGAAAATCAAATTTATATTGGCATAATATATCACATCATAACTTTATCAACAACATATTTCGTAATTATTATCAACAATACTACAATAACAATACATATTAAACTTTATCAACAACATATTTCTTAAATATTATTAACAATACTTTCAATATGTAGCTATACATAGAAACCTGTATTAAGTGTTATACAGCAACTGGCTTACTGTCTTGATATATCAAATATATTACATATATTTGCTAAAATTTATTTACATTCACACTAAGCATCTCTCCATATATTATCATTTCAACAGGAGTTTTATTCCCTGGGGCTTATTGAGTGCAGTAGTGCGAATTCCACACGCTGCAACATTCACATAACAATATTCAACTGTGCACTTGATCAATTGTGAACAGATAAACACTGCACAACATACAACACACATTTTCCATTCCACAATTATTCATCGGGTTATTATTTCTCACCAAATCATTCGTAACTTGTGAGATTTGAAAATATTCATCAAACATTGTTAATTTTTCCCCCACGAAGTTACACCCTGTGTTACCGCTCACAGACAAATTTTCCAGAGAGACCAGTACCTAAAAGATTGGCACCTTACACCACCTCTCAGCACACAAAAATGACAACTAGCTCAACTGGTAACAATTAATCCAAACTCTTTGGTTTTGCCCCCTTTAGTCTTGCCATCACGGCAAGCTTAATGATCCTCTGGTCTGTGTGAGGGTGTCTTCTCAAACATGCGCCTGCAATATTAAGTAGCATAAGTTATTTTCATGTATTCATATATATGTGGGACAGATTATTGGATAGTCATCATATATGTTGGCAGTAAGCTAGATGTGCGGTCAGATAGATGGTCATCAGTTTGTTTGTGTAGTTTCACTGTTAGTTAAGTCCTTTTGAGATAGTTGACAGTCAGGTAGATGGGCTGATGGGCTGATAATTTTACATTCTGTTTTACACACCAGGGAGAGTGTATTGATGTATTCCTGCCTATGATAAAATCCCTATACCTTTTCAATTTAGACTTTGGATGAAGCATATAAAAAGACCTTTTAATCCTTTCCCTGCAACACCCAGTTCCCGTGCTCAGCATTACACGGCAAGCATTCCCTACCCAAATCACCCAGGTACGGCAGGCACCTTTTTTTGGAAAATGTCATGTGATTTAAGTAATTTACTTTGGTGACTTATCACATTTTATTTTACCAAATCAAAGGTCAATATGGCTCTTATACATTGCCAAAATTATTCTTAAAACAAACAATTATCCTTTTATCTATTGAATTTTGTATAAAAGTAATGTAGTGGGGTGGGAATCCAGCAGCGTTTGTGTGTTCTACGGAAGGTGGCGCGAAGTGCCGATCCTTACTGTGTAGTGATTCCGGGCCAAGCCGCACACGAGAGTGGCGCGGCGGAGGCCGGGATAACGTAACGCTGGGTATATAAATTCTGCGTTCGCAGTAGGTCGACAGGCTGTCCTGCACGTCTCTTCTACGAACAGACCCTTGGGCCCTCACTTTGCAGGCGGGTTCTTGTAACCTTCCTGGTGGTTAGGCTAATCCTCCGGATTGGCCTATCCAGCGTTACCTAGCACCTATGTGCTAGGGTACTGTACTTGTGGGGAAGATCTTCCAGATCTTTCCGGGAAGTAAGTGATTAATAAACCCTTGTTTATTAAATAACTATGCCCAGTTATATTAGTTTTATGTGTAAACAATGTTACCTTTGCAGTTTGATTAAAATTTGATGCTTTGTTTACATTTTGAAAGCTGCTGTTGCCATGCTAATTGTTACCCCAGCAACAGCAGCGAAGCCTTTTTAACAGTGCAATCTACTGAGCTTAACAACATGATTCCTATATCATATCATTATAAAGTTACAAAGATATTTATTGTGCATATAATAAACGCATTATGGCCCTCAGGACCGATACCGATTTTGATATGGGAGTGGACTCGTTCCTCTCGGTCGTGGTGTATTGATAAAAACGCCGATTCTCTGACCTTGGCCCATTAGTATCAATACACCACTCCCCCAACGAACTCGTCCCATCCCATATCAAAATCGGTATCGGCCCTTCGGGCCTGACTGCTAAATATCAGTCTGAAACATAAAAAAGCAGGAGACTCACGTATGATTGCATGCACTACATTTTCCAGAGAGTTAAAAGGTTTCTTCCCCTTTTGACCTTTGAAGCTGTACAGGCTCCAAAGTGCATGTGTGCCCATCTTCTGCAGAATCAGACTCACTGTCTGCCCGACAGTCACACCTCCCAGAGAGGCCAGCAAACGGATCTGTGGGTGGGATATAATACATCAGTTATCAATTCTGATATGGAATATCTTGACACTTTCAGTATGAATGATGCCAGGAGGCATCACCTTGCTACTGACACATGATGCCTCCAGGCATCACTTAAAAAGGGTACATAATAAATTGAGGCATCATTTCTCTGAATATTTACAAAATTGTTTTAACAAGGAAATAATAGCAATATTCATTTTATCTTCACATATTGTACATAGGACATATTTAATATTCCTTTAAAAAGGAAATAAATCATACAGAATGATATATCATATTTTTTGGGCATATACTGAAATTATGAGTTTTGATGACTAGGGGCCCATAAATAATCTAAAGTAAAAGACCGTCAATAGAGAAGTGAGAACTTATCACTAATGCCATTCTTTATCAAATTAAAAGCATATTTCAACTCACTACATTCCGCTGAAATGGCTTAGAGCCAAGTGAAGTGTTGAATTCTTCTAAGGTTTCCGAGCTTTCCATTTGGGAAGTTAATACTTCAGATATCAAGTCATCAGGCCGGTTGGGTGTTTGGCCTTGCAACATTAGCTCCTGGTTTGTCAGTATCTTCTCCTGATTTTTCAAAATTCTCTCAAGAATTAGCCTATAGTTTTCAGCATCTGAAAGTGAGAAGTGAATTAGGTTTTTTCAGCAAAGATGTAATTTAATTTATTATATACCTGTGCACGAAACTTACGCCTATACTGTATGTAAGTATTATTTAGATATTATATGTATGTGCAAGAAATTCAGTGTACGGGCACCGGGTGTGCGAAACAGGAAGCAGTTAGCTTGTTCCTGCCCGCATATTTCATATATGAACCAGCAAAAACAAATGTAAGGCATCGTTTAAGTATCGACTATAAATAAACACAATTAAAACCTTTGAAAGTGGTGCACAAATACATTACAAATACAAAACATTGAGATAAAAAGTTAAAGACATAATTAAAACTAGCATGCCATAGCAAAGAACTTGGCAATAACGCCACGCCATACACAGCAGACAGTCAGCCACGCTGGTAGCCTGCACATCTCCAGTCACCCCTTACGCTAATCGTAGCGACGCGAGTGGTAGATGCGCAGGCTTCCAGCGTGATAGTCAGCTTGCAAAATATAAACAACCAGTGACATCACGACGTTGCAGGGAGAGTGATAGCGGAGTGTTGTAGCAGAGATTAGTAAGCGCAAGCACAATGGAAGATCTGCTGGGAGAGTGAGCGGTAACTAGGACGTCACACAGAAACTTTTAGACAGGCTCCAGCCTTGCTATCATATCTATAGCGACGTTGTCGCGAAAACCACGATTCGAGTACACGATTCTCTGCCCGGCAACTCCGACAATGGCATTTAGGTAAATATATAACTAATTCTAACGATTTGAGGGTATATTATAAAAAGAATACAGTCAAGGCTTCGATTGACGTTGTTTTGTCCTTGGTCCTTGGTCCTTGTCCTTTGGACTGATTTTATGGCTTTTGCTCTTCGAGCTCAGGCCATAAAATCAAAACAACGTCCACAAACCCTAAGCCAGTATTCTCTAAATCATATATTTTTCACTATGACCGATGCTGCCTGGCCAGCTGGCATTGGCAGGTTAATATTAGGAAACATCCTTACTGTGGACGAAGCGGTTCCTGTTCAAGGTCAGTCTTTGATATCATACTGCCTGACGCCATAGGCGGAAGGCAGTACGAATTCAAAGACACTGGTCCATAACACTGGTCTATAACAACTTGTCACCATCTTATCACCATCGTTTGCATAGATACTTTATCAATGACCCCTTTAATATCCATTTTTTTCTAGACACTTATAGAAACACTTCAAATTCAAACCTGTTTTTTCTGTTGGAGTGTTTATGGTAGGTACATCCATTTGGGTTGTTGCTGATGTTGGTGGTTCAGGTAACCTGAAGGCTTTCTTTTTCTTTACTGTTGCATCATTGTTTTCCAAAATGTCTGCAGTAACCAATTTAAATTACTTAAATAACATGACGCATCACATGACAATGTTATTTCTAAAAAAGGGTGCCTGCAACAGCAGGGTCTTTTTGGCAGGCAATGCCTGCTGTTTAATGCTGAACGGGGGAACTGAGTGCTGCAGTGAAAGGGTTTAGGACGGGTTCCTGTGGCCAAGCTACCGCCTGAAGGGCGGGTGCTTGTGGAACTTTATACCGCTAGGGAACGGGCACACAGTTGTTAAAACCCACAATTCAATTCTTAAATAATGTTATATTATATAAAATCTTAAATATTTTTTGTTTCTATTGAATAGAAATACTAATAATGGTATTTTACATACATTCTGTGAAAATTTAATGTTCCACCATTTTTTTTGGTTAAAAACGATTTTGAACATTTTTGTGCACCATTCACCCGGGGCTGGATGATGCCTTAAGGCATCATTCGCCCTTAAAGTGTTAAGAAACTGCGACAAGATGAATTTTCAAGAAATGTTGTGTTTGACTATAGGGTGAGATGATGAAATAGTAAGTATTCATTTAGAGCATCTTTTATCCTATCCCTGATATAAAATCCTATAGGCATAACATTGAGTTTCCGTATGCGCTTGCATGTCGCATACGGAGTAAAAATTGCTCCTAGGAGCATACAAGACATTTGACACGTGACCAGAGAATTGACCAATCAGCCACCAGAAATTTAGCAACTATGAAAAAAGTTCCGGTTGTGTTCAAAGCCCCCATTTAAATGTTTGATAGCAAGGTACATAATATTATAAGTTATTTATGAAACCAGACCCATCCCAAATGCCATTGATATATTAAAAATAAAATTAACTAAAGGAGATTGAGTTATAATTGCCCACCAATGCTGTACTTAATGATCGCTCCGAACTAAGTGTAGCCTTCAGTGACTGTCACGTTAACATCTAAAAATAGATCAACCATGAATACTTGTCACTAGTTGACACACTTTCCTTTAGACTTTGGTTTTGAGATTTATATGCCAGTTAGATTAATATATGAACTAAAACATACCGAAATATCAGAAAGATTGGCCACTGCATTCTGATATTATCCGTCCCGTTTTGTGAGTGCATTTAGGCGAAATAACTTTTGACATTCTGGGAAACCACGGAAACCGGCACTTGAACTAGATCTAGATTTTGACCTCATCTTCATAAAGTTGAGATGTTTGGTGGTGTTTTTTGCAATAAACCATTAATGATTTTGATATGATTGTTTTCCTTGCTGGTTTATGATTCTAGAAAGAATTATAACATTTAAATGTAAAAGTTTTTCGGTTAGAATAATTCTAATGATAAAAAACAGTGTGAATATGCAGTATCACACATGTTGGGAAATACAAACTAAATCTTGCCTTAACACAAAATTTATAGAAATACTAAGCATTCTTTGAGATGCATTTTTAAGTTATCTATATAGTTTTCTTCGTTTTTCATTTGGAAGTTTTTCCCACAAATTAATGATTTCTGGGTATACATGAATAAGGGGCGAGGATGGGTTAGCAGATTCCTTTCCTGAATGTTCAGTTATGTATATAAACACCTCTGAATGTAATTTATTCTTCAAACCTAACCCTGTCTCCATATAGTACATTTTTGCTGTTTCATATGTGCTTACCCTCATCCATGTATCTTGGATTTGATTTCCTCATACGTGGGGTTGAGTCATTCTCTGACTCAAACGAGGACTCATCCATTGCCCTCTGTTCATAGCGCAGGGCCTTTTCATAGTTGTCTGTGAATTAAGAATCTAAATTACTTTCATTGTTCTTCATTTGATATTCATTATCTACAATTAGTCAATGATCTAATTCAACCTCTGAAACCACAGCTGTGAAATGTTTTGCATGCTTAACTCTTTCAGGGGGTTAGTACCAGGAGGGTACAGTGAGATTAGGCCAGTCATCTAGCATTATACCCATTTCTTGTACCCAGTGGCTTTGGTATAGACCCCTTTTGCTAAAACGGCTAAAAAAAATTAGCCTCATCTAGGAGATGGGGGGTACCAATATTACCCTGGAGATGGATGCCTTGCAGGATGATGCGGCTGTTGATATCAATACCCGAATAGCACACATAGATGTATTGAGTTTAACATTGATATTTCGTAACTAGTGCAGTTTTCAGCTTGCTAGAAATACAGTGGAAATAGACCATCAAGATGTTGTAATGAGTTCTATATAATGCATGTCCGCTATGCTATGTACTACCAAAGGTTTTCATGTAAGACTGTCGACATTGCATTATATATCAGTAGTTATATTTGAAATTTTCAAATACCTGTTGTCTTGAAGATGCGGCGCACCTTGTGTAGAGGCCATGATGTAGAGAAAGGCTCATCATTTCTGACACTTTTCCTTGGCTGTCTGGGCCAGTAACAGAATATTGCCTGCAAGTGTAATTTGTGAATTAAAGGGAGATACTACAATTCACAAAGGGGGCACCTGGTGAATTTTACATATTTTAAATTATCAGCCAAAAATTGGTTCTTTCTTATTCATTCTAGTTTTAAATGAGTAAATTTAATGTTTTGTCCAGTTTATCCAATTTAAATGGCTAAAATAGTCCAACTTACATTTACTTTATTTACATAGGAAATGTACTCAGAAATATGGTTTTCTTCAATTCTTTCAAAAACAAAGTAGGTGACCTATAGTTTTTATAACTTTGAAATATAGTACTATACATCTACCATATTCTGTTAAAGTAATATTTATTTCTAAATAAAATACTAGCAAGGAGACCCACCCATTTTTAAATTACCTAATTATCTCAAATTTAGCAAAATGACATGCGTTCTTAATTTTCAAGTCAAATTGTCACATATGCCTTTAAAATGTAGGTAATTTAGACAATTTTCAGAATAAAGAATCCTTTTTTGGTTTAGGTAGTTTAACATCAAACTTTTTCAATTTGCCCAATGGATGCTATACTGCAAGGTGGCATACGTCATGCTGTGAATGTGATACGACACAATATATTTGAATGAAGGGCTGGCAGAATTGCCGCAGTGGCAAATTTAAGATATGCTGTACATTTAGTCACTTTATAGGTTATGTGATAGTTCATAAACTCCCAAAAATATCATATTGTTTTGAATACAAATTTCATTTACTCACATCACTTGTTTTTTTTAGCCAAGTTGTCCTTACAGTTGACACTGTATTAGTTTCGGAAAATTCAACCACTGAAAGTGACATCTGAAGTATAGAATAGATGAACCCATTTTATATCAAACCCTTCAAAGAATAATTAGAAATATACTAGAAATCCACATTCAATGAAAAATATAAATCAATATAAAGGGAAAAAATAAAACTCTTTTATCATGTTTTTTAACATGGAAATATAAAAATAGAAGATATATTATACTCACATTATTAAAAATTCTAAATGTTAGCTAAAATGTATTGGTATACCTCAGTTTACAGAATTTTTGATATTGCTTTTATCTTTGAGCTAACACTCTTAAGGCATATTCATATAGTCATCTTGTATCACATGTAAATTACATAATGAATAAAGCTTTTTGATTTACATATTCTTTCCAATTACCAAGAACTGATGCCAATGATTTTACAATCTCCAAAGCAATTATGTTGTAGTGTACATCTTGCATCAGAAATCAATCATGTTTGATTTTCAATGTGACAAAAAATGTGTGGGTGTGCAGTGGGAGCTACATATGTAACCCCCTGCCTGCACTCTCAATAAATGATATCGAAGTTGTGAGTCCACTAGCCTTAATCTTTACCTTAAAGTTTATGATTTCTTTGGAATATATGAAAGAATATATCATATCTTTAAATTGTGGATGAATTCGTACAATAAATCATATGAGTGTCCAAAATCATCAGAAAAAAGTGGGTGCCTCCACCACCAGCTTTACTTATATGATTTTTCCCAATTTGCCCTGTTCCCATTGTAACATACCTTTCTTTATGTCTAATGTATAGGTATCAGTCCCTATGTATAGTAATAGACACTTCTTGATTGTCTAAAAATTAGGGTACTATTAAAAGCATATGTGTAGACAGGGACAGGATCTATGATGCAATGCAACTACAAGTATTAGGGTATGTCATATGATGAAATGACATTTCTACATTTCATTCATTTTGAGGCCCTCAACCTCTACAGTCTACCAAGATTAGGGAGTGAAATAAGAAAGAAAAATAGTAACAGGTCTCACCTTATTCACGATTTTTCTTTCTTTGTTTGGGTTGTTTAACATCCAATTTTTTCATTTTCCATAGATTTCTTGGTGGGTTTCCTTAAGCATGGAGCACTGGGCGTTCTGGTAGCTGGCGGGTAGAGGGTGCCTGTTGCATGGTTCATGGTTCATGTAAACTTAGGCCTTCCCTATACACAGGGTGATGAATGGCCTTGAAATAGTGTACGTTCTCTGGGTACCACTGTGCTCTGCTGCAAGTGCTTGATGTTGAATAAACAAGCTCTTTTAGGATTCATCTCAATTTCCTTCCCCTCTCCGCATATGGCAAATTGAATTTACTGAATTTCTCTAAAGTTTTCTTCTTTTCATACATCTCAGTATTTTGCTCTTTTTCTAGCAGTCAGAGTTCAATTTGTCTTTTTTTTAGTTTGAGCGATTTTTTATCTGGTCAACCATTGCAGGTCTTTTCCACACATCCAGGTGATTCTGTAACCCATTTGGGCAGGTGATTCTGTAATAGTAATAAACTCACCAACGCTCAAGTTGTCCACCTACCCAATGCCCTCAAACTCGTATTTCACATCACAGATTCCTCACATATGCCACTACGGCGTAAAATTTGGCAATAAATCCTGATATCTGTGTGGTGTTTCTTAGTCACGATAATCTTCAGAAATACTTCCGGTAAAGGATTCTATGTGTATAGCGTATCTATTTACCAATTTTTCTTGGGGTTATTTCGAATGTGAGGAGCATTTTTACAAAACCATCATTTTCTAGAGGAAGAGCATGCACTGCACCACTCAGCAGCCAATTTGAATATTCATAACCTACTGAGCTGTTGCTCTGATGACCAGTGTGGCATTGTCATCTCTCTAAGTTTCGGGAGTACAACCAGCAAGGCACTCTAAGGAGCAGTCAGTTAGGCACTTGGTTCAGAATCTGAGGAAGGAGGGTTCGAAACCTGGGGTACATTTTTCAGTCACGATACTGGTTCATAACAGCAGTTTCCAGGCGTTAGTGTCCGAGGGCACTTTGAGGTGTGCTATAGTAATGACAATCATAGGGTATCATAGGTGAAAGTGTCTCACAAAATGTCAGAACCAAAGAAGAGTGGGGTTGGTTGGTTGGTGGGTTTGATTTAACGTCCAGTTAACCATTGCAGGTTCTCACCAGACTTTCTCAAGGTTCTTTTACACCACAAGGGTGGTGATCGAATCTATGAAATGAATTTAGGTGGAAACCTCACCCCTACACATTTACCGAGGTGAGAGTTGTTTTACTTCCCACACCACATAGACATGGTATGAGAAGGATTGGCCTTTGATATAGCAGTAAATCTACCACTGCTGGGGAGCGAAGGAGAAAAGTGGCTGCAGTGGGACCTGAATCAAGAAAGTCTGATGACCTTGATATTACAAGTCCAGTGCTCTTTACCACTGAGTTAACTCTCCACCCCGGTCGCTTTTGTTATGCTTGCGTGCAAGCATATCCGGTCTGCACTATGAGGAGGAGAAGAGCGGGACATGTCATTAACCCCTGTGAGAGCTAGTCAGATGCACGCAACCCTATACTCTAGTATAATTTATTCAATAAATACACTGGCTAGTAACCATTGGAAGTATAGGACCCGTAATTCCTATAATCAACTCGCATCTGATATACTAACAGTTCATTTCAGAGATCCATGGTACAACTACGGACCTAGACAAGGCACAAAGATGAACTGGGAACAAGCGTAATGTCAAGGTCACCGCATGAATTACTGGAGGCATAGTAAAAAAGCTACTGCAGCTGGCAAAGGGTTATCAGTCTTTGAACCAGACAACTGGCGCAACTCTGCGAAAAATTTATCAATTTTCATGAGGATTGCACTGAACAGTAGGTTGAGCTTGGCCAAATACCTCCCAGCTATTAGATGGTTCTTTTACAGACCAGTCTGATAGATAAAGCACATAAACATGGTGCAATCAGTGTTGAATGTTGTATAGCCCTGTGATAGCAGGCACAGAGACAGCTCAACATAGTCTTCAATGAGTTATTAAACTGATACAATTCAATAAAAAGAGATTCTTTGTTTTGTGGGTTTGATTTAACGTCCAGTTAACCATTGCAGGTTCTCACCAGACTTTCTCAAGGTTCTTTTTCACCACAAGGGTGGTGATCGAATCTATTAAATGAATTTAGGTGGAAACCTCACCCCTACACATTTACCGAGGTGAGAGTTGTTTTACTTCCCACACCACATAGACACGGTATGAGAAGGATTGGCCTTTGATATAGCAGTAAATCTACCACTGCTGGGGAGCGAAGGAGAAAAGTGGCTGCAGTGGGACTTGAATCAACAAAGTCCCGTGCTCTTTACCAATGAGTTATCTCCCCAACCACCCCGGTCGCTTTAGTTATGCTTGTGTGCAAGCATATCCGGTCTGCACAATGAGGATGGTAAAACTGCATATCCATGGTCCCTTATCTCATAACATATGTGATGTCAGTAAGCCTACCTTGTTTTATATTTAGCATAATATTATTTACTATATACAATATTTCTACTTCTGTTCCACAGACTGTACTTAGAAGTAACAACATCTTTCATTTTTCCCAGATGTTTTCACTGTGACAGACATGTCAACAAATTTAATAATAACAATGTGTGCGGACACATCAAAGCCGATATAATGGTGATTTACAGGTAAATAAGATTGTATTTTGGTAACTCATATGTGTTATGTGGATATTCCGATTCTCGTCTGTTTATTACGTTAGATTAACTTTTTTGTTCAAAAAAAGGTAAAACGTCATCGGCTAATAAAACCGGAAAGTGACATTTCATATTTCATAAATATGGACCATTTATCTGCAGTTTTACAGATAAATATAACTAATGATATCATATCATAGCTGAAAGAACTGTGATGACTTGGACAAGTGCTTGAGTACTTTCTTTGAACAATTTTAGCTGAACGCTACCTAAGATGGTCGTGACTAAAAAACACCTCCCTGATTGCCTTGACACAATGGCCATGCCATCAGTATGTTTCTTTGTTTTTTTTTTGGGTAGTTTAACGTCCAATATGTTCAATTGGACCTACTTCGGGTTTGACAGAATACTATTCAGTATGGATAATTGGGAAGAAGGTTGATACTCTCTTATGGGAGTCATTCACCATTATTGTTTGGGCTCTGAGATCTTCGTGCTGTATACACTTCATGATCACCTGTTGTTCTTTCACTGTAGCAATTCCAAGGAGACGTGAGTCACAGGGTGTTTCAAAGAATGGTTCTGCTGAAGAGCGACGATACACTCTGGCCATGAACTTTTTCAAACCACTTTCGTCTTTGTCATCCATTACTCCAATAACCTCACAAAATGCTCCATTTCGCAAAACAAAAGTGTTGTTTGGCCTTGATAGAGACAAAGGTTTCTCTTTCATCGGCATGACAGGTATGTTGTTCTTTTCAGAAATGCGTTTTGTCAGTTGTGCAAGGACATTGGTTCCAGACCTGACATTTCGTTTGACCTGCTGCAAGAAGTTTTCGAACATAAAACCAGAACACTTGTCTAAGCACCCATATTGTCTTGCTTCAGCTGTGAGATGGAGTAGACTGTGTATATTGTACACTAATATCTCTTCTCCATAGATGTGACTTGCTTCAGAGACGAACCATGACAGCAGTTGCTCTGCATAGTTCAGCATGTCATTGGACTGATCAGCACTGATGAGGATGGCCATAGCAACATTCAAGGCCAGGAAATGGTTGTATTGTTCACTTGGCAATATGTTCCTCAAGGCAATTTTACCTGTGTAAAGAAGAAATTGTCTGAACTCTGTAGCTTTCCACCTGTCCACTTCTGACAAGCTCCGAGGCTTCCGGGCAAAACATTTTGGAATTGACTGCCTCAGTGATGTTAAGCGCTCACTTATCATCAGAGTCTGTACAGCAGATATCCGTACCTTTTTAGGTCCACGTATCCAGAGAAGCATAAGCCTTTTCACCACACCTAGACATACTTGATGCATGTAGTCTATAGGAAATTGCTTGATCATGTCAATTGCCAGGCTACAAAAAGGTGTATCATGAGTGTGATGGATTGGGTGTTCTTTTTCCCTAAATCCATCATTGGTTCTCAATTGAAGATGTTCTACAATTGGGTATGTCATTCTACCATTCCACAAACCATGTTGACTACATTTATCACACCCCTGATATCCTGAATACAACTTGACTCCTTTTACAAAAGACTTTGCTGGTGCATCGCAAACAATGCACCTTAAAGTAACCGGAAGACTTTTCTTTCCAACGCCCTGAAAACCATTAATCATCAGGTCTTTCAGATCTTCGATGGAGTCATTTAGGAACTCTAGATTGCAAGGTTTTGAGGAGCCTAATGACAGTGCCACAGGGAATACAGTGATAGGGTCTATATTAACAATTGCACACAGGATAGGCCAAAGTACTTGTTTAGAACTTTTAAATAATGGCAGACCGTCAATATTCAATGAAAGTTCTAATCGTGATACTTCATGTGCTGAAGTGGGATACCTTTGGAGAGTATTAAGCAATTGTTCTTTCAAACCCAAATAGATATATTGCATTCCAGAAATTTCTTTGGAAATAACTTCTTTGGGGGTCCTCATCAGTGTCCTGGTACTTGCAGGTATATCAGAATGGCCCATTGCTTGCCAGATCTTCAGCATTTCATCTACAGCATTATGCTTTACATTGTATTTGTTAACCCATTCCCTCAAGAGATCTGGTAAACATGGGTTTTCATCAAAGACATCTTCATTTTCATCAGAAGATAAGATCACATGGGTGTCAATCTTGCCCCAAATAGATTCTAGATTTTCTGTTGTGTCTGATTCATTCTGGTAACTCTCATTGGTGGAAGTATCCTGAGAGAAGGTGTTGTCTTTGTTGTCGACTGAAATGCTTGAATCTTCTTCTGAAGAAGACAAAGATCCTTTCAGAGCCTTCTGAGCACGATACTTCACCATCCATTTCCTTTTGTACTCACGTCGACCCTCATTCATGTTGCATAACTATCAATACGACATTAGAGATATGCAGTCAACATACAGGGTTATCCTTGTAGCATGAATATAATGTGGGGAGTCATACATTGGTCTGAGGTAGATGAACATACCGTGGTTTATCCACTTGACTGGTTACTGTAGACTAGTCCTCACTTTGCAAGTGCTGTTGAGAAAGATGTGTAGAATTATTAGTATGGGTAAAACTATGCAGATACAAGTCCATATAGGGAATATGACAAAAGAAGTCTTACATCTGTCTGAGAAATATGTAGGTCAACATACCGTATGCGTACATCTCTCCAGATATAGAGAATATAACATGAGAAGGATTACATCTTTCTGAGAAATATGTAGGTCAAAAAAGAAAAAATTTCAAAAAGAAATGTAGAATTATCAGTATGCGTACATCTCTCCAGATATAGAGAATATACCATGAGAAGTATTACATCTGTCTGAGAAATATGTAGGTCAACATACCGTGGGTTATCCACATGGCCTGTTACCCTCAACGTGGTACCGGATCACTTTGCAAGTGCTGTTCAAAAAGAAATGTAGAATTATCAGTATGCGTACATCTCTCCAGATATAGAGAATATACCATGAGAAGTATTACATCTGTCTGAGAAATATGTGGGTCAACATACCGTGGGTTATCCACATGGCCTGTTACCCTCAACGTGGTACCGGATCACTTTGCAAGTGCTGTTCAAAAAGAAATGTAGAATTATCAGTATGCGTACATCTCTCCAGATATAGAGAATATACCATGAGAAGTATTACATCTGTCTGAGAAATATGTGGGTCAACATACCGTGGGTTATCCACATGGCCTGTTACCCTCAACGTGGTACCGGATCACTTTGCAAGTGCTGTTCAAAAAGAAATGTAGAATTATCAGTATGCGTACATCTCTCCAGATATAGAGAATATACCATGAGAAGTATTACATCTGTCTGAGAAATATGTAGGTCAACATACCGTGGGTTATCCACATGGCCTGTTACCCTCAACGTGGTACCGGATCACTTTGCAAGTGCTGTTCAAAAAGAAATGTAGAATTATCAGTATGCGTACATCTCTCCAGATATAGAGAATATACCATGAGAAGTATTACATCTGTCTGAGAAATATGTAGGTCAACATACCGTGGGTTATCCACATGGCCTGTTACCCTCAACGTGGTACCGGATCACTTTGCAAGTGCTGTTCAAAAAGAAATGTAGAATTATCAGTATGCGTACATCTCTCCAGATATAGAGAATATACCATGAGAAGTATTACATCTGTCTGAGAAATATGTGGGTCAACATACCGTGGGTTATCCACATGGCCTGTTACCCTCAACGTGGTACCGGATCACTTTGCAAGTGCTGTTCAAAAAGAAATGTAGAATTATTAGGATTCCTGTGGAGTGAGTTTCCGGATTCCAAACTTGTTTTGCCGGACATTTTAACTGAGGTTGTAAGACCAAGGTTTAAACGTTTTAAGTTAAAATGTTTAAAGTTTACACTTTAAAGTTACGGCAGTAGGGATATAGAAATAAGTTTATTATCCACCTGATACAAAGTGTCCATGGAAAAGACATAGGGAGTGTGTATGGACATACCCAGAGCATACAGATATATTATATGCTCGGGGTTGTAAAAGCCGGCACATACGGAAAAATAGTGCTTAAAGAAAATAGTGCGCACTTGAATTAAAGCCACTTGTGAGGAAAAGGTTGATAATAAATACAATACAGACTGGTTTCAGATAAAAGGGGTGGTATGCTCCTCGGAGTTGCCTCTACACATTATGCTTGCATACACTCGGATATTATTATATACCTGTGTGCGAATGTCTATGAAATACTGCCCGCTGCTAGGGGTGCAGTAATAATAATGTTCGTGCCCGCTGTGAGTGTGACTTAATAAGTCATCAAAATAACGTTTTTTCATCGATTTAAGGTATATAATAATAAGCAAACGTCCTCACTATGGGCGAAACGATTCTCGTTCTCGGTCAGTCTTTGATTTCATACTGCCTTCCGCCTATGGTGTCAGGCAGTATGAAATCAAAGACTGACCTCGAACAGGAACCGTTTCGTCCACAGTAAGGACGTTTCCTAATGTTACTGAGCATGAACACCTCGGAGCATACAGCCACTTGTATCTGAAACCAGTTAATATTCTGTATGTATGCTCGGGGTGCAGAACCCAGTGCATGCGAAAAATTTTGTGTATGAAAAATATACTACGTACCTAGATGAACAACTTAAAATAGAATTAAAAAATCCATGATGAGACATATTCATGTACTTACCTCACGTTGTCTTCATGGCTTCTGGCCTGAACTCATGAAGTTGCCTCACTCTGTAAGTCCTTTTGAGGACAAGGTGCAGAAAGATTAATACAAGTATAATTCAAATAGAAACATAAGTCTCCCTAGTATTTTAAACACATTACTAATTTATAAAATTAAGCTAGTTTTTGATACAGAGATATATGCTATGATAATATAGTAAAGAAAATATAGTGTAAACAGTAAGAAGCCTTTATTGGACCTCTATTATGATTGCCCACCACACTCAGGGATGTCAGTTGGGGTCAGAAAAAACCAAGGAAGTATTTCCCATGACCATTCAAGGTTTAAAACTGAGATATATACACCAAAACACTGGAGATGTATTAGATACAAGTAACGTTAGTTTTACGAAACATATACTTCTCAGAAGAGTCTGTGGGTAGGTAGAGTTGGGAATTGAGGCTTGTTACTGATATGAGTAATATAGAGGTTGAATCCCTCTACACTGTGCTGTTATATTTTCATTTTACCCAAAGAAAGGGATTTCACATTTCAAAAATGAAAACACGGATTTCCGCGAAAACAAGGAAAAAAGACATCCCTGCACACTAAAGGACAATGCTCAACATGTATATGCAGCTCACATAATTATAAACTAGAACATAACCATCCTCTTAGACATCGTAATGTGCAGAACAGGCCTCCCTGGGGCTCATACATGGCTGCTAGAGCCCCCCCCCGTGGAGTCTCTGGGACTCACACTAAAGGTCACGCCAAAAAGGAGACTGGCAGTAGAAAAGGCCTCCCTGGGGCTCACATGGGGCTCCTGGTGACTCACGCTGCGTCTCCCTGGCTCACGCAGAGGCTCACACCAAAGCAGAGAGTGGTGGTAAGAAAGACCTCGCTGGGGCTCACAAGTGGCTCCTGGTGGCACACATGGAGTCTCTGGGACTCATGCCAAGCTTATGCTGAAGCAGAGACTGGTAATAGACCTGGCCTGCCTGGAGCTCACATGGGGTTCCTGGTGGCTCGCGTGGAGTCTCTGGGACTTACACTAAAGCTGATGCTACATTAGCAGGTAGCTAGGTACACCACAACAAGGAAGGAGTATCTGTGAAATCTACTTTATTAATAAAAACACTCTAAATGCTGTGCACTTAATACTCGCTAATCAGTACAGTATACATGAACATACCTTGGCTTATCCTCATGGCCTGTTGCCCCCAACTCATCCTCACTTTGCAAGTGCTGTTGAGAAAGAGATGTAAAAGGATTAGTGTGTGTATGCCTGTCCTCATACAAGTCAAAATAGTTATATATAACATGAGAAGTCCTACATCTGTCTCAGCCCTACCATCACGTGACCCTAATTTATGCACTGACCTCGACATTCACTGCCACCGGGAGGTGGGAGGGTGCACTGGCCACCAGAGCAGACGACTGATATGACGAAATATAAACGCCGATATCTTCGGAGATATATAGCCGATATTCTTCATATTTGATACGATTGTAGGCTATATAGACACCTTACTTGTATTAAAATTTCATTGTTTAATTCTTACCGGAAGCACGGAAAATCCTCTATATACGCATAATGAGGATTTATAGAACCTAAGACAATTCTATACTTGAGACACTTTTAGCGGCGATATCACGTGGCGCACTACGATACTGTCTATAGTACACCGGCCATCTTTTGTCTTGCAAAATGTCTTGCAATCGCTGAGATATCTCAGCTGCTAAGACTAAGATTATGTCGTGACTGAAAAACAGGGCCCAGGAAGCCCCAAGACCTACCAGCGATATCACAACAGTTTGGACGACAAAACATGGCCAGCATCCTATAGACAGTGTCGTAGCATGCCACGGGAGATCGCCGCTACAAGTGTCGGCCATCACGACAAGTATATAACTGTCTTAGGTTCTATCAGACTTGGACAGTACAAGTTTAACCCAATATTTAAAATTCAAACGCAAATAGCGGTGAATTGGCATAGCAGATCTTTCTCATATTTGGCACGATTATAGCTTATATATGTCCTAAAATCGTGTACAAGTTTCATGACTTAAATCCTTCAAGAAGTGAAAAAATTCTTTCGATTCCAATCCCTGTACTAGAACCAGCTATGTTTGTCATGTGATAGCTGCAGAGGGTCAAGGTTGCCGCATAAATTAGCAGAGGTGGGAGAGTACACTAGCCACCAGTGCAGCATTTGTTATGACGAAATTCAAACGCTGAAATAGGTGGATAGGGATGTCCAATCTTCTTCATATTTGGTATGATTATTGGTTATATACATGTATCTCTTACTCATGTTAAAATTTCATTGCTTAATTATTATGGGAAGTTAATTTCTGCATTTGGTACGACATGTCCTTAGATTTCTTAGGGCTAAGACACTTTGGGAGACAAATTTACCCATGTGACCTTACATTTGTCGTGACTATAGCACACCTTACATGGCCCTACGTGTTGTAGAGCGGCAATAATTGGCATACCCCCTAAAATGTCGCGTCTATAGTACACTTACAGCAAAAACATGTCGCCCACAACGATGGCTGTGACTAAAAAAAAAGGGCCCAGGGCCCTATTTTTCAGTAATGACAATGATTCATAACGACATGTTTTAGATGTGATTGTCCTATAGACGTGATATTTTAAAGGATCGGCCAATGATTATCGCTCAACGACATGTTAGACAATTGTTATGAATGACATTTTTTGTGGCGATCGGCCGTGGCACGCTACGACACCGTCTATAAAATGCCTGCCATTTTTTTGTCGTCCAAAATGTTGTACATTCTTAGGGTGTCAATGGGCGATCTTGTCGTGACTGTAAAATGGGGCCCAGCATTCTATAAGGAGGGTGGGACCCAACTTCTTTTTTTTTGGGGGGGGGGGGAGTGGGGGTGGCAGAGTTTCCATCAGGGGGGGGGGGGGTGTCGTATTTTTTAAGTGCATTTATATTAATCGTGTTAAGTGTATTTCCCCATGACTGCGCAATGTGAGTCCCGTCTATTTCTAAAATTAAGTTTTTATATTTACTAGAGTAAAAGTCAAGCGTTTTCCCACTTGCATCATTATTACTAATATATTGCCACCCTAACAAAGTTTCAATGAGGGCCGAGTTGATAATTTCAACAGACAAGTGAATTTGCGAGGACTAGATATAGATCTCTAGATCTAGACTTAGAGTAATGCTGGAGGGAAATCACCCTAACTTTGTCAATAATTGACCGATTTCGATAAGTTTTACATCAATAGGTAGGCAATACTTAGGGAATTATGGAACTCGAATATGGGAGCCGTACGGCGAGGTTAGGCTCACGGTAGTACTCACCGAAGCTGTAGGCTGTAGTGAGTACTACCGTGAGCCTAACCGAGCTGTACGGTTCCCATATTCGAGCGCTAATGTTTTTTTGTTTGTTTTTTTTTAGGTTTTTTATTTACCCTGGAGTAAACACCTAGGACTACAAGTGTCTAATTCTATTATCACATACCTTACAATGTGTTACAATGTTCAGAAATTACCTTAATCGCCCATAGAACACCCCTCACTCGACAAGACAGTGTTCCCAAAGACGTTGTGTACATTGTGATACATGCTGGATCTGTTACTATGGTGATTGCCTTGCTCACTCTCGGAACACATCCTCTGTTATACACTCCCGCATTCAGCACAGTATATGATGAAGATTGTCAACATGAACTTGTCTAAAAGTGTAAAGTGACCAAATATCGAAGTTTCTAACGTAAGACAATAATGTAATCCAGTTTAGATAACTTAGATATAAAGTTAGATACAGTTTAGGTAGCTTAGATATATGAAATAGATCTGCATAGTGTACCAATACGGGTAGCTAACGTAATTTGACGTTGACAACACAGAACATCGCAGTGGACTTTATCAGTGCTTGTTGATCTTGATTGATTTCGTATATCTAAGCTATCTAAACTGTATCACATGAATATCCCAGGTTAGATGCCTCGATATCTAGTCAGTAGGCATGTCTACTCATTCCGGTGCGGCTATAACACATTGTCAAACTCGCGATTCGAGGAAGTCCGTCATTTTTTTATTTTCCGCCCAGTCGAGTGATTCGCCCTCTCGACCTATGAGATTGCGTTATTTTTCAAAGCACTCTGTATGTAGTTCAAAGCACTCTGTATGTAGTTCAAAGCACTCCGTATGTCAATCTCAAAGGCGATGCGTACTAAGTAAAATTACAGTGCCACTGTGGAGCTGCTGCAAGCGAGAGGGTCTACCCTCTCGTTGGTTACGTGTATAGAAGGTTTTCACCCACTTCCCATAGGAATTATGCAACGAAATTTTTACACGAATAAGGTATATATATAACCTATAATCGTTTGAATTTTGTCATAGCAAATACTGCTCTGGTGGCCGGTGTCTAAGCGGGAGACAGAAAGAACAGCCGAAACCCCGCCGCACTAGGGAGGGAGTGAAAGAGAACAGCGACCAATGAAAACGCAAGGGGGGAAAGAAAAATCCAAACCCTGATAACTTTGGAAGGGCATGGCCGTTCTTCTCCATATTTGGTACGATTATAGGTTATATGTACCCCTTAAGATGATAAACTGATATCTACAATTATTTAGCTAAGTGCACTATGCACTAAAATATGACAACAGTGAGAGCTAGTCCCACCTCAACAGTGAGAGCACTGATGAAACGGAATTTTGGCCTTGTCACTGTTGGTATCACTGTTGCTGGCACTGTTGCGGTCCTACCTCTCGCTTTTACCCTTCTACTAGTGAAACGGCCCCCAACAGTGGCACCAACAGTGGTAAATCTAAATTCATGTTTCATGAGAGGTCTCGCTGTTGAGGTGGCCATTCCTTTCGCTATGACAGTATAGCGAAAAGAACATTTTATAAATAAATAACAATAACAAATGAATAATTTAATAATTACAAATTATTCCTCATGTAATTCCCCATATTTCAGTGTTTATTTGATGTCACAGTGGCATGACGACCGAGTAGTGCAGTGACCGTAGTTCTTTGTTTGAATATTATAACAGTTATAACAAAGAATTTGACCACTAGAGAATTATGAAAATGGAGATGTGGGTAAATGATACATATGGAATTGCTTGAAGCATTTTTAATTTAAGTAAATATGATATGGTATGTTTTAAAAGAGTTATTTTGATCAATACCAGAGGGTAGACCCTCTCCCTTACAGCGGCTCCACAGTGGCACTAACAGCGAGAGCCACTTTACTGATGCGGGTGGCAGCGGTGGCAGACAGCAGCGGAGGTGGCGGGCGGATGCGGCGGGTGGCAGCAGCAGTGGGTGGCAGTGGCGGTGCAGTGGGTGGGGTAGAGGGGGATACCTTGGGTATTTCCTTGAGGGCCAAGGGGAGGGTCATATGGTTATGAACAACTTCAAATAGGAAAAGAAGATCCATAATAAGACAGATGTTCATGTACTTACCTTGAACTGTCGTCATGGGCTCTGGTCCAAACCCATAAAGTTGCCACACTTTGCAAGTGCTGTTGAGAAGAAAGTGCAAAACGATTAATACAAGTATACATAATTTCAGACAAGGACGAAAATATTCCTAGTGTTATAGAAGATATTGCTAATTTATAAAATGTGTGTGACAATGCTAGTTTTTATTCAAATGGTCGCTAATTTATTCCATTGTACTCAGGGCCAGGGGCCCCTTGTACAAGCAAAGGGTCAAAATGGGCCTTACGTATTTGAAAAGTTAGGTCACATACGAGAACTGTTACCTGCACACTTTCAAAACAGTGCACATTTGCAGTGGTAGACTTTTTATTTACATACGTATGTACATAGACCTTACGTACATACATACATAGGAACAGGAGGGGTGCCAGTAGAAATAGACTGCGTTGCTTGGGAATACTGCGTAACGTCATACACATATACCATATATGGATATATGAGATACAGTAAAACCCTGCTTTGGGGAGACCCCCCCCCCTCCGCCCTGAACTGGCCCCAGCTAACCTGTAAGCGGGCCTCTTACCTGGTACATTCAGCGGGCGCGAAAATCACTGGTACCAATACAATACAGCGGTTTCCAGGCATTAGTGTCCGAGGGCACTTCGAAGTTTTTTCCACATTGGTTTCAGTTAAAGACACTTGTGTGCTCCTCGAACATGACTGCAATATGCTCGCATGCATTCAGATATTACTACACATCAACTATATTTTGTACTCATAAGGGGGGGGGGAGGCCAATTTTGTTCAGTGTAATACCATGAGAGGGTAATTCTTTTCAGTGTGGGTTCACAGATATTTCTACGAAAACCGGTGAATTTTGGTCGTCGGGGGGGGGGGGGGGGGGGGGGGGGGGTGGGGGAGGGGGGTGAAGGACGATTTTGGGATGGGAAGAAGTTTTTTCCACATTGGTTTCAGATAAAGGCAGTTGTTTGCTCCTCAGACATGACTGCAATATCCTCGCATGCACTCAGATATTACTATGTATCAATTTCAATTTGTACTTTGAAGACTCAGGGGGGGGGGCGATTTTTTTGGATGGGAAGAAGTTTTTTACAAATTGCTTTAAGATAAAAGCAGATGTATGCACAATTTGGCGAAATCTGGGTGGGGGGGGGGGGGGGGCTGATTTTTGGGAGACTTGTGTGGGGGGTGTTCTGTAGGGGGTGCCTTTTGGAAAACTTGATCATTAATGATTACCATCATTAAATATTTTAGAAATAATCGAAAGTTTCCAGTGCAAACAGACACAAATATATAGACACAGACAGAAACGTTTTTGGTAGAGGTAACAATTACCAGTACACTGGTATTAAAATCACGGAAAACAGGCCCTATAAAACCCAGACAACAAACATATCACAACCAGATGCCTTTCTAATATTGGTTTCAGGTCAACTTATCCATGGTTATATGATTGAATGGAAAATGAGAGCAAGACCAAGATATAAAGAGTCAGAGACATTCCAGAGGTCTCCATTTCAAAACGTTTTCAAAGATGAAATTCATATTCAAAAATATCCTTTGTTTTCCATTCAATATATATAAATTTGTATCTGTACTGATACTCTAGATAACTCAATGTTTCATAGCATTTATAAGTCATGATGACCATGATAACTGTAAGATTACGTCAGATTTGAATTAGGTCACCATGACGTTATGTCCTGCCACGCATCATTTTTTCTGCTTCACTGGGGAGGGACTGTGATTGGAGAGCAGCATACAGAGTTGGCAGGGGCGGGCACTTAATTTTCGTATAATGAAATAATATTTTGCAATATAATAGTCAAAAACATCAGGAATATAATGCTGTTTTACTTTTGTAAATAGTCCAATTATTTCCTGTGATATGGAATAAACTAAGTTTTTAAATGCTATGAAACTAAAGAAATACTGGGAGTACAACTAAAAGTAAAACAGATTCTGAAACATCAAGTGAAACTCTATCTTGGAGTAAAGCTTCAACAATATGGATTAAAATTTAGTGGCCGCGCCTAGGCTAGAGCATGAAAAAGGGTTTCTTCTTAACCACAGAGGTGAGTGTTTGATGTGTTGTACACAAATTTACGTTTTCAACTTGCTGCTATTTAGATTAGTTTCCGGCGAACGAGTCGGGGATTAGGATACGGACATAACTTTTCCTGGCGGTTCCAATGCCGTTTAAATCATTCAGATCCGATCATTAGATCAAGAGTAATAACGCTTCAAAAAGCGGACGCCGTTCGAAGCTCACCCGCGAACGTAAACATAAAATGTCATGTCAAATCCATACCGCGGAGTAGCGGCCCTCCTCTATACTGTGCGTTTGGCTATGTTATAAGCTTGGAGGCCACTGATCTGCACTTTTACCCTGTTTTGAGCATAAGAATGACTTAAACATCGCACGATCGGCGATATGCCACAAATGACAATGTTAACAATATTACAGACGCTGTCATATCAACCCAGACGACATGACATTTCATAGCAATTATTTCTTCCATAATGATATAGTAGTGATCATCTTGTAAAACTGAAGTATCCACTTGGCAAGATAAATAATTTTGTATAATCATTTGGATTATCAGGAATAGTTGTTTTGACATATTCATTGATTTACTGCAATAGATGAAAAGCAGCGTCTTACCTTCTTCTTCTTCTTGTCTGTGCTTCTGCTGGTTAAGACTTGGTAGGACTGATTCCACTGAGTGCATCCAGGTACAAGCAAAATGTGTTGGTAGTCTTATGACGTCATGAAAGCGTCGCGTAATATGCGTGAGTAAAACGCTAGGTGGCGCCATGATAGCACACATATGGGTGCAGACAAATAAGTTGAATATCTCAACTATAATTCAGTGTAGAAACATGATTTAAAAAACGCCATACTCAGGGACTATCCACCTTTTAATTGCCTGTCACAGATATTTTGAATTTTTATAGAAAATGCCCAGTTTAATTGAATATAGTATGAAGGTTTTTAAGAAACGTTTTAAAAACGTTTTTTACACGTTTCAAAGAGGCATTATAAAAGTAATACCAAAACATCTTTAAAGCGTTTTTAAAACGTTTTCAAAAAACGTTTTAAAATTACCTTTTAAAAACGTTTTAAAACATAGAAAAAACGTTTTGTGTTAGCTGGGTACCTAGACGTGGCATCTGCTCCACTGCCAGTCACTGCTGCTCCATTACCGCGACCGTGGATATCCCCACGATCGGGCGCCGACTGTCACGCCCTCTGGTGGATGTTGTCCGCATTATGCGCAACAACTGAGTTCCCCATTCAGGCGCTAGGGGGCGGGTTGGTAAATTTCAGCTATTTCCATCGATTTTTTTCTCTTTTATCACCTGAATCCAACCATTTGGGCGATTATTTGCTTACCTTGCTGAAAATTGACTACCCCGGTACCGGAGTGGCGCAGTGCCCACCATCTTGGATTTGTTCTGGAGGATGATCGAGAGGCCTTCAGTTTCTGCTAAATATTGCGATTTATTGAAAAATGAAGGTAAATAAAGATAAGCCTTGATGTTATGAATGTTTATAGGATATTCTGGTTCTAAAAGTGTACAATGAATTTCATTTTTGCCAATTGCGGGTCCCAACCATGTCTGATTTTTCTAAGGTACGGTATATTCCAAGGGCGGGGGGGATGTTTTGGGTATTCCAAGGGCCCGGGAGGGGGGGGCAACTTTATCTTTGGTACCCGGTATTTCCATTGGGGGGGGGGGGGGGGGGGGGGCGGGGGGCGATTTCTTTCACTTTTCTTCCTAGGGTGGGGGCGTTTTTAGATAAACAATGAGGCAGACTCCCATATTTGTGTTCAATGACAAGAATTAATACTTGTAATGAAATGCATTCATATTGTAACGATCACATATAGAATGTTGCTCCCACCAGTCCCACCGGTGCTCGCCACACCCGCATGAGTGCTCGCCGCTCCCTCACCAGTCATCTGCATGCAAGTGCCCTGCGCTCCTGTGCCCTGCGCTCCTGTGCCCTGCGCTCCTGTGCCCTGCACTCCTGTGCCCTGCTCTCCTGTGCCCTGCACCCTGCACTCCCTGTGCCCTGCACTCCAGTGTCCTGGGGTACGCGTCACTATCACCTGCCCCACAATCACTCGGTCACGTTTTCCCCCGTTGAAGTGTGGCTGCCAATACCCGCCTGGAGGCGGCATGTGTGAAATGTCAATGCCCCATGTGAAAGCCTAGTAGTCTTGTAAAGCTTCTGGGCTTAGATTAATAAAAGACAAGTAGATTCATCTTCTTATTAAATAATGTATTCAAGGATGACCAGATTTCACCTCCTGTAACTGGGCTGTAACTGGTAGCAGTCCCAGACAACTTTTACATATCTTAGTTACAGGAAACGCCAACAGGCCGCGTGCGCATATAACACTGAATTTCCCTTTGTAAGAGAGTTATCGTTTAGATAATACTGTTTCTCAAAGTTTTTCATGTATGAGATAACTACTATGATATACCAGTAAATCTATAAGTCTCTTATAAGTCAATATGTATATGAAAGTCTCTGAAAGTAAATGGACTGTTCGTTGTCTTTGAATATGAAATAATATGATCAAATGTTCTTTGGTAACTTTAAATACTACCTAACTTATAAAGTAATATAATAAGTAATCTGAAAGAGAAGAGTCATTATTATTCTTCTATCAGTCTTTTAGGAGCAGATATCTGTCGCTTAGATCTTCTCGGTTCCGGATCAGGTACGCTAGGGGTGGCACCTTGATCAGGAGTTGGTGGAGTAACCACTGGATGGGCATCAGTGATCTCCACAGGTTGTGGACAAGTAATGGTTGGTGTAACCAATGTTGTGGTTGTGGCTGGATCACTCTGGTGAACTGGTGGAATATTGGGACCAGGGCCTAGGTTTCTGGTCATCTGTTGATTCCGTCTCACTAGTCCATTTGGTGTTGTTATGATATATGACCTAGGGCTTTGTGCTTTGCCAACAACCCTTCCTTCCACTTTCAGGTCTGGAAGCCATGCTCTGTCTCCAGATGATAATTCATTTGCTTCAGTGGCTCTGTGACGACGATCATAGTTGATACACATTTGTTTCCTATAGTCTCTCTCTCCTCCTGACAAAATCGGCATTAGGTGTGCAGGGTCTCAGTTCATCTGGATGAATTGGAACTCTAGTTTTCAACTTATGCCTGATGTTGAGCTGGGCTGGAGAAAATCCATTTTGCAGTGGTGTATTTCTGTATGAGAGAAGGCCAAGGTATTCATCGTCTGTCTTGTTCAAGATTGCCTTCATGGTTTGAACAGTTCTCTCTACCTCACCATTTGATTGGGGATATTTTGGAGATGATGTAAGGTATTCAAATTTGTTGTGATCTGCAAAGCATTTGAACTCTGCTGATGCAAACTGTGGTCCGTTATCACTAAACAGAATATCAGGAATGCCTTGATGGTAGAACATCCTCTTCATTTTGGCGATGGTCTCAGCCGAATCAACATTTTTAGTCACTTAACACACCTCAATGTCTCTTGAGTAATAGTCAATGAGAAGTAGGTATGTCAGCTCTTTATGATTGAAAAAATCGGCTGCCACTCTTGACCAAGGACATTCAGGGAATTCTGTTCCTCACACTGCACCGCTAGAGCAACCTTCGGAAACTCGTCGCTGTTATTACAGGCCTCTGGGTAGGAACTACGTTTTGGCGGCTATCTAGGTCGGTGTTTCGCACGTGTAGGTGTTTGTAAATACTATCGGAAGTGCCTGAAAAGACTTCATATAATATTTGTTTTGTATGCACATCTATGGTTTCCATATCATGTCTATAGCAACCAAACATGGTAATGTCTTCCATAAACGTGTCTGAGTGACTATACTAGCTCTCTGGGTGCAGCCCCAGGTCATGACAGCCAGATTGACAGGACATACAGTCATGGAGATCTAGGTCACCGATTCTAGGTCATGGAGGGAATTAAACTGTCAGGGATCGATTAAGGGATCTCAAAGTATGACAACTCTGGCAATTACAATAATAAGGAAAAAGACATTGTTTCATACCTTCCTGATGGCATAGAATAGTGTTATACTCAATAGAAAGAAGAAGTAAGAGGTGTTTTGAATCAGCCTTCGATGGCTTCAGAAGATGACAGTTGAATGTTTACTTCAAAATTTAAAACTCTTGTTATCATATTATATCATTTTCAAAGTGACTGAAAAAGTTGTCACTAGAGTATATCAAAAGAATTATGAAAGAAATCCATAAATATCACTGGGATAGTGTCAGATACACTTGATACATCTAGGAACTATATTTCATCTTGGGTAGTACTACATCGCGATACACCCGTGAAAAGGCGCGGAGGGAACATCTTAAAATCCTAAGATTGTAAAGAGTCTATCATTGCAGAGACAGGTTTTGCGGCACAATAAACCGGAGCGGCGCAGTGTGTTCTGTTCCTTTCATAGGTTCGACTCATTCTCTCCTATGCTTCTCACAAGTGACACAATTTTTCACTGTCTTCTCAACATCTTTGGTTTTTCCAGGCCACCATACTGAGGAGCTGACATTGGCTCTAGTCTTTTGAAGAACATTATTACTAGATCTAATTTTGGATGGGACTTTTTTTCCAGATCTCCTGCAGGAGATTCTGACAAGCCAGAATCCCGGATAGTGATTTCCAGGCGCTCTATACAATTTCTATGGAGACTCCCTAATAGGTGGATAATAAATCCCACTGCTGCCACTAATGTAACGATTGCATATAGAATGACAAGGATGAGAAGATTCCACTGCACAAGCGTTGACAAAACTTTATTTACTAATATACAAGCTACAACGACTGCTCAAAGTCAGTAACAATTCTGGGACCCGTTTGAATAGTCTGTAGGATGTCCGTTATTGGGTCCTGCGACACAATAGCGGCAGGTAGCGTTTCAGTACTTTAGTGACAACCGATTCTGCGTCACCAGGTTACAGACGGGCGCTAATAGTGGCATGTCCCATTTCATAAGACGATGTCCGGTCACTGTTGGTGTCACTGTTGTGTCCGAAATAGCAAGAGGGTATACCCTCTCACTGCTGTGGTTGCAGACGCGTAACTTTACTTCCTGTAGGAATTAAGCTATGAAACTTTATCCCTAGTTATAGACACATATAACTCATGACTACGCCAAATATGAAGGAGATCAGCCCATCCAATCCAACGATATTCACGTTTGAAATTTGTCATAGCAAACGCTGCTCTGGTGGCCAGTGTAGGATTACTCAAGCGCGGTCGCTAATTTATGCGGCGACCTTCAACTTGTCAGCACTTGTTCCTGGTAGCACATACACCATCCATTGTCAGGGCCAGGCAGCAATGTCACCACATCACCAAAAGTGAAATGACACACCACCGCAACAGTGACATGCCTTATGAAACGAGACTTAAATTTGTCCGCTATTCCTGCCACTATTGGTGTCACTATTCATGTCACTAACTTGCTAGTGACGTCCATTTATTGAAACGGGCCCCTGTTCCTTGCCTGATGTCACCAGTGAGAGTGAACCCTCTTTTGCAGATGGCTTCTGTTTACATACCGCACAACTGACGTCAGCTCCCACAGCATCTCGGCCCGCGGGAGAACTACTGAGAGCTCATCTTACGCTGGTTCCCCGGTCATCCGCTAGGGGGCTCGGCGGAATTAGACCGCAGGGAGAGCCCGATCGGTGGACAGATTCTGACCATCGCGTGCATGCGCAGTACACCTCCCTGTTTCAAAACAAATAACATGGGGTGTGTGGCCCAACCGAATCGCGATCACACTGTCAATATATATAGAATGATAGGAAATGGCACATCTAGTCGGAAAATGATGCATCTCAGCATTTCCATTGTTGTTGCGTAATCGAACCATACTGACAGTCGATTAATGAAGTGACTGCACTGCCTTGTAAAGTGACTAGAGTAGAAGCCACCAGATTCAAAACAAACAACATGGCGAGTGTGGTGCTAGTGCAAGCAGGCACCACAAGTAATGGAAAATGCACACTGTAACTAAAAGTATGATAACAAATCTAATGGGGAAATCAAGTTTTGAGACCTTGCCTTTATTTCTAAATGTGTTACATATACTGACAGTCGATCCCTGAGCAATATGCACTGGCATAATTAATTGTCAAGTGTCTGCGGCCCCTATTATCGCTCAAGCACCTTGTCAAAGTCACCAACATTTGTTTTCGGTAAATATTTCAGCTATGATACGATATCATTCAATGTATTTATCTGTTCTCATTGAATTGTTTCAGTTTATTATTGCATCATAGTGTATTGCTGTTGATAACCACATCGCAACCATTGCGTTGTCCGTTGGCATTTTAAAAAATTTCGCTGGTTTCCGGGTCTGTTGAGAACTGCCGATGATATACTCCAAAACCAGCGGTCAACCACCGCCAGCCCTCCACCCGGGCGGTACTACCTGCCTGCTAGCTCTTAGCAGCAGGGGGAACCAGCCAAAGCTCATCTTGGCCTTGCACGCCCCCAAGTGTCTGTGAAAGAGACTACCCCGTGTACGCCGGGGAGCTGGCACCACCCGTCCGCCGCAATATCATATCACAACTTGACACAAGAAATCAACAAAATTTTACTACTATAGTAATGAATAATGCACAAGGTACCGGTAACTATAGTTCTTTAAAGCAGCTTTATTTGATTACTTTTCGTCCGACATCTGAGTAAATAGGGGTAAGTGAAGATTTAATTCATAGTTGGCATTACATACATAGGAACGAACATCCATCAAAGGAGTTGCAATATTTTTGGCTCTTTGTTGGTTTGTAGTGAAATACCTTATCTTAGGTTAGGGTACAACTGTCATTCTTTACTAAGCGTCTGAAAGGATTCGGGGACATAGGATCCCGAACACTTGACAGTTGACATATAGGGACAGAAAAATGGGATCCTTTAACCATAAAGAATCAATATATAAAGCAAATAGACACACATATTACATTAATACTAGCGACTTCGTCGTGATTTGAGAAAACTGACCACAAAGCTAGAAGTTATTATCAATTTGTTGAACCATTTGTTGAATTGTAAAACCATTAGTCCAGGGTATAGACTTATAATAAGTCCAGGAATATGCTGATACTTTGTAATGAATTTTTATCTCAAATATATTCATGAACCTGTCATAAATTATCACATCACAGATCTAGATCTAGATATGTTTCTCCAAAGCCAAATAGGACAAAGTTTTGATATATCAAAGCCTATTCTACCGAATGAAAGGCCTTTTCAAAGTCTATTGATAATAAAAAGCCCTTTTGGTTATTAGAGTTTAGATGATTAATAACAGTTTCGCATGAAGTCTGTTTGGTCAGAGTATCAGACATTTTCTGAAATTCTAACATGCTTTTTTTTGATTAATTGACAGAAGGTCAATTTGTTGGATGGAACACTCTGGACTCTGCAGAAAGGAATTGGTTACTCATGGGCTTTGCTCAGGGGTAGTCATTGCTCCCCCCGGTGTCCCCCTCTACCGCGCCTCACGGGCGCCCCTCCTGCCCCCTCGCGGCTTTCACACTTACTACGCAGTCACGTGGTACAGCCCGGTCCAGACCCCGGCCTCACTTCTCCTTCACCCGCCCTGCAGTACGCACGTACTACAGTACCTTTTTCGTCTCTTGGCCACGTGCTTCGCCTCATACTCCCCGAGTACAGGCTAGCACCCCCATACACGCGATACGGTACAGTGAAAGGAGAAATGGGTCCGACTACGAGGAATACCCCGATGCCTAGCACATCGAAGCCGACGGAATCCACGGCGGAGTCGGAGGCCACTCTCCAGGAAACGGCCGAGTCCTCCAACGAGAACATCGAGTCGGTCTCGGACAGCGGGCGCACGGTAAAGACGGCTAGGATCTCCAAACTCGAGTCAAACATGGAGAAGATGGGTAGGACCATGGAGAGTATGTTCGAGACCATGCAGGCCATGGCACGGCAACGGTCGCCGACCAGGGCTACACAACCAACGGTACAAGAGGCACGCTCCACGGCCGAGGACCGGACAAGAGACTGGGCCCAGGACCAGGCATCGAGACTACCCGCACCCAGACACCTCGGGGAACGCTACGTGAGCGACGATCTGCTCCAGCGAGAGATGGACCGCGAGGGCATTCGTCATGACCGCACGGCCGGTAGGTTTTCATCTGATTTGACCGTACACAAGTTGATCTCTAAGCCGTACATGTATGTCGAACGTGAGGGCCTGTATACCATGTCTCAAAAGCTCGAGGTTAGGGGAAGCCTGGGACCCATGGAGTATGTGAGCGCGTTCTTGCTTATGATGGAGGACGAGCGGGCGATACCCGAGGGCGACCGCCGGGATATGTACAGGCACCTCTCTCAGGTATCAGTGGATGCCCAGACACGGCTGTGGCCCGCGGTTAGGAGGTGGTCCAACTACATCTTCGATCAGGTCGAGGCCGGCCGCGTGTACTGGTCGGACCACGTGCGCATTCAAGACGAGCGCGTACGCATAGCCATGACGGCCGCCACCAGCACCCCTAACGGTCAAGACGGAGGAAGGGACGGGGCCCGAGAGCTCCCCTGCCGGGCGTACAACTCGGAGCGAGGTTGCCGCCTACGGAACGGACATCAGGACGGGCAGATCAAATGGGTCCATGTTTGTTCGTTCTGTGATTCGGTGGGGCGGATGTGCACGCACTCTATACACGCGTGCAACAGGAAACTCGTGTACGGTGTGGGTTATGACAACGCTGCACCAACATCCGCACCCGCCCCACGGAGGACGCCGCACGCCGGACACACGGTCCGCCCCACCGAACTAGGAGTGCAGAAACAACACGCAACGGCTTCAAAAAACGGGCCGGACCCGCCCCGCGAGTGAGCGTGGCGCGAGACGCACCCCTCGGCCTCGGTACGAGTGCACTCGGCGAGGGGTACCCGGTCAAGGAGTGCAGGACTGATGACGTCACCCCCCACGTGACAACAACACCGGGGGGAAGAGCGTGCAGCCCCGCCCACCGAGGAATACACTCCCGCCTGTGGTAGTGTTAGCGGGGAGACGGAGCAATTGGCTCGGCAATTGCCCCGGGAGGACGGCCGCGAACCCACTCCCATCGACTTCGCTGCCGTGAGAAAATTCTGCGAGACCGGCATCCCCGTCGCCGGAGTCCGGACTGACCCCGAGGCGTTCGCCGGACATAGGAGGGACAACTGGCACGCCCACATCTATGATGTTGTGAGGCGCACGGGCCTACCCAACGCCCTCGGGGCCCGTATCGAGATCCCCACGGACCTCAACATCCCGGTCTGGGTCCGATACCTCTCCGGGATCCCCGGCAAGGAGGAATTGACGGACTTCATCAGGTTCGGCTTTCCACTGGGTTACGCCGGGCCGGTCAGCGATACCTGCGGGGTACCCAACCACCCCAGTGCGACGGGGTACCCGGAGCAGGTGGATAAATTCATCAGGAAGGAGAAGGGGTACAGCAACCTCATGGGGCCGTTCGAGGCCCCCCCTTTCCTACCCTGGTGTCACGTGTCGCCTCTAATGACACGTGAGAAGAGAGGGACCAGCGATCGGCGAGTGATAACCGATATGACGTACCCCAAGGAGGACAGTGTTAACGGTTATATCGTCAAGAACTCGGTTTACGGCGAGGAACGGGAGCATGGCCTCCCGACCGTGGATGGGTTCGTCGGCCGCCTGGTGGCCTCGGGGCCCGGGAGTTTTATGTCGACCATCGATATCTCCCGGGCGTACAAGAACTTCCGGTGCGACCCCCTCGACTGGCCGTTGCTCTGTTTTGCGTGGGAGGAGGCATACTACTGTGATACGGCGATGCCCTTTGGTGCCCGTGCCTCCTCCTACCACATGCAGTGTGTAGCAGATGCAATAGTTAAGATCCTCAGCCAGGAGGGGGTCGAGGCCGCCATGTACCTGGACGACCTCATCATCCTCTCCCCCGACGGGGAAAAGGCGACATCGGACTTCGCCATAGCCCGAGGGCTCTTTGAGGAATTAGGCCTCCCCGAGGCCCGAGAAAAAGCACAGCCCCCCAGCCAAGTGGTCACGTGGCTCGGTATCGTGATCAATTCAATAGACATGTCGCTCTCCGTCCCCGAGGACAAGCTACACGAGGTCCGGGAGCACGTCAGAGCGGTCACCCAGAAACGGTCGCTGACCAAACGCCAGCTGCAATCCATACTCGGGCACTTGTTACATGTAGCCAAGTGTATCCGGCCGGCACGCCCCTTTGTGAGTAAACTGCTCGAGGCCCTCCGGGGGATGGGCAGGTACTACATCAATATCAACTCCGAGATGCGGCAGGACCTCGAGTGGTTCCTGCGCTTTGCCGAGGGTTGGAACGGCCACGCCCTCATCCCGCGAGGCCCCCCAACCAAGTGCCTGATCGTGGACGCGTGCTTGTCCGGCATCGGGGGTACAGACGGGACGTACTTCTACTCCGGCCGGGTCTGTCCAGTGAACGACCCTGTTACCTGCATCGTGGAGCTCGAGGCCCTCAACACGGTATACGCGATGTGCACGTTCTTAACCGACCGTGACCGCGGCACCCGGGTGGAAGTCTACTGTGATAATATGGGCACCGTCCAGGCACTCCGGTCTGGACGCGCCCGGAACCCCGTCCTGGCCGAGTGTGCCCGTCAAGCCTGGATGGTGCAGGCCAGACTACAGGTAGACTTCGTGTATACACACGTCCCGGGTGCCCTCAACACCGTGGCCGACGCGCTCAGCAGGGCTCACCTAACCTCGAGAGACTTTGACACGGCCTCGAGGTACCTGAAATTCCATTCCCTCATCGAGGTCATGCCATATACCCATGTATCGTTCAACCCTGTGTTACGTCTCACCTGCAGATCCGGCGCTACGATCGCTCCAGACGAGGGCATCTGCGAGGCAATGCGAGGCGCGTGCCCCCGGAACGGTCGCGAACCAGCGCAGCGCCGTCGCGACCTACCTCGCATTCTGCCGCCGGATGGGCGCCGACCCCCAGAAACCTACCGTCAGCTTTACCACGGCGTACCTCGAGTACGTCGCGGACCACGCCCCCTCGCCGGCGACGGTCGCGAACCAGCTATCACACGTGCGGTCGCACCTGTGGCTGAGGGGGGGTGACGTCGCGCCGACGGAGGATTTCAGGGTGAGACGTGCACTCGAGGCTATGAGGCGCAACAAAACCTACCAACCGAACGTCAAGCCGGCGGTCCCGATGGACATCCTCAAGGCTGCCCTCGGGGCCCTCGACGAATCACCCCTACACATCGCTCTGCGGGCCGCGATCCTGGTGATATTCTACGCGGCGCCGCGACAGAGCGAGGTCGCCCCACCATCTGTGACGAAGTTCGACCCGACGCGACACCTGTCACGCCGAGACGTCGTGGTCACGCCCAGACAGGTATCGATACGCGTCAAGGCGGCAAAGAACATCCAGATGGTGGGGGAGGAAAAGACAGTTACCCTGCAGGCGTCCCCCGAACCGTCCTCATGCCCGGTGCGGGCAGTCAGGAGGATGATCGCGGCCGCCCCCACGGCCAGCCCCGAGGACCCATTCTTACTCCTGGCAGACGGCCAAGTGATCACGACCAGAACCCTGAGCAAGGAGTGGAAAGCGCTGCTACTCACCGCTAATCAGCCTGCCGACTACACACTCCACAGCCTCCGTAAGGCTGCCGCCACTCAGGCATACCAGGCGGGTATGCCTGAGCTATCCATCCAGCGCTATGGCGGCTGGAGGTCTAATTCCCACCGACATTACATCAAGGACACTGATGCCAAGGCCGTTAACCTTGCTCTAATCCGGTCCCTAAACGAACATTCATAATTTTCTCCCACCCCCCTCACCTTTTACTGGCCTTCTTGGCATTTTCATTATATTATACAATTACGTATGTATTGTCTATACAACTCTATTGTATATCTTATTTTAATATTTTAATAATTGACATCCATTCTACCGTCAATTATCATTTACCTACTTTTACTTACCTTCATATTCACATTACATTTTAATATGTCGTCCAGTAAGGTCGCCATAAATATTTTACTGCATTTTACTACATAAAATTAAATAAAATTTTATACTCGCAGCTACTGCTTCTCTACTTTCATCCGGGGATAGGGTAATGGGTTACTCATGGGCTTTGCTCAGGGGTAGTCATTGCTCCCCCCGGTGTCCCCCTCTACCGCGCCTCACGGGCGCCCCTCCTGCCCCCTCGCGGCTTTCACACTTACTACGCAGTCACGTGGTACAGCCCGGTCCAGACCCCGGCCTCACTTCTCCTTCACCCGCCCTGCAGTACGCACGTACTACAGTACCTTTTTCGTCCCACCCACCCACAACCTCTCTCTCTTCACCTACTCACGTAGGCCATTTTCATTATATTATACAATTACGTATGTATTGTCTATACAACTCTATTGTATATCTTATTTTAATATTTTAATAATTGACATCCATTCTACCGTCAATTATCATTTACCTACTTTTACTTACCTTCATATTCACATTACATTTTAATATGTCGTCCAGTAAGGTCGCCATAAGTATTTTACTGCATTTTACTACATAAAATTAAATAAAATTTTATACTCCCAGCTACTGCTTCTCTACTTTCATCCGGGGATAGGGTAATGGTGCCAGAAATAAATCCTTTAAGCATGCATAAGAACTATGGGCACTGAATCAGAATTCGATAGAATAAGAGCCATCATATGTTTGCCAATGCCAAATGAACTCAAGAACTGTTAGAATAGCTAAGGATATTTAAATTGTTGATTTTCAAATTCAAATTCTATAATATAATCTCTAATCATACGGGTAAATTTCGATCCTTATGTACAGTAACTAAGGCCTAATGTCATAGACTAGGACTAACACAGTGACAAGACAAGAGCATTTGGAATATCTTCTATTCTTGATAAAGAAGACAGATAGCCATAAACAGATATGTATTTATAACATATAACATAACAAAGTATACAGTTAAATGAAAATTCTCACCAACATCGCATTCACGTATGTGGAGTTCAAATGATATTCCTCTTGGTTGCAGCTGTACTCACAATCCATCAGTATTCCTGATCCAACTTTCAGTTATTGTCCAATGTCTCCTTGACTTGTGGATAGAGATGTGCGATATGGTTGTAGCAGCCATCAATCTCTGTTCCTTGTTTCCTCCACTGATGGGATGATAGTAACTTGTGGAGAGGTCCTAGCCTCAGTATAGGCCTCTGTAGCCTAGAGTCCTATCTTGTTCCAGCCTCCTCTCAGTAGTGGTGGTAATGCTCAGCAGCCTAGAAATGTTGACACCTCGGTGTCTGGGTGAAGAGTGATTTGTCACATACTTTTCTGGGGTTAGTCCAATTGAACCTTGATTGGGAGGGAGTTACTGTAGTATCAGTCTTGTAACTGTTGCATTACCCAAGTAAAATAAAGAATTGCAAATAAAAAACTATCAAAAGGAATTGGATATCCTGTTTTATCAATTAAAGATGATATATGTTTTGTAAGCTATTTCACCTGTCTCAAGTTACGCCAAATATAGGGTAACTTGAGAAACTTTATCATCAAATATATTATTTGCTGAATAATTTGCATTTTAAGATTAGTTTAAAAAATGTATTGGACCAATTACAAAATACAATGCCTTCTACAGTTTGTATCAATCTAAAAATCTGCAAAGTGAATATAAAGCGTGTCTTAAATTACCCCCTGTGACGTTATATAGTCAAAATACTGATTGCTACAACCCGATGATGTTTTTAGCACAGGTGTCTGCGATTTGTTTGGCCACTTTGGCTCCCTATAGATCATAGAGACAATCGATGAGTAAATAAATAAATCAGTAGATGTAGTCAAATGTATCCCTTTTATATAGTGGGGCAAATATTATAACCTGCCCAATTCGAATTGGCTTCAGGGACTATACTACATCATGTAGGTGGTGTCGGCTATGACCTCATAGTCGTAGTCCCACTTTCACCCTGGTTACTGTCACAGTGGTAATGACATGTCATCACCATAATACTTATTTACATGTATAAACAAACTTTGGTCACGATTGGTACTCGGTGCAAAGTGCCCCGTGTATTTCTCTACAGTTCTGACGTCAAACTATGACGTCATATGACGTAAACCACGGTTAGCGAGAAAGTAAACACACTCCCTCTCCCAGCATGCATCAATCACAACGATAACCCACAACCTCTATCAAAATATAGCTTACATAGATACTGCGACAGGCTAGAGTGCCTGCGATCAAACATGGACTTCTCACCCAGAAACCAATGGGTACTCCATGACTTTTCTGTTTGTTTTATTATTGCGTTATAGGAAGAATAGATAATAACCTGCTTAGCAGGAGATATGTACCAATATTTGTACTGTGTGTATGACATCACGTAAATGAATGATTTCAGGTTATTCGCTACACAATGGACAAGTCCATGGTTCCACTCACTATACCCATCTCCCCTCTATGTACCCAGTCCTCCACATTTCTCATGTCTTAATGGTTACCTAAAGCGGATATTCCACCAATCAGGTGCTCTGCAGGTGGATTTTTACCCTCCAGCTGACGTTACACGCTGGGGCCGGCCGGCTGCCTGAATCCTCTAAATTCTCTGAGCTGTTCCACCAAATCTGCCCGGCAGGTGTCCTTAAAGCAGTTCCACCAAGCACCGTGGCCGGCTGGCCACAGCCGGGCGATATACACACAGAGGATTTGCTCCTGCCATCTAGTTGATGTTTGATGCACTATTAATAAAAGTTGTTCCACTGAGCAGATTATCACCGCCAATGCAAGATTCGAGTCAGGTATTGCCACCGAAGACCAACAGGCGACCATAAAGCGCCCGGTTCAGGCTTTCGCCATCGTGGTGGAATACTTGCTTAAGTAAATAGAATTTCAGGCAGCGTGCTTCCATATGTATGATTTTATCTTCCTATATGTATCTAAGAATAGGAGCGGCCTCTAAAAGAAATAGGCCTTCTCGTTCATTATAACCCAAAAGACACGAAATAACCGACCTCAGAATAACAATCTAGATGTAAAATAGCATTAGATATGTAGCCTAACCCCGTAATGTATAGCCTACAAGAAAAAAATCCAATCCAATGTGAGGTTGAGGTAAAGCTGACTGAAGCAAAAAATGAAAAGAAGGCCTCGTAATAACAACGCCAGTTCAGCAGTAGCTTTAAACGTTATTTACCTATAACTAAAATTCATATCATCTAGTCCAAGACATATCATAATACAAGAGGATCTGCAATATTCATGTCTTTCTTTATGTGAAGTCCAGCAGGTGCCATTGAATATAATTTCTTTTTTGGTTGACAAGGTTCACTGCTTTCACCTGTATTTGTTGATGGGTCGTTCTCGATGGGTCAGAACTGATTGATATGAAAATGAATAAGGCAAATGGGCAACCACAATAACATAAGAGTGACTAATATAATGATAAAACCATCACCATATATGGTCAGCTGCGTTATGACGTCCTAAGTTAAGGATGCAGAGATGGGTAGGGCTTCGATCATTATTCCATGATTTCAAAACCAAATTACCGACCTGCTATTCATTCCAGGAACCGCCATTTGTGAATCAACATTCAAGTCGGTAATTATGTGCATGCGAACCCACATCACCCGTATTCGAGGTTAGTTTCCCACGAAGCCCTCTCTGCAGCGACTTTTGGTGGAGAGTATGTGGCCTGTGTAGGTTGTGTTTACTTTAGGACGTCAGCAACTTGTGGTGGTGTGGAGATGGGGATGGTGCCCATTCGCGAGTACGTGAGCGGTGATAAACGTACGTGCATATACTGTGAGGTACTCAGCGACTAACAAACCTATTCACTCACACCAGCTCACACACAGAGATTGCCAAACGCATAGACCGTCTTGGTCAAGTATCTCTAGAAGCATACGTATGTGTGACCACGAAACGTCGTTTATTCTGGGACAAATGTTAAAGGAATAGTACTAGGCAGTAAAGTGGTGTAGGAGGCTGGATGAGCGAAGTCAGCCGTACCTGCTCCCAAGTAAAGCCAACCGGAATATTAACATGGACCGACGGAGTTACAAGATGACAAAAGAATTACCTCCGCGAATATAAACAAGAGGCTAATTTATGGTGTGATACATGGATAAAGATAAGTAGCCTGACACTAGCCACTATGTATATTCAATATTTGGCGCCATTTTAGCCGGCATCTATTATTCATACTACATAGATTGGACATCATCTACTGCACGCTGGGCTGTCACTTCTACTGTACATCCAGCCTGCGTGGACACATCGACCCCCACGGCTACAGATAATTCCGTGTGACCAACTTACCCTCGATACGACGCAACACATCACAAACGGATCTCTCTCGGGCACTACACTCACACTAATACCAGCGCTAAAAAGCCATTGGTAATACGAACGGACTTAATTTCCACATCTCTCTGCTGGAATATATAATCTGTTTTCGGAAATATCACGTCATTGCTTTTTGGAGTGTACTCGTATATCTAAAGGTTTGTGCAGTTCATGCTGCGTCGGGTAGAAATTATCAGTGGTGAAGCACTAGACTTCTGATTTCAAAATGGTACGTGGCGATAGCCCAAACAGTAAGAACAGGATGGAGTCCTTCAAGTGTATGAGGAGATTGACACTCACATGGCTGGTGGTGGTTGTATCATTTATCATTGCGGCATGCACAAGTGTCTCCGGCATTTCGGACCCAAGGGGATTAAGGACAGTTGATGATGGCCCCGTTTGCAGTGAAAATCATCAATTCTGTACTGGCAGACGTAAGGACTATTTCAACCCTGACCCCCACTGCTATTGTGACTCACTATGCCCTTTCTATCACGATTGCTGCATTGATGCGACAGTGGATTCTGAGACACATTCACAGCCCAATTTCCCACATGGACATATATCGTGTTACAGTTCTTATGTCAGTGGAAGCCCTTTATACATGGTCAAGCATTGTCCAGCGGAATTTGATAGAGATGATGTGCGAGAGAAATGTGAAGTAGGTGGTGATTTCTTAAACACAACCGATCTTTTACTATCGATTCCAGCAACAGACAAGAGGAGTGGAGTAGTCTTCAGGAACATATTCTGTGCAGTATGCAATGGCTGGTCTGAAGTTGATTTAACTTATTGGACTCTATCTATTACTTGTACTAAATTCACTTTTCACTCATCTGACTCAGTGCGAAAACCGATAGAAGGTCCAATATCTCAACAGGTTTCTGGTATTAATGACTGTGCGTTGGAATATCAGTTCTCATTTCCCACAGATATCCCTGGTCCTAGGAGGTGCTTTAATAATATAATTGATTCATGCCCGAGTAATGTTTCAGACACCGATTTATCTAATCTGTGTATGAATCACACTGCATACATATATAACAGATTTTCATTACAGATCTTTAAGAACAAGTACTGTGCCTTTTGCAATAATGTTGAACTATTTTCTCTTAGTTGTGAGCCACTGTTTTCTGGTGTAGGAATTCACTCAGACGCAGGGCCCCATCATACATCCTACCGCGTGCTTCTTGACTTTAACACTGGACAAGGATCTCTAACATATGGCTTCTCGGATGGTGAAGTTTTGGCTGACCAAGAAAACAAGACATGTGGTGTAGGATACAAGTTTGACCCCTTCACTGAAAAATGTAGGTTTCTAGTTTGTCCTCCCGGCTTTGAGCTAAAGGATAATAACTGCTTTCCAAAACCAAACGTCATGGCCTCTATAACGGAGAAAAACCAAACCTGCGCTCTCATCAGATTAAACAGTTCAGAGGTGGTCTTGTTTGAAAATGGAAGTGTCTTCATTCCTGCTTCAGATATGACCCTCAACCATTCGTCCTACACCACTTCAGAGGATGACTCAGCCATATTCATCTGCTCAGACTTGTATAATTCTGAGCGCCGCTCAAGAACATGGAGAAATGTGGAGGATGAGGTGCAGGGTGTTATGAGTACAGTCGGTGTGGTGTTGTCTATGATCTCTCTTGTAGCACTCATCGTTATTTACAGCTGTTTTAAGACCCTGCAAAACACTCCAGGCAAGTGTCTTCTTGCTCTGAGCTGCTCTTTACTAGTAGGACAATTTCTATTTCTTTTGAGTGGTGCCCTGCTTGAATACAAGGTGGCATGTATTGTTGCTGGAAGCCTGATGCATTACAGCTTCCTCTCGTCCTTTTTCTGGATGAACGTCCTTGCTTTTGACATATGGAGAACATTCACACGTCAGTATCAAAAGGCACCACAAGGCAAAGGGCACAGACGATTCCTACGCCATGCTGTATATGCTTTTGGGGTTCCCCTTCTTATTGTCATGGTTTGCCTGGGCTTGGATTTCGGTAATTCAGGGAGTGATTTCAAACCCCGATACGGAGACCACATTTGCTGGATTAGTAATAAGTATGTGCTCATTGCTGCCTTCGCTACGCCCTTAGCCTGTATCATCCTGACCAACGCTGTATTCTTTTCCATGGCTGTCTACCACATACACCAGTCATCAGTTCAGACAGCAAAAGTCATGAGGCCGGGTCACTCGCCAGAGGGTAGCACAAGACAACTTGTGCTATATGTCAAACTCTCCACAATCATGGGACTTACCTGGCTTTTTGGCTTCGTAGCTAATTTCACTGGTGCTGCCATTGTGTTCTGGTACTTATTTATCATATTTAACTCGCTTCAAGGAGTCTTTATTGCGTTAGGGTTTCTGTGTAATATGACTGTTTACAGATTAGTGAGAAAGGCAGTGAAAAGATCATTCACTAGTGCGGACTCAGAGACAGCAACTTTGGAGTCCAGAAGAACAACCAAAACACACAGAACGTCCATATAGATTGCTAAGGGTTATTCTAGTGTGGTATCTAGTACATTCTGTCTAAGCTCATTCGTATTGTATAAGTACCGGATGCTGGAACATCTGGTAACTGAAAAGATTGGATATTACCACTTCTTTGCCTTTGCATGAATACAACAGCTATATACGCTCTACCATGGATAGGATAAATCCAAATTAAGCATTAACCATGGTATACGGGAAAAATAGTCCCTTTTGCTATAGAGCAAAGAAATAGTCCCTATTGTTATACCCTTTAAAATGACAATTGCTGGGTTTAATTTATTCGAAAAGATGGATAATAAATGCAACAAACTATGATTTTGTGGACAGGCAGCTCTGTAAACCACTCGCGGTTGACCTCGTAATACACTCGCTAGCGCTCGTGTATTACTACGCGTCAACCTCTCGTAGTTTACGGCCGCCTGTCCATAAAACCATAGATTATTGTCTATGTATACAATATAGAGGTATGTTAGATTTGCATTTTTGCTACGCTCAGCCAAAGGTTATATGGGTTCAATTTTTATACTACTAATTTCAGTGCACTTAATTTCAATGCGTGATATTAGCTGGTAGATCTATGATAAGCTATTTAGTGATATCTTTTTTCATTGAGGATGAAAATACCGTGTATTTGTGCCAGCAGAACTGTTTGAGCTCTTCATATATGCAACCATTCGTGTTCACATAACTACCTTGTATATGGTAATTGAGCATCGCCTCTTCTGCTCTAGTTTATAGTGTATTTCTGGTAACATATCCCTTCATAGATCCGTATGTATAGTATGTCAAAAACAAACTTTCTATAACTAACTGTTGGTCTTGCCAAGTAAACTTTAAAGAATGGTATCGAGTGTCATATTGTCAAATATTGTCAAATAATGTCGATCTATAAAGCTGCTGTTAAATAAATTTTCTCATGTGATCTCTGCTTTGTTGATTAACTCTTAAAACTGTATTACTCTTGAATAAGGTACAAATGTGGTAAACAATTAAACAATGTGAGGTCAAAATACAATTTAAGTGAGTTTCCACTTCGCCAATGTACTCCTTCCGGTAAGTGACACAAACAACCATGAAAATATTGATTTTGTTATACAGAGTAGATTCAACACAGGAAATGTGAAAAGTGTTATAAATAAGGATAAAACAATCTGTTCTCCAAGGGACTGTGGCACAGAAAGAGTGTCACATCCTGGAAACACTTAAAATAGCACATGATTCGGTATAGCAGAAACTAAGCCATTGCAGTGCACTTGAAAGAAACACCACCAGGAAAAGTGTACACCGCTGACAAATATTCTTTGTAATATAAGATACTCTGTGGGGTACCTTTACATAGAGTCTGCTTGGTACACTACTCTGTATGTCTAACTCTAGTTCCTTAAGCCACCTCAGAAACAGAATAAAAATACTTCAAACATAGGACTCTTGTAATAAATTATGGATCGTCCAGGCAGCTTTGCTAAAGTTAAAGAAAAAAGTTAGTATAATATACTGCTCAGTGGTAGGCTACAAGACCAGTGAAACCACGTGGTCTGCGAAGTATAATTCCTACAGAGGTTTGGATGTAATCATTTCATTAGCTCACAAAGTTAGAGCAGACCAGAAACATAGGGTACCCGGCTTACAGTGTCAGCAATGGATCTAAACACATGTGATATCTATTACCAATCCATGCAATAGGTCCGGTTCTGTTTTAATTGACTGGCACCCGAAGACCAGGTTGAGCAGGTCTATGTAGCTGCCATCTGCATGGTAACTTGTTTGTGAACTTTATCTTACCCCTGGTAATTTTCCTCCATAGACTTGACATTGGGAACTCATACTCAATTCCCATGAAATATTAATATACTCAATGGGGGATTATGCCACAAATGTTATCCAATTAGTCAATGTGAAGGGTGAGATAAATCCAGAAACCTAATCAAGTTCACTATCAGAGCTCGATCACATCTCGTTTTAATCGCTATGTAAGTCACATATTTATAATAAATATAATCTTCTGTAATTCAGAGGTTCCATTAGGCACACAAACATTCAGATATCCTTTTCAATAATGTGAGGTACCAAGTATTTGACATCGAGATTGATAGAATGGCATATCGTTCTGTATGCATGTGCACAGATGCAAAACCCCTGAAAAGCAAGAAAGCAATAGACATTTACAGACTAGATTCTGCCATTACCATGTAAGGATATCTTTAATACAACATGAACTATGGTGCCATTTGAGCTACAGCGTGTACGCACGTGACGTTTTATTACTCTTGAGGGAGCGTTCAATGATTATGGCTGGAGGGGGGGGGGGGGCACAGTTTTTAGGGGGGGGGGGCAACATTTATTTTGGTATTCCAAGGGGGGGGGGGGAATTAATTTTATGGTATTTCTATGGGGGGGGGGGGGCATTTTTTCACCATTTCTGCCAGGGTTTCAAGGATTTTAATAGCTAAACAATGAGGCAGATTCCCATATTTGTGTCCAATGACGCAAATTAATGTTTGTAATGAAATGCATATCATATCACAAGAAACCAGCTTAGTTTTCTATTATAATAATGATAATAATGTTCTACTATAGAAATTAGTTACTTGCGGATATCACCTGTCCATGTTGACGGAGTCCACTATTGTATAGGCCTGGAATTGTCAACACGGATCCCGGCATGATCTCAGCGTCAGCTAGTCGGGTAATCTACTGAAAATCAAATAAATCAGTATTCTCTAGCCAACAGAAATTACAGCTGACGCTCCATGAACATGCGAATTAAGTTGGGCTGTCACTCAAGAAATAATGGTCGGTCAGCCAGACTGTTTGGTGGATCAGCAAAACAGTGGTATTTATAGCCGACTGGCAGTCGGCGACGACCCAAAGACCAGCCGATTCTTGCCTCATCGACAGGGTTTTGGAGACGCGACGGTGGGCCGGCAGTCAGCAACAACGACCGTGGTGGTCTTAATTGCTGATCCACTGAGGAGATTTAATGCGCCAACGTGCAAATATGGCCGACAACTGCTGCCGATGACCACACGTCCACCACAATGCCATCGGTCGGTGTTAAGGCGGTATTCCACCAAACAACCACTTTTTCAACGTCAACTGACGTTCCAGCCTACCTTTCAGCCAACGTCGGTTGAAACATCTGGGAAAATGGCCTCAAAATGCGTCGCTGCTCCACCGAAACCCCCAACAGACGTTCATTTGGACGTCATACGAGCGTCTGGTGGGATCAAAGTTCCAGCAGATCCTAGCCGACGCCCCTGCCGTGGCGCCGACTGGTGGACGTTGGTCGCGTTTTACGTAGTAATCGAGTTCTCCGATAGGCGGCGCAGCGTGCGGCGATACACTATGACGCTCCGAACCCGCGAAAACCCGTATCGAGCGGAGCAGTGTGCCGCTATGTTGGATTTTGTACGGGAACGTCGAGATGTCATCAAATAACCGCAAAATACTGCGGGAAAACGAACAATGTAGGTAAATAAAGACAAGGATTGATGTTATGAATGTGTATGGCACGCTATGGTGCTAGAATTCTGCCGAAAGTGTCGGAATTTTCGATGTCCGTTCGCGGTTACGGGTATCGCCGGTATCGCTCACACTGTGTTGGCCAAGTTCCCTCGCCGCAACTCCCGGCAGAACCCACGGCGGGTGTCGTAGTCTTCAAATGTATCGGCCAGACGCCCAATTCCAGCAGACAAAAACCTAATCAATCAGTTATTTCGGCCGACGCTATATTTACATCTTGTGGAGGGTTGTTGGGGGTATCGGTCGGGGGATCGCCTGAAAATTCTGGTTGGTGGAAGCGGGAAATGGCCAAACGCCCCAGCAGACGCTCAGGAACCGTGAGGCGGCACTCCTATCAACCCCAATATCCTCCAACCGACGTCTTGAAACGTCAGGCAGGAGAACCGACGCCTGCTGAAACGTCTGGTGTGTGCTTCCACCCACCCGACAGATGATTTAAAATTGAGCAGATATGCCAGCAACCCCAGCAACCGCCATACGGGCGCTGTACAACGTTTTTGTCTGGTTGGTGGAATACCCCCTTTAGCTGAAGCTTGGTGGATCACGCGCTTAACACAATCTTCTAGCAGAGATCTTGCACTCTACTTCCTGTGGCCAGTTATGTCTCTGCCCCAACCTGCCTGTTTGGTCCTAAATCTGGCCCGTGTGCCACTTTTAAGATATCGTTATTTCTGATATATTTGAGTAATCTTTTGTGATTATTTTTCAGATTTCCAGACAAATGTTTATCATCAATAACCACAAGAAAACTGTGAAATCTGGGTTATAGGTATGTCAGATTATTAATAGGCCTACCCCTCGCTCTAAATATTTTCTAATTTGAATGAGTACTAGAGGGAAACTATGTTCCGGTGGGAATAAGTCAAAGTTACTCGGTAAGGCTTGGAAAAATTACTGCCCGCGGAACGTCAACCTGGGCAGTAAACGTCAACCTGGGCAGTAAACGTCAACCTGGGCAGTAACTTCAACCTGGGCAGTAAACCAAAGTTATTCCACCCCCAGCAGCGTTAAGTAATCATAGGTTGTTCGCTCATAGGTATATAGGAATAGCGACTTCGTCGATTCATTTTTGGCTACCACCTACCAGCCCCCTCCCCCCACACCGTGCTGCTCCAGTTTATTGCTCTATTGCTCGAGCGATGCAGTGTGCCCTTCCCCCTACTATTTCTAACTCCCGTAAACTTGCGGTTATCATTTCATAGGACACAGGTGCTTGAGCTGATCATCGGTAATCCAAACTCTATGGATCGACACCAGCGAAAGAGTGAGATCTCATCTCATTTTCTCAAGGAAAGGCGATCAGAGAACTACAGTTATAAATTATGTTTTCAGTATGGAAAGAAAGATACCCTGAGGATAGAAGTACATTTGAGTAGAAAAATACAAAAAAGAATAGCAGGTTTAAGTTCAATATTACACGAGAATCTCACTCTCGTGGCCCTTCAAAGCATCTATCACCATGCTCTTAGCAGTCTTTTTACAAAAAACCCACGGAATGTAGTCCTACTTCTAGTTCCACTCTGACGTCACAAGTCTGATTGAACAAATTGGACGTTAAACTACACAAACAAACAAACAAATCTGACGTCATTGGGTTGAGGCTAGTGCCGCGAAAGATCTGCTGGATTTTCCCCGTTTTCCGAACCCAGCTGTAAACCCTGTTTATGGCATCTTGGTTGGTGGCATTTTTATAATGTACGTCATCCAATGGTTCTAAAATGCCTCACGCCCATGACATGGGGTAGCCAGTGTACCCCCCCCCCCCCCCCAAACAGAGCTCCTCACCATACAGTTTACCACCGGGTTGTCATTTCTAACTGTGCACACTCTGACATGCATGAAAACAATTTTGAATCTATAAATATATACCTTGAAAACAGCTGTCCCTTACTTTATAACTGTGCATTTAGAAGTAGTTTTCCAGTGGAGCTTGGCTGCTACTCAAGTCCAGCTAGCTTTGTTACTGGCTCTCTAACTGGACAGAATCAATCACCAGTGACCAGCAGTGACTGCAAGTAGGCAGGCCTCAATCAAAATGGCTGAAGCATTGTGTGTGGCCTCACATGAGAGTAAAATAAATGGGAATTTACCCTCAAATATCTTCGAATAACACTTGTAGACGATGGGTTCACTCATATCTATATATTAGTGTTTCAACTTCGGACGCCACAATTTTCCTCAACGGGCCAAAATAAAGGTAACTTTGGGAAACTTGTGAAAATTACATAGGACAGATCACTGAATGGGGATTAGGGGGCGAGTACTTTATTTAAACATGTGGTTACCTATCGCACTAATGTACAGCATATTGTAAATATATCGCTGCTAGTGACTGTTAGGTGAAATCATAGAAAGATCCAAGAGACCAGTTCACTTCACAGACAAGATCAATACTGTTTATTCATAGAATATCACTCATCCAAATAGTCCCAATGACACAACGTTTGTGAACCCTGTAGGCGTTTTCGTTGCTATGGTTACTCATCATGGAGTAGTAGAAGTACTCATATTGCTGTTAGAGCTCCTAATCTGGAGACACTATATATGAATTCACTTTCACCCACCATATAAATTTATACAACTATGAATATCACAAACATGATCGCTATCTTATGATAGAGATATGAAAGATAGTGTTGTATATGATCATATTGATCAGTGATGATATATCAATATGAAAGGTAGTTCAACGACAGTTTCAATTGAGTAATTCATCTAAATTAATCTACATCATTAGCTAAGGTCATTTATAAATCAACATATGTATATATGATTCTAAGTATTCCTGAATGATTGTAAGTACACGTGTACAATTGTATTCTTTGGTTTTATGAATCCATGTATGTAAGAATGAATGTTCCATGCCCTTCATCTCATCAAACTCCACAAACACACAAATGAGCAACAATAAACAAAATGAATATCCTCGTATAGTGTTACAGGGATGTATATGCGACGCTGCCATCCCAATATTGCCAATACATCTGTCATTTGCGTGTTATTATTCTTGGCTGCAGCTTGGGTTATGTTTCACCGATCAGTGACTTTATGCATGAAGTTATTAGGTGTTGATGGTACTCTCTAACACATCCCCAGATATTGATATATACGACCTCCAGTTGATGGCAGTCCTATTTGTCATAGTACCGTTGTTCTAAAGGCAGAACTACTATTTAGGTTAGCCAGTATGACCAGCCTCTTTGATTAGAGGTGAATATTGTACCTATATTTGACAATGAAAAATTTGAAGAGACACCGATAAAATGATTGAATTCGATACATGGAGTATTAGATCGCACAGTTTGAACTATTGGGATTACTCTTGGTCAGCCGATCTAATGGCAAGGTAGATCGAATCTAACGGTACACTCATCCTCTTTTTAATAATATCTAGCACGTGTGGAAAGTGAGGATCTGATTGCCTAGTTATACTCTCCCTCTTGCTACCTCACGCATTCCCTCTACATTCATCACTCCATACTCTTGTCACTGTGCATGTCTTGTCTGGTTCTCTAACCATCTCCATTTATATCCTATGCCATACTATATTATCAAAATACTTTAAGAAAAAGCACCCCTGGATCACATGATCCCTTTTGTAACCGATTGAAAAATATCATGAGATCGTTGCGTTTACTTAACTCCCTACACACTATGACACAGAATTTTTCAACATTTCGACACAGCAACATTTATTTGATGTGGTAATTTAATTTCGTACTCTCATTTTCTATGAAACAGAATTTTTGAAAATTCTGAAAAGGCTATGATGCATGAATACTGATTCATGACCATGTAGCAGTCTATCAATGGGAGTGCAGTGTGTAACAGAAATGGCTTGCCTTAGTGACTCCCCCTCATACCCTCTCCATATATGGGCATGCCCACTCAGTGCTGCCCTCTACAACCCCTATATAGGGACCTGTTGAATCATTTCTGACTAGGATGGTCACAACTCACAGGTATTGGTACAACAGAAACGTTCTGATTTGTGCCAGTACTACAGACTTGTGACCTCTCCTCCCTGATTTCTATAGGTAAGTGTGCTGGTTCCATTATCATTGCTATACTTGTCTTATTATCACTGCTTATATTGTCACTTGAATACAGAGATCTATGTTAATATATTCATGTGTTTTGTTCCTTTGTCTCCTCTGTACAGGACAGGCTAAGAACCCAAACTATTGTCTGAACTATTCTTGAACTATTTCGGCAGCTACCATCATAAATTCCCTCCCCTAAACCTGTTCTGTTACAACTGGTGGCAGCGGTGGGATAGCCATTATCTGGTTATTCTTACTTTTCTTTCAGTGCCTCTTTACTCTGAGCACGTGGTGACAGTCTCAGAGAGCAGATCCTGCTTTGTGAGTCAGTCCCCACGTGGTGTACAGAGCTGTATCCCTTTCTTCTTACTGTGTGTTTAGATCTTGATCATTTATCATAGTAACCTTTAGAATCTATTCCGATATTAATATATCAGAGCACTTCTGCTATATTATTCTAAATTTGACTCTTATACATTACATCCGGTTGTGTTCACTCAGCACGTGGTGACAGGCTCAGAAACCTGAGTCTGCTTTGTTCATCAATCCCCACGTGGCCTATTGAGATGGGTCCCATTCTCTGTACGGTTTATTTAGGTCTAAATTATTTGACATCCAGAATTTACTATGATGTTGGCCATTGATAATTTTCTCTGTTTGCTTATTCTCAAAGCATTTCTTTATAGTATTCTAAATTTCGCCCTTAGAGATTATTCTATTACCTGAGCACGTGGTGATCCTGCTTTGTCCATCAATCCCCACGTGGTCTACAGTACTGGGTCCCCTTTCTCTTTATTTGTATTTAGTCTTGAATTGTTTTAACACATTTACCATCAGAACTTAATCTGATATTGGTTATTAATGTTTTTAACTGTGTGGTTATTATCAGAGCACACCTTTCATAGTATTCTAAATTCAAATCTTATACATTTGGAGCATGTGGTCAAAGGCTCAGAATCCTGAATCTGCTTTGTCCACCAATTCCCAAGTGGTCTATTGCGCTGGGTCCCATACTCTGTCCAGTTTACTTAGGTCTAGATTATTGGACTTCCAGAATTTACTCTGATATTGGCCATCGATAATTTTTCCCCAGTGTGTATTTTCTCAGAGCGCTTCTTTTAGAGTATTCTAAATCGGAGTTTTATACATTAGAGCCTATCCCGTTCACTGAACACGTGGTGAGCTGTTCAGCACGTGGTGCTGCCATCAAGCCTGTGGCCTGAGTAGCTCAGTCTGTTTCAGCCACGTGGCCTACTTGTACACAGCTCACATACAAAGAGCCATCCGTGATTCTTACACGGTTTGTCTACACATGTGTATATATATTACTGGTGATTTCGTCTGCTTAGTGTATTTCCGTTCTAATTTCATTAATGTTGAAATAGTACCCACATAGTCTCCACTACAGAGCTTAATACAAAAGTGAGTAGAAATAATATTCATTCACTTTATATTAAATTGTGAGTCTATCAGTGTTTAATGAATGTAAATATTCTGAATTTGCGGTGTAAAACTAGTGTAAAGAGTCTGGACTACATCTCTGATATGGTCTATTCATTATACAATCTGTACTCCTTCTTAATCTGTGTCAAGTCACCAATAACTGGCTAATTGTCACATTATCCTAACTTCTGTTTGAGCACATGGTGAGCTGCTCAACACGTGGTCCTGTCATCAAATCCTTGACCCCAGTAGCTAAGTCTGCTATGGCCACGTGACATTTCAGTAAACAGCTCACATTCAAAAGTACATAGAATATAGATTCCATTCTCCTTATCAGTACTGTATACCTATTTTGTGGAAGTAATTGCTCTAAATTTACAATCTAAAACCAGGTTATTGTCCTTTTGATAGAACCACATAGTCTCAGTTTCCGTTCCCTGTCAGGCTTATTCCCTCTGAAGGACCTGCACCTTATGGTAAGCTACTTGAGAGCTACGTGAGAGGCCTTATTTTATGCTGTTCTAAATTTTAGTCTTATACATTAGAGGCTATTCTGTTCACGTGGTGAAGGTCTAAGAAACCTTAGACTGCTTTGTTCATCATGTAGTCCTATTACCACCTTGAAGCTATAAGTATATTCACTCAGCGCATATTTGTGCCTTATCCAGGAGTGTCATGTAGATTGGACCTTTCTCTGAGGGTATCCAGACGTTCTGGACACAAACTTTGATTTAGAATTCTTTATTGAAAGGTATTCTATGAGCACGTGCACATCTCTAGTATATCCTGTTCTTCTTTCAATTCTCACGACACTGGAGTCATTTAAGTGCATCTTAAGGACACTTCCTCTTTCTTGAGAAACTCATTGAGTCACTCAAGTTAAACTCACCCGCCACTGTTTCTTGGTAGGGCACCACGTGGGCCATTAATCCACAACCTGTTGACAGTCCTGTACGTGTCTCCTCACCCCTACTACCCCTCCCCCCCCCCCCCAACCTTTTACTGAAAACGCCTACAGAGGTCAGGGCCCTGTTTTTTAGTCACGACATTTGTAACTTACGACACGTATCTGCCGTCAGTGTGCTAGAGAGATACGATCGTAGAGCAGGTACGACACTTAGTGGAGATACGACACTTAGGGAGGTAAAAGGTGTGCTATAGTCACGACACTCGGTGGCCAATGGAGCGGAAAATGTCCCCATAAGTGTCGTATGTCTACGACAACTCTGGACATGTCGTACCAAAAGCGGAACTTCACTTCCCGTTGGAATTAAGCGCTGAAATTTTAACATGAGTAAGGTATACATACAACCTATAATCTTATCAAATATCAAGAAAATCGGCCGCACCGTTACGAAAATATCAGCGTTTGAAATTCGTCATAGCAAAAGCTACACTGGTAGCCAGTGTAGTTCTACTGTCAGTGATCTAATTTATGCAGTGACCTCGACATTCACTGGCACGGAAGGTGGGAGGGTGCAATGGCCACCAGAGAATCATTTGCTATGACAAAATTTCAAATGCCGATGTCTTGGGGACGGTGCGATCGATTCTCTTGAAATTCGGTACGTGTATAGGATATATGTATACCTTACTAGTGTTAAAATTTCATTGCTCAATTCCCATGGGAAGTACAGGAAATCAACAGTGACGTTTTATAGAACCTAAGACAGTTCTATACTTTTCTTAACTCTGCTAAGATTGTTTGATTCAACCTACGACACTGTCTATAGCACACCGGCCATCTTTTGTCTTACAAATATGTCGTAGATCGGCTGTGCGATCTTAGGATTGCGACACTTACAAAGGTCGTGACTAAAAAACAGGGCCCTGGACTCTAACCACCCTTTCCATAGAGATCTTTGATGACTTGTCCACATACATAGGCTCTGTTGTGGGCGCTCTCTATACCTCATCCAGTACCAGTTACATTGTAAAACAAACATTGCCTTCTTCATTAGATATTAGAGCATAATTCTGATTGCATCAGGCCCCAGTATCTTTTCAGTATTATTCCATTGATACTCTCTCTCTGTTACCTACAAATATCAGTTGAGTGGAGGTATTTGTACCAAGCCAAGTTAGATACCATATTAGGCAGGCTTTTTACTGCATGTGTTTTGAGATCTCTGTATTCATTTAGACACAGTTATATTGTGGCAACTTGCTCTAATTGATATCTTGTCTCTCCATACCTCACTTTAAGGAGGGGAGGGGTACCAGACATTCTGGTATTTACAGTACCCAATTTGCATTTATTTGGACTGTAGCTCCTACTTGTCAAATCCTCCCTACATTGTAATTTTTCTTTTCAATACTATATAATCATAGTGGTTGCCACAGTGTCCCTGGGAAGTGATAATTCTTTGCTCTGATCATTGGACCAGCACCTTACCTCTAAATATTTCAATAATTAGGTATCTGACTAAAACTAAAAAGAAACTATTTTATAAATTGTATCCAAGAAATTACTGGTTTATTAATTAAATCGGTACCTGTCAGTCACATATTAATTCCTATATGAGATATTATTTCAGATATCATTGTGTTACTCCTGACCTGAATGATTAATCATTTACCAATTTATTTTGGCATGATGTGCTTCATTACATTCTACAAATAAGACATCCCCATCAGTGTCCGGATTCTTACACTGATATTGCATTTACTCTCAGTAAATTCTACATGGTTAATCTACCATATATGGTAATCTCAGTGGGCACTTGCTGTATGTATATTTTTGAAGAGTTGTTTGAATTACCTGAGGCATTTGGGAGTATACCATGGGTTTGTCAGGAAATATTGATGCCAGATTTATTAGTGTGATATGGAGATATCTATTAAGTTGTGTCCTTATTGAGTCAATGCTTCACTCTCATAAATTGTTAAGTTACAATTCAGATGTAGCTACATCTGGACTGCACTGAGGAAGCAGTGTTAAGTTGTATTGTTCTTAAAACCTGAAACTTTGATATTACTATACAAGAGAAAGAGATTCTTTGGTATTGTGCCCTATTTGACTTCGTCTCGAATACCTCCACCTAGCATACAACCCCAATATGTTTTTTTATTATCTGGTAATATAGACATATGACTGGGATGAGGATAGACATAGTCTTTAAGGAAGCTACCACTTGAATGAGCTTGAGGTATGACATCACTTTATATCATTGGTCAGTTTGGTTGTGACAACTATAGTGACAGCATCATAATCATAGGTAATAGGTAATTAGGTAATAATAAAAAGTAATACAAGTAGGTCAACTGCGCAATATGATAGGATTATGATCGTCCTGACTAAGCCATATATACCTTATGTGTTCACTGCTTACAGAATGAATCCTTAAAGAAAAAGGCTAAGATTGGGAGACGTTTTGTTAAGGATGCGCCCCGTCGCATATACTGTTTATTGTCGTGAGGGAATAAAAGTAACAGGAGTGTCTCTAAAATGCAATTAATCAAATTTCTCACTAAACCATATATAACTCATTATCAAGAAGGCGGGGGGGGGGGGGGGGGTCAAAGAAAAGGTCTAACTGAGCCTCCCCTACATTTTATCCTGAATCCTGAACAGAACTGGCAGCTTTGTGGTTATGTTGTTGCCATCTGGTATGTGTTTACACAGTGCTACGTGGGTGTATGCTTGGCTGCTAGCCTTTCGTCTGTTTATGTTAGTTTTTTGCGGATATTAAGACAACATACAGGGAATTAACATATCTTTTTTTGTTTGCATTAGATAGTAGATTTTATATCTTAACTATCCGCTTTATGGTCGAATGTGTTTTATCTCAAATTATGAGTCTTATTATATTTATTAAAGTCAATATGTATAATCGTAGGGAAAAGGTTCATCCCCAGTAATTTACCCACGAGACACATAATTACACTTTTGTATGTTACAGCGCATTTGATTCTTTTTATCGATAGCCAATCGGTTATCCAAATACGAGGTGAAACGTGGATAGTAAAGGCCCAAGCTAAAAGAGAAAAAAAGACGCCAAAAAGAATCCCAAAACAAGCGGGTACGTCGGGCGGATGTCTGTTCCGATCTAGAACACCTTTTTGTCCATTTCCCCCAAAGATTTCCCTCATATGATCCATCTCGCATGTTAAGAATATATTTGTTATTGACTACACAAAAGCTTCTTCCAGTGTTTGTGCCCCCACCGAAATATTTTATATGAAAAAAATTAAATTGCCACAAAAATACATTTCGTAGTACTTGTCATTTTTAGAACTTCATACATTTTTCGGGGTTAAATTGTCACATAGTATCATGTAGCGACACAATATGCCTTTTACCAAGAAAGCGATATGCCGTCAGCTTTTTGGCAGAGCAGACCAGTCCCTCTGCATGGGCCTGCCTTGAGCTATACTATTTGATGGTAGTCCGTTCAGAAACCTTCAGCAGCGTCGCTATTTGAGCCCCTGGAAAGTTCGGCCAGGACTATAGTCTAGCTCGATGGTATGGACAATCTCATTCACTTAAAATGTAGCCCCACAAGTCCGGGACAAAACAGATAGTAAAATATCAAAAGAACAGATCAGACGTTTTAGTTTTGTGTTGCTTTCAAGCATTTATTTGGAAAACCGATAAAACGCTGTATATATATATATGTCATAATACTGGTAATACATCGCTGACCTGGCAACCTATTTCTTTAATCCATCTTCAATTCTGCTATACAGGCAAAAATGAAGAACATTTTGCTGCTAAAATTGTTCAGAAATTGAATTACTTTGTCTGGTATTTGTGTCCATATAGAAGACAACATCTACATTGACTTTGCATAATGGAGCCTGATGATATATGTAAAACCACTGAAAATATTAAAAAGGCAGGATTTGAATTTTGATTTGCGTGAATGTAATCCTTTGCTCAACAATTCTGTTCAAATTTTATTTTGATTCAAGCCATTGTTCGTTATACACGTGATTGAAAACACACTCCTACTTTCTCTCTGGATAGACAACTGATAAACTATAGGGCAAATTGCTCTGCTGTTATGGAAGTGGCCATGTCGCCCTGATGCCAAACAGAATATACCAGGTGGGGTGCGTATACCAATGAATTAAAACTGCTGTTATCAGCTGGTGTCCCTCGAGTACAGTGGCACCATCATCATGGCTCGCACTTGAACTCGTCCAATTTTCTGGCGGATGACCGCTGAACTGGCAATCACTCTGTGCCCTAAACATTTACTGATCGTAATTTCGAAACATAATATTGCAGTAACCAAAACCAGCAAGTAAAGAAAAGCCTAAAAAGGTTTATCTTGAGCATGAGACCAAAATAGTACGACTATCTCCTGGGACCTAGTAGTGTTTCCGATCCCTTCTGTACACTATCTAAAGCTACTTACAGCGGTGCGCTATTTACATTGTTTTCTAGATCTAAATGGAAGACGTCTTTATCATATAGGTATCTGTAAGGGCCCAAGACCACAGGTAAGTATTTGATATTTTAATGCGTTATTGTGTGTACAAGTGTGCCAGAATATCTATTTAACTCCAAAATAAAACGGTTCATTATTTAATTACATTCTTCTAAAAATTCGACCCCCTATAATCAGACCATATTAACATATCAACCCATGGTTTGTAGCAGCTGGTAATGATCAATGATAGCATAAAAACCCCTAAAATTGTCTTATTTGACAGCTCATTTGATACAAGACAGGGATGCAAGTCATACTTATAAAAAAACTTGGAATAAAATCTAGAGGGGAAATATGGACAATGGCGGGACTTAGTAGTAAAACAGATCAGATAAGGAGACTTGAATTTGGAAGATTCCCAATTGTGCACCTTTCTGAACCTGTTTCAGACACTAGACTCATAGATTGTCCCGTCTCTCGGCAGTGCTGCCGGGATACGGCTGTGTGCCGCCGGGGTTCAGCCGCCGTCCGGTCGGGGTATAGCCGGATGCAGATGATTTTTAGATACTGGAGAATCAGGTGTGAAATTTTGGGGAGGTGGGAGGGGGGGGGGGGGTAAGTAAATTACATAAATACTTGCATCCCTGCTATATCAATAACCTTTTTATGACTGCATAATTCACTGAAGTAACCAATAACAAGTCTTCATGGTTAAAACAGTGGTCGTCATTCATAAACAAACTAGTATATGAACTTATCTACTCCAAAAGAAATACAGTAAAGGTTTTCTCAACTGATATTTCTTTTCATGTGGTTACAACATTGGCTGTGTATACTTGTCTGTTTATTCTTTATTTCTCCTACCAGTAATATTTTATTTCAAAAATTATCACAGAAATGCTCACGGTAAAATAGTATAACGAGAGACTAAAACAACAAAAATGTGAAGTATACAACAACATGGATCGCTAAATCCTCCATCAGTTCGTCCGTACGTGTCAAGAAACCCTCCATCTTAAATGGTGCTGATATGTTAACAAAAGGTACGCATTGACTCAATTTATGATATGGTACTCTTATAAGCAGAGTGGTACAATAGGTAAGTAGTTCTAGGCCATGATGCATGACCTGTAGTTTAAGCCTATGAGACATAGACGCGCCGTTATTCTCCGATCTTCTGATTGTCATTTTGATGAACGCATTTCACCAACCTAATTTTGTTGCTCCACCATCAGTCATAACTCACCTGTGGAATGTGACTGGCTCTGCTTGTAGGCTGCGTTCCACGGTCCACAGTCAAGCCTGCAGCGGCACCCTTTGGGATCCGTGTCGATGTCTTATAGGTTTCACACCACATGGTTCCATTAGGCACTTAAAGTTATAGATCAAAGTCGCACATTCTACCAAAAACAACACAAGTTACTATCGCGACGGCACCACATTACTGGCCAACATTCTCCCTTTTCGCCCACACAAAACTTAAGCTGTTAGGCTGTGAGATTATATACATTGAAAATATTGAAAAGAGATTATATATTGACTGGGGGCGGGCCCAGGGCTGCCTGCTTGCGTTGTGGCCCCGGATTTCCAATTTCAACCTGGACTGGGGAGTTGTGCCTGTTGCTGTCCAAGATGTCATCAGATGTTTTCTCGTTGTAGCCGGAGTCAGCGGACGTACTGATCGTGCTGATCTTCCTTTGAGCATCTTCAAGACATAAATTATTACGGTGTTTTTTTACCTCCAGTGCAGATTTACATATGATACATTTTGATGTGTTTTTCAATTTAAAAAAGTACATTTTCATATTAATGGAACGGTGACAACAAGATACTGTAAATTTTAAAGTAGAGGTTGACTTGTTATTTATTTAAAAGGAATGGTTAAGCATTTATTTTTACCTAGCACATGCATGTATCATTATGGGTTGGATTTTCTAGCGATATACAATGGAGCCGGTAATGGTATACAATTTGGAAGACTTGAAATACGCTGAATATGTTTATGTCTTGTAAATAAACCCCTGATTACAACCTTCAATAATCGTCAGAATTAGAGATACACATATACTATCTTTGAAATATTTTGTCATAGAAGGCGAAATGTTAAACGGTCATCCGTGAGTTTTATTGATCAATATAATTCTAATTATATCCTGTTTGTGTCTATAAAGCAATAGTTACTATTTCATATGTTTTCAGAATATAACATACCAAAACACTACAGTGTGATAGTACAAGACAGGATGGATAGTCATCGGTTAAGTTATATGGATGCAATTTTCTTTTGAAGGTCAAAAGTTTAACAAGTGTTATCACTATTCCCTTTATGTTAACAGACCAATATTTGTATTGTCATTTATTGTATATACATAAAGGTAGGCCTTTTAAGAGTTACAAATATTACCAAGTGCTAAGGATGTTACACTAGTGTATGCATTTTCTGGTAGTTTTAAATGAAAAGGGATTGAATATAATGAGTTGTAAATCGCTAGAGGAGCTGACCCACATCTGTAATATATAGGATGCAAGAGGGAGATGCAGCTGCCATGGCAGGATCTTGTGGTCAAGCCATATCAAAGATAAGGTCGCGCATTACCAGTGATAAACAAATAAGGCATCAACTATCAGATATTGACCAATCCGATTCTGGGTGAGAAATTCGTCGGATAGTAACTATCGCTGACAGTCCTTTCATGTATACAATTCACCCACCCGATCTAATTGCCTCAGTGAGAGCTGTCATATATTAATTGTATGTGGAATGTGCCTGCAGCCCACGGCTCAGCCTGGGCCAACCTGCGGCACCCTTTAATCACAGCTGGGTTACTGTGTGAAGTTACTATACATCGACACCGGTTATTGCATTTTAACCATTGGATCAGTGAGAAATGGCGATCGGTGTCTTTGTCTTCAGGCTATACAAGTATATGTTGAAGTGCACAACTTCATGCAACCAGATTATATTAGCAGACATGTTAGCAAGTTAATTAGATGACCTACTTTTGAAGGATTTGCAAAAGGAAATACTAACAGTGTTCATATGATAGTACTGATTTAGTTTTCTACACATGGCCATACCATTTCAAGTGTTATTCTCTATGTTTAGCACCTAAAAAACACTGCATCACAGTCTTCACCAGTCTGAAGGTCAGAATGAATCGGTAACAATCAGTGTCATTATACGCTACCTCAGACAGCGACCTGACTGTCATCAAAGGGTGACAATGTTGGCCAGTCTAGGCCAGATAAGGCCAGGCCAGACACTAGTCAGTGTTGATCATTTCCTACATGTAAGTAATGATGGACAGCGGTCAGTGAGGGTAATACAGTAAGGTCGACGAAGTGTGTACTTTAAATGAGAATGTCACTGATTGTCACTGATCTGAGAAATCCTTTGGCCAGAATGAAATCAGTGAATATCGCCACATCAATGACATAGAGGGTTTATTGTAATGTTTTAGCACGCAATGACCAACTACCAAAAACTACCTACTGTGACACCTACCCTACGGTTATGACCAGGGCCCTGTTTTTCAGTCACGACAATCGTTATGGGCGACGTGTTTTTGCTGTCAGTGTATTATAGACACGACACTATAGTGAACAAGCGATATGTCGTGAGTATAAGTGTCGCAGGGCATACAGACGTGTTTTTCAGTCACGACAATCGTGGGGTCACGTGACTGAAAATGTCGCCCAAAGTGTCGTCTGTTCATGACACCTATGGACATGTCGTACAGAATGCGCAACTCCACTTCCCGTTCGAATTAAGCAATGAAAACACGGGTAAGGTATACGAATAACCTATAATCGTCCCAAATATGAAGAAAATCGGCTGCACCGTTTCGAAGTTATCAGCGTTTAAATTTCGTCATAGCAATCGTTTGCTCTGGTGGCCAGTGTATTTTCCTGAGGCCTCCGCTAATTTATGCAGCGCCATTGAAATTGACTGCCATCGGGAGGTGGGAGGGTGACTGGCCACCAGAGCAGATGATTGCTATGACGAAATACAAACACCGATAACTTCGGAACAGTGCAGTCGATTTTCTTCATATATGGTACGATTGTAAGTCATATGTATCCCTTACTCGTGTTAATATTTCATAGCTAAATTCCGTCGGGAAGTGGAGAAATCCTCTATAAACGCACAGTGATGTGTTATAGAGCCTAAGACAGTTCTATACTTGTCGTTACGGCCGACACTTTTAGCGGCGATCGTCAGTGGCGCACTACGATCATGTCTTTAGAACAGCGGCCATCTTGTGTCTTCCAAATTGTCGTGGAATCGCGGGACGATCGTAGGGTATCGTGGGCCGACGATGTCGTGACTGAAAAACAGGGCCCAGGTCTCTCTTTCTACACTGCGGACACACTCAATGGACATTTATAACGATGATATAGAAACTCTACTGTATCTGTTATTTATCAAATCTACACCATTGGATACACATGGAATCATCTTCACTCCGAGGTGTATTGATTGAAATGAGACGTTGTTCTCTATTAATGTCAGGTACTTAAGACCTGGCACGCCTCATTTGCAACAATAACGCCCCCTCCCCCTCTGAAAAACTAGGGTTAAGTTTAAAAGCTGTACTTTTATTGCGACAGACTATATGTAATGAGTGCTGATTGGTGTTTAGTATATCTGCATACAAGCAACCATCTAGTTGTGGCGTTCCAACAGGTAACAGTCGGAAATGATCCCCTATAGTCCGGTACATCCCAGGAAAATAATATGCAAGTCATACATCATCCAAGCTGAACGACTAACGACTAACGACTATTCCGAAGCTTAGAGTATATCACTTGAGAAACAGTCGTATATTCTACATTCAGTGAGTTCCAAATACACGATGCATGTGTTCCAATACATTACGGATATCTAAAATTTCAAGATTTTCAATAATGATGCATGTAACTCCACAATGTGTACAAGTCAGCCGCATCTGACCATTCCCCGACTGGACCCCAGCCAAACCCCGGCCACACAAGGCCATCGACAGGCTGGCCGAAAGGTGCCCCGCTTTGATTTTCAGAAAGTGAGTCTTTCTATAACTGGATCATGTATATACATGTACCGCCTACAGCTCTGAACATGTGACACTGTCTAGATATTTTTCCTTATAGGATGCATATCTGATTTTTCCATAAAATGACTTTCATCCCCGTCAAATAATTTTAAGGTGCCTTCCTTCTTGCCAGTGGTAATGTATGGTGATTAATAACAGCCAGGCGGGCTGATGTAGTGTTTTATACGTGTGGGTGAATGTCTTACACTGAGTGGTCTGCTGCATGTATTTCGGACCTTGCTCTTCGAACTCGGTACCTCTAAATACACCAAAACATCTCTGAACAGATTCCGTTCAGGAACCTTAGCCTAGACTATATATATTAAGTGCAAATAAAAAATAAAGGAATGTTGCATTCCGATAGACCCCACCTGAAAGAATCATCAATGATTTGAAATCTGTATGGAGAGTAAGACAAAAGCCTTCAAGAAATAGAAGAAATATAGATCGTGGTATTATGTTTGGAGAGTGCAGTTCCGACCACCGTTATCATACTCACCATTTTTCCCGGGGAATAAATCATCAAAACAGCAAACTGTAAAAGGTTTATACATATCATGTTTTTTTGTATGAGAAAAAAAGAGGAATAAATACATGGTATTTTGTCTATGCACTGGATGAAATAGACATAACAAAGCCAAAAAGGAGAAACTCCACTTGAGAACAAACAAATTTAGGCTAAGAAATTCAAGACCATCTGTTAAGACCATCCACGTCAATTTTCGTTATAGCAAAATTGGAGATGAATAGGAAACATCAATAGAAAAAATAGCACGTTTGAAATTGCGTCAAATATAAAGCGCGTGGTATGATAACCCATGAGCATATTGTTTGTAAACTGTAACTCGTATTTTGGAGTTTCCCGCGCTCCCGTGCACGGACGCTACACTCACTTTTGTCGTCTACCGCGTCCATCGTCAGTTCCCGCTTAGGAAACTTTCCATCGATGACGTCATCGATCTCTTGGTTGACCTCCTTCATGAGTTGTTCTGGTGACGCCGCCGACTTGTCGTGTCCGTTCAGCCACCACGTCCTCATGTCACCTTTACCCTGGAGAAGTATGATAAATAGCATCTAATTCCTAGTATGCAAGGGAGCGGGGTTTAAACAATTTTTTTTAAATCTTAGCCTGGTATAAACGTCAATAGACTTAGCATTATGAACTCATACTCAACAGACTTGCGAGTATGGTAACTCATACTCAATGGGCGATAAACAGATAAATATTTGCAGGCTATGGTAAAATAAGAAACCTATTTGTGTTTGGTCCGAGTCCCCGTTCATAATCCCGTTTGGAGCGCTTCGAAATATTCACTCGGCTATCGTTACGTTCATATTACTGCACACCCCAAACATGATGGCAAATGGGGACACAGACCAAACACTCATCCATTTCTTTCTGAGACCCAATCTGTTAAAGTCAGAGTCATATTTAGCCCTTTCCTGCAGGCACCTTCAGTCCAGAAACACCAAAGCCACGCCATACACGATTTTAGTATTTTACCATGGATATGGTGTGCATCGGAGACGCATTCGGCCAGGAAAATATCTGGTATTTTTACGTTATGTGGCAAAACGGTGCGTATTTACAGTATATATGCGGCATGGGTGTATAATAAGACAAGATTTGTCATTTCATAACCAACTTAGTGTGTTCTATGGAATATTCATCATTTTCATTCAATTTCAACGGTCAGTTTCCGCTGGGACATACCTTGACAGGGATTGTACCCCGAAGGTCGAACTTGAAACCTCCGATCTGTTCCAGAAAGTTGTGTGTCGGGTCGCTGATGTGGATTTTGTATGCTGGAAATAGAATTAGGAATCTTTTGTTTCACTCTCTCATGAACCGAAAAATGTATAATGCAGAGCATCACAAGGGAGGGTTGTAAGATTGGTTAGTGTTTGTTTTAAAATTGTCCTTTGAAAGACCGCTGAATGGGGTCTCTTCAAGGAACTGCTTTGTCTTTTCAACACATAGCTTCTTGATAATTTTTTTGTCTTTATCAATCAATCCCATTAGAAAGCTTCCATACGGGAGATAGAGGATATATACCTTCGCCGTTGGACTCCATCCTCGAGGCAGTGTTGACCGTGTCGCCAAAGAGACAGTACCTGGGCATCTTCAGACCGACCACGCCAGCACATGCAGGACCTGTAGATGTTAAAATAATGCCTATTTAGCTTTTCAATTCCATATATTTACAGTTATTAACAAAGCCTGAAGACATCGCACCCAAAGGACGTTGTAATTAGCGATTTGAGACCCTGCCCACCCAAATGACCCTCCAAACTCACTATCAAAATTGGCTGTATGATTGTTCTGAATTTCGGAATTCCGTGGGAAAAGGGAGTCAGTTTTGATAGGTTTTTAAAGGAAGGAATCCACATGATTGTAAAGAATTGGTTGTCTTGTGTTCTATTTCTAATTTGATAAGCAGAATTTTGGGAAACGACCGAGTATGATTCCAAATCCTTTTCCCAATCAATCACTATATCTACTAATCATTGCACATTTTGAAGAAAAAGTTAACTAGTTTCTGAATGTTACGGGAACTAGATTTATGTTGTAGCAGTTAAAAAATACCCACCTGAATGAAGGCCAACTCTGATCTTCATTGGCTCATCAGGCAAGTGAGGGATGACGAACACCTTAGACGCCTCCACCAAGTCGATCGACATACACGCCACCTGGTGTGCATGGCGAATACCATTCCGCGTGGGGATACCGGATACGACCATGTCTGCAGGGTCAAACAAAATCAGTATCTGTAGTATTGTAATCTAGACTGTGGAGACTAATATGGGGACTAATATCAATTTATACCCCAACACTCCAAATGCTCGAGGTGCAAAAGTGGGTATTTGGGGGGTTGGATTATGGTCTTGGGGTTGGGGTTGGGGATATTGTTGTTTTGTTGGTGTTGCAAACAAAAGTGGGATCTGGTCAGTTATGAAATTTGAAATTTCGTTTATCTCATTTATAGGTTAACAAGTTTTTTTCACCGCCATAACCTAGTTTTAACCAAATTACATAATGGATATGCAATGCAAAAGTCCTTTGACCATTAAGGCAAAAAATCATTGAGAAACTGATAATGAAAAAATAGGCTTAGACGAATACCACAAGTTAGACATACCAAACATGCCATAGCGTTCATGTACTAATCTACGCCTGTCTTCATGTGCAGTAAACAGTGCTCAAACACTTGTGTCTGAACCAAGAAGCTCTATGTCAAGCAGCCATATTAACAAGGGTTTGACAAAAGGTCGAGGAGATATAGGTTGAGTAACGGACTGTTGGAGTTTTTAACGCCTTAGGTAGGGAATTCCCGGAAGCTACAACATAATTGTTGCATTTAACCCTCGATTTTGGCCCTGCCCTTTTTTGATAATCGGTAGGCCTTCTGCATTTCCATCGTTTTATTAAATTTATTGGCCTAATGACTAAAAGCAGAGGACATTTGTCCACACGTAAACGTTTGCATCCAACTAAGTGTAATATAAACAAGGTCATATTCATTTCCAAATTCAGTAGTGCAATAGACCCATCATGCTCTAACCCATCATGGTAACCCAAACCTGGATAAAAGTTCTGAAGTGAAAATAGGACACAGGTATTACGTGAAAATGAACAGGGATCTCCATAGGTGAGAAACAAAGGAGCCCCTTTTCGGCAAACACGTGTACTACATACATGCATCACCGATGGTTTCCACCTTGTAGACATCGTAAGAGTCGATGATGGAGTCGAAGGTGGTGTAGAGTTTGTTGAGAAGCCCGACGACCTGGTAGGGTGAGGACTTGCCCGAGATGGCAGTGAAGCCCACGATGTCGGAGAAGTAGATTGTACACATGTCAAACCACTCGGCATCGATCTGTTTACCCATGCGCAGATCGTCCGCCACCTTGCGTGGCATCATACCTAACGGGAAGGAAGACATTCATTTAGGAACGAGGATGGGCAGTAAAATGGAGTTATTATGTAAAGACATAAACTCATACAGCATGTTTTAATGCTGAGTATTTCTAATGCGTTTGACATTAGATGATGGCTGTGTTAACTGATGAGGTTATAGACTAGGGAATAGTTGTTGTGTTAATCTCTGTAGCTATCGATCACCAGTGAGGACGAATTTCTGCTGTAAGATGAGAAACCAGTGCATATATACCAGAGTAAGTTATGTTGTATGTTATATGACAGTATATGTATTGCATGGAAGAGCAATTATATATGAATTGAATGCAATAAAAGCTTTTAAAAAAAAAGGTCTTAACCATTGGGAAGCTGTTGTTACTCACTGTAGAGAAGACGATCCGTTTTCTGTTTTTCAAGAATGAGGTCTTGTGTTCGTTCTCCCACCAAGGACTCCAGATGTTTTGAATATTTCTCCATCTGAGAAACAACAGAATCATACCGTTCTCAATATGATTTTAGATATTTTTGATTTAAAAAAGTAAACGCATACACGATACGGATATCAGGAGCTAAAAGTATTTCCACTTTCATTGGAAGAAGGCAGTACGCATAAAGCCCCCTCATAAAGTATTCAAGACTCTGAACCAAATCTGTCTATAGAACCCCCATCGGCAGTTTGGAAGAGGGGGTTCAAGTTCTTAGACAGTACCGCAGATGATTTCACTGCCACTCGCCTAGCTCAGAGATGCTGTGCTGCATGTAAGCTCACGAGTCATGAAAAAAAACTACTGAAAGACTGCAGTTTTGTAGACTTTTGAGAAACCTACGAAATTCACAGGATGGGTTCTTGCACCACTCACTACAGGAATCGTACACGGGATAGCAGATGAATCTCGTGTACAAAGCTATAGCAGCTTTTCATCTACTCCCACTAAACTACTTCTGCAACAGAACGGAGCACATAACTACGCTCAATGATAAAATACAATATAAAGTAAAAAGTGAATACAGCGACCAGTCACAATGCTTTCTCACCAGCTGCATCATCATGTCCACGGGGCTCTGCTGGCTGGGGTTGATCCTCGCCAACGTACGCTTGACATGCTGGAAGTCTGGTCGCTTATGAGGGTCTTTGGCATAGCACTGATCTACCAGCTGTGGAAAAGACAATCCAAAATGAGCAATCGAATAGTCACTATTAGTGAAAGGGGACAAGCTTACTTAAGGTTCATTAGAAGCTCATTTTCTATATAACTTGTTAAATGCACAATGTTCAAATCAGATTATAACTACTTCAAGAAACGATGACAGCATGTTTCCTTACAGCATTAGGCCTACTTTCTAGGGTTGGTTGGTTTGATTTAAAGTCCAGTTAACCATTACAGGTTCTTACCATACTTTCTCAAGGTTCTTTTACATGACAAGGGAGGTGATCGAATCTATGTCATGAATTTAGGTAGAAATCTCATCCCTACACATTTACCGAGGTGAGAATTCTTTTACTTCGCACACACTTTCTAGGATAATCTATCACTCATACATAAGACTTTTTCAGTATAATAAAAAATATATAAACAGCAACAAAAGCTACCTATATTCCCATTCATCTTCCATTGTATGAATTCTAAAGAAATTATAGCAAATAGTATACTCTCAATGTGCAATGTCCATGGTAATATTAGGCTATCCAAACGCTGTTTTATTCTTAGCTACCAACCACGGGCGCCATCTGGCGTAACACAATAAATACCACGATATGACATAGCATCTCAGTGATCAATATCTATGCCTTTTTTATATGAATGTGAATAGTACGACAATGACATACCGATCTGTATTCGTTAGGACACGGGCAGCGGTTCTCCTCTGATTCAGTCTCATCGTTCTCAAAGCTTGGTAGTTCTGGTCTCCATTCATCGTCCACCTCATCTGGGTCTTCATCCTGCCACGTGGGAAACACGTTCGATACATTCTTAAACGAGCTGATCATTACTCATGTACTGAAAGCAAACAGCTCATTGATGGTGCAGCCCTCTCATTACTTCGCTCCGGCTCTGAATTAACACCCGATTCTAAAGTGAAATTTCTTACTCCCGGTCGTTTATAGCTGCTGAGGAAGACAAAATACCTCTGATTGGAAGTTGTGTAAAAACACCTACTGAATTGCGAACTATGCTCTGTACTCATCGATCGGAGACACATGAGAATACATTTACAAAATACATTTACACTGAGCCCATTATAGCGCGTATACCTTACATTGTGTACCTATAACCTGGTACCAGTAGATTAGACCTCAACGTCTGTCTGGAGCGTGTAAACAGCCTGGTTCTATATATCTACGCCCATGGCACGCAACAACTGATGTCGTCTAGACATCGCAGTCAGGTAAAAGATTCATTAGTTACAGTGAACCTCTACATTCAGGTGATATATAGGAAAATGCATTGAGATTATCAGTATTCCGGTCCCTACCTTATAGGTAAATTAGGTTTATCAAACAAGCTTTCCGATCTCGTTTTATAGTAAAGATTTAGTAAACAATCCAGTTCATTCGAGAAAAAAAAAGACAGAAATGCGATACAAACTTCCACCTTACTAACTTAAACCAGTTTTCCTTAATTAGTAGAAACCGAACGAGAGTTAGACTTGACAATGTTTATGCCACGATTGGCAGGTCGTGTATTATAGAGAAACAGGCTTACTGTCTCCGTACGGATAAAATACGCGGTAAAATCGGCGATCAGATGAACCGATGCCGGAGGCAGAGGTTCATCTGATCACCGATTTTACCAAGTAGTTTATCCGTACGGAGACAGTCAGCCTGTTTTTCTATTATCATATACCTTAAAATATCGAATTTTTAACTTTGCTACTGGGGGAATATTTGGATTTCGCCGCCGTAAATGCCCCGTACGCCACATACATACCCCGTACGTCACCTAGGTGTCTTACGGGTATAAATACGACATGGGTAGGAGCGGGCAGTATGTGTAGGATATACTACCACAGGTATATAATAATATTACATACCTATAGCCGAACGTCAGTGAAATACTACCCGCTCATGGGGGTGTAGTATATCGCGACTACGGCCCACTACACTGCGCTTTGTCGCACTGCACGATTCTAACGTGTATGTAACTAACTCGCCACACCGCGCTAGGCGTGCGTATTCGACGTCATCGCGACCAAAAACAACATGTCTGAGGACGTCGAATCGCGACTTGAAACTCGCGATACACGCCCCCCGTTACGACTCCAAGTGCATACTGACCAAATATCGAAGTAGCTAACGATTTGGATCCACCAGACACCGTTTAAACTGCTCAAATATGCGAAATTCATCGATAATAACAACACGATCCGCAGCGGGGGACGCACAGACACGCTTACGCTGGTTCCCGGTTTGTCCGCCTCCACACACGCCTAACCCTCTCCAATCGTATCTTCTGCTAACCGCACTCGTACCAAATAGCGGCCAAACATCCGCTGGGCGAGTTGCAGCCTATCGCGCATGCGTGATTCACAGATCCTGCGCTTCTTCCGGTTTGTAGCAGACAGTGTCAACATGCAGCGGTTGTGACTTAGGAACTCGATAAATGGCGTGTTTCTGATCGAATTAAGGTATGTAATAATAAGAAAACGTCCAGACTGTGGCCAGAACTATGTCTTAGTTCTCGGTCACCTATCGCCGACGTTCGCCCCTTCGCCTACGGCGTCGGGGCGAATGTCAGCGATAGGTGACCTCGAACTAAGACATAGTTCGGCCACAGTTAGGGCGTTTTCTCCTATTACTACACGAGGCGTAGCCGAGTATAGTGAGGAGCAAACCTGACCAGAGTGGCATAGACACTGACAAGTCTAACTTGAGTTCGGTTTCGTATTTATCCTATCCCGCCTATGCTTTTGTATTACTAAAAAGATAAATATTGACTCAACGACCAACAGAACTTTTTTCATAGTAGCTGACATACTGCTCTCTGATTGGTCAATATTGTTATTACTCTAGTGGCATAAAAAACACTTTATGTCACGCCCTGCCACATAAAATCTGCCTATGTTAAGTCTATGGCGGTTTTTTATTAGGGGTAGGATAATACTTACGCCGTAGGGTTCGTTCCGTGTGGCGATCTCAATGAGGATGATGGCGAAGGCGTAGACGTCGGCGGCGGGCGCGGGGCGTGTGTAGGCGGCAGACAAGGTCTCCGGGGCCTTGTAGACCTTTGTCCGTTTTTCAGCCATCTGCTTCTCTAGCATGCCAGCCATGTAGTCCTCGTAGTCAGGGTCGGTGGGTGACCACTCCTCCTCCCGGTAGTCAAACAAACCATAGTCTACAATAAAAGGTTGCATTGCATTAGGGAGCCAATTTTCTTTTTTTTTTAAAGTGACCCCACCCCATCCCTTCTGTATTGTATTTAATATATCAAAATATTAATAGTTTTGATTTCTAAAATTCTAATTTTACCAGTAGGGGGTGACCTTCTATATAGAACATCAACTGGGATGATACTAGTCATCAGAGCTGTCCCTGAGAGGAGTCTTGGGACTGGGACTGGAAATGTTGCCAGGATGAGATATTGAGTTGTGAAATGACCCTGTAATGGTTTAGTCCTATGTACATTTTATGTATAGTCCTGTCCTGTTGATAATGTCATGTTTTTTGACAGTTTGTCTGGCGTTATTTGTCATTTGTGGTTGGAAAAAGACGGGCTGTGATTATTTTTGTGCTCAATGTGTTGGTAAGACTGGGGGTCTTTTGATCGATATGCAGAGTTTTGTATTTACGGAATGAATATTTCAGTGATGTAACATGATTGGGTCCTTGTGTCAATGTCCTAAGCTTGATTTGAAATGCCAGATTAGATCTGATGCGGTATTTCAAACGTTTTGTATGGATATCATGGGTGGAATAGACAGGGGGCGGGGAAGAACTTATTGGAGTTAAAGGTAATATTGAGAGATTTTATGAGACATGCTGTCTATTGTTTCTTTTTGGTAGATTTTCTTTTTAATTCAATTCTTTAACCTCTTGGTAGACATCAGTCAATAACATTCTTGAAATTTAGAAAGGATCGCAAAAGCATTGCGAGAAACCGAATCGAATGAATTTTTCATACAAATTACACAATCATGTCAATCAGGTCCATCGGATAAACATAATATATTCTTTTAAAGATGAGATGAAGCAATGTAGCTCTGTTAATGAATCCTAAATAAACAACATATAGACTCCGCCCACACAGCGAGTGAGCAGTGCAGACCACTTACCAGAACAAATACTGACATTGGAATGATCATTCCACCTGGGTAAGTATAAAATCAAACATGAAAAGAAATTCCTTCTTCGATCGAATTTACTTATCCATTTATGTTTTAGAAGTAAAGAGGTGTCCATTGATACGGAGCATTGGTGAAATTAATAGTAGAGTAAATCATGAATGTGTTTCTTTATCAACTACATGGCTTTAATAACTGTTGACCAAACTTTAAAGAGCGCCAGGATTTCACGATGGCGTTTATTTGCGATGTGAGAACCAAGCGGGTATAATGGTATTTCGTGACAGGTCACAGCATATGGAAGGAATGTTACTCACTTAAATAGATAACGTCCCTTAAGTGCTACAAACTAATAATCTCCAAAATACTATCCTACGATCATGATGTAAGTATCGAATACGCAAGGCTTTAACATAGAAGCTACTGGTTTTTACATGCTTAAAGTTGAACACTTGTATTTGAGATGTTTTTTTATAATAATTTCCTAAATACTGTATAGAACACCAAGTCATCTATACAACTAGTAAGACACCAATTGACTTGCCGATGTTCTATATCTGATTCGTCAAAATTCCCTCTGATGAATTTGTGGTGACATCTTTTTTATGTTAACACTTCATCGACCAAATTTTATTGTACTATCGGTAGCCGTCAGTTATTGCTCATATGTGGGATATGACCAACTCTACTTGTCACCTGGCCTGGCTAATCCGATGATGGCACCCTTTGATCAGAGTCAGGTTGCTGTATGGTAGTATCGTATATCAACAGCAATTGTTACAGATTCCTACAGATATATTAGATCGGAGAATCGGGGATGAGTCTCAATGAAATACACTTTAAAACCTACCTGTGATCTTGACTGTCCAACGATCGTCGACGATGCAGTTGTTAGACTTGAGATGGCCATGGAGAACACCCAGCGAGTGCAAATAGGTCATACCTTTGGCAATGTCCCCAGCGAAGGAGAATCTGTAAAAACCAAGACGATGGTTACCTATCGACTTCGGCTACAGTGAATGGAAATTGGGAAGTAAAGCGAACTTTAAGAAAAGCATTTAGCGGGAAGGTAATAATTGAGCATACAATGGGATATTCGAATGGATGTATTCATTGATATGAAGTTACAAATATCAAAAGTCATCATCACAATTAATAAATAAGATATGACGATAACTCCGATCTGATAGTAAAGGGTGTCTGCCATTGGGTAGCAAGGGATCTGACGCTGTCAGGTCTCTGCCAAACATGCCGATAATAGATAGACCAGTGACCGATGTCGGACGGCGGCCGTGTTGGCTACTTTTGCAAGTCCCCGACAAAGGCTCATTTATTAGGGTTTATAGAATGTTGCCCATCACACCATCATGCGGCGGCCACCAATTAAGAGCGTGTGGCGTTAATCCACTGCAATGATTGTGGAGGGTTGTTGGAAGATTGGCTGGGACTTCCAATATTCTGGTTATTAAACCTTGATTTGATAGAAATCTGACCCACCTGAATCCCCAGTTGAGGGGCACATCATCATTCTGCAGAATATCGGGTAGGCCTCCCTTGGGGCAGTACTCCATCGCAATACACACCTCTGGCACTATAACGGAGCCACCGACAAACTTGGCTACATTAGGGTGGTCGATCGACCTGTTAGAATACGGTAAAACGATCAACAATATTAACACAGAATGAAGTTATGATTATGACGCAACGACCGGCGGCAATTGGACAATTGTTTGTCATATGTATGGTGTGGGATAGTCATATCAACATAGATTTTAAGAATCAATGAAAATAAAGAGAGCGGTGCTCATATGAAACAAATAGAAATCACTGTAGACACATTATTAGTTCATGGTAGCAGGCCCGGTAACCTGAGAAATGGTAATTGAAAACTTGTTAAATGGATGGGTGGGGAAATTCAAACAAGACACAAGGTGGTGACGTCACTGCCACGATGAGGTGGTATTCCGTATTCGTTGGGTTGACTCCAAATGATCGTTGTGTGCTGCCGGCTGCGCGATAAATTAAACTTATTTACTCGTCATGATTTGATATCTTATAAATAACTTCGAATCTAATATTGAATTTTTTTCGCTAAACCCGCAGGTAACTAATTTCATTAGCATCTTGGCGGGAAACGTAATTCAGATGCCATCTTGAACCTGACATGAACCTGAATGTGTCAATTATTTACAACCCTTTTCTTTTGATATTGCGTATAAACTGTCCCAATTTGTCCTGTAATTTATCATGAACTCCATTTTATGTCAAAACGTCTTATGAACAAATATCTCAGTGTTTTCCTACAACCTTGCTAGGGAGTGATTATCTACGTAACCTGAACAACGAAACACTGCCATATATTTCAATGTTTCAGAAGTTGGCATCTTTGTTGGTGCCTCAGAAGTCCTCTGATTTAAAAGGACACGCACCGTCCGACCTAAAACGTAATATGAAGGTAATCGAATAATTACACTTCACGTCCCTCTTATGTTGGCATTCTTCTTAACTCGTCCCTGAACCCTTTTGAATCAACGTCTACAGTAAACGTGCGACTATTTCTGGTCTGGGGAAGTGTGTTTAGACCACAGTTTGTTAGCTCTGTAGGCCTTCTGTAATACTAAGCCCTCTTAGCCCCTTACTGGTGGCGACGCCCTTCCAGTACCACATTGCCTTATACGGTGGCTCGTTTAGACCTTTGCTTGCGGAAAACGAACCTACGCCCAAAATGTGTATACGTCAGGGGCTTCAGCACTGAGCAGTAAACAGCAGAGGGAAAACAAACAGCAGAGGGAAAAGTAGGACTAAAAGGAAGAGGGCAATGCAAAACGAGATGGCAGAAAACTGATACATTGGTGTACGATTGACACAGGTATGGAAAATATCACTCCTGGCGAAGCGTTCTGAAACTGTTGATTGATAAAGCCACCCATAAACCGTATCGCGAGGATGTTAAATTGTACTTAATTCTAACTCATGGAAATATAACTCCGGAGGAGATTAAACGAGAGAAGCCGTGCATGGAAGAGAAATAACATCCTCACGAAAACTAGAAAGAAAAGCTCATTATTTACGCAGTATAACTTGGATAAGACATAACGGAAATATGAACATAATGCAATAATGCATAAGGCAATGCTGACCTTCGAGAAGGCCATCAGTTTTTTGTCGAACTCATTGAACAAAGCCAATAGCACTATTGGCCTTTAAAGGCTACACCAACGGATGGACATTTTCAATACTGATTCCAAAATAAAGCTTTGTCGTACTCATACACTGAGAAGGTAAATACTAATAATTAGATTTTCCTGAGAGGGAAATAAAACAGGGTAAGGATCCCATTCCGGGGTAAGCTCTATCACTATTGAGAGGATCTCGTATCTCACTTGATGAAATCATTAGGAACTATATACCAGAAATCGTATCAAAATACAGCAAGATTCACTTCCAACCCCAGGCAGGAGTATGTTATCCACACACCAGTAGCATAAATATGATACAAAATATAGCAGCCTTAAGACACAGGGTAATGTCATCTATATACAAAAAAGGAAGCGACGCAACCACTCCTCAAGGTCACACCAACCAGAAGGGGACTACCACTTTTCTAGCAGAATCTATTGTAGTGAATGGAACTACTTTTCTCTGGCCTCGATGATAAATCACATATTGGAACAGCATCTAGAATTACATTCAGGTAACAAATCTTGAGCCCATTGAAATACAAAACATGAATATCTTATGGATGGAAAAAGAGGAGAGTTTAGAAGCTGAATGACAGATATAAAGAACATGGTATATTGGGAGTTACCCCGACATGTCAAAAACACACTCATTCATTTGTCTTTTTCTGAGCAAAATGGAAGAGTAACTGACAACCTCTGCTGAAGAGGTATTCAGGTGTGCCTCCTATTGAAAACCTTAGGTCATGAAGGAACCTGTCAAATTCAGAGTGCATATTCCTCATCCTCCTCATAAGACTCGCTTTCTTCTATTGTAGATGACATGGGTTTATACTTTGAAATATAGAAAAAGTATCAATGTCAAATCATGAAGCATTATCTAATGTAAAACAAGTGACTAACATGTGAATAGCAGCCCTGGCTCTGACAAGTTAGTTTGATCTAATGGAGATCTAGTTCCCTACACACAATAGGAGTAGCTGAAATAATATAAACGTAAATTCAGTTATGTTAAATACATCCCCTGAATCCTGAAAGTCACGGAATATCAGTCATATACATTGTACGTTATCATTATAGTCATATACAGTGTATGATATCATTATGTCTTATATCCATCTGTAAAAAATATATACCATTCAATCTGATTAAAACCAATCATTTCGTGAGAAATCATTAGTAAGCCATGAGACCATGAGAAAAAGCTTAAATTCGTGTCTCCCATTGCAAATCTGTGGATTTACAATAGGTTACAGCAGTAGACACTGACACCAACGTGTCCAACCGCTAATGAGAAGACATCCCCCGTTAAAACGTCCTGAATGATGACTGTTTGCATAGCATAGCGATCCCTAAATGAATCTACACTTGTAATCATTAAATCTTGAAATAGACGGAATAAGCGGCAACAATTTAAATGACACATACCTGACCGTTTTAATCTCTGCTCTGAGAGCTTTAGTAAGCACGAAGTTGACTTTCTTAATGTCCGTTATGGCAAGCGTCTTCCCATTGCTGAAGAAAATACAAGGCAATATATATCATGCACGCATAACAGTTTTGTAAGGGCAAGGATGTCAGTTTGGGTCAGAAAATATTTTCATGTGAAATTTATTGCTTTTTAGAGACACTGAAAACACTAGGAAACCATATTGGTATTTACCACGGAGTATGGGTAAGGATTGTTGGCGAGGTTCATATGTTTGTTTTATTGGAATGAATGAAGCTTGATTAATGCTAATCCATTCATCAACTAATCATTGATGTATGATCAATTGATTCCGTTTTACTACGTAGGCCTAAATAATCCCCAATGGTCTTTACTCCACATCAAGAAATGTAACGAAATATTCAAAAACTAATTCATTTGCTTAGTAAACCACGATCGGTCTATAAACACTAATGATTCAGTTGCTCTCATGTACTGTGACAGATGTAAATGTACTTACTGAACCCCCGTCTTGCAGAAGACCTGCTTGTTTGCAGCTTGTTGGGCAAGCGCGTTACCGCCGAACATGTCTTTACTGTTGGTGCTATCTTTGATGGAAACGGCGCTACCCATGAAGCCACGCACCGTGTTGTCTGCAAGAAATACAGAGATAATTCACAGATCATCGCACACAGCCATATCGTAAATATTCACATTATACGGCACATAGATATACTCAAATGGTTGCCGCAATTGGCTGCTGGTGCCGAACATGTGCCCCCCCCCCCCCCCCCCCCCCGCCAAGGGGTTTCGCTGTGAATTATCTATGAATAGAATATCACTGATGTCGGCCCCCAACTGGTGGCGCCATCTCAAAGGTCGCACTAGAATTACACGTGGTACCGCCAACGGATTGCGGGGGAAACAGGGTAGGCTATGTACCGTATACCGCTGTGTGATAACTATATAACATTGACATAGCTGAATATTCTCAATCTGACGAATTTTTCGAATTCGTCAGAATCGGTGACATTCTTTTCAATGCACGCACTTCACCATCCTGGTTTCACTGCACCCATTGGACATCGGCCATTGCTCCCATGTGGGATATAACCCTTATCCTGCAGTCCGGTCTCGCCTGGCTAGCGGAAGCCCCCTATGACCAAATTTAGGTCGGTGGGTGAAGATACAGTCCTCATTGAAAACAGACTAGACGACTTATTCCAGTTAGATGATTGGAAAAAAATGGGGGTTAAATTGTCGATTATCAGAGGATCTATGCTTACAATAAATGGCCCCTTTTGTCGGCGACACGATATAATGCGACTGATGTCCAGCTATCTTGTCTAATCTACTCCTATAATGGGAAATCCTATCAGTCTCCATCCATTACATGCTGGTGACACCACTTTTTAAGACATGTTTGAGAAATGGTGAGGCTGTGTCGTCGCGTTGTCGTTTGTACTGCCCATTTAATGGCGGAATGCAACTCAACGCAAATAATGGAGTACAGGCAGTTGTGGTCTACAATATCTTCCAAAAACGTCTTGTTTTCACATTAGTTTAACATTCACCCTGTATTTCGCGACAAATTCCTAACATAATGCACTCTAAAGTTGATACCAAATTGCGCGAGTCAAATAGCTCGGTAAGAAAATCGTTCTTGTGACTAGATTAGATATATGACTGCATTAGAAAGCTTTCTATACGATGTTATAATGTGGTACGTTTGATTTGTTCATTTAGGAGTGGCCGTTAGAAGATGTCAACATGCTTACCAGCTTTGATCTCTTTGTAAGGTATAATCCAGCTTTCATCCCAAAGCAATTTCCTCTGCTTCCATTGGAAATACTGCAAATCGAATTGGCGCATGAGTTAAAACATGACTTGATATAGGTGAATATTATTGCATATAATAGTATGTAGATATATAGTATGTGATAGTAATATGCAACATACAGGAAAGTAGTGAACAATAGTCAAATGAGTGTGGTTTTGGCCATATCGGAAAGAATTTACGAGGCCGCACATATCGTAATAGTGGTTCGCCAATAAAATCTAGCCAGCAGTCCACTAAACCAGTCATTATTGTGATTTAATTCACCAGATTGGGGGAGGGGGTATAGTACTGGTCACGTAATGAACGTTCGGTAGGTGCACACTCACCCCGAACACGCCCCCGACGATGCCGACAATAAACACGGCGACGAGAGCGATGAGAACTAGGGCGTAGACCGGCAGAGCACAGGCGCCGCAGTCAGCTGGGCACGTGCTGCACGACTCTCCCTCTGTATCCTCACATTTTGAATCTCCACAAACTGAAATGAGGTAAGACAAAAACAAACGCAGTTGTTCATCATACTTAAACAATAACGCCAGGGTCTCTTACTCCTACGATAAAGGGTACGGTTGAACACATGTGAGTTCTAGAAGAAAATGAAAATAAACACCATCTTTTTGAAGATTATGTTGAAGAGTATTTTTGGGGTATGATATTACCCCTATTTCGGTTGGCAGACGTTCATAACCCGCGGCCGGCAATCAATTTCAGCACCTGGCGACTGGCAGGCGATGTGGAGGTAGCTGCCAATGTGTTCCACAGGTCAGGTCGTCGCCTGATCTTCTGGCAAACCCTGTACGGTTGGTGTACACCAATTTCGACTAGCTGGTGGATCACACCTTTTAATGGGAAACGCAAAGGACAAAACCAAAGCACCTGTAACAAGGAAGAAGGCTGTCATAAAGTCCCTGGCCTTTACAGACCTCAGATTGAAGCAACTTGTGAGACAATTTAACCGCCTGGAGGCCACCATTACCAGCCTCACGAGCAACTCCATTAAACAGGTCAGCCAAAACAACACCGACCCTGACGCGATCAAACCTGCAGATACAATGGCCAAGAATATACCATAGTTTCCTCTCAGATTCAAAGAGGAAAAGATCTTTCCACCCACCCTCTCGAACATCACAAACTCTATGAACATAGGTTAATTTAACCTCGTACTGATTCTGTAGAACTTACGCCATACTCTTAATCACTTTAATTGGTTGTAATAGTTTGATGGTTTACTTCTCAGGGCACCTACCCTATTTACCTGCTGGTAGATAAAATTTCCAAGTTACAGAAACTACAAGTTGTTTCCAATCATTGATGTCTGATTGTGCGACACATAAACATCTTGAATGAATATAAAAATTGGAAATTATTCCGTTTCCAATTAAAATTGTCCTACTAGTGGGGTGCCCCAAGACTGGGGTTCTACTGCACTCTGTATCTATAATCAAGTGTAATCATACATAATCAAGAGGGATTATTCCTTGTATTTCTCTGGTTCTGATATCGTGCCTACAACACAGAATGTAATGCACATTTATGTTGTAAATACCTGTTGGTTTTGAGTATTTCCACAAAGAATAACGTTTCCTACTCACCTGTCTTGGGGAGCACGTTCATGTCATGAAACAGGGTAAATTGGATGTTGCCCAGCTTGAAGTGAGCAATCAGCTGCGTCGGCCCTTCCACGTATAAACCAGCAACCTGGTGCCGACAAAAAGTCACCAACATTACAAATCGAATGAAAATATACTTGTAGTAGGAGAAATAACTCACTTTTATCAGACAGAATTCTTCTCAAAGAAAAGGTATTTCATGATGTGCAGGTACATTTTATATACATAGTACGTATCTTTATCCTAATTGTGCCTCATCATATGTCTCTGCATATATAATTCATTAATTCAATATCAACTAGTGAAGACTAAACAATTCCAACAAAATGAAATTTACCACATGAAAATGGGTGCAGTCTTCTTACAGTATATGGCAAGGGACGCCATGGAAAACCTGCAAACACCAACTAAGGCTTGACGGATGGTCAAATCATAATTTTTTAGACAAAACTTTAGAAAAAATAAATAGAACAGAATATTGTAAATATTATGTATTACTAAACAAATGTTACAAACAAACAAAAGAGTATATAAAAACCAGAATCCTCAACCTCGGCATAGATATGTTACATTTTCAAAATACCTGTCTTTGATAGATTTATTTTCAGCAGGTTTTGTACATAAACTGTGATTGGTGGGAGCTTACCGTGCTGGACCAGTTGCCCTGAGTGACGGGGCCCCACAGAACCTGGGAGTGGGTGTAGAGCGTGCCGGAGGCGGGAATCCAGGGACCGCAGTAGGATACCGTGTCCGTTATAGGACAAGAGTGCATGTTCACGTGCCACACACAACATTGGTCAGCCTTTACCTTGGACGCCGCCGTGGAGAGGGAGGGACACACAGTGTTCTCACAGTACTGTTGGGCCACCGTCGGGTCTCTGTAATCAAACGTAAATTTAACCCGAATTAGAAGATACTCTTTAAACAGTAATTGATAAAGCTGTAGCTTTTTTGGTAAGCATTTCTCGTTTGCAGCAGCTGTTCTACAGTCAGGAACACATAGAGATGTGTTCCTGACTGCGGGGAAATACCACTCCCCTCCCCCGTAAAAGATATCCAAAGATAATCTAGAATTGGCGCATCGGTGTTTTGTTGTTTTGCTAAATCCCCCGACGTTTGGTATCGATAAATTTATCGGAAGCCACAGACAGCCATTTTCGCGCTTTTCATCAAAGAATTGTTAAGGCCACTAAAAAAACAACCTTGTTTCTCATCACCGCGCGCATCAGAAAAAAAACGATTTTAGAAGATTTTTCTTTTTTCTTTAATTAGATGAATCTTGATAGAACTTATGAAAGGTAATGTGTAATTAGTATCAAATTAAAGCTCCTGATATCAGGGATGCATTAAATGTATAGTCAGTAAAAATCTGGAAACCCAGCGTAAGCAGACACCCCCGCGTAAGCAGCCACTTTGGCCTGGATCGGAGGGTGTCCGCTTATGTGGGGTTTTACTGTATGTCTGCCATCTTTGATATAGCAAAAAAAAAAAAAAGCGCCCTCGTCATATTTTTCATGGCTTGGCGATGAGAAACAAGTTTCTTTTTTTAGTGGCCTAAGTAAAAATTGTGAAAATGAGATTCGCCGACCGATCTTTGTCCTGATTTTGTGTGTGCATACTTCGGCGCCAACGACTGACACATTTGTCACCAACGAATTCAACCCGGGTAGTTTTTGTAGTTGATGATTAGGGTCGCGGGTGGTAGAGTCGGTCAGCAGGCAAAAATGACGGCAAGAGGAGATTGATAACCCGAGTCATCGATCTCATGCACCGATTATTAACACCCGCACCACAAGCCGGCTTTACAAGAGTCGTCCCTAGAAAATTGTTGGACATTTTGTTGGTCAGTTGGAAATGGATATATGAGATACTAGGAGAAAACAACCTTACTGTGGCCGAACTATGTCTTAGTTCGAGGTCACCTATCGCAGACGTTTGCCCCTCCGCCTGCGGCGTCGGGGCGAACGTCGGCGATAGGTGACCGAGAACTAAGACATAGTTCTGGCCACAGTCAGGACGTTTTCTTATTATTACATACCTTAATTCTATCAGAAACACACCATTTATCAAGTCCTCGAGTCACAACCGCTAATTGTTGACACTGTCTGCTACGAACCGGAAGTTACGCAGGATCTGTGCATTGCGCATGCGCGATAATACCGTCACTCGTCGAACGGATGTTTGGTAGTTATTCGGTAGGCGTGCATTTAACAGAGAATGCGATTGGAGAGCAGTAGGAGTATCACCCGGGAATCAGCATAAGCGTGTCTGTGCGTCCCCCGTTGCAGACCAAGTTGAATGGCATGTTATTATTATCGATGATTTCAACATATTTACAAAGGTTAAACTGTTCTATCTTGTTGTCACCTGTCGTATGCCTCAATATTTTACAAAGACGCACTTCTAGTCTTTACGGGGGGCCTCTATAGCGAGTTTCAAGTCGCGATTCGACGTCCTCCGACATGTTGACAGTGGTCGCGATGATGTCGAATATGCACGCCAAGTGCGTTGCGGCGAGTTAGTTACATACACTTTAGAATATTGCACCACGACGAAGCGCACCATAGTGGGCTGTAGTCACGATATACTACACCCCCCCCCCCCCCGCAGCGGGTAGTATTTCACTGACGTTTGGCTATAGGTATGTAATAATAACTATAGTCTCATTCTCGGGGTCCATGCAAGGTACCCTCATAAAACGACCCGATTGCAATAAAAAATTACTGCCAACTTTTGGCATTTCTTACATGTGACCAGATGAAAATTGTATAAGTTGAATAAGGCATATTTGGTATCAATTATGATATTGAACAACATTCCTAGAACATTAATGGTCAGTTTACCCAAAAGGATTGATAAGTGATATTAAGACAAAGGTCAGCGTATTGAAATGGACTGCTCAGTGACCTTAGAGATTAGTGCATACCTATCAACTGATCAATGCCACGGAAGCTTAAATCAAATGAGTTTCTGAATGGAATTAGAGGCCAGTGTATGATAATAAACTACTCACGTGGTACGTTCCGTGCCGTTGTTGAAGAGGAATCCATTCTGCGTTACAGCCCATGTGTAGTAGGAGGAGTCGATGATCAGTTCATACGTCATGTTGAAGGGTAACTCCGCCTTGATCTCCGTTGGCGGAGGGTAGATCCACCTCAAACTTACACCTGGTGTACATATAAATATACATATCCTTGTAGGCCCAATTGATTTAGAATAGAACAATTCCTGCCCCATCTCTCAAAATGGGTATTTACCATCCATGAATGTAGAAAACTGATAGGGGAAAGGATGAATATGACGAATAATTATGTCCAATGTTGTTATTACTTTCATTGACGGAGTATTTAACTACAGACCATAAAAATAGATATATACATTACACGTGTTTACATAAGTAACTCTGCGCAGTGTGTAATGAGGTTTCTTTTGATTTTGTCATCGAGAACACGTTTCTCGTTTCCCCTATAGTTTGAAGCAGCACATCGCGAGAGAGTTTCTCTATGGTATTTTGAACAGCTTTGTCAATTACTGGCGTCCAGCTACTACGATGGGAGATTATAACCTCCTGATGCACTACAATGCATAATGTTAAAAATCATAGACAATCGGGAATCTCATTATCTTCCACAAACGTCTAGACTAGGAACATCAGCATGCATCATAATCGGATTTAGGTACATCGTAAGGCCTATCGTAGACGATTTCAGCTCAGTGGATGTCGGGCCTAACCCAATGAGATACCAGGATAAACAGTGAACACAGTAAAACATCAGATGATCATTGATCATCAGCTAATTTCTGCATGGAGAGAATTAATCATTCAAGATCACCGTAGGTGCTGAAAAGTTATTCAGTTTTTCAATAAACACACGCACGCATGTATACGTCACAGCATTGAGGTTGATAAGTTCCTACCTTGGCAGAAGCTGAAGGCAGTAGCCACACCAGAGGCTCCCGGCCAACAATGGAACTCATCACTGGAGGAAGGGTCGTGCCAGGCCCCTACTCCTAAGAGCAGGCACTGCAATGATAAAACAACGCCAATGAATAACCTGTGCTGGAATGACCAACATTGTGAAGTTAAACAAAGAAAGGGGATTACATGAGTTTATTTCCATTTCCGATTACAAATCAGGGACCCGTCTCACTATTTGAAAATCCGTCTCAGCGGCACCACAGCGGCAATGTCGGTTTCATTTTAAAGGGATATCTGACAATTTGGCCTGATTTAAAACCCATGTCATTCTCCTGATAATTGAAGATAATGAACTCAAACTGTTGTAGAGCACGTATCTAAATAACAAATTGGGGGTCACCTTGCTAGTTTTTGATTTAGAGATAAATATTATGAACATTTTATAAAAGAATATACATAGACATTCTAAAAAGGTTTTTTTGTATAGTAAAACCGATGTAATTTCTCTCAACCTGTCACAGAATATAGTACAGGTATAGTACTACTTATCTAAGTTTTAAAAATAATAGGTCACCGTCGTTGCTTTTGAAAGAATTGAAGAAAACCATATTTTTCAGTACATTTCCTATGTAAATCAAGCAAATGTAGGTTGGCCTTTTTTTTTTACCACACTACGCCGCTCCGGTTTATTGTGCTGCAAAACGAGTTTCCAAGGTTGCTCTAGCGGTACAGTGTGCTTTTTTACCTATTAAGATTCGATAAACTGGACAAAACGTTTAATTCACTCACTTAGAATTAGAATGAACACCAAGAAACCAGTTTTAACTGATATTTGACATTATTTGAAAATCACCAGATGGCGCCACCTTGAATTGTAGGATATGCTTTAATGGACGCAACAGCGAGTGGCAGGTTAGACATGGGCAACACCCACAGTGGCAGTAACCGTTTCAGAGCGAAATTTCCATTCGCTGTTATTGTCACTGTTCACAAGGGGTGTACCGGTAATCTCTCGTACTTATCAAAACAGCAGCGTGATCTTATGTTTTTGAAGCATTAAATCTCATTCAAATCAAACAATATTTGCTAAGAAAAAAATATAATTGTATACCAGATTCATATCCACAATTTCCCGCTATGTTGGCATAGCGGACAGAAGGGTGGCCAACAGTGATAAAGATATTGTTCAAAGCGAGACATAGAAATGTCTACTGACTTTTCCGTTGTTACTACCGTTATATTGGTGCCCCGTTCGCTATGGAACAAAACCGGTGAAACGGGTCACAGCCATTTCAATGAAAAAAAAACAGTGAACAACTACATACTAGGACAATTGTTGTGTTCATCTTTGATGGATGAACTTGGAATTCTAAAGTGGGGTTGTGCAGTCAGTGAATCATTGCTCTAAATCCGTTGGCACCCAGCCAACCAGCCAGGTCTAATGAGTTCAGAGTCCAAATATGCCAATCACCAGTGGGTCAATAAGGTGATTCGGACTTGGGCCATTGGTGGTGGTCAGCTGGGCATTCCTCTAAACCTGTCTAAGACATATACTGGTCCTGTACCCCTTCACCAATCCTATGGAGCTGGCCTGCAGATATTGAACGGTTAATTCGTGTACAGGAATCTGAAAGTCTATAACCTCTACCTACTCTGTGCACCGTATGTGAGGGTCTCCCACGCCCAACAAAGTAATTATTACTAAAAACGACTGAACTAAGGAAGACAATTTACAAATGGAACAATAGGAGATGATAAGACGTACGAATAAGATAGGAAAACAGTCATACAAAGACAAATACCATCATTAACATGGGGAACCATTTCAGCCACCGCCCAAGGGTTGGAAGGAATTAGGATGTCATGTACAACCGTTCTTGGGAAATAAAAGGGAGGCCTTAGTCTAGTCTACCTCCTTTCATGCGATGCTACCCTTACACTTGATGTTGGCTCCGATATACTCATACTAGGTTTCTATTTTCATCCATGTACATGAAATGAAGTTAAATATCCTTTATGAAAGTAACAGAGTGACATGTCTCGAAAACATGCAGGGCGGCGGGACATGGTGGAAGAGGTAATATCGATGGACGCGTACGTCAAATTCAATTTATGTTTTGTTCCATTCAGTAATAAGATAAAATGTATATACCTTACTGGTACAAACTCACATACCGCGTTTCTTTTGATAAAAATATTCCACGAGCTCGCAGAGCTCGTGGAATATTTTTATCAAAAGAAACAAGGTATGTGAGTATGTACCAGTAAGGTAATACATTTTTATTTCATTATATACCTTCAAGTATAAGTATTTCATGAATTACATAAGGAAATCTGCTGTCCAAGCTGGATTCAAAGTGTGCTGGTATATCTGTTGACATCTTAGTGAAAGTCAAGCACAGAATATGCTCTAAGCACATTTTTTACTCTTTTTTTTCCCTTCAACTCCTGTGATCCTTTGCACACATAAATTAGCGGAGTGCTGCAAGTCACTGCCAGCATTTCATAAGTAGGTCAATGCATTTTTTTTCAGCCAATCAGAATTTGTATTCAAAGTAGGGTGGTACGTCATTTTATACCACATACTGTGCCGGTATATATTTAATACCAATACCCTAGCAGAGGTTGGTATTTGTGTAACATACTGGCACAGGTATATAATAAATGCAGTAAATGGGGATTGAAGTTTGCACCCATTCTTCCTGCCGGCAAATGACATTTTCCAACTTATATAGAACTACTTGTTGCCTCCAATCATACGGAAGACAAAGGGCAAATTTGAGGATCTTGAGAGGAAATCAGGAAAGAAGTTCAATACACATTTTAGATATGCATGTAGATTTGGCTTCTTTATGTCTAAAATTTATTTACAAAGTCACCTTTTCAACAGGAATGGAATTGAAAAGCACGCTAAAACATAGCTGACATACCTCTAGATCGATATTGCTTCACTAGTATGATTAGTTTCCCATCGGCTGACAAAAACCTCAATTATCTCTGTTCGCTCCCTAGAAGAAATCGGTTGTTGATGCGTCCCCAAGAAAACGTTACATGATATTGATTACCAGGACAATCGGCTGTGTTTCCACTCACCGACGTGCAACCAATTTTTGACGTCATGATCCATTACTTAATCGCTACAGTAGCTGCCTATAGACCAGGTTTTCGGTACTGAAATCGGTCTAGAGCCCAACGCACACTGTGCGACTTTTCCAGTTTTTTGCGGAAAAGTCGCCGTAAAACTCCCCTTGTGATATTTTCCTGGTACAATATCGCAATGTGTGCCATGCTTTCCTTGCGATATCGCAGACCCCATTGTGCACCCTCTTTTCACCCCCACCCCCCCCCCCCCCCCCCCCCCACACACTGCTTTTGGGTTTGTCGCCGACTTTCCCTTGAGACTTTTGAATATAACATGTTATATTTTATCGCATCCGACTTTTGCCTTTTGGATGCCACCTCCTGCTGGGCGGGCCGTCGGCCAGGGTCCCGGGTCCCGGAACAGTCTCAAGCGACTCGTGCACACGGGAATTATCCCTCCCCATGCGATTTTCCCGGCCCGCAGTTGGTCTCAAATGTCTCAGCCAATACGTTTGTCTTCTCAGAAACATATTATAATTTTAAAAGTCATTATATCCCACAAATTAGTCTGACAATATTATCTATAAACTTATAAAATATGACTATGAATAAAAGTTTAAAAAAAAACAAAAAAAAACATAAGTGCCAAAATGGCCCAGCTCGCATCCATTTAATTGCTACCGGAAGCCGGTTTTCCATTGTTGAGACTTTTTGCAAGGAAAAGTTTCAAGGAAAGTCTCACAGAAAGTCTCAAGGTGTGCATGGATAGGCCTAGAGATTTTCGGCAAACCTCCTGCTGGGGGGACCGGCGCTCTAGCAAAATTTGTCGGCGACTTTTCCCGACCCCTGCTGCGTTTATTGCACCCCCATTGCGTTATTTTCCCTCAAAAGGGCTATTTCCCATTGGCCGATGTCTATCAAAAGTCCCATTATTTGGGTTGGTGTTTATGGACAAATTCATCTGTGGCAGAATCCGGCCAATTGAGTTTGAGACAATACAAGTCAAAGATAGACCAATGAATATCCTTTAATCTCTGCTAGCATAAACAATACCTCAAATATAAAACATTACAGTACTACAGTGACGATAAATAACTCTCCTGTAAGCATGACGAGCATATATATATATATATATATATATATATATATATATATATATATATATATATATATATATATATATACACACACACATATATTCACTGTTTAATGTTCATGTTTATACCGTGTGTTGGTGAAGGGGGTGGGGGATCGGAGGTCAGCGAAAGTAAATTGCGAATCCAGAAGACATCAAACAAGTGGTCTTATGTGCAGGTTGTTACACCTCAGTTAACATTGGGACTAAAGGACTTTTTCCATTGGCCGATTATTCGATGTAAAATTGGTCACATGAAATGGGGCACAGTGAAACGGCAGACGATTAATTTGGCGAATAACTCGCAATATGGTTCAACTACGAGTATTGATAAATGACCAGAAAAATCAAAACGCATTGATTTAGTTGTTAGTTCTCGAGGTTACATGCATTATTGTTATGCATGGAAACAAGGTAGTACACTACACCTTCGTCGATTATTTGGTACCGACTTAAATGATCGCTGCAGTTTTTGTTGGCCAATGGGAACGGACCTTCTCGCGACCCTTCAGTAGTGTAAGCCTCACCAGTAAGTACAAGGGGGCTCAGCTTGATCAAAGGGATAACGGCCGGCAACGACTACTTATTGAGAAATGATCAGCCTCGTTTAATCCGCCGAGATAATCTGTCATTTTGGCGCAATAGTAATTGAAAAACCAGCATAAAGTCAATGCTGGCAAACACAAGTTGCCTAACATTTTACCATTAAAATGGATATATATTCATATGAATATGACTTTCATTTGATAGCGGTACAGTACCTTATCCTGCACACCCCTCATAACTTCTCTCTGTCTTTAAGATCTTTTCTTGGACAATTCTGACGGTCCCTAAGAAGTAAAATTTACTATCTTCGGCCATGAGCCTGTGAGAAAGAAAGGTGATTCCATATAACCCTTTATTGTTCCATTCAAGATGGTACAAGGAAGAGCGCCCTGTAATATAGGGGAATAATTTGCTTTCTTAAATTGAATAACAAAGAAATAATAGCACCATTAAAGGTGCACTATTAAAGGGACCAAAAACTCAGCCTTTGCAACACCATAATAAATCCAAAGGTAGGGACCATAAAGGAACGTATCCATGTTGCAGGTATCTATATCTATGACGTTACCTAAAATATCATCAGATTTTTTAAAGGTTGGCTTAACGGGGCATTATATATATATATATATATATATATATATCTGTATCTGTGTGTGTGTGTGTGTGTGCGTGTGTGTGTGTGTTCTAGGGATGATTTTAAGGAAACGATACACTTGATCACAACGCAGACATTACGCGTGGCATATGCATTAAGATTAGCTTTTCACGGATTTACGTTTTGTTCTATACAAACCCCATGCCCGTGAATGCAGTTGAAACTACCTGATGTGTAGCCCAGTGATATCAGGTGATATCGTGCAACGTACATACCTGGTAAAAACTAACTCAACACTATCAGTGCACAACACTTAACAACAGAGTCTGTGTGAATAATTAAGGCTCGTCTAGTTGTTCAGCATGCGTACACAAATTACAATGGCGCAGGTGGCCATTATGGCGTTTTATTCACAGAGTAGGTGAATGGAGCCGCCTGGGACAGACTAAGTGCTGTCATGGTGTCACTGAGAAGTTCCAATACGGACTGCAATGCAATGGGTCTGTGATAAAAGGGATACATTTTATGATGAACCCATGAATGATCAGTGATCATCAATTATTCTCATTGGTAAATCGGCTTCCGTCATAAAGTCCTCCCTCAATGTGTATAAGCCTGATCTGCCTGACGGCGATAAACCAGAACAAATTTTGCTCTCAAAAGAACACCCCCTGAATGAAAATTGGACATCCGTGTATGTATGCAGAGATGTGCTCTCTGGGCCAGTGGTCCACCTAGTGATTCACTTTTCACAATAGAAACTACTCAATATAATATAAATACTATAACGTGGATGTGAGAATTTAGTGTGGAAAGGGTTCTCCACCAGTGACTGTCATACATGAGGATTGAGGTGTTGTTTTTGTGTAGGAAAGGAATATGATATGCAGTGTATCTCATACGCTATTGTGTGGGTGTTGGTGTTGATTATCAATACCATATTTGGAAAGCACAACACCTACCAGCACCAATAGTCAAGCAAACACCCACCAACCAACACCAACACCCATACCAACAACTACCTTACGCCAACAGCCATACAAACGATCAACTATACACCCATTTGCCCCACATCTATCAACACCAACAGGCACACTGACACCAACCAACACCAACACCCTTCCATTGGAGGTATAATAGTATACTATAGTTTATACCAAGAAATGGATATTTATACCACCAATGGAACCACCAATGGAACCACCAATGGAAAGGATTGCGCCCCCTATTACAGAGGGGCACAATCATGGAATAGTCTGCCGGTAAGCCTACAGCAAATCGATGCATTTAAAGCAGCCGTGGACACATATGACGCCCCTTGACTATACTCGCTGCTAGTAAACTGTATACAACCATACTCATTACCATCATTAAATTACCTCTTTCACTCCTGGCGAATTCTAGATTTAAAGACTTTGATCTCGATGTAATTTAATCAAGAATCAATTATGTTGATAATATCAGAGACCGATATTGTATCTGACAAACTCGGCTGCGTCCGAGAGATGTTTCTACTAAATAGATAAATAAAAAAAAAACCAGGTGTAAATGTGGCTGTTGATATAATGTCATGACTTGTGCAGGATTAACGTTTGTTACTGCTATTTTCCATTAACTTTATTTCTGCATTTTGTTTAATTTGCAACACGATCGATCTAGTATCTTGGGACTCACGAACGTTATATATATTTTCACGGCTTTTCGATGTCTATATGCATCACACACGTAAGAACGATAGTTCTTGAAGGCACAACGAACGATATCGGTTTTATTCAACACTTCTCGAATTCAAGACATAAACTGGTCATACTTGTTTCTTCATTCCTAATTTTTCTATGCAACACTAACGCTCCTAAGTCTACATAAGTATGGAAATCACCCGGTTACATTGTTTATGCAACACCCAAGGTACGTACAAAAGCCATTACTTCTCGCATCGACGTAAGCAGTTCCCTAATCAATACTGGTCTATGTGACCCCCGTCCCCAGGCACTTAACCTACAGACTCCAGCGGCATTATTTGTACCAGTTCCTCAAATATAGCAGCCAGCCATTCTGAAACTTATGAAAGGATCTTAGCATCCGTCTCTAAAAGAGAAGAGACATCCCCCATTGAAAAAGCAATTTCAACTATACCCAAATTCACAATACCTAAAAGGGCCACCCTAAAAACGTACATGCAATTAGGGTGTGTGTGTGTGGGGGGGGGGGGGGGAGGGGGGTTGCTAGATAAATATGGACATTTCATGTACATCCTTCTATCAATTTTTCCGGTCAAGATGGGTCTGGAGATCTCTGGAAATATTCAAGAATCTGTGTATATGTACTTTATGAATGGTCTACTGATGAACCAAAATGGATATCGCATCGCATTCATAGTATATAGTAACCATTTATTTACCATCAAATTAGATGTCAAACCTTGTCCTGAGAAAAAAGGCAATTGTAGGCTTATATATTTTAGAAACAGTCATTGAAATGCCATCCGTATAATACGTACTCAAAATTACTGAAAAATCTTTTGCGCACCCCTCTCCATCATAGGCAAAAGATTAAAGAGAATGTACGCAATTTTCCCCAAATGTTGGAGCCCGAAGGACCTTTACTGCGCACAGTGTATACTTTATGGATAGCCACTTCGCCATCCCCACAGAGAAATCAAAGCGATTTTGAAAATGGTCTCCAGGAAAACTTTCGGCTGGATTTGTTAACTTACCACCATTGCAGGCAAAACCACCCGCCAGAATCCTAAGTCCATACTGGTACACCCTCCTCATTTCTGTAGGTACTCCCAGGGTGAAAACGAAATATCCTCCAGCAAACGAAACATCCTGTCAAATGAAACTAATGCCGCAGAGGCGCTCGAACGCACATGTGTCGTGTGTGTGTGACCATACGTGTATGCGACTGAGAACAACAGGGTATTGAAGTGGCTCAAGACGGCCGCAGGAATTCGCGGGGCCCCCACTCTCTAGCAATGTAGAACCGCATAATCGATCTTTATTTCGCAATAAAAGGGATACATTGTGAAGCCATTCGCAAACCGTGGATTGCAGTAAAAGAGGTTCATTTTGGTGTAGCCTTGATACTGATTTTGTAGCACTAGGCCTGAATATATCTGTTTCAGAAACACCTTTTCTTTTAATCGACATTTGATAGTATATCTCTTTTTTTAGGATGAATTGAAAAGGTATAGGGATTGATAGGTTCTAAGGGGATGAAATCCAAATTCAAACTTCCGATTATAAAAACACTGAATAGGGTGTCATTTCTGATAACAACCCCAATTTCTGAAATCATGGAAAACTGTTGTTTTGTGAAGAACAAATCAAAGGGATGTGCGTGTGTGTGTGTGTGGGGGGGGGGGGGGGTGCAAACATGGAATCACACTAAAAATCCTCGAGATGAGGACTGACTTTTTAACAATTCTAGAATATCACGTGTCCCCGTTTTGGGTAGGAGTGGGGGCCCCGTAGCCGGAATCCTGCCCTCGACGAATTACGCACGGCTTTCCGTCGGAGCCGCCACTGTGTCTGTAATCCGTCAATCGATACTGTGTATTCATCCACCAGCCATTTCTGTCATCTCTGCTCAAATATGTCGCATCGAACCAGCGCACGCTGTTAATCAGGGAGTGTGCTATTAGGGCGAGATAGCGAGAAATCCGGGAATATACTGACCAACCAGGTTCTCCACCCAGGGTAAATTAGTAGAAGGACCTACGCCGTGGGCTTAAGTAGGGAGCAAGAATTAGAGCGACGTTTCGCTATTTTTGTGATGTCATAAATAATTACATCTTTCGCTAAGAAACTCCGATAGGATATTGATATGGTTGAGTATGATGTAATAAGTAAAATTGGGTTGTCGCCGGCTGTGTTTTCTTTAGGAATAGTTCGTAAGGAAATCGGTATGCTTAGCTTGTCGAAAATGGATGATATCGATTGGTTTCTATATAGTTAGACTTTTGTTACAGTCTCATCAAACATGTTATCTAAGTCCATATTCTATCTTTTAAAATAGACATACTTCGGACTGCCTTAAAAACTCAGTCAATTTGTACAACTATATTACATATTGGTAATGAAATTGTTCTTTCAAAAGGTTTTTAACTGAAATATTAAGACGGTTCTTGTTGGTCGAAGATATAGCTACAATATGGGTTATATGGCAATATAAGGCAGAGCCAAGAAAACGAATTGCTAGCCAATTGAGGGAAATGCCCCTTCAAGGGGTTATTTGTAATGTGACTTGACATGATTGTATCAATATTTGTGAACACTCTTATGAAATAACCCAATAAAGAAATTGTATAAGAAATAACAACGAAAACACCATACATGGTCTGTGCTCTAACCATTTAAGCACGGGTGCCCGCGGCTGAGGTACCCTGTCAGGACTGGTGGTCGTGACAGTGTGTCCCACTAGGGGACGGGCGCATAGCCCCCAAAACTCATTATTCGAGTGTGTGTTTGGTTGTATATGTGTATGATTATATATCTATGTAATAATTATGTGTTCTGGTATGTCTGCTTATACTATATATATATATATATATATATATATATATATATATATATATATATATATATATATATATATATATATGAATGTATAATAATGTGTATTGGTCTATATATGTTTGCATAAATATAAATACATATATACGTAATTATATGTGTTGGTCTGCATATGTTTGCAAATATATACATATATATTTATACATGTAATGGAGAATCTGGAGAGATTATGCAAATCCAAAGTAGTCGGCGCCTTCGAACCCTGATTTGTGCATGTTGTCACGTCGGTGTCGATAAGCTGGCATGTATCCCCCCCAGATTAATTTGGCTCGGGCATCGGGTGAGTAAACTCTGAGTGTGTTATGATATATTGCGAGGAGATCCAGCTAAAAGGAGACTTCTGTGTCTGGCCACCAACTGGTCCCCCGACTCAGTATCAGTATAGGATCACACAATTGTGCTGAATTCCGGCGAAGGAAGGGGTCAATATTGAGGAATCTGCATAATTGTATAAAACAAAGTGTTTTTTTATGGGGGTGGGGTGGTTGCACAGTCTAATTTCAATTCAGTATCATTATTTTATACCTCTGACAGTATCACAATACAAAATATTCGTGGGTCACCGGGCGACGCGGACAAGGGGGCCATCCATAAAATATGTACACAGAATCTCTGAAATTTTGCACCCACTTCCCCACCCCCTAACACAATCGTGTAGAAGGAGCATAAACGAAATTTCCAACATTCTACCCCGCCCCCTCAGTGCGTATACGTACTTTATGGATTGCCCCCAAGTCATCCGATTACATCGGCCAAAGGTATATCTATATGAAAATAGGCTGTCTGTAGGTGTATGTCAAAATACTTGGTAATTCTAACATAACCCTATCACTGTTTAATATGAGACCATGAGATTCCCCTAGGTTTCTTGGTAAAAGGGTCAATTTAGAAACAGTTTGTGATCCATGAAAGACATGAATAACGGATGCTTGTTTTCGAGGAATGAACCCTCAAAATTGTGAAAAATGTGGCAGCTGTTTCGTGAACAGTCAAAATTCAACTTCCTCGTAGAGCCTTGAAAGAAAGCCATTTTGAGTAAGACTCCCCAGAATCATGAACTATCCTTGAGAAGTGGGTATAATCCTATATCTAGAGCTATCATCTGAGCGCTCCCTTTTTCGAACGAGTGTAGGCCCCATGGCTCACCCTAATCAACCAAGTAAGTAGTACGGTGCGGCATTGAATAAGCTACAGTAGAACCCCGCCTAACGGACACCCCGTGTAAGCGGACACCCCGCGTTAGCGGACACTTTTGCTCGGAACGGAAATTTTTCCCTCTATTAGATGTTTATTTTAACCCCGTGTAAGCGGACACCCCGCGTAAGCGGACACCCCGCGTAAACGGTAAGTTATTTCGGTACGAAAAGGCCTAAAACCCCGTGTAAGCGGACACTTCCAACGGACACCCTACCCAAAATAGATTAATCTGTCTTTTTTTTCATTGTTTATTAGTATATTCATAGAAAATAGATTTTGTAATTCAAGGTTTAATAACTTCGGACCCAATTAAGATATCAGAAAATTGATTTCAGATCTATTATCGCCTCTGTCTGCCCTACATATCGATATATAACATATATATATATTGGACTGGAGGAAACTTGAAAACCCCGCGTAAGCGGACACCCCGCGTAAGCGGCCACTTTGGCCCGGAACGGAGGGTGTCCGCTTACGCGGGGTTTTACTGTACATTCAAATCTCGTATTTTCAAATCGGTCATTACCGTCGAGGTTTCTATTCCTTTCCTGTAGGGAAATCTTGAAATGGGAGAAGGGGTCCCAACCTTTAGAATGGGTTCAGAAATTATCTAATTGACCGACAAACGTATACGGACTATGCAGGGCTTAAATCGAATTCTAGACGTATCAATTGCGGTGTACCCCAAGGGTTCATTCTTGGCCCCTTACTATTCATTGTCCCCAACTCGTTGGGAATAATATGAGCGGGATGGGTTTCAGTCTCCACTCGGAGTTCTCATAAACCATGCGATCCCAGCGTCCCCACGTGACACAGTCGGCCGCTTCATCGGAATAAGTTACCCGCAGCTCCTTTCCTTTTCACCCTAAACCTCCAGAATTCTTCACACCCAAAGTTCCAGCATGGGTCGGTCAAAACCTTCCAGCCCCAAGATCACGAGGGTGCTAAATGGAGGAAGGCAAATCCGGAAGACACTGCTAAATCCGGAGTCGAGGAGCAAGTCACTCGCATGGAGGAGGGGATGCAGGCTATACTCAATCACTTAAGCCTCGCTGTTGGAGGTCGATTGGGCACCGCCGGCCCAGCGGGGTCCTCGGGTGCAGCATCGCACCACCCCCTGACCCCCACCGTGATCCTTGATACCCGACCTACTGACCTGGCCAGGGTTACAGGGGGTCTAGTGGCAACCTCCCAGACACTCCATGCCCAGCATACAAGGGGGAAGCCAGATGCAGCAAGCCGGAGGGTGAATACTGTCACCGGTAAGCCCGTAGGCCATTTTTGTGGGTTCTCCAAGACAGACTTTGGCCTCGTTCACTGCCACGCTGAGGCTGCTTGCAGGATAAAGGTACGCGCAGAAGCAGATCTGGCAGAAGCGGGTCCTTTCAGAACAGGTCTCTGTCACTGAGGACGGCAACCTTATCGTGGCCCTGCCCTGCATGGGAGGAACTCATTCCACGCCCACACAGAGTACTCGCAAAAGTACTTAACAATTTCTGGCCCAGCCCAGACTCTGGAGAATGGGCAAAATAGGATTTCCATGTGTGGGCTTACCAGCAAACCTGCACCACGTGCCTCCCCAATAGACTTGGAGTGAGAGTCTCGCTCCCATCAAGCCTCCATCTCTCTGTCTGGAGGGAGCGCCTCGCAGACTATCACCACATCGCCGTCTGCGAGTATCTCGAGTTCGGCTGGCCTCTCGGCTACCTGGGTGACGACCCTCCCACTTCATCCACCCACAAACCATCCATCTGACTGCGCCCACGCCGCCCACATTGACGCCTTCATAAAAACGGAACTCGGCCATGGGGCCCTGCTCGGTCTCTTCAGGCGAGCCCCTTTCACTCCATGGACACCTCCCCCACTCCTAACCATTGTGAGTTCCAAACCCAATCTCAAAGATGCTGAAAGAGACCTTCAACTAGACCTAAATGCAGCCTTACAATGGTATACCACTAACAGATTAACTGTAAATACCAAGAAAAAGAAAATTGTTTACCATGAAAATAAGAGGAAACTCAAAGTGACCAAAAAAGGCTCTATTTACATGGGCACTGATCGATTAGACTGTGTAAACTGTATGAATTATCTCGGTGCCTATATTGACGAGAATCTAAACTTTGAAAAACATGTAACTGAATTTAACAAAAAACTGAATAACAAACTATGCCTGCTGAGAAAAGTGGGAGGTTTATTAAGTAGAGATGCTGCTTTAAGATTTGTCAAAACATGTCTTCTTCCACTAGCAGACAATTGTTCCTTTTTCCATAGGAGCTCAACAGTAAAGGCTCGTGGGAAACTGGATAGAACCATGTACCAGTCTCTGCGCTGTGCTATCTATAAAAGTCCACATCAGAGCAGGAGAGACGCCAGCAATAAGTCACTTCTGGAAACCAGCCGACTGGATCGGTTTGAAGACAGATGCATGATGCTTCTCTTAGGAGTAATAAGAATGCCTATACGCATCAGACATGCCTCAACACATGATACCTCCAACATGCCTAAAACCCGGGCTGCTACCAAAGAGAATGTGAAAATTATCAAGCCAAGAACAGAGAAATTCAGAAAATCACCCTTCTATAAAGCGACTACTTTTTGGAATGAATTAGAACATAGTCTACAAACTACCAATTCTAAGAACATTTTAAAGAAAAAATATGAAGGTTGTTAGCCTCAAACAAGCTTTAAGCTAACTTTAATTAATCTATTCTGCTTTTATTGTTAACCTATACTATCCGTATATCAAAATGCTGAACTGTTGTATTAAGCAACTCTGAATCGGTTCGCCAGAACAATCATAATATACCACCAATCTGCTTACTTCATTGATTACTTCATACTCACTATAAAGATCCACAATAAATACCATTAATTATGCACATTTATTGCCTCTTTATGTATGTCAGCCGAGATGTATGTGTAGGGTGTAGTTGTAAATAGAGGACATCCTCACACCCCGATCGACATTGTATGGAAGAACAGTGTATTGAACATTGAATGCAATAAAGATCTAAAAGTACAAAAGTGAGAGTACAAAAGTGTAATTTTGGTTTGCGGGTGGAACTATAGGTGACGCCACCATTACAGTCTATGCGGCCTCACACAGAATCCATATAGATCTCTGATTAACTCATTGGGCAAACACACGCACTATACGTATTAGATGTGTTAAAAGCAACTCAGGGGCAGCCTTGTGATATGTTCTATGAGAAAGTGACCATAGAAAACTGTTTAATTGATATTAGAAAGAATTTGATATTATGCATGATTTCTAAATCAAAATACCATACACAACCAATGAATCGATCAGGAACAATTGTTTCAAAATCTTAGTTACAAGGGTCTTTTACTTACAACTATAAGAAAGCAGCACTTTTTAGCTGATTCGCCATACAAAGCAACCACAATATAAGTAATTTTATTGATAAGCCGTTAATTAGGATAAGAATATATTTTAATGATGGGAGATAAAATTGCAAGGCCCACATAATAGAGGCCATAGAATCTATACCCGCATCCTCATTGATAAACGTATCACACGAATTGTATAATTAATGCAGAGTCCATACTCTAGACATAAGAAGGAACTATATGACACATATATAAACTTGCAGCTAACATTGCTCAACAAGAAAAGTCTAAAAAAGAGAACTTTTTCTTAAGAAGACAATTCAGCTTTCAGGAACCTGTACAATATAATAGACAGTAGCTGATAGTCATCTAACTGCATCTGATCAGCCTTTGTTGGCGTCAACTTACATATTTGTATTTCGCGATGAGATAATGTATTTCCATTACAACAGCATATAATATGGGACAAAAGGGTCTAGCTTCGAAGTGCACTTTCTCCGCAGGTATACTGGTGTGACTTGCGGCCAGCTAAACAGAGGTACAACACCCGTAATACGCGGGATCAGTTGGCCGGCCGCATGTTATTAAATCCGATTAAAAGCCTCACCTTGAATGACGTTTGTTAACGGGCGACGTGGCGGGAACACGGCAGGAATAATGCATGCTCCCTGGTGGAGCATTGATCACATGATCCGATCACAGTACTATCCCTGTGGGCACATCTGAGTCAACGAAATGAGCTATAAGAGTGTGGCTAGTGCCAACCCAAGATTGCAGATTATCATAAATATTGCGTTACATTTGTGAGGGTTGAGCAGGGGACACGTTGTTTACATATACAATATATGTGTATATATATATATATATATATATATATATATATATATATATATATATATATATATATATATATATATATATATATATATATATATATATATATATATATATATATATATATAGACACATATCGTATCCAGGGGAAGTTTTGCATTAATAGATCAACGAAAATATACAGTTCCTCCTTTTAAAGCTGAAAGGAAGCAATATTTTGTTGGATTTTTATCGAAAAGAAAAATCAATTGAAGCCACATTCCGGCTTTATATCTATGTATGACCGCGTCAAATGTAATGCTGTTTTACCAATAGAAAGGGAACTTTTAATCATATTATAACATATCTATATCGAAGAACCTTACCATGGTTATAGACCGAGGGTATGATACAGAACACGATATATATACGGTATAAGGAAAAGTAATATGTATTAATTATTAAGTTCGTCCAATAGTAATTATTTCATCCATGAAAGTTCGGGGACCTTCATCGGCAAAACATACACGTAAGACGTATATTATCATGGACTTTACTCTCGGAACACAATCTCAATGATATTAATGACTCATATATGCCTTATTTATAATCTGATGATAAATACTGAGATCTAGATAGGGTGTGCTTTAAGTATTGAATATTTTCAGGTATAAGGTGTCCATGCCAAAAGACAAGACATCAAGCTCACTGGAAATGACCAGTAGTCGCATGTGGGGAATTCACCTTTCCAGTTTACTTAACCATAGAAGGGGTCGTGCACTTGACCGTCTGCACAGTCTAAATGGTATATATTTAACCTCTGGGTCTATTTTGTTTGCCCACAGTGAGTGGCACTCTTTTTTTAACCACGGTGTGTTTAGCTAAGAGAACACCCGCCAACACGATCACAAGCCACCGGAGGCTGTCAGCTGTTGCACAAGGACCCCTCTGGCAGGGGTCTCAGCTATTTTATTGTTAGCATTTGAAAGGATCCCACTGAGGGCCGCCAAAATGGCGAGTTCTGGTAGCACAAGATTATGAACTGCCATAGCCGGGAACCGGGTGTCCTGTTTATCTTGGAACTGTCCGCAGTTCACACACTGGACATCGTTTGCGCAACCAATTTGTTTGAAGCCATACACTGCAAGTGTTCAAAGCCAACATTGGTCAACGCCGAAGCTGCCACTCCACCCCGAGGCTTTACCACTGTCTTAGTATGAACGGTTGATCATCGTGAAGGACTATGCTCGGAGAATGGATACGAAAGGGTAATTCCATAGCAAATATCGTCCTGTTTTGTTTTTCAGTCAAAGCATCAAAATGTCGTCTGCTCGATAAGCTCCCGGACAAATCCTTTCCCACGCCCATACCTTGTGATCTCGGATTGTTATGAATCTATGAAACTTGTCCAGTACATATAATTAACATTATATGTGGGAGATTGCAATAACATCAATGTTTCATGTGGCTATAACCGGGGTCACATTACGGCGAAAGCACTTCAATAGTGCAGAAGCGATAGGATAATTCATACACACGGAAACACGGCACACGTCAAGGGTAGAAAAACAGAGCGATTTATGTATTGCATATGTATACGTCACTTCTCAATTATTCCTCTATCCAAAGCAATGAGCGAAAAAGTATGACTACTTGGCGTCCATCTTGCTTTAATAATGTTTTCTTTAGATATGTGAAAAATATCGTTAATTGCTTTGATGGCTCTGTTCGACAGCAATACAAACACTCCAGGAGTCAAATATGTACGCTTGTACATGTGGTTTGAAATTTCGTCATGACATTCCGAGACTCAAAATGACCGTCTGGCTTCCTTATCTGCTATGGACGTTCACTTTGTAGGGCTGGACATGTTGGGTGGTTCCATCATGGTTTTCCCTGTCTGATAGTGGAGTTTGGGCCACGTTGGGTGGCTTCAGCATGGCTTCCCTGTCTGATGAAGGACATTTAGTCGCTAATGTTTGGTCACCTTTGGTGGCTATACCATGGCTTCCCTATCTGCTACAGCACCTTCATTCACTCAAATTGAAGATGTTTAGTGGCTCCATTGGATCATGTTTGCTATCCGCATTGGAGGTGATGCATTGATCTCTATCCCTTGCTATAGTCTACTGTCTAAGGGGTTTTCATGTTCAAGTCTGGCTGAAATCACCAGATTTGGCACACATGTCCTTCAGATGGTGCTAGAAATACGCCTAGGAGATGCATCTCTTATGGCGTCTTCGTTTTCTCCGCACCTTGTCCACTTTTTCTATGGCAAGATCCATCATGGACGAAATTCATACGCAGTAATCTAGCATTAGTTTTATTTCGCATCTGTGCCTGCAATAAGCTGTGCGTCCTTTGGCCATAAACCGCACCTTGTCCACTTTTTCTATGGCAAGATCCATCATGGACGAAATTCATACGCAGTAATCTAGCATTAGTTTTATTTCGCATCTGTGCCTGCAATAAGCTGTGCGTCCTTTGGCCATAAACCACCGTCCGGTTTTATGGCACATGTGACAAAACAATTGTCAAAACTAGGTTTGGAAAGGTATGCCAACTGCTTTTAGTACCATTAAATTTCACCACCCAATGACAAGGAATCCTTGTGAGCAAAGCAAACCAGTTTGACTTTCCCCTCGATCAAATGGATGATGGCTCCAGAAATCGGCCAGTACTATTCGAGGATTAAAGCCGTTCATGATCCTTTCTAATAGGAATCCTCATCATTCTCTACGTATTCATGAAAAGCAGTACCTTGTCGTTTCCTGGGCGTTAAACCGATAATGTAAGGACCACTATTCGATTTGCTTCTTGGCAATTTGTTATTTAACATACCAGGGAACCCTGAGGGCTTTATTAACCAAAGTCTACTTATTTAGGCGTTTTTCAATTGAGCAGCAGCATAAATGCTATGAATGATGTACATGTTCATCAAAACAACGGTTGTTTGACCATTGTTATGGCAATCAGAGTTCCAGTTAATGATATATCATGATTCCTTGCATAATTTGCTGCCATAAGACAAAGACATCAAACTGCAAAAAGTTGATATATGCGTTACAGGGATCAGTGGCACAGCTATTGCTTCGCCTAGTACATTTCTCAATTTTTACCCACTCGATTTATAGTAATTGATATGGAAAAAACAAGATCAAGGGGGGAGGGCGCGAAAAAAGACAACAACCGCGCTTCCATTTGATATTCACATAACATTCAAATGTATAGTTTCATACCATTATAAATGTCTTCTTCTGGTCTTTGTTCGAATAAATCTTTAGATTTACAATATTTCAAGTCGTTAGGTAAATTATCCCGGATTCTCACACAATGACATAATGGTGAACGTTTATAAGCTTTTTTATGAGGCTTTTGTGTATAAATCTGTATTTTTGACTTTGACCTCATCCCTAAACATGTTATTCCCTGCAGTTAGAACATGTTCCTGGTTGCATTACATATGTTCCGAGTTGCCCGACGACCAGTAGATCATAACATGAGCTGCAGTATACGTCGACTTTGTGTGTCAATGGGGAAGAGTTTGGCTCTCGATAATAACTCCACAACCAATACATCTTGTAAATTCTTTACTCTATAGGCCAACCAGAGCTATTTCTGACCAAAGACTTGAATTTATACTGGTTATGTTTTTAGTGCCAATATAGGATAAAGTGAGTATATTCTTAATGTAATGGAAGTCAAATATTCAGTCACGACTGTTGTGTAATCATCTACAAAGTTTCCTATGCTGTATGCATCACACTATCATCTCCAATATTATTTAATTCTGTTGCGAGATGCAACGAATTTTTTATCATTTCATATCCTCGAATATTTTGGGCTAAATACATATTTGGTATGTGCATCATAGCATAATAGTATAATGTACTGCAACTTGTTGTAATTGTTACAACACTAAGGAGCTTAATTATTCTACTACGTTTTCTAGTTTACCATACAAACTACGTAAATTAACAATGATTCGTAACATCTTGATTATTTTACTTCTTCATGACTTATGCGGAACATTTCTTATTCATCCTCTCATTTGATTTTATTTCGTGACAATTACTCATAACATCACAATCAATTTTCTTATATATATGATGATCCACTATATCCATATACACTAATTCATTTTTTTAACTAATGCTAAGGAACGTGGTCTATTACTGTACTTTGTGAGAATTCCACGACGTACATGTTCCGTTTTGCAGGTAATGTATTTGTATAGCAAACTGATATTGTGCATTTCCCTACAGGACTGTCATTTTCAGAACAACAAGCAATAGGCCTACCATCGGCAGCTTGGAGCTCCCCCATATTAATTCCCCATGAAAAAGTAATTAATAGTTCAACGAATTTTGAAAGAATTTAAAAAAATGTGAATCGGTTTCAAAAATATTCTCGCCCTTTGTGGAATATAAAATATGCAATGTATACTCTACAGTAGTAAATAAGCCGATTGCACAGTAATCAGCCATATTGAGTTCTATATTGTGATTGAGGGCTGGCAAATACATGATTGAGTATGGATATCCCGGGGGAAGCCTTTTAATCAATTGTAGCAATGACAGTACGTTATCAGTGATATAATATCTCTACATGCCTATATTGTTTCATGTAAGATATCCTATGCTTATAATCACACACTGGTCTATATCTAACCTCAGCTAAAGCGTTACCTATGTACCGGGCAGCAATATGTACACATCAAATCACTTAGCAAACTATGGATGACTCAAAATAGAATAGATTTAAAGAGAGGTTCTAAATATTCCAAACTGGTGCGCTGTAGTCGTTTTCAATAAACAAATTCACATTCAATAACCCTCTTGTATTCATATGTAGAACGCGACTGGTCAAGTTCTTCTTCATGGACTTTTGATAAATGTACTGTTTGCTGTGGTACATTCTAGTCACACAACTGCGCACTTCATTCCCAGAATAGTAGCATTGCCAATGCACAATATTCTCACTCTGCAAGCACGGAATTAGTGCGTTGAAATATAAAATAAGTAGTACTGTGTTTCATATTATATATCAAAGTTATTACAGTGTGTTGTTTAGCATACGGCTTAGTGGTAAAGCGGACGCGACAATTGCCTTCATAAGAAAATACGGTCGCTGTGTATATCAATAACTAAAGGTCTCCCCCGTGTGTATACCCTGTAATCTTAGGTTGTACCGTCCTACTAGATCACACACGGTTACAAATATCACAAAATGAATAAAGTACGTTGTCAGAACGTTAAATGAATTGGAAAGGTATTACTGAAAGAAGTCTTCCTGAAATTCACAAAGATGTTATTGTTTCATTTCATTTAGATAGAAACCACCTTGTTTTTCCTGAAAATTCGAAATGGGATGGTATGCACTCTTTGAAGTATATGGGATTAGTGCTTTCCAGCTCCTGTCACTGCACGTATATAACTTAATACATCATATTAGCCGACAAACGCTTCCAATATGAAATAAGTCAATGGTCAGTCCCAATATTTCGGAACAATTTGTGGATGATCGTAATACTCAGCGGTTAGTTTCCACTCACCGACTTATTGCCTACCAACCGATTTATGGAGCCGTGATCCATTTAGAACTACAAACGAAGAAGTCGGTCAAATTTGAACCAATCGGTGGTGTAATTTATCGAAGGGTGGTGCCAAATGTTATCGTCACTGGAATCAGTTCTTTTGGGGTTTAAAAAAAAATTATTGACGTAGTAGCGTCATCGCGCACGCGATGTTTTTCAGACCCAGTCAAGAGTCAGGTCAATCAATACATCAGAAAAATAACATTGTCATTATTTTGACTAATATTAAAGCATTTATATCATATTTCTATTTCTTCCAAATAATAATCTATTGGCAAAATTGCTTTCAGTTATCATCTTCATCTATTATCATTTCTATTTCCATCTCCAGTAATCATTTCTACAATGCAAAATAACATAACAAGTCGCACGACCTCCATCTTACCAGTCTTATAATTCATTTATTATAGGTACTTTACTTGGAAAAGTGAATTCAAATATCAGTTCAAATATTACCTGAGTGAATGGCTCAACATGGCTTAAAAAATTGTTACAATACCAAGACAAGCCAGAACCACTATTGGAACAAGACACTTGGACAAACGGCTCTAGGCATACAAGCAAAATACATTATCAACGATATAAAGACAGGATACACAAGACAAGCCCCGAAAAACACATAGAAGGACAATTTAATATTAAGTACTTTATCATTATATATCATGGTCGAGATACCTTTGTTATGATGATCTACATAAGTCAACTTGTTACACCAGTCCCTTTATTATCCATCGTATACAAAGCCCTCATTGAAAATGTATTGGGACTCAGTAAACCACTACCCATTGTATAAAACCTGTCAGATACCATAACTGTGGTATATGGATTCAGACCTGTGGTATACGGCCTCAAAACCATGGTATACGGGAAAAATAGTCCCTTTTGCTATAGACCAAAGAAATAGTTCCTAGTGTTCCTCACTAGGAATAGTTCTTCGCGGTTGACGTCGTAATACACTCGCTAGCGCTCGTGTATTAGTAGGCGTCAAACCCTCATGGTTTACGGCCGCCTTTCCACAAAACCATCGATTATTGTCTATCTATTACATTTTCTTTCATAACCATCTTAAACATCTCCCTATTTTCAATCTGCTGACATTCCTTTGTGAGTTTATCCCACCCCTTAGTTGCTCTATATAAGGGACTGTTCCTATATATCTCCATCTTTGGTTTATCTAATTGTATACGTATTTTTCATTCCCTCTTGTTAATGTGAAATCACCCTGACTGGCACCTTTATTTTTATATACCCACCAGTGAATAAATGGCATTATTTGTAACAATCTCCCGACGTCAGTTGGTGTGTCTCAACATGTCTAGTTTGCACTGGCCAACATTCCCTTGAAAGTTCCATGAAATTGATAAGTGGTTACCGGCAATAGTCAGACAAAACTTCTCATATGTGCAAATTCATTTCAATTCATCTATTTTATCGGTCACTCCTAATCCTAATGCGAATGAACGTGTACATAAAAACCATTGTTCCATAAGGTCCCCAGTGAGAACATTTTGAATCTGACTCGTGGAATTTGGTCTGTTGGAGGTGATCAGGTATTCCCCAAAGCCGGGTTTCAATGGGACTTAATTTACATTTCTGTTGGAGGTGACGGCATGTTTAATACATGAGTGACCTGCAACACGGGTCTGGTATTTGAGATGAAGTGGCGATTACGCGCTAGGCCACACTAATGGACACACGCACTTACGGCGTCAAATTAAGATTGTTTATTGCCGACTAAGTAGATTTCACTGGACAGCTACAATGCTAGCCCCTAAAAGCTGACCAGGGACGGATGGTGGACATACATAGAAGCAAGCTGACTTCAGTTTAGGACTTAAAGATCGGCTAGCATGATAAGACTTGGTATAGGTTGAGAGGTGGGCTAATAAGTCCTCACTGATTGCTTGGCGGTGTTTTAGCATGAAATCAGGGCCCCGTTGAATAACCAGGGATGTATCTAAGATCTAACTCAGGACGGAGGAGATCTTGGACGATCTTTGACAAATGTCGTTTCAGAAACTAGATCCTCGATGGACAATAAAATCCCTCCAACAAATTGTTCCTCCTGTGACACGGATAATTTCTCGGGCCAAGTCCAGAACAAGTCCTAGGAAACTAGCAGGCAAGCCATCCCTCGAGGTAGACAGAGTTGAGCAATATTCCAAGGCTTCACAAGTCTGGGACATGTCCTGGGTTCCAGTCAGAATAGTTGCATCAATCTACGATCATCAGGATCCTCTAAAGACATTTTTCTATCCTTAAAATGAGGCTCGGCCTTTCACATCAGATTAAGACCATTTATTTTGAAGATATACTGCTGATTACAGTCAAAATAACACCTTATCATACTAAGCGGACATCTTTTGCTCCGAATGGAATTTTTTTCTTCTATTAGATGTTTGATTTATCCCCGCGTGATCGGGCGAATTGCATAATCCCGCGCAAGCGGACAGTTATTTCAGTACAAAAAGGCCTAAACCCCGTGTGAGCGAACACTTCTCTTTTTATTATGAGTGTGTGTGGGTATATCAATAGAAAATACGTTTATAATTCAAAGTTTGATAACTTCGGATCAAATTAAGATATTGGAAAATCGATTTCAGATTTACTATCCTATCTGTTTCCCCTGCATATCGGTATGTAACACTTCAATATTGGCCCAGAGGAAACTTTAAAACCCCGTGCAAGCGGTCACCCCGCATAAGCGGCCACTTTGGCCCGGAACAGAGGGTGGCCACTCACTGCAGTTGTCTTCACTGGCACTCTCCTAGCTGATATCCTTATAACCTGGCCTACGTGTTCACATATAAGGCAAGGTAATGCCCACCATTTTTTGGTGCATTGTGAGATTGTGCAACTTTGGCACTCTCCTAGCAGAGATCATGTGCTTTACTTCCGCGAAAGATCTGTTGGGAGAGTGCTTCTTTGGCAGACCTAGACTGTCCCATATTTCGATGGTGCAGGAAAAAAGATCAATAATTTTTATACTAGAATCAAAATAGTGAATATAACGAGCCATTTTGGCTTGAAGGCGATCAGACCTGACAAACCTCTAAGTCGGAGGCAGAGGTTGCAATTGGTGGCCAATCATTAATCTTTACTTGTTCAGTTTAATGGACTATATATGATATGTAACCAGGCTTGATATATAATGATATCCTGGTTGAAAATATAATCACAAGGTCTCTGAAGTGTTAGAAAAAACATTGTTAGCTGCTAATTGCTGAGAATAAAATCTGTGCCAAGGACTGAGAATTGACATTACATTTACAAGTATTGCCTTGATTTTCTAAGTACTAAAGGCTGACTCTACTTCAATTTTAGTAATGACCTTGGCACATATGTTATATAAAATTGGTGAAGATTATGATTTACTCTGTCAGTCATAGAGGATATGAAATATTTAGATAATGTATATTGTTTGTCAACTTTACATATGTTCTTATTCAACGTTCTTTTATATATGAACTTGATTTATTTCGCAGGCATACTGATAATGAACTCACGCAAAATAAATCAAACAACTAACCAGGTGATCGGTGCTCCGGTAAATAACAACTCCACGCACTATTTACCTGCTGACTACCTAGGTTTGATAAACACGACGCAAACCACTTTCGCATCTCATTTCCGTGTTGATCAGTCCACATAAATCTCCGTTAATCATTGGAATATTTGCGGAATGTGAAACAAGGCCATGAATAAATACACGAATACTTTGTTGCTGAGTCACAGCACGCTGGGTGCTGGACTGCCACTGTTGACTTAGGTTATAGCATTCTGAATTCTTGGGTAACACCTACATGGGATTTTCACAAGCCGATAAAATGCTTGGCGATTTCTAAGAATCAATCCTTATAATATGAAAATACGGGGAGGTTGGTGCAAACGCTAAAATCTGCACAAATATAGGCGATTTTGAATATTGGTGCTCTGTTTCCGCTTGCCGATTGACTTTCTATGACATAGACCAGTCACTGATTTTATAATGTGCCTGTTCCAACTTGCAGATTTCTGAGGAAAGGTTAGAAATCACAAATGGCTACATTGGGCAACATACAGTAGCAGTCCTTGTCTCAAGGACAGTAGGCATTCAGGCATGATTTTTGGCATTATATTGGTAAAGCAGAGGCTTTTGAGCTTAACGGAGAAGTTATCCCCCTTGGTGTGAACCTTTGGCAAGGCAATGAAAAATCGGATTTGATTTGATTTGATTGCCAATGGGTGAACTGCATTTACACTTCAGACAGCTCACTTGGCAGTTCGCACTTCCCTTACATGATCTAATCCATGGATAGTTTCTCTGACATCTGAGGCAGCTTTCGTTATTTATGTCCGGGGCCCACACATGAAGGACCCCCCCCCCCCCCCCCCAAATCAGACACTTATATAATAGTGATGATACGTGATACCTGGTAAGAACCCTTCTTAGTTATTGTTTGAGTCTTGTTGGTTCTTGTATAACACCGACAGAACTGGGAGCACCGCCACAAATGTTATCTGGATTCATCTGAAAACCACAGCGCCTGCAGCACACATATCAAAGGGAGTGTTCTTTTGGGCACCTTCTTCCACCAAGAAGAGGCATGAATATGCGGAAGAGTACATTGCATCGTCTCAACCAGTTGTATCAAAACAGTTGTTATCTATCTGTTTGTGAGATTTGTGGTGTGAAAATCAGGTACAGTGTATTTGTCTTATTTGTTGCTATACCGTTCCTGCAAGAGGATGTAAAAATCACATGCATGCTTACATGTGGATTCGGGGCCTAAGGTTAAATTCCAAAACGGGGTGAGATCTCCTTTCAATTACAGAGCGACTTCGTTTTAGGGCGAGTTCTACAGAAAACTACCAGATAATGTCACATAAAGACAAGATATGTATTATCATAGGTGAATGTCTTACTTTTTCTGACAAGGAGGACAAATTCCATTCGTCCCTCCGTACCACATGACCACTATCATTCTGCTATTTAGTAAGATGTAAAATGGCGTGTTAAATGATTTCCAGGTAGCTATCAATACAAGACATAATGATTGTGACTGAAGTGCACTTGTTCCTAGGTATATAACAATAAGAAAACATAATGACCCATGAGCCTATAGGGCTTATAGCCTATGATCCATGGGGGCTGCCATGATGCCCCCGAGTAGGTGTTCTTCACTAATGGAGGTGAAAAAGTAGGTGTTCTTCACCAAAGGAGGTGAAAAAGAAGTGGGTGATAATTGGGAAGTGTCACAACTTTAGCCTTGCTGACATATGTTTATAAACTGTTCAATGTGAAAAAACATCATGTCTTGGGTTTAATCATTATGCCATCCTGCTCTTGGATCGGTGTAGAAAATAAAGGGAACCATGGTAAAATATTGAAAGGCAGTTGAATTTCGTAAGAACAAAGAGCCAGTATACAGGCTCTGTCCCCCAAGGGGCCTGCCAAACTGCTGGCCACCTAGTGATGGCTCTATTCCCTATAGGAATGCCATTCTCGGCCTTTTGCCCCATAAAAAAATACGTCACTCCGCCTTTAACATCGGCACATATCTTATGGGTATACTGATGTCTCGGCCCCTTCGGCACCTCGGAACGGGAAGGGAGGAAGTTAATACTGTAAGCACTCTCTTATAACCCTCATAGTACACCCACGGAAATATAACAGTAAATCAAATTAGATAGATTGAAACCCACTGAACCTAAAAAGACAGTGTCAGCGATAGATAACAAGACAAATCTCTATAGATATTATGTTTTGATGACGGTCATATTCACTTGTCACCTTTGAGCCCAGTTGATCAAATGTAGTCTTAAATGCCAATAAATATGGTCATGAATTTCGAGAAATCGGAAAGAAAAGTTCATTTATATGTCTAGAAATCAGTTATTATAAAACGCAGGGGACTTCTGACGTTAAACTGTTGGTCAGTGGGAATCCGTAACTTGTCAATCTTTCATACAAATCTTTTCATTCCATACCTACCGCCTGTTGAGAGGATTACCACAGGAGGTCGACTTAGTCAAGTTAAAGAGAAAACTCTTTTGCAATATGTACCATTCCCTAGCGCCTGACAGACTCAGGGATAAATTCCCAGCGAGGAGGAATAGGGAAGCTGAATGGGTAGGAATAGGGCCAAGAGACCGATGGCATTCTCTTAAGGAGGTTCCTGGTAAAACGAAATAATATGATTCAGTAAGAAATGAAAATAATCTCAATCAATAATCAGTCCGTGTGGGAAGGGAAAGGGAAAGTGAAGGAGTAGACAAAGGACCCGGCGACTGAGACTAGTCTCCAAAATGAAATAGAAATAACTCTCTCAAATCAGCTTAAAAAATAACAATGAAACTGAACTAAGATAGAAACTGATGAGTGTTTGGTCTGGTGATGCCATTCACTATCTAGTTTGAAGCGTGCAGAAATATAAACGAGGCGATAGCCAAGTGAATATTCTAAAGCGTTCCAAGCAAGATGGCGAAGGGGGGCTCAGCCCAAACACGAATATATTTTTGATTTTATATTAGCCTGGACATATTCATCTGTTAATCGCCCGTTGAGTATGAGTTACCATACTCACAAGCCTGTTGAGTGCAAGTTCCTAACGTTAAGCCTATGGACGTTTTTTACAAGGCTAAGATAAAAGATGGTTCCAATGGGCAGTCTTTTCCATGACGCACTAAACCATATCAATATTTAAATCACCTTCATTGATCGCACAAGTAAAAATTTGCTCTGCAGCTCAGATGTCAACGTTGAAATGGACGATATTCAAATCATAATTATGTACACAGGATAAGCAAATGAAAAATCCATAAAAAATGGCCGGTTTTATCTACCGCATATTCGTTTTGCAAATTGTTGCACTTAATTGTGTTTACTCGTGGCAGAGCTATTTGCTCCTTCTTTCGTGGAATAGATAAATGGGATAGAGTAGACTTGCAGTTTCCACTTAATTTTGTTTATGATGTTCTGTGTTATATCATATGGGTCACTTAGGTAAAGTTATAACTATATATAGTCAGAGCTCATACTCAGTATCTTAACTTGTTTGTAACTCGTTTGCTGAGGTCGAGAGAAAAAGGTTGAAACAATAACTTTTCATCAGAGCTGATATATTCCATTGAAATACAACGTGAGTTTAAACAATACTAAATTCAGATTTACTAGCACTCTTTTCTTCCTTGTTCAAAGTCAATTGCTTAGCATTAATGCTTGATTGATTAATTTGATTATTACAACCCCTCCACGATGGCAAGTTTAGCAACCTAACCGTCAGTATATAGTACTTCACTCGGCTACGTATAGAGGGGAGAAAATAAATTATGGTTGAATAGTTGAATAAGCTGCCCCCATCCCCACAATACATATCAAGATTGCATCGAAGGGATCTGTACGCGTTTTTATTTCCCTATAGAGCTTTGGGCCATAGACATCTCTGGATCTATGGACAAAGACAAATAGATGTAAAAATTTATGAATCGGAAAAATCTCTGCCGGGTGTTTAGCTCAATTACTGCTAGGTGCTAAGGGTGCAGTAATAATAATGTTCACTCCCACTTTATAAGTTATTAAAATGGAGTTATTTCATCGATTTGGGGAATATGATAATAAACATACGATCTGACTGGACGAAACGGATATCGTTCTTAGCCAGTCATTGATTTCATTCTGTCTATGGCGTCATGCAGTATGAAATCATCGACTGACCTCAAACGAGTACTGTTTCGTCCACAGAAGGGACGTTTAAGTATACTGCATGCCAGTTTTGCTGTGGGTCGCAAGGAGAGAGGATTCTAGGCTCCGTTTGATAATTTAGGCTGGCACATGAAGACCCTTTTCTGTGCATCAAGAAGACCCAGGGACGATGAGGATGAACTTAATTCAACACTTGTTGACAACCTGATGGACGCCTAAGACTGCCCTAGCCAACAAACTTGAGAATTGATCAAAGATAACCCTTGTACGAGTTACAGAAAAGGGTCTTCATGTACGATTCTAGATTATTCAACGGGCCCTAGTATAGCGAAACTGGTATAGCACCTCTGTATGTACGGAAGAGCGTGTGTGTATGAAGGAGGGAGGGTGTCGCCGTCTGCCTTGTTTAAACAGATTAGCAGAGAATTGAGACCCAGTCTCACAGCATTGTGCTTAATGAGCGTTCTCTAAGATCAGCCTAAGAGGATTAAGGCAGTATGCGGCCAAGCGTGACGAGCCTAATGAAGGCTTATTGGTGGAGACGAGACGTGAGAAAGCCACCCGAAGAACCACCACTACGTAACATGCGTAAGATGAGCAATATAGATACGTAATAATAACTGGCTTTGTGTATGAATGGTCGTATAATCTTAGGAGTTGACGCGTAGTAATATCCGAGCGACACGTAGTAATATCCGAGCGAGCGAAGATATTAAGTCATCAACTATGAGGAGATTCCAGAACTCTTACACAAACCCAGTCCTAATTGTATTTATTATCCACCTACACGATCAATAACAAGTATATTGCAAAAAAAAGTTTATTGCAAGACATATACACTTCCAGATAACGCCATTTTATGACAGTGGGTTCTGATGGTGAATGTGATTATTATGACCGATTTTTAATAATTGATATTGAATGAATATTAAAGAAACTCACACATGTATTTTGAAGTACAGTATTTGATGATTCTACTCATTTTGGATGGGACTACCTGCCTGAGCTTCTGACGTGCCACAATCTCCGGGTAGCTGTCTCCAGGTGTTCCATGTATTTCCTACGGACACTTTGTATTAGGTGAATAAAAACAGGTGTCTTCTCTCCAATGTCATTCAATTAGCTGTGTCAGGAGGCTCAAGGGCCACAAGGATTCTGCTGAGGAAAAGCTGTGACGCTCACATGCCGGGTTCCTGCACCTCTAACCAATTGTTGGTTTTGCCCGAGAAAACAAAGTACCCAGCTAACATCTAACTTACTCCTACTAAACTACTATTGCAACGTATTTGAGTATGGAACCCTGCTCAGAAAGTGACCAAACAGAATTAATAAAACTTCTTGAACTATGGAGAGTTCTAGAAGGAGGTAAAAAGTATGTACTCTGTATACGACTGTGACCTGTTTCAGTAGTTTCGTGACATGTCTAGATTGCGTCTGTGACACCATACGGACAGATCACAAGATTGCAATCGATGACACACAGAATTTCACTCAGGAATTAAGCAATGACACTTTAACATGCGTAGGGGATACATATAATCTATAATCGTTCCAAATATGAAGAAGATTGACCACTTCGATCTTCTGATATTTGCTAGTCTTTTTCCGCTGTTGCTTGTACTGTTGGTGCTGCTGTTGATGTCTGTCTAGGTCTAATGTCACGAGACTACTGAAACAGGTCCCCTGGTCTATATGATATTCCTTATTTAAAAAAAAACCCCAAAAAAACCACCATAATATTTATTCATGTCACCATCATACTCACCTGAACATTGTAATATCTGTTTTGGAGATTTCTTTTCGATGATAATTGTAACCGGATGCCAATCTTGTATGATGTACTTTGCACAACCTACAGTGTATGATCTAACCATGGGTTAGAGCTGTTTCCATGTGATGAATTTTTTTCTAAAGCATGATTATCTTGCAATATCGAATAACAAAGATTGGTATATTTATATAAGTATGTAAGGAATCGTGTTCATTGCGCTCTCAATCCGTTGTAAGGACACTCGCTCCTGCTACACCCTCGCCACACCCTGAGAAAGCACTCCACCGTGTTTACCATGTGGCCCAAAGTTCTAAGCTGAACAAGTCCTTAGGCCCTCGACTTTACACTCATTTAACTCCCATCGGCAGAGAACTACGAAAGAAGTATAACATGGGTCACTCTTGGTTTTACCAGAAACATATATTTATGTAGAAAGGGTCAGCCTCCTGAAAAAGTTTTATAGAGGAAACATATGAGAGTTCAGGGTTTGAGCTCGTATCCCATCGAGCTTGAATTACGTAGTGATTCAAACAAGATGGGGTCGAGCTCTGACACTAAACTTGAATGGGTTTCTGAATTAATCTTACCCTTAACATTGAATAATGGGCTATCATTTGTGACATAATCCCCATTGGATATTTTTCCTATATATCTAATGAGCGTTAGATACGAGTTCCCAATGTTAAGTCTATGGAGAAAAAATACCAGGGGTGAGGTAAACTTATTTATTGAATGCAATATCTTCAAGTAAGCGTTTACTGGTATGAGTTTAACGCATTATTGTATGGCAACGTGCCACCGACAGAAATTGTTTCTCAGGACGTACAAGGACCCCAAAATAGCTCGAAACAATTTCATTCGCCCACCCAAACCCTGTTTTCGGATATTATCATATCTCATATGTAGATATACTTTCCTTGAAAACCTATAAGATAAATGAATTATTATATATCTATGCTGGTAAGTGTGATAGTTACCAACCTCTGCTACAAGCTTATTGAATATTTCTATCGTTATATAAGGCAAGGAACCAACTTAGCTCCCAACACAATACGACAAGCGTTCCGACACAGAATTTTTCAATCTTCCGCCACAGCGACAATGCGGTATTTTAGTTTCGTACCCTGACACTCTATCAAACCAAATTTGCCAACATTCTGACAAAGCTATGATGTAGGAATTTTGATTCATGGCCATTTCGGAGCCATGCCCTAAGCAATGGTTGCCCTTACAGGGGCGTACCCAGGGGGGGGGGGCACAGGGGGCACGTGCCCCCCCCCCCCCGAAATTTTTCCAAGGATGGTCTGTTCCGAGTGAAAATTCTATACACACTGTTTTTTGAATTTTTGTTCTATCTATCATAGTTAAAAAGTTGCAGCATTATACAAGAACGGGCTATTTACACATACATAAGATATTGAAATCTATATAGGAGGGGGGTTGGGGGTACTTTCTTTTTCTTTCCTTTCTAATAAAATTTTTTTGGGCCCTCCGGGTTGGGGGTACACACTTGATGGATGCTTGTAAGACAGTCCAAGGTGTGCCCCCTCCCCAAACCCTCTAAAAAAATCCACCTACATGCCCTTGCTACCATATGTACATCATTCAACAAAGCAAATATGTCCCCAAAAGAGTGAGAGAGCTCTTCAGGAGGCCCCTGGACTCCCAAAGAGGCATTTTAATCTTCATAAATAGCCTTAGATCGGTAACCATCCTGATCCCTGAAACAAAATCCAAGAGGCATCTTGTATAAAATATAGAAGCCAGGTTCTTCTGCAGGCTTTGCCCCCTGGACCCCCAGATGAATTTTTACACCAGACACCTGGCAATCTTCCCATGCAGTCAGGGTCTGTAAAACCCCTTCCTGAAAACAAAATCCTAGGCACAGTAAAATGCAAGTGCCTCAAGGGGCTTCGCCCCCTTGACCCTGAGGATAAGCTTTCCTTTTGGACCCCTTGTAATGTTCAGAAATAGCCTTAGTTGTGTGTCCCCCCCCCCCTTGGAATTAAATTCTGGATATAGCTTGTATAATCTTTTGACATACAAGTGCACCCAGGGGCTTCACCCCCTCCCCACCTGGATCCCTAAAGAACCACTTTGCCCCTGACCCATTGTAATTTCTGAATTATGAAACCCAAGTGCTTCCAGGGGTTCTGACCCCTGGACCTCCCAGATGGGTTTTTGCAACTAAACCCCTGGCAATCTTCACATGTAGTTTTATGTGTGTAAAATATCTTCCCCTATATAGAGTCACTGACATGTGAATACTTCCAGGGGATTTGCCTCCTGGACCCCCTGGGATTGGCTTTGCTTTTTGACCACTCAATATATTCCCAAATAATCCCAGGTGTGTGACCCCCTCCTCACTAAAGAATCCTTGGGCTTTATGAGTGCACCCCAAGGAGGGTTTATGCCACAGGACCCCTGGCAACCTAGAAATCCAACTGCTTCCAGGGACTTCACCCCCTAAACTCCCAGGAGGAGCTTTGTTGCTGGAGCCCCTGCCAAACACTTCAGGGGTTTTGGCCCCTGGATCCCAAAGGAGGCAATTTTCCCCTAGACTTCTCACAATCCCCCCAGGTATTCTCAGGTGAAACAAAATCATGGAAGTAGACTGTATAAATAATATCTGAAACCAAAGTGCTTCCAGGAGTTTTGCCCCCTCGACCTCCCAGAGGGGCTATGCTATTACTCTTGTGGCAACATTCCAGGAGGTCTCAGGTGTGTAACGATCCCCCTCCCTCAATAAAAATCCTGGATACAGCTTGTATGAAATCTAAAACCCAAGTGGATCTTGAGGCTTTGCCTCCTGGATCCCCAGCAGAGGCTTTGCTGCTGGACCCCTGGAAAGCTACCCATGTAATCCCAGGTGTATGGCTCCCCCTCCCCATAATAATCCTTTAGAGGATGTATTTTTCTTTGTATAGAAATCCAAATTCTTCCGGGAGCTTTGGTCCCTGGACCCCCTCACATCTGGGGCATTGTTTCTTGACCCCTGGATAGTGTCAGGCATATGACCCCCTCCCTCAACAAAATCCTAGATACAGCTTGTAAAATCAACACATTCTAAATGCTGCTGGGGGCTCTGCCCCCTGGAGCCCAAGCCAATCATCCAAGGTAGTCTAAGGTGTGCCCCCCTCACTGAAACAAAATCCTGGGTATGCCCCTGGTGAATGCTGCTTGAGGGGAATGTGGTTAAGATAGTAGAAATTGTGCCACCCCCCCCCCCCCCCCCCGAATAAGCACAAGCCTATATACCCTTGTTTCAGTGTCATTCAACAAGGCAAGTATGCCACCTAAAAATAATCTAAATGCCAAGCTATTAGGGGTGATTTGCCTCATGGACCCCTTCTAATCTTCCCAAGTAATCTTAGGTCTGTGACCACCCCATTCACTGAATAAAATTGTGGATACAAATTGTATAATGTACAAAAGCCAAGTCCTTCTGAGGGATTTGTCCCAAGGACCCCCAGGGGGGACTTTGCCACTGGACCCCCACTGATATTCCTAGGTAGTCTCAGGTATGTAACCCCCTCCCTGAACCAAAATCCTTGGAACAACTTGTATAATGTATAAAATCCAAGTGTTTCCAGGGTTTGCCCGCTGGACTACCAGATGGAATTTGCGACTGACCCCTGACAATCTCTCCAGGTAGTCTCAGATGTCCCCAAGACATAACCCTAGGTATAGCTTTGTAAAATCCAAGTATAGCCAGGGGGTTTCGCCCCCTTGACCCCTATGAGGACTTTAATGATGGACCCTTGGTACCTGGTCTCAGGTATGTATCTCCCCCTCCCTGAGACAAAAACCTGGGGACAGCTTGTGTAATCTATGAAATCCAAATGTTTCCGAAGGATTTGCCTGGACCCCTTTAGGGGCTTTCCTAAACCTCTGGCAATATTGCCATGTGATCCTGGGGGCTTTGCCCCCTGGACCACCATGTGGGGCCATGCTGCTAGATCTCCGACAATATTCCCAGATGGCTGAACATATGTAACCCCTCCTTGAAACAAAATCTTGGGGAGAGCTTGTAGAATTTTTATGATACCGGTACAAGGTCTTCTATGGGATTTACCCCCTGGACTCACAGGAGGGGGTTTGCTGCTAGAACCCTGGCAATATATCCAGATACTCTAAGAAGGGTAACCCCCATCCCTGATATAAATGGCTGGATACAGATTGCATATAATCCAAGTTCTTTCAAGGGCTTTGACCCCCCTGGACCCCCAAAAAGGGCCTTTCTGCTAGACCCTGATAATATTCACAGATAACCTAAAATGTGTGTGCCCCTCTTCAAAGAAAATCCTGGGGATGGCTTTTATAATCTATAGAATACAAAAGTTTTCAGGGGCTTTGGCCCCTGGACACCTAGAGGGGGGTTTACAGCCAGACTACTGGAAATAATTCTAGATAGCCTAAGATGTGACCCCTGTCCCTAGAAAAAAAATCCTGGGTACAGGTTGTATAATCCATGAAATTCAAGTTCCTCTGGCGGCTTTGCCTCCTGGACCCCCAGGAGGAGCTGGATCCCTGGTCACATTCCCCCTGAAACAGTTTCCTGAATACAGTTTAACCCTTTCACTGCCACATGATGCCTGGAGGCATTCCCGGGTGAACCGCCGTATGATGCCTGGAGGCATTCCCATGGCTACCACCGCATGATGCCTGCAGGCATTCCCCTGTTAACCGCCGCATGATACCTTGAGGCATCATAAACTCTGATTTTTTTCGAATTCACTTTTTCAGTCGATTTAAGCAAGAAAGGGTTAGAAATTTTCCATATCAAATAAAACAGTTTTAAAACAATGTATCTGTGTTTTGAGTCTATATAGTGCCATGGAGATGTTGATTTGCCAGTAGAACTCGGAGAAAACCAAAATAGTTCACAGATCGAGTCAGGCATATGGATGGGTTGGGCCGGCGTTTCAGGGATGCATCTGGTAGAAGCCTGCAGCGGTAGTATAAAGGAAAGGTGTAGGGGGTGCGGCGGTACAATTCCCAATTCATTTTGGCGTGCGGCGGTTAAAGGGTTAATCTATAAAATCTAAGTGCGTCCGAGGCTTAATTTGCCCCAGTGACCCACAGGAGGGTCTTCTTAGCTGGACCCTTGTCAATCTTCAGAGGTGTGCCCCCCCCCCCCCCCCCCCGAAACAAAATCCTGGGTACGCCCCTGCCTTACAGCTTTTAAAAGGATGTCTCAACTAGGTGACTATGTCTTTGGGTAATAAAATCCCATAATTCTCAGATATGTATTTTTACTTAAACTGAAAGTAGCGCCTGAAAACAAAAGGAAAAATTTACTTGGATGATTAACAATCCATAGATTAAGATTTGCTTTGTAGGGACCTGCAGCCATCGGGAGCCCAAGTGAACCCATTGAAAAGGCAGATACTCATGCTAAGAATACCATTTCCGGATAGTGTCGCTCAGTACTTTGGCTATGGGTTTGAGATTATGTCTCACTCTTCAACCTTTTAAATGATATTTCTAATACACTAAACAATGTCACCATAGCTTTAAGACAAACTTATTCACAGAAGATTTTAGTAAAGTATACTTAGATAGTAGCAATTGAGATCCAAAACGAAATTCTAGCCTCACGCTCCCATAGCTTTCACACTAAGCCTCGTTCTGAATGGCCTCTATAATTGGTGTTTTAAGAACAGGTATCTGCGGTTTTAGCGAGGCCACCTTGGCTCCCTATTACGGTGAATCACATTACGGTGTGCAAAAAGCCCGATATCCAGTACTGGGCCACGGTGACTGGGCAGGTCGTGTGGTGATTTATGAAAGCGCCGACTCGACAAAGTGAGACTCTTCTTTTATTAATGTAATCGGTCACATATAACGGACCCCTTCCCCTGGTTTGGGGATCAGCCCCCATACAGTGGGCCTTTAGGTGCCCGGCATGACTCGTTGTTTGTTGGGCGTGCAACAAGCCGATTTAAAAGAGGATTAGATTATTTAATAGTTTATCCCGTGTTGACTTGAAAAGCTCGGACCGTATAGCCAATATTAGAGGCTAATTAGAAGCCATTTTAATTAATCATAAGATTGTGTTGCGTGTAGAAAGTAAATACGCATAAAGAAAGTGCTGCCATATCTGTGGTCTTTTGTTCTGAAAACATAACGTTAGGATCGCTGTACTGATGTCTAAGGAAGTTGTTTGAATAGGTATATTAGTATACCATATTAACGTAATAAATGTTTATGATTGCCGGAAGGCAGAAAACCTAAGGTTAGAAAAATGAATAAAGTGAACTTGTGTCATATTTCAGCAGGATATGGTTAGTAAAACTCTTTTATGAAAACTAAAATTTTTCAGCTTCAGATTTACTTTAGTGACACCTACAGGTTCGCTCATCAATGAACATATCGAAGGTTTATGCATGTAGTATATATAAAGGTTTAAATGGGCAGCGGGAGAGGCAATACAAGGCTCTCTTTTTAAAGCCTTGTCACCTTTTTTGGTTGCTTTATAGACAAATGCAATCTTTCTCTCTTTTTTCTTCTCTCAAGAGCTAGTACTGCAAAACCCCATTTTTGTCTTACACTTTGCGCATGTTGGTTTTCGTGACCTGAGATGAAATCAACTTTCAGCCGACGTGTAGATACATTGTATATATTAAGATCTGCATTTTGCGTCTTATCTGTAAGTTTACTATTTATTCAGTAACATAATGTCATGAAACGTCACAAAATTTCATATGATTGTGTATGTGGCGTGAGATGTCTTCACCGAATGATATCACGAATAGGAACTGAGTGATATCTGTAACAGAAGACAACAAACGCCATGTAAACAATTATTTGGAATTGGGCGATGTTTAGATTTTATCCTACTCTGTCACATGCCATATGTCACCAGTGGCATATACCTATTTTATGGCATAACCGTGGCATACAGTTACATCATGTTGAATCTATGGCGATTTATATGAGGGGTAGGATAAAATATTGTCCACTTCATGTCTTATGATATACTTCATTTGGGTGCAAGCCTCTAATGTTTCTAGGAAAATTAGTCAGAATCAAAAGAAATCTAACTGTAGTAATCTACATGACCAAACGCACTAAAATCCGATATTTATATAACGTACTCCACATGGAACGTGTTTTGCATGCCATCCAAATGGTGATGAGAACAAAGTTTTTGTGGTCTGTTTTAAATATTTAATACATAATGTGAATGTGTATTGTAACAAGTAAATAGTGGAGACAGATCCATGAACTGTAACTGTTAACCATTGTGTCTATGATATGTTGTGCTCATATAAACCTTATGCAGGGATATTCTTCAAATAATATGTCATGAAAATATTCACTGGGAATAAAACATAATGTAAAGAGCAATATGATAATGGAAAACCAAGCTAAGGATGGGTTGAGCGACAGATAACATCGATGTAATGCCCATGAAACATATAAGTTTGTCGACGAAACAAACATATATGTATCATCCAGTACATCACCAAATCCATATGAAATTTTACGACAACGGGTTTGACGTCTTAATGACGTAGAGGAGTATTGACGACGTAGGTACTCACCATGACGAGGAACGCTGATGTCACCATGGTAATCCGCTAGGAGCTGCACACAGTCGGAGCGCGTCCTATGGTCGCTGATGTCCGGCGAGCCCTCCTGCGCTCTATTCCATCCCGCGCCGTCCAAATGCCGTCTGCCTTTTCACTGAGACGGTGCGGCAGGCGCTCTTCCGACTTCCTGCTGTAACTATCGCCACACTCCGGTCACCAGCCTGTGTTGAAGAACGCCCACTTGGAATCAGCCCAAGAAAATTGTCCCCTTTCAAATCCTCAAATCTTTTGGCTGACTTTTTTCTACAATGCAAATACAAAGAACTGTCGGGTGCACGGTGTGAGTGCATGAAATATCGACTGAACTGGGTATAGGTGTGCCCTGCATGAGGCTCAGCGTGTGAGGGGTGGGAGGGTACCTCTGGGAGCCTCGATCCGGTTAGAAGACTACTTAGTACTGTTGTAGGTGCTGCCGCCAAGTGGCGACAATGCTACACCTGCTTAATGGGGTTGTTGAATGGAGCGATCGCCTCTGGTGTTGACGACACCCTCCCTCTCTACCACCCCCTTCAGACTTGCACTTTGCCCCGTGTTGCTCACAGTGACACATGGTCAATGGAACTTAATATATGTGAATATCTGAGGTGTGACATGCTGGTGTGGGGTCAGGAGTCACCACCACAGAACCTCAGAGAAAGGTTTTTGCCCTTTTCGCACCTCGGACTTTTCTGTCCGCTGCTGGGTAAGGGGGTCAACACCAACAGCAAGCAGTCCTGCCCTGAAGAGCAAACAATTTGACGGATAAACTTTGCTGGTGCAGTGGGACTTAAGGGAAGTCCACTATCCCCTGCAGTGGTCACCAATGGCCGTGGACGGCTTATGGCGCGCGGGGCACGGTGGGCGACGGGAAGGAGGGGCACATGGCGGGCGGCCTGTGGCGTACGCCGTATGGCGGGCGGCGTACGGCGGGCCGCGCACTGCGGAGGGGCCTGTATCTATAGGAACAACAGGGGCGGGATGACGTAAAGTGATTTAATCTCACACACCTCCAGTTGGGTTTACTCAAGCACGCGGCGCCGACTTCTTTATGGCTCTGTATACTGTAATCACATACTCAGAGTCGGCGACTACGTAAAGCATGTTACGGCTACGTGTACGGAGTTTATACACTCATGCCTCGAGGTCCATGGTGTGGTTTTCATTGGCTGACTTTTGGTACCGATAAATTAATATATTACCACCCACAGATTTTACAGTATGCTCGTCAAAAGATCAGTCAGTATCAACCAGCATGCCATATAAACGACGTCGATTTCGGTATCGAAATATGGGGAATTTAATACCAACGACAGTCAATATGTGATTTATTCCAAGACGACATGTATTAAATCCAGGTTGATTATGCCGCTAATAAATGGTCCACGATTCAACGAATTGGTACGTCGGCACCAGATAGTTTGTTTCTGACAACGATTTCTGGTGTCAAACCACTTCTACCGTACCACCGACCAACTTCTTTCAGGGAGGGAAGAGAAATTAATACTGCTATAACACAAACATCATAGAGTTGGATTTCGCATATTAAAAATCATGGTCTTTTCGCAGACAAACTGGATGGAATACCATATTTGTTATCATCTGGTATCACTTTGATTAACAAACAACCAGTTTGATCGGTGATTAGAATGTTCAGGTTGATAAGATTGCAGCATTTACATGTCCAGTGACGTACCCAGGACTTCCTTTCGGGTGGGGGCGCACACCTTGGAAGATCAGCAGGGGTCCAGTATGAGGCCTCTGTCATTTCAATCGCTTCATAACTCACGCCTCAAGTCTTGTGAACTACTACGCGATTCAGACTCGATTGGATACGAGCTCTGACCCTAAACTTTCATAGGTTTCCTAGACAGTATCCAACATTTAGTTTCGGGAAAGAGGCGATCACACACCTGAGGGTATCTGGGAATATCAGTAAGAGTCCAACAGCAAAGTCCCTCCCTTTGATTTTATACATTATACAAGCTGTACCCAAGATTTTGTTTTGGGGAGAGGGAGTTACACACGGTTATCTCACCCTTGGTATATTTTCTCCATAGACTTAACATCGGAAACTCGTATCTAACACCCATGAGACACTTAGGAAAATATCCAAAGGGGGATTATGTCACAAATGTGCACCAGAATCCATTGTCCTCGTCTTGAATTACCGTTACATTAGTGGCACTCGTGGAATCACCTCACCACACTACGGTAATTTGACTTGGAGACAGTCGTAGATGGCAACCATGGTTAAGGGGTGCGGGAGCTCTGGTACAGTTAGGGGAAGTGGACGTCGGGATTCAACGCCCAGGGATTGAACGTAGGGAAGACGCTGAGACGACATCGATGGGTGCCCAACAGGGAGACCCACCCGGGGACGGTATGGACGGGCCGGACCCTGAGGGGCCTTCGGGACCACCAGAGGAAATAATGGTGACCTACCCATGACCATAGGAGAGGTGAAACAGGAGGCAGCAACCCAGGGCAGAGAATCTTTGACTTCTCCCAAATGGGATGGCACTCCTGGGGCAGGAATTTCTGACTGGCCCTGGAGAGGGTAATGAGGAGGCCGAAGCGGGGAGGGGGCAAAGACCGCTCTCCAGGAAACGGAGCTAGGCTAAGGGAGACTTAGGACTGTTTTTTGGAGAGCTTGCTACCGGGGGGAGGCAGGAGCCACGCCCGGGACCCATAGTTTGACGGCACTACTAATCTGGGCGAATATATATATATATATATATATATATATATATATATATATATATATATATATATATATATATATATATATATATATATATATATATGGTACCTTCCTTGACACGTCCCTTAATGGCCTGACCCAGCAGGTATTGGCCAGCTTGGACCCGGGCTGCCCTGGGAGTTTCTCCATGCTCAAGAAAGCCCTGTTCAGACGGTTCCAATCAAGGAAATAATGTGAAACCTACAAAGCCATACTGAGGAATTTGGAGGGGGTGGGAAGTGGGGGGTGGATGAGGGTCGGGGTCACCATCAGCCTCCTCTCCTCGGCTTGGTAGGTTGGAACGGTCATCCGGGAGTCCTGGAGAGGTCGACGCACGCGGTAGTATGCGCGGAAGGGCAACCCGTACCGGTGGAGGGCACTGTCTGGAGGGACTTCATGCTGGGGGAAGTCGTTCTCCTTGGAGTGGCTCTTCGCCAATGTTGGCAGCGAAGTCATCCTCTGAGCAGACTTGTGGCAAAGAGCTGTCTGAGTTGGGAGGGCCAGGCCCAGGAGGCGTGCTGTCTGGTTAGCCTCTGAGCCGCAGTGGTAGCTGGCAGTTCAGAAGTTGTGGCGGTTGAGGAAATTCTGTTGGGGAAAGGCCAGATCGAGCCACCGTGTTGCTGGAGGGAGCTGGCCAGGATGGTCTGTTGGTGGGACAGTCACTTGCCAAGGCCAAGGTGCATGGGTACCTGTCCAGTACGGCTCCTTAATCCAGGGCATAACCAGTGGTGGTATGAAGAGGACCAACCTTATTAAGCCTATAAGACACCGACCCGACCATTGTGCCCGATTCTAACTTTGCCCGACGGATCCGTCGGGTCTGTGACAATCTGCATCAATCGGGTCGGTGTACGCACTTCACCGACCCGATTTTATTGCTTTTCCCGACGCGTCGGGCATTACTACCATGTCAGATATGACCGACTCTGCCCGACCTTAAGATTCCGGTGTACGCACTTTCACCGATTGTTACCAATTCTGACCATGCCATTTAAAAAGCGTTGCCATCTATCCCTCAGTCCGATTTACAAGTGTCTTATATCGATGTGTAGGGGAGAAACAAGCAATCATAGATCTGAAAACCGTTTTCTGATATTTTAAATAGACCAGAAGTTATTAAACTTTGCATTATTGCCTATATATACTTATCACCCGGCCCGGGGCCCAGCCGGGCCCGGCACCTGGCCGCTCTCTTTGATCTCAATCGGGTTGTTTTACGAGGTTATAAAGGCAGAAGGTGTCGTCGGGAAGAGTCATCGTGTCGGTGTCTTATAGGTATAAGACACCGAAATTTTATCCCCGACTCTCACCGAGCCGATGGTCGGGATGAATCGGGAAACAATTTCGGTGTCTTATAGGCTTAGGGTTCCTTGAGGAGACACAGGTGCCGCTCTTGCCAGAGACCTGCCAGAGACTGGAGGAGGCCTCGAAGGAGGACTTCCTAACTGGCTGGGACTGGCTGGGTACCCTCATCGAGGAGCGACAGAGGGGGAGAGGTGATGGAGCTGTTGGTCCATGAGGCAGAGGCCTTCAAGCTCACCCCAGATCAACAAGGGCGTGCTACGCTGGTAAAACACTGGATGGAGGCCAGTGGTGCAGCCCCCATCAACCTGCCTCCATGCGGCTTGGCTCCCTATGGAAGGGAAATGGTGGTAGTGGAGGTCGACTAGATGTTACATGATGGGACGCGCCGATGGTGTTATTCAATGAAAATGATAGCTTGGTAAGATTGTGTGTGGCTTATCATGAGGTTAACGCTGTTACCATCAAAAACACGGACTCCCTGCTACGGGTAGATGCCTCCCTCAAGACCCTGGTGGGGGCCATGTGGTTTAGTACCCTCAACCTGGTCAATGGCAAATTATTTTGTGTTGATCATATCACCTCATATTATTGTAAGTGTCTTACCTGAGTTACTTTATGGGAAAGTTTATTCAAACATAAAATGAACATTATTATTCTGACAAGAAATATTGAAAACATAAACTGCATGAGAAACATTATTCGACAATGAAAACTAATTGCATGCTTGACGTAATTTTTTATTTAACGGAGACCAGAGGTATGCTACCAGGGTAGCAACCCCAGCCAGATAACAGCCTCTCCCCGCCCCAGGAGCCTCTCCCCTCCCTGGATTCCACGTTTACAGGGGAGGAAACCCAGTCAGAGCTTGTGACATGGTAAGTGCCATTTATTTTTAGTTTTATGAGTCAAAGGATGTGCATATCTGCATAGCATTTCATATTTTCTAAGGAACTATTTTTTTCCATTTCATTTCGTTTATCAAACCCTGTGTAAACAAAGAGAGAATAAATTGGGCCTCATCCACACCAATAAACAGTGATTCAACCCTCTCCACATACCCCAGCCCCATTCCATGGAGAATAGCAATTTCTTTTCCATGTTTTCTTAGTCTCTCTCATGCATTGCATTCAACCATAAATTCAACCATAAATTGTTCTATGTATATATGTTAAATTGACCTATGATAAGGTCGGGTTGTAAGAGGTTGGAGAAAATGCTATGTAATACCTGTACCTTGTACTGTAAGGACAGGTCATACCGGCAGGAATGCCGATGTCCTTGCAGGATAAATAAAGAATATAAAAAAAAAAAAAAAAAGATCGGCTAGACGAGATCAATCATATTTCATTTTATATGTTATCTCATGTGATCTGTGATAGAATTGTATCTAACAATCTTGTACATTTTCAGGTCTTTTTAACCAGTTCAAGCTGGTCTTTCATTCATTCACCTTCTCTACACGTGTCAAAATTTTATCCATCAGTTTTTAATGGTCTTTGCATGTATTCTAGGGAACCCATGAAAGTCAGAATGTCATTCACTAGTCATATACAAGTGAATTGCCAAGTCAGCCATAAATTCAGGCATATTAAGAAAGAGAGGGTGGAGAACAGTCAGCTACACCGAGAGTTGTAGCAAATAAGAAAAGAGCTTCATAGATCTATACCTGTAACAAAGTCAAAGGTTGTAGATAGTGATTTGTGTGTGGAGGCTGATGTAACAATTGCGTCAGATCTAAATGATTCCTTCTTGGGGGATGAAGCAATAATCAGGTCAGAAAGGCTCAGCACAAGTAAAATTCTCATTGTACTTTTTCAGATGAAAAGGAGGCCCATGTCTTAGAGTTTCTTCACAGGCCTGAAAACGCGATGACCCTCCCTAGCAAGAAGGATTGTATTAATGATCAAAAGATCAGTTTGATATTGTTTACCTGATCTTGTGACAATGGCACTGTGAAAGCACTGTGAAGTGACATATGGCAAAGGCCAAGTCACAACGAAATTAAAGCTTGTTATTGAAGATCATCAAAAGTCCAAATTCAAAAACCATTTCATCCAGGACACAAAAGAATTTCAGTCACATGCCAAAAGACTGCATATTAGAGGGAAACTATGTTCCGGTGAGCAAAAGTTCCAAGTTATGAGGTAAGGCGCGGAAAAATTACTGCCCGCGGCCAAGGCCTTGGGCAGTAATTTATCCGCGCCTTACCAAGTAACTTTGCCTTTTGATTACCGCTACTTGGTTTCCCTATTCCTATATACCTTTAAATATTGATAAAATGATTATTTCTTTTCCTGCGATAGCCCTAGAGAAATGGCGACCTTTATCGAGTAAGTGCAATAGCTAAGTTTTCGTCCCGCTGCTCTTTATGTCACATGGTCAGGCCGGGACGAAAACGTCAGCCCGGGACGAAAACGTCAGCCTGGCTACATAACTTATAATTACTGCACCCCCAGCAGTGGTATGTAACTATAGAGGTTTCGGAAATGGGTATATAGAAATAAGCATTCTCAGATTTTTACCCTCAAAACCAAGTTACCAACAAATCATGTCATAGCCTAGCTGGACTTTGTACAAAACTGAGACATTCAGTATCACTAAGGGGTACAGAATATCTATTATTACAAAAATGAGATCACTGTTCATCCTATTGTGGTTAGTTATATTCAGATGAGAAGCTTCACCATAAGTTGAATGTCATGCTATCTAGCAAAGGAAGCCACAGGGCTGGCACTGTTTTAGCTTTTTGCATGCCTTGATCCCAGACTCCAAAAGAACATTCCTGAGATAGAGTTTATTCACAACCTCAGTGATTCCCCATAATACAGAAATATTCACATGTTTGCTTTACTGAGCAAACATGCTGATTTGTTTGGCATACCAGCAAGCTGGTTATATTTTGAGTAAGGGCGCAGGAGGGGTTCATGTGATGGTGTGGGTGCAGCTTCAAAACACACAGTTGATTTGGCAGTGAAATGCAGGGCCAACATACAATTAGCCACAGAATATGTGTCTTGTGTACAGTCAGACACATTGGCAATGACTCACATTATGTGAAATGTGCAGAGGTTGTTGTTTGTGCAACTAAAATAAGGAATCTCTAGTCCACACTGGGGAAATGAAGGGTGCTTTGTCTAAGCATGGAGTTGTTTTAACATAGCTGGGTAATATATCTCTGCATGACACTTCATGTTTTAAAGACTGCTGTTTTTCAAACAGGCAGTTCATATTGCACTGTGGGGGGTTGAAAGAGTATGAGCTGTTTCAGTGTCCTTAGCCCGAAACTGGGCCTGGGGAGATCGAAATAGCTGATCAGCTATTTGAACATAAAGTGAGACTGAGGATGTCCAAATAGTTAGCTGTTCCGCTTGGTCCATCAGGGTTTCCAATATTATTTTGAGTTATTCATAATTATCGATGCATGTACATAGTTCCATCAATATACAGTTTTTTTTATATCAAATCATAGTCCCTTATGATTCCCTTTTCCCTTGGTGATCATTCATCTCTGACCTTTTCACAGTGACTTTCATGTGGCCTACAAGCAGCCAATGTGATGTGTTCAAGTGGCCTAAAGGAATGGGTGACGTCATGGAGATTGAAACATCATCTATATTCATGAAGTTTCCTGTCCCAGTAGAGCTCCACTAGATCAAGGGCTGTTTTAGCATCTTTCTGAAGACCCAAAAGTCCATAATCCTGGCATTTAAGTTTTTAGTGATTTTGAAGCCAAGAATCTCACAGTATGGGTATTTTATAAATGTATGAAGTAGAAATAGACTCCCCCGACCCTGTCCTCACTCAAAATGAATCTATCTACTTGATGATTTTTGACATTCAATCTTGTGCAGATATACAGTATTGGTTTAGTGCAGTACCAGTATTTGTGAAGTGCACAGACAGATTGATCTTTATATCAGAGGCCATCTACCATAGACCAACTAATTTAGTTTTGGTGGGTCTCTTTTAGTCTGTAGTATTGGGTATAGGACAAAGTGCAAAGACAGGTTTGAATATTGAAGAGTACGATACAATATTATGTGGTTATATCCGAGGGCCACCACCACAGATTACCGGTATCTAGATTGTGGTGTGTGTCTTCTGGTGTACAGTATTGGGTATAGCACAAAAAAAGATAGCATGTGTGCAACATGTAGGCTATGTGAGCAAGATGCATGTGAGCATCTTGTTATGTATAAGTAATATGATATCATTCATATGTCAGAAATACTACCATGCTATTTACATATATACCGTATCATTCAATAGTACTATTAGTAGGCCCCTACCCGGTACCGCAGTAGGCCTACCGGTTTACTGTATTTATAGGTACTAAAACATCAATTCAGTTTGGCGCTAATTTTGAAAATTTGTCTGTCAAAAAGTGACACAAACTCGGTCGATGGATATCAAGATATATAATCGGTGGCAAAAGTCCTTTATGGAAACCTCAGTGTCCAGAGTGCGCTCGATCGAGGTCATTGCCTTTCAGGTGAGGTGAGGGACCAGTCGGAATGCGCTCGATAGTTCTCGTTGTTTCCACTAGGAAGAATCAAAGAACGGTACCGTACCAGTACTTAGGTTTTTTTTTTGTTTCAATTCAATCTAGAATAGTAAAGATTTTGTTGAAACATTGGTTAATTTTGCTGTAAATGTGTTATCAAAAACGTGTTATTTTACATAAAATATGGTTATCCAAGCCCATGCACATTGAGTATATTTTCGAGTAAAATGGATTTGGCCATGGAACCAGTTTACCCAAGTCAGTGCTGCCATCTCGAAGAATAGGTTGGCATATTATCCAAAGACGATCCCGCTTGCTGCCTTCGCAATTCTAGTATTTTATTTATGCAATATACTTTTCCCCACACGATGGTAGGTATTGCCTGATATATGTCTTTTCTGCTGTTAATGTGCTCCTATCAGACTTGAATGCTGACCAAGCAGTTGTGGCTAGCATGTGCCCTTGAAGTATATTACCCCCTATTATCGCCCACAAATGTCCAATGCCGGTTACCATCTAATTTGTGTTGATCTAATGCTATTGGAAGGAACCACGCTTCACATGAATTAAATCAACAGTTTTAGATTTGGATGAAGGGGGTGGATGTCCAATATTGGATTGATTCCATCTATATCCCCAAACCATTACACATAGGCCTAGAGGAAATTGTGGTTTGAAGGGGGGGGGAGGGGTGAGTCGTAAATCTCTCTCCACCCCCCCCCCCCCCCATACATCGACGCATATATAACCACGGACAGATGTCCAAGTCCGTGACAGAACTAATACTAGTCTAGTATCAATATTGCTCTCTCACTATTATTACTAGATCTATTAATGGTTGGCAACGCATATATCATAATTATTACTCAATTTACGGTATTGATATACCGGGTACTTGGAGAAAATCCATAACAAAATAAGATACCGGTACTTTAATTGATATCAACACGAAATATTTTCAACATAAAATATACCGGTACATGAACTTATCTTCTGCTATTTTGATTATTTATTTACGAATGTTTATAAATGCAAAGGCTGATAAATCTAGTTATTAGACTATGCATGGGGTGATTGCTAGTTCATCCATCATCCGCCAGCGAATTGGATTCTCCGAGTCATCTGGTGACTTCCGGTTTAAAATACCCTCCAATATATATATATGCAAATTTCCCTGACAACGAACAAGGTCCGCCATATTGCTGGTGAATACAAAGCGCTGTCAGAGTGTTAAATGGTGAACAAATATTGTTTCAGACGTTCTAATATGCAATCTGTACATGTCATCGTTTAAATATCCAACATCTAGACATGATTTAAACGTGACAACTCGAAGTAAATCGGCCATTTCGACGATTTGTTGACATCACGTTCGGAGGCTAAACTGAGGCCATCACGTAATTTTTTTATCTGAAACTGCCAGGGTGGTCTGGTTTGGTCTAGAGAATGGATTGGGGGTTACTTAATACATCCCCACATATTAAATACTATCAGAAATGAACGTTTGAATTTCCCATAGACTTAGCACTGCATAGGTTCCTTGCCAAGATGGCCGCGAAGGGGGTTCGAAGCGCCACCTACTTCCAGGTTGACTCGACGAATGGGTTCAAGTGCAATTCGTGTGGATAGAGCCATGTCGTAGAACAGCTGCTGTTAACAGTTGTATATATATAGACAGATTAGTCCCGATTTGGTATTTTGCTACATCTTGCGAGGTTTTGAATCACCGTGTGCATATTTACAGCAGTTCATCTTGAGGTGTCGTGGTGATGGAACACCAAAATGTACACATGGCATCGTGAAAAAGTACACAAATTCTCGGGAGCGGAACATTCAAACCAAAACAAGGCTCCAGTTGGCAAAGGGTTTTGCCATTTTCGGGCACCCTAGCTTTCTGCTATTATCACCCGATGCCTGTAATGTAAAGCGATGTTTGGACTCACATTTCATTATTAATATGCATAATTAGAAGTAGTTTGATGTTATTCTAACAAATAATATGAGTAAACTTTGTGGCAAAGAAGTGTGAATGTTTGAATTTGCATATTTATGCACTTTTGAGTAAGTTTTTATTTTGAGATTTGCAGCAGCCTGTCATCTGCAATTTTGGCAGTTTGCTTGAGAACACACCAAATAAAACAATTTTAGAATCTACAAAATAATGTAAAGGAACCACCTCTTGTCTTCCCCTGTTTCAATGGCGTGAAAAGTTGCTAAACCCTTTGTGCATACCAGAGTGCACTGCACCGCTTTCAGGAAAATAAACTGCAGAGCAATAAACTTGAGTAGCGCAGTGTTCCTTTCTGAGGCCGGACGTACCCGTTACTACGTTGCGTGACGAAGTCGCCACTCCCGAGAATGACCATACAAGACATATCACAACAAAGGAGGTATGACATATCACAAGACTGTAAGATATGATAAGATATACCAAGGCAAATCCATTGTGTTGATGGAACCAGCCCTTTATAGTCCACCCATACCCGCACTCATCACCTGATGTTTTCCTTTGCGTCTGGGGCAACATTGACTTCTCCAAAGCATAATAGCTAAATACCCTGTGGCCATATTCAGGCATCTCCCATTTTATTTTCAGTTGCTATGCTCTTAACATTTGCGTTGTTCCCTTTGGTGTTTCAGAGACACCTTTGATGGAGCCATGGCAGTTGGTACCTACCAATGTTTCACGCGCCGAGATCTGATGAGCAGACTGACTTGTTGGAGTTGTCAGTTCAGGAGAAGCCAGCCTCAGCTTCGCTATGTGACTTTAAGCTACCGAACAGTTCCAGAAACATCCTGGTGTATATCTAGTCTAAAAAACTCATTGCTTGAGTCGCCCCAGCCTAAACTTCATATGGACAAAAGAAAGACACGTTTCTACCAAACAACGACACACACAGCGGGACCACAGTCACAGGAGCAGCCACCGTGGAGGGTGCTCTTCTTCGGAACGGATCAGTATGCTCTACATCACCTAAAGACACTACATCTAAATAAGTATGTATTTCTCTGTTTTTCCCAAATAGCTGGAGGTAGTACGGTTATCAACTTGTCAGTTATTTATTCAAGTATTTACATACCCTGGACTTCAAGAGTGGATGCAAGGTTAAGAACTCCCAGATCGGAAAAAACTCGCCCCGAGGCAGTAGGGGCGTATATACTAATCTGGGAGTGAGTAATAATTATCAGATTATAAATACGCCAGGTCGGTTTCCCTTTATCATACACCTTAAAATCTAAATTGGGCACGCAGAGCTGGTACCGCTCTACTACGTTTATGCAGACGTTTTTGTATTTTTACCCATTTTTGAATTGTTACACCGTAAATATATTCATAAAAATATTGCTTCAATACCTTTTTACTGGCATATTTGTTCAACGAGTCTGAGAGTGAATTTAATCAACAGATAGAGAAATGAACAAATAAAAGGAATTCATGATCTATAATTACTTTATCTTATCAAAACGGTTATAGCTGCACACCAAACTATCTTATGTTATAAATCAAATACACGTGTATTCAAACTGTAACTGTTTGCCTGTTACCATTGTCTTAAAAATTATTTGAAAGCACTATATCTATCACCCTCTGTCCATTGAGCCTACTGAAAATAGGATTGCACATAAATCCTAGTGGATAACACAATTTTAGATAAAATCTGGAAAAAAATATATATATGACTGTTCATAACACTTGGTTTTGATTATTATTCAGCTTACAGGAAAGCTCATCTGTGATTAAAAGTCTAGAGGTGGCCGTATGTTCTCAAAAGGTAATCGCGATATGTTCGTATTTATCCCTTCACCTTAAAAAAAGGTTTATTTTATCTCAATATTTTGGGTTTTTCAGGTACATATGTACACTTTTCATAGTACATAGTGTGACATTCTGGGAGAACATTAACGTTATTCTAAGACGTATTTGTTAATGTTGTTCAATATGAAAATAGAGCACTCGTGTATTAGGATTTACCTGATACATTTAATATATATCAAACCACTATGAAAAACAAGAGGAAGTAGTTAATACCGACAAGTAGAGAAATATAAAGATAGAGATATAATCTAAGACACAAAGGAGGAATGCAAGTATGACTCCACAACTGCCCAAGTTAGTTTAATTTTTACTAGATTGTTTATTATTCAGATGATGTACATTATGCATTAATCAAAATACTAATATATAAATGAATGACTCCCCAATTGATATGAATATCAATTAATATGCAAAGTTATCACACTTATATTTTCTGTTGTAAATACCGCTCCGTCATGTCTCAATATGTTTACGAGCCTTTATGTCATTGATTAATTATTTATTTCCAGGTAAATTTTGCAGAAATATTTACTTATCATGTATTTGTTCAATGCTAAAGTATACACAGCAATAAATAAATAACAGGGCATCATGTTCTGTTATGGTCGCAGAGATGGTAGTTTTCCACTTTTCCAAGGAAATCCTTGTTTTCTTTATTTCCACTCTAAAACAAAAATTTCCTTTGTATAGTATAGTAATGAAATTGGGCCTCTTTTACACCAATGCAACAGTGGTTCAAACTTCCCCACACACCCAAACCCCATATCATGGCCAAGAACAATGGTTTTTTTATTTTTATTTTACAAGTTTTCTCAGTCTCTCTGAGGCAATAAATTCCACATGAAGAAATATTTCCTCTCTTTTATATGACCCCAACTGACATACATACTTGTGGTCACTTATGAGATATATTTAAGACTTAATTTAACCTGATTTCAGTGTAAGGTGAAGGACTATGCTGATGACCATGGCTTGAAGACACAGTGCTGGCCACTTCCTGACCTACGAGGGCGTTATGATGTTGGAGTCATAGTCTCATTTGGTCATCTCATTCCAGCCGCTATCATTTCCAGTTTTCCATTGTAAGTACACACATTTTATTCTATTTTTTTTAAATTTTTCAATGTTGAAATTCATGCACTCTAAGCATACACCAAAACCTATCAGTTTACTTCATGTTACTGGTCAGTCAGAAAATAACGGAGATATGGCACTCGCTGGGTCCTAGCAGTAGCAACTCATGGGTAAAACCACTTAGCAGTCACTCCTTGTCTGCCAAGTAAAGTTGCTTTTTTGTTGAAAATACCGGGTCTCGTGCACATACCAACTTTTGGTTTCGATCTGTGTGGTACTGGTCAAAACTGCAGTCCAAAATAGCAGACAACCAGGGGGAGCAATGCAAACTATTCTGACGAAAGCCAAGTGGACAAACACCAATACATAAATTTATCAGGTTCAACAAAAGAATACTCACCTCAGATGATAATGCCTTTCAGGATACAGTTCTAACCACCTGCAAAACTTTCTCTGAAGGAGCTCAGGTAAAGTGATAAAATCTCTGTTCTTATCTGGTTGACAAGTAACACTTTAAATTAGACTTTAAAGTTTAAATGAGACTAACCTTGATACTTGACGTAAAGTCTACCTTGTTACAGTGTTGTTGGATTGAGCAAGAGTTGCACCCTTGTCAATTGTCTCCCTAGCCTAAATATTGAGTTGCTCTCATGGGGGTAGTTTACCTGATCCCCTTAGGATGTTAATTACTGCTGGTACCCGGCTATCGCAGTATCTCTGTTGTTCAATCTGACAACCCTGTAACACCGTAGACCATAGGTAAAATATCACCTTTGCTTCCCTAGTGATGTTGATATTTTGTCATCATATCACCAAATGAACCTTCAATTATAACAGTGCAGCTGACTTCACCTGAATTCAGCATTTACATGGTAGCGTCAGCATTGAACAGTTCGGCTTAGCCACGTATTGCCATTCATTCCCTGAAATAAGTATATTCATGTGTTTGCTGTTGTCATTGTCAGAGGTGTACTGAACGTGCACCCAAGTTTGCTGCCTGCGTGGCGGGGCGCTTCTCCCCTCATCAGCACCGTGCTCAGCGGCGCCACCTCCTCCGGGGTCTCCATCATGTCCATACAACCAACCAGGTAGGTCCGAGACACAGTGTTAGGCAGGATGAAAGAAATGGGGCATGCATTTCAAATCTTAGGCTTTGCACGATAGGGCAGATAGCTATAGACCCTCCAGAGGTTACTAAGCTCCCTATTATCACCCAGGGTAAATACAAGTTCCGCTCGCGGCTGGCTGGCCACACCACGACCACATGAAACATAGTTTTCCGATTTATATTTTGAGAAACTGAATATAATTTTGATTTACATGTAGAAATAACTGAAATTTCCATTTCTGGTATCGGATTTCCAATTTGAAGATTTATAAAAACAGTTAAATTGCACTAATTGTTGGTTACGGTTCAAGGGTCTATCACCATCAATGTTGGCAACCAGCGAACGCCGGAACTTGTAAATAGACTGAATTATGGGATACCTCAATAGGGCGTATGGTGTCATCGAGGTGGCCATATCCCCCCTCCCCCCCCCCCCCCCCCCCCGACATTAAACAAAACACCAGTTGGCGCCTCCAGTTATCAATGGAATTGATTAAAGTTGGTTTTTTATGCCATAAAGATGTTTTAGCCTCGTCTCGATTATCGATAGATTATGACTACAGTGGTGCTATCTCACTTTCCTGACGGATGATAACGGAACTAGCAATCACTCTGTGCTCTATACAGAATGTGGTGGGAACCACAGCGCTCCGCCCGGACATGCTTGTTCATTCATGGAAGATCTGTTGCAAAACAGAATGAATAAAGATTTATTAAAAGAAAAGAGAGGGTGCGGGAGGGGGCTCCCCTCTTGGATGGGGCATGTTATATGGGGGGGGGGGGGGGGGGGGCTGGGAAATTCTGTTTGTAGGATCAAATTTGCGATTTATATCTTTCATAAAGCCATTTCAAACTGATATGGTGCAATATTAAGTATGTCGTACACAATTATATGAGATATTTTCTTTGATTAATCGGAAAGATGATTTAATCATGACCAAAACAACCATCTTACCTTACATGGACTACGGTGATGTGCTCTTCAGGAACACCCCGACTTTCTCAGAATTAAAAAAAATCTCGAAACAATGTATGATTGACACTGTACCTACCTTGTAAAACGGAAAATGTCGATTTGGTTTGAAAGTTTAGGACTCTACAATGAATCCTGTCCATCCAGATACCAACTTGGTCTGTGAGTGAACCTTACTTTATTGTAGCATTGATTGTGAATTTAATTCGTTACTTGTCAAGATGGGAAATGTTAATGGTTAAGGCAGAGGCGTGGATTGCCTGTATTAAAAGTATGTAATATTTACTGTACCCTTAAAGAGGAACCACATAAGCAACAGGGATGGCTAATGTGAAGAAAATCAGCTCGACATGTAAGAGCTGACACATCGCGGCCACTTTATTTGATGCATAAAACTCATAAAATGTCATACACGACAAAATCTCGTATACTGGAGTGTCAAATAAAGAAATTTTTGAAAAAAAAAGAAGAAAAAAGAAAGATATAAAACATGACTTTGGTCAAACCGTGCATGAAATATTTTACCCGTGCGAATCAGGGCATCACTGCTCGCTTGGCCATGTTCCGAGCATCTTTTTTGGCCTGGTATCATTCTAAAAGTATTTTAGGTATATAACAAGTGGAATACAATCTGAAAAGTTATCTTTGTTTTAATCTTTGAAACGTTGTGAAGTGTACAGTTTAAGCTACCGCTGTAAAAATATCTAGAGCCAAGTACGTACGCAGAATTTCTGAAATTTTGGACCCCCACCCCCTCTCCGAATCATGTACGCAATAGAATAAAGAAGGAGCATACGCAAAATTTCCAAAATTGTTGACCCCCCCTCCCCCCACACCCCCTCAGTGCGTACGTACTTTATGGATGGCCCCTCTTCGTTTTAGTGTTCAAACAAAGGCGGGATTCTCCATTCTGATGTCGGGAAATGGTTTTCAATTCTTTCATCACCACAAAACCATGTCAGTTGGAAGTCGATGGGCCCGTATGAATAAGTGTGATGATTTAGTTACAGCATATATAAGCTAGGGCTCAGACATAATGCATGTGTGTCGTTTCAGGTTTGACACGGGACCGTTGTTAGCTCAAAAACACGTGACCATTCCCGATCACGTGACGTCCTTCCAGCTCGTGGACCACATGGGCCAACAGGGGGCACCACTAGTAAGTTATACGTCACAGTCATTTCACATCAGTAAATTACATAATACTGGTCATGTCTGTTAAGTTTAGTGTTCCGAACCCCATCCCAGGTGAAGAAGGCGCCACACGATATTCTAGGTTTCTCATAACAGACTTTTATTCCTGTCTGCTAAGCATATCTTGGTCTTTATCTGAGGCAAAATATTTCGCGTACGCGTTCGCAGCCCTGGTCCCGGGTGTGGGTGTGGGGCGTCTAGCGTTAACAAAAAAATTTCAGTCGCTCAAGCAGATCGAACGTCTTGTCAACCATATCTTGGTCTTTATTTTAACACATCCCTGTGTCAATATTCTCCCATCCGATTCTGGCTGACGAATTCTGGAAGATCATCATTTGTAGATGTTTGGACAATAAGCTCTCTTTTGAAACAAAACCACACAAAAATCCTAGGATAGGTGAAATTTGGTGATGTTCTTTTCAATGTCCTGACTCCACCGACCAGATTTTATTCCCCCACCCACAACTGTTGGTCATTACTCTCCTTTATCCGACCCCTAATATAAATCCCATAGGCTTAACATTGAGTTTCCGTATGCCACGCTGACTGGCATACAGACTTTTTTTATCTCGGTCAGATCGTTGTATGAGGCTATTGTCCATTGATACTGATCGGTACCGATTCATTCCGTCACTCGAATTCGTTAGAATCAGAGATTAATGTCGATGTCATGAAGATGAGTGAATGTGCAATCCTTTCGGTCTTAGAATTTGCTACTGTATTGTCTGTAGCTACCGGTGAATACACTTTCTCTGTTGTGTTACTACTCTGATATATTGTGAAACACATTCTGCGCACACTCTTGTAATCTAGACACTGTTCACCCACTTGATCGAGTCTCCACTGAGATTTCAATATTCTACACTTTAACAAAATCCTATCAACTCGTTTAGGTAGGTCAGTTGACATGGAGTAAAAGATTGAACTGGGTACTCACATGTATCAAAAGACTTTAATTCATCAGATGTTTATTTATCTTTAATTTCTTTGGAATTTATCTGTAACTCAGTTGTTTTAAATCTAATATAAGTTTTGCTTTGCCGGAAGTTGATAGACTGCTTGAAGAAGATTTCATCACTACCAAGGCAGGCACAACCAGAAAAATCACCGACGCCTCGTGGTTTGTATAATATATTGATGATTAAAAGAATATAGCTTAAACAAACTAACTTATATATATTAACTAGAGGCTGCGATACCATCGCCTTTGGAAGACAAAAAGCGGTGGTAGGCGGTAGGATTGCCGTTTTTTCACTTGTCTAATGTAAGATAAAATGTGAGACTGCAGTGCACCAGAGTATATCAGAATAGACGGGGTTCCGCAGGACATAAACTTAAGGAAGATTTTGCTTCCAAAAGTTTTTTTCCAACCAGGAATCCAAGGTTTTCCGGAACGAAATAATTACGACAATGTTGACAATTGATTATATGAATCATGTATGTATCTTTACATATATGTTCTTATGTTTTAGTCTTTTTATATATCTGAATTAACTTTCCTGTATGATGGTAAAATCTAATATCAATAAATATTAATCCCAAAGTATTATTTAAACAAAGGAAAATGATGTAATTGTTCAATTTATTCATATATGATATTATCTTCAATTAATTTCACTCTAGCAAAGAAACTGAAGCCGTGCAATTTCTACATAAACTGGGACTCTCAGTGTGTTAAACACATAGATCGTCATTATCGGGCCGTCGCTGAAATAGTAAGTTGATAAATGTTAGTTACACGTTAATGATAAAACTACCCTGGTTTACCGATTATACAATCTTTAATAAATTAGATCAGTGCCTTTAGAAGGTAGCATTGATGTATGTCTGCATGCTCGATATACTTTATTGTCTACATGGTGATGCTGGCACAAGGAGTGGCCCATTCAGTTGAAGTCTGTTTGAAGAATCTATGTCTTTTAAACTCTAAGAAATGCTGGAATAATTACAACTGGAGCTACATGGAAATCGGTACTTGTCCATCCGAGAGCATCCTTTAGCCTGCCGTCAAAATAAAATCTACATACAGCAAGAGCATGTAATTCTGGTATGTATTTAAAGTGCAAGGTGGTACCACGAATTACAATTCGTATGGCCTCATAAAGAGTTTATATAAATCTCTAACTTCTAACTGATCTGGCCATAACCACACTCATAGGTAAACATTCTTGAGGTTCTAGACTGACATTCTGATGGCAGGGGGTTCGGATCTTTGGAGGGAATGTGTAGTCTTAAAAGATTGGCAGGAGATGTGCGGACATTGGGATTGTGAGGATTGTTACACTAGAACTAGAATTAGGATTCTATGAAAATGAAATAAACTCTAATTGATATTTTAATGTATGATTCTACATAGCATTGGATCGAAGTCTGCCTACTATGAAATACAATTCATTTTAAAACGAATATTTCCCTTATTTCAATTCCTGTAGCAACCGCTTCGAACACGCTGGGAAGACAGAACTATTAAGCTGTTAGATATGATCCCACCGGACTCGTTTAAAGGTAAGCTGAGCTTTAATCTGTAGCATAGAGTAGTAATTATATAGTTTAGAAAAAGAAATTTACCGCGGTTAGACCTTTCATCCTCGTTTCATAGATACTGATCGTTTATTTTGAATGATCTTTATTTTCTAGAGACTATTGTATAAAACTGAAGGAGGCGGAATGGCAATATTGTACAATGCAGACCTCACTAAAGCGATAATTTAGCAATTCACAAAATACACATGTTTCTAAATCGGCAATATTTAACAATTAAGTACTGCTTTTATCCTGTGTTTTCGTATTTGTACTTGATAACAAATAATATAAACAAGATATTCCCTCTAAACCGTATTGACTAGTCTTCTTATAGAAAGGATAACAGCAGGGGAGGACTGCTATACCCTCTCGTAAAGAACACATACAACACCACCTTGATACCAGTGCCACTAAGCTCTTTTTTTTAAACGTGTATTGTTACCATTGTTTGTAACAGTAGTCTTCCAAGCAATATCTTATTGTGGGCATTATTATGTGTTGAAGGAATAAATTTCCATAACATATTCTCCATCCATACATATGATATTCCTTACTTTACAACTACCACACCCTTTTACCGTTCAACATATACACGTCATATCACCAGCTTACATAAATTTGTTTCTTAGGGAGAGTTCAATAATTATAGCTGGGGGGGGGGGGGGGGGGGGGAGTGATAGTGCCACACCATGGGTTGATCCACTCATACCAAGGATCCCACATACCATGCCAGACTATAACAAATTGCCAGAATGTCTGTATTTGCATGTCAATGATACTGCTACAAGAAGCAATGAAGGTTCTCCAAGATCCTGCAAGGGAGTCTGATGACTAGCAGCAGATGGCACAAATCAAGAAATTAGTTGCTGCTAGATATTTGAAAGTTAACAACCAAGTCTCAATAAGTGACTTCAGTGAGAATTAGGTTCTAGGTAGTCAAGCTTTATGATTGATTATATATGGAACACAACCTCACAGATATTGGAAGATTACTCCACAGGAGCAGTATTGTCATAATCTGTCTATGTTAGCTCAGGCTCTGCAAGGCAATGAGACAAAGGTCTCATGTGGTAGTAGTACCGTGTAGAAATGCTATTTAAAGGATATGATAACTATGACTGGGAAAAGCTACATGGTGAGGGCAAGCTTGACAAACTGTCGGTAGTAGTACTGTCTATATATACTTGGAACACCATAAGTTACCTATAACTCATGCAAGAAATATCTTCGGAAGATGATTATACCTCACCAGATGAAGAGAGTGTTTCCACCACAAATAAAACAACAAATGACAAGATCTGGGCTGTATTCCGAAAGAGCAAATTGTAGTTATTATTACACATATTAGTATGTACCATTGAAAGTATGACTACTATCATATAGATTTTCTTTTTTTTCATTTTTGAGCAATTTCTATGAAGGGAATATTGTGTGTACAATCAAATAATTCAGCCATTCTACTCCTTGGGCCCTAGCCCCCTACTCCTCATTCTAATGGCAGGTGTTAAGCCGGGTGAACAGCGGGTACCATTTTTGTGTAAGTCTTTAGTATAACCCAACCAGGGTTTGAACCCATGACCTCCCATGCTTGAGGCAAACACCCATACCACTTGGCCACTGAGCTTGGTCAAAAGTTTGACAAATTACTTAATGGAACTGGGTTTGTTCTAAGGTAAAGAAGGGGGGGGGACTATATTTTGGCATTCCCAGGGGGGGGGGGAGGCAGAATGTTTTTTGGTATTCCAATGGGGGGGGGGGGGGGGCAACTTTTTTTTACCAGTCTGTGTTCCCAAAAACTGTGCCTCCCCGGTCATAATTAATGAACGCTCCATTATTACATAGCTAGATTTAGAAAACGAGGTGAAAGCACTTCTATATCCAACCACAAAAAAAACTTTTTCGGTTGTTGATTCAAATGTGCATAATATATCTTGTAGACTTGCGAGCTCTCCTAGTATCTTCAGTAAATTTGATTCATTTTACTCTAATACGTCTATACTTGTCAGCCATAGAGTCAATATAGCAGGTCTAACGGGAAGTGAGACCCTCCCAACCTATCCAGACTAAGATGAAGAGCTACCTCTCAGTGATTTTCTCGTTATTCAAAATCATATATTGAATCAAAGAGTATCCTTTTGATTCCCTCTCTGAGAAGCAGATGGCGACACGATAGCTATCCGGGGCCACACCCTACCGGGGACAGCTGTTCCAGGCACATGTGTTTATGACAGGGCATCAGACGCATTATGCGTGCGGTGTAAGGTTAGTATGCTTATGTGTCCCCACCACTAAAATCTGCTTCAGCACCACACATATATAGTAATTATTAGTCACAGAACCCTCCCAATGCAGCCGCCTTTCTCCTTCTTCTCCAGTAGTAGACTTAGGGGCCATCCATAAAGTAAGTACGCAGAATTTCTGAAATTTTGGACCCCCACCCCACCCCCTCTCCCAATCTTGTAGGCAATAGAACAAAGAGGGAGCTTACGCAGATTTTCCTAAATTTCTGACCCCCCCCCCCTCGGTGCGTATGTACTTTATGGATGGCCCCTTACTGCTATATCAAAGGCCGGTCCTTCTTATACTATGTCTATGTGATGTGGCAAGTATAAGAACTGTCACTTCGATAAATGTGAAAGGGCAGGATTTCTGCCTGAATCAAATACATTGGTTTTAATCACTTCATTAAAAAAGATGAGAAAAAATTAACCTTAAGGTAGTTTCTATATGCTCTCAGGGTCGGCAGAGATGTAAAACAAAGAAATACAAACAAATGTTCTTCTCTCAGAAAAAGGACAATAACCAGTGAGACAAATTTTAAAAAGTTATTTATCCTTTTACGATATCATGTAGTTAGTATACAATTATAGGCATAACCTCCCCCCCCCCCCCCCCGGCCTCCCTGATATCAGGTATTTCTGAAATCTCAAGATTTTTCATTCATAGTGATCAAAGTTCCACAATATTGTGCCAAACTTAAGAATGTCGAAAAGTGAGTAAACCAGCCGAAGTACAGCACATAGCCTTTCTTGTATGGATGCCGCAAGTATCCCCTCACATGGGTGAGCTCTAATTTATCAACGATTCTAATATCATGGAGGTCGGTATCCGACTGGTGGCGCCATCTCTCAGGCCGCACTAAAATTCCCAAAGAGCCATCTACTGGATGGCTGGGAAGCAGGATAGGGTCTGTGCCGTTGTATCCGACAGCTCTAAGCATGTTTTACTTCCAGTCCCGACATTCCCCAGGACTTTGCCCGTCGGCTTTGCATTTCCTTTTCTTTTGAAACCATGACATAACATCTCTGCTATAAACGTTTTTTTGTGTTTTTTTTCAGGACGGCTGGGTAGATTCCGGCGAGTGGTGATAAAAAGCCTTTGACAGCACTGGCCTTCTATAATGGTTACATCTCGGGACCAGCGAAAAAGCTGACGACATTTACTAGTCAAGACAATAGGCTGGACTTCTTCTGGAGATGACGATGTCTGAATCTCGTCAAACACAATGAAAAATGTGATATCTCTTATGGCGGAAAGATTCCAAATATTAAGAAAACTTAGCCAAAACAATACATCAAACATCAGAGGATGCCATTCAATCTACATCGGTCAAGTTGCTTACGAAGATAGGATGGAGACATTTATTTAAAACTGCCCTATGAGTCAATTAAAACTTGGCTAGATCTAACGTCTACACGGTAGGTGCAGCCTTCATGAGTCACCTCAAGAATTGTACGGTCCTTGAATAAATCAGTACGTCATGCAATATACCCTTCTTTTCGGTATCTATATATCTGTTAATAAAATGATCCACTCCAGTGTCAATGGAATGTGTCTCAGAAAAGTCACCGTGAAATGGTTGATACGAGAAGGGTGAGTGATCCTTATGAAAATAAAGTTTAATAAGTAATTTTCATTAAACTTTCGCAGAATATGGTAATTGTGTAATAATGCATCATTAAGTATAAAGAATATAGACCCCTGCCTTGATTTTTGAATGAATTGAAGGAAACCATTGTAGGCATTTTGTAAATTTCCTCTAAAAGTCGAGCAAATATGGATTGGCCTATTTTACCTAGGATAAACCCTACACATCAAAGTTTTACTCATCTAGCATTAGAATAATTTACAAAAGAAACCAGTTTGAACTGATATTTGATGGGGATGGGTAGCCGATAGCAGTGATGTAAGTACTCATATAAATTACGGATAACCTAAATCTTAAGATTTTCATATGATATATGATAATAATAAATCCTCAATATCTACCAGTAGGCAGCACCACTCCATACTCCGACCAAACCCCGTCGGCACCAGGAGAGAACACTGGCAGGTAGCCGAAAGGTGCCGACTTTTTTATTTTCGGAAAACGAGCAAGTCATCAAAGCTAATCTATAGATGTATGAACACACGTGTTACTACCATCCTTAACACTGTCCAACAATCATCCCTCTAAATTTGATTTTAAATTTGTTTTTCCAACCATGTAGACTTGCTTTCTGGCAGTAGGTCAGAAGCAGAATAATAGGTATTGGTCTGGGTTGACATATTTGAATTGATGACAAATAGTGAACCAAAAGGGACCAAAAAAGAAATTGTTATAAGTGTTTGATCTGTGTCGCCATTGGGGTTGAAGTGCGCAGTAATATGAACGAGGCGATAACCGAGTGAATATTCTGACGCACTCCAAACGAGATGGTGAACAGGGAATCAGACCAAGCACGAATATATATGTTTCTGATTTTATCTTAGCCTGGAAATATTGATCATTTATCACCCGTTGAGTATGAGTTACCGTACTTGCATGACCGTTGAGAACGAGTTCCTAATGTTAAAGCGAATAGCAACTCGTGGTAAAACGGCCACAATGGCCTGCACTGCCACCTTGTGGAATAAATTGTAACTAGAGTCACTTGACCTCTAGGTCATGTTTCTGGGTCAGTGGGTTTGCCGGGTCTCCCTGCCGCTGCTCCGCACGTGCATACACTAGACTTAGTATTATTATAAACTTTACTGGTGAGTAAGAACTAGTGACTAAGAACTGGTGCGTGAGGACTGATGGGTGAGGACTGGTGAGTGGGTACTAGTGAGTGAGGACTGGTGAGTGAGGACTGGTGAGTGGGTGGGTACTAGTGAGTGAGTACTGGTGAGTGAGTACTAGTGAGTGAGTACTGATGAGTGAGGACTGGTGAGTGAGGACTGGTGAGGGAGTACTGGTGAGTGAGGACTGGTGAGGGAGTACTGGTGAGTAAGGACTAGTCCGTGAGTACTGGTGAGTGGGTATTAGTGAGTGAGTACTGGTGAGTGGGTATTAGTGAGTGAGTACTGGTGAGTGAGTACTGGTGAGTGGGTACTAGTGAGTGAGGGCTGGTGAGTGAGGACTGATGAGTGAGGACTGGTGAGTGGGTACTAGTGAGTGAGGACTGGTGAGTGAGGACTGGTGAGTGAGGACTGGTGAGTGAGGACTGGTGAATGAGGGCTGGTGAATGAGGGCTGGTGAGTGAGGACTGGTGAGTGAGGACTGGTGAGTGAGTACTAGTGAGTGAGGGCTGGTGAGTGAGGACTGGTGAGTGAGGGCTGGTGAGTGAGGACTGGTGAGTGAGGACTGGTGAGTGAGTACTGGTGAGTGGGTACTAGTGAGTGAGTACTGGTGAGTGGGTACTAGTGAGTGAGGGCTGGTGAGTGATGACTGGTGAGTGAGGACTGGTGAGTGAGGACTGGTGAATGAGGGCTGGTGAGTGAGGACTTGTGAGTGAGGACTGGTGAGTGAGGACTGGTGAGTGAGGACTGGTGAGTGAGTACTAGTGAGTGAGGGCTGGTGAGTGAGGACTGGTGAGTGAGGGCTGGTGAGTGAGGACTGGTGAGTGAGGACTGGTGAGTGAGGACTGGTGAGTGGGTACTAGTGAGTGAGTACTAGTGAGTGAGTACTGGTGAGTGGGTACTAGTGAGTGAGGGCTGGTGAGTGAGGACTGGTGAGTGAGGACTGGTGAGTGAGTACTGGTGAGTGGGTACTAGTGAGTGAGGGCTGGTGAGTGATGACTGGTGAGTGAGGACTGGTGAGTGAGTACTGGTGAGTGGGTACTAGTGAGTGAGGGCTGGCGAGTGAGGACTGGTGAGTGAGTACTGGTGAATAAGGACTGGTGAGTGGGTACTGGTGAGTGAGAACTGGTGAATGGGTAGGCCTACTGGTGAGTAAGGACTGGTGAGTGAGGACTGGTGACTGAGAACTGGTGAGTGAGGACTGGTGAGTGAGGAGCGGTGATGTGGGATAGATGGGTGAGTTGGGCAGGCTAGCAGATTGTGAGTGAGGACTGGAGAGTGAGTACTCACTCACCAGTCCTCATTAACCAGTCCTCACTCCCCACAGGTTAGCCATGCTTGTTTGGTGGGCGAGTTAGGCAGGCATGATGGGTCTGCCAATTGGGCACATGGGTAGGGCATGCAAGATGGGCAAGCGAGTTGGGCAAGTGGGTTAGGCATGTGGCTTCGGCAGGCAGGTTGGGTCGGTGAGTTGGGCTGGAAATCGGGTGGGCAGGATGGACAGGCGAGATGGACATGTGAGTTGGATAGGCGAGTTCGATGGGCAGGTTGATGGGTAGGCACGTTGATTTCATGGCAGGTTGATGGGTAGACAGGTCGATGAGATGGCAGGTTGATGGGTATGCAGGTGGATGGGTGGGCAGGTTGATGGGTGAGACGTTTATGAATAGGCAGGTTGATGAGATGTGTGTGGTCCATAACTATCAAAAATGTCCATAACTATAAAACATGACTTGGTTTGAGACTTATGGACATTCGTCATGTCCATAACTATCAAAATGTCCATAAGTATAAAAAAATGTCCATACCTATCAAAACCTGCTTAAACAAATGTGTTACCACATTTGCGTTACATTGCGCTACACTCAAACTGCGTTACGCTACCTAAGAAAAATGTTACCGTCATGATTCTAACGCCGTTATCATGTTACCGTTACTGCATTAGGCCTGGCGTCCACCTACTACGATAGAATTGTAGACCTGCCGATATGGCACTGATACAAAATGTCAAAATCGGTGCCATATCGGGAAGGTGCAAAATCGTAGACATATGTCTAGACATGCCAATCCACCACGCATTGCATGGGGGTTTTATCGGTGTCTAATCGCAGAAACGTGGTCAACTGCCCCGATATTAGGTAACCTTCCGATGCGATTTAGATTTTTTATCGGGAGGTGCATCGTAGGGCATATCGGTGCCATATCGTAGTAGGTGGACGCCGGGCCTTACTGTTCAAAACCGTGTTACCTTTCTAACCCCATAACAGCATACCGTTACCATTCTAACCCGGTTAACACGTTACCATTCTAACCCGGTCATTGCATTACCGTTACCCGCATTACCATTCTAACCTGGTTACCGTGTTACCGTTTCCGCGTTACCATTCTAACCCCATTACTGCGTTGGCACTCTAACAGCATTGCATCCTTAATCTCTAACCTCATTACCATGTTAGAGTTACTGTTTTAACCCTGTTACTGCATTACCATTTCTAACTGCATTACCATTTTTAACTGTGCTACCACCTAAACCGGTAACCTTATTATCAGGTTAGAGTAACAATTCTAACATGTTACCCATTTAATTAGGATGGCTTTAAAACTCTCTGTATACTTAGGCAACTAAGAAAATAGTTCCCTTGGTAAGTGGGAATAGTTAATTACCCGAGGTACTTATCAGTACTGAAGGAGAATTGATGTTCTTACAAGCCTAGGTTACTTTTTCAAGTGCCTTGGATAACAGGGACCCACCTGCCTTCCCCATCTACCTACCGACACCGTAGGAAATTGCCTTACTGCTACTTTTCCTATCACCAGACATAAACCTTATATTATGTCTATCCTATCTTTGCCTATAAATTTTATATATTTTTCATCCTAACTAAATCCCTATTATTATTTATTTTTGGTGTACTTAATAATTGACGAATCACAGCGTGTCCTCTCCCTGTTATTCTAGGGCAAAAAGTGTCATAGGCTCATAGGAACTTCAATTCCCCTTCAGTACTGGTAAGGCAAAAAAAAAGAGTTGTGTTTCTGGTTATCTCCCCCCCCCCCCCCCCCCCCCCCCGCCTAGCAAAACCTTACCCTACCTGGAATTTTTTTTGCCTCTACATAGTTAACAATGCGCGATTTCTGATGGAAAAAATGGGGTTAGAATGGTAACGTGATTAGGAATGATAATGTGGTAACTGCGTTAAAACAGTAAAAGAGTAATGGTAACGTGGTAATGAGGTTACAGGCTTAGGATGTAATGTGGTTAGAATGGTAATGCAGTAACAGGGTTAGAATGTTAACACTGTAACTGGGTTAGAATAGTAATGCGGTAACGGTATCATGGTAATGGTAGGGGGCGGTTACTGGGGATGCTAATGTAATTAGAATGGTAACATGGTAACAGCATTAAGGTTTTAATGTGTAAATCTACAGTGGTTAGGGTGTGTCATGATTAGAATGGTAACACGGTAATGCAGTAAAGAGGTAACAGGGTTAGACTGTTAATGCTGTAACGGGGTTAGAATGGTAACACAGTTAGAAATGGTAACTGGGTTAGAATGGTAACACAGTTCCAGGATTGGGGTAACGCAGTTAGAACCGTAACGCGGTTAGAATGATAACGCGGTTAAAATGGTAACATGGTAACAGGATTAGAACAGTAATATGGTAATGGTAATGCTGTCATGAGGTTACAGGCTTAGGATGTAATGCAGTTAGAATGTTAACGCAGTAATGGAGTTAGAACGTTAATGCTGTAACTGGATTAGAATTGTCACATGGTAATGGTAATGCGGTAACTGGGTTAGAATGGTAACACGGTAACGGTAACGCGGTTAGAATGGTAATGCACTAACGGTAACGTGAAGACGGGGTTAGAATTGTGACGGTAACACGGTAACGGTAATGCGGTAACTTGGTTAGGTTGTAACCCGGACAAAAATATAACCTGTTCTTAGATAGCATAAGACAGAATGTAACACTAAATAACTCTAAGTAACGCGAATGCAGTAGCACTTTTGTTTAACCAGGTTTTGATAGTTGTGGCCATATTTTTTATACTTATTGACATTTTGATAGTTATGGACATGACAAATGTCTGTAAGTCTCAAACCAAGTCATTTTTGATAGTTATGGACATTTTTGATAGTTATGGACCACACAAGATGGCAGATAGATGGGTAGGCTGGTTGATTTTATGGCAGGTAGAGGGGTTGACAGAAGGGCTATATGGTGGAACAGTAGTATGGTGTAGGGGCAATATGATTTAGGGGCAGTATGGTTAGGGAGCAGTGTGGTTGAAGGGTAGTAAGGTGAGGGAAAGTATGGTTCAGGGCCAGTATGTTGAGGTCTGTAAGGGCAGTATGTCTCAGGGACAGTATGGTTGAGGGGCAGTATGGTTGAGAGGTAGTATGGTTGGGGGGGAGTTGGTTGAAGGGCAGTGTGTTTGAGGTGCAATATGGATTACGGACAGTATGGTTGAGGGGCAGTTGGTTGAAGGCTGGTGTTTGTGAGGGATAATATAGTTTAAGGGCAGGATGGTTAAGGGGCAGTATGGTGGAGGGGTAGAATGATTTTGGGACAGAATGGTTAGGGGGCAATATAATTATAGGGTGAGACATTCCCCCCACAGTATATAATAATATATCACATTGCACCGCCTCATACTCTACCACATTGCACCACCTCACAGTACACCACCCACCATCATCTCATTACACCACCTTACACTACATATTACACCACCTCACATTACACCACACTAATCTCATACTATGCCACACTGCACTACCTAATTTTACACCACACTACACCATCTGAGACTGGCCATACTACACCACACTACAACATCTCATATTATACTGCACTACACCACACTACACCATCTCACGCTATGCTATACTACACCACCTCATAATACACTCCACATCACCATCCAATTACATCACACTAAATCTTACACCATCACATTACACCACACCACACTACTACTGCCCCATCACTATACTGCCCCTTCACCATACTGCCCCTCTACCATACTGCCCCTCCACTATACTACCCTACATCCTACATTCCTACATCCTACTTTCCCACATCCCTACATCCCCACATCACTACATCCATACATCCCCACATCCCTACATCCCCACATCTCCACCTCCATATATCCTACATCCTACATCCCTACATCCTACATCTCCACATCCATATATCCATACATCCCCACATCCCTACATCCTACTTCCCACATCCTACATCCCCACATCCTACATCCCGTCATTTCCACATCTATACATCCTACATCACACATCTCCACATGCATACATCCTACATCCCTACATCCTACATCTCCACATGCATATATCCATACATCCCCACATAATGTGGGGATGTATGGATGTGGAGATGTGGGGATGTAGGATGTATAGATGTGGAGATGTGGGATGTTGGTAAGTAGGATGTGGGGATGTATAGATGTAATTATGTAGGGATGTGGGGATGTGGGAAGTAGGATATCGGGATGTATGGATGTAATGATGTTGGGATCTGGTGCTTTAGGGATGTGCAGATGTAGGGATGTGGGAAAGTAGGATGTAGGGATGTAGGATGTGCAGATGTAGGATGTGGGGATGTAGGATGTAGGGATGTAGGATGTGGGGATGTAGGGATGTGGGGATGTAGGATGTGGGGATGTAGGAAAGTAGGATGTAGGGATGTAGGAAAAATGGATGTGGGAATGTAGGATGTAAGGATGTAGGATGTATGGATGTGGAGATGTAGGATGTAGGGTAGTATAGTGGAGGGGCAGTATGGTAGAGGGGCAGTATGGTGAAGGGGCAGTATAGTGTAGGGGCAGTGTAGTACTTAGAGGGGCAATATGGGAAAGGGGCAGTATTATGTAGGGGCAGTATGGGAGAGGGGCAGTATGGTGGAGGGGCAGTATAGCGGAGGGGCAGTGTAGTAGGGGGGCAGTATGGGAAAGGGGCAGTATGTTGGAGGGACAGTATGATAGAGGGGCAGTATGGTGGAGGGACAGTATCGTGGAGGGGCAGTATGATAGAGGGGTAGTATGGTGGAGGGGCAGTATGATGGAGGGGCAGCATGGTGGAGGGGCAGCATGGTGGAGGGGCAGTATGGTGGAGGGGCAGCATGGTGGAGAGGCAGTATGGTGGAGGAGCAATATAGTAGAGGGGCAGTATGGCGGAGGGACAGTATGGTGGAGGGGCAGTATGGTGGAGGGGCAGTATGCTGGAGGGGCAGTATAGTGGAGGGGCAGTGTAGTAGAGGGGCAGTATTGGAAAGGAGCAGTATGGTGGAGGGACAGTATGGTAGAGGGGCAGTATGATAGAGGGGCAGTACGGTGGAGGGGCAGTATGACGGAGGGGCAGCATGGTGGAGGGGCAGCATGGTGGAGGGGCAGCATGATGGAGGGGCAGTATGGTGGAGGGGCAATATAGTAGAGGGGCAGTATGGCGGAGGGACAGTATGGTGGAGGGGCAGTATGGTGGAGGGGCAGTATAGTAGAGGGGCAGTATGGGAGAGGGGCAGTATGGTGGAGGGGCAGTGTGATAGAGGGGCAGTATTGTGGAGGGGCAGTGTAGTAGAAGAGCAGTATGGTGGAAAGGCAGTATGGTGGAGGGACAATATAGTAGAGGGGCAGTATGGCGGAGGGACAGTATGGTGGAGGGGCAGTATAGTAGAGGGGCAATATGGGAAAGGGGCAGTATTATGTAGGGGCAGTATGGGAGAGGGGCAGTATGGTGGAGGGGCAGTATAGTGGAGGGGCAGTGTAGTAGGGGGGCAGTATGGGAAAGGGGCAGTATGTTGGAGGGACAGTATGATAGAGGGGCAGTATGGTGGAGGGACAGTATGGTGGAGGGGCAGTATGATAGAGGGGCAGTATGGTGGCGGGGCAGTATGATGGAGGGGCAGCATGGTGGAGGGGCAGTATGGTGGAGGGGCAGTATGGTGGAGGGGCAGCATGGTGGAGAGGCAGTATGGTGGAGGAGCAATATAGTAGAGGGGCAGTATGGCGGAGGGACAGTATGGTGGAGGGGCAGTATGGTGGAGGGGCAGTATGCTGGAGGGGCAGTATAGTGGAGGGGCAGTGTAGTAGAGGGGCAGTATGGGAAAGGAGCAGTATGGTGGAGGGACAGTATGGTAGAGGGGCAGTATGATAGAGGGGCAGTATGGTGGAGGGGCAGTATGACGGAGGGGCAGCATGGTGGAGGGGCAGCATGGTGGAGGGGCAGCATGGTGGAGGGGCAGCATGGTGGAGGGGCAGCATGGTGGAGGGGCAGCATGATGGAGGGGCAGTATGGTGGAGGGGCAATATAGTAGAGGGGCAGTATGGCGGAGGGACAGTATGGTGGAGGGGCAGTATGGTGGAGGGGCAGTATAGTAGAGGGGCAGTATGGGAGAGGGGCAGTATGGTGGAGGGGCAGTATGATAGAGGGGCAGTATTGTGGAGGGGCAGTGTAGTAGAAGGGCAGTATGGTGGAAAGGCAGTATGGTGGAGGGACAGTATAGTGGAGGGACAGTATGGTGGAGGGGCAGTATGGTGGAGAGGCAGTATGGTTGAGGGACAGTATGGTGGAGGGGCAGTGTAGGAGAGGGGCAGTATTGGAGAGGGGCAGTATGGTCGAGGGACAGTATGGTGGAGGGGCAGTATGGTGGAGGGGCAGTGCAGTAGAGGGGCAGTATGGGAGAGGGGCAGTATTGTGGAGGGGCAGTGTAGTAGAGGGGCAGTATGGGAGAGGGGCAGTACGGTGGAGGGGCAGTGTAGTAGAGGGGCAGTATGGTGGAGGGGCAGTGTGGGAAAGGGGCAGTATGGTGGAGGGGCAGCATGGTGGAGGGGCAGTATGGTTGAAGGAAAGTATGGTAGAGGGGCAGTATAGTACACACTACACTATATCACTCTACACCACACTATACCATACTGCATCACCTTACACTATACCATGCACCACATGACATGACTCTACTTCACTGAACTGAACTGTCAACTGAAATACTGGTAGTTTATATGATTTTCAGGCAATGACATTCATAAAACAAATAATACCTTTACTCAATAGAATATTAGGAATATGATGGCACCATACTTTATATTATAATTCCCTTCAAAACATGTGGAAAACGTATTAGTTGCCAGCTGCTTGCATTCAAATACACGAGTTTGTAGTGTGTTGTTATGGTTCACACCCCTCACAGTGTTCTGCTCAGGCCTCAGGTCTGTGCCTGGCGTGTGTGTGAGTCACTGATGGTATTTAGGTCATCCAACTCTCCAAGCTGATATCCTTACTAACGTTACCCTCTGAAAGTAGGTTAAATGTCCTAAGCCAGGAGAGTGATAAACTCTCGGGGATTTAGCAGATAATGGGTAACCAGTTTCTAGCTCCTTTAAGCCTGTGGCCGTCTATACCAGGCTAAGATAATAGACTACATGCTTTGAAGATTTGTCCTGCTATAGTTATCATCACCCAGAACCAGGGTGAATGTGACGTTTCAATATACTACTTACATTTACTCTGAAACCCCTCGCAATGGAGATCCCGGGTAAGTGAGCACTACTCTGGTAGGGGGGAGGAAATACTGAGCAACGAGTTTGTCTACTCGTTCTATAGAGATATATTGCGATGTATACGCTATATGGTGCACAACACATCCATTCCGACACAGGCCAGGACATCTATATCACAGTCGTATCTATAGTTCTTGGGCAGAGCCGCATGGGTAGGGACAGGTACTAGTTTTAGTGTATATCGCAAGGGAAACTGGCTGATTTTGGACGAAAATCATGATTCTAGAGTTTAATCACTTGATATATGACAAGTCAGTTTCAAAATTATCCTACGCTTTGCATGAATATTAGATACTCTGTATTTATTATACCAACGAGTATATGCAAGTCTCGTGTTTATTGATCTATCATTTCTTTATAAAAGCCAATGGTGATAACAAAAATATCTTAACTAATGCCCCAGAGCATCACCCGCTCACAACCGGTCAGTAACTCATTAGTCTCCACCGCCATGGAAGAGCAAAACACAATTAGAACCCGATAGAAAACATTCAATGATGAATCACACTAGACGGCATGACAGTATTTAACCGATGTGATTAGTGTTTGAGGAGTCCGGGAGATGGCGGCACTGTTGAGTGAATTAGGAATATGTAGAATCAGTTATGACCTCTCATGGAAACATCATTAAAGGTCCCTTTGATAGACAAGCTGAGTCCATATTACTATGGATGCCAGTTTCTTGATGGTAACGCAAATATTGCCCTAAGAATCAGACAGATTATCAAGCTGCATATCAAAATAAACACGAACCATCAGTTGTAGGCCTATGCAAATGAAATTGTTAATTCACTGATGGCATTAATAATTAAATACGCTGATGACTTTTAGGCAATAATAGGAATACGGTTCGTGTGGTAAAACTTATTTCATCACTAGGCGTGTATCTGCAGGGTCTAAAGGATATTGGTCATCTATATTTATAAAGAGGTCGACTATAATATTATGGGTTTCCATTTCCCAACAAAAATCATTTCTGTTCCTTTCACTATAAAGATCCGGCCCCACTGGTGCAATGCGATCATCGCACACGTTTTATGACCCCATAAATGCCCCTTCGGCGGGCTTTATGACCCCTATTGCGATGAATTCATAGCACTCAATCGCAAGAAAAGTTATTCATTGGTCAGCGTGGGGGACTAAACCAGTCTAAAGGCCCGGCCCCACTGAAGCAACGGATTCATCGCAAGTCAATAGAAAGTCATAAACGGCGGGCGAGGGTAATAAAAACGGCGCCGCCCGTCGCATCGCACACGATCGCTCCAGTGCGATCGTGTGCGATGCGACGAATCCGTCGCATCGCACATCTTGAAATGTTCATGATTTGCGACGGATTCGTCCCACAGGCCTCCTATTGTATTAAAAAATAACTATACTTATATCTATATTTATGGTCCCTAGATATTGGGATATTTATAGGATATAAACCTCATAGCTTTGCACCAACATATCGAGTCCATACATAATATCAAGATGGATCTAGTATATTTCAGCATTATAATGTTATCCCTTTATTGTACAGGGATGGCATTTGGGTAGTAAGAAAAAGTCAGCGGAAATGGTAATCATATGTGAGAGAGGCTCAAATGATATTGTTTTTGTTTTGAATAAGGGAAAAGAATTTTTCAAAAGAAAATAAAAGATTATTGTACAATGTAGACATATTTCTTTTTTCATATGAGCCACCACAGATACTGCGATGAATCCATCGCATCAGTGGGGCATACCCTGGATTTCCCTTGCGATTGAGCGCGATGAATCCATCGCAATAGGGCACATAAACCCCGCCGAGGGGGCGTTTATGAGGCCATGAAACATGTGCGACTATCGCATCGCATCAGTGGGGCCGGGCCAAGCCTATGCTATCGGTAGCCCTGATGATTGGTGGTTAGTTTGCACAACTGATTTCTTGCCTACCGCCCGGATTTTAGAGTTGTGACCCATTTCTCCAAAGACAAAGTCTGGTATAATTTATCGGTCGTGAAATGATCAGTTGATGGTGCCAAAATTATGGACAGCGTTTGGCCATTTCCCAGTCACCGACATTTTATTGAAATTTAACGTGCCATGAAATTTATCGGTAACAAAAGTCGGCCAGTTGGAACAGTCTAGAGGACATAACCTGACAACCTCGCAGCCACTTCGATAATGGACAAGTTCGGCCGGTGGCCAAGAGGTGGCGATGTTGGTCATTCACGGGGCGCCATCTGGTGTTGCTGGCCTAGACGCAGACCCACCATCTCAGGCGGACGCCAGGGCTGGGCGGACGCTGAATCTGTTCTCACTCTCCAAGCGCGGGACCTAGTAGAAATACTGTCAGGTATAGAGGGGGAGAACAACACGATATATGTGTATGGAGAGTGAGGCGGCGTGAGTGAGCGGGGGAGATGGTGTGGGGAGACTGAGAGAAGGGCGGGAGCCCGGGGCGGCCAGCAACCGGTGGAGGACCACAGACAACCGGGGGGGAAACGGCACCTGAACGGTAGGTGGTGCGTGAGGGGCCGCGGGCTGCCTGCACACACAACCACACACACATACACTCGCTCACTCACGAAAGGTGAGATGCACGCCATCGGCACTCACGCGTGACGACGCAGACACCACCACCACCTACCACCTCGGTGGCGCTGGCCTAGTTGGGCACCGCCAGTTGGGTGAGAGAACCGCCCGGACCAGTGACGGCGGGCGGCGGCTGTCTATGCGTTATGCGGCGACAGCAGCGGCGGGCCGGGGCGGCTACCACACTCGTCGGGCAAGCAGCAGCAACAGCGTGGTGCTCCAGGGCGGCAGCAGTCTATAGCAGCAGCAGGAAACCAGGGAGGAGCAGTAATAACAGCCGGGTTGGTTGCGGGCGGCGGCTGCTGCCCTTCTCGGTGCTGTGACAGTGCGCTGACGGCGGGCAGGCAGGGATGGTCGGCCGTATATCACTGACAGCAGCTGTACGCGTCTCGATGTAGCATCTCTGCTTATATTTACGGTCAGTGTGACAGTGTCGGCGGTGGCTCCTGAGGCCGTGCTACGATCGGCGGCGGCGGCGGCGGCGGCGGCAGTGCCCCCGGTCGTCAGCATGGCGGCTCCGTCCTCCGCCGGGGGATCGGGCGGCGGGGGAAGCGGCGACCACCACGCCCTCCTAGCGGGCGCCCGATGGGATGAAACCTCCTACCCGCTCAAAGAAGTCGCCGTCAAGTACACCATGCCCAATATTGTCCGTGTCACCAAGGGCCAGTACCGCAACATCGGCGTGGCGAAATCCGTAGCCAATGAGCTCTATCTCCACTCCGTCAAAAGCTCAAAGAAGGTACTGGCGGAGGGTATCAAAGTGAAGGAAGGGAAGAGGATACACACCGTGGAGCAAAAATTCTCCCTGCCCGTTACCTACCAGGGCTGGTTTGAGCTGCTCTCTGAAGATGGCAAGGCTATAAAACCAGTGCAGAGCGTGCAGGAATTAGCCAGGGTGTTTCCACAGCGCTGCTTGGTGCGAGAAAGCATGAAGGTCAACCAGGGTGGGAGGGACTCGAGTGATGTGTGTACAGACAGGACTAGAATGCTCTCCACGGGCGAGCAGCTCTCTCTGGTAGGAGATGTGCTCGTGCCAAACCCGCCTGGAGCCAAGGGCCCCACACGGAGGAAGATGCTGAAGTGTTTGGACCAGCATGGGGAGAGCGTGTTCATGGGGTTAGACCAGAAGGGTATGTTTAGTCCCATTGCCGGCCAGGGGAATATTTCAGGAGTACATAACATCAAGGCTTTACTAGAGAAGTTCCGGCTGCCTATTATGGTTCGACTTGTGCACGGCATCATTCCCAGCCGCCTGGATAAGAGCAGCTTCACAGGCGTGTTTAGAATGCTCAGCGTTTACTCGGACGAGACAGCTTTCGTGTGCCCGATGAGAAAAGACGCCAAGATGGTGCCTATATCCACCAGGGAACCTCTCAAACTTGCAGCCTTGCAGAATTTCCCTGAAATCCAAGACCATGAGGATGTACGCTATTACCAAGTGCGGTGTGGGAAAATGATTGCCAGTTATCACAATAGTATACATGTGCTAGTCAACCCCCCAGACCCCACGCGCATGGCAGGAAGGGGATGGTCTGACCAAGAGGTCTTCCACAGACAAGGTCATGGTGAGCAAGCCTCCCCCTCATCACCAGGTCATCATCCACCCCCATCACAGGCACCCGGGAGCAAGGTCACAGGTACACCACGTTTAATAACCAAAGCAAACGGCGTCACGGAAGAGGATATACTTTTTGATGAAATAGATGATATATATCAGTTTGTGCGCGATGGGGGCAGGCCCCCACCCCCCAGACCCCGCCCACCTCACTTGAGAAAATCTGACCCCAGTCCAATGACTGTGAGTAATGGTATGAGTAGCTCCGATCAGCGCCCGCTCTCACAGGGGAATATCAAGTCTAGAACTCGGAGCGGCTCCAAAGGTGAGCTAGGGGTGCGGGGGTCTTCCACCGACCAACGCCCTGGAGTGGCCACGGCCATTATAAGTAAAACAGGCAGTGTGGATATCCTCAACTCCTCGGCTTCGGCCTCTCCAGAGGACACGTCCCCAGCCACCACGCTCAGCTACCATAAACAGGAGAAGGATGAACATTACTGGGAGGAGCCTATCTATGAGGAGATAAGTAAGTACAAGAAAGCCGCGGCTGCGGCCGCAGCGGCAGCGGGTAAGAAAGACCCTGGGAAGACAGCGAGCATGCTGGCTGACCCTGGAGCATCTCCGAGCAGCTCGTCACCGGCGCGAGGGGAAGGCACCCGAGAACCGGTGGAGAATTTACGCCAGATGTATAAACTCCAAACCACCACCGTCACCACCTGCGGCTCGAGAATCTCGTTTGGCGGTGAGACCGGGGACGAGATATCCGGCGATGAAGACGTAGACCGGAAGTTTCCCCCAGGCGCACCGGTGGCGCTCACTGGGGGGCGCTACGATCCACAGTACCAAAACATGGGGCCCTACTCCACACCGGCCTCTCCCGCCTCTCCGGGTACGTCTGGAGGAGTGACACCCGAACGGAGGTCTTCGCATGGCGACCACCCCAAAGGCTACATCAACAAACGGCCGGACCTGCCTGGCATGTACCACGGCGGGCCACCCACCGCTGGATCCACCCCCACCTCCTCCCAGGAGTTCACCTCAGTGCACGACAGGATTGCCTCCATTAACCGTGCCAACATGCTTAGCTCCGCGCCACTAGGCGGCGCTGCTGTTGCTTCCGGTGGCGCACCGGAAGTTGGACCCACTGGAAGACGCTATGTGCGCGCTACCGCCCATGGCCACGCGGGCCGTAGTCATGGCGGTGGTGGTGGCGGTGGTGGTGGAGGAGGGTCAGGTGGTCTGGGGTCGCAGTTTGTCGCCGTGGCGCGGGTGGCGCCTGGTTCCACGCGGAGCAGCGGACATGCCAGCCAAAAGAGCCACCAGGCGCAACAACAGGGCGCTAGCGGTTGTTCCGCGAACCAGCAGGACGCGGCGACGGCGTCTCGTGAGCGTCACGCAGGACGCGGACCCCGGACGGCGTACACGCGCGTGGAGAACCTGCGTCGCAAACTCCAGGGCCTGTATTTGTGATGACAATGATAATTATGATCATAGTGAAGAAAACATGTAAAATAGTGCTGGTTCCATGTGGATCTGGAGCACCAGTAGTAACCGGAAGTGGACCCGGATGTGGACGCCACATTTCCCAAAGCTTAAAAAGGTCAAGCTTTAATAGGAAAATGTATTATGGCGGCTACGCCCCCGCCTTACCTACTTTAAATCGACCACGTATGACGCCCTTGTGTGTTCATGTGTGCTGATAAGTAAACATCCAAATGTCGTCTGCTCACTCCATGGAAAACGTAACCAAACTTCCCCTGTTGAATCATGTGTAAACATAGAGGTACCGGCTGTGTTTTAAGTGTCTGCTGCCCTCTCATACCCCTACCACCACAACCATCCGAAGCACGTTCACTCACTGGATTACTGTGTACTCAGCATCATCCCACGTGTTATACGGATTAATTTATACATTTGTGATATACGTGTGCGACGCATAGGAAAACAAATGGTGGATTAATGTTATGTTGATGCTTTCTTGTTGTTGATTGTACCATCGCCAATTGTCGAAGTCCTGTGTGGTGTCATTTAAAGTGTATTATTGTTAGGCTTCCTGCAGATTAAATGCTAATACGTCGTAAGTCCAGCGTGGACGTCGCAAGGCCAACATGGACGTCGTGATAGTCCAACATGGGTATGTTGATCAGGGTTAGAACGTACCTTGGTAGGTGATCAGCTTCAGTGATTAACAATATTAAGTTTTTCCATGTTATGGAATATTCTCATCACCAATAATGGATACATATGGTGTAAAATTAATGATGAAACCAATTATTTCAACCATGAATGCTACATTCTTAAACAAGCTATGTGTGTACACTCATATATGTGCAGAGATGTTATACGGGGTTTTACGATAACCATGAATTCCTGACTTTGAAAAGACGTGGACTATCGAGGATTTGTACGCACAATTATTTCTTTAATTGACAAATACTAAATGGGTTTTCACAATGCATTGACAACAGACAGAATAATTTTTTCTTTATTTTTTATAAGAACTAAGAAGAACTAGGGGATATTAATTTGTTAAATTGGATATTGGGTTTGTATTGTATTAAAGTGCTGGTTATTACTCAGTGGCTATGGCAAGCCTGCTTGGTAGGCAGAAGTTACACCTCTGCGGATGCCCAAATATCGCCTTGGATTTCCGGTGGTGCTGAGTGATAGGGAGGTGTGACGAAAAATAAGGGCAAGTTGTATACCATATGATGTACTGACCATCAAGGTCGACAATAGACTGCAATGCCCATCCCAGATAACCAAAGCCAAAACTGATCATTCATTATTATTGCTGCTTGTCACATCTTAGCTCTGGTAATAAGTGTGGTTATTGTTCCGATGCTTGCTTTCATTTTTACTAAATCGTCGTAAGTATTAGGCAAAATTATTATAAGAAAAACAATTTACATCTATAAATTTCTATTTTGAAAAGAAAATCACCGGATCGGCGTAGTTATAAAAGGACAAATACTTATTGGAATGTGTACCAAAAGAAGACTTACTAGTGCAGAAGATTTAGTCATCATTCTCTCTGGGAAGACTTTCTGCTTATATTACTAAACAAAATTTGTTGCCTTTGTAATCAAGAAATATCCGGAACAACTGGTGACATTTGCGTTTCCTAGGTTTCACTTAACAACAGATGTTAGGACTGTATATATATATACGCCTACTTGACTATAGACAAAGTCCAGATTACCTCCTGGGCGCCGCCGTCTTGGTTCCGGAGTGAGTCATGGGGAGGCAAACGGCCAGTGAAGGTTATGCACGTCTTTCTTGTTTTGATCATCTCTATTTCTTGAACCATACCGTTTTCTATGTTAAATGAATAACACTAAAATATATCCACTCGGTTAGAAATATTAGAAATTTGAATACGTGCAAATCCTTGCAGATTTATATTAGAATCTTGACTTATATAAACCAGTCATGATTCACTGTTTAGTTGACACATAAATTTACCATTGGCGGCTCCAGGGTTAACCTGGACATGGCCTATAGTATCAGACTCCGACAGTGACCAAGCTTTGTCTGCCTGACTTCCTGCCTTATATGGCCCCCAATGTGTGTGCATATGTGTATATTGCGTTATGTCTGTGTATATAGAAACACGACTAAGATCTTGACTTCGAGAGGAACCCACGTTGAAGCGTGGAGAAATGTCTCTCTCAGCTGATGGGTGGTTACCAGGTCTCGCATCAACGTTATAGTCTCTCAGTCACACGGGATGACGTGAGCCTGGTGTGACGGGTTATTATCGATTTGTAATATGGCCTGTTACAATAAATAGGTGACTACTAGGATCTCCTTTGCCTTTGTTGAAATATATGCACCTAAGACCTCATTTTATGTTTGAGTGGTTGGTAGTAGACTCAAATGACAACAACAAGAATCAGTATTTTAAATGAAACATAACATAAAAAAGATACCCGAGTTTTAACCAAGAGTGGTACAATGTATGTCCTTAGAAATATTATATAAATAACGGTACTTACAGTTAAGACGCTAATTTAAGGTAGATATATACATACAAACGATTTCATAGCTATTTTCATACCGTATGTTATCGACTGAATGACCTTATTCTGTATGTGCATTGACCTATGTACTCGTACAAGCGCACACTAAACGTTGGCTGACATAATTGTAAACTGATCTCGCAAAAAAGGTTTAAAAACAGAAATGTAAAAAGAGAAAAGAATAGTCGTGTCTCGAGATGAACCGCTATGTTCATGGATGGACGAGCAATCTCAGATGGCAATACATTATTCCTACACAGACCGTGGTGCAAGTTTATAGATGGGGAGCTGTGATCGGTCAATTGGCCATAAATCTTTGGGGCCGTCCATAAATGAAGTCATGCAGCAGGGGGGAGGGGGTGTCCAAGATTCCTGACGAAGAATGATAAAGGTTGTATGACAAAGGGGGGGGGAATGTTTTTTTAAGCATGACATCATTTACAGACAGCCCTTCCTCACGGGTATGGAGATATGAATGGGAGTACAGTGAGAGGACCTGTGTGCTACTTCACATAATTTCACGAGATTTTGTTGATAATTTAAGATTTGTGGTATCATAGTATCTCTGTCAAAGATTTAATTCACCCTGACCATCCAACAAGTTCAAATTCAGACTATCATAATCTAATGCTAGAACAGTTAAGAACTGATCCTCTTTGATATAAATTGAAAGTGGGTCAAATTCCTTGTGATTCTATTAGAGTGAACCCTACAACTTCATTAATACAGTGTTTCTCGAAATAATACTTCTTCAACAGTCACTTCATTCCGCAATCTACCCTAATAGAGGCCTACATCATGTATAATTAAAACATATGTCTTTGCTCTCTGCCAATTATGAGTGAGAGGAAATAGATGGATACCTGAAACATACCATGAAAAAAGTTGTTACTTTATTTAGAGGACGAAAAAACGGGATGATTGTCACCATCCACAAGGAATACAACGCATTCAGAGAATCGATCACAGCAATATGCTCTATTGAATGCTACAATATGAAACACATTCCATCCAGCCCTTGACCCAGTCCTGCTCATCAACCCCATTTGGGCAAGTCGAATCTTTTAACCGATATACATGCAACTTGGTGCGATAAATTATGTCTGGCCCTTTTGGCCCCCTGTGGGTAGCTTCGGTAATATTTACAGCCACCATGGTACACAATCAGGGAGTATAGGGAATGCAGGCTTTAAGACGTAATATATAAAGCATTCAGAGATGGCAGGTTTCCATTTGTCGATGGACATTTACGTTTTCATTCACAATCTATGGAATTATTTATCTTTGTGTAAACCAAAGATTGTAATAGTTGATCTTTATTTTCAAGAATAGAACTGGTTTGAATATACCCACAGACGCTCAGCCCGTGCCTTAGCTGACATTGACATCATGTTTTCACTCAATTTTGCGTTCTCACTGAAGCAGCAAATTCCACATCAAATATTTTTCACTTTTTCTCTGACATCAATTAACATACCTGATCAAGTGTTGATCAGTAGATACGACATGTGATTATGATAACCACGGCCAATTAGGTAAATCAAGATCAATTGAATTAAATGAATTTTGGCCTTTGGAGTTGTTGTGAAATTCCATCTATCGGTGGATACCTATGTAAATTTAGCCACCTTCCTCGGCAGACTTATCCTATTCAGCCAGGACATTAACATCAATATGTGCGCATGTACCGAATAAAGTGGGAAAATTGACTGGGCATGTAATATGTGAATTGTTACGAACTGACACAATGGCAAATACTTGCCCCGAAGCCATTAGGCGGGAGGGGCGTATTTACCAGTCTGTGAATGAGTAATGTTCAATTTATAGATTACATGCCTGCTCTGTTTCCCCTTTATCATACACCTTCAAATGTTTTGAATTAATAAGAAATTAACTGTAATCGCCATACATATATCTATTTATATCTATGTATGGAACAGAATTATGCATATATATCTATGTGTGTGTATATCCACTACAGGTAGGTCGACTACATATGTATGTTTGTATATAAGTTTGTATGCATGTAATGTATGCTTGTGTAATAATAATTATGTGTATAATATCTATTCATCTCTAATGTTTGCATACAAACGGCTAAGCATGATGTAAGATATATAGTATGCATTGAGCCAACGTCAGGACAGTAAACTTACCTTCTTTAACATAATGTTTGCAAAGAGCATACATGTACTATCTCACGCAGAAATGATACGTTTTCCTGTTTTCATATGTTCAATTTTAATTACTGATTGTCTGTTACGTAATTAGTTATCCCTGAGAGGAGAAAATATCAGACAGATTTAACAAACCACAGTTAGGCTAGAACAGGCTAAGGCTAAGGCACTCCAAGGCTAAGGCTACATGTTGCCTGAAAGCATTCACATTCCAAGATTGCATGATTATTGAAGGCATTTGCAGGTCAGGATTTGTATAATGCTGAATTTTCTCGAGCTAAGGCTCCATGATGCCAGAAAACATTATCAAGCGAAAGCTTCATGATTCCTGAAAGCATTCTAATGCTAAGGCTATATAACCTATGAAGGTATTCCCCATCCAAGACAGCATAATGCTTGAATATATTCCCAGCTAGCTAAGAAAAAATATATTAACAATACCTGCCGTAATATATGTACACATGATAGGCCAGGTTGTCAAGCTAGTTTTGCGATTAGGGTTTGCAGTGTACTGTGTCATAGGAACAGCGATATGCATTTCAGAAATTATGGATGACAGAAAACCAGGAAAGCTTACCATAATTGCTTTGAAAGGAAGTGTTTATTGCAGTTAGCAGATACATAGGTTCAAATCTATGAAAGGGACTGTGTTTGTACCTATATATCAGGAAGAGTTCTAATATTTTGATTATAAAGTATTTGTCTATTACACGGGCTTTTAATAACAACTAATGTACAAAAGAAAGCAGACAATTTGTCTTACTACAAAATAGAACATAGCCCCTTAGGCAAACTGGAGACCAAAAATAGAAAAGAATTTTGGTATTAGAAACCCGAAACTTAGACATACCCGTATCCCGGGCTGTCCTTTGTATCACTGCGGCTGGCTACTGCGTGTTGGCTAAATCCTATATATAAAGTCTTAAGGATTATAAATACATCGATCTGTTGTTCTGTCGGACTACCTTTCATCCATGTGTTGACTATGTTCGCTTCAGACGTCACGCGATAATATTTCGTTCATGCGATGCATTTGTTAAAATTTTAGCGGTGTCGACTTTGTTATAGTCGTGATATTGTGTTTTTTTGGCATTTAAGCCGACTTGTTACCACAAGGGTTTATCTACACCTGGGACAAGACATTTTACAGAGGAAGTATGTCACAGCAAATGATTGGACAAAGGCCCCTTGTGTTTCTGTATTACGAAACTTATTATAGGCTTTGGGTTCCCTTTCTTCCCGCACGGCACAATTTTCCTTAGCTTTAATACTGAGCGTTCTGTTTCTCATGTTGGCTTTTCTCTCAGAGAGTTTTTTTAAACTTCTCTGAGTTCTCACTGCTCTCCTGGTCTGATTGTCCAGGGCCAGTTTTTAAGCAGATGTACCCAACGAAGGGACGTACTCGGCTTCAGAGGGAGGAGGTCTCATCTCCCAAATCACCCTACATTCTATGGTTCCCTCAGTTCTGACGTAGATTGGAAGGTAGGAGAACCTACATCCACACGATCCTGATATGCTGTGTGTGGGACCAGCTCGGCTGATCCGATTCAGATCTTCCATCTACGGATGATTTTCATGTGTGTGTGTCTATTTCACTTGGTTTATTTCATCAAAATATTGAACACTAGGAACTTGAAAACCAGAGACGGGCTGACTAATTTCACTCCTGGTAAACGGGAAATTAGGCAGCACTGACTGTCAATTTTGGCCTCCAAAAATGCAACCTAGGTCATTGATGATATGTATCACCGTTCCTAAATTCGGTCAGGAGGCATAGAATGAGCAGCGCTGCTATGCCTCCGACAGTGATTACTAGCATCAAACTATAAATGTACTTGGGGCCATAATATAGACAGACTTCTCATAGGAAGGGAACATCGTTGAGGTCTTTGTTGGCACATGGAAATCCCACAATATTGTTCTAGGTATTACTGCTTACATATACACTCAAGGCAGGTTTTGTTTTTTAGAAAAGTTTCCCCATCTCAATATAGATACTCATGGATTTGAAAACTTTGGGTTTATATGTGATTTAATGTGTTTATACTATATTGCATAATGATTGATATAGTTTTAGAAATACTATCCTTTTAAGGAGATATCCTAGGAACAACGACAACAAAGTGGATGGATTTCTCTGAATAATGCATGGAGGCAGTTAGGGTAACGAGACAATTAGCTCCCCGCTCTAACAGTCTTACAAAGTGGTCGTTAACTACCACATTCAAACACTGTTGTATAGAACAGTAGCTCTAAATGCACTACACCTGTATCTTTCTTCATACATGACCTGCATCCTGTCCTCATTAGGGTTATATTGACTAAACAGCTTTCATATACAAAAAAAAATCTAAGACTTGATTTACCCTAACTATAGGTCATGCCACATTATCTCTATATTTTGCTTGAAAACGTTGCAAGTTAGATTATTTTGAGCAATGCTATGTGATCAGTATTATTTAGGTTTTTTAATACACAAAGGGATGAATTCTGTTGTCTATCTAATTATTACTATCATCACCATCATTATTATCATTATTGTTATACATAGATTATGGACAAGTGGCCACTGTCCTAGTATCACTTAGCTTGTGTGCAATGCTGTAGGTCGAATTTTTAATGATATTTATCCTGATTATATACGTGCCGACATAGCTTTGCTAACAAGAACAATATCATAGAGGAGCTACGTAGAAAGTGCCTGATGTAGCTGACAATGAATTGCACCTGGCCAGCTGGGGTCGCCATTTGGGAATTCTGTTGTGGGAGTGTGAAGTAGAGGGAAGGGAGGGGGGCGACATCTGTGACGCACTTCGCTTGTCACCATCTTCGCCATTTTGCTACAGTCACACTGACGTAAAATTTTGATTAAATACTGCGTATCAGAAAATGTTTGGTACCACGTAAAAAATGGTTGAAACCTTACATACTTAACTTCTCGTACGTTATAGTCACACTGGTATTAATTTCTACGCATCTTCTACCCATCACAAATAGTTTAGCATTTTAGGTAAAATGTAAATTAGCTACATATTGTCAACTTTTCAGTTTACCGAGCCTATTGTTCTATCACGTTTACTAACGTCTATTAACTTGTATTTACATATCATAACTTATTGTGACCTTCATTTACGTAAAAGTAAAACGTCAAGAAAATTAATTCTGACTCCACATTTCTGCAACTTTTCTTCACCAAGGTGTTTGTACCAAACTGTGGTCTCATTGCTAGACACAACAAACGGTGGCCTCATCGAAGACCACCTGGTGATGCCCCCCCCCCCCCCCTCCCTCAACCGCCCCCAAGTTACTGTCGCACCCCAGCCCGGGCCGGTCTACAGGTGTGGTATGGTCCAGCATACCACACCTGGTCGTGCTACCACCTGGCACCAAAACACATCGTCCTCAACATCCGCGCGCACAACAAACATATAAGAAAAAGTATAGAAGAGGCGACAAACACTGTGAGACATCATAGTGTGAAAACTAATAGCGACTTCATGTCAGTTATTGTTATAAACATGGTCAATTATGATCATAGTATTTCAATTTGCCTCAAGATACTGAGGTTGGATTAAAGTAAAACAAAATTGAAGATTCATCTTGAATAAGTTGAATCCGATGCAAATATTCTATTACTAAGGCCTGTGAAATGTTACAATATTCTCCAGTGTGACTCTAGCCGACGACGTCGTGAGGTTATTGATATTTAGTGACATTTTTTCGAAGTACACAATTCACTGACCTGCATTTATTGCCTCACTCATAGCCATCAATCATTACTAGCATCTGGAATATGACCGACTTTACCCGTGGTACATAGCGGTACCCTTTAATCACGTTCCTGTTGCTGTATTAGGGTATAGTACATCAATACCAATTATTACTGATTCATTCAGACCAACAGGTGATAATCAGGGATTGGTGTTGTCGTCTTATCTAGATTGCTATACTTATAATAATGAACGGTTACACGGCTTTCCATGCTGAGAGTTAGATTGGTTCCCTGCCCTGATGAATAATGGGACAGGTGACGCACAGTTTGGTCAACGAGTGAGTGACCCTGAACTTACCCTGGTTCCCTGGTCCTTTGGAGGGGACCGGGGAACCAGCTAAATTTCGCTTGGCCCTATGCTGCCTGGGAATAAGCGTCAGAACCAACGTAATAGACATCTTTGTAATTTGACAGGGAACATCAATTCCCCATCAGTACAAGGTAAGTACCTCGTGCCTGTATACATGGGAGATACGCATCCAAATGTAACATGCGTGAACGGGCCTTGCAGTCTGGACGTTGTTCTCCAATATTGTTTTTCCTGAAATCAAATGAACGAAAACAAGTTAAAAGTCCACATTCAAATCTACGTTTATTAATCATATCAATGACATCTCCACCAACATCTTTACCTGTAGAATAAAGGGGACATGTACTTTCTATTCTGCATACTTGTAAATCAGAAGAACGAATCAAAGACGAGGCCTTTTGCTCACTGAAATATCACGTTGTGAAAATAGCCAGACCTATTGATAGCAAAGATCGTCGTATACAGTCCTATATATATAGGGTAGTACAATTCGTTCTTACAAGGCTCCCTGGAGGGTAGTTATGTCATAAAAGTGCTTTTGTTGAAGGCCTGTTTGATGTGTATAGCAGGTTTCATTGTTGACGTACACCTCTGTGCAAATATTTTGTAGCATATATCAGTTATATACCTGAATTGATTCATCAACCTCGCCTAGTCCTCCATAGGATAAATCTTCCACTTTCAGACCGGAAATTCAACATATACCTCTTGCCATAGAATACAATATACATGTATATATGCATATATGTATGACCCATTTTCCTGCTGGGGTTCCTTGGTGGAAACACAATTATGGAGATGCAATAAAACATACAAGGAGTACAGGCAATAACACTCAAGGACAATGTTACTTCAAGCAATATAGAAGTAGGTATTGAATTATATTGAACCCATTACTGACCTCATGTAGGTATACGCGAGATTTTAATTACAATCATATAAAGAAAGACCTTTGACAGTGTTGCCAGATATAGCTTTCTGGAAGGCAGGCAATAGTATCGTGTCAATGGTGAGCAGTAAAAACCGCGTTTTGACAAAGTTCAGGAAACTGGGGTAACTACGGTATGTCAAGTTCTTATATCCCCTATTAGATTGAGCAAATTAAAAAAGATTTACGATGTTGGTGGCTTGCGATTCGTGATGAATCATATGTGTTCATAATTCAGAAGTTACTCAGCAAATATGCCACTTCACCCGGCAAAGATAACTTCATTGTTTCAGAGTTTACCTCAACACACTTTGTGAAAACACAATTTCTGTTATTGGAAAATGCACGAACAAATTTGAATAAGCAGATTACTTTGTGAAAAGTTTTAATATATTGCACACGAGTTTGTCATATGGAAGTTTACCTATATACACCCACTTTGGGGCAGGGTCTCAATCAGCACACATACCCCATTGATGGTGTTTGTTGTCGCAGGAACAGCCAAGGTCATATTACGCCAAGGTCACCTAGCCAATGTCTTTTACCAAACGAAATCTGCATTCCAGTGTTCCGCAACCTCACTTCACTTCCCACAAGGGACGTGTATTTCTGATACCAAGAATCCTATTGTGGTCAGAGGGCATTTTGAATATCTATCCCGAGACAAAAATACTACCCTATTTGTAGAGAACTACGACGGGAAACGCTGAGTCAGGGTTTCGTATCCTGGAGGAGTCCTTTCTGTTGAAAAATATAAAATTAGAAAAAGGTATTGTCGTGCTGATTTTCATCTAATGAATATATATATATATGTATGTAATGTATATATGTAATGTATCGTTAACAATCAGTGGCATTCCTTTTCACGTTCAAACCTAATCGGCGCGATTTCTTTGCACCATCAGTGGCTCTTGGTCATTACTCACATGTGGGGTATTAAAGAAGAAACCAACAAGTTTTGGTCAAATCATCGGTCTCCACGAAATTGATATGAGTGATATGAAGGAGGCAACAACCAAGTGACTATCACATAGCATTCAAACAAGTTGTAGAACAACTTCTTTGACCAAAAAGATGCTTTATGTATTCAACTCACCGCGTATACACTACATGAATGGACGACACACAGGATATAGACCATTGAAAATGGACTGCAATACTTGTAGGGGCATGTAGAACGAGCTCTCAATGTTAAGTCTATGGGACACAAATACCAGGAGCACTCTGCCCATGCGACGTGACCCAGCCTGGTCTAGCCCAGCCAGAGGCGTTGCCCTTTCAGTCAAGCCGTTGAACAAGGGTATCAAGTCAAGTGACTGTACATGGATATCATACAGGATTGTGACCGATTATAGCCGTCCATCGGATTGGTGAAAATCGGGGATAAAGTGTGTCAATGTATATAATTCAAGTTCTCGTAAAATCACTTCTTGCAGCTTACTCCTCCTATCTAGGACTGAAATACACGCATCTCGTGAACAAATCCTCTTAGTAGTCAACAAAAGCCTTCGTGATGGCCCTCGGTTAGTGTATACCACAACAAGAAAATAGGATGGCTGGATATTTAGAAGTTAGGTTATACAGCAGTTCCGACTTAGACCACAGCATCTCTACTATTCCTGAAGTTAAGACTATGATATCCTGGCTCATGTTGCAAGTAAAGAACACCAAGAATGAATATTTACCCCAAAAAAGTTATTTTCCCTCGCACAGGGCTCAGTCCTTCGTAGTCTGTGTGTCAATATAAGAAAACTAGATTCCAACTACGTTATTAAATGTAGTTCCATGGTCGTGTGAATACTACACATACATGTAATTCAATATCGTTTTACGTTCCTAGTTTACAGGTGCGCCTTCTCTACACCAACCCTTCGCATATTTGTTTGTGGTTAATTAAATGCACCTTTACCAGTTCATGGACACTCTATTCCTACGTTCCGTGGTCCCCAAGTTTGTGGTGTACAGTTTCCAGCCTCGTGAAAGTGGTCTGGATATGTTTATCACCATTTGTAACAACGCTGTGAGCTCATTGCCAGCCATGCCAGCAAAGAGGCCATGACAGGTATGTATATGATTTACATTCAGCATATCTCACGTCTCGTGTGCGACGAACCATGAAGTGTAGAACACGTGATAACTGTCTCATATACTATAGAGGTTACGCACAGTGAAAAACTGTCTATGTACCTGACAAATTATATCTTTGTGTGTGTGATATATGTACATATACACCCACCCACACACAAACACACAAACACACACACACACACACACACACACACACACACACACACACACACACACACACACACACACACACACACCTACACACACACACACATACATATATCTAAATATATATATATATACATAAACAGAAAACTGGTACACCTAGATTATAGAGTATGTACAAGATGCCAAAACGCACTTAGAGTGGAAGGTTTTATTTATAAAGGGATGAAATTACAATAGGAATGCCGCATTTAGCAGAGAGGGCTTGCATGTTGGAGAGGTTATATGAAGCAAGGGAGTTATATACAATTTTCAAATGTCTGGGGAGTCTTTAAGGGGAGAGACATCATCGATAGGTACGAGGTTTTGTAGGCTTGACAGCTCATCCTATCTGGAGGTCTTGTAGGTCAGAGGGGCCACTTATGTTAAGGTTGTATATCGCTTGAAGGTCCTGTAGGCTAAAGAGGTCATCAAAAGCAGAGAAGACGTTAATCATAAAGGTCAAGTATGGGTCTAAAGCTGAATGGTTATGAATATTAAAGAGTCCATTGAATATTAGGAAGGTTTTTTATGCAAAAGGTTAAGACAAGACAGCTATAGTGGAGAAGTGATATGTCCAAGGTCTTGAATGGATGCCAGTAAAGGTATTGCGCTGAATTTGATATGAATATGGTTTGCAATGTGTGGTCTATTTAGTATATGTTGCAATGTTATTACCAAACACCCACACACAGGTGATTGTGTGTGGCTATTTAAAGTCCTGTCAATGTGTGGACTACCCACCCACAGGGTTCGAGTCCCACCCCCAGCAGTGGTAGATTTACTGCTAAATCAAAGGCCATCCTTCTCATACCATGTCTATGTGGTGTGGGAAGTAAAATAACTCTCACCTCGGTAAATGTGTAGGGGTGGGATCTCTATCTGAATTCATCACATAGATTCGATCACCACCCATGTGGTGTAAAAGAACCTTGAGTAAGTCTGGTGAGAACCTCTAATGGTTAACTGGACGTTAAATCAAACCAACAAACAAACAAACCTATATGTGAATACCACTCATCCACACAGTGGTGTGTGTGAGTGGTTGTACGTAAATGTCCTATGTGTTGCAATGGGGATGAGCTAACCTCAGCTTGCTGTATCTGGAATAGTCCTGGGATGTATCACAGTGAAATATCTACTGGATCATGAATGGTTACCAGCAGTCCTTGGAATCCTGGATTAAGTTGTCACTAAAATGCAGCAGCTGAATGTAGGTAGGTTATAAGTGGTAGAATACTCCTTGACTGTATCAGCCCTTCACAGAAAGATCTGGAGGAGAGGTAGTTGCAGTATACTCCCTTTTATTTGGAACACAGACAATCACTTCTCACAAACTCAGATAGAAGAACCCTGAACTAGGGATGTTACTTGCTTATATAGGAATTCTCAAGGTTGAATACATTACAACATCAAGGCAGAATAAATTACAATACCAAGGTTGGTACACTATCAAGGTTGAATAAGTTACAATGTCAAAGCTGGTACACTGTCAAGGTCCCTGTCCCAAATGCCATGTCTATCCCTGTGGCACACTGTCCTTGCCCCTTTCAAGGTCAAGGACAGTGAGAGTGCATCCCCCCAATACTGTGTTGGGAGGTTGCTGTGTGTCACTGGGCCAAGACCACTGCTGGATGCTCATGCATACTGATGAGTTTGTATGGTCACACCCAGTCACTGTGTCAAGGTCACTGCCGAGTGCCCATACATTATTGATGAGGCTTGGGATGCCCAGCATCTCTGTGCATTAATGAGGTGAAGGCCACTCAGCAGCACAGTGCACAGTGGTGCCCTGTTCTGTGTCAAGGACACTTGTGTCAGTTTAATGCCTTTCACATTGTGGTTTGTGCATGAATATACTCCAGTGCAGTATAAATGGGTGTGAGAGAGATCATTTAGGTGACACAGTCAAATAAGGTCATAGATTGTTTGTTTGTTTGGTTTGATTTAACATCCAGTCAACCATTATAGGTCCTTACCAGACCTTCTCAAGGTTCTTTTACACCGCGAGGGTGGTGATCGAATCTATGTAATGAATTCAGGTAGAAATCTCACCCCTACACATTTACCGAGGTGAGAGTTCTTTTACTTCCCACACCACATAGACTTAGTATGAGAAGGGTTGGCCTTTGATATAGCAGTAAATCTACCACTGCTGCGGGTGGGACTCGAACCCACAAAAACCTACAAACTTGGGTTTACAAGTCCTGTGCCCTGACCTCTGAGCTAACTCCCCACCCCCAGGTCATAGTAAGGTATGAGAAACGTTATATTGGTGACACAAGTCAGGAATAACGGACATGTATCTTATTTCATAGAGGTTAAGTAGACAGAAGTCAGAGAGGTCATGTAGGTCTTATAGGTCAGGGGAATCGTATATTATAAATAGGCCAGAGCTCAGTTCCTATAAGGGAGTTTTTAAGAAATAGACCCGACTGAGATCAAAGGGTGCCCCTGTGTGCTACACCAAGCCAGGCCACATGCTGAAGGCAGTGGCAATCATATCCCACTGATGGCTGTAGGTGGAGCAGAAAAATCAGGTTGCTGAAGTACATGGATGCATCAAAATGAATGCCACAAGTCCGAAGAATTCGTCAGATCATAGAATGTCTGCATGTGTTACAGGCCTATAGACTTTAGCATAGGAGTGGGGGAGCATCCAATCAAAATGCGTTAGTTTATCATGCGTATGTTTGCATAATCCGAGACTGCGGGAGTAAATTCTCAAAAGCAATTTAAGAAACTGGCCCCAGATGTTCATAAGCATACGTGATGGATCGATGAGTGAGTATGAACTGTATGCATGGCACAACTGCGGTCGCCAGTCCCCCATACACACGTACCTACATCCTCTAAGCTGTCTTCCAGTCCCACGTTCCCGGGACCATCCCCTGGCACTGCCACTGAGCACACGGTGGTCTAGATTTGGTGGGTTTTAATCCGTGAACACTCACCTGATTCAGTAGTGAATGTCTGGCAGAGTGCATCCAGGTCCACAGAGTCTGGCTTCACATAACTGGCCGTGCTATGACAAGACACCCGCTCTTTCAGCAATGCTACCTTGTATTTCTTAACACTGCACTAGGTGTTGTGTATGCATGTCAAATGACATATTTCGATTCGTTCTGGGAGGGTTGAGATTATGATTAGTTTTACATAGGTTTGAAGAAATAGGCTAGGCGTAGTGTGCTGCACCTTAAACTATATAGGTTGATATACCATCCTATATAGTCTAAGGTGTAGCAATCATAGTTGATATAGATGTACACCATGTATCGTCCATTGTAGTTTTAGGTACAGCAATCATATTTGATATACACCATATATTAACTTCTCAAGTATACGATATAGTAGTTATAGGTGGTACATACCATTATCATCATATATAATATTGCAGGGCATATCCTTAAACTAGGCTAGTCCCGATGTACACATATAAGGCATGCGGTGCCTTTTGACTACAAACAGAAAACGGTAACTGTGTCATGGTGGGTGGCGTTTGACGACACGCACAGGGGAACTCTATACCTCAACAGCAAAGTACCTTTTTAAAGGCAATACATGTTACAAATGGTTATTACCTTGAAGATATGGATCAACCTTATCACCCTCGGTACTATATAGTGAGGATGTAGAATGGATGAAGATATGACATATTAATTTACTGTAAACATCTTAATGTGATATTAAGAGGTAATTATGTTTGTATGCAGTTCATCCCAAAGAGTTATCTTTTTGCATAACATGCATGAATGAAATTTCCAACAGGACAGATAAGATCAGCGATGAACGATGTGAACAAAAAACGCCACGAGAAGGTCTACGTGCCCACAAAGAACAACAAAATGTCACTACGGCATACCAAATGATCAATGTCCTTTGACTTCTACTCTGGTAGTTGGTGTGTGTTTTATAACGTTATAGCTATTATAATCATTTTAAGACAAAATTGTAGATAAAGGCCATTATCATATAGATGGTATATATTTTTAAAAGACATCCAGGTGGCATAATCAATATTTGACAGGATTCTAGACCTATGGAAAACCAATGTGAAGAAAATCATACCTATTAACATACGTGTACTTTAAAATCAAATAACCAGCTTGGAATGTATCGCACTTGTCATTTCCCTCTGAACTCCATTCCTTACCAAGATGTTTTTGTTTTGGATGCTCTATATTGTATGTCCTGGCTCCTGTCGTATTGTAGAACCCTCCCAAATTATTTAAGACAGAATCCAAGGACATGTGCTGTGGAATCTAATAGAATGTTGTCGTCATGTAAATAATCTTACAAGTAGATTTAAGACAGTGTTAAGACTTCAGCGTGGCGATATTCCCTGATCCGATTCTGGTCGAAAAGTTTATCAGAACGGTGACAATCGGTGTCATCTATTTGAATTTATAAACGCACTTCACCGACCCGATTTCAAGTCATTGCCCTACTGATGGCCATCGGTAATTATTCATGTGTGGAATATGTCTGCGTGCAGATGGGCCTGGCCCAGCCTATGGCCGCACCCTTTGAGCACAGGTGGGTAGCGCCATGAGGGTATTGGTTAGCAACGCAAGTTGTTACCAACCACGAGATTAGTATGATCTCGGTGATGACCAGGTCTGGCTATATCTTGTGAGTGTGTCATACTGGATAAATCTAGTGGAATACCTCCCAATTTCTTTCAGTGATCAATAATAGGCGTAAAACAGGAACAAATGACATGTTCATCATTGATGAATGAGCGTGGATTTAAAAGACAATTAAAATTGTCTGGGTAAGTGTTTGCAACCCACTTGCACCCGGTCAACTTTCCATTTCTGCAACTGCCTTTCCATGATCCAAATATATTACGCAACTGTGGATTAATGAGATATTTCGGTCTCTTGTGATCGGTTATGGGGAGCTCAAAGACACTGAGACACTCGCCCTCAGCACCTTTCTCAATGTCACAGCGGAGATAGTGAAAGGGCAGATTTTGCGGCATGCTGAGAGTCTGTATAACCTCTCCCAAACCTAGGCAGTGTATATGGGCGTATAGCCCACGCTCAAAAGGCAGATAGACCTTGCAGGGTTTCGGACGATCCTGCAAGATGCGGCTGGTTAGTGTGAGGTGCAGCTCGACCCCACCAACTCAAAACAGCAGGATAGTAGAACTAGCACTTTATAGGCTTATCAGGAATTTGAAATATCGTTGCTATATTGCCTAACATACCTGTATAATGTGGTATGGCTGTGGTAGACTGAATAATTAAGTAGAGGAGGGTCGTTTACACTGCTGATTTAACACTGTCTTTGTTGGGACACGGACCTGTGTGACGTCATTCCCATGTGTTAACCACACAATGCGTGTATGACGTCATGGTATCTGGGTATCTGCCAATCATGTCTTACGTTATAGCTATATATGCTTAATGGTCTAAGTGCTGACTCATAATACCAGTACAGGACCAGAATACATCGATATATTTATTCTAACTGTTGTTGAAAAACAGTACTTCCCATGTTCTAATAATGATACCTCTGGTGTCTACTTAATCGGAATTGAAATACCATTATTTCAAAATATGTGAGAAGAACGCAAAAGAATTGTCTCATAGAATATTTTAATATCCTACAGTAACCAATGAGAGGTTGTACGGAAACTATACTACCATCATGCATCACTAGATCCTTAACGGTTATAGTATTTAAACTATAACCACTCTTTGTCATATTTGTGTGTCCAAGCCCAACGTATCCTTTGAGACGTTCCTACCTTTCCGGGGTAAAGAACACCTTGGATGTAAAACATCCAAGGTGTTCATGGCCAGAAATCGATTTCCTTGAGGTATCATGCCACCTATTCCCCCCCCCCCCCGAACCTCCATTGTTGACCGCGGGACCTCAGCTGCCTGTTTATCCTACCCCTAATAAAAAACGCCATAGGTTTAACATTGACTCAATGTATTTGACGGAGCGTTGAATAAAGTGTTATTTATGCACCGAGGTGAATAAAAAAACGGACCAATCAGGGACCCGACAAAGAAAGTAGGTCCGGCAGCATTGATAAATGTGGCCGTCCTCCGATGAGTGTCAAAACGCTACTAACATGGATAATTACAAAATGTTCTATATATATCGGTGAGATGGGGTAGGATAAATACAAAACCGAAAAAATACAAAAACTCTGGTCAGGTCTGCTTCTCACTACACTCGGCTAAGCCTCGTGTAGTAATAATACACAACCTGCCCATCGTGGCATAAACATTGACAATGACAAGGCTAACTCTCGTTTGGTTTCTACTAATTATTTCTTTTCTAACCTGTCACTTCCTTGAGCAATCTCGGATTCGAGTCTGTCAATACAGTATAACTAGTCCACTCAAACATATTTCTTCAATCCGGGAGAACACCTCCTCCGACCAACGGACACCAGGGCCCTGTTTTTTAGTCACGACATTCGTAACTTACGACACATATCTGCCGTCAGTGTGCTAGAGAGCTACGATCATAGAGTGGGTACGACACTTAGTGAAGATACGACACTTAGGGCCCTAAAAGGTGTGCTAGAGTCACGACACTCGGTGGCCAATGGAGCGGAAATAGTGGCCAAAAGTGTCGTATCTCTAAGACCACTCTGGACATGTCGTACCAAACGTGGAACTTCACTTCCCGTCGGAATTAAGTGATAAGATTTGAACATGAGTAAGGTATACATATAACCTATAATCGTACCAAATATGAAGAAAATCGGCCGCACCGTTATGAAGATTTCGGCGTTTCAATTTCGTCATAGCAAACGCTGCTCTGGTGGCCAGTGTAGCTCTACCCTCACTCTGCGCTTACTTCAATCTCCCAGCAGAGATTCCATGTGCTTTACCACGAAAGATCTGCTAGGAGAGTGCTTGTACGATATCCGATCGATAGCCCGATGTTTCAAATTTAAACACCGATATCTTCATAACGGTGAGTCAGATTTTCTTGATATTTTGTACGATTATAGGATATATGTATACCTTACTCGTGTTAAAATTTCATTGCTTAATTCCTATGGAAAACACAGGAAATCAACAGTGACGTTTTATAGAACCTAAGACAGTTCTATACTTGTCTTAACTCTGCTAAGATCGTTTGATTCAACTTACGACACCGTCTATAGCACACCCGCCATCTTGTGTCGTAGGAAATGCCGTAGAATCTTGATCCGATCTTAGGTGATCGCAGACTTGCGATATCGTGACTAAAAAACAGGGCCCAGGCATGCAGTTATACCCACTTGTAGTTCCTAGCACTGTCTAATAAGTACTCCAAATGTGCCTTCAACCCCTGGTTTTGCTCACACGGTTTCATTTCATGTAATGCTAGGTTTACACCATCAACCCGACAGTCCCGGCAATGAATTCTGGGTGAATCGTAAGTCACCATGGAACTTTCATGGCATTTTTATGTTTTTTCTCTGCTCTGCCCAAATTAGCCTGTCAACCTAAGACGTACTGCGTTGAGTTGAGGCCACCGTAGATTGATCTGGATTTGTCGAGGTCTGGTCGGCACACCGCCTTCGCTCCACAGTGCATTGACTTACATTCGTAGACTGACAGGTCGCCGACAAGTTCAAGTTGACCTAAGGTAACTTAAGTCTACCACAATTCTGGTCCCGCTCACTTACGATCACTTACAATGCACAGGTTGAGTTAAGGCGACTTAAGGTAATTTACAGCTGAATGTGGTCCCTCCCCCCTCTTTTCTCCCTGGCAACTTCATGGCAGCTTCCCGGCAGAGTCCTCAATGTATAAAAGTGCACTCTGTGAGGCTACCTCAGTGTCTCCCAGTGCATTCGGCAGGCAACACCTCACCTTGCCCTCACCTCAACTCACCTCAACACCTCACCATGGTAACTGATGTTGATGTGGTGCTTGTATGTATGCTGGCAGAACTCATAGCCTCTCTTGCAGCCAAACGCCGCAGAAGAAAATGCAGTATCTGGGTTTTCGATTGGTCATCTGAATCCACATGCTGATCATATGGTGTGTCAGAGATAAAGCCACCTTGCAGAACTACCTTCAAATGAAGCCTGACCTTTTTGATGAGATACTGGACCGTATCGAGCCTGCCATCGAAAGACTGGATACCAAATATTGTATGGCTTTGCCAGCTGGTATCAGATTGTCAGTGTCTCATAGGCACCTGGCCACTGGTGACAGTTTTGCAGGGTTGGGATGCAACTTTCGGTGCAGTAAATTGTCCATCAGTAGTATTGTCCCGGGGGTATGCAGAGCCATCGTAGAAGATTTGCTGTTCCCCAGAAACCCAAAGACTGGAAAGACCTTGCCAAGGACTTTGGGGAACATTGAAATGTGCCGCATGCTGTTGGTACACTTGACAGTAACGACGTTGCCATCATAAAACCCTGGAACACTGGTTCCCTGTTCTACAACTACAAGGGATTCTTCAGCATCCCCCTTTTGGCCCTAGTTGATGACCAGTATCGCATCACATGGATTGAAGTTGGTGGTATAGCGCACATGTCTGATGCCCAGATCTTCAATGACTCTGAAATGGCTGAACTGCCATGTTCGGTATGACATGTGTTGCATAAAGACCTTTCAGAGCATGTACATCAGGTGTGACAGAGTCAGGATGAGCTGCGTTGTGTCAGCCTTTTTATAGTGTGTGAACATCACTGGTTCCTCGTGTTCAGAAGTCAGTACTGCAGCCATGTAACAGAGTATATATGAGTGACTCATAAATAACATAATGATTTACCAATTATTCTCCAATTGTCTATTCACAGTTGGGATCTGCCTAGTATAATTTGTGCATTTATCCCACCACTAGTAATTTCTCTCTAGACTTCACATTGAAATTCATACCCAACCCTCTTTCTGGTACCGGATAAATTACCCAACCGTCCTCATGAAATTACTACGCAATCAAACTCATGGCATATTTGTCAACCCTCATCCGTTTCTTGTATCTCTATTAGTTTGCACAGACCCGGACATACTTCATCCACAATCTCCATACATGTATATTTGTACACAGATAACATCTTGATATACATGCAAGAACAGCTGAGAAACTGTGACACCAAGAGAAACTATACACACATATTCCACAGTATATTCCACAGTATATACGTTGGATCACGCGGATGTCTCCCTGTTTTAAGTCTCTTAGCAGAGCTTCATCTTTGGGGGGGGGGGGGGGGGACGCGGCAGGATACACACATTCTGTCCCCGGGTTGTCTGGTACTTCTCTCTTTCCTATGTCGATCCTGGGCTAAAAGGTGCCCTATGTATTACATATCATGTGATGTGTAAAGTATGAAGCACAAGCAGTAACATCTGGTTCCTGTTGGTAGAAAAGGAAAGCAAAAGGCCCGTTTTTGTTAAACAAAAATTACATCTCTCCTTTTATAGGTGTTAGAAATGCACCAATTGCTTAGGAACAGGTACTAAATGTTTTCAATGCAATGATGCAAGCCTATTGTATCTGTCACCAAAACGTTGGGCGCTTCATGGTTATTGTGCTTAGACCTACAAACTATGGCCAGGCACACACCCATAACCCAGTTGGCTTACTTTTTCTTTTACACTGGGAGGTAAACACGGTGGGAAAGGTTGCACTAACAAACACTTACAAAGGGAATTTTCAGTGTCCCATTACCAAGTTCGCGCAGTGAATAGATGATCACCAAGCCCTCCGTCCATGTTGCACAGTAGGGTTCTATTCTGTGGCTCAGCTTAGTTGATGTTGTCTGTAGGCTATACAGGTGGATCATATCTAGAGTAAAGAAACCTTTATTTGTAACGATTGGGTAGCTGCTGCCTGAAGAACACAAGGTTAACATTTCAAATCACATTTATACAATACATCAGAGTATGGGACAATTTCAGATGCACTTGACACTTATAAAACATCTATGTTCCGAAGCTAAGTATATTGTGATTTGTTCGCTATATATCCTGTTATGTTCTTCCGAGAGTGGATGTTCTTTCCTCCTTGCGAATTAGAAAGAGAGAGTGAGAGATAATGCATATGGGAAGCATTGTTTGATAGGAATAGACCATTGTATAATACTTGTTTGATATACATGTATGTTCACATCCTGATTATAACAGGGTAGAAGACCAGCAATGTCAAGACTACACACATACACACACACACACTTACACACACACCTACACACACACACACACACACACACACACATACACACACACACACACACACACACACACACACACACACAAACTAAAGCATTACAAAATATATATAAGTGTATCAAAACACTGACATCTAGTAACAAGTGTATTATTCTTATAAGAGTATGAAATGTAAACAGCTGGGGGACAGGCACATTTAAACATGGAACCCAACACTATAATCACCCTCATCGTTTTCTATTTTTTTTAACCTTTTTTCTTCTTTATTTGCGATGGTGGTGTTTATGGATAGGAGTCACCGAGAACCGTGACGTACCATTTAGCCACAAGGGTACCAGCGAATGTCATGGTGGTCACGTGACATTGTATGACAGTATCGAATCTAAAGGTGTCATAGAAGTCACTGATAATGCATGAGAGGTCAGGAGTATGGCATGTAAGGATACTGTAAAAACTAGCATCCCCCCATCCATTAAACCTGAATGTATGTACACACATATATAAGAATTACATGTATTTCAATTATCAAAGATTATAATCAGAAGACAATTTATCCCAAAATCATTTGCCCTAAGATTAGAAAAAAAGACAAGCACCCATCAGAATCCGTCTAAGGGAAGGATATTTGTTCAAGATGATTTAATCTATTGTATTTTTCCTATCATAATCTCAAAATGGCGAAAAAGATGTACTATGTCTACATCTCGTATTGCATTTGGCGAGGGGGTGGAAACTACTGCTTGTTTTGTCCAACAATTCTGAATATGTTTGGATAAGGTCCCTAATATTATTATAATATAATTGTGGTAGTTATTGATACATAGCCCTGTGCTACTGTAGTCTTGGAAGCGTTTTGGTATTGCGATGAAAAATGACACTCTGTAGACATTTTCTGAAAATCGCATCGTGTAACCTTACTTACTACCTCATATATAACATACATAATGATAAATTGTCATTGTGTTATAAACTAAGCTCTCTCTCTCTCTCTCTCTCTCTCTCTCTCTCTCTCTCTCTCTCTCTCTCTCTCTTTCTCTCTCTCTCCCTCCCTCTCTCTCTCTCTCTCTCTCTCTCTCTTTGTGCATGAATGCGTGTACGAGGACCAGAAATGAGGCCATGTTTATCTTTACATAAGGCGACTTATATATTTCACTGTTGTTGCTCGATCTTATGTATACCACTCGTCTCCAGAGTCACACCGCTATGGTATACACATGGGACGTCAGGAAGTGGAGAGGAAATACCATGGCGATCACCACCCGACCGTGTGTGTACAAATATGAAAACGTTACACGCTGTGCCGAGCCGGAACATGTTTGTATGTATTCATATTAGACAAACGTTAACGGTAAAACATGACCTTGCTGATGTAGCGGGGCGGTCGTATCGAAAAGAATATTACACGGAGATTCCTGACTATTTCAGGACATTTTTAATCTTTAGAGGTTTTGTGAGCGTGGTGATGTCGTCCTGGCTGTGAAGCACGTCGGAGTCTCATGCAGTAAATTGTCCAACTATGTATAGATGTACATGTATGCAGTTTCATAATGATTAAAATAACGGATTTATAGACAATTCAATATGCCCGGGTTCTATAAACATTTACCAACAATAGAGAAAAACCTATTATCCTATCCGGACAAGTGCCACCGGTAACAATACATGCCCCCTATAGTGTTTTAAGATATAACTTACATATTCAGGTTAGGGAACATTGGACGATTATTTCTTTCATTCAAGCAAGAAAGCTTACAGTAATCTTTTGTATGAGGAAGTCTTGCCTCATTTCTTAGGTAACAAATATGAGGACCGTGAGTACAAGGCACAAACTTTTTACGAGGCGGTACATATCAAATATGCATTTACATACATGTGTTTATATCATACACATGTTTTTATTACCATCTACGCTTGAATTCATCGCCTAATCCTGATATCATTCGCCCACTTGATATATTTCACCTTTTATTGTTATACAACAGTCAGGGGAAGGAAGAGGATATCTTGGCAAAAACATAAACACTCCTGCCTAAATTCAACCAGAGCAGTTGCTTACATATCCAATATCTTTCATCTCAAGGACAGTGTTCCACATTGTGGTACTAAAGAAGAAACCAACAAGGTTTGGTCCAAGTCGTCGTTCTCCACAAGTTTGATGCGGTGTGATTTGAATGAGGCGACAGCCGAGTGAATATCACGTAGCATTCAAACGAGTTGGAGAATGACTTCTTTGACCGAAACGAGTTGCTTTCTTTATCTCACCCCGCGAATAAATGTCCATAGGCTTATCATTGAGAACTCGTTCTCCATGCCCCTACGAGTATTGCAGTCCGTTCTCCATGGTCTATATCCTGAGTGTTGTTCATTCTCTTAGCAAATACAGGGGTGAGATAAATACAGAAAGCAACTCGTTTCGGTCAAAGAAGTCATTGAAACATTGAAACCACTGAAATTACGAGTCTTCATACTTGTTTCCATCCAGCTTCTTTTCCCTACAAATGCCGGAAACCCTATGTGGTTAAGTTACTGAAGTCATGGAATGAAGATGTAGATCAAAATGCCATTAATGGGAGACCACTTTGGTGGTGAAATTATGTGACAATAAATTGTCCGTTTATGACCCCTCTTTCTCTTCTCTATTTGTGTTCCTCTCCCCTGGTATTTATCCAGTTAGATGTCCATATCTTCCCCTATTACTCCTCCCTATCTCTGTCTATTCTATCCCTGTCTCTCTCTCTGCCCCTATCTATAAATGTTTCTTTCTCTCTATGTCCCTATGTATCCCTCCGTTTTCCCTCTCTCTACCTCTCTGTTCCACTGTTTCTCTGTGACCATGTGCGTGCCTTCTGTCAGTGTTTCTCGCCTCCCTCTCTTTGTTTCTGTCTATAGGTCGTTGGCTGAAATGAAATATAGCTTGCTACACCATCCTGCACCATACAGTCTAAGGTCCTTTTCTATGCATTTGTCCTCCTATCCCTCTATGTCCCCATTTCCCTGTCTCTTCCTCTCTCAGCGTCTTGGAACCTTCCTGTGTCTCTCTGTTGCTCTGTCTCTTTCTCTCAGTGGCTATCCCTTATCTCTCTCATGAACCTTGGAACCGCAGTATGCATACGTATAGTGATGGTGTAACACATATATGTATTGTATGTATTACATATATACATATATATGGCGATGGTGTAGAAGAATAGAAGAGGGTGCCATGGTAAACATGGCCACTACTACACTCCTGCCAAAAATCTAATATGGGATTGATGATGCAGCAGAATTTCCCTGCACGATGTCGACATAGAAGCGCGTGTATTTATATCCCACACACATTTTGCCTGCAATGTGGTGTCTTCTGAAAAAAGAAGATTGTATTGAATATGCATTGCGGTCTTTCCCAGGGTCCATTATACTTTTGTTGATATTCTCGGTACATGCGTACTCTAGGCCCAAATAGATCGCCTGCTGTAATTGCATATATGAAATACTTGCCTATATTTGTTCTAGCCCTTGATAGTGCCACTTGAAATGTCCAAATTTGGATAGCGATATCTTCATTGTATGGATATGCTTACTATAAAAGGGAGAAAGGTCTTTGTAATTTAGTTTTTCTTTCGGATATTAGAGTGAGTGTAGACTAGGAGTATGGTCCAAAGTACGATTGCACAACACAATTTTCTTTTTCGGATAGTGAAAAATATACTCTGAGAGGATCCCTATCCCAAAGAAATTGGAAACATTTGTTTCGGATATGACTCTGATTGCACCAATCACTGTATCCACACACTATCAGACTTACATTCAAACAAGAAATGTATTAATGATACACAATCATGAGCTCCTAAATGTGGAATTGTCATAAGGAAAGAACGTATATTTAACGTATTCTCATTCAGGGAAAGCCCATGAATATACTTTCAGACCACGAGGTCAGCATGTCTTTGTGAAGGACATAACGATAACGAACTTGCATTGTCTAACCATACAGTCCAGTATACACTGGAGGCGGGAGTCTCTATTTCTGGACTTTCCAGAGAGTAATTAATGTACCGAATATGGACACGTTAATCCTTCTTTCCTGTTCTATTATCCTACTCCTAATAGAAACGCCATAGGTTTAACATTGGTTGACTGTATTCGGGCGAGCATGCAGTAGAGTGTTATTTATTGCACGAGGGTAACAAATGAATCATTGGAGACGGGTTAGGATAAATACTAAACTGAGCTAGAGTTACTAGTGTTAGTGTTTATCGCACCCCGGTCATGTCAGCTAATCACTGCCTCGTGGAGAATATGGGTTTCAAAGCAATGCGTTTTGGGTTTTAGGGATTGTTACACAAGTTATAAATATGACATAGGTAGCAGAGGTGCGTACCTCTAGGACATATGGGCATAGGTATATAATGATATCAATGTTAGGCGGCCTTATGTGGAGTAGTGACACCTGTGTACATAGGCCGACTTGTACAATACAATTCATTTGTTTTATAGGCTGCAGCAATCTGAGAAGAAAACATGAAAGCAGGTGTTTTGCCACATGCAAGAAAACATTGAATGTAAGATAAGGTGTTACACGCCCAAATTAAGTCATTATATCAGATTTAATAAACTGAAAAACACGATATGTATGATACCCTGTATGCATTGATTGACTGTGGGGGGGGGGGGGGGGGGGAGGAGCTGTCTGAGGGAATAGGCCTAAGAGTGGTGGGAGGGGGGTGTTACACAGATGATGGGGCTTAAACACACCTGAATTTACCACGCCCTATGTGTATCATCCCTTGACACTTTTGTAGGCCTTTTCCCACGCAGTGTTTCTTGATAACACGATGCATGTTAGCCAAATATGTTCATGGCAACGTATTCTTCAAGATACTCCCATACCCTTCGATAGACCTTATGTAGAGTAGTGACACCTGTCTATTAAGGTGTATCAGATACGGATTAAAGTGGACTTTCCAAAGCGACATCGATTTTATCTGGAGATGCATCATGAGGCCTATCGTAGTGTATCGGGAACTCAGTGGACGCCGGGCCATAGAGTACAGGATGTGCCAGACTTATCTATCTCAGATATACGTTTGAATCAGCCCCGGAAAAAAACCCAGGAGGATCTTATTGGATTCAATGATTTATCTTACCATTGGTATTTTTTCTACATAGACTTAACATTGGAAACTATTATCCGACGCCCATGAGGTATTTAAGAAAAATTCCCAATGGAATTATGTTACAAAATGTCATCCCATTAGTCACTGTGAGGGATGAGATAGATTGAGAAACCTATTCAAGTTTAGGGTCAGAGCTCGATCCAATCTCGTTTGGGTCGCTACGTAATTCACGTGGATTCGCCTTGTGAATAACTACAGGAGTCAAACTCGATGGGATACGAGCTCTGACCTTAAACTTTCATAGGTTTCCTCTATAATTCCAGCTACCATTTGGAGATCTGACGGTAGAGTTATTTGTGTATGTCCACTACTCAGGTCTGAGTGCTGTGCTCATGGGCCTAGCTTCATGCACATATATTTAACGTGGTCCCACGCTCATATATGTTGCAATATTAGTGCAATAGGAATACAATATGGCACATAACCTATACAGGCTCTTTGGCCATACGCTAGCGGGTACGTGGGAACTTCCAGTGCGACCTGTGAGATGGTGCCATTAGTCGCGGGACAACCTCCGTGATAGTCTAGCCATAGACAATACAGAGATGAACTACGAAGGGGGGGGGGGGGGGCTGAAGGCGGTGCATATGAAGCGTATTCTATGTGCCATTTATATAGAGGTTTTGAAATCTCTTAGCAGATTCCTCATGGTTCTTGGGGTTGCTTGCAGTATGGGATTTCTCTCAAGCGTCCTCTGATGTCAATAGGTGATGTCCAATAAAGTAAATCCCCCTTCTCGACAGCTGACATGGCAAGCTGCATATCTAACGGCCTCCTCTTAATTTTGGATTATATGTACTGCATCCTTCCATCGAATATGGAAATAACGTTAGCTCCTAGAGTGTTACACAAAAGAAAATAAAAAAAAAAGATCCTTCAGCCGCACTCATATAATAATCAGAGCATCACTATTGCTCTTTATTTAGATATAGCGTCATGTTAATTGCGCTTATAATCTGTGCTGAAATTGGGTCGTTTGCTGTTTGGCCCTCTACCAACAATGATAAAGACGCCTGTGTTATTATCCATGTGACAACGATGTTTACATACAGCTTATATGGCAGATAGCTATCGTGGCCTGGGGACCTCCATCCTACTCTTGATGCCAAACAGCACACGGTGGATGTGTAATCAATGGATTATAATAGACACTGATAACAATATGTTGCTGTTTGACTCACACTCTCTGGATGATCCTTCATGTCGCTTGGCTTGCACGCAGGGCAAAGGATCTGCTTGAAGGCTGGAACTCACCTAATAGCTTATCAAGCAAGTGACAAGTCCATTGTGCCATGCATAGGGCATTGTTAGCCAGACACTTCTCCGTGGCTCTTAAGATCCCATCAGAATAGGTGTGACATTATAGACTATGGAATATATGTGTTATATGAATAATTGAATATATAATTATAAAAGAAAACGATTTAGATGGGGTAATTGTAATAGCAAAAAGCATCATATAATTGATGCAACTACATGAGGTATTTATAAGAATATAAAATCTCCAAAAGGTATTGTTATAATCTTTTTTGGGAATACTATTTTGTGTGAAGTAGGACTATGTTTGTTGTTTCTTTTTGCATGAGATATCATGAAGTAGCAACGTATACTATTAAAAAATACAGTCCAGTTAGTCTATCACTGTATCATTAATCATAAAATGACTGTACAAATATATAATTAATTCCCAGTTATAATTGCAAACAAGTCTAGGTGAGTGCCAGAGACAAAAACTACTTAAATACTTTATGTAAAGACTTCTTCCCTCTGCATCTTTCCGCCCTGACTGGGTATTTAGAACGGGCGGTCTACTGCCCACCTGTATGACAGGTATATTTACCTGTGTGACGTCATCACTACATTATATGACGGTGAGTAAATCAAAGGTAATCTGCCCCTGGCGTGATGTCAGTGGGCATCGAGGCACGGATGCCGAGGGTTCGGTTAGTACATGAATCGTCAATCGCAAATTATGTCTTAAAGGAATGTCTTACATTACAAAGTGCCACCACCTAATGATATTCAAATACTGATAATTATCAATTCAAACGGTTTCCTTTTGACCTAATATGAAATGAGTGAAATATACCGTTTTATCTAGTTTGACCTAACCTAACTAATCGTATATATCTTATTATAATACTAATCACATGGAGTAATGACTGACAGCCATCGGTAGTGCAGTAAAATCGGGTCAGTAAAATGTGTATGTCAAAGGAAAAGTCATCGGTTAGACATCACTGATCCAACGATCGGAAACAATTAGTATGTTTATGTCTTATAGATTTTAAAGGGGGAATTTATGCATAAAGATATATCTCCATCAACGGACTCTAGTATCTACGCTAGAACTACACTTTAAGGCCTGGGATCCACCTACTACGATAGGGCTTCGATATGGTCTACGATGGACCTCCCAATACAATCCAAAATCATGTGGGAAAGTCACCTAATATTGGGGCAGTTGACCACGTCTCTACGATTAGGCACCGATACAAAATGGGGGTCTACGATTTTGTTCCGATGCATAACCCTTATCGTAGGGTCTTTACGACATTTAAATATGTTTAAATGGCGGTGCCTAATCAGTAGCATTGCAGAGTATTCTGCCAGGAACATTGCTCTCATGTTTGAGATACTGATCAGAAAATTATGAAAATTTGGAATTAGATAGAAGATAGATATGCCCACATGCTCTGTAAATCTATAGTAAAAAATTTATAAGGTTTAGTTGCCTCGAATCAGTATTTTCTTAGGTTGACTTGGAACAGAGCTTTTAGTGCATGAAAAAAGATACATTATTGTTCTATGTATCCTGGTAAACATTATTAAAGCGATATTTGTTGAATTATAGTGTTTCGTAAATCTAAAAATGAAGATAATGCTTAAAAATCGGCACTTGTGCATTGGTAATATCGTGGGGCATGTCTAGACATATGTCTCTGATTTTGTTCCTTCCCGATATGTCTCCGATATTTGCTTTTTGTATAGGTCCTATATCGGTAGGTCTAAATTTCTATCGTAGTAGGTGGATGCCAGGCCTTAGACATGCCTAAACCCTTGGTATCAGTGTCTCCCTCAGGTTGCCTCTAGGAGGGCAATCATGCTGCACTTAAAGAGTCCTGTTATTTGGATCTACGTTTTCGGAATTTTGGAATTTTGCCAGTTATTTGTTTAGCTATGAATTAAGCTCCTTTAAGTACAGAAATTCACGTATTTTATAGATGATCATCATTTCTCAAGGTACTACTTTTCTCATTTCGACTACTAATTATTTGAGCTCATACCTCTCATGATATCAACGAACTTCTTCTACTCTCTAATCATCTTTAAATAATTTCTTAATAACAAACAAAACCTACCAAATTTGAAAATAAGTCTGTTTTTCTTCGAAATGTAATTGTTATTGCTTCATTGTAGCAGATATATATACCCTCTACCCTATACACAAATTAAATATGAATTAAATCAACTCCTAGGAAGATTGTGATTATTTTCGTAACTTTCACCAATGTGAATACAAATTTAATGATATTTGATAAATAGTGCGAATTATTGTAGATAAAATACTGGCTAGAGCTACATTAGTTTTACGTTCCGGTATACTATAGAGTTTTACTTTGACATGACCCAGACTAGTAGTATATAAATATAATTTGGTTGCAAACACCGGGGGCTAAGGTCGTGTGGGGTGAAGTGAAGAGAAATAATCTTGTGCCAGATGATGTCAGTATGCAGGTCAGAGTGTGGTTACTCTGTTTATCAGATGATTACCCTTCTACAATCTGAAATGAAATTGATTGAAATGGAAGAGCGGTATTGAGTAAGAGACTAAACCACTTTAAGAACAAACATCCGCAGTTATTGCGAGCTATTTAGAAACGGAAAGGTGTGGTGGAGTTTTGATAGAAGTGTGACGTTTGGCGAATTTTCTGGTGTTTCTTTTCCTGTGTAGGTAGTCTGTGATGAATGTGAATATTTTGAATTATGCCTAAAATTGTCTACCAGGTGGTATCCATCAGCAGCACAACAAAATGGTGGCCTCTTGCTAAAACCCATGTTACCATGTCAAGTAAGGTGGGAGGTTCAACTCATTTCAGAGCGGCTTGAGATGTGTGGTGTTTTAGGCCTGAATAACCGCCAAGGTCATATCACGAGCTCAAATTTACATGGATCAGCGAACTAGGAGGATGTTTCTACCTTTCACTTCTTTAGATCTTTGCATCGTGTTTTTGTTGACATCGAAGAATTTAATCTTGAAGCTATGTTGACCAGATTAAGCGTTGTTTCATGAAATACGATAATAATTGTTAGATATGACAATACATTGATTACCTACTATATCTAAAACGGTAGAATTTCGTCGAATCCGCTTGAAGTTGCTCCCGCACATAGAGACAGAGTGAACACGACCTATGTTTGGAGACTGAGCGCCCACGAGAGTGAGATTCTCGTGCAGTGAAAAACTCGAACATGTTCTTCTTTTTTGTGTTTCTATACTCAGACAAACTTCTTCTCTTATGATTCATTTCAAGCCATGCCCAAATCAAAGTTTAGTATTGTAGTTTTCTGATCTATTTTTCTCCTGAGAAACCAATGAGATCTCACTTCCCCCACCCACCACCACTCCAGCCAGCAGTTTAAGTATTTGTCCCGTTTCTGACGTCTGGCTCGGTGGAGCAATTAGTAGAGTGTTCCGCCAGGGATGCGGGTGTAGGGAGTTCGATTACCGCTTTGGCTATTGGGCTTTTCGTTTTTCTATATTTTCCCCCCTAACTCTGACTCGACGAAGTTGCTGGTAGAAAGCTAAAACTTGGGCCTATTTATTGGTATAATATCATATACCTGTGTTTTGGCCAAGATTTCCAGTCGTAGATTGAACATCCATTTTTTTTTTGTTGTAAAAAATAACACAAACATGCTACCTTCCTGTTTTCACAGTGATTTAATGAAAAATCTATCGCGATGACCTATAGAAATAAACATCCTACTTTCTCAAGCACTCCAAGAAGATTAAAATGATACAAATATTACCAGGTTATGATAGATATTTCCTGAGATACGGGACTATTAAGACAAAATGATAAGTGTCCATAAGAGTGTTAAAATCACGATTTTCTGATATTGCATTTTGGGCAAATTGCATAGCTGGGAACTGGAAATAATTACCTCTAAATCAAATTTAGTCAATAAGATAACCTACCCGCTGTATTATATGGGATTCTATCTTCTCATCATGTTCGCACATGAGGCAAGAACAATTGGAGAATGGTTGGAGATCGGGTGATTATCTCACCCCGGTATTTTTCTCCATAGGCTTAACATAAGGAACTCATACTCCACGACCGTTAAGGTATTGTACCCAATACTCAATGGATGATTTGGTGGTTTATTTCATCAAATAATAATGATATACGGGGTGAGACAAAATCAGAAACCGACCCGATGAAAATTACTTGGTCTGCACACCACCTCGTTTGACCACAGAGTAATTCACTCAACTTCGCTTCGTGAATTACTTTGCGGTCAAACTCGGTTGAGTATGGACCAAGTTATTTATATCTTGTGAGTCTCCTTCTAAAGATTGTCCGGAGACCAACAATCGGCGCAATGGAGCAGCACCTTTAAAGCCTATAAGACACCGACCCGACCGCTGTGCCCGATTCTACCTTTGCCCGACGGATCCGACGGGTCTGTGACAATCTGCATCAATCGGGTCGATGTACGCCCTTCACCGACCCGATTTTATTGCTTTTCCCGACGGGTCGGGCATTACTACCATGTCAGATATGACCGACTCTGCCCGACCTTAAGATTTCGATGTACACACTTTCACCGATTGTTACCGATTCTGAGTCGGCCGTTTGAATAGCAATACTAGCTATCACCCAGTCCGATTTACAAGTGTCTTATATCGATGTGTAGGGGAGAAACAGGCGATCATAGATCTGAAAACCGTTTCCCGAAACTTAATTGGATCCGAAGTTATTCATCTTTGAATTAATTTCTATGAATCCACACCAGCAGCCCGTGGCTCACCCCGGCTCGGCTCCTGGCGGCTCTCTTTGATCTTATCCCGGGTAATTTACGAGGTTATAAAAGGAGGAGGTGTCGTCGGGAAGAGTCTGCATGTCGGTGTCTTATAGATATAAAGCCTATAAGACACCAAAATTTGTTCCCGATTTATCCCGACCATCGGCTCTATGAGAGTCGGGAATAAAATTTCGGTGTCTTATACCTATTATATATATTAAATATTTTGGATCTAGTATATTATAAAACTTTGATATATCAAGAGATTGTCTTTAGTCTCAACACTTATCAACCACTCCACCAGAAATGATGAAAATGCTAATTTTTTAAACTAATTTTAATGTGAGGAGTTGAACTCAAAAGCGAATTTGTCAGTTTTCTGATACAGTGATCGCTTGAATAGATATGCTTGATTTTAACGATTTCATCTCGATGTAAGCATAGCGTTCATGTATTGTATACAGTATGTAATTCTAACAAAAGCAATAAGTTCTTTGATACCGCTCAGAATTGGCGAACAGAGGCATCCCGCAGTTAAGGCGTTCCGCCCTTCTGATTGGATGGCAGATACACCACAGGCCTCCGGCTGTAGACATGCCACATCAGCTGGTTCTGCTGAGAGACATGATGCCCTGGAGGGCATCAGCTCTGGTGTGTCACTTGAACAGAGGTAGCTTTGTTCACTGCTCCACAAACTAGTGGTCTTGGCTTCTGTCCCCTGGCGGTCTCTTCAGGAACCCTCTTTATGCCGTAAGGTATGTGACCTGCTGAGCTACTGTGACCAGCTAGTAAGTGTGATATCTAGACCTTTATCCTACCCCTAATATAAAATCCCATAGGCTTAACATTGAGTTTCCGTATGCCACGCTGACTGGCATACGGAGTTTTATATGCCACTAGGGGCATACAGAATTGTTATCATGTAATATTCCAAAATCGAGGAGACAGGGTAGGATAAAATCAAAACCTGATTCGTTTTAATCATGGCCACCGCATTCCACTCCTGGAGTTTTGGCTCTGGACTATGCCAAACTCCAGTCGTGGCATATGGTGGCCAAGACTAAAACTCATCCAGTTTTACGATAGTATGCTGGGAGAATATGACCTCCTGAACCGCAATGACCAGTAAGAACTATAACCAGTAAGTAAGGTATTGACCTCTATATTGGCAGATATGTACTATAATATTGTCACCTGTAAGTATGATATATAATTATACAACGGTGCATGTGCGTTTAATAGTTACATATCTACTGTCCCTGTATCATATTTTGTACAACACAGACCTGGTGGCCTACACTGTTTGTGATAAACAAGAGGAAATGTAATGAGTCTATGCGTTAGTTTACCTTACTTTAGCTCTTAAGTGGCGATAATAAAAAATTCTATGTTCTAGACTTGTCTCAGTTGTCTCATCATGTACCATATTCCACACATGTTTGCCAATAACTTAATGTTATACATAAAAAGTGTAGCTAGGTTCCCATGAATTTTATGGACAAAAGACAGAAAAAAGCACACACTAATATTCCAGAAACTACAGGAAGACAACTGTACCCTTTTTCAATTCTTTATTTTAACACACCCTACTTACCTATAACAGGTTATGCAATGTGAGAAGTAAAGCATACAAGATATTAACATTTTGTTCCCGATATATCCCCGACATTGGGTCGGTAATTATAATCGGGTCTGTAAGTAAAGTACCTACATCAAGAAGAATGACGCCGATTCTCACTGACCCGACGGTTTGGGCGAGTAGAAGGGTGATTGGGAACAATCGCCGTGTTGGTGTCTTAAAGGCTTTAGGAAATATACAACAGCCTAAGGGCAGGCGGCCACTGTGCTCAAAATCGTCTACGATAGGCGTTACGATGTTCATAAAAACATAATATACGGAAACTGGCTTACTGTCTTCGTACGACAAAAATATGCGGTAGAATTATTGACCAGATACATCCCGATGCCGAAGGCAGAGGATGTATCTGAGGGATTTTACCCAGAATTTTGGCATACTAAGATAGTCAGCCCGTTTTCGTATTATCATATACCTAAAAATGGCGAAATTTTTGCTAGTCACGTGATCACATACCCTGTACGTCACAGTGTGACGTACGGCTATACATACGTCATGGGTAGCAGCGGGCAGTATGTGTGGGTCATACGGCCATAGGTATGTAATAATACGATGCACGCCGATGTTCCTACTCTAGTCTTTTGTGTAAGATAAAGAGTTTCCTGAGTGTCTATATATATTGACATTATGAATTGAAGTGCATCGGGAGGTCTTAGATGTCTATCATAGTAGGTGGACGCCGGGAATAACCGTCATGAATACCACCATGGTCCTCCGACGTCAAACATGTGGCGCCCTCCTGTAGTTTGGCTTTCAATTTTCTCATCTGAAATAGCATGGCGGTTAGCCCCCAACTGGTGTGGCTCACAGGTCGCATTAGCACTCCACGTGAATCAGGGTAATCTATGCGCCTTACTATACATATGGCTTGTTTCCAATAGCCGACGAAAACGGCAAAGATTATTTGAGTTGTATGAAATGTTGGTAAGTGGTGTATCAATTTATCGATGAGGGTAGAAGAGTGTGGCAGGTTCAGGGGCGTACCCAAGATTTTATTTCGGGGTTGGGGGTTGCAAACCTCTGACGATTGGCAGGGGTCCAGCTCTAAGAAGCCCATCATGGAGGGTAGTGGGCAAAGCCTCGGACGCACATGGATTTACAGATTATACAAGCTGTATCCAGGACCAGGATCCAGCAGCAAATCTCCTCCTTGGGGTCCAGGGGGAGAATCCCCCCGAAGAACTTGAATTTACTTGGGAATATTAGTTCTAAGGGGTCGAGGTCCAGGGGGCAAGTCATCCCAAAGAGCTTTCCATTTCGAGTCTTTTTAGGTGACATAGTTCCTTTCTTGAATGACACTGAAACAACAGCGTATTTGATACTACCTTACCTGTATTCCCCTTAGTTTGTAATCCTCCCCCCCCCCCCCTGCCAATAGGTGTCAGTGTAGGTGCCGATTTATTTTTCCTAATGCAAATAACATGTTGGTATATATCGTCATAACTCTTTGTAATGATTTTGTCCAGTATTCTGGTACTTTGGTATTCTCCTTATACTGCTTTCTCTGTATCGGTACTCCACCATTTCACAATTGAATTCAAGGAAAGACAATGAATGGATAATGGCTGATTTTGTAAAGGATATTACGAGGAATGAACTCTAACTTGAACCGGCATCTACATTATGTATATGTGGACCTTCTAAGTGGGGCAAAACATTTTTCATCATGAACATACTAAAGAGGAGACATATGATGTATCAGATTGGTAATCAGCCTAAAAAAATCCTGTTCTGTTACTTGGTATACCAAAACATGTATGAGGAGATAAGGAGTGACATAAATTACATAGAATTTCAGGAAGGTCTTCCTAATTCACATACTATAAACTCTTTTGTTGATAACAAGCATTTTAGAGATACAGATGCTGTTCACAGAGGGATCAGACCATATGTGTATTAGCGTGTACTTCATCTCTCAGAATATTTTTGAAGCAGGGAGACATGCACATACAATTTCTCTAAATACCGAATAGATAATGTAATATTTTAAAATCCTAGAGACGGTGGTGAGGTTTCAACTATTGCTCAATAGACAGGGAAACAGTGTTCTTTGGCTATAGTTGAAGTCTATAATGATATTAATCGAACAACCCCATACAAGTACCAATTCCTGGATATGACTCAATGTTGTGAAGACGCATTTAGGATCATAACGAGGATATTTCCTGAGGAGTACTGTAATGTATATAAAGAGAAGAACAGCTGAATATTGGCTTATGTTTTACTATGGGAAGAGTAGACATTAACCTTCTCAGGTTCGTAGCATCCGCAACATCTATTAAGCAACAAAAGTGTGTGTTACAAACGGCATCAAGGGACCAGATCCTGGCTATAGCTGAGATAGTTATCAACGTACTGGAAGGAATTATTAATGTGTGTGAAAGCACATTGAGAATACTGAAATCGTACAAGAAGATTCTACGTCAAGTAGGCACAACAGGGCGAAACAAATTAGCCTGGACTAAATGTAGAAAAGCTGTATTGAAAGCTGCTAAAGCTATAGTCTTACTTCTCAGAGAATTTAACTGTAGTAAATAAATTGTTATGAGTTATACCGAAAAGTTGGTTGTTATACCAAAAGTATTCTTTGAGAAACTAAAAGACCTGTATGACACGAACATGAAAGAAAAACAGGAAGAGTCAGCTACTCGTAGATCAACTACATACTCACCACAACGTGAAGAAGGTAGTGGAAACAATGTAATCGATACTGACATTGAAATAATTACAGATACAGGTACAGATATAGATCTACATTTACCATCACAACCTAAAAAATACTTGAAATTGTACAGGAAAAAGATAAAAAGAAAAAACATCACACAAAAACGACAAAATAGTGTTAAAAGGGCATACTATGAAGACTTGACTGATATCAGTGTAGAGGAAAGAGATTCATCGCCTATGAAGTTGAAATGACAGCAAAGAGTGCATGAGAAAGTTTCGAAGAGTATCCTCAAAAGTGGGATCATCAAAGGTGAAAAAACCTCTTCACCATCACTATCATCGCTACCATTATCATCATTATTATCATCATCATCATCATCATCAACAAGAACATTACCCAGTGGTTGAGTTAAAATATAATATAAAATATGGAGAGTAAAGAACACAACCTCAGCAAACTAATTGAAGGAATAAGTGATGTATCAACTAGGATAAACCTTGAAGTGGAGAAGATTGTGAAAGAATCCGTCAGAACCGGGGAGTTATTCAGGTATACAGAAGGTCAGTGAGAGTGTTACCATTATATTCGAAGAATTCTATGAAGAAGGGAATCAAGAGAGTTTTACTAGCTAACCCAATGTATGTGTTTCATGTACAACTGAGAGAGCATTTTCTAGAGTAACCAGTGTAGGTATAAATCATGTTTGATGCTGACATTACGAACCTCTATCCATTTGCTAGATATAACAAAGGATGTAAATATGTTTTTCTGGTGATTGATATTTTCAGTAGGTATGCATTTACACAACCAGTGAAGTAAAAACATAACTCTCATGTAGTACCTGCTATGGAATTGTTTTTGAAAGAGCAGCGGTGTAGGAAAATGAGAACCAAAGCAGGCGAAGAGTTAATTAATTCTGAGATGAAGAAGCTTTACTCTAAATACAAAGTGAAACACTTCATAGCGTACAACTACGGTAAGGCTTCATATGCCGAGAGGTGTATAAGAACGATAAAGAGTAAGATTACAAAATACATGACTGGTGAAATATTTCAAGAGTACAAATCCACCGTACGTGATGATATCAGAGTGTATTCTATTACAGACTTACAAGGGGAGGTGGTGAAAGGTACTCTCTACATACATCAGATACGGGAATTGTTGAAGCGATGGTTGGAAAGCGAAGGAAAGCAAGATTTTGGGCAGGAGCTGGTGTACGTGAGTGGAAAGAGTCGTCACGACGGGAATGCGAGTGAGATGGTGAGTTAGGCCAGCATAATATGTCTCTACTTTTAGGAGAAAATAGCGACTTTTAGTCAATGCATTAGAAAGATACATGAGTCAGACATTCCTTGAGAAAATGGAAATGTGCGGCGCGAATAATAGAAGTGGAGTACACTAATTTGTCTATGTTGGCAGCGTTTAACATGACTCCTGCTGGAATCTCGGCATCTCACGTTTTGAACCGGACCTTACAAATTAACATGCCCAAAATAATGAAGGTTCCCAAAATTTTAGGCACACAAGATTCCAAAACTTTGATGAATCTGAATCATATGGCAGAAGAAATTAAGGAACATGATGATGAGGAACCATAAGTAACTACTGGTTTCTTGCCTTTGCCTGGCTGGTTTGGGTACAACGCCCTGGTGTCAGATAAGGTGATCTCTATCATTGCTCTAATTCTTATGTCTCTGCCAAGTAAGCCTGCCTTGTATGTTGAAAGGTTAGGAGAGTACCCAAGAACTGCTCAACTGTTAGTGTAACTTTTCCAGGATGTCCCCCATAGCACAATGGCTGCATGGTCCCCCCATTTAAAACTGAGAGAGGTAATGTATGGGTCAGGGTAGTGAAGCAGTGGTTGGTTTGCTTCACTCAAGGTGCCCCGAGTATGCAGATACTACGGGGTCACCCGCATTACGTAACTCCATCAGTATATATATATAGGCTGAGTCCGCAGCAGGTCGGTTTGGACTTAAAATCAAGTCGGAAAAAACCTGTCCGAAACGGTCACGTCTCGCACTGACCAGAGTAGGGTTTCAAATATTAAGAGAAAAAAAGAAAGAAAAAAGCTGGTGTACAGGTTACTTGTATGTTCCTCTGTGTAGAGCAAACTGCTTGGAGCCTCACAGACTGGTTAGGTTTCTCTGTGAAACATTTCATCGGATAAGGGAACAGATCCCCTTGCCTTATGCTAACTAGCACATTCCATGCTAGGCAACTGTAATTGCTTTGTTTTGTCAGGTTGAATTAAACATTCAGTAATACCTGAACTGTGCAGAGTCTGGTTTTGTGTTTGTAGGTTTGTGTAAGTAGTAGATCCCGCATCTCCTTTTACATTCCGGGGATAAACCGAACCAACCTGGCATGTATGCCTGCTATCGTGTGAGAATGCTTATGCCTATTGCGATGGCCCATGGTTTAGTGACATGTAGCGCCTCGCTGCCCATACAGTACAACATTCTTCATGTGAACGTGGTGCCACCCAATTTAGCTCAGATCAATAAGACTGCCCAAACTCAACTGGCCATGTTCTCCAGTTTCATTGATGGCATGAGTACGGTGATCCTCTACTTTCCTAATTCTTTTGGCTTTGTCCTATATAATTCGCAGGTCATGGAATTAAGCTGATAGCAAAGAATATCTGAGGGCAGAAGCTGAAGAAGCTGAAGAAGTCCTGGGTGGACCAAAGGGTCCGGAAAACAGAGGATAGGACAGACAGATTGCTCATTCAGGTTGAGAAGAATTTGAAAGTTTAGCAAAAACACTACTAACATTTCTCTCTTCTGGGCGTTCTGGTTCAACCGGACCAGCTTCAGAGCAAGTTCAGTTTGAAGCCGAGGATAGCCAGGGAGCGCTAGGGGGATAGGGAATGGCTGGAGAAGGTGGCTTGAGATTGCCTCCTAGCATTCAATCCCTAGATAGGTCCCGGAGTCGGGGTGCCAAGGATTCCGGAGTGTATCAGGCCCCCAGGCCGGTAAGGGACGGGGCTAGGCCAGATAGTCATGATGAATTTCAACATAAAAAGTTTTCTCCTGGATTTCTAAAGCCGGGTGTTTTAGACAGGACAGCTTAGGCGGGTGCGGGCACTACATGTTGTCACTCGGACGAAAAAAGGAAAAGGCGTAAGTATGTGGTCTTTGACCTTGAACTTCATCTGCCTCTTGGCAAAACTACAAGTAATATGTCTGTAGATGATGTCCTGTCTGCTAGTAATAGCATGTGTGCAGCTATGGCTGAAAGAGGGGTACAGACAGCGGGGTATTGTAAGCATATACAATTTCTCCAAGATCAGTCAAAGTTCTACGCCGGTTCAGCTATTGTCAGGTATGACCAGATGATCTGGGAGAAGGCGGAAATTTTAGGCTTGGGTTCATTCACTTATGGTTATCATGAGGCCTTCTTCACCTGTTTAGGCCACGAAAACCTGAAGACTTCTCTCTTTTTATATTCAAATCATGTCTAGGCTATGCAATCTCTTACTCAAAAAAGGATATCAATTTCAAGGATATAATATGTATATATATATATATATATATATATATATATATATATATATATATATATATATATATATACATTCTTTTTTTCTAATTATAGAAAGGGATATAATATATCTGAAATAAATAATTCCATAATGTTCTATTATTATCTACTCCATAGGGTTGCTCCTCTTGAATCTTTGTCTTCTGTCATCATGCTATGTTACATCAAGAAATATTAATCACAGCCTTGCTGTGTAGGTATCATATTAATTAATCACCATTGAATACCTAATAAGATAGGATCTTTATTTCAATAGGTTACCGCGATAAATTTTTCATGAAATAACTGTGGAAACAGGAATGGAACATGTTTTAGTGTTTTTTACCTAAACAATTCCGATGTTCAATCCATGACCGGAAATCTTATCTATACCACAGGTATATATATATACCATCAGATAGGCCCTAGTCTTGGCTTTCTAACAATGTATGGTTTATAAAGATCGGCCAAATATTTATGATGTGAGAGCGATTTCCATCTTTCAGGTTAGAAAAACAATGGTTTCTATCATTACTCAGGACTGAATGGAGAGTGCTTGCCTCGTTTTTGATTGACCTGCTTAGGCAGCCATTACAACATGGCGCTAGTGTGCAAGTCCTGATATTCTCACTGGGTGAGTCATTGTTATATTTGCAATAAGAAATGGAGGAAAAGGGGTAATCTATGCAACAAACATAGAATTTTTGTTCTGTAGAGCGTAGTCTTTGTTCACGGATACTGTAACTCTGACAACAAACTGTTCTTATGTTTACTTGTAGAGCCCATAACATGAGAAGTTCCATATACCACAGAGTGTAGAGCACCAATGTACAGGGATAAAAAACTCAAGGAAACACTCAATGAAAGTTGTGCACGATTCTAAACAGATAATCCTTTATTCCACAGTACATGCATTGCAGTTTACAGATATTTATGTGAAATCAGTCCGTAAATACTATATAATTTCTTAATCATTCCATAAATGCCACCAGTACATGTAGGTGGTTTCACAGTGGGTAATATTGACGATAAATTTCGTATTTGTACACTTCAACAGGTTATAATATCTTTTATTACTAATGCGAAACATTAGAAAAAATGAGAAAGAAAAAGAATTGTTAGGAATAGATTTACATGGAAGCATATGATGTATATAAGTGCCATACCATAAAACAGGCAAAGGTAGGTTGATTTTCTACTTTCATCCTTTTAAAACTGTTAGCGACTCTTATCCATCGAAAGCGGATAATCTGCTCCTTGTTGTTATTAGCCTAAATGTGTTATATTTGTATCGAGTTTCGTAACCTTGTTGTTTCACCGCCTGGAACGAATGTGCAGGAATTACGGACAGTTTGATTAGGTCTTATTTTACTATTAATTTTTTTTACTCATTAAGGCTGTAAGAGGAGTTGCTAACCGTAGGAAGAAAAACTTGATGGTTTGCTTGTACATATTATTCATAGAAACTACGTCGGTTATTTCATAGACATCACTCAAGGTTATCTAAATCACATGCTATCGAAACTTACATTCAAGTAAAATTAAACATCTATTTATCATACACTTGTGCACGTTAGTCATATACATACTTACCTATGGTCAGTGTATCATATGTATTGCACATTGGTAAACAAATATCATGTACGCGGTCCCGTCCGACATGTACGGCCCACTTTCCCATTACAGGTGTCGAGCAGACTGGGAAATACGCCCCTCCCGCCCAACAGCGTTGGGGCAAGTATTTCCCATTCTGTGGGTTCGTAACAATTCACAGATAAAACGCCCAGTCAGTTTTTCCACTATATTACATTCACAATCAGCCGATACAACAGGATGAGAAAGTGTGTTTTTCCCTTTTCTAATATTTGTTTATTGATTTCTGTGATGTACAAATCTAAGTACTATTGAATAAAAAATAGTCCTGCAGTAGAGCATTGATGTGACCATAAAGCAGCAAATCGTACTCTTTCATTTGCTTTTTATCATATTCATTATTTTTTTACTAGTTTCTGCGTTAGTTGCCTATACCTACACGTTTGTTATCCTGTGTATGTAATTTATCACTAAAAACGATATTATCCTCAAAGGTTCTACAGCTTATGAACATAACAAAAATTGGAGGCATGAATTAGCAGGGCCATCTGGCAGCCCCATCAGCCTCACTAATTACAAAAAAGACGGTGCACTTGATTAGTGTGCGTTTATAACTCCGGCGACTATACATCATCTGAGTGGCATTCCTTGTAATCCGGCCAAGTCGATAATTGTCTGGCACTGACATCTACCTACAAAAGTGTGCAACATAAAGTGGCAGAACTGGTGTCATAGATACGTGTTTGGAAATGAACATTTATACATGTATGAATGCACTTTGTTAATGTCCTTTGATGTATCCAGTTAATGTATTCTAACAGTAAATTTCAGTTCTATGATTTAAAATTGCACAATTCAGATAGTGCTAAACATCTTAGCAACCATATCAGCAGAGGGTTTCGTCCCTTAGAGTTGCAGAGTCTATGCTCTATAGGGAAAACGTCAAGAAAGGAGCTCCAAGGAGTCATGGAATAGGAACCAAATGTCTAAAGCCTTGTGATATTGAGATCCTTCGATCTTAACAAACTGGTTTTTTTCCTGACATAGACCATACACATGCATTTTTTGTATGTATGGTATTTTATGTGTGTATGTCTGTATTCAATGGTGGTGTCTATGTCATTCTATTGTTGTTTTAAGGCCATTTCCACTGGGCTGCCGGTGCATCCAGCTCTGTCGGGCATCTGCCAATCATGCTGAAAAGTGTATTCAAATCTACAGGCCCTGTCGACGGCCGGAGTCGCACATAACAACGGGTACCCGGGAAAAGCCATTTCATTAGGTTTTACCATTTCATCGCCGCTAAACCGCTGAAGTTGGACGTGTGGCCTGCTCCACCAGACCGACTTCTATGTGCAGTAGTCGTACAGTGATTTCTTATATCTGTGCCCAGTGGAAGAGGCCTTAAGACTACTTTAAGGATAAATGCCAATGCGTTGGTGATTATCATAAGTCTCAGAAAGTCTTGTAAATACAAAAGCAAAAAAAAATCTGCATTCCTGGTTCCAATCAATAACCTCCCCATTTCCTAGATAAGTACCATGGAGTCAGTGTTTTTAGAGAATAAATGCATGGAAGAAAAACGAATCTTGAGATGATATGAGTGATGATAGTGAGACATTGACATACACCCCTTAGCAGTGTAGGCGGTGTGTGTGTGTGGGGGGGGGGGGGGGGGGGACTGAACGATAATAGAGAGGGGTTGATGCACTGCCCCCCAATGATGTAGAATATGGCGATGTGGGGTAGTATTGAGCGATCTATTAAAGAGGAGTTCATATACCATTACCCTATCCCCGGATTAAAGTAGAGAAGCAGTGGCTGGGAGTAAAGAATTTTATTGAATTCTATGAAATAAAGATTATGTCGACCTTACTGGACGATCATATTAATATGTAATATGGATATGAATGGTAAGTAATATTACATAATGGTAATTGACATGTATAATAAGGTAAATTAATATAAGTATAAAATATGATATACAATACAGTAGTATGAAAAATACGTAGGTAATTGTATATGAAAATAAAATAGGCCTACGTGAGTAGGAAGATAAAAAGAAGGTTGAGGGTGGGTGGGACGAAATTAGTGCTTGTAGTACGTGCGTACTGCAGAGCGGGTGGAGAAGAAGTGAGGCCGGGGCCTGGACCGGGCTGTACCACGTGACCTCGTGGTGTGGGTGAGTGCCGCGAGGGGGCAGGAGGGGCGCCCGTGAGGCGCGGTAGAGGGGGACACCGGGGAGGCAATGATTACCCCTGAGCCATGCCCATGGGTTTACCATTACCCTATCCCCGGATTAAAGTAGAGAAGCAGTGGCTGGGAGTAAAGAATTTTATTGAATTCTATGAAATAAAGATTATGTCGACCTTACTGGACGATCATATTAATATGTAATATGGATATGAATGGTAAGTAATATTACATAATGGTAATTGACATGTATAATAAGGTAAATTAATATAAGTATAAAATATGATATACAATACAGTAGTATGAAAAATACGTAGGTAATTGTATATGAAAATAAAATAGCCAAGAGCCAATATAAGGAGGGGGGGGGTGGGATAAAAGAAAAAATATTAAGAATTGTTTAGGGACCTGATCAAGGCATGGTTGACTGCGGAGGCATCAGTGTCTTTGATGTAGGTCCGATGTGCGTTAGACCTCCAGCCCCCATACCGCTGTATGACGAGTTCCGGCATACCGGCCTGGAATGCCTGCGTCGCGGCAGCCTTCCGGAGGCTGTGCAGTGTGTATGTAGGGGGCTGGCCTGCCTTCCGGAGGAGTGATTTCCATTCCCTCGACAGTGTCCTGGTCGTGAGAATCTCTCCGTTCGCCAGGCTGAGGAACGGAGCCGTAGGGTCGGCCGTAGGTGCGGCCGCGAGCATGGTCCGTATAGCCCGGACGGGGCAGGAGGACGGTTCGGGGGAGGCTCGTATGACCACTGTCTTTTCCTCCCCCGCTCTCTGCATGTTTTTCGCCGCCTTCACCCTGATCGATGCTTGACCGGGCGTGACGACCACGTCTCGGCGTGACAGGTGTCGCGCCGGGTCGTACTTCGCCGTGGATGGTGGAGCCACTTCGCTTTGCCGCAGCGCGGCAAAGTAGATGATTAGAACCGCGGCCCTCAGACCGGCGTGCATCGGGGAGTCTGTGAGGGCCGCGAGGGCCGCCCTGAAGACGTCCATCGGGACCGGAGGCTTGACGTTGGGAAGGTACTCCTTGTTTCGTTTCATGGCATCCAGTGCCCGCTTCACCCGGAAATCCTCGGTTGCCGCGACATCGCCGCCCGTCAGCCGGAGGTGCGACCGTACGTGGGACAGCTGGTTCGCGACCGTCGCCGGCGAGGGGGCGTGGCCCGCGACGTACTCTAGGTACGCCGTGGTGAAGGACACTGTGGGTTTCTGGGGGTCCGCCCCCATTCTCCGGCAGAAGGCTAGGTAGGTCGCGACGGCACTCCGCTGGTTCGCGACCGTTCCGGGGGCACGCGCCTCGCACTGCCGCGCAGATGCCCTCGTCTGGAGTGATCATAGCGCCGGATCTGCAGGCGAGACGGAGAACGGGGTAGAAAGAGGTGTGTGTACATGGGATCACTTCAACCAGAGAATGATAATTTATGTAATTAACGGCCGTGACAAAGTCCCTCGAGGTCAGGTGGGCTCGGCTGAGGGCGTCTGCCACGGTGTTAAGCACCCCCGGCACGTGAGTGTACACGAACTCCACCTGGAGTCTGGCTTGTACTGTCCATGCCTGGCGGGCACACTCGGCGAGGACCGGATTCCTGGCACGCCCCGACCTCAGTGCCTGGACTGTACCCATGTTATCGCAGTACACTTCCACACGAGTCCCTCGGTCGCGATCCGTGAGGAAGGTACACATTGCGTAGACCGTATTGAGGGCCTCGAGCTCGGCGATACAGTCCACGGGGTCCTCGACGGGGCAGACCCTACCGCAATAGTAGTATCTCCCATCCGTGCCCCCTACTCCACTCAGGCACGCGTCCACTATGATGCATTTGGTGGGAGGCCCTCGAGGTATCAGGGCATGGCCGTTCCATCCCTCGGCGAACCGCAGGAACCACTGGAGGTCCTGCCGCATCTCCGAGTTGACGTTGATATAGTATCCGGCCATGCCCCGGAGGGCCTCGAGCAGCTTGCTGACGAACGGTCGGGCCGGGCGTATACACTTCGCCACGTGGAGGACCCGACCGAGGACCGACTGTAGTTGGCGTTTCGTCAGCGAGCGTTTGGTTGAGACGGCCCTCACGTGTTCCCGCACGTCCCGTAGTTTGTCCCGTGGGATACTGAGGGACATATCCACCGAGTTTATGAGTATCCCTAGCCACGTTACAGCCCGGCTCGGGGGCTGCGCCTTTTCCCTGGCCTCGGGGAGGCCCAGTTCTCTGAACAGCTCCCGCGCTGTCTCGAAGTCGGCGGCCGCCTTCTTGGCCGTCGGGGAGAGGATTATAAGATCGTCCAGGTACATCGCGGCATCGACCCCCTTCCGGTCAAGTATCTTGACGATGGCATCTGCTACGCACTGCATGTGGTAGGAGGAGGCCCGGGCACCAAACGGCATGGCCGTATCACAGTAGTACCCCTCCCCCCACGCGAAGCAGAGCAGAGGCCAGTCGAGGGGGTCGCACCGGAAGTTCTTATATGCCCGTGCGATGTCGATGGTGGACATATAACTCCCCGGCCCCGAGGCCACCAGGCGGCCGACGAAACCATCCACGGTGGGGAGGCCGTGTTCTCTCTCTTCACCGTAGACAGAGTTTTTGACGATGTAGCCGTTAACGCTGGATTCCTTGGGGTACGTCATATCCGTGATCACGCGCCTATCAGACGTACCCCTCTTTTCCCGTGTCATTAACGGCGACACGTGACACCAAGGCTGAAAGGGCAGGTCCTCGAACGGACCCATAAGGTTTGAATACCCCTTCTCCTTGTCGATGAACCTGGCTATCTGGTCCGGGTACCCCGAGGCACTGGGGTGGTTGGGCACTCCCCGCGTGTCGGTAACCGGCCCGGCGTACCCGAGGGGAAACCCGAATCTAATGAAATCCGTGAGTTCCTCCTTCCCGGGTATAGCCGCGAGGTAGCGGGTCCAGGCTGGTATGTTGAGATCGGTGGGGATCTCGATCCGGGCCCCGAGGGCGTTGGGCATTCCCGTGCGCCGCACCCTATGTCCGGCGAACGTGCCGGGGTCGGTCCGTACCCCGGGAGCGGGTATTCCGGTCTCGCAGAACTCCCTAACGGCAGCGAAGTCGATTCGTAGGTTATCGTTGCCGTCCTCCCGGGGCAATTGCCGAGCCAATTGCTCCATATCCCCGCCGCCGCCCCTATACACGGGAGTGTATTCCTGAGGGGGCGGGGTTGTTTGCTTGTGTGCGTCCCCCACGTGCTCGGCACGCGGTGTTGTGGTCACGTGGGGTGTTACGTCACGGGTGGTGCACTCCTTGACCGGGTCGCCCTCGCTGAGTGCACTCGTACCGGGAGCGAGGGGTGTTACACGCGCCACACTCACTCGCGGGGCGCGTCCGGTCCGTTTTTTGAAGCCGTTGGGTGTTGTTTCTGCACTCCTGAGAGGTCGGTGGTGCGCATGGTGTGTCCGGCCTGGGGCATCCGGCGTGGGGCAGGTGCAGGTGTTGGTGCAGCACTCTCATACCCGCCACCGTACAACAGCTTCCTGTTGCACGCGTGTATGGAGTGCGTGCACATCCTGCCAACGGATTCACAAAATGAGCACACGTGCACCCATTTAATTCCGCCATCTTGGTGGCCGTTCCGTTGGCGGCAGCCCCTCTCCGAGTTAAATGCCCGGCACGGCAGCTCGCGTCCTCCGGTCTTTCCCGCGTCTTGGCCGTCGTGCACCGTTGTCGTTGCCGTCATCGCGAGACGGACACGCTCGTCCTGTATTCGCACGTGGTCGGACCAGTAAATCCTACCGGCCTCGACCTGGTCGAACACGTACTGGGACCAACGCCTCACTGCGGCCCACGGCCGGGTCTGGGCATCTATCGATACCTGGGACAGGTGGCGATACATGTCCCTCCTGTCCTCCTCTGGGACGGCCCGGTGGTCCTACATCATAACCAGAAACGCGCTTACATACTCCATCGGACCGAGCGTGCCTCTGACCTCGAGCCTCTGATTCACGGTGAAGAGGCCCTCGCGTTCCACATACATATATGGTTTCGACAGCAATTTAACGGTGTGAAGATCTGAACTAAACCTACCGGCCGTGCGGTCGTGTCGTAGTCCCTCACGGTCGAGTTCTTTCTGTAGCAGCTCGTCTGGGAGGTATCGGTCGCGAAGCTGACGGGGGGCCGGGAGACGTGATGCTTGGTCGTTTGCCCATTCCCTGGTCCGGTCCTCCGCGACGGTGGCCTCCCTAACGGTCGCCGGCTGCGATGCCCTAGATGGAGATTTTGCCCGTTGTAGACCTTTTATCGCCTCGAGTATCAAGGCGACGTTCCCCTCCAGGGCCGTTATTCTCGACGTCTTGACCGTCGATCCATTTTCCGACACTGAGTCCACGTGGTCGTTCGACGCCTGTGTCGTACCTCTGGCCGTGGCCTCGGAGCCTGCGGCCGCCTGAGGTTCCTGAGACGTGCTCGCCACGGGCGTATTCCTCGTGTTCGGCATGGTACACTCTCCTCTATCGTTCTATCGCACTTTATCGTAGTATGGTGTGCTGGCCTATACTCGTGGAGTATTGGGCTGCGAGCACATGGCCAAGAAGACGAAATTAGTGCTTGTAGTACGTGCGTACTGCAGAGCGGGTGGAGAAGAAGTGAGGCCGGGGCCTGGACCGGGCTGTACCACGTGACCTCGTGGTGTGGGTGAGTGCCGCGAGGGGGCAGGAGGGGCGCCCGTGAGGCGCGGTAGAGGGGGACACCGGGGAGGCAATGATTACCCCTGAGCCATGCCCATGGGTTTACCACATCACCTAGCAGTATGGAACATGGAGATGTCGGGTAACACTGAGTGATAATAGTGGAGAGTCGATCTACCACACCCCTAGCGGTGTAGAGCATGGCGATGTGGAATAAACCTGAACACCTGTGATGTATACGCGGTCAGCCTCGGTCGATCACGGATGAGTGAGCAATGCGATTAATAGGCCTTGTTCCTAATACCGGAATTCCTACTCTCCTCTTATGTATGATAATCTGCCATATATATTACTCCTCAGAGAACTATTTCACCAACAGAGAAAGTTATAACCTGAGGTTCAGTAGAAAAGGTTTGAAAACCGTTTGGAATGTGTTTCTATTTCTCTTTCTGGCTCCGCACAACCGGGTTCTGCTCTACTGGCATACCTTCTGCTGTGCTTGGTGACCGGATCTACATCCCGACATTCAACGGTTGATCTCCGCCCGAGGGTTAGAACCAATAAGCAGAGGTCTACTGCCAGGGGGCAGAGCTACCACCGGGAGCGTATCAACGGTAGAAAATGTCACTGGTTCACATGAATGGCTAACATGGCAACTGGCCCGCTTATCCCCACTAAGCACCAGGCACTTGCTTAGAGGTGAAGGGGGACGGTGTGGTGAAATACGGGGTGAATTTCCATTGAACAAATGGCGGCGTTATTTCACACTACTAGCGACTTCGTCGGGTCCGAAAAACCCCGAAAAGTCAAAAGCCAATACGGGAATCGAACTCCCTACACCCACATCCCTAGCCGAACACTCTGCTGACTGCTCCACAGAGCTAGATGTCTGAGGTTGGTCAAATACTTAGACTGGTCGCTGGAGTGGTGGTGGGTGGGGGGAAGTTGTCAGCGGAGTTTTGAAAGGGCTACCAGAACCATGGTAGGGAACCAGCGAAATGTAATCTCATTGGTTTCTCACGAGAAAGGTAGATTAGAAAACTACACTTCCAAATAATGTTTTTGTACATCTAGAAACAAATCATAAGAATAGAAGTACATCTGTGTAGAGAAAAACAAAAAATAGTAGCAAGATTCAGTTAAGTACTGTACGAGAATCTCACTCTCGTGGCCCTTCAATCTCCAGGCCTAGATCGGGTTCACTATGTCTCTATGTATGGGAGCAACTTCAAGCGGATTCGACGGAATTCTACCGTTTTAAATATAGTAGGTAATCAGGCATGTCAAACAACTACGAGCTAATGCCCCTTCCATTCCAATGGAAGAGCGTGGCACTCATAGGTTATTTCACATTCACAATTACCTCTAATTTTAGCAACCATATGAGCAGTTGGAGAACGTGGTGGGTTCACATTTTTAATCGGTACTAGCGACTTCGTCCAGTCCGAGTACGAAAAATATAGAAAAATGAAAAAATGAACTACCAGTAGCGGGGTTCGACGCACGACATCCGCATTCCAAGCCGGAGGCCCTGCCAATTGCTCCCCAAAGACAGATGCAATAGCTGGGCCAAATACTTAACGTGTTGGTGGGTGGGGGGAATCAGTGGAGTTTTGAAAGGGCTACCAGCGAAAGTAAAGTTCCACAGGCACAGGCACAGGCGGGTACCAGCCAAAAGATCCCATTGGTTTCTCACGAGAAAAATAGATCAGAAAACTACAATACCGAACTTTGATTTTGGCATGGCTTGAAATGAATCATAAGAGAAGAAGTTTGTCTGAGTATAAAAATACAAAAAAGAAGAACAGGTTCAAGTTTTTCACTGCACGAGAATCTCACTCTCGTGGGCTCTCAGTCTCCAAACATAGGTCGTGTTCACTCTGTCACTATGTGCGGGAAGATCTCCAAGCGGATAGTACGGAAAATTACACGTTTTATATGTGGTAGGTAACCAATTGACATCAGGGGCCCGTTTCAATAGAATGGGTCACTAAACCACTTAGTGACATGTTTAGTGACTCAAATAGTGACAGGAATAGTGACAAAATTTAATTCTCGTTGCAAAAGGCATGTCACTATTGGGGTGGTGTGTCCGTTCACTATTGGTGACATAGTGACATTGCTGCCTGGGCCTTACAATGGATGGTGTTAGTGCTCTCGGGAACAAGTAGTGTCAAGGTAAAAGTCGCTGCAGAAATTAGTGACAGGCTTGAGAAATCCTACACTGGCTTTCAGAGCAGCATTTTCTATGACAAAATTCAAATGTGAATATCATTAGATTGCATGGACCGATATCCTTCATATTTGGCATGTTTATAAGTTGTATATGTCCCTAACTGAGGTTAAAGTTTCATAGCTTTATTCCTATGGTAAGTAAAGTTATGTGTTTGTGACATCAAAAACGAGAGGGTATACCCTCTCGCTATTATAGACACTATAGTGACCCTTTTAGTGACCGGACAGCCACTTCTGAAATGGTACAAGCCACTATTTGCGGCTGTCTCTTATCCTATGTCTCAGAAACGTTTGTCCCTTAAGTATTGAAACGCGAAGTACCGCTATTGTGTCACTAAACCCAAAAACGGACGTCCTACAGACTATTGAAACGGGTCCCAGATGAACTCACTGTCATTCTCCTAGCAGAGATGTCAAATCAAAAGTAAGCCCAAACACCATGAAGAATCTGCGAGAAGACTGGAAGAATGTACCTGAGGCAATTGCTGAGGCAATTGAGATTTTTAGTTATTAGAAAGCCCTATCGCTGAGGTTGGGAGGCGAGTAGAGAAAAAGTTATTGTTTGTACGGTGGGTGGGTGGTTCTTTACTTGACAACAGTTTTAAGGGCGAGCATTGCTGAGCAGGGTGAGCTGCATCCAGTCACGTTGTAACGTTCTGTTATCGAATCTATGGTATTTTGCGTGTGTAATGCTGGAAAGGTTTTCACAGAGACACTCAGAGAGTCGTGTGGTAGGTTTGAAATACACAGGCTAGACTGAGGATCTAAGCCGAATCTGATAACTTTATTTCCAATTGACAGAAAGGGGCGGATCTAGGTGGGAGGGGCTTACGATCGGGACTCGCCTACAGGTGAGGGAAGCCCAGAGGGTCAGTCAACGAATCACAATGTGGCAGGCCCCGGGTCCAAAGATCAGGATCTCCTGAAGGAGGACCGGCCCGGTGCAAACCATTCTCCAACCCTAGCTATGTCTCTGGGGTGGGCTTTATAGATTAAATCATGAGGAGGGCATATAATAATCAGAACATATCTCTTCAAAGAGAAGATAAGCCTGGCCTATCCGGTAGGGGTGGCCATCTTGGTTTACGGTAAATTTTGAATAGGACGTAAAATAAGATAGAGACAATTAATATATATGTATATTTGATAAGTCGTTTCTGGTGTGTTCTTCTTGGGTGAAAATATCCACCAAAATATATTAAAATGCCTTCAGATCTTTACAACGTGACCACCGAGAGGGTTGCGGGTGCAGCAGTCATTCACATGGGTGCGTCCCTAGAAACCCAGCACCCTCTCCCGCCTAGCGCATTACACCCAACCATCCAGCTTAGGCACAATCATAGCTTGGAAATAGTAGACAAAATCAGGTAGGTGAAGCAAGATACGAACCTCTGTCCTACTTGCGTTCACTCCTATCTAGAAGACGCCATGTCCACAGCAGGTATTTCCAGTTACACTAAGTTGATATCATTGACCCTAACTTGATACAATTAGATCCTACAAATAGCTCTAGAAATAGGTTAATATGCCTATGCAACATATAGAAGGGACATGCAAGATAATAATAGAGGGATATTTTGTGCGATTCTTGGAATAATGAATTAACATAGGTTATACAGACATGTAATGTGCATTCACATACAGGTTGGTGGGGCCTGCTTTAGTGAAATACCGAGTTAAGGTCCTGAACCAGAAGTAAGAATGTAGTTGTGGATGGATTCTACAATTGAGGAAAGTGGGTTTTAGAAAGCAACAAGGCTGATCGAATGAAAGCCATACAGCAGTACCTTTGAAACCGCCAAGATAGTTTAATGCCTCGCATTCCAAACGTAAACGTGTTGAGTTGATAGGTAATGGTTATGGTTGTAACACATTTTATACCTTTTTATTTCTACACTAAATCTTGTTCCCAAAGCAGTGACAAAGTTCGAGGGCAAAGGGCTAGCTTGGCTTTCTTAGAAGATCAAGTGCAATAATTTGTTTCAGGGTCAACACAAATTCTCTTTGACACACTTTCGGATCATCTACATGGTCCAAACATGTCCTTTTATGTGTGTGAATCTTTCAACGCTGCTTGGCCAATCTATGTTTCTCAATGTTCCCATGTTACAGGTGGACTTAAATGTATGTGATATCTACTCTTCTGTGTGATGCGATAATCTGTTCATACCCTCCGAGAATGCAGAAGTAATGAGAATGAAGCAGAGTACAAAAAAAAGGGGGAAATGAGACACAAACAGACAGACATATGTCTGGTTTTGGGACATCCGGCGCAGGATTATAACTCCAGGCATTCCTGTTGGGACCAGAACAAGATACCTCCATGTATTCCTGTGGGTATTAAAGCATGAAGCCTCTATGTATTCATGGGTTCTGTAGCATGATACCGTCAGGTATTCCTCTGGGTACTACAGGATGGCACCCCCAGGCATCCCCCTGGGTACTATAGCATGATGCTTCCATGCATTACCATGGGTACTGCAGTATTATGCCTCTAGGCACTCCCCTGGGCACTACAGGTATATTCCTCCAGCCACCCCCCTGGGTAGTGCAGAATAATGCCTACAGACATACCTATTGATACTGCGGCATGATGGCTCCAGGCATTCTCATGAATAATACGATATTTTACGGGACTACCTACTGCAGCATACTGCTTCTAGGCATTACCTTGGCACTGCAGCATGATGCCTTCAGGCATCATCGAAAATCATGTATACATTGTGATAAGTACAAGTCTTTTACACTTTAGCAAAGTACCGGTCTGTGCGCCTCTCAGGTGTCTTTGAAAGAGGCTAATATGAACTTTTAGTACTACGGTTTTAAGCTGATAACACGGTGCACAACCATTCGAACTCTCGGGCTCTACACCAGTGTATCATTTTGAAAGTCTTCTAGGCTGCTCTTAATGTAAGGAGATCAGAAAACTATAGTCCCATTTTTTTTTTCAGCATGGCTGGGATTTATGCTCTGCTTTCCCTACCCCTCAATCAGGGAACGAGATGATCACCGCTTCCTAATCTATTAGTTAATTCATGAAGATTCATTGTTTGATGTCTTTAACCATTCTATGCCTTACTAAAACACTTTCATGTAAGATGTTTGTCCTGTATATCTTCTGTCTTAAGCCTAAAAGACATCGACCCAATGGCTGGGCGCGATTCTACCCTTGGCCGATGGATCCGTCGGGTCTGTGAAAATATATGTCGGTCATATCTGACATGGTAGAAATGCCTGATGCGTCAGGAAAAGCAAAAAAATCCGGTCAGCGAAGTGCGTACATCGACCCGATTGACGCAGATTGTCACAGACCCGATGGATCCGTACAATCGGGCACAGCCGTCAGGTCGATGTCTTTATAGGTATAAGGAACAAATGTCGATGTCTTATAGGCTTTATGTCTGTCAACTTTTTGTCTTATATGTCTCAGCTTGTTATCTCCTTCCACTAACATATAATGTACATTTTCTTATAATTGATAATAAAGAAAAAAGAGAAACTATACCATATCCCGTAACTCACTAGGAAAGTATAAGCCCTAAAAGGCTCCAAAACCAGGATATAAAGACTCTATTAACAAAGTACAGAGTGACTTCCAAACAATGTATCAAAGTCTAAGTTATTATTCCAGTAAACGTTATTACCTCAGTAAACGTTTACCTTATTGTGCAAATTGAGAGATAGTGAAATAAAAGCTCCCCCCCCCCCCCTGGAAATAACCCCCCAAAGTAACCCCCCCCCCCTTGGAATACCCCCCGAACAAAAAAATGGTCTCCCCCTGATATATACACAGAACCCCCCCCCCCCCCTCCCCTCCTCCTGAAAACTGTGCCCCCTGGCCATGATTAGTGAACGCTCCCTAGCTAAATAGGCTGCGGCGCTACTGCAGGCACAGCCTGTGGTATGTTGTTGTGTGTGGGAAATTGGATGCATGTAGGGAAGGGGAAGGCACGACATGGAGGTCGGTATGGGGACTATTCAGAATCCACACATTTTGCACTATCTTTATTTCATCCAAAATGGTAGAGTATATTAGGTTACATGTATACTCATGTATGCCAATACTACTGGTACAAGCAAAACTATCCATTCACAAGATTGTAGCTGAATAGAACGGACTATCGATCAGTGGGAAAATGTTGATGTCTCATGGGCGTAATAGTGTGGCCAAATTGCCATCTTAAAAGAATTTTGCTTTGGTTGTGACGGTGTTTCGCTCTCATTGATGCTCTCATACTCTTTTTTTTTTTTTTTACTCTAATGAGGGTTAGAATGTAGAAGATTGGCAAATCTGTATGAACACGGAGCCCAACTTCTGCTGAGTCATACATATCGTCCCTAGTCGCCTTGACTACTAGCACCTTTCTGCTGCATGAGGCGTGCTCATAACAACAGGTAATCGTATAAACTCACACAGGGACATAGCGAGCATCTCAGTGACGTCATCGGCTATAAATAGCATATCGTTTTGTGTGTCGTGTGAAGGATGTCTGAGCGGTGGTAATAGCTGCGCTATGGGTGACAAAACACAAGATACATATATATATATATTATTTTTTTTTCTAAACTTTTATTTACCCTGGAGTAATGCCATAGGTGCCGTCAGGGACCTACCTTCCTGGCGCTGTCATCGTTATCAGTCATATTTGAAATCACATTTTCACTCTAATTATCTTGAACAATTCTAGGAATTCCAATGAACGCATGCATAAGTGAAGACTTATCAATTTCACTTACTATAGCAATGTGTATTGACATCCTCTTAATCTATGTTTGGCCTGGTAGCGGATATTACTTTATTCTGCTCTTATGTATCGATACTTCACAATTTCACTTATTACAGTAATATATACATTGATGTCTCCTTGATTTCATTTTCTATGGTAAGCTGAGTTGAAATAAATGTTGAAATACCTTTAATTTTACTTATCACGGTAACGTTTGTTGGTACCTGCTTAGTCAATGCGTTATGGTATGGTGTATTGTCATAACTTTAACTTTACATAATATCACGGACACGTAAACTAATTTGATGTCGCCTTAATTTCACTAATCGCAGTAACGTTTGATGACACCATGTGCACCTCATTGCTTGCTTATTATACATTCCATGTCGTGCATGCATGACTCACAAAGTATGACTTAATCATGGCATTAGGTCGAGATTAATGAACCACCTGTCTGATCTGTCTAATCAACAACCCTCCATCCACATCCATGATGCTGGTCTTTATTGGATGTGCCAACGGTGGTGCAAACCATGACCCAGATTGGACGCCAGTCAGGCGAAGGCTTCATGTAAGTAATGTGAAGGTGTGATGTAACTGAAAGGTACGTATGGTGTTAGCTGTAGGTGTGATGAAAGGTAGGTGAGATGTGATGTAAGTGAGATGTAGGAGTAATATTAGTGAGATTAAGTGTAATGTAAGTGAGGTATAGGTGTGCTTTAGGTATGATGTATTTGTGATGTTACTAAGATGTACATGTGCAGTAAGGAAATATAGGTGTGGTATGTGCTGTGGGTGTATTGTAAGTGAGATTAGGCGTTGTAAACAAGATGTAGGGTTGATATTTCTCTGAGGTAGGTGTTATATAAGTGAGACATAGAATTGAGACATAGACATAGACATTATGTAAGTAAAATGGTATATAATAAATGTGTAGGGGTCGGGTCAGTCAAGTGGTGTTGTGTTTACTCTTCGCTAGAGGATGCGGGGTATCAGTCCCTGTTGTGTAGTAGTTCAGGATGTAAGCATGTAAGTGCCACTGGTCTGCTCGGATTACGTAACTCAACTATATAAAAGGCCGAGTTTGTGAGCAACGAGTATACATACTCGTTGTCGTGAGGAGTGAACCTTTGGGGCCTCATACAGATAGTAGGTTTTTCCGAACCCTCTTGGTGGTTGAGCGAGATAATTAACTTACGCTGATAATCTTGTTGCCACTTGACACTCCAGTGTTCAAGGAACTGCAAGGACTGCTATTTTGGGGTGTAACACAGCTCCCCCCCCCCCCCCTAATAAAAGTGCCAATAACTATTAATAAAGAACATTTATTGATGTTGTCTGCGTCTGGTCTTGTGTGACTAGGGGTTACAGTCTATCCGACTAATATTCTGAAAGTATAAAGCAATCTATGTTATAGCATATATATAGGGTAGCAACACAATCGCTGGATAGATATACCATCTTTCTAAAAGTTGGGTTACAAACCAAGGCCAAAGCCGGCGATTGCTACATGTGCATGGTATATTGTGTGATGTAAAATATGTTCGACGTAAATGAGATACATGTGTATATCAATATAGGCATTTTGTATTTAGCGGAGTAGTTTTAATTAGCATAGACTTTGTGTATTAGTATTATTCTATAATCTTCTGAATTCCCTTTTTTCGGCTGATTTAAGGGAATATTTTATAATATACTATGTATTGTACGCCCTTTCTTATCATACGCCTGCAATAACGTTGACTCACTGTGAATAGAGGTCCGTCATGCTGTCTATATCTGTCTGGATCTCCAGTGATAACACTAACCCCCGCTGACAACCACCGCTCTGGGTTGTGCAGCCGCCAGCTCCAGGGCCTTGTGAAATTAGGCGAAGCATATTTGTGAACTGCCCAGGCATCGAGACCAGGGCGAGCAGCTCTGAGGAGCTCTGAGCCGATCTGAAGAGCTCACCTCTAGACAGCATAGTGTCTGGAGTTGTTAGACATGCCATCTATTGCAAGGACGATCAGTGCGCTATTTTTCAAAGCTGCATATCAGTGTCTTGTGAACAGTAGTCATGCCGCTACAGGAGATCTGGAAGGCTAGATTCGCTCATGCCTCGTCCGTTTACCCCGTGCAAGATAATGGTTCATGCGATACATTGGATTTCTGAAGGTCACGAGCTCCTATCCGTCTAAAATGATTCCTAGATGGGCCGCGACTTGTTAAATCTCCTAATCAAACTTTTGATTAAAGTTGATTTTTCTCATAAAGAATACAGAAGCTAAAGTTTGAACCTAAAAACAGCCATTCTAAGTTGTTTTGATGTTCATCGAGGATTAGACTATATCAAATAGAAATATCATTAACTGACAGATATGCATTTTTCATGAATAGGTAATTATAATTTCATTTGCAACTAAGATTTATCCCCATATCTGAAGGGATCCGTGCTACCCCCATTCGATCTAGGTACGGGGTAAAAAGAATGAAATGATAGTTTCTACAGTGCTACCCGATATGTATATGCAAATCACGGCCCCATGTTTTTAATGATTAGATTCAGAATGGTATACCTTGTGATAAGCTGGTTCGGCCTATTGATAATCTTCCTGATCACCGATTCAAGCCTTGTAGACATTGTTTATAAATATATGCACTTCCTCACATGGCAGTAGTTGCCAGGTGAGCATAAACAACAATAAAAACACCTGCGTACACGTTCAGCTTCCCTGCAATAAATCAATGATATGCATAGTGGCAAGACCTTTCATTTTTTAGATTGATATACTATATCTAAGCCTTAAAATCATAACTTTCCAAGCGGAGTTCTCCTGTGGTCACTCCGCGCTGGGGCAGAGTTCTGTGCTTGAAGAGTGTCAGACCCTCCTGAATGTCTATCTAATGTTTCGACGTTCACTGTTTGCACGCTGGGCGGCGCTGTTTGCCCAGCGTCTGTTTGTCCTGCCGTCTGTCTGTACGTCCCAATATGTGCCGAGCCGCCGACCATCCCGCCCCCTCTCGGCATTTACAGTACGGTCTGCTATTCCTCTAAAGTGATGAAAAATTCCTCTATCGTTTATTATCCAGTTACCCGAGTTTCCTGTTATTGTTAGTTTTTTGATCAAGCACAACTGCACGATTCTCTAATTTTGTTTAGAAAATAGATTTTTATCCATAATTCGTGGCACCATGTTTCTGCGACATTGGCCTCTTTCAATATTTGCTAAACATGTGATTGCCCTGATTAAGCATTGGAATGAAAATGAAAACCCCATTGTTTTGTTTTTATGGCTACCATACTATATAGAGTATACATTACAATGCATTACAATGCATTTTTCTTCCAATAATCAACACTGTGTAACAGAATATGTATTAATTCTTTAATTTGCACACAAAATAACTTGGCTGTGGTTGACCCCAGTTAACAGCTATTGAGCAGCAGAGTCGGTTCCCGGTTTCAAACAATTTGTTTTCTTCCTATTCAAACATAAATGTCCAGCTATTCGTTGGTGCCTGGTCGGGGTATTTTAGATGGTAGTTCCTGGAATAACGTTTTTTAGTCATACATGGCTGTGGGTAGTTCTCGTGATATCGAGCGTGTTGCTAATTTTCTCGAAAATCCTAAGTGTGGCATGGCATTAGATATGGTTAGCTTGGATATGGTATAGTTGCTCAAGACTATGTATTGGTTGACTGGTACTTCTGGAGATTCGAGCTGTGGGACACGTTGCAAAATTATTAACTGTATCCATCGTGGAGTTTATTTGATTGGCGATAGTTCGGTATTATGGGTGTGGTAACAACTTCAAGTCGTTATACTTATATATTTTTTCTTTCCTTTAATATTTGTCAGAGGTTTGAATATACTGTAATTTTTGAAAAAGCTATGATGTAAAATGTCAAAGTCTGACTTTTTCGTATGTAATGAAGGCTAAGACATGAGTTTTCACAGTTTCTGCAGGTTTACGGTAAATCCAGTGGAACAGGTTAATGTTTAAGTCTGACTTCATACCAAGAAAAAAGTCAGCAATTTTTCAGTTCGCCCCCCCCCCCCTCCCTCCCACTTTCAAAATGTTCTGACGCCCCTGATAAAATGGTCTCTTTGACCACACTGACGGGATTTCGACGCCATATGACGACATTACGACGTAATTTGTTGAATTTCAGCATCTGCCAGCCATGAATACCTTTGTAAAAAGAAAAACCACACACAGACACACACATAAAATCACATTCTCCACCAGGAAATGCACCCGCCTGGCTATGTGTGCCCTGTGACAACCGTTGATTGCATGCCCGCAAAAAAGCAACACGGCGGTCGTGCGGGCATGTTTGTCTGCCTGGTGGAATCACCGGTTACCTAAGAAAGAAGAACCACTCTAAACTTGTGTGTATATTTAATAATCTTGCAATGAGCCGTGAATAATGCTCAAAGGTTCTATGATTCAAGAAGCAACTGAACATTATAGATATTCAAATATTCCTTAAGAACAGACTGAGAAACTCTATCCCGTACCCTGGCCCAGTAACCTGGAAGATGCAAGGAAAGCAAGAGAAAATAATTAATTTTGATTTACATATCGCATAGATATCCAATATATTTTTGTGTCATATAACATGGATGTTAAATCATTGTTGTACAGATGTAACGATTCACAAAACGGCCCGAAAACATGATAGAGCTATTGTAATTGCTGACATTTTGGTCCGTATTAGAACCAAGATAACGTGCCAAATGGTTGCAAGAAAAAACAAAAGTTTGAACAAAGATTTTAGCATCAACTCTAGCCTTGTTCCACCTCCATCATTCCTTAACACGGAGTCTGATCATAGCCCCACAGATAAACTCATGCCACCCACTTACACTGCCTTCATCTCTCTCACTGGTGTTTGTTTAGACTTGTCAAAGCCAACCACTGCTGCCCATCTTTCCTAACTTGATTTCCCGGTGGGCTGTCTGCATCGTACAGACATATAGGTTAACCCCTGACAACGTCAATCTAATTCATCTCTCCACGTCTGTGGTTATTTCATGCGTGAAGATACTGGAGCTGATTTCTGTATGCCACCTTCATACACCTGCAGTGTGATTCCCCCCTTTAAGAGGTTCTCACAGCCGCTAGACTGTTTTCCTTTATCAAGATCCCCATCTTATAACAATGAGATGATATTTCGCAATACAGTCGTTTACAAGTGCATAATTCGTTACCAGTGGTAATCATTATTTCTCACCGACCGTAAGCCATAGACAATAAGAAACTTCACTGCTTCGAGAATCCTTATGGAAAGGCTAAAGACCAACGCATATTAAGCCCAACGCACACTGCGACCTTTACCGTTTTTAGAAGAAACTTTAGTCGCCGTAAAACTACCCTTGCGATATTTTCCCGGTGCAATATTGAAAGGTGTTCCTTGATTTCCTTGAGATATTGCACCACTCCTTTTGCACCTCATTTTCCACCCTCCCCCCCCCCCCCCCCCCCACTGAGATGGGGTTTGTCGCCGACTTTTCCTTGAGACTTTCGAATATAACATGTTATGTATATCAGGAGCTGAGAAATATGTACACCCCAGCCTGAGATCTGCAGTCCAACCTGCATCCCTCTTCTATGACATCCACACAAGATCTTTTTGATACTGCTGTGCGTATCTCTCGCGTAGTTGACGTGAAGTAATATCCGAGCATGAATAAGGATATTGCGTAGAGTAACTACAAGGAGTATACACACACTATTAGCAGAGGCAGGTTGATACTGTGTTCATTATTTAGCATTGCAAAGTTATCAAAGAAAACACAAAATGACGGCCGATCTCCTCACGTGTACACGATTTTACATGCTAGGTGATGTTACAGGGACTCATAGGAGAATATGGATGTTTGTGGCCTCTTGGGGTAGAAATAAAGGGACTCCATATATAGTGATATACTACTTGAAATCGATAAGCCATAGGTAGGTTATTTCATCCATAAGCAGTATTTCTAGGTTTAAACCTCCAAATATATCTATAGGTTCGTAGGATATCGGACTACTAATGGAAAGGGGCCATCCATAAAGTACGTACGCAGAATTTCTGAATTTTGACCCCCCCCCCCCCCCCCCCCACACACACACCCTCTTGATTTTGTAATCAATATAACAAAGAAGGAGTATACGCAAAATTTCCGAAATCTTTCAACCCCAGCCCCACCTCCCTCAGTGCGTAGTACTATATAGATTGCCCCAAAGCCTCTTTTTGCCTCGTTGAATTGATGTAGGATATGCATAAAAATTTCGATTTCCCAAAGGTCTGCATTTCACACCGAGATTAGAGCCCGCTGAATCATATACCGCGTCATTGTAGAGTCGACATTTCCATATGTGCACACCTTGATTATGGCGCCGCCTTGATCTACTAATTCATATAAGGTGAAATTCTGATTCTGCAATTTTTGATTGTTTAAAAAAGACACCTCTTTTATTGCTCAATCTGTGCGATTAGAATATCATGTTGCTATGGTGATGTGAAACTGAATGTGACAGACCGTAGTACACGATTGGATAAATAAATTTTGTGTGGTCAGCTGTCTGCCATATTTGTTTTACACACTCTGGGCTGCTGAGAGAATGTTCATTATGCATGACCACCAAGTGCCAAGCAAACTAATTTAGTCAATGTGAAGAGCAAGGCTTTCTGGTTATCCGGAAGGGGAACTGCATTTCGGAATGAAATAGCTTGGTTTTCCCAATAACAAAGATTTGCAACACCTGAAATAGATCGTCACCTGGGCAATCAGTGAATTCCTGATATCTGGTGTTACCGGAATAGATTTCCTGGCAAGTTAGTGTTATCAGTATCATTGAAACTGAAACGGGAAGATATTGAAAAGCTATTATATTTCCTCGAATCAGCTCCATTCTTAGCCAAACCAAAAAATGTACCTTGACGGTTTTATCCAAATCTCCCAAGACGTAAGAAATAACATGAGGATTAAAGTTCACCAAGAACAAAGTGTGGGATGTCTGTTAAAATGTGGGGGTTCAGATAAGGGAAGGCCTTTGGCTCTTCGCCAGTCATGAGCATACGCCAATGGACATACCATTGTCATAATAAGGGTCGCTCCAAAAGAGGAATATAAATCATTACCGATCACATGATGGTGACAGCATTACCAACAATGGATGCATAACAGGTCCAACCTTTCCACGGAATACGTCTATAAACGAAGAGACCCAAAAGAGACATGCTTTCAGACCTATTTGTTCTCTGTTCATAGGGAAACGGAGAGGTTCTCAAAATGGTTGCAGCTGTTAGACCTCTCAGTAGAAAAATTGATAGAGATTGGCAAGTAGGCTATAGCATGATATCTGATACTCTTTCAAAAAGATTGGGGCGGCTTAGAAGTCTCACTTTCTTTTCAAATAAAACAGCCGGTGTCGTGATTTCTAAACCATCTTTAAGTGCTCTAAGTCGTGAACCGCTGTAACTGCTATAACGGCATATGGAATGCACATAATCAAAAGTTTTCTTACACATGTTCCCATGCAAGTACTATACAGGCACATTAGTGTCGCATTGGCTTAGCAGGCCTGTTAAGCCTATACGACATACGACATTAATGTGCTATAATTTCTGATCTGATCCAGGCTGACAACTTCATCAGATCGGTAACAATCAGAGAAATTCATTTCCGTGAATACGCTTCATTTTCTTGATTTTATTACTCCATCGAATGCCAGCGTACATTAGTCGCATGTAAGATATGGCATTATTTTTCTTTGCCCAACTCTGCCTGTGGCCTGGCATGGTAAAGCTCGCAGCGTTGACACAGATTATTACAGATTATCTGCGACCATAGGATCATTGAGAATCAGCGACCGGTGTCGATGTTTTCTTGACCTTCATGTGATGACTTTGATCTATATTTCAAAATATCCAAAGCGGTAACAAAACTAGGCATATTCATGAAGACCCTCTGAACATAGCTAATCAGGTAAATTTCCTTTGTTGGTTTCTGCATTTGAATCTTTTGATAACCGATTAGTATGTGGTATATCATGATTTATATAAGGCTACAATCGCACGCTCTCCTCATACAGAAGCGACCTGGCATGTCAGTGAATATTGTCAAATCTAGAGCGACTTCAGCCCGTGACATGCAAGTACAACCGATCAATAACTTTAGCTATCCCAATGTTTGATCGCGACGGTGGCAGACAAGTGGATACGTGTACTACGTCCGAGGGAAAATATCGAATTACTGTGGACATGATGCATGAACCACACCACTAGATAAACCAAGCACATGTGTAATTGTTAATGGTTTAACGAGGGATGACCTGGTGGTGATGGTATTGTGATTTATTATATACCTGTGCCAGTATGTTACACAAATACCAACCTCTGCTAGGGTATTGGTATTATATGTATACCAGCAGAGTATGGTGGTATAAAATGATGTACCACCCTACTTTGAAAACACATTCTGATTTCCTGAAAAAAATCACACTGACCTACTTATGACATACTAAAAGTGACTTGCAACACTGCTAATTTATGTGTGCAAAGGATCATGGGAGTTGAAGAAAAAAAAGAGGAGAGAATGTGCTTGGAGAGTATTCTGCGCTTGACTTCCTGTAAGATGTCAACAGATATACCAGCACACTTTGAATCCAGCTTGGATGTCATCTCATTTGCATATGAAATTCATCAAATACTTATATTTGAAGGTATATAATAAAACAAAAATGTATTACCTTACTGGTACATACTCGCGTACCTTGTTTCTTTCAATAAAAATATTCCACTCGCTCTGCGAGCTCATAGAATATTTTCATTGAAAGAAACGCGGTACGTGAGTACATACCAGTAAGGTATATACATTTTATCTTAATATCGAAATATCTTGTAAGTTATTATTGATATTGATACTTCATAATTGACATCAATAGTTATTGAAAGTATGCAGATGAACTAACTTCCATTTACACTTCCGTAACTGATAAGGGTTACATATACATATATCTGTATCAAATTATTCATGTATCACATGACCAAGGTATTGGGGTTCCTTATTTGAATTCATATATTCCTTTGAATAACTTTATAACCCACTAGTGTTGATAGGTCTAGGATGATATCGCTTATGATGATTCTGATTGAAAGGGCAGAGTTCAAATAATACCATCGTAAGGAATGGTCTTCAGATACCGCACAAGTTAATTGAAATATCAGATATGACAGTTATTCATCTTGTTTATATGTTTAAACAAATCCGGGGATAATGCATGTATTTGATTGCACTAATAAAAAAAGAGCTAAGCTCAATTAAAAAAATAGGTCAATGATGTACGTAAGTGCTAAACCTAATACAATGGTAAATAAATGAAAATTCAAAGGTTTAACATGCCTACATAATTACGTAAGACAATGTCTGTACAGCTACTAATTCCAGTAATACACTTTCAATTAGATGCCAATCGGAACTTAGAGAGAGGATTCCTAGCTCTGTTTCTGAGAGTATCTAGAAACCCAGAAGTGGGGTCATTGACTCTTCAACACCAGCATTTAACATACCCAAATTGTAATTATATGGCTGCTCTCGAAAAGTAGGGTGATTTAGGTTGGTTTCGAAATTTATGTCTCTGGGTTTATAGATGTTCCTTTTAATTTGGGAGTACCAGGTACATTTTCGTACTTCTGTGTTACCGTACCTCACTCTCGGATAGGAGACTTCACGTTGGAGACCACCGGCGCAAACTGCTGAGCTGCTCAGTACAACACAGGAACCTCACGTCAGTAAGTTACGACTGCTTCTAAGTGGTGTTGGACCCTCACACTGACAATATTACAGTTCTATTCCAGAAGTGTCGGAAATAAACTGACTTGTTGAAGTAATGAGGTGATGGGTGAGTAGGATGTTTGGAAGCCATTGGCTAAAATGCACATTAATAATAAATAATTGCCTTGAACATCACCAAAGTATTATATTTTACATACTACTATTGTGGAGAGAACTCAGAATATATCAGGATGTAGGTGTGGTCACATATGCCGCTGTAGATTATTTATTACAACTGAACAATATTGCAATATGCGGACCTGTTAAACTAGTGGTATAGTCCATGGCTATCACCGATAGAAGTAACGTCGTTTCATCATACCACATACACATACCCATTAAATTCGATCACTGTTGGTAATATTTTTGTTAGCATTGTTATTATTAACATTACCAATATTACCTTAGTACTATACACTTAGACTGATTCCTGTTTGAATAGCGCTGAGCTGATGCCACCGGAGAGGTAGGCTCATTGAAAACCAAATGTAAATTTGAATGTGCCTCATAAATAAAAGAGATAATAATGAAAAAAAGATATGCATGTACTGTTGGTCTGTTTTTTCTCATTTCATAGTTGTATTTGCATAAGATTTCAATTTCTTTGAAAGTTACCACAGATCAATATATTCATATCATTAGACCAAAGGGAAGAAAATCTTGGCTAGCCAGAAATATCTCATATTCTTAGCGGTAGGGGTATGTATTCCACATGTCCTACCCCTCCTGATACACCTCACTCTCTCTACAGAGGTTTTGTTTTGGTCCATGGCCTAAAAGAACGGTACTCGTATGGAGAGTGTCGACGCTCATGTGCGGTACCTGTCGTTAGCGGTAGACGGGCAGTGGGCACGTGCACAGGGCGTGCGATCACAGATTAAGTGTCAATGGAGGACATTATGAATGTTCTCAATTTTCAGGGGAAAAGGGTCGTTTTCACGCTTTACGTGTTAGGCAAATTTTGGGAAAGAATTAGCGGTATCGTGAAAGGGGTGTTTCAAATGAATCCAAATTTGGTCCTTAACTGGAATGGGACAGATGGAGTTCTGAATAAGACTCCTTGATATCATAAAAGAAGGCCGTTTTTAAGCAAGATCTTTCGGGGGGGGGGGGGGGGGGGTAAAAGGGGGTTCAATTGCATAAGAATCTTTGAAACGGGGATGTTTTATAATAACTATAACTATCATGTGCCCCCACCTCCATCTCTTTTTTATAAGAGTGGGTCCCTGGGTCACGTACATTACCTGCCGATGGCGGTAGCAGGCAGTGACCCGTTGGCACTGAATACAGAGCGGCCAGTCATACAGCAAGTACTGAGACGCCATCTGGACGCCGGCAGAACGCTGGCGGGACGCGCCATGTTGACAGGAGGAGTAAACAGACGCCAGTCCCAGTGCTGATAAGCCGCAGCCACAGCCAAATTGCCACTTTCTGGTTTCCATCTCTACATGTTCCACTGCGCATGTCAGAAAAGCCCCACCTTCACTCTTCCCTACATACCAAACTGCATCTCTACCAGATACACCTTTTAGTCGTCTGATCCTTACGCCTTCTATATACACGTTTATGAAAATAGGGTCCTTACAATTAACAGGTCAAACAAGCGAGAAACAATATAAAGGGAGCTACAGCGAACCTTCGACCACTTTCGATATGTTACTATTAAAATCGTACATCATCATTAAATCATATAATACATTATTCCTATATACCTATGGCTGTACACTCTTTGCTTACACCACGTTCTGGGGGTGAAGTAACTTACGTATACTACCCAAGGGTGCCGTATCCTACCCAAGGTTGCTGTATACTACCCAAGGTTGACATTTAGACCAATCAAGTTGTCTCTTACAAATTAATATGAAAAGCGCAGTGGGGAGAATACATAGAGTGTAAAGTTACTCGATATATAAGGTTGGATCTGGCTTCGGATTTGATGGTTGGTGGGCAAAGTTTCCAGAGAGAGAGAGTCAAAGTTACTCGGTAAGGCTTCGGAAGATTACTGCCCGCAGCCAAGGCCTTGGGCAGTAATTTTTCCGAGCCTTACCTCGTAACTTTGACTTTCTCTCACCGGAACATAGTTTCCCTCTACTATTATCCAATTTCAGGGGTGTCACAACATTTTGAATGTGTGTGTGTGGGGGTGGGGGGGGGGGGGCGAACAGAAAAATTGCTGGCTTTTTTCTTGGTATGAAGTCAGACTTTGATATTGGCCTGTTCCACTGGATTTATCTTGAATCTGCGAAATTGCTGTGAAAAGTCGGGACTTAGCCATCACTGTACGCTAAAAAGTCAGACCGACATTTTTCCACAGTGAAAAGTCAGGGCTTAGCCATCACAGCATGCTAATAAGTCAGACTTTGACATTTTTCCACGGTGAAAAGTCAGGGCTTAGCCTTCATTGCATTTTTCCACAGTGAAAAGCAAGGGCTTGACCATTGTTGCATGCTAATAAATTATACTTAGACATTATTCAATGCTGAAAAGTCAAGACAGTTTTTACACTTGATTGAGTAAAATATTTACTTTTGACTTTTTTGGGCTGGCAAAAAAGTGGGCAGGGGGCAATCGCCCCCCCCCCCCCCCCCTGCCCCCTTATTCTGACGCCACTGCCAATCGACTTGGATGACTAGTAAATATGAAGTTGGGATAGAACTAGGTAAAGCCACAGAACTATTGACCATGCTGGTCCAGTGTCAAGAGTCTAAGCAAACGAAACGCATTTTATACTTCACCAAAGACAAACACAGTATCGTTTCAGGGAATCTGAAAAGTTTATTATCACGTATGCTATCAGTCTTTGTATTTACAAGTAGGACGTTGTGTTGAAATATTCTCAGGCACAGATTTCATTCTGCGTTCAGTAAAATAGTCACACATTCTCTCTGACAACTCTCAGTGTTCACTTTCATACTGATTTGTACCAGAATCACAGGTCTCTGAATAAACGTAACACTCATACTCTCATATCGACATCAGATGTGGTGCATACATACCCACTTTAATAATACACACATGGAGGCGATCTTCTACGGATAATATCTGCATATAAGTTTTAATTAAAGAAGACAGCGACCGAAGTCACAGCTAGATGTAATTTTACTCTATGTATGATCAATAATCTTTCTGAAAGTCAACCTTAAATAAGTAAACAGGTTCCTCAAGATAAGCGATAGAAAATAGTTAAACATACATCATATCTTTGGTAATATTACTTCATTTGCAATTTCTCTATACATAGAAACGATGTAATTCACCACCTGCCGGAGGGTTACGTCTTTCATAACCTCATTGTCAGTGAATTAGGAACACTGAAATATCGCTCCCGATTTTCTGCAGAAAGTTGTCCTAAAAATATCTTTTTTTTTTAAATCACTGAAACAAATTTGAAGATTCTGTACTGAACTGTATTGAATCTTACCTTCACTGAAATAGACTAAGAACCGTCCGCTAAATTCCACTTACATGTTGTAAAATATTTCATAAAACGAGGCATAAGCTTTCTCGCTGCAGCTAGAAAGAACACTTACATATTGTAGAGTGGCCTGGTGCACCCCACTCATAACTTCTCACAGGATCTATGCCGTCAATCTTTATTATCAGCCATCTTTATCAAACAGCGAGAAAAAAGGTAACACCAACTGGGTAAACTTTGCAATACAATAGGGTGCTAGTACACGACTTTTCTTTCGCTAAGCCATAGATAACAATAGATCTCACAGCATAGACAAATGTGAGAATATGTACACAAAATGGCTTATTTTTGGAGAGAAGTTATGATAGGAGTGCTACAAAGGTCTGGGTATCAGAAGATGGGTGGCCAGGTAATATTTCCAGGTGGTGTATGGAGACACTTTCTTTCATCAAACTGTACTGGAGTGAAGCATTACCATGTGAAGGGGTTCACAGAGAAGGCGGCGAAAAATAACAATAGAAAGGCAGTGCTCAGCACCGCCAAACCTTACCATGAACTAATTTCCCACACAAGTATGTAAGAAATGTTGCTAGACGAAACATATGCAATACAGTTTAAGGGGTTATATCTACGGCATGTAGTAAATACAACAATCGATCAGTTAATGAAAGTAACGCCCATGAGCCACCTCCTCTGGTGTATTACTACATATCACTGCATGGTAAGAACTTAAGGCCCTTCTCTACAAACCCATTGATTATCGTGAATATAAACAAAACACTGCTACAAAGAGGGACTAAGGGATTCGTCGTAGGGTGGCTGTTGGTGGCGATGTGGGGTTTCTAGGCGTTGTGCAGTACGCGGTTAAACTCGTTGTAGGCCGACTCAAGGTCAAAGAGCATCTGTCGAACCTGGGCATCGTCCAGCTCGTCTGACGCTTGCATGCCGCCCAGCGTCTGCAGCCTGTGAACAAGCACAACATGTCAATGTCAGTTCAAGGGCATATATATCATCATATACACTAATAACCAAGAATACTTATATCTCAGTGAAATCAATTCAATGTCATATATGTATAAGGAACCTTTACTGTATTTATATGTTGACGCCAAGTATTTAACTGACAGTGGTCAGTTCAAGGTCATATACATCCGTTCTCAAAGACATAAATCACCAAGAATGTAGAATTGATTCAGGTCATTTCAGTGCCATACACTGTTATAGAATAATATACAGTATAATGACCCCAATAGTCTTTAATTCATAGAGGTCAGTTCAAGCTACAAACTCTGCACCCAGAAAAGGCGCCTCATGTTGGAGGGTGTCTCGCTCTTCGATATAAACTGGACGTGAAAAGGGGGATTTCGTTTGAGCACTTTAATTAGCAGAACTTAATATGTTTGCTCGCCGAACCTCATGCCACACCATATCTTGATTTTACTATTTCTATCTTCCCGTACCCCATTCCTCCTTTACTAAGCCAGGCGCTTATTGGATCAAAGGGGCCACCTCTGGCACCAAATTCTAATTATATTGTCGCTTTTATTCACTCGGATAAGATATCTGTAAAGGAGAAAGATATATAAACCTTATTTGAAAAATGAAATAAAAAATGCAGACAGTGACAAAAAGTCCGTCTGTAATTTGGTTTGTTTGTTGGTTTGATTTAACGTCCAGTTAACCATTGCAGGTTCTCACCAGACTTTCTCATGGTTCTTTTACACCACAACACATTTACCGAGGTGAGAGTTCTTTTACTTCCCGCACCACATACACATGGTATGAGAAGGATTGGCCTTTGATATAGCAGTTAATCTACCACTGCTGGGGGTGAAGGAGAAAAGTGGCTGCAGTGGGACCCGAATCAACAAAGTCTGACAACCTTGGTATTACAAGTCCAGTGAATAAATCCTACTAAAAGATAATGACAGCATCTTGGGGAAACGACCCTAGATTCTTGCAAACACCGTAAAGTTACCCGACTGTTCAGAGGTCAGGTGACCGGTTAGCAGGTCTTGTGTCCACACCTCTTGACCGGCACGTGTCTGATTGGCCGCCTTACCACACCCCTTATCAAGAATACCAGTGGACTCGCTACCGCGGCAGATTCGGTCCGTGGGTGAATCCGTTACCGCTACGGACTCGGTACCGTAAAGCGGATAAACTCGCTACCGCACGGGGTAACCCTAATCCTGACCCTAACCCAACCCCAACTCTATCCCAAACCCTAACCCTGACCTTAACCTATCCCTTACTCTATCCCAAACCCTAACCCTAACATAACTCTGTCCTAAACCCTAACCCTAACATTAACCTAACCTTTACCTTAACCTAATCCTAACTCTATCCCAATTCCCAATCCTAACCTTAACCTAACCCCAACACTATCTCTAACCCTAACCCTAACCCTAACAGGCACGCAGTGTGGGCGAATCCGCACACACTGCCAACCTGAGAGTTAGACGTGCGGGTTCACCGGTATCGAGTTTGTAGAGGTATCGAGTTCACAGGTACCGAGTTCGCACGGTAGCAAGTCCACCGTATGTACCTTATCACGTGTCTGATTGGCCGCCTCATCACGCCATCAATAACGTGTCCAACATGCTGCTGAATAGTCAGAACCTCCCTAGGGCGCGTGTATAAGGACGTATGCGTATGGTGATTGTCTTAAAAGGGTGGGTTGGTACTTGACTCATACTGAATGTCAACTATTGTGGGACTTTGTCGGTGAGGAAAAGGTTCGCATTTTTAAAGTACCGTGGCAGGCACCGAAGAAACAACGCTGCTTAGCATCTGACAACGGTTTCTAGCGTCAAAATACCTGGGTCTCCACCACCAACAGATTTCTTATAGGAAGTGACTAGAAATCGTTCAGGTTTTTCTATTGGCCAATGGAAGTCCCAATTGTTATATTGCCTTCTATCTTATCACAGAAGTGGGGTTTCTATTGGCCAACTAATACCGCAACGATTTCTATTTCCTTCCTCTAAGAAGTCGGTTGGCGGTGGGGCCCCATAAGGAAATAATTATAGGAAGAAATGAAGTCCTGTTCCAACTGATGTTGTGCGGTGCATACCAACTGATCATTTTAGCAGGTACCCATTCGATCAATGACTGGGTCAACCCAGATTGATGGTGTTTTTATTTATTGATGGCAATTTCAGTTTTCGGTAAAATTGGCAGCGGTTATCAATAAATTCATCTGTCGCAAAAGTCGGCCATTGGAAACCCAGCTATAGATGCCATCTCACTCAGATTTAAACCTGGCTATCGCTATAACATGAAACCGTATTTAGCTAAAAATGGCAACTAACAAAAGTCAAATATAAGATCCTGTTCATTTTAATCGGACATCCTTCCTCCCTCATTTTTCAATATGAAAATATGATGGCAGGTGCGCATACATTTCTTGTAAACATCAAGATGTAGACCGTGGTAAAAAGAACACCTTATTTGGCAGAGCCCATCCACCATTGCTGAAACCATATATGGAGACAATATCATTTGCCCTTCAGTAACTGCCCAGAGTGGGTGAGTCCGCAGCCTATTATCTAAGGTTGGCAGCAGTATTAATCGTCCTATTATCATAGTTTATTGTATAAAGAGACAGGCCCAGAGTGCTACAATGATGTGGGTCCCTTGTCCTAACACCAGTGTTGTCTGTGAGTGGGAGGAGGTATGTATACACTTTGGCGAAATACGAGGTCTTTCTTCATGCCTCACATGAAAAATGCATTTTCTATGTCTGCACTTCACCAACCCGATTATACTGCCCCACTTGTAAGCTTTAAGCTGTCATATCTGTTCTATGTTTTACTAATAAATGTTTAGATTTAGATAAGACCATCTCCCGTTCCTCCAGACTGCACACTAGTCACCCTTCCGTAGTTCGCCATAATCCCCATAATCTCACCCACCACACCGACTTCCTCCGACGTCATCATTTCACGGGTTTTGTGCGACAGGTGGCGCCACTAGTTTTTGTACTTTTCTTCTTTTTAAGTATCTCACATCCGGGCACTGTGACAGAATGAACCACTGATCCATTCATCACTCGAAATCCCTGGACATTCCAACCCGCCACACCATCACACCATGTTAACACTCCCCCGTTATTTCCCCTATAACTTCCAATGTTCATGCTCGTGGCACTGTTATATATTGGAAGGACAATTTCTATGAGGAAATTTATAAATGAAATTATGTCATCACTTTAATACAAAGCTATGACGTAATTCATTTTGTCACTGTGTAGTGGTTTAAACCCAATCATTTAAAGCCAGAGACCTATATTGATTGCCCGAAGCGGAGTTACTATCTAGTTCTCATTTCGAGTAATGACATCATTAGGTTCATTGTAAAAAGATAATTTTGAAAAGGGACCAGATGTTTAAACATTTTCACACCAGAGGGGAAAAACATCGCTCTACCAGCTTTTACTAATTCCGCATAGAGAATAATGCGAATATTGATAGTTCTTGACACACTTTTGCGCACTCCTTGAGTGACTGCACTAAGTGTTTGGGATTCAAATGATGTATCTTTTATCCATTTTCAGTGGTTCCACAGTGAAGTAATGGTCTAATATCTATCTAGCAGCGTCCAAATCATCAAATGATGAAATGTGAAATAGATTACAGGATAATATATCCCACACCGTGATCATACGATATTTAGGTTCTTATTCACGTCACGATAAGAGAGTTTTGTTATAGCTTTTCCATAAAACTCTTTATCCAATATATATAATAACTGGGAACAGACCAGAAACCGATAGGCCAGTTGAAGAGGCTGAATCTAACCATCAGCTGACGCCAGATGGTGACGTCATCAAATGATCTGTCACTAAACCCACTGGGGGAGGCATTTACGGGCGTACGTCATCTTTAGTAAAGTTGAACAAAGGTTAACCGCGTGAGAAAGTCGCTAAACCAATGCTGACCTCAGCCCCTGAAAGGATGGCCGGGAATTGCCTCAACTGACACTAGATTCATATGAAACAGGTTTTATTTGATGAAATATATATTTTAGAGGCGCTGATTCAAGGCGCAGTGAGGCTGAGTTGGACTGATTGAAGGCGTATTTTTTGCTTTTTGTATTTGTTGAATTACACCAGATTTATCCAAACAATTCCATTTCTATGATTAAACATGTATTTTAAGTAGAGCCGATTGAAGGTATATTAGCTCTTCTCCTGTTCTTAAGGGTTTTCTAATTATATCGGACATCCGCAAAATTGTCTAATAGGTAATGCAGCGTAGAAAACCATTACAACGGACAAGGTTATTGTAAAAACAAGAATTGTTTTATCCTCTTGAATAGTGACCTAGATTGGTCTACAGATCAAAACTCCACACATAACACAAGTAATGAACAAAATTATAGTATGGTATAGGCTGGTATTAATGTATGGTGCATCTACCCTCCTAGCTCCATAAACATTGGATCTAAGAATATTGGAATGGATCTGGCCACTCGAGGCTAATGTCAGGAACATGTCAAAAGAACCTACATGGATGTGGCTCCTGGAGAAGGTTAAGTATATACATGTATATAAAACCCACCCCAACCACTGGTGCTGTACCCCTAGTACTGTTTTACCTTAATTAAACCAAGCCTATAACATGTCTAAATCTAATTATAACCATTTTGGTATATGACATACACTCTTGATCAAGTAGAAAGAAATGTCCATGTGCGATCATATAAGATGATATCTATTGATCACCTATTGACCTACTGATCACCTTAGGCCATCCACTATGCCTGATGAGCCTCTACCGACGAAACCTTAATTTACCTCCCTTGACCTGCCTGGCTTTCTTGCCTGCATTAACACATTAAACTGTGTGTATATAAATAATCCCTAGAGTTACTCTAGTTGCTTAGTTTTTCGTTAATTAAAGATCTGCAGTAACCTCGATGTGTCCGTAATAGTGATGTCGACGATCTGTTTGTAATAGAGTCACTTCATTTCGAAGGAGAATGTCATGAAGTCCAGAATATTGTGAACCATCCTCTGATCAGACAGCCAGCAGCAAGCAACATAATTATCAGTTTTTTATGATCCTAATGTAGCTTTGTGACATTTTCCAGGAAAAAAGAGATAAATATCACGTACACCTTTACAAGTGCAGGGGGGGGGGGGGGGACCCAGCTGGGAATGTGGATCATGCGTCATTAACAAAAACAGACCCTGCCCTTTGTGCGTGGCAATAACGTGGTAATTTGCACGGTAGAATTTTACTTAAGAATGTACGCTCTTGACGAAGATAAATAAATTCATCGAAACATTGAGTTTCCAATTATCATGACCTATCGCTCATCTCATCAGCTTACCTGTACTCATCGATTATCATCAATAAAATTTAATTTAATTGAAACGGAACTGGTTTTGTATGGTAAACTTCCAACATACATTTACTTAAGAAAGTATGCGTTATTTCATTTTCCTAAGCCGAATTAATACGGTAGGGTGATAAATCTTTCTACCTGTGGGCCATTTTAGGCCAAAGATAGGGATGGGGTACCAAAATGATGTGAACATGAACAACTTGATTTCGTTATATTCAGTTTTTTTATCATCATATTTTACTTCATCTTGTTTATTCTATTCATTTAGCTATTATTATTACACTGATATATTTTGGATATGGCTTGTAGGGTATTCCTATATGAATGCAAGTATAATATTGATATGGCACGTGCTGATTGCAACATATTACACGGTTCCAAACAGTTATAAAAGTGGGTTAACTGTAGATTAATAACGGTTAAAACGGTACCTACGACCAGCGCGAATCCCGGTTATTCGGTTAATAACTGACCTCATTTCCCATCGGAGAAATCACGCTTTCTTTGACTCTGTCGTCGAGGTGTGTGTGGTGGGGGCGGGGGTGGGTGCTTTCTATACCTCCACCAACGTCTTCGGAAACTACTGAAGCGCTGATTTCGGAATAAGAGGGTCAGGGTTCAGCTGGGGATCGTGGTGTACATCGTGTGTCTGCCGTTAGACGGCGCTGCGTGTGCTGCATGTGTGTGTAGGGGGTTAAATAATTCATTGAGTGCTTCGCCACTGAGTCACGTCTGTATTTCTGATACTGTAAAACTTCGGTATAACAAACTCCCAGTAATTTTCCCAATCCCATTCATTTCTATACATTTTTATCTTACAGATATTCTGTTATAGTAAGGCATTTTGAGGAAGTCTCGAATACAACAAGTTGATTGAAGTGAAGTGGCAATTTTACTCAGTAAATAAGAATTCTCAGGATACAGGTTGGGATGTGCCACTGACAGATATAAGTACTCTATCATAATTATTTTCTAATACTCAAATAGAAATATGTTTTTCTGTCTCATAATACACTATTTGAAAAACAGGTATCGGAGTCTATACTGAGTTTTAGGGCTGTCAGTGCAAAAAAAGATATTATACCAACCTAGATTAAGGTAAAGCTAATCCTCTGGTCCCTATAACTTTGTTACAGCGAGGATTGACTGTTTTAGAGGGCAGCCAGCCGCAGCGCTATACATAGGACACAGACCCAGCCAAATCACCGTCTGCTATGAACTCTCTAAACTTTTAGTTTGTTTTTCTAGTAGACAACTGAGTACATAAATCACAGTTTCAGGAGCGATACAACAGGTCTTTATGGTGCCATAAAAAGGCCTCCAATGACTCCTTTGAATTGATGACCCATTAAATGATCGTGTTTTCTAGGGGAAGGGCACGTTTTGTGTTTCTGGGTCAAACAGAAACACTTTTGATATTTTTCCTTTTTTGTTGTAATATTTTACATTTTACAACAAAATATTTTGCTTGCTTAAGTTCTTAAATTTTTTTTAAACTTTAGCTCAAAAAAGCATGTTTCATTTTGCTTTCAATTAAGCCTAAAAGCGTTATATATCCTTATATGAGCCATGAAAAGTATTTTCCATAAATTAAAGAACCTATTCATCGGGTGCAGTCCTAAACAAGTGAAGATAAATACTTTTTCTAATCGACTAACCTTTGGTATCACCAGACAAGCTATAGGACTGTAACCACGGATACTTAGGCAAATGCCTTGAAGTTCTGACCCCGCTAGAATCATGCATTTGACATTGACAAATTGTAACAAACATATGCCTGATGATTACCTATAGGATGAAACTGTTGTTTATTGGGCATAAAACCATCAGTCTTAGCTTCAGGATTGAGGTCGGCATCGATAGCGATCGACAGAAGATACTGTTACCTGGTTGACACAAGACTGTTTTCCTGCAATGGTCTTATGACAGATGTGACGGTTTTTGAACCAGCTTGTCACTCACAGTGGAAGCATAGTGCGAAGCAGTCCTTCTTCTATTAGCCTCCATCATCAACATGAGGATATATACATGCAGATGCTATCTCAAGGTTCAGCTTTATTAATTGGTTCTATGCCACAGGGTCAGTGATCAAGTTTATGATGAATTCAGTCAGAATTATTGCCACTACTGATTTTCCAAGGTGAGTGCTCTTTTATGCCACGCATCACATGGGCATGGTATGAGAAGAACTGATCTTTGATTTAGTGCTAAGTCTACAACTGCTAGGGACGAAGGGGGGAAGATGGCTGGGGTGGGTATTGTAGATTTGCCCAATTCTTTGATTATGGATATAATTAAAGTATATAACTATTTTGCAACATTTTTACCTCTACCGCCTGACAGATAGAGGAATCAACATTTTCCCGGCAAGGAGGTGTAGGGTATCTGGAGAGAGAGGCATAGGCGGCAGGGACTGACGCTAGTCTTTGGGGACCCTAACCCACAACTGTTTGATTACTAGTCCAGTGCTTTATGCACTCACCCAGCACTCAGAAATGCACAGTCCGTACTCACTTGCTGTACAAACATCACCCGAATTTAACAGGTATCGTCTCGCTGGGATATCACTGTTCACATAGTAAAAACCCTTAGAACCCACCAAGACTACAGAATGGGTTGCCTGGATGTTCTGCCCAGTGACGTGCGTCTTTTACGTCAGTGTAACATGCAGCACCGCCCCGCGGTGTCAGCATGCATCATGTCCGACTCCACTTAACTGTGTCCTCATTTCATGGATGAATGAGCACACCGCGGCACTAAACGAGGTCACTGAAGTTCGAGGTCAGGAGACTGGTTAGGAGGGGATGAGATGAGTACTTGGTAGGACCACGGACCTATATCTGAAACCTGGAAAACCAAGATTTTGCAAATATTCCCATCGGTGGGTGTGGGACCAATCATTAATAAATTATTTCATCAATGATTCCAAAATAGTTTCTATATAGAACATAAAAAATTATGGCCCTAGGCTAGGTGTGCTGGGGGTTTCAAAACAATTGGCAGATTTTGGGTCACTTTGGTTGGTGTCGGGAGTCAGAACTCTCTCATTTTCAAGGGGTTCACATGGGAATTCAAGATTTTAAAATTATTTCCACCTCAACAGGCTTTAATAAACTATTTCATCAACGATTTCAGAATTTGTCTCTAAATGTGCTGCAGGTTCTAGACAATTGGCAGATTTTGTGTCTGTTTGTTTGTTTGTTTGTTTGGGTAGTTTAACGTCCAATTTGTTCAATTAGACTTACTTTGGATTTGACCTAATCTATGAGATGAATGTAGGTAGAAATCCCACCCCTATACATTCACCGAGGTGAGAGTTCTTTTACTTCCCACAAAACATAGACATGGTATGAGAAGGATTGGCCTTTGATATAGCAGTAAATCTACCACTGCTGGGGGTGAAGGAGAAAAGTGGCTGCAGTGGGACTCAAATCAACAAAGTCCAACAACCTTGGGATTACAAGTGCTCTTTACCACTGAGCCAACTCCCCACCCCGGTCACTTTAGTTATGCTTGTGTGCAAGCATATCCAGTCTGCACCACGAGGAGGCAAGGCAACCAAGACGGTGAACAGATTGGTAATTGCTGTCCACCACAGTAGACCAATTGTGACTTTGGCTGGAGTCAGCAGGCAGATTTGCCTCATTTTCAGAAAATCAGACATGGAAAACCAAGATTTTGCAAATATTCCCATCTCACCAAGTCTTAATAAACTATTTCATCAACGATTCCAATATAGTCTCTAAATAGAACAGCAGAAAGTTATGGTCCTAGGTGTGCATGGGGTTTCCAAACAATTGGCAGATTTTTGGTCACTTTGGGTAGGCACTTACATAACTCCCGTTCGCGGGTCTGCCGCTCGTATTGTGATCAACCCTTTGAAGGAAACCTTTTACCTCACCTATCTTCAAAGGTCGATTCTGAAGCTATTTATTGGAATATCAAGGCAATTAGGGTGTCATATTAAAGGGCTTGATGAGATCTATCACATGCATATAAGATATCAATGATTAGATGAGAAAAAATATGGGTTTGGTCAAGTGAAATTAAAGCCCAACTTTAGAGGCATTTTATGGTATGAAGATCAAGTTGCACATAAAAATAGTTTGCACATGTTCTACGGTTAAAAATGGTATAGAATATGCCTTAACATTTCCATTTAGACATGGCCCACTATGTTTTATAAGCAGCCCCAACATCCTCACATATGCAATATACCAACATTGACCTTTGACCTTAAAATGACCTTGACCTTGGAAAAGGTCATCTCATGCATGGTCACATCCGCCTTGTCATGACCTTCAATCCACTTTTTAAATCATATTTCTAGCTTCAATAGTTCATGAAAAATAGGCATTTTAATTAATTGAATGACTCTTGATACCAGCTTGGGGGATCACAAAAATTGGATCACAATTAAACTCTTAACTATGGTTAATTGTGGCAGAACGATAAGCTGAATTCCAGGTCTTTGAATGGCTATAACTTTGCTTTGAATTAGCATAAAGACTTCATTCAAAAAGAAAAATCAATCAGTTTTGCAAGGTCTATCCATAGATCACAAGCTAGAGTGCATAGAACCAAGTCCTAAAAATTAGGTAAGTGCCTACTTTGGGTGGGGTCGAGAGTCAGAACCCTCTCATTTTCTCGGGGTTGACATGGGTAATCAAGATTTTAAAATTATTTCCACCTCAACAGGCCTTAATAAACTATTTCATCAACGATTTCAGATATGTGCAATGAAATAATATGAAAGATGCACATTGCACCAGAGACATGGTGTTCTTATACCTAATAACACCATATAATGTCGCGTGCTCAACATGCCATCTAGTGGATAAGGTGTGAAACTGAGGTGTGAAAGCGGCGCCGCCGTGTTGCAAAAGCGTGAACTTGAAAACAAGAGCGAGGCAATCATAAGTAGGTCAGCACGGATGGGTTTCTAATCCAGATCATCCCAGTCCGTGCCGTGGTGGGGCAGATTGTGTTCTGTGACTTTATGATTGTCGGCAAAGGGCCGGGAAATATGTAAAGTTCATACTGAGATGCACTGCAGGAGACGTGAGATATAGAAGGGAGGGAGGGAAAGAGAAGGGAGGGGAGGATTGGGGAAGGGGGGGGGGGGGGGACCTTTAACTTTAAGACAGTCTACGACATTGACACCAATCCCATTTCTCACCAACCCGACAGTCGGAATACATCGATAACAATCAGTGTCAATGTATAATACAAAAGTCGGTCATATCCCACACACGATTAATGACCAGCAGCCATGGGCCAATAAATTCGGTTAGATGAATGGCATACATGTATCAACATGAATGTTACCAATTGTCAGATGAATGGTATACATCAACATGAATGTTACCAATTGTCACCTTAGGGACAAATGTATTGGGCAGAATCAGCTTAGAGAAAATGGCACGTCATTGTCTTATGACAGAAAATGTCTTTAGGAGAGTGGAAGAAAAGATGGAGAGAGGGTTAGGTGGACGTCAGGATGGTTGGAGAAGATCACATAGGAATAGACGAGAGCATGGAAGGGGCGGGGGTGGGGGAAGATAGGTCAGCAACAAGAAGAAATAGAATTGACAGACATCATTACTAAAATACCGGTACATTGATATTTTGAAATGGGAAAAGTGTATTTTATCATCTGGTGACTTCCGGTTAAAAATACCCTCCAAATTATGCAAATTTCGCTGACAACGGACACAGTCCACCATATTGCTGGTGACCACAAAGAGCTGAAAGAGTGTAAAATGGTTAACAAAATATTGTTTTCCACATTCTTATGTGCAATCTGTACATGTAATCGTTTAAATAGGATTAGATACACTATCCAGACATGATTTGAACATGCCAACTCGAGGAAAATTGGTTGTTTCAACGAGTTGTTGACATCGCATTAAGTACTAAACTGAGGCAATCATATAATCATTTGATCTGAAATTGCCAGGAAAGTCAGTTTTCCTCAAGAGAATCACATCGGAAGTATATTACACTTCCTCACTCATGGAATAATATGGTAAATCCACGTCCGAACGGCCCATAGGCTTAGTATTGTGTAGTTGCTTCTCCAAGATGGCCGTTCCCATGTGACTCAACGAATGAGAAACAGGAATACATGGGTAGATGGTAGTACAAGTTGAATGAAACGCAAGGACATGAGGAGGTTTAGGAGAGAACGATGTTCAATAGGGAAGGACATAATTTTCCACACCCATACCAATATCTCCCTCAGAAATGCCGAGGTATTTGTTCCAGAAACCATCCTCTTAATCCGACTGGCTTTGTGGTAGGAGAATATGGTAGGAGAGTGAGAGTCAGTTCCGGGATCACCGGCCGCCCCTACCAACCAGGCACCGCGCCAGATCCCGGATGTGAGCTGCCACTTCCGGGTGAGGCTGAGTCAGAGTGAATCAATGACGAGAGAGAAACCCGGAGATCGGGGCACCCGGCGGTTAATAGAATACATAACACTCTGATGGGACGCTCCAGACACAGACGTCGTGTGTAAAGTGACGTCATTAACTCATACCTGACGTTATCAGTGACTGAGTTACACATAATAATAAGGAACTGATCCGCATCCACTGACATTAGGCAAAGATTCTATCTCACCCCTATCACTGACTAATCGGATAAAATTTGTGACACCCTCCCCCATTGAGTATTACTCTACAATACTCCATAGGTGTTGAGTGCGACTTTCCAATGCGAAATCTATGGGGGGAAAATACAAGGGGGGAGATAACGGAAAATATGCTTCATTACATGTCCGACTTTTTCTGCGTGGAGAGAAAGTCAAATTCTGATTGTTTCCTTTCCATTCTTTTCCTGTTGTTTTACTTCCCTAATTTTGAGGAGGGGGGGGGGGGGGGGGAGAAGTCATAGTTAGAAGGAGAAGTAATTTTCATAACAATTACAAATTATAAATGTACATACTGAAACTAAATGACAGTTATTACTCAAATGATATGTGACTGATTATTAACTTTTAAACCTTTAATGCACATGGCTATGCAGGTTGTATTACATATATCTAACCCAAAGTAGCACCTGGTACATGTGTTATAGCAAAGGAATGGGAGGGAATGTTGCTATTCTCACTCATTGTGGTAACGAAGTGTAAAATGAAAACTAATTCTGATATAGCTTAGAAAGTTGGGAAACAGATTTGATATCTTTTCGTGTCCCTTAATTCCTGTTATTTTGGAAAACGATACACACAATCATACACCTACTATCCATGACTACTTAACAAAGAATTTTCCAGAGTAGCATGCTTGCGTCATTGTTAATTCCGTGCATCAATCAGTGCCAAATTTTAATGACAAATATTCTTCGAAGAGTTAGGTGCTACAGGATGGACTGTGATGTGAATGGGCACTGGTTTTCCTAGGGGGAGATAAATTTTGTAACCAAAACTTAGTAGACTCTTCTGTAGAAGCCAGTTCTGTGCAAATTTGTCAATTTCAGATGTTTTCAAAAGGTCCTTGTCAAAACCATGTCGTCGAAGGATCTCCGTGAATTGGTACGCAATATCAAGGCCCCACCGCATCTCTGTGAAGTCTACCTCTACATGTATTTCCCACATTAAAACTAATAGATACCAGACACCTTTCATATGTCCAGACCACCAAGTAACGTGACGTCACTAGACCTCCGATCACGTGACGCAGGCGACGCCTCCTGACGGCGAATGTCACAAGGCGGATGTGAAGTGCCCGCCGTTTGCGAGTAGTCCGGTGTTTTTGGCACAGCTGCTCCTACAACTCCCCGTCACCCATCACGAAACTGCGCATGCGTGCGTGCCTGTTACTGCGCGGTAGTTCCGAGAACTAACGACACCTTCCTTGGCAAGGTGTTACAGGCTGCTGTGACTACACGCCAACTACGTACGTATATTTAACCTGAACATTCCTCGTCATGATCTTATATTCATTAGGTGTGTACAAATATATTCATAGGCCTCATATATGTGTGTGTGTTTTAACAGAAATAAAAATGAAGTTGCGCTGATCCCCATAGACGGCACTACATCCAGGGGTGCCAGAAATTGTTTTGACGCCGTCGGCCAATCAGAATAGAGGATTTCCGTAAGCGAGTTATAATATAATACCTACAATATAAATGTATATAATAAATATAATCATTTGCAAACGTTTCTACTGCTTGTCACCTTCAAATTCTGTAACTCTGATGTTATACATCTGGCTCCTATATCTCTACCGTAATGTTAAACTAAAAAAATATTTGTTCATTAAACTAAATCTATTCTGTTTAACATTATTCCAACAGCTATAAAGATAAGACAGAAAATAAATACTGCATCACCAACTATTATCTGGCTGATCTGCGATCGATCGTTGTATCTTGCAGCAAAGGATTCGAGTGGTACAGTGTGGAGGTGTTTGTTTGTGTTTGTTTGTGTTGTTTTACGTCTCGGTAGGCTAGTTGCGTCTTTTTGAGACTGACTCATTGGTTCACCTATCAGGTTCTTGTAAAGTACACTAACTCAAATTTGGTCTGCTTGTAGCAGTGTGGAGTGGCTCTGACTGGTACCTCTCCGTCTGCTTTTGAGAGGAACGTAGCTCTTTGGATTCAGGCGAGGTACCAGTCGCTGGATGGCACTACATGCTGCGGTTCTTTTTTATATTTTTTGTACGAGGAGGAGGGTTTGGGGAGAGCTACATTTTGTTATAAGCCACCACACTAGGGTCTCTCTAAGCCATTGTTCTCGTTAGTCTCCAAACAGTGAGATTTCTTGCTATCTATGACTTAGAGTCGATGAGAAAGAAACAAGAGGCAAACTGCGTATTAGCACAGTTGGGTGTCACATATTTTCTTACTGCTCCAAGGGGAGGAAATAGCAAGAAATCTGTGAGAAATCATGAGAAGGGCGCACCATCGCCTCAATATCAAAGCAACCCTCTTATCACCCTGTTATCATAAACGTCATCCGCAGACCTATTTCCCGGTATAAACCATCTAATAGTGCTGTAGTTTCGTTAGACTTGCACATGTCTTTGGATTATGGATATTCGTTAAGAAATCAAAATGTTTTGCAATATGCAGATTTCCACTAACATCTGAGAGGTCTGCGTCCTGGCATGGAAGGAGGAAGGAGGAGGATACGATAACTGAGGCCAGCAGTGGTAGATTTACTGCTATATCAAAGGCCAATCCATCTCATACCATGTTTATGTGGTGTGGGAAGTAATAGAACTCTCACCTCGGTAAATGTGTAGGGGTGAGGTTTCCACCTAAACTCATTTCATAGATTCGATCACCACCCTTGTGGTGTAAAAGAACCTTGAGAAAGTCTGGTGAGAACCTGCAATGGTTAACTGGACCTTAAATCTTTTTTTCATTTTTTTGTCCATATAGCTCACTATAAAGACACCGGAGAGACGGTTGTTGACACTATGATGTCACACCTGACAGTGCGCCATGGTTACGGTGGTTAGGTGCAGTTCTAAAAACTGCCACTCAAGGTAGCATCGCTTAGGGAGCAGGACGTCGCCACGTCTTATATCGATGGACCTTAAATCCAAGCAACCAAGCAACCAAGCAACCAAGCAACCAAGCAACCAAGCAACCAAGCAACCAAGCAACCAAGCAACCAAGCAACCAAGCAACCAAGCAACCAAGCAACCAGCCAGCCAGCCAGCCAGCCAGCCAGCCAGCCAGCCAGCCAGCCAGCCAGCCAGCCAGCCAGCCAGCCAGCCACCCAGCCAACCAACCAACCAACCAACCAACCAACCAACCAACCAAAACTATACCGTGGAGTAAAACTGTTACCTATAGTTAGCCTGGCCTCTTGAGCCAATAAGACATCGACACTGATTTAACTCTTCTCACCCATCCGATGGTCAGAATGAATCGGCCATTATTGTTATGATACCCTCATACAGCAACCTAACTGAGATCACAACCACCCGGGCCAGGCCGGGTAATGTGCAGAGACGAGTATATCCCACATGCAGGTAATGCCTGAGGGTGATTGGTGGAGCAATAAGGTCGGATTAATGAAGTGGGTACATCGAAAAGTATGTGACTGATTGTCACCGATCACACGAATTCGTCGGATTAGAAAATATCGGCATGTCATTATCTTACAGGCTTTGCACATCAGAACAGTAACAGAAATATACCAGGGTATGAAATAAGGACTAAAACCAAGTCATCCGTAAAGCCCAGACTCTGAGGCATCCGGCCCGAGTCGCCGTGATGCCAGACACGAGTCAGGGATAGATGACTGTGACCTTTCCACGTTGACCTATATATCAGTGACCTTTAGGGAGCGGCTCTGACCTTCACACTCCGTGCTCGGTGTGAGCAGTACAGAGAGTGCACGGCAGGGGAGTCCGGTGTGCGATATGCATGTGTAGGGGGATACGGGATGGCACGTGTTGATCATGGCTTTTTTATATTTTTTTTCGAATTCTATGATTAATTGTTTTTATCAATCTATAAGCTACTTAACATATGTGCAGATTTACATTTGATGCCGTAGCTACACATCCTCTAGCTCCGTGTACATGTACTTGTAATCCTCCTACGTAAAACAACTAATTAATATAAGAATCTGCGAAGAATGTATTTAGAGGGGACATGGTAGGCACGTGCCGCACTTTCCACGAAACCCTGCCAGAGATGGTATATTCCATCTGGAATTGACGTTTAATTTGATATGAGAACGATTGGAGATTAAATTCCACATTTGCTAGAGTAACTGCCGAGAAACAATCAGTGATCTACATTATATATAAGTATAGTAGAGGCGCACATCTGGAAGGGCCTAGGACTGACATATTGAAGGTTTTTATTTTCAGATAGAAGAGTCCCATCTGTATCTTAGATCCTCGTGCGTACAACAATGATAATAATGATGATACAATAATCGTGGGTTACTTGTATTCATAAGCTCCCTGCAGGAATATAAATACCTCTGCTAAGCGCAGAAATAACTACAAATTATCTCAGATAATGTATTTATCACATCTGTTAGCTCAGCCGCACTAAAGATAGTTACAACTAATATAAGATTCATGACTTAATGTTAAACAAACGATGCGAACAATGACACCTAATCTGGCAATACAGAACTACCCGCTTCATCATCTAACCTTTACAGATCATACTCTTTTCATATGTAAGTTTATTGGCGCAGTTTATCACTGGACCACAAATATAAACCAGCTGCATGTCTGCGCCCACAAACAGAAGGCGGTCACTTTTTACTAATGGTCAATATGTACAAGAGCATAGAGTTGTTAACGGATTCATCCTTGTTGGATTCTTTATCTTCGCTCAGCAGAGGTTCTATTTTGGCTTAATCAGAGACCAGGTCTAATAAATGTACATTTATATCGTACAATTAACCCTAGAATGTAAAACCTTTTTTATCATCCTGGAAATTGAACATGATGGATCTCCCAGTATTGCAGAACACATGTATAACTCAGAAATAGGGGAGGGATTCACAGTGTAAAGTATGGTATATCATTATTTATCTGGCAAGGATTCAGTCTGAATTGATAGTTGTCAAAAATCCGCAGGTGGCGCCACTGTAAATTGTACGATGTGTCTTTAGAGGTACACCCTACAATTTACAATGGCGCCACCTGGTGATTTTTAAAATTTGATAATTATCCGTCAAAATCGTCTCATTGTGATAATGGACAGTGTACAGGTCCATGTTGTCATTTATGTTGATACCAAATGAGTCTAATATAGCATTTTGTCTAGTTTTACCTACATCAAGAGGTACAATAAGCCCTTTGGTTTTCTTCTATTCTTTCAAAAGCAAAAACGGTGACCTTTAGTTTTGAAATATGAACTTAAAGTGATATGCATTTACAACATTTTATGAAATTTTGAAGAAAAAGACATGGATTTCTACTAGGTAAATTCCTCTATATTCTATTAAACTTTAAAAGTTAGATATGTGTTCTACAAAACCTTGACTTCATCATATTTAAGTTCCAGGAAAATGACATGGGTTTGATTTTAAGGAAAAATGTCCGATGTCTTTTAATACACTGGGTGCTATCCCAATTACTGTTCCATAGACTATGGTGGAAACTATTTGGACATGATTCGATCGTTTTCAGCGAGCCGAAACCAACCTGCCACTAGTAGAACGAACGAAAACTAAAAGGAAGATAAAACTGAGTCGTTGAGTGGCAGTTAGTGGCGCCCTCTTGTGTATGCACTCTCCGAGAAGAGATCCTGGGGCCCGTTTAATAATTTAGTATCGTACATGAAGACTCTTTTCAGAACAGCAAAACCCCGCCTAACGGACACCCCGCGTAAGCGGACAACCCGCGTTAACGGACACTTTTGCTCGGAACAGTTCCCCCTATTAGATATATATTTCAACACCGTGTAAGCGGGCACCACGTCGTTCGCTAAGACAGTATTAGCCATCCATGAGGTAGCCCATAAGTTTTGAATAAAGTTTATCCACATCGTTCCTGGGTTTCTATCGCATACAGAGACTATTTTTTTGTGTGGGAAACACCGCGTGTGTTCATTTGAAGCTATATAGATCTGCGGGACTATCCCTGACAGCTTGTACATATTTACGCTCAAGTAACAATGCTGACACCATGGTTGATTTATGTAAAACTCTATCCTGATCACATGGCGACTATAGCTGGCCATTACGGTAAGCCTAAGCTTTGCGGTAATTCTATTCGCAGTTCTCAACGTTTTATAATTCAAAATCGCCTTTAAGTTGGCATCATTGAAAACCGATTGTGTTGAATATTAACCATTAATCAAAGTAAATCGAGCCAATCACGTAGCAACTTGCCTATCTTCCTAGCAAATGCTGTGTATTGCCGACGGCCTTGGCAGCTATACCATAAGTATTAAACATTGTCAGGACCAATTTGTTCTGATCCAATGCCAAGCTTCTCATGCTAAAATACCTCTTCTCTTCGATATATTTCGTACGATATGGAGAGCGTGGTGTGGGAAATCCAATTTTTCATAAAATGGTGACTCTGCTAACTGCACTCTAACTCTGCTGACTACATGGTAGTTCTGCCAGTCACACAACAACCCTGCTCACTATGAGATAAATATACTAACTACATGGAAACTCTGACCACACAGAAACTCTTCTGCTGCCTACACATCTGAATTTTCAGTCTCTGCTCGTGGGTTAGCTTTTAGCACGCAAAGCTTGCTGCGTTGTTGACCAACGATGCTTTGCAGGTGGCATTGTACACTTTAGTGCTCAAAAAGCTTAGCTGCCTGGCCGACCTGCCTGGTTGAACAGTGGCACAGTGGGCTATTGGCCAGCCCAGCGGTGGACAGCCCTAAACAGGCCAGCTGACGATGGGCCGGGGACGGGGTTTTATACACACGGCAAGGGGCCAGCACCAGCCGTAGAGACCTTATACCAAGGAAATCTTCACCGCCGACATGCAAAATGGGGCAGCAACAATCGGCGAAACCCACAATTCCATTGGGTGGGGGTAGCGGCGGCTTGGTGGAGCAGCTGCTTTACTCTGCAGAATACATGGTAGCTCTACTGACTGTGGTAACTCTGTCGACTGCCCAGTAACTGTCCTGAATACATGGTAACTCTACTGACTGTGGTAACTCTGTCGACTGCCCAGTAACTGTCCTGAATACATGGTAACTCTACTGACTGTGGTAACTCTGTCGACTACCCAGTAACTGTCCTGAATACATGGTAGCACTACTGACTGTGGTAACTCTGTCGACTGCCCAGTAACTGTCCTGAATACATGGTAACTCTGCTGACTGTGGTAACTGACCATACAATCCAACCCTGGTGGGTAGTATAAAAGTTCACGACCACATGCTAGGAAGGAGAACCAAAGAGTATCTTTGTACCTGTGTATATATTTGAATGGTGACGTAATCCTACTCCCGATACCGTATTCTTGTGTACGGCATCATGTGTGGCAAACTAATGCATGGAATACGGGAAGATATCATTTGGATGCAGACTTCACTTCCACATAGTTTCTACGCCAATTTATGATAAGACATCATCAACATTTTGTATAGAATAAATATAAAACAATCCCCAATGATATACACAATACTAAACTCGATGAGTTTTACGTATATCAGGTTGTTTTTTATAAATATTTCCCACTACTAGCTGCCTTGTAATGTACAGAGGATTTTCAACGGTTCTCGTCTCAAAGAGAAAGTTATATATAAGTTCCTTGTAATCATGATTTTGATTGTACACATACTTGTATATAAATAATTTCACGAATCAACTATGTTGACTATGTGGTACCTGCTAACTACATGGTTCTTCTCTGCTGATCATGCTGTATGGAGACGAGCAAAACATTCTGGATGAAAATGTGCTGATCACAAAGTAACGACTTACCACATGCTGACCTTGGCCTTGCCCTCAAACTCGCCCGGGAGGATGCTCAGTCGGTTCATCGTCTCCATCAGTTCCCGCAGATCTGGGTGGATCTGTAGTTATAAACATACCATATGACATCATGTGAGCGACAAAGAGAAACTCAGTATCAGGTCTCACAGTACAAGATCAAGGCCAGTTCATATCCGGGAACGCTGTAACTAGCAGTAGTATCGCAGGATCTGCCTTTGTCCCTTTTTCCACTGCACAGTAATCTCTTTATTTCTTTTAGAATGTATGTAAAGAATGTCTGAAATGCCTGATATAAAGCCTCCACAATTGGTAAATTTTGGGCAACGAATCAAATTTCAAAACATGATATATAACGTACTAACGTTCCCCTCTGGCGTATAAATGCCTTACATAATCTTACATTAGTTTACTCTAGTGCTACCTCGAGATGCTAATATTGTTCAGCAATATTCTGTTTCAGAGGCTTCTGTTAGAGGCCTATGTCACTGTCACTGCTGTATGGTTACTGGCGTACAAGTATGTTACTGGCATAACAAGTCTACATTTGTAAATAGATAATTATATTCAGAAGATCGAACACACCTCGTCCATGGCTCGTATCTCAAGACGCAGCTTGTCCATGATGGTGATAAACAACTGTAACAGAACAAAAATAAATTATGGCGATACATTTCAACTCATCCTTTAGCTTTAGAATATGGGAGGAAAAAAGGTTTAGTTTGGTTTGGTTGATTTTACGTCAAGTCAGTTTACATTTTCTCTTCCCAGACTTAACAATGGCTTTAGAACTTTTTTTTCTTTTCAAAGAAAAAAAAAGAGGTAAACAAGAGCTTAGTGTGCATTTCCAAATAGAATCATTGGCCTTTAAAAGGCAAAATAAGCAGGTGGATGCATTTAAAATTCACTACAAGTAGCTTAACACATGTTAAAAATTGTTGACTGAAAATATTTTGATATCCTAATTCTAACTAAGGGAGGGAGGGAGGGAGCTACCTGTAGGGGATTCAATTGTCAATCAGCAATGCCTATTTACAAAACGTTTTTGCCTCATGGATGAGTGCACACAGACCTGCCTGCATGTTGCCTGCCCATGTGGTCCAACAAAAACTGTGTTCCTATATACACCAATAAAGTAGGTCAAGCCAATATCTGGTGGTAAATGACATTACAAATGATTTTACAAAACAATATCATTTGACTGGGTCTTGACTGAATCCTAGAACAAAGTTGTGAACCATTTTAACTTCTGTTTATGTGTAAATTTGCTGAATAAACCATCCTCTCATACACCTGATGCCTCCCCCCTCCTATTATGAGATTTGGCAAAAATACATGAATAGCACATCAAATATACATTTCACCTAAATAATGACACTTCCTAGAGTGTAAGCAACTGTCAGTGCCACTTATGGAGATGGTAAATGTTACACCAATGCTCATTGTAAATCAATATTGAGTAAACATCTGTTTGAGCATGCCCATTTCACTGAAAATCCCCCCCCCCCCCCCACTTTCAACAAATACTTGAATATCTCTGTAAGTATAGAATCTACTTAGAAAATTCCACTTCCTAGCACCTACTGTTTTTTATTCTCTTTCAAAAGAGGCATATCATACTCTGATTCAACCAGTTTAAGGGGTAGAAATATGTGCATAAAGGAGTTCTTAAAAATGGACCTAAGACTACAAAGGTCCCCCCCCCCCAACTGAATTCACTTTTTTTTTAGATCCATGCCAAATACTAAATATTAAAACTGTGAGGCATTGTACCACCATAAAACTTTCTTTCCAAAACAGAAATCATATTCCTATCTGTACTTAGTTAGCTATAAAAAGCAAAAATGTGGTCAGGTCATCTAGTGACTTTACAAGCATGTGTACTACAGTAGGCTATAGCCATAACCTAAAGACCAACCTTCCACCTGCTAATAAACAGTTAGAGAGCCAGAAAAAAAGTTAGATTATGAAATCCTGATCACATATATTAAGCTTTGGAGGATAGATGTAAAATGGTTTCAAACTCCTTTCAAAAAGACAGCAGTGGATAGGTATCAAGGGTTGGGATTCGTTATAAAACCTAGTGCAACATATCAAATCACATGAATATTGTAAGATATTAAGCTCATCTAAAGTAGCCACTTATTAAATACATTTCCACTACCAACATCGTCCCATTGTATGACGAAAGAGCCAATAAACTCAATCATAACAAACTCTTCATAATATCAGATTCATTCGAGTTGTAATAGGTTTATAATTTTTAACACATTCAGACTTCATACACACCATAAAATATTAAGCCTACACAGACGGAACTTTCTAGTTCAGCCTTTAATGGGATCAGTGCCATATACAGATGGGGGTTGTCGTTCGTCAGCACTAGGGTGAAAACCATTTACAACACCTGGTGTAGCTTGGAAGTTGTGGTGCCCCCTAGTAGAACTGGTCAGAACTATATTATCAAACTAACTTCCCCACTCCACTCCCGTTCTGCGTTTCTGTCCCCAGCCAGGTACCGGTGCTGGAGGGTGTAATCATGGTCCTCACCAAAAGTACGTCCCCTCCCACCTTTTTATCCTTTAGTACCCCTAGTCTTCTTTTAGGTTCCAAAGGATTTTTTTGGGGGTTGGGGTGGGTTAGTGGGGGGGGGGGGGGGGCAACCATTGAGTATTTTCATATTTCTTTCTTCATAAATGTATCACCCTTTGTTCAGAGAAAATTATTGTAGTTCTTCATCTATATGTGAAATAGCAGTTAAGGTACATGGCAGTGCATTTTTCTCTGACGTACCACGGTGCGTTTAGTAAACTTTTAAATTTCTCACATTCAGTACATAATTACCCCAATACCTATCTTAATAATACTCATGATGGCGATCGTTATTATTTAGTTGCCTATTTACTACACGAGTATTTTAAGGAACGGTATCATTTCATTACTAGATTTCCCTTAATCTTGTTTCTAATAATATAACTGTTCTTTAATATATTCATTTTTACATTTCGTATTCTGAAGATGTCTTAGTATATGTGGTATCAGGCCTTTGCTAACAGAAAGAGTAAAATAAAGAAAGGGCATTCAAACAGAACGGGTCGGTACGCACGGAGACAATGTCGGCGATACATTTGCTAGTGTTGCCCTTGTCGTCCTTAATGGTGATTGGTCGGTCTTCCTTGATGCGCTCTAAGGCGGCAGGACAGTCCAGTTTACATTTCTTCATGAAGATCTCCACAGTTCGGAACTCGTCGCTTTCTACCTGCTTAAAGGCAGCTTTGTACTGGACGAGTAGCTTGGAGCATGCCGCAGTGTACCTGCAAACGAATTTGTAACTCAGTTGTTGCGGTTTTAAGTTTTGTTCCGGTTTTGCTGATTTTATCTTAGAAGAACATAATCGTCTTTAATATTCATAACGTTTTTCAGACATTCATTACCACGCATATTTGAGAGCCTGGGAAACGTGAAAATATTTTTAAGGAGTAGTGGTTAACGGCATCAGGTTATGGTTATTTTAATCATCTTCAACCACATTAGGGATCGTGAGATCATATATTTTTTCTAAACATTGCTTACATTCCCTAGCCGCAATTAGGATATAAAATACATTATCTTTTTTATTATTAAATAAAATACATTATCATTTCTTTTAAATGGAGCCTTCACGTTATGTGTATGTATGTTTGTACATGTATGTCTTTTTTAAAGTTTCAACATATATGGGTCGGATTTTTGAAACCTGCTAAATTACGCTTTCTTCCTGGGGTCAGACACTCAAAAAATAATTTTAGAATACTACTTATTTTTACATTTCATGTTATTTTCCTACAGCATACCTTCCAGAAAAACATTATCCCAACAACATCAGACAAATGGTTCAGATTTGAGAGCCTTTTGAAGTTGTGTATAATACTGCATGTTGTCCACCCCCCTAAAATATTTGAAATTTCAAGAAACGTTATAAAAGCTTATAATTTGAGAAAAACTAATATTATATTGTGACATATGTGATATTTGACCCAAAACACCTCTATCATATATTAGATTTGAAACAAATGCTGTGAGCCATATATGGGTTTGGGCCAGGCAGGGGTGTCGGACAACACGTTTTTAAAACTGCTCAGAACAATGAATAAAATAATATCAGTAACTATAATCCTTTTTATTCTTAATGAAATGATAGAAAGCTATGTTTTTTAAAGCAAATCACTCAATTACTGATAAGAAACAACCCCAAAATCAGGATTTATATCAGAGCGTGTTGTCCGACACCCCAGGGTGTCGGACAACACGTTTTCAGTTTTTGAATCATAAGAAGTACATTTTTTATTCAGGAAGACAGTAAACTGGGTATTTAAAAGTGGTAGGAATACTTAACATATACAAGGGTATTTGTTATTCTATTATAATTATTATTTCTTCTAGACATCTTTTAACAGGGTTGTTGTCCAACACACCATTTTTTGGAAAAAATATCATCATGGAATCACAATGTTTTAATATCAGAATGGATAATCTGATTGTGTTGAAACTTTCAGGTCTCACAGTAAGGATATTGGTCAACATTTTACAATAAAGAAAAATTAATTTCTCATTGTATATCTCATTAGTACAATCCTCTCAAAATTGGGGTGTCGGACAACATGCTCTATGGGGCTCTCAGTTGGAAAATTTAAAGGTCCTGGATAGTTTTGACCATTATGATATTTTTTTCAAACTTTAACCAATTTTCAAAACTATTTAGTCTACACTTCTCATGACATATGCTTTAAACAAGTTAATAGAAACAATTGGCTCAACATTGTGCCTCCAAGATTTTGAAAAAAATGAAAACACTAGAAAATCACAGTTTTTGTTGATTTTCGGATGGAAAAATTCCTCAGAGCTATACAAAACCCTATGTTGGAATGAAAGACCATCTAAAGATGCACCAAAAAATGCCATTATTAAATCGATGAGATTCGTTTATACAACATTAGCGTTAAATAACCCTGTTTTTGGTAATTTAGCAGGTTTTAAAAATCCCACCCATATGTACATGTATGTCTTTTTTCAAGTTTCAACATATGTTTATATTGAGGTGGGACCGGTACAAGTACATCATAAAAGTGGAGAATATTCCAGGTCAAATAAATGAGGTCTAATACAGTATGGAACTTACTCTTTGGGTGTGACCAAGTCCTTGATGTATGCTTTTTCGAGGCACTGCAGTGTGTTGATGACAGCATATAGGTCAGCCATGTTATCATATCTTCAAAAGGAAATATATCTATCAGTAAACGTCACAGATCCGAGCCAAATTATATGAAAAAAAGAGGAGGTGGGGCTTTTAAATATTCAGTTTATACTAATATAGAAACACATTATCATATCTAATCTACGTGACAGGAAAGTACTCACTTTTCCCGTTCTCTGGCATTCCTGTAGAGCTTTACTTCCTGCAAAGGATTCATTCATATTGTTTATATATACACACGTCGGGTATATGGAATACATTGTTTTGTAGATTTATATTTCTAATTGTTATAGGCTAATTTCGCTTGTGTAGAGAATCCAGTTGTTTTATTATTCATTATTCTGGAAATTTTCCTGATCTCTTTATCGCACAAATATACATGTAGTTCAATGGCGAATTTGATAATCAAATACGCAAATATATATGTCTATTACCTCTTAAAATGGAGATAATGTTGATAAAAGAAAAAAAAGGTTGGTGATCTTACCTCATATAACTCCGGCCGATTAGGATCTGAAAGCATTAAATGGGAGCTGACTCTGATACTTGTTTACAACGAGACCAAAAGTGGACAAAAACAGCCAATGACGAGTATCAATGATCTAACACACTCCTACAGTGGTACATGGAATGATATGGTACACCAGCTGTTTGAATTGTTCATGGCGAAATACAATGCACTTTACAGAAATAGGATCATTACTTTGTTTGTTTGTTTGTTTGGGTATTTTAACGTCCAATATGTTCTATTAGACTTACTTTGGGTTTGACCGAATCTATGAGATGAATGTAGGTAGAAATCTCACCCTAAACATCTACCGAGGTGAGAGTTCTTTTATTTCCCACACCACATAGACTTAGTATGAGAAGGATTGGCACCAATAGGGGGCAGGCTTGCACGCCAATGCAATGCGGCAGTATTGTCACATCGCATCGCATCGCACATCTTGAGATATGCGACAGATCTGTCGCACAGGCATGGAGCACTTCCTAAAATAGGTATGGATAAAATATTCTTGTCATCATGCTATGGAGTCCATACCACTGATACAAGGTGAGTACTGCAGTCAATTATTAGCATAGATGACAGTACCAGGTATCAGAAGGTGTGATTCCAAAACAAGCTGTGAAAATGGCAGGCTGTGGATGTAGGGGTAAACCTGTGCCTTTATTTTGTTCCTTTTCCTTTCCTGTGTGTAATTATCTGTGCATATCTTTGTGAATATAAATCACATCTAATATCTTTGCACTATTTATCAGCATATATATATACCACTGGTATATGGGTCTGCCATTAGTGATGCGACGACTCTGTCGCGCCTGTGTGGCACACCCTGTAGTTTTCCTGAAATTAAGTGCAATGAATCCATCGCAGTTGCTCTAATAAAATAGGGACGACTGGTGTTTTTGGGCCCAGGAAAAAAATGTCTGACAATCCCGTTTCTCCAGTGGAGCCAGGCCTTAAGATTTTATATAGGGGAAACCTTGGAATAAACCCGTGGTCATTACTGTTAACCAACTTCGTGTCACTTACCTGTTTAGATTGAGATTTAGGGTTAGCTTTAATGTTAGGGTGAGGTGGCAGATTTGTTTATGTTTCTTACCTAAGCAAATAACCTGGCAGTAAGTAGCAATCTATTCAGTTGGTTATCAAATGATCCCAGCTTGGAATAAGTTCTATCTATATCCCCTATATCCATCATTAAAGAGAACTAAACCACGTGTTTTTGTCAATAAGGCTACCCACGATACCCTCACTCCCTAAATCGCCATCTTGAATTACTTCTTTTGGGCTCCTGCCCTGACAGATCATCATCTGGGAACCAAAAGCATTGGTTATTCTGTGATTTAGGAGAAGTAAAAACCATAGCCATCTTATTACTTTTTAATCTAGGAAAGTGCCACCTACAATCTTTCTTTATAGGAAATTTGTTTATTGACACATTGAGATCCATACAATGGTTTTGGCTAACAATTATATTGTCGTGCGTCAATAAAGTGGCCAAGGCATCAGTTGCTATTTGGCATCTGGTTTTCATTGCTAGGCCACCTCTTTGACCATCACAGACCTATGTCTTTACTCTGTGCCGTGCGAACCTGACTATTGTAAGCTGTGCTGTGATTGGCTCCGACGAATAGGCACTAGACAGTGGTGCTACGCTTCGCTGCCAGCACTCTCGGTTTTCAAGGGATGACTGATAGACACTACCCTTTGTGGCAACACCTCTTCAATTTTATGTTAGAACTCTGTCTAGAATTGATGTAGAAACTCCAAATTAGAACTGTCATGTAGCTGACAAGGTGGCAGTTACTAGATCAGGTATATACTAGTCCGAGAGACTTTGACTGCCTAGCAGACAGTCAGAGAGCACAACCGCTTATTCCCATAGTATACGGAAACTGGCTTACTGTCTTCGTACGTCAAAAATACGCGGTGAAACTGTTGATCACATACATCCCGATGCCGTAGGCAGAGGGATGTATGTGATCAACAGTTTTACCAAGTATTTGGACGTACGAAGACAGTCAGCCTGTTTTCGTATTATTATATAGTGTGGTGAGCCTTCCGGAGGGGCGCCTCCGGTCCGGAGGCGCCTCCGGAGTTCCGGAGGGTTCGGAGGGGTTCCGGAGTGTTGCCTCGGTGACACCCCGCGGGCCCACCAGGGGTCGCCCTGGTCCCGGAAGTGACGTCGGGGGACATCCGGCCGACTTATTATATAAGTCTCCGGATGCCCTCCGGACGGGAGTCCGTCGTGAGACTGGGCCCGAACCACCTCCGGAAGGCTCCCTGCGAACCTCCTGTCTGGCACCCTCCACGGTTACTTACCTGGTCGGAGTACCTGAGAGTTCCCCCCTAAGTGGGTGATTACGTTGGTTACATATTACGCTTAACGTGCCGGAGGTACGTACCTGTCAAGCTTGTCTACCAGCCTCCGTTGAGAGTGCCTGTGAATAAACTATTGAACTGTACCTGTGCGTGTCCTAGTCGTTCTGTACTACATTGGTGGCAGCGGTGGGATTCTTTAATCAGTAAGGAGATGAACCCAACACAGAATGACTCCGGAGCCGCCTCCCTCCTAAGCGAGGGAGGAGCTGGGACAGGTGAGGGGCCTACCCTGCAGGAGACGCCGGGCACGCCTCAAAGTCATCGATCGGAGACCTCCGAAGGACCGGAGGGTCCGGAGAGTCCGGAGAGGCCGGAGGGGCGTCTTTCTTCCCTAGGGACGACCCCGCCTGCGGGGGAAGGAAAAGGGGGAACGGCTTGGCAGCCTCCTCCGGGCCTGTTCCCGGGGCTGGCCTGGGGACCGCGCGCCGGGATAGCCTCGTGGCCATGGATGCTGGCGCCGGAGGCTCGGGTGGCGGAAGCTGCCCCCGGCGTGCCCGAGGCTACCCGGGCGGCGTGGGCCCCGGGATCTAGGTTCACCAGCCCTGGGGGCCGGGTGAGGGAATGCGTGGATCGTGATATCTCCTGGAGGAGACGGGACTTAGAGAAAACCACGGGCGGAGTACTGGTAGGCGACGGGGTAAAAGCCGAGCTAGAGGGGGAATCGGGAGAGGCCGGACCGGAGGCCCCCGTTCGGCGCAGGAACCCCTATGTCGCCTCGCCCCCGCCGGAAGTAAAACCGCTACCCACAACCTTTTGGGCGCCCACCGTAACGGAAGGTCTAGCGTCGAAGGAAGGGCGCGACCCAGTGAGCGGGGGAGGCGACGGCACAGCGGCCAAGAAGGCCACTAAGCCCGTGGTAATGCCAGCTAAATTTGACGGGGCGTCCGACTTGGATGAATACCTGGCTCACTTTGACCTGTGCGCCAAGGTCAACGGGTGGCCTGCCCCGGAGGCCGGAATGTTTCTGGGACTCTCCCTGACCGGAGTGGCCCGACGATTGTTGGCGGGAGTCCGGCCAGATACCGAGGCCGGCTACCTTCGACTCCGGAGCGCACTCCAACAAAGGTTCGCCCCTCGTAACCAGACGGAAAGTTACAAGGCGGCCCTGCGTGTACGAAGCAGACAGGCCGGGGAGAGCCTACAAAGTCTGGCAGAGGAGGTCTGGAGGATGATACGGCTCGCCTACCCGGAGGCGGATGGCCAGACCCTAGACTCCATGGGGCGGGACAGGTTCCTCGATGCCATCGGGGACACGCAATTAAAACACTGGGTTTACCAAAGTAAGCCCCGGACACTGGAGGAGGCAGTCACCACGGCGGTAGAAGCCGAAGCCTACCTGTCAGTAGAGAGGGAAAACCCGGCACGGATTCGGGCGGCCGGACGGAGCATGGCGGAAGAATTGGAAACTGTTAACCGTAAACTGGCGGAACTAACATCTGCGGTACAACAACCACAGATACAGCAGCCCTCAGAACGAAGGTGTTTTCTATGTCACCAGGTAGGGCATTTCAAACGGGATTGTCCTCAACGAGGCCGGAGAGAGAGGAGTCCCAGGACCCCGGAACCGGCGGAAAACTAGAAGCGACCCCGGCTGCCGGTCGGGCAGGGGTCGCTCCGCAGACGGATCAGAGGCCGAAGTCAGGATTGATACGCGGGCAGCAGGAGGCGCAAGGGTCAGGGCTCGTGGTAACCGGGACAATATGGGGACAGACCATACAGCTGCTGGTGGACACTGGGGCTGGAATTAATATCCTATCTCAGAACTGGTGGAGGAAGCACCAGCAACCGGGGGAGGTGACTGCGTCCACGCAGCCCATCTACTGCGCGGACGGAAGGCCATTAGCGCTGGAAGGGAAGTTGCAAGTTCCGCTCCGACTAGGGGAAAGGGAGGTGACGATTGAAATGGCGTTAGCGGATGTAGACTCGGATGCCATTCTAGGAGCTGGATTCCTTCGGTCCCACGGGGTCTCCGTGGACCTGCGCCAGGGGCATCTGGAGTGGCCAGAGTCGCGAGAGCGATGTAGGGTAGTCTGCCGCCACACTACTCAGATCCGGGGGCAAGGAGAAGTGATAGTAGATGGAGAGGTGATAGGGGCCTGGAGAGACGGAGAGGCCGCTCTACTGGAGCCCCAGGCTACCAGTAACAACCCTTTTCGAGTAGGGAGGGCGGTATTCTTTCCTGAGGATGGACAGGTACCCATCAGGGTCTTGAACCCCGGGGCTGACACGCTGTCGGTATATCAAGGAACCACGTTGGGGCATGTGGAGGCCTTGGCCCCCGAAAGGGGCCCACCAGAGGCGGGTCAACAGTGCCGCCGACTCACCACGCTACCACCCGAGGTACTGGCGGAGCTGTTGACCGGAGTGGCCCTAGAAGATCAGGCCCCACTGACCACGGTCTTACAACGCCATGTGAATGCGTTCCAGCGAGACGGACAGGACATGGGACGAACGGACTTAGTGCAGCACTCTATCCCCACGGGGGAAGCCAGGCCGGTCAAGCAGCCGCCTCGGCGGTTAGCTCCCCATCGAAGGGACGTAGTGACCCAGCAGGTCCAGGACATGCTACGACAAGGCGTGATTGAGCCGGCCGAGAGCCCCTGGGCCTCCCCGGTCGTGCTGGTACGGAAGAAAGACGGTACCGCTAGGTTCTGTGTGGACTATCGTCGGGTGAACGCATGCACGGTCAAAGATGCATACCCCCTTCCCCGAATCGATGACTCCCTGGATTCAATGGCGGGGGCCCAATGGTTCAGCACCCTGGACCTGGCCTCTGGATATTGGCAGGTGGAGGTAGCGGCCGATGATCGAGCCAAGACCGCGTTCACAACACATCATGGGCTGTATCAGTTCCGCGTGATGCCTTTCGGATTGTGTAACGCACCAGGGACCTTCGAGAGATTGATGGAACTGGCTCTGAGGGGCCTGCAGTGGCAAACATGCCTGGTGTATTTGGACGACGTGATCGTGTTCGCACCGACAAGGGAGGAACACCTTGGCCGCCTGGACGAGGTCCTTCGGCGCCTGGAGGACGCCGGACTAAAATTGAAGGCTAAGAAGTGTCACCTGTTGCGTAGACAGGTGGAATTCTTGGGCCATGTCGTGTCGGGGGCCGGTATTGCCACCGACCCACAGAAAGTAGCCGCTGTGCGGGACTGGCCCGAGCCAGGGGATGTGCACGAAGTTCGCAGTTTCCTCGGGTTGGCCGGTTATTACAGGTCGTTCGTACCCAACTTCGCGACAGTGGCCAAGCCCCTAACTGCACTATCTGAGAAGGCGAAGGGCCCGTTTAAGTTCTCATCCGAGTGCCGAGAGGCGTTTCGAGCTCTCCGGGCGGCCCTCATCGACGCCCCAGTGCTGGCCTATCCTCAGGAGGACGGGGACCTGATCTTGGACACGGACGCTAGCGATGTCGGGTTGGGCGCGGTACTGTCCCAGCACTCGGAGGGGCGCGAACGGGTATTAGCGTATGCTAGCCGTACCCTAAACCGGGCCGAGCGGAACTATTGTGTCACCCGGAGGGAGTTCCTCGCCGTTATCTTTGGCCTTAAAAGATTCCGTCACTACTTAGTGGGCCGGCCTATCCGTATCAGGACAGACCATGCCGCCTTAAAGTGGGTCACCCAGTTTAAGGAACCGGAGGGGCAAGTAGCCCGATGGGTACAGGTTTTGGACACGTACGATTTTAAGATCGAGCACCGGCCGGGCAAGCAACACGGAAATGCGGACGGGTTGTCTAGGCGACCCTGTGGCCAGTGCGGTTGGGAGGCAGGGGGTTTCTGTCGACGCATTACCACCAGGCGACGGGCGGTAGTGGCTGGCGGCCCCCAGGGCCGCCCTCGGCCGGAGCAGCCACGAGGGCGGGGCTGGGGCCCGGCTCAGCAAGAAGACCCCGTCTTGCAGCAATTGATTGAGGGGATAAGGGCCGGTCGCCCCCCCCCCCTTGGTGGAGGCGGACTCCCGCGAGGTCCGGGCCTGGAAGTCCCAGTTCGATCGCCTTCAACTGTGCGAGGGAGTTTTGGGCCGGCCCTGGGTGGAACCAGGGGGCGATACCCAGTTCCAGGTAGCGGTGCCTGTTGGGGACCGGCGGATGGTCCTCCATGAGCTTCACGGGTCCCACCTGTCGGGGCACTTCGGGACCGCGCGGACACTACGACGCTGTCAGGCTGCATATTATTGGCCTGGTTATAGGGCTGACGTGATAGACTGGTGTGCCTCGTGCCCCGCGTGTCTCCGGAGTAAGGACCCTCCACGGAAGCGCCGAGCCCCGATGGGACACGTTGGGGCCGGAGCCCCATTGGAGAGGGTGGCCCTGGACGTGATGGGCCCCCTGCCGGTCACGGAACGAGGCAACCGGTATATAGTGGTGATCGCGGATTATTTTACGCGGTGGTCGGAGGCGTTCGCGGTCCCCACTCAGGAGGCGGTAGTTATCGCCCGGGTGCTAGTATCGGAGTTTATTTGTCGGTATGGCTACCCGTTGGTGATTCACTCCGATCAGGGGCGGAATTTTGAGAGTAAGGTGTTTCAGGAGACCCTCCGCATACTGGGTATCACCAAGACCCGGACCTGCCCGTTTAACCCCCGGAGTGATGGGCTGGTGGAACGGATGAATCGGACCATCAAGGCCCTCCTGACCACGGTGGTGGACGAATCACAGGGGGACTGGGACCTCCATCTACCTCTGGTGATGGCAGCTTATCGGAGTTCGGTCCAGCGGTCCACGGACCAGACTCCGAATGCCCTGATGCTGGGTAGGGAGGTGGCCGGCCCCCTCGCAGTCTTATACCCGGAGTCTGACCCTCTCTCGGAGGATGAATATGTGGCCAGGCTACAGCGGCGGCTGGCACGGAGTCACGAATACGCGCGAGCCCATTCACTCGGATGCGTGCGGAGGCAGGCTCGTAGCTACGACGCCCGGGTAGCGGGTTCTCAGTTTGCCGAGGGGAGTGAAGTATATTTCTTTCACCCCCTCCGTAAACCAGGGCGGTGCCCGAAGATTCAGCAGTTCTGGACGGGCCCCTGGACAGTGATCACGCGCATCGGAGGGGTAGTATATCAGATTCGACAGGGGCGAAAAACGAGGATTGTGCATGGGGATCTGCTGAAGCCTGGCCCACGTCGGCCTCCGGACACCGTCGCCCCTGAATCTGCTCCCCCCGTAGGGGATCGCGTACGACGGCTGGCCCTGGGAGGGGGGCCAGGGGGGCTTCCCCCCCGCCCTTACGTGGGGCCGGCCGTCGGGGAGGCCGGTGTTCCACCGGCCACGGAGGGGGGAAGTGACTGCCGGCCCCCTCCCGGGGTCGATCTGGGGAGGGGGCGCCGCTCGGTCGGCCCCCAGGACTGTCCGCGCCCCTTAACGGGAGAGCAAGGCCTGCGGAGGCGGACAACACGGTGCCGTGCGATGCTACTGGGGGGGGCCTCCGGTGGCGGGAACAGCCGTGCTCTGCTCGGCTCTGGGGCCCAGGCAGCCGTTATTGGTCGTAGGGGGGCCGCTACTTGCCGGCGGCCATTACTGAAGACCGGCGGAGGGCTGAGGGGAGTGCCATTAACGCGTATCGGAGGCTGGAGAGGGCACAAGCGACTTAACAGAGCTTCTGCTCTCCACGCGACGCATCCGTCACAGGCCAGGGGGAGTAAGGGGGAACAGCCGGTCCGGAGCCTGTTCCCGGCACGACGCGCGCTGATTTGGTCAGGCGGGGGGGCCTCCGTAGAGCAGAACAGCCGCCACTTTCGTTCGAATCAAGGTGGTCGTCTGCACCAGGGAGAGCCTTGTGGCTTGCGAACCACGGTGTTACCCCCTGGGGATCAACGAGACGAAGTGCGGAGGCCTATCGGAGAGGTTAACCACCGTCACACGGAGAGGTTCGGCCGTAGGCACTCAGGGAAGGGTGGTCATGTTCGAGGAGGGAGGAGGCGGGAACAGCAGCGCTGCAGCTGGTTCCCGACGATTGGGCGCGTCACGGACCGGAGAGGGGTGGGCACCAGCGAATGTTTACATTCTGCTGGCAGTCCATCCACGATGCGGAGTGAGATAGCTAGGGTGATACGAGAGAGTGGAGGGGATGAGGGCCACGCCCTCGAAAGGGCCAAGTCAGCCAGGAGGGAGATGCTGGAGACCACCAGGGTAAGTGGGCGGTCGGATGCTGCTAAAAAGATTCGCAATCGGAGGCGTAACGAGAGGCGCTGGAGAGGGGGGGACCGGTGGGGGGGCTCTCGCCCTCGCTTCGGGGCAGCCCGTAGGGAAGCCACTGAGCGAGAGCGAGGTTACCCTCGTCATCGCGCTGCATTGCGCACGTCACCCCGGAGGAAGCCAGTCTCTCCAGGCACGCGTAACAGAGACGAGCTATCCAGGCAGCTATTTGGTACGCCATCGTCACCCTCCGACTGCGAGATGGGGAAGGATAGTAAAAGTTACACCTGTGCTCAATGTGAGATGACATTTTCGCGACGTGATAACATGCGGAGGCACCAGCGTTGCCACTCCGCCCGCACTACTCCAGGGTGGTCGTGTCCTGCGGAGGGATGTCGCCAAGTGTATGCGAAAGATAGAAAGCACGACCTGCAGATCCATCTGAGGGGGAAGCACCCAGAGCACCGGTGGCATACCCACCCGGCGGACATCCCCTCGCCACGGATGGTTACCCTGGAGGCCGGTGGTAGGGTGAAGAGCAAGGACCCCCCGGCGAGGAGCAAGGACCCCCCTTCATCGGTGGAGTCATCTCTAGGGACCCCCGGAGTGGTGCTGGGTGAGGACGAGGAACTGGTGGAAGCCGCGAGGAACCTAGAGGCGCTGTGCACCGAGGAGCCCCAGGCAGGGACGAGTGTCCGGCGTTCCCCCCGGGTCGCCGCACGCTCCGGAGAGTCCAGCCGCGCCAGGTCAGACCTCCCCCGACCCAAGATGAAGAAAGCCAGGACTGAGCGCCACCCGGCCAGCCCCACCCGGATCGTCCAGGCCAAAGACCTACCGGGGACGGAGGAGGACCCCCTCCAGGGCCCCTCCTGGGCAGGAGGTGACGGGCCGGAGGAAGTGGGCCCCCTCCTCCCCGAGCTTGCTGTTGTTACGGCCTTGAACTTTGATAAATCTGTGGTGATGCCGCCAGGAACCCCGGTGCCCCTGTTGGGCACACTCCGGGAGGATGGGGAGCTGTTCCTCCAGGCGTCCCCGGAGGGCCCCCAGGCCTTCCAGCGGGCGGGCCTCCGACAAGCCAACGTGGACCGGCCCCCGAGTCGGGCCAGCTCGCCGCCGGCAGCCAGCCGCACGGGTCAGGCGACCCAGCCGGGCAGCCGACCGGAGCCGCCTGCGGAGACAGCTCCCCTACGGAAGGGTAAGGGCAAGAGCAAGGGGAAGAAGTCAGCCGCCACTCCCCCTTCAACGCCGCCGCCACCACCGCCGCCGCCTGGCCCGGAGGCCGCGAGGGGGCCGACGCAGCCGCCACCCCCGCCTGGTCCGGAGCCGACACAGCCGCCCCCCCCGCCTGGCCCGGAGGCCGCGAGGGGGCCAACCCAGCCAGCCACCCACCGCTGTGATGGGTACCCGGAAGGACCGGTGTGGGTGCCGTGGGCCCCGGGCCCCAATCCTGACCGCCTGGGCCGCTGGTCCACGTACCTCCAGGCCCCCGAGTTGGGCGCGGGCTACACCGCAGTCGGAGGCCACCGCGATTCCAGAGTAGAAATCGTGGGCGACGGCCTCTACAGGATGGTCACTACGACGGCGACGATCTACCGGAAGATGCCTCCTCCGGTGAGTACACACATTTTCCCTGATAGTTGACAGTTAGCCATGAACGCAGTCGATTTGCCTCTCGCAATTATGTGTTGGTTGATCTGTTGTGTCACTCGAGTAATCGGAGGGTGTTGGTTTCTCCTAGGCGACGGGAGGGCAGTGACGGGGGACTGGGCCGGACCAGAGGCGGAACTCCCGGAGGGCGGTGGGCCAGGCCGCCGGGTTAGTCGCAGAGGCCGGTGGACAGACGGGGACCGGAGTCAGGAGCTGCCGTTGCAGTACCAGGCGGTACCAGAGGACCGGGAGAGTCAAGCTCGTGACGGCGCGGGGAGGACGACGTCGCCAGGGAACCCCCCTAACAGCGAGAGAATAGCTGACCCAGCGCGACGAGCGGAGGATAGGGTCTCTCCGGACCCAGGGACCGCTGGGACACCGTTGTGTTACGTTGAACTTTTGGGCCTGAGGCCAGCGAGTGTTGTTATTAGTATACAGGTTAATCACGTGGACGTTGATGTTTGGGGGGGGGTTGTTTACCAAAGGGGTAGGTTTCGAGTCAACTTTTTCGAGTCAATTTTTCTGGTTTCAGAGCGGATGGGTGTCAGTCGGGGGGGGAGAGTGTGGTGAGCCTTCCGGAGGGGCGCCTCCGGTCCGGAGGCGCCTCCGGAGTTCCGGAGGGTTCGGAGGGGTTCCGGAGTGTTGCCTCGGTGACACCCCGCGGGCCCACCAGGGGTCGCCCTGGTCCCGGAAGTGACGTCGGGGGACATCCGGCCGACTTATTATATAAGTCTCCGGATGCCCTCCGGACGGGAGTCCGTCGTGAGACTGGGCCCGAACCACCTCCGGAAGGCTCCCTGCGAACCTCCTGTCTGGCACCCTCCACGGTTACTTACCTGGTCGGAGTACCTGAGAGTTCCCCCCTAAGTGGGTGATTACGTTGGTTACATATTACGCTTAACGTGCCGGAGGTACGTACCTGTCAAGCTTGTCTACCAGCCTCCGTTGAGAGTGCCTGTGAATAAACTATTGAACTGTACCTGTGCGTGTCCTAGTCGTTCTGTACTACAATACCTAAAAATGGCGAAATTTTACCTGGTCACGTGATCACATACCCCGTACGTCACAGTGTGGCGTACGGGTATAAATACGCCATGGGTAGGAGCGGGCAGTATGTGTAGGATATACTACCACAGGTATATAATAATACAGAAAATCACTTCCTTGGTTCTGAGTAATCCTGTCTATGGCAGTGCATGTTTATGCTCTCTTACCTTCAGAAATGCATAATAAATCCTTTTTGATGATAAAACTTCTGTTTTGTTCCTTTGTGTTACTTTCGGGAGCCTTTTTGTACAATTCATTTAACCACATTTCTACACTTTTTTTGTTATTTTTGGCACCTGCAGAATGCATTGACATGGATTTTACAAACACTGGCTGTTCTATTACTTAGAACTATGCAAAGGTAGGAAATTACTGTCATTTTACTGCATTTTGCCTCAGGAAACTGTCTACCACAAAATCAGAAAGATTCAACCTATATCTATTAGGAAAACGGCTGCTGAGCTGAGATGTACATTTTTGGTCGACCAGTTAGCCTAGGTCTCTATGGGACTGCTCTCTGACTGTCTGCACCACTTGACAGTCGGAGCCTCTCGACTAGTAGTATATTATCATGAAACATCACGAAATTTCATATGATTGTTTATATGGCATGAGTTGTCCTTGAGGAATGATATCACGAAGCGGAGCTGAGTGATATCTGTAGCAGAGGACAATGAATGTCATGTAAACAATTATATGAAATTGAATGATGTTTAGATTTTATCCAACCCTGTGACATGTTTTTAACTTCATATGTTACCAGTGGCATATAAATATTTTATGGCATAACCGTGGCATACAGTTACACCATGTTAAGTCTATGGAGATTTATATGCGGGGTAGGATAAATACATGGCAGTTCGATTGTCACAAAGGTTTATGGACGCCTTGAGCCGAGGACGATTTTGAGACGCCTCTGAATCTGATTCAGAATGTATCAGATGTCTTAGTTGATGTGTCAGTTGTCCGACATATGAGTGTGTCAGTTGAGATTTAGGTCAGTTGTCTGACATTTCTACGAAGCATACTGAGAAGTAGTGTCTTGGATTTATTCATTATTGAAAGTGAAACCACATTATCAATTTACAGCATGTACTTCTTTCAAATAAACACCAAGTTAACAGGGAATTATATTTATACTGTATTTCTGGCCTACACAGGTAATGATCTAAGATAATCTTGTGCATTTCTCGTGTTGTCACTGACATGAAACGTCGTGTTTATGGGTGATGACTAATATCGTCATATATCCCTTTCATCATATCACTTGCTTAGTTAGGTGCGAAAGATAAACAAATATGTCAATGAAGCGACCCGTATTTACCTTTGGTTTCACTACTCTAAACGGTGTATCATTATCAATACAAACTGCTACTATAGTCCATATGATTTGGGCTTACCTTGCACACCACCTCCTGTGGATAAACCCGCAAACATCTTGATAAAGTGTGAATATTTGCACTATTTTCTGGTAGGTTTCTTTCATTGAAGCAAAACCGGAAGCTATAGTCATCTGGTTGCTGGTACCTAAACTATAAGCCATCAATTCAAATTATAACATTAGAAACCAGCAAAGATCAAAGGAAGTTTCGTATTTTCACGGTGTAACAAAATAGAGTTTGATAAAACTGATATTTTAGTTTCACCGTTTAATATCAAAAAGGGTCTGTTCTTGGGTAATTTTGATTTTTAAAAAGGAATTTGCGTCGCAAACTCCGATGACATATCATAGGAGATGGGCACGTTCAAAAACTGGGTAACGTAACCAAGATATGCAGAGTACCCCGCTTGTTAACATGATACTATGATTATGCATCTATGACATTTATGAGAGTATGGTAATTTGAATTAACTAATAGAGGAGTAACCACTATTAGAAGGGGCAGTGTCAATACCGTACGTAAAACTTACCTTCAGAAAATTGTGCACGTCTATTTGAAAGTACATGTCGAACATACCCCTCGCGATCTCGTTATGCAAAATCACTTGCGAGAAACCCCGAGAACGAGGTTTTCCATCGCCGACATCTTGGTTAAGAAATTTGTTGTGTTCTCCTCTTTACCAAACATACGGACTTCGTAAGCCTCCAAGCCGGGGTAGAACATCAAGAGTAGCACCTATTATCTATCGGGACGATGGCAGATGATGGCTTGGAAACGAAAGGTGAGTACAGTACAAATGGAGGTGCTTTTAGAACATACATTTTCAGCTCTCTCTACTCCATGGCTTGCGTGGAAGCCCAATCACCGACCGTCCGCCATTTTGCGAATTCATTATCACAATAAAGTGATATTAGTTTTGATATACCCAGGTGTGTTAAAGGATTCGTGTTAGGATCTAGATTTCAAAACCTTTTTGAGATTTTGAGAGAACAAGTATGTGCGGTTAAAAGTGATTTGCATAAATTGAAATCCTATGGTAGTTAATTTACACCTTTAATAACACATGAAAAATTTAAAATGCTTTATTTACAAAATTGTGGTATTAGATCTAGATCTAGAAGGATGCAGCTCAATGACAAAATGTTTTCGCTTTTTAAATCGTGACTTTGTATTAGTTCAAAGTTATTCAAGATTTTAACATTGAGAAATGGTGAGTTTTTGTCCCCACAGTTGGAGAATTTGCTGTGACCACCTTTAAGCTTTACCTCTTCTAGCCAGTGTATGGAATCTTTGATTTGGAATTGGAATAACTTTGGAATGAAAAAAGATATTACTATTAGAATGAAATAAAAAGGTATGTCTAGCCCCTGCAATGCTCCATTATTTATTTGCCAACTATGATCCTGACTGCACCTAATTGATTTACCTTTTTAATAATTTAATGTTATTGACCTAATTAAGATTTATTAGGAATTTTACACAATGCCTTATATCTCTCAATATACCAAATAGCATTATTAAATAGCATCTATATCTATTGTATTTACATTAGATATATTATTCTTAGAAGGAAACTTCAAACTCACAAGATGAAAATAGCTTGTAGCATACTCCGCCAGGTTTGACAGCAGAGTAATTTACGAGGTAATGCACAAGGTGGAGTACGGACCAAGTTACTTTCATAGATTGGGTTTCTGAACCCGTATAACATAATTTATTGATAAAATGAATCACCCAATTAGCCATTGAGTACACAAACTTCACGGCCATGGAGTATATGTTCCTAATGTTAAGCCTATGGGGAAAAATACCGGGGTGAGGTAATAGCCATTATGAGATGCATCATACAATCTAATTATAATTTAGATTGATGTCCCAAGTGAGCTATGTGACCCATTCTAATTTTTCAACAGCTGTAGCTTAGTTTCCACAAGATCTTCACTCATTAACAACACACCATTGGACAGATAATTGTATGAATATCTTATTATTTCTATTCCTATACTTATCATCCCAAGGTCTTACCTTAAATTGAACTCTGAAGATGAAGTCAAAGTTCTCAACTTAACTAAAATATGTAGAAGGTGCCAGAAATCTTACCAACAGTTCCAAAATGTAAACAGGGTTCTAATTGATTGATTTAAAGGTCATATGTCAAGTTAACCCAATACAGGTGTTGCCGTTCCGCGCCGCCTAACGGCCCACTGCCTAGTTACGCGGCCGCTCGGACAAACCTGGCCGAGTCTGGCTATATGTGTATTGAGAATACAGCAATCACACCTAAAGTGTGAACGGTGGGTGTGATTACAGGAGCGTTGTTTTTGGACAGATTGGACTACTAGAACAATTAAAGGCATTGTATCAACGGGTCTGGACTATCAAAACTTTATAGTTGATAATTGTTTTTGTTTTAATTTGGAGAAAGATAAGCACATAATAGCTAGGCCTGCCAATGTATTAATGTATATTCAATTTTGGTGATCCTGTGTTATCTAAGCTATATCTAAAGTATCATAGAGGTGATTTACATGTATGATACATCGAATTGGAGCTGGAATGCCATAGAATACGATGAAATCATTGTTATTTCTCTAAAAATGAAAACATGGGTCTTATAAACGTATTACACTCATATACTGAGTGATCCAATGCTAAAATATATGTTGCCAGGGGTATGTTTGGCCGCAAGCATTGCGTAACTACCCAGATAATGTGCGACACCGGCCAGTGGAAAAAGGCCTATTACATCGCCTATAGCAAATATAATAAAAAAAACACTGTCCTGCCTAACGAAAATTTCAACTAACTTACTCCAGATACAGAGATCGATCTAGATTATTCGTAAAGGTAGTGCCTCGCAAAAATACTCCATTTCTAATATCCCAGACAGAAGATAGTCATTTACAACTTAAATACCGTTGCTAGATTTGTTGTCCCTTTAAAGATTTAACGACAAATACTATTGCAACTAACTTACTAGATCTACTACTAGTATTCATAAAGGTGGTCCCTCGTAGGTCTACTTTATTTTTGATATGTCAAAGAGAAGATATCATAATGGTCAGTCGTAGTTGTTTTGGTTTATAGAAGTCTAGTTGAACAAATTTAAACTACCATTAAACTCCCCAAACAAACGATTTTGTTTACAGACGCCTTGAGCCCACCCCTTTTGGACTCATTGAGTCTCTAGGTTTAAAAGTTGCTTACTGTCATATGTATAACCTAACCCTACTCTTAGTCCAACCCTAATAACCTGATTGACATTTATATGAAAGTGTCAGTCGTAACTCTAATATTGCTCACATTTTTACCACTGCACTGTAAACAGACTACCTCAGATCCCTGAGAAAATTTGATGTAGGGACATTAAACAAAAGGTGAAATATAGGGAATGACCCCAGAAGTACACAGGGTATGTTCATGTACTTATAAACCTGATGGAAAAAAATAGATTATTTCTTTTTTCAAAAGGATGTTCACATAAATTCTGTGACTGTCCCTCTCGGTGACCAGTCAAAGCACCACCTAAATCGAAGCCAAAGTACCACCCTGTTGGTTGCGTAGATGTAAGTCAGAGAGGCTCTGACTGTATAGGCCACGCAACCATATTGGGGACTGACAACTTGTTATTATTGACTTGATATAAAAGTATTCTCATAACTTTTAAATTTTCATATATATTTTGAATTTATTGAGATCCTTTATCTATTTTCATATTTGACATATTTTCTCAGAAATCTTGTTAAAAGCTAGGCAAAATGTTTAATTCCTAGAATATGAGTGAGGATTCCATAGAATTCCATATGGAAACCAAATCAAAACCCAGTTTCAACAAGTAGGGATTTCTTTTATCATTTTGATACCTTAACTTTTGTTGTACTCATAGTAAAAGTCAAAATAGACTTGTTTTGTAACCAATAAAGAAAAGTAGCAAAGATCCCCTACCAGCAAAGTACTGTCATGGTAGGCAGAAAATGGAGAAGGAAGGCTTGGTTTGAAATGATGCAATATATTTATCGTGCAATTTTAGAGAGTGTTTTTCCTTTAGTTTATACTTACAAAATTATTTCTTAAACTGATTAAACAGATCCCACCATAGTCAATGATATGTCTTTCTGGCTTATAGTGGTGCGGATAGTCATAGAGGACCCTCATCAGCTTTAGCCTAACAAGTCGGACAGATTAGTTCAGTTCAGCTCAGCAGCAGTTTAGCATATAAATACAGGTTGAATCTTATCAGTGTTGAAGTAGATAGTTTCCTGAGACAAAATACATTAGTTCTAAATAATGCATTAGTTCTAAATAATGTAACAGCCAGTGTTTGTAGAATCTATGTCAGTGCAATAAAGAGCCGGGTGATTACAATAGGGCGGAAGTCCAGTCGGGACCTTTTGGGTAGCCTTGTTGACAAGTCAGTTTTGAAATCTAGGTGGTTTTGCTGCATATAATGATTGGGATAGGAGATGTAGAGATCATTTAATTATAAACTATTTAATCATCAACTGAAGAAATTGCTACTTATAGTTACCAAAATCACTTGACATATTTGAAAGCTTTCTCAGTTCCCCACATAATACAGGGTGGCACCATGATAATTTTTTTCAATATGGTTGACTTGTTGGTGGTTTTGTGATTATGACTTGTGCCGAAATGCCCCAAAACTGACACAAAGGATCAAAACAGTTGAACTTTTGCTTCTAAAATCCAAGGATGTCAGAGTTCAGGGAAATCCCTGAAATCAGTGTTTTTCTAGAACACACAAATATACAAATATTGTCCTCACTACTCAAAAACCTCAATAGAACCTGTGTATGTCAACCCCATATTGTTTCAAGTACCCCACACACCCGATTTCCCTTTAAATATATGCATTATTACTTCCATGATTTTCAGGGTTTTCCCTGAGAAGCTTCCCATTGATAATGCCAGGATGAAAATCCCTGAAATCCCTGAAACCCTTGTACTGTTACCATGCAAACCACTTTGAATGCATAGCTAATACCAGGAACCAGCTCAATATTACAATCTCCCATGCATATATTTGGTTTAAAATCAATAGAACATAGATGGTAGGACTCTGCTTGGAGATCCCAGACTGTAGTACCAGTTCTAATCACCAGGGGATACAGCTTTACTCGTTTGAGTTCCCAGTAAGCATTGTAGTCTGGTGGGGGAAGGGGGGGGGGGGGGGTGAGTTTGTCCCAGCAAAAAACTTCAGGGATTTTTCTCAAGGGCTGCTGACATCCCTGAAAATCATTCGTATGACATCTTAAAGGTAAGAGTGCATGAACACATACTGAAATTGGTAAAATGCCTATAGACCAGAGGAAGTTTAGAGTCCTCTAGAGTCCGTTTTCCACTTGCTTAAAAAGAGATAGAAGAGACAGAGCTTCTCAGACTACATTCTTGTGTGCATTCTCAGGTATTTCCAGCCTGACTTATTATCACAAGCATATTGAAACCGATTTTCATTTAAAAAAAATTAAAACTGTGGAGGTCCATAGGCCTTTAATCGAGCGTATGAATATCTCTGAGGTAAATGATATGCATTTCAGTTCAAGACATCCAATGAGTAGACTCAAGGAGTCCATGTTTTCGCGCTGATAGGAGGCTCAAATGGTAAAAGGCACAAGACGCCCCCTATTATTTTAATGCCAGATGAAATGACGATTCAACCCTAAAGATTTATATCATAAGATGCAAAGCAGTTATCCTTAGCTATCCGTTAATCAGCTTAGTAAACAAAAGTGGAGGATTAATATATATACTAGACTATACTGGAACTTTTCAGAATTAAGGCCACTCAAAAAAAACAACTTATGAAAGGTATGTGTATTTAGTATCAAATTAAAGCTCCTGATGTCAGGGATGCATTAAATGTATAGTCAGTAAAAATCTGGAAACCCCGCGTAAGCAGACACCCCGTGTAAGCAGACACTTTGGCCTGGATCGAAGGGTGTCCGCTTTTGCGGGTTTTTACTGTATGTCTGCTATCTTTGATATAGCCAAAAAAAAACGCCCTCGTGATATTTTTCATGGCTTGGTGATGAGAAACAAGTTGGTTTTTTTAGTGGCCTAAAAAGAAGAAAATTGTCTTCCCGTTCCTCATACGACGTTTGCTTATCTGTGGGTGTAGATCTAAGACTTCATAGGTCATGATTATACGAATAGTATTGACGAACTCTGGCAACCAGGCAAGCTATTTATTTCGAGAATTTCCCCATTTCATGGTCTATCTTACGACATCGGGGGGGGGGGGGGGTGAGGGAGCTTGATTGACTGATATTCTGCTATGAGCCTAAAGGCCTTCCGTTGACGCCTTGAACCCACCCAGTGGAAGCCTTGAGCCTCCTGACTGGATGTCTTGAGCCAGATCTCAGAAGGTGCAAAAGAGGCGTAAAAATAGCAGCCTGTCCCTGTAGGTGCAAGTCCGACATAAATTTTCCAAGTATACGGGATAGGCCTACTACTCATGTTAAATAAATAGCCAAGATACTACATATTTAAGAGCGATAGCTACCATGCATTGCATTACATAATTAAGATGGGTAAAATTAGATAAATTCTCAACTATACATATATACAGGGATGCAAGTTTGCCGATAATTGACGGAAATCAGAAATTTCTGCATTTTGAGATATGATCTTTAAAAAGAATAGAAATCATGAAATAAAACAAAATTCCAAGTAGTATTTACAAAGTGACAGACAAACGCTAAAACTCTGGCGACGCTAGGCCCTCTTTGTCAGTAGCAGCCAGCAGCAGGCTCTCATCAACGGTGTAAAAACCTCCATAGGCTGTTAGCATTGATGCACCCGCAGAGGAAACAGGCTTACAAAGGCAGTCAGTCTTTTGGTGGCAGTCAAACGCTCCAAGGGTAGTTGACTCTGCCGTCAGAGTTCTGTCAGGTGCCGAACGGCACAGATTTGCCCAAGTCGGTTAACTGATATTGATATTATGAATGTTATTTTGAATTTTTATAACTTATGGTAGAGTCAAGTTAATGACAATATATGTAACAATGTCATGTTGTACCAATCTATATCATTATCAAGATACGTTTACAAGCGGATTTTATTTACATTTTATCTGCCCCCCCCCCCCCCTCCCGAATACGCCCCTATTTTTTGTGTTCTTTTTAAAATAAGACACAGAGGTAAATAGGCTACTGACATGCCTATCATGATTATCTACTTATGAAAACACCTTTATTAAAAACCAGCTATTCTTACCATAACAATTCCCCAAATGGCCATAAGAGAGGCAGGTGATCGAGGTGTCCACACGTTGAGCTCAAGGACTCCAGTCAGTAAGCTTAATGCGTCCAGTCAATGAATCCACGTTTTTGCACTCATAGGAGTCTCAAATCGGAAGTCTCATGGCGTATAGTTTCCGTTATGTGGAAAAGCGTTGAAATAGAAAACAAAATATATATGCAATTCCTTTTATTTCATTTTTAGATGGAGAAGTGAATGTGTTAGACGACATTCTAAATGTAGAAGGTGATGATCTGGAAGAAGCAGAACCCGAAGAAAGGCGAGAAAAGAGAGAGAAAACTTCCTCAATGGGTGAGTGTTAAGCTTTGAACAGAGTAAAGTAATGCACATTTACCAGTCAACTGAAGTACTCATTGCATTCCTATTGAAATGTGTGATATGTGACTACATGGTTACTTGCTTTGAAATTAACTTGAATTTGTTAAGTGAATGACCCCCAACACCAGAAGTTGGTTTGGTTTTAGTCGGTCGCCCCGAAAACAGTGGGTTGAATCTTCACACAGACCCTCAAGCCCACGCCGATGTAATTTCCACTCTTTTTTGTGGTCTATAAGGCAACAAATCCTGTATGGCAAATATTTCAACCTCTTTTTCTGGTCACACCAGACATGTATGAAAGATTGAATATACTGGTACCTTACATAAGTTAATGAGTAGCAGAATGGTGCGACATACCAACTGCTATTTAACACTTTAACAACTTGCAGGGTTGGTGTCGTTCTGTAAGAGATTTGTCTGACCCTTTTTCTTCTACTGGTATTGCAATTTTTACTGCCTGCAGGGATTATGTTGTTGTTTTTTTAATTTGTAAATTCATTTTGACCGGGAGCGAGAATAGTCTTTCAGACGTGCCAGTTACCACCTGGCTCCGGTGGCTCCGGAAATTTATCAAATATTTCCTTATGAGTTTGATAACTTTGATTCCATCGCCTCGTGTGAATAATGTCTTCTTTATGAAGTTTAAAAAGACATGGTTGTTTCAGACAGACTATAACCGAATGGGCAAAATTCTTGGTAGAGCATATCAGAAATAACTTGAACTTTTTATTTATTTTAAATCATTCTTTATGAATAAGCGCCTAATGCTTGTGTATGATGTGAATAATTGTGCAGGACCTACTCCGCCTAAGCGATCACGGGGCGGCCCAGCGAAAAGCGGAAGTCGAGGTCGGAGCAGAACCCGACGATCAAACAACACGAACAGTGCTAAAAGTGAAATGAAACATGGCGGAGCACCGGCCGCCGAAGACATGAGCCAAAATATGGACAACAGTCTTGGCGAAGAAACAGAAGAGGACAAAAAGCTCCGAGATCTTGAACGTGAGAGAAAAGAACTTGAAAAGGAGAATGCAGAGAGGAAGCGTAAACTAGAAAAACTAAAGCAAGAGGAGCGAGCGACACAGGAAGCCATTGAGAAAGGCAAAATGGGTAAGTCATTCGGATAGTTATTTTTATGCCTTTATGTGCTACCGGTATATATTTTCTACTGCTATTTTGATTTAGATTTTTAAAAAAAAGAAGATTTGCATGAGAGCTCTTATGAGAAGTCGATGAAGGTGGAAAAAAGGGGGGAATATAGTTTGGCATAAAACCAGACATTGTGTATGTCTATTAAATGCCAAAAATGTGTATTAGAAGCGTATCAAGTATTAAGGTATAAAACCAGACTGTTGGCCTGCAGTTGTGTGTGGATCACTCAGTTGGAGCATTGCCATCGGATATTGCATGCCTACTATTCGTGATTAATGACGTCCCCCTTTCAATGTACTGTTGGCATGTACCGCTGCCAGATTTTGTGAAGAGGGGATTTTGGTAGGAGATAAGGTAAGCTTTACAGTAAGGAGCTGGATAAGAACTGTGATAATATATAAGATGCGTTGTGAAGCTGAAAATAATTGTTCTGAACCGGTTAAGGGAGAGTTTGATATCAAGCACTGCCGAAAATGGCCAGTCCTTAAGCGAACAGAACAAATGAACAGGTTTTTGGAAGAGACACGTCTCTTTGATAGTTTGTAAAATCATTTAAAACATTGAAATACGAGAAGCTCTAATTTTGCTACTAAGTCACTTTGATTGATTTGTCAATAAAGGTAAACCCCCAATATCGCAATTATCGTATTTCATTCTATAAGCATATCACCTTTTCCTTTCGCAGAGGTGGAAAAAAGCAAGAGGAAGAAGCCAAAGTTTTCTCCACGAACCGAAAAAAGTGTGGATGAACGTAAGTACCGCAGATCTTAAGCACAAACGGTGCTCATTTATATGTTCCCAATTTCTTTTTGAACACACGAGCGCCGCCTAGAACGTTGTTTTCGAAATTATTGTACTGGACTGGGTTTACTTGGCTATGCCTCCTTGTTGACACGCTTCCGTGTAAGTGCCGTTTTGGTAGCGGGAAAATAATATTGCACAATTTGAATTGCAGTTAAATTCTTATAATATATAATAGGTATAAAAAGATTGGTAGATGGAGGGGGGTAAGTGTCTGTAATCTCGGTCCTGTTATTTCTGTAATCTCGGTCCTATAATTTCTGTATCCTCTGACCTGCAGTGCAATCTGGTGATGGCCTGACCGAAGTGACGATTGACGACAGTCTGAATACGACGGGTAGTGCGGAGGGTGTGACGACGAAGGCGGCAGGTGGAGACGAGTACGACACGCGTAGTGAGGCTGGCAGCAGCGTCAGCGGCCGGTCAGGCCAGTCAGGTAGCAGGAGTCGCTCACAGAGTGGTAGCATGTCGCGCAGCGGCTCCTCCATGTCCAGCCGCTCCCACTCGGCCTCCGGGTCAGAATCCGGTAAGTTAGACATTTCATTTAGATATATATGTATACTGTATAGTCATTCACATTGGTCAGCTTTTCTCTTGAACCTGGAGTTCTTACCTTCAAATCGACATTTTTTTTATGTCTGTGTCACTTACATTATTTTTCTGCTTATAACTTTTTTGATGATCTGTCCATTATCAAATTGATGATACTCAATACTGAAAAGAAATATTTGGCTCCCTGGGGGCCTTATAGCGGCATACAGGGTCAATGTTCAGGTTGTTGTTTTTTTTTGTTTTTTTTGTATTTACTCATGCATGTTTGTTATAACAGAATTTCTGTATTATAGAAGCATAGACATATGTGGAAAATGATTTAGATGTTAACACAGTGTTAATTGTAACAATTTTCCTGTATTGCTTTGTTACGAAGGTGGTGAGGAAGGTGGAAAGGCCGATGCCGAGGGGGGCGACCAGAAGAAGCCGCGGCGACACGGCAGGAAGAGGCGTATCTCGCCTATCGAGTGGGACCGCAAGAGCCGGGACAGCCGCAGCGGGTCGCCGGAGTCCCGCGGCAGTCGACCCGGCGACGAGGACGGCAGTGACAGCAAGCGCTCTCGTATGGCCTCTTCTATCAGCAGCAGCAAGAGTGAGCGTCCTGTTGTCCAAGGTTCTAGTTTTTATATTTTTACGTTTATGTTGTTTACGTTGAAGTCCTCAGAGTAGTATACCTAGGTAGGTTCGGGAACGGATTGATTTAGTTTTCCTGCTTATTCCACCCGTGATGTTGATCATTGTCCTCCTTCTAATCATGATCATATCATCTTCTGTACGACGAATACTATGGTCGTTAAATTTATATCCGAATAGAAAAAAATGATTAGGTAAGAGAGAATTTTATTTTGACCGGAGGTTGAAGTATGCTGTCTGATATGCCCATTCCAATCTGGCTCCAGCGGCTTTGCAATTATTTTGTACACTTCTTAACAGAGTGTAAAAGACATGTATGCTTCAGATGGATTTAAACTCAATTGGCGAACCCATTGGTGTAAGCCTGTATCATTATTTACACCTTGATCACACAATACAACAAATCTAATACGTTCTGATTGATGTGTTTCAGATCAAAGCGCCCGTCTGCGGTACCTCTTCCGGGATGCCCGTTACTACCTAATCAAGAGCAACAATCATGAAAATGTAGCACTGGCCAAGGCCAAGGGCGTCTGGTCCACACCTCCCATCAATGAGAGTCGCATCAACCAGGCCTACAAGGTATGTACAAAAAATTCACTGTCAAACACACAGAGTACATACCATTTACCTGGGTGGGAGTTAGCTTAGTGTTAAAGAGCAATGGGCTTGTAATCCTAAGGTTGTCAGACTTTGTGGGTGCGAGTCTCACTGCAGCCACTTTGGTCCTTCACCACCAGTAAGTCTAATAGAACATATTGGACGTTTTAACTACCCAAACAAACAAAACAAACATACCTTTTACCTCTATCATGCTTAGATTTGTAGGCGACATATTATTGGAATAGTGAATCAGATTTGAGGTGAAGTCCTGTCTAACTCCAGAATACAGTACAAACGGATGTCCACTGCACGTACAGTTGAAACCGGAGTTCATTATCTTTTAATAACCAATTATTTTTGGTGCCATACCACAGATCGATTTCTAAAAGGGAAAAAACTTAAATCATTGAGGTTTTTGTCGGCCGATGAAGACCTCCAGCTATGAAAGCAAATGCCATTCAATAATCTGTCTTGACCCTGACAATGAATCTAGATCTAGCATAGAGATTATGAGAGTTAGCTGTCTTGAAGATACAGTAGTTACGATTCCCCAGTTTTTAGCTCAGAATGATGTGGATTCCATTTCAATTAAGCTGTGTTTTTTTTCTTTTAGGAGTGTCGGAGTGTCATTCTTATCTTCTCCGTGAAAGAAAGCGGCAGATTCCAAGGTGAGTAATATATTTTTTACTGTTAGACTTGTGAACAATGACTCCATTATGGTCTGTGAGGAAGACCGATGAGTTGACCTCAGAGTGAGACTTCCTCTTGGCCTCAGAGTTAGTTCAAACTAGATTTGAGCTGAAAAATAAATTAGAGTATTGACATGAATACTAGGTCATCGGATGGTGTATGAATACATCATATATACATTTATCCTACCCCTAATATAAAATCCCATAGGCTTAACATTGAGTTTCCGTATGCCACTCTGATTAGCATACAGAGTTTTATAAGCGACTAGTGGCATACAGAATCGATATCATGTGACAAAGGTATTGACTAAAAAGCAACCAGAAATTTGGCTACTATATAAAAAGTTCTGGTCTCGCTCATAGCGCCCATGCAAATGTTTTATAGCTTGATATAGAATATTACACCTTATTTATGAAACCAAACCCATCCCAAACGTCATTTATATATTAAGAATAAGAATACACTAAAAGAAATAGAGCTATAATCGTTATTTGCCATTTTATGATCTTGTTGACACTAAGCTAGAAACCAACCTGTGGCACCATCTTTGTTGACAGTCAAACTACAAAGACCTGCACAATGTGTAAGGCTTCGCAGCAGAATCATGATCTAAAACCAGCCTGAGAGAAAAACATGTTCTAACTGCATGTATGTTATCACCATTAGAATATTAAAAGTGCGTGTGAACTCGCAGAAATCCTGATATCATCACAAACGTTCAGAACATGAGGCTATGACTCTAGGAGGTTCGCCGAAGCATTCACCACTGTACGTCGGCCGTTTTGACAACTTAATTTCCAGTCCATTGACAGGATGCATGAAGCCAAATACTGCTGGCAGTAATCACATAATATCCGAATAGTCCCCACAGATCAGTGTATTTGTCTCCTAGTCACTTATAAGGTTATCAGATCAGTGTGACGGTTGAAATTGAATAAGCCAGCATGTGTATAACTCCACATTGGGAGTCTGGCCAAGGCACCACAATGACACCAGATTCGTGGCCCGCTTACTAGTACCATTGCATTGTGTCTGTATTCTTATTCTTAATATATAAATGACGTTTGGGATGGGTATGGTTTGAAGGAAATATGATGCGACGTTTTCAACAGGCATAGACATCGTAGCTGACATTTATTTTGCAATACTACTGTAGTTGGTAGGCCTTGGATACAAGTGTTTTTGTATGCTTGAGTGTTGTTGAGTGTTGAATGACGGGTACACGTAAAACCATTTTTTAGGTTCCATGTTAAAGTGGAGAAGTCGGTCTCAAGACGTATCTCAGTAATGAATGATATAGCTCACTGTGACATATCCGTGTTTGATCAAGGATATAGTAATGTGGGACGCTTTCACATGTCTGGTGACAATGTAGTGATGTAAGATGCTTTGGCATGTTTATAGTGCTGCAGGATCATCTGACGGTATTCTTTCCCCAGATTTCATGATTTTGTACACCCCAATAGTAATTCTTGAGATCAATGTAAATTCGATGAGAAAATAAGTTAATGTCATTAAAAATAAAGGACATTTAGCTTTAATTTGAGGCGAGAATTTACTAAGGATAGTTAAAAATACAGAACCTCTAACCCCCGGCACTCTTTTCTGGCTTTTTTATTATTTCCAAATCGCATGCCTGCATATTTGATGACAGAAACCCAGGTCATTCTGGCATATCTGGTGATGGATGTAGTGGTGTTGGATGATATTACATGTTCTGTAACAAAGTTAAGTCGGGTGCTCTGGTGATGTATTGTTGTAATGTAGGACACAATGTCATGCTTGGTGACGCATTATGTGGGACACTAACTTGTTTGGTCCCTTTATAACCTCAGGGTCCCCTGGGACGTTAAACCACAAACAAACACTGACTTGTTCGGTGACATCTCGTTCCAGGCTTTGCCCGTGTAGCGGCGGAGACGGACAAGAACCACCCTCCCATCAGATGGGTGTTGCCTCCTGGGCTTAGCGCCAAGGCACTCAGTGGAGTCTTCAAGTTGGACTGGATCAGCAGGTAAAGCCTCCAGCTGGCAAACTGCCTGCGCGCCTACCACAAGCCACCAACCATGGGTGGCACGCTACTGTGAACACCACGAAGCACTGTCTAATCCTAGACACTTTGCTGTACAACAACACATTCCTTTGAGCTATTCTTTTAAATTGGATCTTACTTGCCCTAAGGCGTAACCCTCACACTTGAATAATCATCCTGCTCAGTATTTTAGAAAAGTAACTCTTACAGCAAAAATAGACCAAATAAACAGCATGAAACTGTTAGCCCCTAATATATATAAGGAAAGGATTGCAGGTATACATCAATTTAATTAAACGAGGCAAAATCACCTCCTCTATCGCCCAGGCTATCTTGAATTTGAATAGGTTTTAATCTTTGAAGTAAACATACATATTCTCTAAGATCTAAATGTATTTTTACCAGCTTTTCTATTATATTTATTTGTCGATATAATTTTCCACATGTAGAAACCAATGTAAATGACGTGTACGGTGTTGCGGGTTTATATTGCAGGCGTGACCTGCCCTTCATCCAGACAACTCACCTCTACAACGCATGGAACGAGAACAAGACCGTCAAGATCGGCAGAGATGGCCAGGTACTCATGTCCTCTCCCTTACTCCTCCCGCACTCTTTACTTCACGCGTATACACATAGACTGCCGTCTCCATTAAAATAGTATTGTAGGTGTAATAGTAGATGTGGAGTCGGTTCTGAATAAAACAATGTAATAATTCCTATGGAGAAAAAAAACCCTGCAATACATACACATATTTCTGCTTTTCCAGACAGTTTCAAGAATAGTGAGCAGAAAAGTGGTTGTTTGGAGAATATAAGAGGTGAAGGTGGCAAGAAGCATAACTTACTCAAGTAGACATAAAGAATTTGAGGGTGATAATGGTGTAGCCCAGATAAATTTAATCTATTCAATGTTAAGCCTTTGTGACATTCATATGCCGATATTTACCTCTCCGATTGGATTGGTGCAATTCTTTTCGGCGTGTGCACTTCACCAACTCGCTTTAATTGTTCCACTGATAACTCGTCAGTCTTGACTTACTCTTCTCCTAACCTGGCCTGTGGTGGCACCCTGTGATCATAATCAGGTCGCCGGGCGAGAATATCCCACATTGAAAAGATTGCTACCGATTCTTTCTGACCATGAGATCGGTGAGAATCTGTGACATCACTTATAGGTTATGTAAATAGAAATAAAGTTCAGCATCTGTAAGATTAAACCTAAAGTATCATGAACCCTTCCTTGCATACAGGAGATTGAGTCGTCGTGCGGCGAGGCGCTGTGCAAGCTCTTCCCCATCGATGAGAACATAGACTTAAAAGCCATCGCCCTGAAGGCCAAGCGGAATTCACGACGCCCGCCCCTATCAACAACGGACCACCATCACCACGGAGGACCTTCGACTAGGGACCGCTTCGGACCACCTCGACGGATGGAGCCGCCTAGGTTAGGACAGTTGCTGTTTGGACTCCTTTACCAATGTTGTGCCTATGGATTGGTAACCACGTGAGGCCCCAGTTGCTGGGATGGCCGCAGACTTGAGGCCCACGGTCTGTCTTTAGATTTGAGTTGGCGCCCCCTCGTAGCCTGCAGGCTGAGAGAAGGTGGCCGAGTCTTCGGGATGACCTGTGCCACGTCGCCACCATCAGCCGCTACATCACCACCACCAGGCCCTTCTTAGGAAGGCCAATGTGTCCGCATAGTACATCCTGTCCACCACAGCCCATCTGAAGTCAAATTAGTTCTAATAACCAACGGATGTTCTGAATGACTTTTCCAACACAAGGTCCCCCATCACTTTAATTTTTTTTAAATATTGCAACAATCACACCAAAAAAAATAATGATAAAATCAGTCAACATACCGTAACTTTTCCCCTCTTGTCAATATGATTAACAGCGGTAAGTATGGCGCACCTGTCAAATGAGGACTTTATTAACAATCTTTTATATATTTTTTACATATCTTCATCAAAGAATAAGTTCCCCCCCAATCACAGGATGACAGTGGCCCCCATTGGTCATGGACTGTCCCTTTGCTATGAGCGCTGAGGGCTGTGCGAAGCCACTGCTGGACTTCCCCCTCGCACGGTGCTCACCGCTTCGACTGAACCAGGATGTAGATAATAAAGGACAAGGCAACCAGCATACTGCCTGCCCCTGAGGCTTGGCTCTCAGAAGGGGCCCCAAATACCCCTCATCTTAGACACAACTGCACTTCCATGTGCATAAATATAAAGTAAGCCGTAGCACAGGCTATGATTACTTCTAGTCGTATCGTGTCAACACGCTTTGCGACCACAGGGCTCTCTGGCAAAATCTAAGGACTAGCATGGCCCACTTTCCCACTGAGCCGCCCACCGAAAGCGAAGGCCGGTGCAGTCGGGTATTTTCCGTTTCAAGTCTAGCAACTGCATGTCTACCTGATCACTTCTTGGGACTGTCTGTGTCTAATTAAGTCACTAGGAGGCAACCTGTTTCACCACGCGGCCCCCGCCCAGCCGTGCTCCTTTGCCGCTTAACCTCACCCTGGTGGACATGATTCTGTTCTTTAAAGAAAAAGTCAGTGTGTGTCTCACTATGGAGGTGTATCTATGTAGACGCTTACTGCCAGTCTGATTGAGTAATCCAGACTCGCAGTAGAATTTTTGTAAGCAGAAAAAGAGGCTAGCTGAAGGATGACAGAGCGTTGCGTATTGTGGAGTTGCTAGCAGTCCACTGGACGGCTTACGGTCAGACAGGGGGCTGGCGCTAACACACCACCACTGGGATTTAATGGACTAGGGACCAAGAGAATCAGTGCATATCTACTTGACAAGGGAATGATTGAGTTTGAGTAAAACTCGGGGACACTCTCAACCCAAAATATACCCTGCCTTCCATGGACACCATTTCCATGCTGTTTGGCGATCTACATCATGGTATGTCATGTTTATTTGGTAATTAATATAATCTTGGATCCATTTGCCCCAAGATATTTGGTTTGTGTTTCAAGCTTATGTTGTTTTCCTATTTAATTTTTGAATGAAAATGGCCAGTGTTAATTTACTCTGATATTTCAATCTGGCTGTGTCACCGCTACGTATCTCAATATAAATTGACTAATCTACATTGAATTATCTTTCGTGCCTCATGTATATGCTGCACCCCTTCATTGTTGTTATTTTTACTGTCAAAATTCATCTTTAGCTTGGGGCAAAACAATATGTTGTTGAAATGGTGTTTATAATGTGCTTTAATGAACATAATATACAGTGTTTGATATAAATATATTTAGTTAGTTTAAGTTTCTTTCGTTATGACACACATTTATCAGAACTTACTTCTCCTTTGGCATAAGCCAACTATTTAAATATGAAACCTTTAAAACCTGAATGTTATAGTAACGACAAACCTCTCATTTTGGCATATTTTGGTTATTCATAACGCAGACTTGCTTTTGAAGTTGGTAAAATTGATTTATCAGTTGGAAATTGGGGGTTGCGGTATCTGGTCATTTAAAATCATTCCCCGAAAACATTATGTAAAGTAGACAGTGCCAGCTTCAAACAAGAAAGCACAAGCACATTGAAGATGTCAAGAGGTTAATTCATGCCGATTTGGAACGTATTATGAAATTGAGTATTAGTTCGTGGATTAAAGGTGAAAATGCTTCAAGTATTAAAGGTTCAATTCCATCAAGAACGAGCCAGTTAACCGTTTATCAATTTGATGTAGTCATATATACAAAATCAGATGTCCCCAATTGGAAAATAACGAGAGCTCTATATCTAAAGCTTTGACCAACCCAAGGAGACTTTTTTTAAAATTTTTATTACTAAAAGAAGGTTATTCTCACCTAAAGATTCCACTAGCAAACTGTCCATGCTCTCTAATTTTCAAACCTAGATGTTCTGCTTTGTTCTCTTTTTCTCCATGTCTGAGGTATTTTAATTTGGAAGGTTGTAATATTTTTCCCTCTGAGCAGGCGTCGACGACCTTACGAAGACTTCCGGCACCGTGGATCGGAGCAGGCGTCCCGCTTCCGGCGGCCGCGCATGGACCCCTATGACAGAGATGGTGGGTTTAATCAAAACTGAAATCCTGTTCACATAAACAATCATCAGTTATATGGATAGAGGGCCATAAAATATATACGGTTGTTACACAAGGGTGAAAGTTTTCCGACAAATGACGGGAATCCAAAATTTCGAGAAATTAAGAAGGTTCATTCATAATGTAAATAAAAAGTAAAGATTCCGCATTATTGAAACAACAGCAGCTCTATCCACCAGGCGGCAACTGGTGTTAGACCGTCACAACTGCCGCCCAAGAATCAGGCCACTTTGGCTTACATGAGCCAAATTACTTCTTTTTATTGTTTTGTGTTTTTTTTTAGATTTTTCCCCAATCCCAACTTTCATCCTTGAACATAGCTTATCAAGCCTATTATGCTGTCAACACCAAGTCGTTTACGGTCGTCCGTTCCATAGAACCATGAACAAATAAAATCACAGAATGCCAGTAATTTAAACACAAAGTTGACATTTGTGCTGAAGTTGCTACCCTGAAACTTGTACTGGCAGCCTTTTTCTCCACATGTCCTGCGCTATACATGTTTAAATAGAAATGTTCTCAAGATTTTGAAGATAGCATCGGCTTGCCATAGAAGTACTATTGCCACGCCGTAATAATCTTGCGCTATATATGTAAACCAACGGAATCGGTTTAGGAAGTGTATTCCCTGTAATCAATGGGTTTGAGGCCGGTAATCAATGATGTGGTTTCTTGTAGTTCAGAAACGATAGCTGATGGTTACATCGGTCTCCTATATTTGCAATAGAAATCTTGTAATGGGCGAGCTTTATTCACAAAACTTTCCACTGCAACCACAAAGCTGTCTTGAGTGTGAATATTTTTCCAAATCGCCTTAGTTACTAAAATAAACATCATCTCCCATGATTGATAGAGAAAAGATTGATGATTGTTAAACTTTGATATTTGTGGTGGAAACGTGATGCGAATAAATATGGCCTTCTGAAATTCTTAGAAATGTGTTTTGTGCCCAGTTTTCCTAGCGTCAATTTACCCGAGGAGTCCTATCTTGTTTCTTATTAAATATGAGGCTTGTCTGACAAAATATTAATTTATAGTGTGGCTTTCAAACAGTTATATGTTGCCTCCCCTGTTCAGTCTGGGGTGAAGAAACTGGGCCCATGCTAACAGTGATAGTGGTGTGTTTAAAGGAAAATGAAGTTACAAAGGTATGACGAAAGTGTCGGTAATGAATATTGGATACGGTGTAAGGTATCACACTCCAGAATGACAATGGTATACAGTAAATATTTAGCTTGGTTGTCCGCACTGTGCAGAAGTGCAATGTCTAAGCAAAGATGGCAACTTTCCATTTTCCAGGGGGGGAACCTTTTCATTTTCAGTTAATAGAATCCCTTTTCCTTGTGTAAAATAGATATTGATTGCGCCTCACGCACGCCTGTTAAGTAGTAGTTTGATCTTCCCACAGATCCTCAGCCTCATACTAGGATCAACACTGAAATATTTTCCACGCTCAGCCTGAGGCAGCAAATTCCACCAAAAAATATGTCCACTTCTTTTCTGACCCCAACCGACATCATTGGTATTACTAAAAATGGCTGAAATATACCGCTAATATTTAAACCGATTGTTGATATGGTAGTACAATTAGAATGTTATTTATTGGGCTTTTAATCAGGTTGCCATTTTGAGTATTTGCCATACCAGTTGATAATCAATTGTTACGTCAAGAGGTGACACAGTTTCCTCCGATCTAATGTAAATCTGTGCTCTTCAGAGAATTTCAAATAGATGAACTTGACAAGATATTCTCTAAACCGAACTAGACCACTCTTCATGATTAATCGATCAGGAGGCAATAGAGTTTGGTGTTCAGTCCGATGTGTTTCGGCATAACAAAAACCGAATTTTTTCGAATGGAAGAAAGAGAAACGGTTAACACCTGAAGAGAGCGATATTCACTAAGCTTATTTTGGTATGTGAATGATTAGTTATTGAATATAGACTCCATCCCTTAAACGATGTAACGGTCCCTGATCAGATGTCTCACAGTGTTCACGGTCTATGAATTCTCTATAGGTTGTCGAGGGTTCCTTGAGTAAATAACACCCGAGTTAAAAATCTGGTAATAATTACAGGGTTTCGCTCACAAAGAAAGTCACACATTGTAAATTTTTGGTACAGCAAACTCTGTAACAACAAATACTCTTCTTACAACAAAGTAATTGATCAGGACCCATTCTTTTCCTGTTCTAACAAACTCAAATAATAGAATGTAAATCCACGGACCCTGGAACTTTGTTATAAAGAAGCTTTACTACAAATGCCATTGTAATCACATCTGTGAAGGAGGGGGTTCACCTTATATAAGGTCCAGTACATGTAGTCCCTAAATTTCTATCGCAGGAAGAAATGCAGCTCGATTGGAGAGCAGATAAAGTGTCTCTTTTTTTCTATTCTCCTGTGACGAGATGTTCTCATTGAGAATCTGCTTCGATTTTGAGCTATACCCCATTCTCTTAACCTTTCCTTTGAAACTCCCGATTTTCATCAATCAGATGGTTGGAATGAATTCATTAGTCAGTGTCAATGTGTGGCATGATACCTTTGAACAGGCCCACCACAGCCACATTCTCCTTCATCCCCAGCAGTGGTAGACTTACTGCTAAATCAAAGGTCATACGATGTCTATGTGGCGTGGGAAATTCTCACCCCGGTAAATATGTAGGAATGAGATTTCTACCCAAATTTACCTCATCGATTTGATCACCGCCCAACAAAGCAAGTCTTAAAGAACATAGAACGTTAAACTACCCAAACAAGCAAACACCTTAACAGAGATGTCAGTTTTCAATCTTTTCGTGGAAATCCAATATTCATACTCTTGGTTATTTCCCATAGCTTTTCACATTAAGTATACGTGAAATTGCTTTTATCTTGTCTCAAGCAAAGATGATATTGATTTTGCCTGGTTTACGTCAATAAAACTGAATTTAACCTCCCCAAAGACCCTCAGTTCCATGACATGGCTAACAAGGACATATCACGTTGTCTTAGTCTGTCTGAGGTGGGAAAATCCACCTGAAAATCTTTTTCACATTTTCTAGCAGACCCCAACTAACATCCCGGTGTTAAAGTGACTCGACTGAGATTTAAGTGTGTCACCATGGGCTGCAGACAGAATCAGTCGTTACCCACATGTGAATAAGGACCCACGGCCGTCACACTTTTGTTGTTTAAAGTTCATACATCGAAAAAGAAATGTTATCGATCCAATTATTTCGTGAGTTCGAATCAGATCGGAGAATATTGGCATGTTTATGTTCTAAGCGTGAGCTATGACTGAAATGCAATTCATTGTGAAGTACACATTTGTCCAATCATTTATAATTTTCATATCTTGGTTCACTTTATCAATCCACAGTAATGATCTTGATATAGGATACATAATTTGAATAGAATTTTGTGATTGCCCTCCATGGTGATTAAGACATTGGTCCACTGTTCAGTTGGTTGGTTAATGTGTATTTATATTCTGTTTCCACCTCATAACCATGGTAGCGACAGTGCCTCGAAAGGTGCACAATAGTTCTGAGACTACGAGCCCAGTACTGTTGCTATATCTACTATTCATATTTGTTTGGGTTGTAGATACAATGTGGAGTTAAGTGAAACATTGGGAAAATAAGTTTGATGTTGAGGTAAATTTGATAAATCAGTGATTCCAATAATGTTGGTATCATAAGTTGACTTAAATCACACAGTTGACCGTCATTATCATTCCGCTAGATGGGCTCAAACACATAGGAACATGGCTATTATCTCTAGATTGTTTCACTAGATAACTATGAAGAGAGGAGAAACAGATTTAGTGGCTTGGTGTGTACGGCAGGTGCTTGCAAATTCGAAATCCTGGTTCAGGATGCCTTGCGTTATGAGTTGTTTCTGGGTGGTCTCGTATATCCTTCCTCGTTTGTTCAGATTCGATAGCAAATATTGGACAATTAGTATCATTAAGTGTGTCGTGTGCGTCAGTTCTGTGATGTAGTTTCATGGATTTTGTCAAGAACAGGAACAGTGATGCACTCTCGATTGCCATGTCTGGTCTGATATTAATTCTGATAGATCCATTGAGAAAAGTTAAATCGTGGATCCCTATGAATTCGCAGGTCCCCTCTAACATTAAACAAAAAAATAAACCTGCATGCTATAAACACAAAATGTAAACCCATGCTAATTATAGCTTGATCATATAACATAATATAGGTAGCCCTAGACAAGCTAGGTAATTTTGTAATAGTAAAACACGTTGTTACTGGTCATGTCACAAAACTGGACATTGAATAAGTAAACCAACCAACAAATAGAGCCATTCTGACGAAATGCCTGGCAGCAGTTCTTCATGCTAGTGCTTAGTCACGCACCTCTAGTGTACATGGAGCCAAGAACGAAACGTAATATTCATACCCTATATGCTTAACATACCTTTTTTTTAGTGGGTCAGTATGTCTAGTCTTAGAAGATGTACATTCATAAAGTTTAGCCACTGAATGATGTACCTTCAATTGTGTCCGATTGCCTTATCAGATTTCCGTTTCGATTTTGTATCAGTTGCATCTCAGTGTAAGGGTTTTCGTTTTCTATTCCTGATGAAACGATTTAATCAGATACGATTTTGTTATCTACTTGATACAGCCATTGGCCAACTTACGACACCTATAGGCCATATGGGCCTCATGGGCTCTGAGATACAGTTGTGGATTTCATCCACGAGGTCCCAGAGTAAAGGTGTGCACAGTTGACAAAATGTTTTTTAAAAATTGACTATCGGTAGAAAGATTCCGAAAGGGACCGATCATATTGCCTCGCCAAAAAAGTTTGGTCTACAGGCCTGGTTCAGGAGACCACATGTTACACTTCTAAATTACATACATACAGTATGTGAACCTTGAATTCCTAACCCTCTCAATGCATTCTTTTCCATCGTTGATGCCTGATGAGCTGCTATTCAATAACCCGTCAGAACCCTATTCCACAAATATATATTCACTTCACAAAGTAACGAAAAACGTAATTGTGCCTGAACGAAATGTGCACCGAGTTGTTTTGGTCGGAAATATTAACAGAGTTCGGAGAATGAGGAGAATGTATCCGACTACAAACAACAAGGTACAGATGTAATTCAGACACACTCATTATGTCCTTTTATCATCTACATGGAAAACATTAAAAACTCTATTTTAAAAGAAGTCACGTGGTACGGAGGGACGTGTGACTATTATTTCGTCACTCAGTGAATAACAGAATCCATACTCCTGGTCAATAAAAGTGAGACATTCACGCACAGGTATATAATAATATTTTAGCCTTGACAGTTATTAATCATGAATGAGATATTAGAAACATAAAGGCCAATGGGACAACTGGAGAGGCCACTTGGTTCTGTAATCCTATTCCATTATTCCATTGTAATTTCCGATTCAGATCACTTTGGTAATTTTTTAATTCGAGTATTTCCCTATGCAGTTCCACCGCCGATGATATAATTAACCTTTTAAAATGAACATGCCGACATTCTCCGATCCAATTCTGGCTGAAACATTGGTGACGTTCACTTAGATGTGCATAACTCACTGACCCAATTGTATTGCCCCACATGTGGACATCAGTCATTGTTCGAATGTGGGATAGGCCCGCCTACCAGTGGTCCAGCCTACAGTGGCACCCTCTGGTCACAGATCATTAGGGTATCCGACATTACTGGATATAGAACTGTGTATTTCGAGCATCGTTTCGAAAAGTTATGGAGACGATTGTGACCAAGATGGCTGTGTTCTCACAAGGAATTCCATCAGTCTCTGCTATCGGTTACAATAGAACAAGAAGTTACTGGACACTGTATACAGGGCTGTTGCTTAAAGATAATGTTAAAGCCATGGTGGAGTACTATTAAACTGTCAAGATGTCTGTGATTGTGCCGCTTATTGCACTTAAAATGGCTATATCCTCAAGGCTGAGTTTTGCTAGTGTGCATAACTGCCATGTTGTACCTTGTATGTCAAATGTATGTTGCTCTGATTTTCATTTTGGAATAATACTTCAGATGTGGGTGGACTTCGAAGTATAAACCAAAGAAGCCTGATAGCAGTTCCCTATAATTATTGGTCGTTAAACGTATTTAATGTATTTAAGTACCAAGACAGTGGAAACCTACAGTTGACAACCAAACTAGTGCTCACTTTACTTAAAGTGGGATTTACACAGACTGATGTACCTCCAGAAGGATTTGTCTTAGACAGTTTTCGTGAAATTATTTAGTGGTACGCCCCCAGGTCTCAATTCTGCGAGACGAATGTGGAGAGGGGGGAATCGTCGCAGTCAATTTCCCCTGCCAGTTGAAGAAAAAATGTCTCAGTAAATCCAAAGATAATATGCAATGAATGATAGAATTCAGCTATTGAACTGTCATACAGCAGTTTTACATATAAGTATCTTGGTTGCATTTCTTATATAAACAATTAAATGCAAATACAAATGATAAAACAGCGCAATACTTATTCTTAGAAATATTTTAATTAGAGATGGGTCCAGTTCTCTACCTCTTATCTGTGTCGGAGGGTCTTTGTATGACTGGCACACTGTTCATCTAACACGATTCATAGATGATAGGACACTGACCTCTCTAGCCGTTGATACTGTGAAAATCTCCCACCTGCCTTCCGAGAGGTTCAATGTTAGAACTATGGACAATAGGTTCTTCAATTTTTATTGCGCAAGTTCCAGTGAAGCCTATAGGATATCGGTATGCTGAATGTTGCCGATCTGACGAATCCGTCAGATTGGTTACAACTGGTGACATTCTTTTCAATGTACACACCTCTCTTCAGTCATTAAGTCCCATATCGGATATCGTTGATTGCTTGAGGCCTGCCTTGGCCCAGCCCCCGTGGGCAGCCTTTTGGTCTAAATCGGATCGCTACACAAGGATCTTATACTCGCATCGAAATGATTTTATATAACTGATAATCGGATTGGTGATATTTAGGGATAAAGTATTGATGTATTATAGGATCAAGATACCTCAATACATGGTAATTGTGACATAAAGTGTGCCATTTCTTTGTAATAAGTCAGGCGCTAATAGTATAAAGGGCACAAACACAATCAAATTGATGTGACATATCCTTGAGCTGCTATCAATGCTGGAATTCACTTATTGTCTAACCACCAACACTATTTCTTTGCGGTGCAGGGTACTATCAGAAGGAGAGGCCGCGAGCTGAGAGGTACGTCCGCCATTTTACCTCATTTATCGGCGTGAAAGTGTAATATTTTGCATGTATATGAAAAAAGAAGCCTGTACTGATAGGGAGAACCTTGTTCATATGAACCAATTAGTTGATGATGGATTACGTATGTATAATCTACCTCGATATTTTTATGGGATACACGCACTGATCGCCCACCTTTCTGTTCAGGCAAAGAAAAACATTTAAGAAACGTTAAATTCCCCCGCCCCCCTAAAGTGTAACGAATAACGACTTGTTTTGTGATTAATTTCTAAAAGATTGCTTATGTCTTATGCTTACTTAGTGTTGATGTATTAAGATGTATACCCGCATGTCATTTAACATAGTTTCCTCATATTGTGTAATTAAGTCTTGAACTAACGAGCTCTCTGAGTTGGTGAGATTAATGTACATGATGATGGGAGGCTTCACACGATCTACGTATGCATTTCAGGTCGACACCGCGGTATGGTGGAGTAAGGAAGGACACCTTCTTGAATGGCGTAAGTATTTTCTTGTCACTGTAGTAAGGATAAGAACGTTTTGAAATGGAATCTTCGATTTATGAAAAACAATTTCTAAAAAAAAGACGTCCTCAAAAATCTTAATTTTACACTTCTTGGCCGTTCTACTCCTGACAGACCGATGGAACACTGTGGCCCAAATTCCAGAAAACCCAAATGTTTGAGGTAGACTAAGCGTTGATCAGATCTTGTGTTTCATGTTGCAACTTGATGTTTTCCTTGATAAATAAGGTTTACTCTACATACTGTGCTTTTAATTTTGGGGAATTTTGCGACCACCATTGAAGTGTGCTGGCTCGGTTATGTACCCTGCAAATGTTACCGATAGATATCTCTACATACTTATACACTTGATATACATACACTTGAAATGTGTCATTATATATCAGGTGTAAAGTGAATTAAAAATGCAAGTATATTGTTCTCCTGTTTGGTGTACAAAGGGATTACTTTGATTGCAAGGATGCTAGTGTTCAAGGGTATAATGCCACATTGAAGTACCTGATCAGCATGGCTCTGGTGTTGTGGAATCAGAATTGTATACTAGAATGGAGTTCCCATGGTTTTCACCCAGGACCTTGGTTTCGACCTAATCGACCAGAGACCTATATAAACTTTATTTGAGTAATTGTAATTCCAAGCGCATACGGAGATAGCTTTTTAGGTGTGTGTGTGTGTGTGTATGTGTAGGGGGGGGGGGGGGGGGGCTTTTATTTTGACTGGCGACTAGAGAAGGCGCTCAGGTGTACCTGTCTCTACCTGACGTCAGTAGCCTACTATCATTTCGTGCATTCATTTCTTTGTTTACTTCAAACAAAGTTTAAGGGAATGTGCCAACTCGTTTGTGGCAAACCTCACTATTATATCTGATTTAATAGCCATATCATATAGTGACAGAATGACAAATTGCATTACAATTGCTGTGCTCTTTTCTTTTAGTCTTACAATGACTACATGAGAGAGTTCCACCACCAGGCCCCACCACGCATGCCCATGCCCAGCTACGGCGGCCCGGTGAGTTCTTACGAAAATTATTCCTTTCTAGTAAATCAGAGTTAGATTTGCGAACAATGATGCATTGGGGATAGACTTGGGTGAGGTTATAAGGTGGGATGAAAAGGGAAATTAGGCCATACCAAGGGTGAATAGTTGTTGAATTCATGGGAATTCAAAGATATTTTTGTGAAACTAGTTGCATTATGTCAAAGTCCTGGGTAGTATGATTCCTAAGAGGAGAGGCCCTTTAGATCATGGAAGGTTGGACGAAAAAGAAATCAGAGTAAATATTCTAATCCAAATCTGAATTATCAGATGATATGATTAAGTACGCCTAGCGATTACTCACGGACGAAGCAAATGTACAGATGAAACTTTGGTATGTAGGGTTCTCAAGAACATTGGAAGCCCTGAAAAGTCTTGGGGAAAGAAAATAGCAGTCATGGAAAAGTGAGGGATAGGAATTTTACCAAAAGTCGGGGGAAGTTATCACATGTCATTGATGGTCATAGAAAACTACTGGTGCTTAACTCTCTTGGCAGTGAATGCCTTTGAGTTGAATTTTGCCATGAAAATTGCGTTTATCCCCCAAAATAATAACTTAAAACAAAATGGAAGACTGAAGTTCTTTGAGTTCAGAGCCAAGATAACTTTTATAGCTTTTTATAATCTGTATGGAATTCCGGTAAGTTGTTCTGTAAACAGGACACTATGTTAGAATCATAGTCATGGAAAAGTGCAAATTGCGATGGAAAGTCAAGGAATTTGTTCTAAATCGTGTGTGGGAATCCTATGTTTGATTTTAAAACGAGAACTGAAAGTTTTAAAAATCTTAATTACCCCCGATAATTGTTAACAGTTTAAATATTTTAACATGAATCGTAAATAAATTCTAAATAACATTTACTAATGAGATTTGTGATTTTTCTGTGCTTCCAGCCACCGCCTGGTTACGGACACATGGAGCCGCCTCAGCCGTACACCAGTCACTACGACCGTATGGGGGCGCACACACACCGCGACTACGCCCCACCCATCAACTACCCACCACCGTCCCGCACCTCCCACACCTCCCACTCCCGCTCAGTGGAGCGACGGGCCACCAAAACCGACCCATACCAGGTACGAAGAGTAAGTCCAATGATTCACACACTTAAGCCTGGTGCTGGCGTGGTGTGCTGATATGATTTCCCCCTCCCCCCTTCTAGCATTTTGGTTGCAATCGTGTTAGTATTAATTGAACCTTGTTTGCCAAATGTACCCTTTTTCCAATTGTTATTTACAGGCATGAGAACTTTGCAGTGATCTGCGGATTTCCGCTGTATCATTTTTCGTCTCCCACGGCCATTTTGGTTTCTTTATTTAGGGTAAAGTCTACATAAATTTTTAATTTGTCCACCTGCTAATTTGGTCTTTAAAGCCCAATATTTTTATCTTTAAAATGCACACTTAGCTCTTGTTTTAGCTAGTTTTCCTGTTTAGTTCCACATGCCATGCTTTCTGTAACTCACATATTTATGGTCTGTTACAGTGATTAATTAATGGGTTTCTTCTTAGCTTATTCCTAAGGAGATATTTTTCCACTTAAATGTACCCCGGTTGTTTTTCTGATGTGTTGAATGTGCATGCATGCATGCAACAGTTTTGGGAGTTGTAACACAGGCTTAATATTTCATTAAGAAATACCATGGTAACATGGTTGTTAATGTTCCAAGGGAAAAAAACATTTTATGCAATTGTTTAAGTAACCTGGGGAAATAAATGTTATGGTAGTTGCACATGTTAAAGTGAAAATAGTAATAGAGCCTTTTGTTCAAGATCATAAGGAAAACTAAATCAATTCTATAACTGCGGACGATAAAATTCTTTTTGCTAAAAGTAAGAACATCTCAGACACTGCCCGTGTGGTGCAATCAAGCCTTAAAACGCCGGCAAAATGGGTCAACAAAAAACGACCGATGATAAATGTTAAGAAACGAAAACAATATATTGATGACTTATACTATATGTACAGAATGCCGAATGTTTATACCAATATGAAAAGACGTATTTATAATACAAACATTCTAGTGAAGAAAATAAAAGAATATACATTTTATTGTATACGTCATCATATCCTATACCTTAGCTAGCTAGTCCAAATGCATAGTACTGCATTTCTAGACTCTGTTGTAAACAGTTACGTATATTCCTTACCCTTTTCCAGAATAAATAAGTTTCCTGGTCTTGTTCTTAGTCAGGAAAAAAAGGAAGGGTACAGTGATATTATTACCAAGTTAGTGTTCAGTGGGAAAACGGTGATGATATCGTGTGCGACTTGCCATGCAGTAATGGTTTTACCGACGTCATGGTCTTTGAACCTAATCGTCACTTAGATTGGCAACTAACCCCCGTCTTCGACTTAGGGGTTGGTCTGGTCTGATCGCTTTCTGGCCAGAGAGCTCGAGATAAATATCTCTAAGCAGGGTAGACTTTTGGGACATAGTGGAATATAAACTATGAACACTTCCTACAAAGCATTATCAGCTTAGCTAATTGATAACAAAATCTAATTTCATGGTCTTTCTATCAAAATACATTAAAAAAATTATAATATTGATAAGGGGCTTCGAGAGTACTACAATCTCCAATCACAATAGCCTGTTGTGACAGAGACTACCAAGACAAATGATCTGCTTGAAGAATGATTGACTCTTGCAGCAGAGATTCTGACCCTGTTTTTTTGGGTTTTTTTTTTTCTGACTCTGACTCTGGTAGTAAGAAAATCAGCTACGCGAGTGAAAGTCAAGCTTGCTCAGGTCGGATTCCACGAGAGCTAAAGTAGGGTAGCTTTGGCGGCCAGAGTGATCTTCACTCACAGTGGTTTGCAAAGTGCGAAGCAGGCATTCATCTACTGGCCCTCGTCATAATGATTAGTGGGAAAACTGTATGGTAGTCACAACTCAATATCTGTCGGCAAATACATTTTATGGTAGCTGCACCACATTACACAAGAAATGCATTGTCATCCTAGGACACTCACACAAACATAGTGTCTAGAAATGAGGTGGGGTTTCCCTTTTAGTCTAGGGCACAAACATAGTGTCCTTAAATACATAGGTAAGTACTTCGGGTAATTATTAGATTTACCTTGCTGTGTTTACAAAGTTCTTTCCAGTGCAATTATCAAACACGAAGAATATCACGGGAATAATACTATAACTAAACATGATTAGTCGAACGTTGGATAAAAACTTTAGTTTAGAAGATGAGACAATAGCCTCTTGGCAAAACAGAAAGAAAACGTATTAAATTGTATTGTACAAAATGATAGAATGTTGTCCTATGGTATTTAATTCTTGATAGGTTAAACAAAAGGTTAAACGAAACTGTGCGAGATGTATCGCAGTGCTTCATATTTAAAAGATTGAATAGATCATGTAAATTGTAAATAAAAAAAATTAAAATGAAACGGAAAAAGATTGGGTGAAGTTGCCTCAAGTTGCTGCTGTTGTTTAACTTTCGTTGTGTTGTTGGTTTCAGTACGAGCGAGACGTGGACGACTTCCTACGGCGCACCGCTCATGCCAGTCACACCAGTCATACAAGTCACACCAGTCACTCGAGCCACTCGGGCATGCATTCCAGTCACAGCGCGCACGTGTCGCACTCCTCACACAGTCCACGCGACCGGAGGGACCGCCACCGAGACCGGCGGTAGACCTGCCCGCGGCCAGCCCGCACTGGGACCCAGTCCCAGACTTGTACAGAGTGAGCGACTGACAGGTTCCACAGCCACCGCCTGTCAACCTCAATAGACCTTATTAGTGCATAGAAATATTCCCAAACACCTCGTGGTTTTGTTTTTGTGGCAAACGAACCAGCTGCCCTGCGAGAGACCCGCCTAGCCCTATGGGTGTTTTGATACCATTTCGGAATTGTGTTATTATTTTGTTGAAACCTAAATTATTTAAGCATCAACGCAAAAAGAGCCTAAAGACATTTTCCAAGTGAATTACTACTGTCAGATAAATCTTGAATTGGTCATCAACTATGATATACTGGTCAGTTGACAACGGTTCGTTTGGCACTAGACACCTGGGAGTACCCCCTTAGCCTTGGGTTGAGTGACCTCACACTAATGCAGTCTATAGCTTTATTTAAAAAACTACAAGAATAATACTGAGCCTCGATGTAAGAGAGATGGACATGGGATATGATTTTTTTTGTATTGAAAGGAAGTGTTTTTGTTTACAATGGCTTTGAGATGAAAAGAGGTAGTATAGAAGAAACTCAAAGAATTATTTTTTGTTTGAATTGTAGGTTTACGTTTTCTCTTCTCGTAGACTGTTACAGGTAGACACAGGACGTAACCCCGTAAAGTAATCGATTGATGCTGATCGAGTTTGTGGTATTGCTTTCCCTCATATTTGTCAGTAAGTTGGTATATTAATTAGTAGATTGGAATGTAGACTGGCTTCAGAACCAGACCCGATGCAACATTATTGTACTAACTATAAATAGACCTGTTGAACGTCAGGACCGAGTCATAGCTCGAAAACTATGTAACTCGCCCAAGGCTTATTTAGTTCTTCGCAACAGATGTTGTGGTATTGTACTATTATGTTACGTGTTGAAACCGTGGAGCAATAGGTGTGGACAACATTCCTTGTATTGGCTTTCTGTAGAAAACAGTAGAAGTTCAGCATTTTATATATGATTATTTCGACACGAGATAGTGCTCTGATGGAGGTTCACCGTTGTTTTACTTGACTGTGCCCAAGGTCTGGTTGTTATAGGTACCTCATTGACGAATCTTCCCAATTACATTGTCAAGCCAGGCTTTACAGTTAAAACTTAATTGCTAAATCCAATGGAATGGTGGTACCCCGTTAATGTGGATAGCTACTGCCTGTATATTCTAATTTTAGCAATTAAGATTTGGTCCATTGCTATTTGCGTCCATCTCTTGAAATGTTCCAGTTTGACAGTCTGATACAGGGCTAATGAAGTCTACTCCTGCAATCTACTCTTGTCAGTTTGTTGTGTAACAGCTGTCAGGCTTAATATTAGTAGACAAGTTTGTTTAAATAGACAAAATTTTTAGTTTATTAATGATCGGTAACTGCCTCAATTGTTTAAGAAACAATGGCTTAAACTTCTAGCCACTCAGAATAGGAGATTAAATTGGTGAATTAAATGTGAGCCTATGCAGGACCGAGATCTACATTGAGGAATTTTAACGGATCTAGCAACTTTAAACAAAGTGCATGAAGTCCAAGCTGAGTCCATATCTCGTTGTCAGTAGCGAAGTGATCCCTGTTTTCCAGCCCTATGAATTGGTAGTGTCTCTTATGTTATAATTCTATTAATTTGATTGAGAAAATTGCTTCTTCTTTTTAGCTGCATTTGCTTCTTAATATGATATGTACATAAGAAAAGACGAGTGGTTGAAAAGAATACTTGAACTCATACAAGTCGTACTGCACATGCTCCAGTGCCCTCCCAGTGCAGCCTCGGTCAAACTAGCCCCACTGGATAGGAAATCACAAGCACAGAGTAGGCCAGCGAACATCTTATCATTTAGTGATCTATGTCATCGGCATTTCTTGTTTAACAGTCATATATTGTGTCATTCAGATACCATTGTATAGCCTTTCACCTGTTTAAGAATACATGTTATTAATGCCATATCAACAATGGTGGCTCTCAAGAATTCTCTGGGAGATCACTATTATATTGAACATTATTTTTATTTTCTTTATGTTGGTGGTGTGTGGAAGTGTACAGGCTTGTCGCCACAGTCGAAACTACTAGTTAAAGAGTGATTGAATAGATGCTGAAAGCGTCCCGAAGGTTGTAGTATGTAGGAAGCTCCCAGTGTATATAAGTATGCTAATGTAGATAGACATGAACTGTATACATGAGAACAGACCCCTGGTGGAGTATCTGTGAACAAGGAGCTAGGCAGACTAGCTTATGGTGTGCTTGCAGAGAGAATAACAAGTGACATTTAGGGGTAGAGAATACAATTTGTGAGCATATGGTAGTTTCTCAACGGTTTGATATTAAACGTGTTTAAAAATGAAAATTTCTTTTGTTTTCTTTTCATAATACCACCGATTCCATAATTTATAGTTGGATCATTTGATAACATGTATAGGTAACTAGTATGGGTGTGGAAATGCACTGTACGAGGTCGAAGAGTATTGTACTCCCAAAATTTATTCCACATGCAGATAACCTTTTTTTAAAAACGGGGCTACATGGTGTTATCCATAGGGTCCTGGTGTTTCAAGGGATCGCTCACTTTGAGGCACAAGGGGGCGTTAGTGGGGATCTGGTGCGTCTTGGCTGGTTCCCTCTTCGACAACATGAGCAGGTCGTCTCTTCACAACCACTTGAGGCGCAAGAGGCAGCCTGACAAGGGTCTGTTCCAGTCTGGACGCTGATTGGCTGGCAGTGGGAATATTCTCGTAGGCGTGCTATAAATAGCACAGAATCTAACCCGAGGAATGACCAAACTGACCCTGACGTGCAAGCTGTCAGGTGAATAAACGTTTCAGTGTGTGTGAAATATTTGATAGTAATAAAGTCAGCGCATAAAGTTTTGGAAATGACTGTCATTATGTGTAACATATTCAACAACAAATGCAATGTTTTGGTTCATCAAATGTGTCATATAATGAAACATTGAAATTTCCCCTCCTTGGTTCCATCGTATTCCCACTCCAGCTTGTTTATCTTCCTTTTGCTGTCTGCGCATGCACTCAGAGCACTGCCATACTGCTTCTGGGCAGCTCTTGAGAGGCCGACTTTGAGCCATGAATATGCCGTCTGGTGAAAGTTGGCGATACTTACATAGAACGGCATCGAGAATAGTATAAGTACACGATACTCCACAAGTTTGGATGGGCTGCAATTGTCATCGAGGCTAAGCCGAGCGACAATTACGGCCCATCCAAATGAGTGGAGTATTGTTTATTTTTACGATTCGAGTGCAGTTCTTGATTTATCTCACCCCTTTCACTATTAGGGACGTTTAAATCTCCTGTCTTGTCTTCTCTCTGAAATACTGGCCGCTCATTGGGCAATCGCCTATGACGTCATCTCGTATTCACTACGCCACGAACATGGCGTAGTATTGCCACTTTAAGCCCCAGATCCACCAAAATCGATGCTCAGAGACGGCCGGCCGGCCTCAGCCGACGATATTCGGCTAGGCCGGCCGTCCGGAATTCTCTAAATTCTCCATGCTGGTCCACCAAAAATAGTTATTTCCCGCCGGCCGACGTCCACATGGCATCCACACGGCACTCGCAGGGACGGGCCAGCCGAGTTCTCCATTGATCCAATATGTAGCGCGCGCATTTTACGTAGTAATCGAGTTTCCCGATAGGCGGCGCCGCGTGTGGCGATACACTTCGACGCTCTGAACCCGTGAAACCCGCATATCGAGTGAAGCGGTGTGTCGGCGTGCTGGAATTTGTACGTGAACAGTCAGAAAACATCAAATAACCACGGAAATACACGTTAAATCGAACAATGAAGGTAAATAAAGATAAGGATTGATGTATGAATGTGTATGGCACGCCTTAGTGCTAGAATTCCACCGAAAATATCAAAAGTCTCGATGTCCGTTCGTGGCTTCGGGTATCACCGTGTCGGCCACGCAGTGTTGGCGGCGATCCCTCGCCGCGGGGCCCGGCAAAGCTTGTGTGCGGGTGTCGTACTCTTCCAATGCGTCGACATCGGCCAACCGGCCGCCTTTAAAAAAACCTAATGAATCAGCTTTGTGTCAGCTAGGGTCGGCTAGGGTCGGCTAGGGAGTTTCCAGCCGACTCCACACGGCTACAGATTTTAATATTCGGTGGATCAGCAGAACAGTGACATTTAGGTGAGGCTACGACCGGACGATGTCCGGACGATGTCCGGACGATGCCCGGCCGGCTAGGGACGACAGGGAAATGGGAGAGGCGATTACGACCGACGAGAGGCGAATACGGCCGGCCCTAGCCGAGTGGACATGATTTGCTAATCCACCAAGGCGATTATTTCAACCGGCTAGGGCCGACCAGAGGCGGGAGCAGCCGACGTCCATATTCAACCCGCACGGTCATCGGCCGGCCCTAATTTCGCTTGGTGGATCTTGCCCTTTACCAGGGTGATTGTTGAGTATTTCTTCTAACGATACTCCTATGGCTACCAGGGGCGAGATACAGCAGGCTATGAGAGCAAGCAGGTAATCAGACTGGTTCCCTGCCCAAATGAGATGAGGGACTGGTAACTACTTCTTACGTAATGCCAGAGTCGAGGGAGCTACGAGAGAAAGACCTGGAACTGACAGTCACGCCACCACTCTCGGCTCAACATAGACTTGCACAAGTCTTTTTTTTTTCTTCTATACCAATGATTTACCATCTTCAGTGCTTTATTCTGAAGTAATACTATTGCTGAATGTTTTACAGCAGTCCTGTTGTACTGGCTGAAAGGCATGCAGGCCTATTACAAGTCCACATCAAATAAATGAAATAAAAGTAAAGGATACAGGGACTGAGGCAAGTCTATGCTGGCACTCTCCAGCAGATCTTTTGCAGAAGTAGAGTACAGGATCTCTGCTAGGAGAGTGCAAGAAATTGGAAAAACCCTGTCGCCCGCAGCTGTGCGGTCGTCGCCTATGGCCGGCCGGCTCTGTAAAAACCGCTTTTTAATGTGTTACACATACTTACAGTCGATCACTGACCAAGATGCAGTGTCATAATAAATTATCAAGTGTGTGCGGCCCCTGTGTTATCGCTCAAGCATCTGTCAAAATCATCAAAGTTCTTCTTTGAGAAATATATCAGCTATGATATGATATTGATTATATTTATCTTTTCTCATTCAATTGTATCAGTTTAATAACCCGTTGAAGTTTATTGCTTGTGATAACTGCATCGTATCTAGCACATATATGTCCATTGGCGTTTGAGAATTGTGACAAGGACCCCCTATAAACTGGGGACTTCTTTAAAAATTCCGTCTTAGGTTTGGGAAGTTGAACCATGGTGCTCCTTCGAGCTCTTTTCATTACCTCCATACCAGTGTCTTTTATCGCTGTCAGTACTATGGACTCATGTATTCCACGTTTTGAGTTTTGGGTTTGCTGCAACTTATCTCTGCTTTTGTGGTCCACAGTTATGCAGAAACGACGCATAATCTATTACAGGGGTTATGCTTTCTTTGTAAATTTTGCAAGCCATTTTATGGGTAATCATGTTTTTTAATTTTCCAAAGCAGAAAGACTTTTCGATTTACTTTCTTGATAGTCATTTTGAGGTTTTTCTCCATTGTTAACGACTCATCTAGGATTGCTCCTAGGTAAGTATACTCGTTTACTTTCAACAATTTTGTTAGCCCTAAGAAAAGGTCTGGGGGATACTTGGTCCAAAAACAGACGTGTCAACCTTGGCAGCCATGCAGTTGCTAAGGTGGGCGCTGATCTTAATATCCTATGACCATGATGTCAAATATAAAAGATCGGAGGATCATGCAAACACTGACAATCTGAGTCATGCACTAGTGGACATAGCTGAAGAAAACATGGAGGCTGAGGTTAACTACTTTAGCCATAGAGACAAACTAACAATCAATGCTAGAGACATAAAAGAAGCAACCCGAAAAAAACAGATCCTAGCGAAAGTGCTAGAGTTTTCCATGAATGGTTGGCCAAACCATGTGGATGACAACAAACTGCTTGGGTCTGCTGGGGTGGACAGCAATTACCAATCTGTTCACCCTCTTGGTTGCCTTGCCTCCTCGTGGTGCAGACCGGACAAAAGTGACAGGGGTTGGGAGTTAGCTCAGTGATAAAGACCACTGGACTTATAATCCCAAGGTTGTCAGACTTTGTTGATTGGAGTCCCACTGCAGCCACTTTTTTCCTTCGCCCCCACAGTGGTAGATTTACTGCTATATCAAAGGCCAATCCTTCTCATAACATGTCTATGTGGTGTAGGAAGTAAAAGAACTCCCACCTTGGTAAATGTGTAGGGGTTAGATTTCTACCTACATTCATCTAATAGATTCGGTCAAACCCAAAGTAAGTCTGATTGAACAAATTGGACAACGAACTGCTAGCATATTATACAAGAAGACAAGAACTGTTGTGCGATAAAAGATGTCTTCTTTGGGGGATGAGAGTGGTCATTCTCCAGAAACTACAGGAGAGAATGCTTGAGGAGTTGCATATTGAGCATGTCAGTATAGTGTGAATGAAAGCACTAGCACATAGCTACTTGTGGTTTTCTGGCTTCAACATTGCTATAGAATTGGTAACCAAGGGATGCAAAACATGCTTGAGTCTTAAAAATGGTCCACCTGCATCTCCAATGTATCCATGGCGATATCCAGAAAGGCCAAGGGACAGGCCTCATATACACTTTGCAGAGTACAAGACAGAAATGTTTTTCGTTGTAGTCAATGCCCACTCAAAGTGGTTAGAGGTGGTCCTGATGAAGTCTACAACAGCCAAAAAGACCAAGGATGTGCTCAAGTGGAATATTCGCCCATAACAGTTTCCCACAAGAGGTTGTAAGCGATAACAGGCCACAGTTTAACGCAGAGGTGTTCTGTGAGTTTCTGCACAATAAGGGTACTAAGCATACCTTTACTGCTCCCTATCATCCAGCGTCCAATGGACTTGCAGTGCGAGTAGTGCAGACCCTAAAAGCAGCTTTAAAACGGCACACACTGGATGCAACATAACTACGGAGAAAAAGCTTCGTAGTTTCCTGTTTTCCTACAACTCAACTCCACATTCTGTGACCAGGATATGTCCATCTGAGTTGTATCTAAAAAGACAGCTTCACACCCTGTTATCAATGATCAAATCCAACATTCATATGACGGTGGAGGGAAAACAGGGGAAGATGAGAGAGTACAGAGATGAAAGAGTGCCAAAGCTTTGAGAGTTCGAGTGAGGAGAGCGAGTATAAGTAAAGAGCTGTCGAGGCACTGATATCAAGTATGTGCCTGGCTCGATCATGTCAAGGAAGGGTCCAGTATAAAACCTGGTGAGAGTTGGCTGGAACCTCAGATACGTACATGTTGACATCTTCAGAAATCAGGAGAAACAAATGAAGATGACAATTAAAAGGATGATGATCAATCCATGCAAAGGCAATTAATGTATGCATTCATCAACGATATGCCCAAAGATGGAAATCACTCTGTGGTTGCTGATGCACCACTCAGAGGATCATACATGTAGTTACCCATGAGGAACTGTCTAGAGTTCCACCCCCCGGTGGTTGCTATGCAACCTAGGTCTATGGCACTGTCACCAAGACGAATGCTAATGAGAGCCAGGGCCCTGTTTTTATCATAGGTCTATGATACCCTAAGATCGTCCAGCGATTGTACAACGTTTTGGATGCCAAAAGATGGCCGCTGCCCTAAGGAAAGTGAGTAAAATTGCACGTCCGATATGGCCTGTATTCCTATTCAACTGTGGTAGCAGTGCCACAGAGTAGAGAGATACAGAGACCTCTCTTCAGTACTGTGATATGTGAGTCAAACGTGATGCAGCAGCCATCTTTGTTACGTGTAGAAACTCACACACGCTGACTTGTTTTCAGTGACAAATGCAGGGGTACTGTTAGTGTTACAAAATCATGGCTATCTCATGGATATCTCTCTGCTCTGTGACAGTGCCTACAGATCTGCGAACCAGCGAAATGCGAAAACGGGAACAAGTGCAGGTAATGTCAAGGTCACCACATAAATAAGCGACTGCTTGAGTACACTGGCCAACAGAGCAGACATTTGCTATAACGAAATTCAAACGTGAATATTAGCAGATCGGAACAACCGATCGTCTTCAAATTTAGAGGGATTATAGGGTACGTGTACTTGTAATGACAGGTAGTGTTTGTAATTTCTTCATTCTGTTAAGGTTCAATCAACATCTTGGTTGGAAAACAATTTTAAGGGTATGCAGATGGATGCGGAAAATTTACCCAGGTCCGCCTCTCTGTTCTCTCTATTGTGGTCGCAAAGCGGTGAGTGCAGGCGGTGTACTCTACTGCCACTTTTCAAACATACATGACATGACAGATAGTATTCAATACTTAAACTGTGAAAACTGAAATTTATGTTATTTTTGTCAAAGTTCTGGCTGTCTGCATTTTCAGCATAACGTCTGACAGTAATCATATCGTAGTCTTTAATCATGATTAAAAAGGTATCAAGTGTGGGTTTATGTGATATTCCTAGTTTTCACTAGAAGCTCACTCTATGTTTCTTTTTCATATAAGAATGTGTAGTGTCTGCTGCACATATAAAGTAAAGATGGATTTCAAAAAAGGGATGCAAAAATAGACACGGGTCTGATAAACAAAGGCAAAAGATAGGATTTGCACACAAAAACTTTGGGCCCGTATGGATTTTTTTATCAAATTTAAATTACTCCTGGAACACCTCCAAAATTGGCTATTTCAGAGTATTGTCCCCGGCCGGCGGCCGGCGGCCACCAACAGGTCAGCCGATACTGCCCGGCTACGGGGTTTTGGAGGCACCGTGGGCGGCAGTGGCCGGCCATGTGGAGCCTGTGAGCTGTCATAAGCTGTTCCACCAAGCAGATTATCGCCGCCGGCGGGAGGTTTGGGCCGGCTATTGCCGCCGATCGCCAATAGGCGACCACAAGGGGCCCTACCTGGGCTCGTGACTCCTTGGTGGAATAGGCCTCTTATACATTATTCATCAATCACTCATCACATTGACTTCATCCATTTATCATCAATAAAACAATTTTGATTGAACGACCCTAGTTTTGTGTGGTAAATCCCATTCTTATATATTTTTTATTCATTTATTTTGACGGGGGGGGGCGTATATTTTAACTATCTTTCTGCATTCCATATACTTTTAATCCGATTTTATGGGCCAATTAACATTGGGAATATTAGTCTGATTAGTGAATGACTGTTGAATTAAGAGTAAAGCATTTTTAATTGTCATCTAAAATTCATAGAATTTTCGTTGAATTAACACTTCAAAGCTCTAAACTTCAACTATGGGTTGCAAACTGCTGCCACCTGAGAAGAAATCCCCAAACAGTTTCCAAGGGGTGGAGGTATTTGAGCAGATGATGAAAGAGGGTATACCATGCACAAAACTGAAAGAGTTACATCCAACAGATGTCTAAGATACCTTTTCAAGGATGTCATACTTCAGAGTATTTGGCAAAATCTTCTTTAATCGGACCTAATAATGCAGTTATACCCTTTAGGCAGGATTAGCGATGTTTGAGAAAATGTAAGAAACAATTCTAAGTGTACTCTTTTATTTCCTTTATTTTTCCCCCTTTCCTTTCCTTTTTTTAATACAAATTTAACTTTGATTGTTTCTTGTAAAACACATATTTGGTTGAGATGAATGAACATTTTTACCATAGTAAAGCAGAGATAATATGATATTCAAACACAAGATTTTATCAGTCTGGAATTTAAAAAAAAATTGAATTATATCATAAATGTTTTTATTCATTAGTATGTTGGACATTGTGCAAGAAAAAGATTCCCGTTTTTGCTCAGCCCCACTTGCCAGAACCAAGTTGGATCAAACTTTTCATACAGCCTTTGATATCCAAGTGCTTTTTAAGAGATTTTATAAATTTGTGTTTTGGCTCCTTCTCTACACCAAAAGGGCATTTTTGGGTAGAATGATCCATAAATTGCTTATAGTTCTTTAATGATTTTTTAAGGAAAAATATATCATGAATCTATCATTTGATGTATTGTAATTATAACAGAATATCAGCAGCATCCGCGCTTTTAAGCATTGTCCAAGTTTCTCGTTCTTTAAGTTGAAAATTATGACCTAAAGACATTGAGCTAAATCGGAGTGCCACTGCTTTCTCAATTTCACATATATCACACATCCTTGTTCAATTTAATCTTGTAATAAATGATGTAAGAAGGTTCTCTTTATATTGGGGATGCAGTGGTCTCTGCTGTCCTTTTATATGTCAATCTATAAGAGGGTTGGCCAGCCTTGGATAGCTCTATAAAATTTGGGTTTTCCTCAGCTTTGACCTCAGAATTTGTCAGAGATTCCTTTGCCCATTCCTGCTCGGTCGCATCTCCAAGAATCATGTAGCTGAACCAACTGAAAAACAGCATACCAGAGCAGAGGAAAAACACTCCCTGCCATTCTTCAGTCGTTCCCTGCAACAAGGGGAGTAATAATGTCATCTGCATGATATGATTGGACATTAATAGATTAGAATTATAATCAATTTTTCATATATCACACAAATAAAATTAACAGTACTAAGTGTGTATCCCCTTGGTTTGCTATACAGTACCTTCGTGAGGTAAGCAGTATTGCTTTCTAGTTTGACAAAACACGTTATTGGGTACCCCAAATATTATAAACAGCCATGGGACGACCTGTAGAACTTGATGGGTATAATGGAGTTTCGTTCGATTGTTTACTTGAAACATAAAATGGGAGAGTGTTCCTAATTTATGATGATTGTCCTTTAAGAGGAAGTACTCACATTCTCTGTCATGGCACTTGTTACTAAAGGTACCAATATGCCAGGTATAGCAGCGACGGTGTTGTCTATACCCATCAGAACTGCAGCAAATCTGTACAAAAACAATCAGGAAGCAGAGATGGAATTCTTGAATAAAGGGTCTCCTCACCACTCTTAATTGCATTTCTAGATATATTCAATATTGAAATGACGGTAATGCACTGGAGTAAATCCATACAGAAACCACAATGCGAAAGGCATTGAGCTGACACAAATGTCCTTGACACAGAACAGGGTGTCAACCCACTGTGCACTGTGCTGCTGAGTGTCCTTCACCTCATTAATGCACAGAGATGATGGGCATCCCCAGCCTCATCAATGATGCATGGTCACTCGGCAGTGGCCTTGATACAGTGACTGGGTGTGACCATACAGACTCATCAGTATGCATCAGCACCCAGCGGTGGCCAAGTGCCTCTCCCTCAGATCCTTCTGTGAAGGGCTGATACAGTCAAGGAGTATTCTAGCACTTACAACCTATCTACATTCAGCTGCTGTGTTCTAGTGACAACTTAATCTAGGATTCCAGTGCCTGCTGGTGACCATTCACAACCCAGTAGATATCTCACTGTGGTACATCCCAGGATTATTCCAGATACAGCAGGCTGAGGCTAGCTCATCCCCATTGCAACACTTAGGACATTTACCTCCAGCCACTCACACATACCACTCTGTGGGTGAGTGGTATTCACATATAGGACTGCACACACATACATCACTGTGTGGGTGGATAGTCTACACATTGACAGGACTTTACATAGCCATGCACACATACACCAGTGTGTGGGTATTAACATCACACTATGCCAAATAGGACACACATTTTAAACCATATTCCCATTCAGCACAGTATATCAGTAAGAAACCAACTGTACAAATAGCAACGTTCTATGTTTCTGTCCTCATGTTGCAATATCCGTGGTGTCTCTTTTTATGACTCCACATGGAAGAATGCCCTAAAATATGATTGGATGGCCATGTCTATATTATCCATTTTGTACAAAGTCCCCATTGAAAATGTATGGGGCTTCAATAAACCACTACCCATAAATTAAAACTGTCTGATACCATAACTATTGTAAACAGATTGTAATTCTATTATATATGGAATTCAGAACCATTATACGTGAAAAATATACTTTTTTTAAAAATCAGATGGTTAGTCTATTTGTTTTATATAAATGGCTGGAGAGCAAACAGATAGTCCCAGATGATAAACATTATAATATGTCAATTCCTGAGTTTAATTTATTCAAGAAGATGGAAAATGAATACAACAAAAGATGGTTATTAAGCAGGCGGCCCTGTAAACCAATCAATATTGGCTTCATAATACACTCGCTAACACTCGTGTATTTCTACGTATCAACCCTTCGGCTACCGGCCGCCTGTCTACAAATCCATCCGTTATTGTCTATGGAAAGTTTGTGTTAGGGCAAGTGCTAGTGTTTCTATATACCAATAGGAACGAGCATATTGTTGCATAAACTCATAAATCTGACTGCTGTCATGATCAATGCAGTTGCCATTTACTACTCTAATATCAAATCCGATGTTGTTCCTATATTCTGTGAAAATGTTCTTTTCATTGATCGATACTTATTTTGATAAAACAATTTAGTAAATTTTTGAGAAATAGTGCATTGAGGCTTCATTTGTCCAGTGGGTACCTGCTGATGCCCCAGGGTATCAACCGTCCTTAAAAGGTTCATAGGTGTAATAACGCAGACAGGAATATATCATAAAAGTATGTACCCCTTATCACTGAAAGATCCTACACATTGCTTTAATTGAGGGTTACATACCTGGGGGCCATGTCCACTGTGTTGACGTAGGACCCATTACCACTGAAACCTGTCAGTCCAGACCAGAGAGTGAGCATGACAATAGCCAGTGTTTTGTCTTGCCTTGTGAGGAATCCGACCCCGATTGCAATACCTGCACTCGGTAAGCTGCCTGTCCGTTATATAAGGGTATATTAGGAGAAACCCTATAGGATGGTGGTTACAGTAAAGATATGCAAATCAGAAGACCTGGGAGTTAGAGGCCAAAGTGCTAACTAATGAGCTACATCTCTGATCCTAAATATGAGGAGGCTTACATTACACATGACTGCATAAGGACAGGAGATATAAATAAATCATTTTACTAAGTAGAAAATTGGTCATCAAGAAATTAAATTGACTGAAATGTGGGATATTGCTCATGTCACCAGAAGCTTCACCAGAGATTACCTGGTGTTATTATCTGGCATCTGCCTAGAAATCTGTTATCATCATTCAAGATAAAGGGCGATATATGAAAGGCGCACACTGATGACGCATAGGATGTCTTGGGAGAAAGAAAAACACGAATGCCACCGACACTACATATGTGTGAACATATATGATAAAGCTATCCCCCTTAGTTTTCATTGTTATTATTGTAGAAGGTCTTCTATTAACACTTTTTTTCCTTTTGCTAAATGAGATTAGAGGCAGACCAAAAATCTGCAAAGAATGAAGGGTGGTAGCTTAACTAATCAATCACTGACCTAAACTTTGAAACAGTTTTCGGTTCCAGGTGATGTGCATAAGCTGTTTTTTGACGATGTAATCCGACAATATTGCTCCAACAATATACACTATAACATTCAACATTGGGGGCAGGGAATTATACAGTCCATTCTGTAAAGTATAGAAAATATTGTGTCCCTGTGATATCCGTGTAGTGTATTGTCGTTAGAACATGAATGGGAAAACTGTCACAGTTAATACCTTGTATTCACCTAAAGATAATCTTTCTTTGGCAATTATTTAGTTGGTCTGAAAGTGCATGTATAATAATACTACAACCATTCTTGGTAAGGTCCTTATTGAAAAACAGTACAACGAAATGACAGTTTAGATACATGTGACATGAAATTCTGCAGTCGTTTCATACAAAGAGGAGATATGGGATATGATCATCGACAATGGGCGCTTATAAGTATGTAGTATGTTATCAAATGTCCAAAACAAGCCACAAGGCATCTACACTGGCAATTATGTACAATTGGCCAGGTAGCTCTATACATCCAACATTCAAAAGGCAATAATAAAGAGGACCTCACAGACTCTATGTCCACTTGAAGCACGTCATGGAGGTACTGTGGCAAGTAGGTCAAGGAAACATAGGCACTCCAGGTGAGACAGAAGTTTGTCAGGAATATTCCATATGCAGGTAAAGTCCTGAACAACTTTCTCCAAGGAATTGATGGACTCTTCTGTACAACATTCACAAAACCGAAAGGACCTTATATGACAAGATATGACTCAATAGCCATATTATATTTACAAAGCTTGACTGCTCCACCCTTTTCAACTGCACAAGGCTATATCAATCAAATAATTCTTAATCTAAACTAGTGTAGTACTTTTAGGGTGATCTAGAAGAATGCTAGAAGAATGAACTACAGAAGAAGAAAGCTACAGTGATAAACATGTAGGTATATATATGAGTTTAGCCATCATGTTGTTATTGTTATTTATCACTTGTAAAAACTTACCTCTGAGGAGACGAGGTGGCTCTGAATGTAAGTCAGCTCTGCTGAAGTGATGCGGGGATGTTCACCAGGTGAACTGAATGCTAGGAGATACCAGACGACACAGAACACCAAACCAATAACACCTGCAGTATTATGTTACATATGTATATTACAGAAATACACAGGTCATTTTGGCATACAGGTAAGTACAGGTAAATAGTGACATATGAGAGAGGAAAATAACGAGAAATAGAGACAGAGAGTGAAGGAGAGAGACAAACAGGAAGACTACTACAGAGAAGGACAAATAATGAGACAAAGAGGGAGCTGACAGACAGATACACTGACTTTATCCCCTAATGTGGACCCTGTATCATAGTAATGTTATCTAATTGAAATGGATACATCTAGATGTGACACATATGAGTGTTAAGCTAAAGATATTGCTATTGATGAAACAAAAATATAGGTCTGGTTTTATCAATATAAAGGAAGCAATGTTAAAAATCGATCCCTTCTGACTGAGTTATGCTCCCTCATCCCCTTAATAAGGGCGTGGGAGGGGGCCTATCCCGACTTGAAATCTTGTTGTTATTGTTTTTCTTTTTAAAGCAATGATGAGAATACATTCTCTCATTACAACCTAAAGTCATGTACCATGAAGACGAGTTAGTGAAGATATATTTACCAAAAATGTAAAATATAGATGGCCATCCACCAGCAAAACCGTTTTCACATAGATATCCTGATAGAATGGAACTTACCACAGCCCCAACACTTGTGCCTGGATAGAACATATTGTAAAATGTTTATCAGTATCTATAATACAAATTGACATCAAAATTATTCAAGAAAATCAAGCGATTTCGACCAGGTTTCAAAATAGTTTGTATAAATCTAAGCAGTGTATCAGCATCTTACTTTAACTATTGCACACTCGAATATATTAGGATAAACATGCTTGGGGTATTCAAATTTATGCACCAACCACAACCAGCCAGGGCCATTAGAAATGCACGTTCAGATTGAGGTGCCCATCTTCCCCATAACTGGTAGGATGATGGAAAATAAACACCCTAAAAGGAAATGGGAATTGATTGTGTATATTTGATTATTCATAAATCAGTCATCTGCTCAACTGAAATTACAAATTTTTCCAGATATTCTAACATCAATGTGAATATCCAACTACCACCAGGGAGCTGTTTCAAAACGTGGGTTAAGTCTATGGTTTTCAAACAGCTCCCAGATCCCAATTTTAAGCAGTCAACATCTGCTCTACAGTTATTGATGAGAAATACAATGTAACAGTAAGTCAGAATGTTGCTTGATGTTCAGAATCAGTAACATTGGAACGAACGTGGTGAGGATTAATGACCGCAGAGGGCGCTTACATGGACTCTCGTCCCCTCTATCGGACGTTTCTTAGACCACATTTGGTCACGTGATACCCAGTCTTCGCCCACCACTCAGACTGTTAACACGTTAAAAACTTTCCTCCCACCCACCTTATTGATATCGTACAGATATCGTATTTCGATTATCTGATACCTCATTCACATTTGATACTCCATGTGTAATTAAAATGTATCTTCAATACCAAGTATTCGTTATTGTTCGTATTACAATTCAATTCCTCGTAATACCAATTGTATTACTCACTGGTATAACTCCATGTCAATTGTTATACTACGTATAAAATTTACCAAAGTATAATAAATACCATATAATCCAATCCGGAGTAGTCATTAATAGTACTCAGAAACCAGCTAATTATCTTCACTTTGAAACTGTATTTTGGGCTGGGTTACAGTCAGTAAATTGTTGTTTGACAGCCACTAGATGGCATATTATGAGGACCAGAATATATGCCCGTTATTTGGGAAGGGGTGGGTAGCTTCATAGGGAGTCTGTATGGACATACCCGGCGCATACGGATGAGGTGTTTGCTCCGGGTGGCGCATACGGACAAATAGTGCCTATGGAAAAATAGTGCATGACTAAGACATGCCACTTATCCAGAAAAGGTGGATAATAAATACAATATAGACTGGTTTCAGATAAAACCGGTTGTATGCTCCTCTGAGTTGACTCTACCCAATATCCTCGCATACGCTCGGATATTACTATGCGTCAACTCCTCGGAGCATACGTCCGCTTGTATCTGAAACCAGTCAATATTGTGTATATACTTCAGGTCCTATGGTATGGATTCTACACATTGTAGCTGTATTATATGGACATGCCCCGTACGCCACCTATATATATATATATATATATATATATATGCATGTTGTTCAGCCATAAAGACGACATGGGTAGGAGTAGGTGTTATACATAGAACATACGGCCACAGGTTTAAAATGATAAGTCTACATTTCTTATGATTGAAATATTATAAGGTGGTACTACGTCTTATACAAAGGCAAATATACCGTGAAGAAGCCCTTGAGAAACTGTATGGCCATTAGTGCATAAACGCTGATACGTGCTGCAGCTGGTGTCAACAGAGTGAACAGGGACATCAGGACCATACCTGAAATGTCATGATAGTAAACTTGGTTGTTAAAAGACGTTTAGTTACAACAAAGCAATTTGCCTAGTCCCATTGGTTCCCACCCCATTTCTACACAATATACAGAAACTCTGTTATAACAAGGTATTTGTCAACAAAAGTCCATTAGATAGATATAAACCTAAAATATAAATGTATAGTGTCTCCTGATTATGTCCCAAGACAAAGTTATCACAAGTATATTGATTGCAAATGTGTCTCGCAAATCTTAGTGTTTGACAAATCAATTTAATGTTATAGCCACCTACTTCCACCAATAACAATCTTAGCTCCATACTTCGTGGCCAAAATTCCTCCTGGAAACTGAGTGAAAATGTAGCCGATGAAGAAAGCTGACAGGACCCATCCGACCTCGCCACTTGACCAATCAAATGCACTATCCTGTATATTATTCATAAAAAAGATAATCAGTTGTATATATATATATATATACATGTACAAGTCCACTCCATTTTATCCAATAAATGCAAAGATGAATAAATTTTCCTTTTCCAACCTCAGCAGATCTGTAGCGGCCAATAGCCTAAGAGCGTATGGTTCCAGCCATCAATTACATGGAATAATAGATGTAATGTTGTTACATGTTACATTGGTTACCACATACATGCCACTCGTGTAACCTAGGATACATTACCTGGTGACTAGGATGGGTGTCACATCGGTAATTAGGTAGTTATACAAGTATAACCTGGTATTTCCCGCTCCCCCTCCATAGACTTAACATTGGGAACTTATACCCAACACCTATGGGATATCGTATAAAAATACATTATGTGTGATGATGACAGATAGCCAATTAGTCAGTGAGAGGGGTGAGATAACATCCGAACCGCTCTCAATCCATAGCTACTGAAAAGTTGTCTTTCGTTCTGGTTTGCTACATAATCTCACGAGGTAAAGCTGAGTGGGATTATGTAGCAAACCAAGACTCACGGTATGTCTTCAGTGGCTACGGATCTTGATCCAGTTCCTTCTTGCACAAATAACACATGGCAATATATCTGACATAAAGTGTTTGAATTGGAAATACCTGATACAGAGAAGCCCCCTGACCACCACCGAGAGGCATAGGTTGGGGAAACCTGCCAAGGGCATCACTATACTCCGTTCGGTCTGCTGATGTACCATTGCTCCCTTCAGAGGTCATACACACTATGGCAACGCTTATGTTGAGCCTCAGGGCGTAGAAGGTAGCATTACCAAAGAAGCACAATAATGACACGGCAAACCTGCAGGATGTCCACCATGGTACTGGGGGAAAACGTAATAAATGGTATATTAATTGTGTGGTTCTGACATATGTAACAGATATTCAAAGTCATTTTCTGGTATTGAATCAAGATATTCCCCATTACTTGCTGGGGAGGAGTCAGAATAATGGGAAAGGAAGGGTTAGATGGGGAATCAGCAGCCATCAGCATAAGACTGAATGTGAAGGTTAGTCCACATAGGTGATAAACATTTTGTTGGTAAGGGTAGATTTTGCCAAACGGGAAGGGGTCCACAGCCCAAGTAGCACTTGAACTGAAATATCAGTTAATGAGATGCCTGCGTGAGTACCTGGAATTATTTATTCTCTCAAAGGAGGGGGTTAATCTTGGAAGCAGGTATACTGTTCCAGCATTCAATCTATACAGTCAATATATAAGTATTCATGAGGACATGATATTATAATAATCCATTAAGACCTATAATGATAATGGCAAATAAAATCTCTTTTAAGGTTATAAAAGTTTTCCATACCACTACCATCACGCAGATTTAAACGGTTGCTGGAGAAAATGGCCATTTCCTCGGAGAATCCCAGATCGTCTGATATGGATTAATAGTGTGATCATATGTAAGTCCTTTATATCCCTTCTATAGCCTACTACGCTTTATCTATCACATTGACTTTTTTCGGAGAGAGAGTTCATTGATACAATCATAGATTGATATAATATGAATAGATACCATCGACAGATGCATGGCCTAGAACAGGCATGTATACTGGCAGCTTTGTTGATAAACATGTACTTACTATCACCAACAGACTTAACTCGTATGGTAATTTACGACAGCCATGAAACCAGAATCAAGGTTGAACTTTATCTTTCATAAGATGAACACCAGATTGTCTTACTAATCTGAACTTGCTGTCTTCACGTATATACAGTGAAACCCCGCTGAAGGGGAAACCCCTGGTTCCGAGCAAACTCTCCCCTTAAGTGGGGTGCCCCTTAAGCGGGGTTAAAATAAACTAAATAATAACTTCTGCTCTGAACAAACCATGCCCTTAAGCGAGGTGTGCCCTTAAGCGAGGTGTGCCCTTAAGCGAGGTGCCCCCTTAAGCGAGGTGTCCCAGAAGCAGGGTTTTACTGTATATATTTAGTAAAACCCTGTTTAAGGGGAAAAAAAACCTCGGTTCCGAGCAAAGTGCCCCTTAAGCCAGGTGTCCCCTTAAGCGACGTTAAAATAAACTAAATAAAAGATTTCTGTTCTGAACAAAGTGGCACCTTAAGCGGGGTGTTCCCTTAAGCGAGGTGTCCCTTAAGCGGGGTTTTACTGTATAGTAGCGGGCAGGTAGGCTTACCCACCAGCGGTATAAGTGCCACAGCCCCCAGCGGTGACCCATACACTACATAGCGACGTAAACACCCACCACTGGAGAAGGGGAAACCTGGGCAGAAAGCCGGAGGGGTTGGTGGTCCTCAGCAGTACACCGGCCCTCCCTCGCCCAGCCAACGCCAACTCCTGTCCCACCTGGCTGCCTGCCCGCCTGCCAAGCTACTATATATGGGCGGGATAATGACGCCAGGTGACCGGATGTTATCAGGGTAAATCTCCGGAAACCAAATCTTCACTCATACCACCGGTCACTGCGAACCCTGTCTTCGACCGAGCAAGACCGGGTTTTTATTCCTCACTCTTGATTTCCAAGTTTAGAAGTTTTTCCCTCTACAATGGGGAAAAACTTATTACCTGTTTGCTTTACCACCCTCCTAGAGGGTGGCAATACTGTAAATATATTGCACAAGCTGTGGTCAATATTGTCACTTCTCTTCTTGTCAAGCCTGCATAGTATTGCACGACCGGTAGTGGCTGACTAAAGCCTATTAGACAGCGACCCAACCATTGTGCCCGATCACACCTTTACCCAACGAATCCGTCGGGTCGGTCAGAATCGGGTCACTGCACGCACTTCACAGACCCGATTTTAATCTGGTCGGGAATTACTTGCCTTGGGGTAATGACCGACTCAGCCCGACCTTAATCGTGTCGCTGTATGCACTTCACCGACTGTTCCTTATTCTGAGCAGGCCGTCTGACTAGCGATGCTGCCTTTCCTCGAGTCTGATTTACAATTTTCAACCATTTCCTGATATCTTAATTGGATCGGAAGTTATTGAACTTTAAATTATTTTCTATGAATCCACACCGGTGGCCTGTGGCTCAACGTGGCTCAGCTCCCGGTGACTCACTTTGATCTCTCTCGGGTCGCTGGGCAAGGCCATAAAGTGGAGAGGTGTGATCGGCAAGTGTCGTTGAGGGTACAAGACAGCGAGATTCCTGTTCCCGATTATAACTGGTGATCGGATCGGTGAAAATCTGTGAAAAATGTCGCTGTCTTATGGGCTTTAGCATTAGTTGAAGTATCGGGGATTACCCCTGAGCCTGTCTCAGCCTCGGCCGCGATGACGTCATCGCTGTGATTCCCGGATTGTCACACATGCGTGAGGCGCTTTCCATATGCGGGAGACAGACGATACCGGGCTTTTGAAGAGGAAACTTACCTACCAGGAGTACTTACCTATGTGGATTCTGTCTGTTTATATAGTTTATAAACCAATTTTAAGAACACTTTATATACTTTTTGTTGAGAGAAGAAAGGGATCCCTAATCAAGACATGTGCCCTACACAACCTACCAACACAACAGATGCCATCAGAATACCAGCAGATGTACAACCTCACTATAAACTTGCCAGAAAAATCGCCATCAGCCTCACCAAATCACGCCAACATGAATAATTTCTAAGCAACTGCATAATTCGAAATATAGTCCCAAAAGGATTACAACCAAACATAACCGCCCAAATCCCAAGCACCAATTGGAATTTCCAACTCAAATGGGAGGAGGCCCAACTGAAATGTGGAAAAGAGTTAAGAGACCTACTCACAAACTACTACGCTGAACGCAGAATTGAACTAGAAGCAAAATACAATGAAACCATCGAGCACATAGCCCAGAAATGCCAAACCGAAGTGCTAGAACTAATCAAAAAACTAATATCAAACCTACAAACCGAAATCACCAACACCAAGACAACAACAGCCAACAAAAAAATCGCAGATACAAGAAATACCGGCAGGAAACAGACACAGAGGGAATTTGTAACCTCTCGACCAAGCACCTCACAATAGCACACCTCTCACTTCTAAACAGAGGCCTATCATTCGTCCCAACCCCTACTTCCACCAACCACATACACACAGTACGCTACACCCTACTGTTTATGCGACGAATCTATCTCAAATATCACTTCAGAGACCAAGGCACATACAACCCCAGAAAAACGATCTACCCAAAAGGACAAGCCACTGGCAACCCGCCCCACCCTACCATGAAGATGTGGTCACCTTCAACTCATACGTCCTCAACAACATGCTCAAACAAGAAAGAGCTCAATCAAAAAGAAATTTAACTCCTGAGCAAATCACAGCCATGGACGACCTCATGAACGACACTGATATCACCATCAAATCAGCTGACAAGGGCGGAGCAATAGTCATCATGAACACCACAGACTATCTAGAAAAATGCAACAATCAACTGAAAGATACCAAATACTACAGAGAAAACGAATATGACAGAACCAAAGTCATCAGTCTACGCTTGAAAAAAGAACTCAAGGCACAAGAAATTGAAGGAAAACTCGCGAAAAATTCGTCCAACACACTACTACCATCAACTATAAGAACGGCCCAATTCTACATACTACCCAAAATACACAAAGCTGGTAATCCAGGTAGACCCATAGTCTCAGGAATCAACTCCCCTACTGATAGAATATCCGCAACTTTGGACAAAATTCTAAAACCAACGCTTGAAAAAATTCCCTGCTTATTAAGAGACACAAAACAGTTCTTAGAAACCATAGACACCATCAAGACCATCGACACTTCAGAATTCCTAGTCATGATAGTTGTCAGTGCCCTATACACAACTCTCTACCCAAATTCCGAAATCGACACTGACACTGTCACAAAGCTACTCAAATTGGTACTACAAAATAACGTCTTCAATTTCAACTCAAAACACTACCACCAAGTTCAGGGAACAGCGATGGGCACCAAAGTTGCCCCCACCTATGCCAACATCTTTATGCACATCCTAGAAGAAGAAATCATCCGAACCAGTCCTCTCAAACCACGTATCTGGAAGAGATACATAGACGACATATTCGCTATATATACATGTACAGAGGAGGAACTACAAACGGAAATGAGAAGAATGAACACTCTACATCAGAGTATCAAATTCACATACGAGTACAGCAAGCAACAAATACACTACCTTGACACCACAGTGTATGTCAAAAATCGCAAACTCCACACCAAGGTATATAGAAAACCCGCCGACTCAAGCCTATACCTTCACCATACATCATACCATCCCCCAAGTCAGAAGAACAGTATAGCTTATAGCCAAGCACTGAGATATTGACTCATCTGCTCAGAAGAACACGAATTCGACTTAGCTTGCAAATACTTACTGAAGAAACTGACACTTCGCGGACATCCACACACCAGAGTTAAGACAGCAATCCAGCAGGCTGCACTCGTCCCCCGAATCGATCTACTGAAACCAAGGAAAAGGCAGAACGAAGCAGTCATATCGTTCATCATCCAACACACACCACAAAATATACGGGCAAAACATTATCTCAATATTGCCAAAACAATGATAGGCCCATCTCCCATGTTACAATGCCTAAGAAAAAGCAAAATCACCATGGCCTACAAATGCCCACCCAACCTACGAGACTTACTCACCAAGTCTGCTTTCCCCCACAAACCAAAGTAGACCTTGCAATATCCTAAGTTGTAGACATTGCCACAATATCAAAGAAACTGACTACGTAAGATCCCACAGTACAGGCAAAAAAGTCTCAGTAAAAGGAGACAACACATGTCAAACAAAAGGCCTCATCTACTGTCTCGAATGTCCAGCCTGCGGCATGCAATACATCGGGGAAACCGGGCTACGAGCGGCCGACCGCATCGTCGGTCACAAAGGCGATGTACAAGCACGCCGACACACCGAAGTTCAGAAACATATGAAAGACCATGACATCACCTCTAAAGAATTAAAGTTCACTCTATTAGACTCCTCACCTGACAATTCCAACATCCGTAAAAGATTGGAAGAAGCGTACATCCGCATTATGCGCACCATGCGACCAGAGGGAATAAACGGGAAACTCTAACTGACGAAAAACAATGTGCAAGAGCACTGACCTACTTCCGCGCTTAGCAACGACCCACATATAGCGCGTGACGCTGACGTATCCGCATCACCACGACAACGCCGCACTACACAAAACACGATCCCTGAAGTGTACTTACGAGAAGATACTTTGTTGATAGACATCGACACGTGGCAGAAATCATGGCATTCTTTAGTAAAGTAACTTGTGACCTGTGCTCCTTAGCCATTGCTAACAACTGCAAAGACATTGAAGACCACTTGAAGAATATACACAGCGGAGTAGTGTGACTAGAAGACAGTTACATCGACAACGCCGGTAAGTTTAAATGTCAATTTACAAACTGCAACATCTACTGCATAAACAAAAGTAATTTGAGACGTCACCAACGTAATCAGCACTTGACAACGAATTACAAACCAACATTCAAAACCGCTAGACTGAAATTTCACCATAATAGGCCCCAATACACATGGAAAGAACATTATGACCCATCTAAAGTCAAATTTAGGATCGTTTACAAAGGAGTTCCTTTCATTTCAGCCCGTAACCAGGCAAAAAGCAACCCTCAACATACTATCGATCTAACTAGTGACACCGATCACGACAAACATGCGCCTACAGTCACCCACAAAGATACCTACTCAACACTGTCAAAACCTACAGTCACCCCTAAAAGTATCGACCCACAGAAAGAAACAGTCAATGGCGAAATTCAGAAATGCAGTAAATGAACTACGACAAGCGACACCAAGCATTAAACTGATAGAAGCTACACAAGACCCTAGCATCCGTAAACGTACTAATCCGACACCACCAGCCAACCCAAAAAAGAAATGCAAATACATCTTTAATGCCAAAAAACGACCACTGAGCCCAGACACGAAGAAAGCAACACCAATTGCCGATGCCACCTTCACTAAGAAAGAAAAATAGGCTATGTCAAGTATTTCCAACACCAACACCAGCATAAAAACCAAACAACCGAGTCAAGCGGAAGACAAGATGAAACAACAACTATCTAAAGACCTTGAAACGTCATTCAGCACTGACAACAGTTCCATTCAGTCAGACCCGACCTCATCCGATAGCAGTAGCGACGAGGAAACAAGAACAGCTACCAAACGTAATGAACGATCAACAATAACACCAAAGAAAACCACCATCAGAGAGAAAATAGAAGAACTTAAAAGAAGTACCAACTACACTATACCATACATGCCGACAACAATATGAAGAAGCACCAGCCAGCACCAGATAAACTCCTCAAATGACCACCAGCCACCACCAGATCACCACTCGGACAGACAGACACACAACAAACCAGAAAGAAGACACCATGAAAACACCTACCCAAGACAACCCCGCAGCCACGTCCCACACCAGCCCCAGGACGAACTGAGAAAGGCAACCATGTTCAATATACATTATATGCTGCAAGACCTAGATCATAGAGTAGCCAATGACTTCTTCAGCATCCTACAGGCGCACCGATATGCCCATCACTGAAACTTCATGCTTGCATGACCTTTATTTTTTCACCTGATGTATTCAAATCAAACAGTAATTAAATACCCATCACTGTTTATTATAACATACTAATCTATTTACATTCATATTTAAATAACTATACAAACGTTAGCATTCCAGCTGTGATAATTGTTAAGAAATCTACACTAAATTAAAAATTTACAAAGTGTTAAACAACCGTACTAATGAACAAAGGACATAATCAACAAGGAATCTATTTATAGAATCAATGTATCACTATACCAACCATTGCACAAGAATTGTCATAACAACCTTATCCATTGCAACCAATGTAACCATAACATTATCGATCCTAAAAATGTACCTTAAGAGATGAAATCGAGCATAAACCATACTGCCTGAAGAAGTCTCATAAATTGAGACAAAACGTTGCAACCAAGTATCTAATTTGCCCCCCCTATTTCGATGTACAACAACCCCCAATAAATTGTTCAACTTTAAAGATCAACTCGTCTGGTTTTTTGTGGATTTACCTTTGATTTGATATATTATGATAAGGCCATCATTTATTTACATTCATCAGAGGATTTTGCTAAAAAATAAGCAGATTCTTTTATCTTGGATGAATTAGGTCAAGTGTGACTTTTGTCTGGGATTAGTGGAATCTCTTTAGCCATCTTGGATTGACATTCTTTTTTTATAATCCAAGTCATCCTATCAACATCCTTATTTTTGGGGGCAAGAACAATGACTGCAAAATATTGACACTTTATCTTTATCTTATTATTTTTTAAGAATTAGTCCCAAGAAATAATTAGGGGTTCTTTAATTATTTAACCCCCTTCTCACATGTGACTTGGAGGCCATCTTGGATGTTTTAGATAGCAGTCACTTATCGTTTTGACAAATTGTCACCCCCAACTTTTAATATTTAAACAAGAGGCTAATATTAGATGTAATTTCCTGGAAGTTCCTACCTTCACATTGTCACATCTAGGATCTGAATTTTCACAGACTAGGATTCTTCAATGTGGTCTGTCTAGGCCAATATATTCATATATCTGGCAGAACAATACCCAAAGCAATTTCCACTGTTTCTACTTTGATTACAAGGCATCCTGTATAGGCCAATATATTTATATATCTGGCAAACACCTACAGAAACAATCCCAACAGTTTCTGCTTTGACTACAATTTGTTCTGCATAAGCCAATATATTTATATATTTGGCACAGCGCCTTTACACAGGGATATCAACAAGATATATATTATCTTCCTCTAGAGGCATAGCTGGACCCCACCATTTCTATATCTAGATCTAGTTCATGACTGGCCAATATAAATTGATATCTGTCAGATACTATTTTGGAGAACTGTTACTATATTTCTGCAACAAGTTATTTTGTGCATGATCCCAAGATACTCTGGGCCAATATTTTAATATCTAGCATATCTTCGTGAAATATTGTGAGCCAATATTTTGATATCTGGCATAACTTGGTGCAATATTATTAGCCAATGCATGACATCTGGCATTTCACTGAATGAAAATAATATCTATCTGTCCTGCATGCACATACTGCATGAACATCACACCCTTTGAAACAGTATCCGGAAAAGTAAGTAAAAAGGGTATATTACAGATAACAAAGAATAAGTCAGTGATTGTGTAGTCCTGCTTTTTGCAATCACATACATCACCTGGCTCTAACCTCTCGGTTTCATACTGAGACATCCCGACCTCTCTCTTCTGCTTGTGGGTGATTTATCATAAGCCAACAAAATGATGGGGCCCCAGATGATTTGCATAAATGCAGCAAGCGTCGATGACCTCAAGGAAGCACCAGGTATTGGAGCTGCACATGCTCAGGACATACTTCAATGCATAAAGGAGATGCTGCCCTATCTCAATCCGGATGTGGGCAGGATCCTTCAGGAGGCCTTTGTGAACGGCCACATAGTGTTCAGCATGGGGGAGGAGAGCATAGAAGGCATGCCACTCACACTACCACCTTCATGGCTTCATGGCAAAAGTTAGCCCTACATGTAAAACATCTGGAGGGGGAGACGAGAGAACAGGAAACCATATGTCCACTCTCTGGATCAGGAGGCAGGCCGAAGAAGCCAGCTGATGATCTTACAGTGTCGCTACAAAATCTAGCACAAGCGTTTGTGGCTTTCTTGCGGCAAAACCCCCAGTGTATGTGTATGTCCCTGCAACTCAAGCTTATGCAGTGGTCAGGGATAATGTGTATGTCCCTGCAACTCAAGCTTATGCAGATCCAGAGCCTGTCATAATTGGGTGGATGGAAACAGCCCAACATACTGATACCCATCAGGAATCAGTGAGGAGCCAGAGACCAGATGAGACTATAAAAAGGTGGTGAAGTCCCTGAAAGAGCGGTTCGGTTCAAGGAAGCTACCGGCAACAGCACGTAGGGAGCTTCAGAGTCTGCGCCAAGAACCAGAGGAAGTTCTGGATGTCTTCGCGCAGAGGTGCATAGACCTGGCACACAAAGGTTTCAGGGGAGATTCAGAGCAACCAGAAGGCTGCACTTACTATGGGGGAGTAGAACCGTCAAATCCATGCAAGAAGTGCTTAAGAGTGTAAGGCACTCTATCCCAAACTCTCGCTTCATTTTAGGAGACAAAAAAGTGAGAAATATCTCCTTTGCCAGATGTGATGAAGCACCGCTGGCAGCACCCTCTGCAGTGCTTCGAGCGGAGGACAAGTTGTGGAAACTGAAGGATGAGATGAAGAAGCTTGTCCTTAGTGTACTTGTTGAGCACCTGCAACCCCAGCAACTGTCTAGGACTCCTAGCCCCAATCCAGTCCCAAACCCCGGAAGAAGCCCAGAACACAGCCCTTCAGCCTCATGGGAGTGCATGAAGCAAAAAAAACCACAACCAGCAAAAAACTAGTCAGGAATGGACCAACCTACCCAACTCCATTCCCGGTTGACAAGGGTCACCCACCAGAACCCATCATGATGGAGGGCCAATGAAGAACCATGAAACCCCTGACAGAATCCCACATGGTGCAAACTGTGAAGGATAATGTCATCGTTGCAAATCAGGTGGTTCGAGCCTATGGGGAAGGGCAGCAAAGAACAGCGGTAATAAGAAAACATATTCAAATCAAATTTACAGCAAAGAATTGTCCATGTCCATCTGATCCCACCTTAAGATGTCGTAATTTTTATCGAGTATTTCATAAGTTGGACATGTTTTACCTTTTGAATTGGTGTTATTATTTATAAATATAGAGCGACCTGGACAAATAAAATTGAGTACCAGTATCGCGTTAGGTTAACCACAAGCTGCCTGAGTAGTGCAGCGCCTTTTCATATTTTCAGGATATATATTACAGTCATAATAACCGTTAGAAAACTTGAAACTTGGGATATGGGTATGTCAGATTATCAGTACTCTTTGCTCCAAATTTTTTCAATTTTAATAAGTTTTAGCATCTGAAAAAATAAGTTATGGCAAGTATCATGGTCTTCCGTGGTGACTGTTTGGGGGATGTGTGACCACTAGCAATTCTGGGACAAAGGAAGGAAAACAGTTTTTATAGCTCTCTGCAGAGTGGGTCTGAATACCACTTACTCAAGTCTGTCCCATCAGATAGGACACTCTGAATACAGTGTATTTAGGTCTGCCCATCACATTTAGTCACATTTAGTCATTAAATTATCATATAAATGTTTCCTTTTCTAGTAGCAGGTAACAGAATCCATAACTAAGTGTTTGTTATTTAATGGCAGGATTGATATAGTGAATACTTTACAAAGAGACCATATAATTAGGAAGCATTCAATAATTATGGCTGGGGGGGGACAGTTATTAGGAGGGGGCCAACTTTCTCTTGGGTATTTCAAAGGGTCACAAAATTTTTATTAGTATTCCAATGGGGGGGGGGGGGCACATTTTTTTGGTATTTCCATAGAGGAGCCACATTTTTCACTGTTTCTGCTGGGGGTCGACATTTTAGCTAAACTATGAGCCGCACTCCCATATTTGTGTTCAATAACAAGAATTGATATTTATTGTTTCAAATCATTTTCCTCTCAAGAAGATTGGCTTACAGGGCCTGCAAGGTCCAGTAAGTCATTCAGGGTCCCTGTGGGGTCCCTGTCCTGTTTGGAATTTTTTTTTTAGCTTTTTTTCCAAACAGGAAAGGGACCCCACAGGGACCCTGAATGACTTACTGGACCTTGCAGGCCCTGTAAGCCAATCTTCTTGAGAGGAAAATGATTTGAAACAATGATTCCGCATTGTTCTCTTTGCCCAGCGACTCAAACCAAGTGACTGACCACATAAAAAGGGAAAAAGTTTTTATTCGGAAATATTCTATGAAAAATAGAAAAAGCGGGCCTTTTAGAGGAAAAACCTCTCAAGGATTTGAAAAAAGACCATATGGGTATGCTACAATCACCTGATGAGACTAGACAGTCAAAACTATTGAGCAAGAACGAAAAGAATCCAGTACGGATTCCCTTATCAATAATGTTACCCAACTGAAACATAACCCTCGTCGTATTGTAATCCGTGATGAGGATGTTGAACGACTTGCCGAAACTGTAACTAATGAATTCGTGTCAGCTATCCAGCGAATGCGCAGTGCCATGCCCGGGACTCCAGTGGTTGTGGCCACTCTGTATGGTGTGGACCTTAAAACTGCAAATGAATGCCCAACCCCGGAAGGCCACCAGTTCAAGATTAATAACACGATCAAAATAATAAATGAGAACATTGTGTCCATTAATGCTAGGATACATGCTAGAACACCGTATGTAGGAACCCTTGTCCATAGGAGCAAGGGGAGGAACAGGCGAGAGGTCTCTGTCTACACCGTGTTGTTTGACGGTGTTCACCCGCAGTATGAAGCACTGCCAAAAGTAGTACGATTGTTGAACACTGCTATTGCTGCAAACACTGCAAATGGTGTACATCCCTAAAATAAACTTAAGTTGCCATGACTAATGTACAGTGCCAATGTAATAGCCGGAACTTGCCGTTAATAACCGCATTGATATATCAGTTTGAATATAACTTTGGATGTGTACTTTTTCTCTTTATTGAATCGTTAGAACTACTTGCTTGGCACGTCTATACCAGTGCTGCCCGCTTTGCTTTGTGGGGTGACATATTGATATTTTATTTTTTTTATTTGATACTTTATCTTTATTCTCCTTTTTTTCTATCCTGATCACTTCAGACAGATAATGAATATCAATGTGTACTGAATATATTATGTTTATGTGGTGTCCGAAAATGCCCCTCAGTGAGGATGCCCCATTAATTTTGTTTTCCTTATTTTGAATTTTGTATTGTATTATCTTTACGTTTGAAGCGCTGTCCTTAGAACCTCAAATTGGATAAACCTTTTTGTTAATCATGTTATTAGTTATGATTTGTATGGTATTGTTGGCACGTAACTATGGTAACAGTATACTTGAGCTTATTTTTGTAAACTCGGGTTGCTTCTCTTACCTGTGTGATCTATTTGAAGCACAGGGGATATGTACTGCACCTGTATTGTCAATGTGTGTTGATTATGATTCTATCATGTCTGTTTGTTTCATGTTTCTTATGGTTAGCAGTGTTGGTTTTTCAAATTGGTCATTGGTACTCTGGTGGTTATGTTACGCCGAGGAGATATGGCCTATAAGCCAGGTATTTGATATATGTAATGGTTCAATGTGGTCCGGCATATGCTGGTGTATACGGTTTCTGGATGTGTTACTCACGCCACTCCATTTATGTTTACCAATGTACCGGTATGTAATGGAGGATTACTGTCCTCTGCCTGGTGTATTAAATGCTAATGTATGTCTGACTTTATCATAATGGTTTATATAATGCCTGAAAAACTTGCAGAGAAGAAGGGCTTGATCTTCGTAACAATCAATACTAGGAGTTTGTATAAAAAAATTAGAGCAGGTGAAGTTAATGTTTAACCAAGTGGATTTTCTTGCAGTGACCGAGTCATGGCTTACCAATAAATATAATGCTAGCTTACTACACATAGAGGGGATGATTAACTTTAGAATGGATAGGGCCAGAACAGTAGCTGACAAGGGAGGAGGCCTAATTCTGTACATAAAGCATACCATTGCAGACTTCATTCATAGGTACGACGACTGTTGTCTGAGTAATGAACACGTTGAAATCCTTACTTGTAGCTATACAAAACCAAATTGTAAAAAGATGTTGGTTATTTCTGTGTATAGACAGCCCCATGGTAACCCGCAGGTTGCCTTTGATACTCGTAGTGACATCATTGAAAATCCCAAATTTAGAAATTATGAAGTGTGGGTGCTAGGGGACCTAAACATAAACTTGAATATATCGACTAGCAGAAAATTCAATATTATGAAAGACTTTCTGGTCAGCAATAACCCAAGTTATGTTAAAACCCATGATACATACCTACATAAATTTGGAACCTCTAGACTGGATCATATTTATACAAACACAACTAAACTTGCCAGTAGCGGTAATGTGAACTGTTATATTAGCGACCACATACCCATATACGCGATACGAAAGTTCAGTAAACCCAAGATTGGTACCAGAGTTTTTAAAGGTCGATCATATGCAGGTCTGACAAGTGAAGGTCTGAGGGAACATGTCTCGCATTTTGACCCTGAACTGCCCCCCGGACTAACTGCAGCTGGCTACTATGATCTATGGGAATCGCACTTGCGAGAATTCTTGGACACTGCGTGTCCAATTAAGGAGGTAAAGGTCAGGCAGAGATGGGATTGATCTGCCACTGGATGCCCAACGGCTGATAACGGAACGGGCTAGACTATTAAAGACTTGTCTTTATAACGGAAATGAACAAGCTAGGCTTAGATGCAGGGTATTGTCTAGACGAGTCAACCACTCGATTCGCACACATAAGTCAAACTTGGTTAAGGAGAAGTTATCAAATAACGTTAGCAACCAAAAAAAATTTCGGAGAAGTGTAAACGAGTTCTGGTCACCATCGGATAATCGGGCTGTGTTTGCTATTGAGGATCTAGACGGCAACACTATATCCCAGGTGGATCTTCCTAACTTTCTAAATAATTACTATTCGTCGATTGTGCCTGGCCCTGGCCAATGTGCCAACCTACAAACTTATGACACTGAGAGTGCGCGGGATGGTCATATTGATGTGAGAGAGGTGGACTTGGTACAGACTAAAGATCTTGTGAAACGAATCAAGAGTAATAAGTCGTCCGGTCTGTTGGACATAAGCACGTCCTTTGTCAAAATGTCTTTTAACCTCCGTCCAGATGTACTGCAGAGAATATTGAATATGTCCTTTGCGAATAGTTTATTCCCCCAGAAATGGACCGTTGGGATAATATCACCAGTACCTAAGGTCCCTCAGCCAAGACTGCCAGGGGAGCTGCGCCTGATTACTACTCTACCAGTTATGTCTAAGCTCCTGGAATACGAACTACATAATGAGTTAGTATCCCAATTAATGTCTGAAGGACGGTTCAATGATGACCAATATGGTTTTCTGCCGGGCAGGTCCACGGGCCAAGCAGTCTTCAAGCTACTCTCGGTATTATTTGATAGTGCTGATCGACGCTGTGTTACTCTTTGTGCCTTTGTGGACCTGTCCAAGGCTTTTGACTGTGTTTCTCACTGGATGCTCATGGACTGTCTGACTAACGTGGGGTGCTCACGTGCAGTTCTGAAACTTTTCATATCATACTTTAAAGACAGATCGCAATCAACAAAGGTGGGTGGTGTCTTCTCTGGCTCTGTTGGCGTCAGGACTGGTGACCCGCAGGGCTCGGTTTTAGGCCCCATACTTTTTGTCTTGTATTTAAATAATTGTACAGAAGTTCTAAAACATAGTGAATGTATTATGTATGCGGATGATATCGTACTTACCGTCACTGGAAAGGACGAGAGAATCATGGCTACCCTACTACAGGAAGATCTTTGCAGTCTTAATAACTGGTTGGGGAATAAAAGTTTGAAGGTAAATCGGGCTAAATCGAAGGTTTTGTGGTGTGTTGGTAATAGGCGTAAAGAACTGCTTAACTGTCCGGTGCATTTAGATGGGGTGGTACTAGAGCGGGTGAGAAACTTTTCGTACCTTGGTGTGGTCATTGATGACCGTCTGGCTTTCACACCTTACTTTGATAAACTCAAAAGGGACTTTCAGTATAGGTTATTCAAACTTCATAAAGTCCGCTTTTTTATAGATACTTCAACATCTATTGCCATTTTGAAAACTATGATGTTGTCCAAACTGGAATACTGTAGCTTTGTTTGTTCTAGCCTTAGAGTGGATCAGAAAAGGAAACTTCAAACTTTGGTTACCGTAATGATGCCCTGCGTACCTGCTTTAGGTATAGTCGGAATTTTCGGATGAGCACCAGTGTGATGTATTCAAAGGCGAATATTGCTACACTGGATGAAAGACGCAAAACACAGATCTTGTCATTTGTGCATTGGTGGACGAGTAAAGAAGGCAATGTTATCCAAGATAGTACCCAGGTCACAAGAAATGCTGGCAAGGTTAAGTTAAAGCTAAAAAGGCCTAATACTGAACTGTTCAGGAGGTCACCACTGTATGCTGGTAAATTGCTGTGGGACGCTCTGCCCCTAGCCATGCATCATGCTACAAACAGGGAGAGGTTCAAGAAGCTGCTGAAAAAAGGTGTTGATGGAGAAGGGTTTGATGTGTGATGTGTTTACATGCTCTGTGACCGAATTACTCGGATTGTATGTCATGGACGTGATATGAGCCATATATTATATAACTACAATGGTCGATACTGCTAATCTGTTTCATGTGTTAAAACTATGTACTGTTTGTCCCTATGTCTAGTCCTAAAACGAAGTTTACCATGTTTTTCTGAAGCTGGTCCTCCATAAAGACCCAGTAGTTAAGTACCCAGTGTGTTTACATAGATCTGGAGTGGAACCCCTTCTAAACATATTGAATGGAATGTGATTTTGTATGATAGTACTCCCCGACAAGATCGTTTTTCTTACTACGTATGTACATGCTGGTAACTCTAGTTTGTTATGTATTTGTGACGACTGAGATTGAAAATCATTTACTTGTATATGAATCTTGCCTCGTCAATAAAAACTTTTCCAAAATAAACAAAAAAAATCTGAATACACAGAGTAACTCCCCACACTTACAGTAGGGGGCAAACACAGATCCTCACAGGTTCTCTCCCTGTCCACCAGGTGAGAAAGTACTGAGGGTTGGTATATGAGGAGGCGCCACTGGCCCTCCACACACCACACTCAGCAAAGAACAGTGGATCTAATTGGTACGGAGGCTTTCCCGCCGCTCTTTGTCTGGTTTTCCAGCCAATGAAAAGCCTCGAATTTGATCATGTGATCAAATTAACCAATAATGGTCTAACTCTGTGAAATGGATTCAGAACTAATGAATATTAATGAACCCTGGGGCACCTAGCTTGAAGCGTCAGGTTGGTCACTTGCTCAATAGTCACGGTAGCAGCCTCGTCTCACACTGCATTTCTATTTGAACGAGTTGTCCTCGTATCCTTACGTGCAGATATATCTAACCTCACAGGGTGTGATTAGCTTGTTCCGATGGATTCGTGCACATTTTTCAACTTCACAAACCATTATGAGCGACCACGAAGGTATGGAAGGGACGGCCCCACACCTTAAACGCCGGAGGATGGGAGACAAACCGGACACTGGCGTGTCACAGGGGAGGTCCACCACGGTTTTCCAACTCCATCGGAAACCCTCGGATACTCCGAAAACCTCCACTGGTGACGAAGTAAGTGTACCCATCAAACCTTCTATCCTTTCATTTCTACCCAACGGGCATAGATCACCCGCGGTCCGACGCACTTGGTCGGCCCGCAATGACCGCCCTGAGGGTGGAGTTGTTAACACCTTAGCGCCGGCTTCACCTAGAAGAACCATTAAAGCTAAGAGTAAAACTGCTGGTATATGTTCTCATAATAAGACATTGCCACTTGTAACCCCTTCCAAAGGAAGGATTACAAATTACTTCAACTTGTTGGAAGGACCTAGCGCATCCAACAATGTATTGAAGAAGGGGACGGCCATACAGCCCCACCCTCAGAGCCACACCGCCAATAGGCAGGAAACTCTGACTGACCACCGCTCCGAACGGAGTGGGGGTACACACTGCCCTACCCCGGAAGGGGGAAAGCAGAGGGTTCCAACCCAGTACATTACACTTGATGATACTGATATGGACACACTTGATCACCAAGATTCTTTGAACCTAAACTTACTCAAGTCGTTAGATGAATCTTCTGTGCCCTCACTTTCTGATGATAATTCTGTGAATGCTCAGAACAAAAAGGAAACACAGGGACTAAAACATTGGGTTTCTACATTTCAGGTCATAGACGATTTGCTGCCAAAAACCCTTCACCGCACCTGGAGGGAACTCCGCGATTCCATGGGGAGGCAGCTAAAGAGTGAGGCTCGCTCGGTCTTTTTCTTCTCATGCGTCCAAGAAGACCACATAGAACCATGGGTCGTGGGTCTTGCACCCATACCCAGGTTCCTGGACAAGGACATACAGGAACAAATCCTAAAAGAATGTAAGTCCTCAGCCCAATGCATCAATAACATGGTCGCTGAGTATCTCAAAGCTCAGGAAAATGTCAAGTGTAAATCTAAAGAACTCTGTCACTGAATGATTGAACATGCCCTAACCGATCTAAAGATGGAGAAAGCTGACATTGACAATGCCCTTGACACTGTTAATAAGCATGCCGAATTAACAGCATGCAGAGACTACCTTAGGGAAGTCACCATTCTGGAGGAACGCCTTCAGAAAAGGGCGGGAAGGATCCCTTCCGACAGAGTGATCCTGGACCCGAAGGGATCCTCTACCCCACCACAGTCAGACGACTCTAAACCAGACTTGTGTTTTCAGTCGCAAGCCTCCTGCCCTCCCAAAGGCAACCAACGGGGCCGGGGACGCGGGGGCAAGGGACAGTATGGGAACAAGAGGGGGAAGAACAAGCCCCAGGGAAGTCAGTCGACACGTCTGTAGTCAAAACTGTGTGCTTCATTGACAAAACCACTGTATTGAGTGAACCTGAACCACTGAACTCTGTCCATGATCCTTTGATTAAAGAACACTGTATCGACCAAAACCTTGCTGATGTCAATTCAATGGGGAATTCTCTAGGCAAGACGGGTCTAGACGCTTCTACCAATAAAGCATCTAAATACGAAAAATTGGGTACAGTAGTCAATCTTTCCAGTCGTAAGCTAACAGACCCCGAAATCTCAATCCTAAATAAAGGTCTGAACTTCTGCCCGAACACTACCAAGATAGAAGAGGGGGAACAAAAGCTGGAACTAGATAGGTTCCATAGAAATATCAGACTCAGACAATTCTTTGATAAGCCTATTTCAAACAAATCTGGTACGACCCCAGGTAAGGGTCCTCAACTGCGAACACCCGCCACCGACAGAGGGAAGGATGACGCTATACAGGCAGACCACCAACCCACTGGACATGATCTACCCCAGGGGACGGGAATAGGCAAAGGCCCTATCCCGTATATGGACAAAAAGCTGGCTAAGGACCTTAAGTCCAAACCTGGTAAATTCGCTCCACAAGGCTCAGCAAATCTCGAAGGTTTCATTACAGTTAATGAACTAAGTCTAACTAAGAAAAATGTCCAAAGAGTTATCAAACCTAATATAACTAAAGAAGAGAAGGTATCCTTGAAGAACTTGTCCAAAAATAAGGATCTCGTGATCAAACCAGCCAGCCGATAAAGGCAGGGCGACAGTAGTTATGGACACAAAAGACTATGTAGCTGAGGGCAATAGACAATTGAAAGACCAAAAAGTCTATAAAGTGGTAGACAAAGATCTGACATTCACAAAGGAAATAGATTAGAAAATTAACGATATGGTAGAAAATGGCGAAATTACGGGTGAATTCGCAGAAGCTCTAAAAAGCACAGAGGCAAAAGCCCCACAGATTTACTTTCTACCAAAGATACATAACGGTGTACTCCCCCCTCCGGGGAGACTGGGAGTTTCAGCCAATAATTGCGTAACGGAAAAGATCTCTAAATTCGTTGACCAGTTTTTGAAACCAGAAGTTCCTAAAATAGGGTCATACATCAAAGATACCAACCATTTCCTAGAAAAAATAGGGAATATCAGAGATTTAAAGGGGGATGAGATCCTTGGCACTCTAGACGTAGGGGCACTATATACCAACATCCCTAATGATGAAGGTATAAGATCAATAAAAGACAAACTGGAGAAAACCAGGGGACGCAGAGCGAACCCCACCACGGACGGTATAACAGAGTTATTAAAGATGGTAATGTAGTGGGACGGGAATCCAGCAGTGTTTGTTTGTTTCACGGAAGGTGGCGCGATATGCCGATCCTTACTGTGTAGTGATTCCTGGCAACGCCGCACACGAGAGTGGCGCGGCGGAGACCGGGATTACGTAACGCTTAGTATATATACTCAGCGTTCACAGTAGGTCGACAGGCTGTCCTCGCGCGTCCCTTCTACGGAACGGATCCTTGGGCCCTCACTTTGCAGGCGGGTTCTTGTAACCTTCCTGGTGGTTAGGCGAATCCTCCGGATTAGCCTATCCAGCGTTACCTAGCACCCATGTGTTAGGGTACTGTACTTGTGGGGAAGATCTTCCAGATCTTTCCGGGAAGTAAGTGATTAATAAACATCCCTGTTTATTAAATGACGTTGTTGTGTTGTGTGTGATTAGGTCTGTGCAAACTAACCGAAAACCGAACCAACCTACGTGAGTGCGTAGGGTGGGATCCTGCCTGGAACTAGCGTTCCGGATTGGGGTCATCCAACCTGCTAGACAGGCGGCGACCACCACAGTTCTAACAAAGAATAATATCCAGTTTAATGGACAAAACTACCTAAAAATCAGCGGTACAGCGATGGGGACGAGATTAGCCCCATCGTACGCCAATCTATTCATGGAAAGTCTAGAAAAAGAACTCCTAGACAAATACCACCTGAAACCAAAGGTATGGTGGAGGTATATCGATGATATATTCTTCATCTGGGAGTTTGGGGCAATTGAACTACAAAAATGGCTCAAATACCTGAACGAAGCACACAAAACCATCAAATTCACTATGGAAACGTCCAGAACAACGGTGAATTTCCTAGATACCACGGTACGCAAAGACACAGACGGCAGATTGTATACCACATTATACAACAAACCGACTGACGAGAATACATACCTCAGGTATGATTCCGCCCACCCACCTTCCCAAAAAAGCAGCATTCCATACTCCCAAATTCTGAGGGTAAAACGGATCTGCTCCAGAAATGAGGACTATGAAACAGAGTCCCGCAAAAAACTGACTGACTTCGAGAAAAGGGGTTACCCAAAAAAACTACTAAAATCCTGTAAGGAAAAAGTAGATCTGGTAACCAGGGAAATAACCCTGAAACCCAAAGAGAAGATACAAACTAATGAGGACCAAGTATTCCTCATTAGTACCTATCATCAGGGAAATAACCGCCTACCAGAAGTGGTGGAAAAGAATTGGGAAATTCTAGGAAAATCCACCACCACCAAAAAGCTTTTCGGAAGCAAATTGGTCAAAGGCTACAAACGCCCAAAGAATCTCAGGGACCACCTGGTGAGAGCCAGGACGGAATACCATCCCGAGAAACAAAGGCAAAATGAAAGACCAAAAAAGGTCAATGAAAACAGATGCAAGAAGCGAAACTGCAACTATTGCCGAATGATAGACACCAAAGGCAAGATCAAGTCAAAAACCAGAAAAACAAAACATCGATGCAAGACAAACATTACATGCAACAGCTCAAATGTAATATATTGCATCCAATGCAAAACCTGTGGGGCCCAATATGTAGGCCAGACAAAAAGGAAAATCAAAGAAAGGATCTCAGAACATATGAGATCGGTTGTGAAAAAAAGAGTCATCAGTGATGTGCTGAAGCACTTCAATGCTAGACACCACAATGGGACACGAGACATGAAGGTCTATATTTTAGACTTCATATATCGACACCCAGACAGCAAAAGGGCAGGAATACTCAGAGATAAAATTGAGTATAACTGGATCCACCGACTTGGGAGTCAAGCCCCAAAAGGGATGAACACCATGGACAGCAAGTTCGGGTGAAAGAGAAAATTAAACGCCACGTCAAAAAAAAAATTCCAAACAGGAAAGGGACCCCACAGGGACCCTGAATGACATACTTGACCTTGCAGGCCCTGTAAGCCAATCTTCTTGAGAGGAAAATGATTTGAAACAATGATTCCGCATTGTTCTCTTTGCCCAGCGACTCAAACCAAGTGACTGACCACATAAAAAGGGAAAAAGTTTTTATTCAGAAATATTCTATGAAAAATAGAAAAAGCGGGCCTTTGAGAGGAAAAACCTCTCAAGGATTTGAAAAAAGACCATATGGGTATGCTACAATCACCTGATGAGACTAGACAGTCAAAACTATTGAGCAAGAACGAATAGAATCCAGTACGGATTCCCATATCTGAATACACAGAGTAACTCCCCACACTTACAGTAGGGGGCAAACGCAGATCCTCACAGGTTCTCTCCCTGTCCACCAGGTGAGAAAGTACTGAGGGTTGGTATGTGAGGAGGCGCCACTGGCCCTCCACACACCGCACTCAGCGAAGAACAGTGGATCTAATTGGTACGGAGGCTTTCCCGCCACTCTTTGTCTGGTTTTCCAGCCAATGAAAAGCCTTGAATTTGATCATGTGATCGAATTAACCAATAATGGTCTAACTCTGTGAAATGGATTCAGAACTAATAAATATTAATGAACCCTGGGGCGCCTAGCTTGAAGGGTCAGGTCGGTCACTTGCTCAATAGTCGCGGTAGCAGCCTCGTCTCACACTGAAGAATTGATATTTAGTTGTACTACTAGAGTAATGATTAACACACAAGGTAACTATAGTTGTATCACACCCGGGAGTTCAGTGTCTATGGTTACAGTCCGGTTTCTGTACTGGGAGATGGGTGTGCACCCTCCCTCAGTCTGACAGACAGATTTGGATGGGGAAAACAATGAGCAAACACTAGAGCATTTACTACAACATCAAGTGCTACAAAGCGCCCCTGTTGTTGCTTATTTCAATAAGATTACCATATTTATGGAAGAGTACCATGAGCAAAGAGAACCCTTCATTGAGATTTCTGCTTTGAGTACTTGGACAGGTTCTGCATTAAAAAATTTGGACTTTGTCTTCCTTCTGTAGTGCAACATCATGGGTTTTGTTTTTTTTGGTTTTTTTTATTCATGTAACAAACATTGACACAGTCTGTCATCCGAAGACGTTCTTCCCAGAGGGGTCAGTACATAGACTGGAAAAAACAAAGCAAGCATACTCCATACATACAGAACACATAGCTAGTACAATCACTTAAAGCATGACTTGTTATCTGATGACCACAAGTCATTAATCTAGCAGTTCTATGTTGTTATGCATGAAAATTCGCAGTAAGTCATTTTTCATCCTGGATTTAAAATTATCTGCTGATAAAGCCTTTTGTGTAGTATCTGTTAACATATTCCAATAATTTACCCCTATACAGCATGGGCTATTCTTGTCTTTCTCACGATTTGGTTTCTTTTGCTTGAATACTACTTTTCCAGAACTTCGGGTCATATAAGAATGTACTGTATCCAGGTGTGTTCGATCTAGTGACCACCATCTAATAATACTAAGGGTATGTGAGACTCTTCGGAACTTCAGACTCCGTATTCTATATCTGTTAAGTAATTCGCTTTTACTTACATCCTGTGGTTTATATATCATTAAACAGCACCTCAAAGCATGATTAAAATTTATCTGTAGCGATTTTCTCATGTTGACAGTAAAATTCCATTGTATAAAATCAGAAAATTCTAACACAGAGAGAAGCATCTGTTTAACAATTTTCAAACTTTGTTCAAAATTAAGAAGATATCGAATTTTTCGGAATTTAAACAACTTAAGCCTGTATTCAGTGATAGTTTTTTTAAACTGTTGTTTAAAACAAAAATGCTTATCAATTACCGCACCAAGGTATCTAATCGAATCTACTGACTCTAATAGGTTACCATTGATGTAAATATCTGGTTTATAATCGTTGGCTTTGCGTTTATTACTAAACCATATTACTTTACTCTTTTTGTAGTTAACTGTTAGTCTATTATCACAAATCCAGGAATTAAATGCAGCTAGATCAGTCTTTATTTTTGTTTCTATCTCTATGGTAGTCTTGCCTTTGTCATAAAGGACAAGGCCACCAGCATATAAGATCAGGTTTGCATTAAACTTAACATTTTTTAGTGAGTTTATATATATCACAAACAAAATAGGGCCTAGTATCGATCCTTGGGGAACTCCAAACATGACTGGTCGTTGATTTGAATTTTTTGTTGTACCCTTAGTACTCTGAAGTCTTGAAAACAAATAATTTTGAATTAATTTTACAAGTGTTAAATCTAAATTTACCTCTTTTAGTTTATTCATAAGAATTACATGGTCAACACAATCAAACGCTTTTTTTATGTCAAAAAAGATTCCTATTGCAAATTCATTTTCATCTAAAGCCTCATGCATAAAATTAGTAAGGTGGAAAATAGCTTGCTGAGTAGATCTACCCGGGATGAATCCGAACTGCTGGTCAAAAATAATGTCTTTTTCATAAAGAGCGGTCAAGAGTCTATTATGGATAACTTTTTCGATTATCTTTGAAAGAAAAGGTAGAACTGTAATTGGTCTCCATTTTGAGGGTTGATCAAATGGTCCTTCTTTGGGTAACGGTGTAATTATACCTATTTTTTGACTGTCTGGGAAAAAAGAACTATCTAAGATTTCGTTCACCAGTTTAACTAAGACTGGAATATTTAATAATAAAATCCATTTTAAATAAGTCGAGTTAAGATTAGGGATACCCGTGCTTTTACTATTGTCCATGTTTTTTATGAACTTTGTAATTTCTTCGCAGTTAGTTTTTTTGATAATGTCCTTATTTAGGTGTTCCATATTATTTATTTCTTTTTGACGAGGTATTGCTATATTGTTAGACAGGTTTAACCCAATATCAGTGAAATAATCGTTTATAACGTCAGCAGGTAGTGACACCTTTGATGCTGAGTTGTTATAATCATTCCCCCCGGGCACTTCCAGAATTTTTTTGGGTTTTTACTGTTTAGTTCCAAATTACGTTGTATATTCCTGGCTTTTGCGTCCTTTATTTCCTGATTTATTTATTTCCTAAGACTTCTAATAACTGATACCACTCATACCAAGGATCCCACACACAATGTCAGACTATAACATATTGCCAGAATGTCTGTATTTTCATGTCAATGATACTGCTTCAAGAAGCAGTGAAGGTCCTCCAAGATCTTGCAAGGGAGCCTGATGACTAGCAACCGATGGCTCAAATCAAGAAAGTATTTGCCAGTCAAAACACACTGCGCTGCTCGGGAATCCCGCTTGACATCATACACGTATACCATATATGGATATATCTGGTACTCGATTCCCTCTGTCGCTCCTCATGGGAACTAATTTCCTCCTAGCGGATGACCGGGGAACCAGCGTTAAGCACGTGATCCACCAAATCCTGGACTGGTTCCCTGCCCATATGAATAAGGGGCAGGTAACGGGTTCTGACGTCACTCTGGTACGACCTTCAACTCGCCAGCTCTCGCCCGTTGTCTCACAAGAACAGATAACACTGTTGTCTCCGTGCTCCAACTTCACCGTTGCGATGTCTCGTAATGACGTGCCGGGTATTGAAAGCCCGCCGCACGTCACTCAGACACCGCGGCCGGCCGTCCCCGCGAGGGAAGGCCGGCAACACGGCACTGACAGCCGTGCTCGGACACGGAGACGGCCCGTCGACGCCGCGGTTCGCGTCCCGATACCCGGGACTCGCACCACGGCCGACGGAGCCATCAAAGCCTGTAGAAAGACAGTTATCACTGATTTCTTCAAGCCGATCCTGGCCAACAAACCGGATCATTCTAAGGAGTCTAGTGGAAGTGAAAACACCCAAGACAGACTTAGATCCCCCAGCAAAGCGCATGGGGGTACTGGTAGTGACAGTCACAATCGCACTGACACTACCAACTGTCACAACAGAACCAAGAGATCTGTAGCTGACACCTGGGGCAAATCACCCAGATAGTCACAACAATGCCAATATTGTGGAAAACAACTTCCACAATTTAAAGACACAAAACTGTGACTTTGAACAAAGTGACACCAGTACCGTCACCGACCATGAATTGGAGGTCCCCACTGGCTATGGGGATATAACCATTCTGCAAACCCTACAGTCCCTCGACACATGTGATGTCGCAGAGACCCGCAGGGAAGTTGTCCAAAACCCACCCGAGCACGATGAGGCTAGAGGTGAGGTGGACAAACCGATAACCAATCTTGAGTATAATGATAATATCATAGATAGTATCTCCAACTCAGAAATATCTCATAAAACACAGTCCCTTAACAATAACAGCGAACCTGATCACAGGCACAAACGCTATTATCGAGGTATTTTGTATTATGACTATGCCACCATTGATCAAGTCTCCACGACAGACTTTCATAACGAGGAAACTGAAAATGCTTCTTTTTCTTCCCACCAGGTGATTGATGAGCTGCTTCCCGAGGTCGCCCGACTTGCATGGAGAGACATGAGGGACGCAAACTCCCGGTACCACAAGAGTGAGGCCAGGGCCGGCTTCTACGAGGCCTGCATCAAGTTTGACCACATCGAGCCTTGGACAGCCGGTCTGGCCCCCACTCCCATCTACGCTGACTCCAAACTGATGGAGCGCATCACTACCGAGCGCAGGGAGTCAGCCCGGCGCATCGCGGAAATGACAGCCAGCCACCTGCGAACCCAACAAAGAGTTGAAAGGGCCAGGAGAGAGCAACTCTCGGACATGATATACAGCATGATCAGGTCCCAGGGCACCGAGCGAGAGGAGAGTAAGCGCATGATAAACCAAACGCGGGCTCACTCCGATATCACAGCTAAACGTGATCACAAAAAAGAAACGGACATCCTCAAAGACCGTCTAATGAAGCGTGCAAACAGGGCCCCAACTGAGGCCCAACTGAACGATCCTTTTAAGGCCAGGGGCACCTTCACGGGCAACAAGCCGACGGCCACCGTAGTCAACCCAGTCGACGCACGAACCCAGCAGGGTTTTCCAAAAGCCCCCATGACCCAAGCCAACCCCAAGACAGCCAACCGGGGAAAGAACAGGGGCCGCGGGGGCCGAGGCGGAAGAGGCCCCAAAAGGGGCGGACCGCAGGGCAACCGCGATCCACGCCCACAGCAGCCACAGCAGAGTACAAGCCTGTAAATATCGGTAAATCTGTTGAATCTCCATGTTTGTCAGTTGACATTAAAGATTCCGTTTGTTACCCGTTGTCAAGTTCTTTATTTCTTACAGATGGACATGTAAATGAATCTAATGTAGAAATATTGAGTACCAAGCCTTCAGCAAACAATATAACCGAGAACAACCAAATAGAATCCCTTATGGATAAAACTACCACAGTAATCAACCTGTCCAGTAGAAATTTATCCAAAAGTGATCTATCTCTCTTGAACAAAGGTCTTAACTTTTGCCCGACCGAATCACGAATAGAGGAAGGGGACGTTAAATCAGACCTAGATAGCTTCCACCGTAACCTTAGAATAAAACAATTCTTCGAGAAACCAAAGCCCGACACGGTGTCAGGCGTCCCATCAGGGACAACTCCGGACCCCGGGACTTTCCCGGGGGCCCCGTTTCAAAAAATGGACCTCATTAAGAAATTGGGCGATAAATCCAACTGGACTGCTCCACAAGGGTCGAGCAGCCTTGAGGGATTCATCGCTGTCAACGAGGTCTCCCTGTCGAGTAGAAACGTGAATAAAGGCCCCTCTTTTTTCAACCTCGACAGGGAAGAACGTAAATCCCTGAAAAACCTAGCTCGAGACCAAGAAATCACCATCAAACCAGCCGACAAAGGAGGGGGGGTGGTGATTTTCAATACCATCGACTACATTTCGGAAGCCCACCGACAGCTTAAAGATACCACCACCTACCGTAGGGTAACCAGAGACCTAACCCTAGAACACAACAAAGAGGTGGATGGGTATATAGACAAATTGGTAGAGAATAGAGAGATAACCGAGAGAATGGGGAGGTCGATCAAAACAACCACCCCACGAACCCCACAGGTATATTTCCTACCAAAAATACACAAAGGGAAAGTACCACCTCCGGGCAGACCAGTGGTTTCAGCCAATGGCTGCCCTACGGAGAAAATCTCGGCCTTCGTGGACGATTTCCTGAAGGAAGAAGTCCCGAAGATCAAATCCTATATAAAGGACACGAACCACTTTCTGGCAAAGATCCAGAAAATTGGACCATTAAACCCAGGCGATATATTGGGCACAATGGACGTTAGTGCCCTGTACACTAACATACCCAACGACGAAGGCATCTCTATCATACGCAGTAAGCTAGAGAAAACAAGGAAAGTGAACGACCTACCCAAATCGGAAAGTATAGTCACACTCCTAGAAATGGTACTCAGAAAGAACAATATACAATTCAACGGGGAAAACTACCTCCAAATAGGGGGCACAGCGATGGGAACAAAACTCGCCCCTTCGTATGCCAACCTATTTATGGAGAATCTTGAAGAAAGAATGCTTAACGATTACCCACTCAAACCCAAGGTTTGGTGGAGGTACATCGATGACATTTTCTTCATTTGGAATCACGGAGACGAAGAGCTGGAAAAATGGCATACGTGGTTAAACAACTACCACGAGACCATAAAACTCACAATGGAAACCTCACGCACTGAAGTGGCGTTTCTCGACACCAAAATCGTGAAATCCAACGAGGGGAAGCTAAAAAGCGTAAAGCCGACTGACCGCAACACATACCTTAGGTATGACTCGGCACACCCGCCATCACAGAAACGAAGCATCCCTTACTCACAACTCCTGAGGGTAAGACGCATCTGTACAAACCAGGCGGACTATGAAAAACACGCTCAACAAAAACTCAGAGAATTCCAAGAGAGGGGGTACCCAAACCGTATCCTAAAGGAATGCAAGGAGAAAACGGACAATCTGAGAAGGGAACATCTCCTCAGTAAGACGAAAACCGACCCAAAAAAAGACGGACAGGATAAAACATTCCTGATCTGCACATACCACACCAATGGCAACATCCTTCCCAAGATCGTGGACTCCAACTGGAACCTTCTAGGGAAATCGAAAACGACAAAGAACATCTACGAAAGTAGACTGATCAAAGGCTATCGGAGACCAAAGAACCTAAAGAATTACCTGGTGAGGGCACGTACAAACTACAAGACGGAAAACGGGAAACCCCGAAAAAAACTTGATCGCAACATTTGTAAAAAGAAAAACTGCAAATACTGCGAAACACTCAACACCGATGGTAAGGTGAAATGCAAAAGCACGGACAAAAACCACAACACCAAAACCGGAGCGACCTGCAACAGCTCATACCTGATATATTGCATCACCTGCAAAAAATGCGAGATGCAATACATAGGACAAACCAAGAGAAAGATCAAAGAGAGAATGAGGGAGCACTTCAGATCCGTCGAAACAAAGAGCAGGATAAGTGACGTCCCCAAACACTTCAACAAAAATGATCACCACGGGGTATCTGATATGGAGTTCACCATACTGGACTACATACACAGACGTCCCGATAGCAAATCTGCCAAAGAAATCCGGCTCAAGATCGAATACAATTGGATCCACCGGATCAAAACACAGGCCCCACAAGGCCTGAACACTATGGACAGTAGATACGGTTGATAGGGGAACCATTACGCCACGTCAAAAAAATTTTTGTTAACGCTAGACGCCCCACACCCACACCCGGGACCAGGGCAGCGAACGCGTACGCGAAATATTTTGCCTCAGATTTAATCACACACACCCCCATCAACGCCAAAGCGACCACATGTGGCGGTCTTCAAAATGAACTCCATTTAAATCACTCTCAAAAAAATAAAGAATCACTTTTACATCCCCAACATGGAAGTAAAACTCACCTTAAAACATCCACAAACTAGTGGACGTTACATATAAAAAGATCAGCCAATGATAGCCTGACGATATTGTACGCAATTGAAACTGTTGATATGGTCCAGACAGTCCCATACTTCTGGACAGACACTGTACACACACTCCTAACTCCCTGATCCTCCACCAGATGGCTCAGTCCAGCAAGACACTTGCTTCACCCAGTCCACCACAGAGGGCGCCACCACACAACAACAAACCAGCTCCCTCAGTCAGTGTCAACAAACACTGATGAACCAGCACAAATGATTGGCCTCACATGCTTCCCGCCTCTCTTTGTCTTAATCTGCACCAATCGGGTGCTAATTAGATCACCATGTGACTGGAAAGGACCAGTGTGTGCCATGCTTTGAAAGTGACCGGAATTAATTAGCTCAAAACGCCGCGAAACGGCCGAGTGAACGCCGCCACATATCAACAGTCGCTCAAGCAGATCGAACGTCTTGTCAACCTTATACTGGTTTATAGTCATATATACTCAACCCTAACCCTTACCAAACCCTTTTCTAACCCTAACCCGCAAATCAGAACTAAAATGGGGTAGGCTCAAGATGTCCATGGGGTAGGCTCAAGGCAGGGCTCAAGGCGTCCACGTTTTGGCACTGACAGGAGGCTCAAACGGTAAAAGGCTCAAGGCGTCCAATTCCCCTAGGAGTTGACACACTACTTCACCTCTTTGTTGTGTCGTCTGCTCTAGGTCTGCCAAGGTGGCGCAATCCCACAATGCAACAGCGTTACCAATAATGCACCATAAAAATGGAACCCGTTACCTGGCCTATAGTCTAACTAGGCCAGGCTGCCAGGCTACACCAAGTCCATGCTCAGTGGAGGGGCAGTATTGTAGAGGGACAGTATGGTGGAGAGGCAGTATGGTGGAGGGGCAGTATGGTGGAGAGGCAGTATGGTGGAGGGCGGTATGTTGGAGGGCAGTATGGTGGAGAGGCAGTATTGTAGAGGGACAGTATGGTAGAGAAGTAGTATAGTGGAGGGGCAGTATGGTGAATAGGCAGTATGGTGGAGGAGCAGTATGTTGGAGGGGCAGTATGGTGGAGAGGCAGTATGGTGGAGAGGCAGTATGGTGGAGGGGCAGTATAGTGGAGAGGCAGTATGGTAGAGAGGCAGTATTGAGGAGAGGCAGTATGTTGGAGGGGCAGTATGTTGGAGGGGCAGTATGGTGGAGAGCCAGTATGGTGGAGAGGCAGTATGGTGGAGGAACAATATAGTGGAGGGGCAGTATGGTGGAGAGGCAGTATGGTGTAGAGGCAGTATGGAAGTTGGGTCAATCGGTAGGTGTTTCGTTCAGTCAATGAGTCAATTGGTCAGTGTGTTGATCAGTAGGTGGGTTGGTTGCTCAGACGGTTGTTCGATCGGTGGGTGGGACGATCGGTGGGTGGGACGATCGGCGGGTGGGACGATCGGTAGGTGGGACGATTGGTCAGTCAGAAGATCGGTCAGTCAGACAATCGGTAAATCAATTGGTGGGTCTTTGGTTTGTTCGGTCTGTGGAACGATTGGTTTGTGGGATGATTGGTTGGTGGGACAATTGATTGGTGAGAAGATTGGTCAGAGGGACGGTCGGTCGATGGGATGATCAGTCGGTGGGATGATTGGTTGGTGGGACGATCAGTTGGTGGGTTGATCAGTCAGTGGGACAATTGGTTGGAGGGAACATTGGTCAGTGGGATGAAAGGTCAGTGGGACGATCAGTCGGTGGGAAGATTGGTCAGAGGGACAATCGGTGCATGGGATGATCGGTCGGTGGGAAGATCGGTCAGAGGGACAATCGTTGCATGGGATGATCAGTGGGTGGGACGATTAGTGGGTGGGACAATCAGTGGATGGGACGATCAGTGGGTGGGATGATCGGTGGGTGGGACGATTGGTGGGTGGGACAATCAGTGGATGAGACAATCGGTGAGAGGGACAATGGGTGGGTGGGATGATGGGTGGGTGGGACGATCGGTTGGTGGGACGATCGGTTGGTGGGACGATCGGTCAATCAATGGGTTGGTCGATTGGTCATTGGGACAATTGGTTGAAGGGAAGATTGGTCGGTGGGACAATAAGTCAGTTGGACGATTGGTGAGAGGGACGATCGGTGGGTGGGACGATCGGTGGGTGGGACGTTCGGTTGGTGGGACGATCGGTCAATCAATTGGTGGGTCGATTGGTTGTTCGGTCAATCAGTTGGTGGGACAATTAGTCGTTGGGTCGTTCAGTCGGTGGGTCGATTGGTCGGTGGGATAATCGTTCAGAGGGACAATTGGTTGGTGGGATGATCGGTCAATCAATTGGTGGGTCGATTGGTTGTTGGGACGATCAGTTGGTGGTCAGTGGGACAATTCGTCAGTCGATCGGTTGATTGGTTGATTGGTGGGTTGATCAGTCAGAGGGTTTGAGGGATTGACTGAGTGGTTGATTGAGGGCTTGATTGAGGGATTGAGGGATCATTGGGTCGGTTGGTGGGTCAGTCTGAAAGTCGGTTCAGAGGGTGGTCTGGAGGGATTGAGCCTCGGAGGGATTGAGGGAAGTCAGGAGGGAGGTCTAAATATGTTTTTTTAAATGATATTAGCACTTTATATATATCCTACGACACCTCCATAGGTGTCGCAGGATACGTAGAAAAAAACAAGGGAAAATGACACTTACGATATGTACGTATGTGGTTGTGCAACACATTTTGCGGGAAATCGGCACACGATACGTGCTTACCTACTTGCGGCACCAGAAAAGTGGCTTGTGCAAAGCACGCCTATGTACGAACTTACGCAGGACGGCTACATACGATGCGTAACTTGTATAAAACCTCTCGGCACATAAGGCGCACGTACATACATAACTCCGCACGCTGAACCTACATAAACTCGTTATGCAATGATTTTGACAAAAATTTACGTACGCAGGTTTTACGTACCTACGTAGGCGTTGTGCAAGGGCTGGCAGCCTTGCTTTCAATTTGGAAGTGGGGAATGCCAAAAGTTGCAGTAGGAAAGGCTTTGTTCTGGACTTTGAAACTTGTTGGCAAAAAGATTTTGAATGGCTCCAACAGCTGAGATAAGGTAAATATCTTAATGATTTTGAGGTCTATATTACTGAGAAAAGTGTAAACCTGTGCCTTCTGATTACTCACCTCTGTTCCCTGATGTCTAAAATCTGGTCTAAAAACCTTGTTTTAAACATATGTGGAACATAGATTCACAGATATTCGAAGATTACCCCACAGAAGTAGTTTTGTCATAATCTGTCTATGTTAGCTGGAGCTCCACAAGGCAATGAGACAAAGGTCTCACATGGTACTGACATCATGTATAAATGCTGTTTGAAAGATAAGATGACTATGACTTGGAAAAGCTACATGGTGAAGGCAAGCTTGACAAACTCTTGGTAGTAGGCCTAGTACCTACTGTCTATTAATCTGAGAACACCATAAGTTACCTATAACTCGTACAAAAATTATCTTCAGAAGATGGTTATTCCTCATCAGATGAAGAAAGTGCCTTTAAACCATGAATAACACATCAAATGACAAGATCTAGGCTGTGTTATGAAAGAGCAAATGTCAGTTAATATTACACATATCAGTATGGTATGACCCGCCTGGGGTTTGAACATGACCTTCAAAATTCGGACAAATGACCGAATGTAACTGGGTTTGTTCTAAAGTAAAGAAGGAAAGCCTTATCAAGGAAAAAAAGGCAACATCAGTATCGCCTCCTTTATGCTTTGTGAACTCTATTCCAATGGAGGGGGGGGGGGGGCAACTTTTTTTTGACCGGTCAGTGTTCCAAAGACTCCCCCCCCCCCCCCCCCCGGCTACAAATGATGAACGCTCCCTAAAAGTTCTATTTATGGGAACCAAGTCAGTAGTTGGGGGAGGGGTAGGTTTGGGATACTGGCCACCTGACCATTTCACCGGGCCTTTAAAGTTGGTGCATGGATAGTGAAGGGTAGATTCTTTACTGTAAGCTGAAAGCCTGTGTGAGCATTCTAACCTGTAGGTGACGTATATGAGCGCGATTTACCGCGCTCAAAAAAGCTTTCACCCTTTCATCAATTTCCACCGCAGCACCACATGGACACGTTTCCATCTGGTGGCAATCTACTACACCACTGAGTAACGTTAGTGGCGCCGCTAAGTGTAAACAGGCGACATTATCTAGCATTGTGATACCACACTGCACCGCTAGAGCAACCTACAGAAACTCGTTTTGCGGAGCGATAAACCGGAGCGGCGCAGTGTGTTGTGAGACCTGAAAAGGAAACATGGCGGCTGTGTCGGTCCTTTCTGCAGACGTAAGTGAAACGCCCAACTTTAAGATTTTCAAGACATCATGGACGTTGATATTGCTGTCAGCGGGTGGTTCTATCACAGGATCCAGAACAGTGAACAATTCTATAACGGGATGTTCTTTCCGTGTTCAAAAGTTGAAACCATCGTTGTCCTTTTTGAGCGATAATAGGTGTTTTCCTTCGTAGCTTCGGAAAACAGATTCTTTGTGGTCAATCCTTTTGGTATGTAGGCACACCTTTTCATGTTAAGTATGACCATAGAACTCCTAAATATACAGAACAACCAAAAGCTGCAACCAAAATTTCAGAAGCTAGCTGAACAATTCCAATCTAAGCCTCTGCAGCAGCTGGTAGGTGTTTCATAGACAAGGTCTTGCGTAGAACTGTTGCCAGTGTTGGGTGGAAACGATTTTTACATTTTGTTTCTTGTGTAAAACAAAGAGAGTATAAATTGGGCCTCATTCAAACCAGTAAAACCAGTGGTTCAAACCTCCACGCACACCCCATTTCATGGGCAATGCCGATCTCTGTCTTTGGCATTGAACGTTATGTTCTCCTCTTTATCCTACCCCTCATATAAATCTCCATACACTTAACATGGTGTGACTGTATGCCATAAAACAGAGATGGCAGTTTTCCTCTTTTCCAAGGAAATTCTTGTTTCCATTTTCAGTTTATAACATACCTTTTCCCTTGTGTAAAACAAAGAGAGATTCAATTGGGCCTCATTCACATAAGTAAACACTGAAACTTCAGTGAAAGAAACTCCCAACACATCCCAGCCCATTCCATGGCATATACCGATGTTTTTTTCAGTCGCTCTGATATAGTATATTCCACAAGAAAAAGTATCTCCTATATTTTTTCATCACCCCAACTGACATCCCTGATCGAATAGTCATGGGCCAAGCTAGTCCGAGAGACTCTGACTGCCTGGCGGTGCTGCGGACAGTCAGCGAGCACACCCATAGACCTCAAGGCAAACTGGTCGACCAGATTGGCACATGTCAGATCAGCAGCCGTTTTCTTAATGAATATAGGTTGAATCTTTCTGATTTTGTGATAGACAGTTTCCTGATGCAAAATGCAGTAAAATGACAGTAATTTCCTACCTTTGCATTAGTTCTAAGTAATAGAACAGCCAGCGTTAGTAAAATCCATATCAATGCATTCTGCAGGCGCCAAAAATAACAGAAAACTGGTTTCAAAAGTGCAGGAAATCCTTCACAAGGGATTGCCAGGAACCAGCTTATCAAATATGGCCGACATGAGTTGGAAGTGTTGACATGTGGTTAAATGAGTTGTACAAAAAGGCTCCCAAAAGTAACAAAAAGGAACAAAACAAGTATTTTATCATCAAAAAGGAATTATTATATATTTCTGAAGGAAAGGGAGCATAAACATGTACTCACATTGACAGTATTACAGAGAACCAAGGACCTGATATTTTGTACTATGGGAATACGCGGTTGTGCTCTCTGACTGTCCGCAGCACTGCTAGGCAGTCAGAGTCTCTCGGACTAGGGCCAAGCGTGACAAGAAGTTAAAAGCATATTGCCTTCTGTTACAGATATCATTCAGCTCCGCTTCATGATGTCATTCCACACACCATATAAACAATCATATGAAATTTCATGACGTTTTTTGATCATCTTTAAATGTTTTCTTTTCCAGGATATGAAACAATTGAGTGTTCAAGCAGATAAAGCGGGTGAGGAATTCGTCAAAAAGTTTTATGAGGCCTACGATAAACGCAGACACGTAAGTTATTTTCCTATATGCTGATTAAATTATCTTTATATGTGTGTGTACATTTATTTATTATCCACCTAATACAAAGTGTCGATACTAAAAATGTCTACCTAAATTCATCTTATGAATTCGGTCAAACCCAAAAAGTAAGTAATAGAACATATTGGACGCTAAACTATCCCAACAAACAAACTGTATGGACATACCGCTGCATACGTATGTATACGTTGTATGCTCCGGGCTGCAAAAACCGGCGCATACGGTAATATAGTGCCTATGAAAAAATAGTGCATAACTAATGTGAACTAAGATCAGCACGTGACCAGTTGGATAAAGGTAGATGATAAATACAATTTCGACTGGTTTTAGATAAAAGCGCTCGGATATCACTACAAAACGTGAGAGAGTGGAGTTCTGAGGTAGATCCATCTTCTGAGTGTATGTCAGAAATACTAGTGGGGGAAATTCACGTATGTGATATTCAGGTAATGGATTTTTGCTGCTGCTTTACGAGAGTCTCGGGACTGAGCCACTGAATGACGGCCTCTGCTTACAGTAAAACACACATGACCAGCTCAAAAAAAAAGTGATCAAGCTTTGTCGAGTTAACAAATACTACCCGAAACAAAACCCCAATCATCTACTTGGAAAAAAGAGAATGATTGATTTTTGATATTTATGAAAGCTCGAATATACTGACACAACTAAGCTGACAATGTGTGTTTTTCATCAACAGGAGTGGTGAGTCTGCACCTGGCCAGCCCTCCTCTCCCTGTTCGTGACTACAGACAGCGGTGATCAACCCTCGTCTCCTGTCTGTGACCACAGGGATTAGTTATCAACCCTCATTTCCTGTCAGTGACTACAGACAGGAGTGACAAACACTCGTCTCCCTGTCAGTGACTACAGACAGGAGTGACAAACACTCATCTCCCTGTCAGTGACTACAGACAGGAGTGACAAACACTCGTCTCCCTGTCAGTGACTACAGACAGGAGTGACAAACACTCGTCTCTCTGTCAGTGACTACAGACAGGAGTGACAAACACTCGTCTCCCTGTCAGTGACTACAGACAGGAGTGACAAACCCTCGCCTCCCTGTCAGTGACTACAGACAGGAGTGACAAACACTCGTCTCTCTGTCAGTGACTACAGACAGGAGTGACAAACCCTCGCCTCCCTGTCAGTGACTACAGACAGGAGTGACAAACACTCGTCTCTCTGTCAGTGACTACAGACAGGAGTGACAAACCCTCGTCTCCCTGTCAGTGACTACAGAAAGGAGTGACAAACACTCGTCTCTCTGTCAGTGACTACAGACAGGAGTGACAAACCCTCGCCTCCCTGTCAGTGACTACAGACAGGAGTGACAAACACTCGTCTCTCTGTCAGTGACTACAGACAGGAGTGACAAACCCTCGTCTCCCTGTCAGTGACTACAGACAGGAGTGACAAACCTTCGTCTCCCTGTCAGTGACTACAGACAGGAGTGACAAACCCTCGTCTCCCTGTCAGTGACTACAGACAGCGGTGGATGCATAATGGATGATGAGAGTGGAGGCAGTAGTCATGGTGGCACAACCTCCAGTGACGAGTCTGACGCAGCGCCCTCTGCAGGTGAGGACAAAGCGCAGGCTGAACTGGGCTTACCGCCACCCACCTGGACAAACGGCAGCGTGGCCAAGGACAAGGACACCAAGAAGCACTGTATACGCGGTGGCAAGCTGGTGCCATGTGGAGACCGGTGTCCAGAGAAAGCCAAACCAAAGCAAAAGAAATCCTGTACACCAACAAGCCCATTGAGAACAGACTCTGACAAAGACACGCCTTTGTTGCTTGATGATAATGGTAATCCTATTACCCAGGGTGCAACAGCAAACATACCTCCCACAGAGCCAACTGAAACACCCGCTGTGTACAAGAAGTGTAAAAGTGCAAGAGCCACCCCGAAAGCCAGTGAATATTTGGCCGGTTTGAAAAGGAAGCGCCAGTTGCTGTACCAAGCACTGCTCGAACACCCAACCAATCCCGAGAAGCTGCGCCATCTTCTGGAGTCTGGTGTCTCTGCGAACATGGAGTTTACAGCTGATGAGGTTGGGATGAATCATAAAGTGTTCATCGGGTACTCGCCGATCCACTTGGCCTGCAGAGAAGGAAACCTCCTCATGCTGGAAGATGTTATCCGATATGGGGCGGACGTTGACAAGGTTGGGCGCAATGGAGAAAGTGCCTTGTACTACGCCTGTGTTGGTTGTAATATCCCCTTGGTGAGAGGTCTACTGCGGCACAATGCAGACGTGAACATCACCCACACTAACCTCGGAGGGGAGACCCTTCTGCTAGCCACTGTAGCCTGCTATGACCCCAAGAATGACCAGGCATGTGATTACCTGGAGATTGCCCGCTTGTTAATACTTGCAGGTGCTGAAGTAAACCAGTCTGACCACATGGATGTATCACCACTCTATGTTGCCGTCACTAAAGCCGACACGAGGATGACGCGTCTATTGATTGACAGCGGCGCCATGCTTCTGGCTAGCGACAATAATGAGTATGCCACTAAGCTGCTAATGAGGGCAATAGACAATGATAGCGAGGAGAATGTGCGGCTACTTATCGCCTATGGCTGTGATGTGAACGGAGTGTCGCAGTCACATGGCCTGCGGCACACCCCGCTTGACCTGGCTGTGGTGAAGAACAACTTGGGGGTTATACTGGATCTATTGACTGCTGGTGCTGGTGAGGACCTGAATGAGCCGCTACATTCTGCTGCCAGGAACAAGCACCTTGTGACGATGCTACTACTAATCGCTAAAGGCGGTGATGTGAATACCCGGAACAATGTAGACAAGGCAACGCTCATGTTGACCCTGACACGGGCCCGCTGTGAGGTAGGCGTGGACATGCTCATTAGGCTAGGTGCAGATCCGAACTATGAAAACACATTAGGATCTACTCCACTCTGGGCTGCTGTCCGAGCCAACTATCCCGAACTGGTAAAGAAGTTCATCTACTGTAACTGCAACTTGGACACGTCCAGCATCCAGCATTTCATTTATCATCCAATCACTGCATTGCAACTCACGTTTGAGCTAAAGTTCTTAGATATGTCACGTTGGTTGCTGTACGCAGGCTCCTTCCTGAACCCGGACTGGCTGAAACAGGGCCAGGCACCTGGTAACCTGGTCGGGGACCCCCAGATGTTAGCATGGCTCGAGAAGTGGGTCAGCACACCACGGTCTCTGCGCTTCCTCTGTCGCAGTGTCATCCGAAAGTCTGTGGGTTTAAGGCTGCCTGTTCTCCTAAAGACAATACTGTACCCTGATTCCCTGAAAGATTATATTGCACTGAAGGAACTTGACCTCGAGATTGAGACAACCGAATGCATACTTTGATTTTGCTTAGATAAGTTGGCTGAACTGATAGTATATTATATACATGATTTGTTATGTATCAGAAATGTGATCTAGGTGTATAAGTGCAGTTCAAAAAATCTTCTAGGAAACTTATTTTCGCTCAGTTCAAAAGATATTCGTTTCTGGTCAATATTTACTTGCATCATAGTCATGATATCTTTTTTGTTATCTCAGAATCATGTGTGGTTCTCTCGTTTTGTATCATTTCCATTCATTAATGTATCTGTTATCTTGTCTGTATGCGGCTTTATGCCTTAAGATACGGTGCTAAGTTTGTTAATAATTGTCAGGAAGTAGCTCTATTTCATTATATGTGGCTCATAATCTTACATTAAAATCTCCTTAAAGTGGTCAACTCATGAAGACCTGCAAGTAAAGTGAAACAGTTAGTTTTACTTTTATTTACATTTTTCGGTTGCCCATAAATCAACCAAATGATAGTTGACACCCTGATGAAGGGCCATACGGCCCGAAAAATGTCGTTAATTTAAAAACAATTGAGTTCCTTGTTATTATTTGAATACGGAACAAGCCCATCACAGAGTTAGTGGGAATATCCTCCTCCTACGATCAAAAATATTAAAATTACGCAAAATGTGAACGATAGAAGAGCGGTTGGTAATCTGTGAACGACAATATTAGTTAAATCATTTGTATGACTTAATAGTTATTCCCAGGACGATGTTAACCACACTCAAATATATGATATCTCGTGAAAAAAATAGAGACGCAGGAATCAAAAGATGTAACTTTCTTGTCAGACGACACTTTGTAAGGTGTACGAAAACGTGTTGACGTCACAGGCTCATTACCTGTCTCTCTGTGACGTCATCACAGATAGGAGTTTCTAAATATTTGTCAGGTATTCTAAAATGGATTTTCATAAGTTGTGGCAGTTTGAGAACAGTTACTTACAATTATTGGATATTAAATCAACCAGACCGAATCCAAAGTTCTGGACAGTCAGCCTTGATCAAAGTAATTCATGTTGAAATTACTGGGTTTCCGAGCTGAGATGTTAAACGTGCTCAGAGTGACCTTCAAATTAGAGTCTTGTAGAGAAACTAAAGTAATGTGCAGGGATGTAAGTTTGCCGACCGACCAACCAACAGAGTCTGGCGACATTCAAATTTATCCTTCTTCAAATACAAAAATGACATTTGGTAATATATCGATATCTGTTCTAATATAGTGTCATAGCATGCTTCATATTTTTATAAGTTTTAGATTTCCGACTTTTTTCAAATAATGACATTTTCCTAAGGTTTAGTCACTGATTTGAGAAAAAGAAGTTTTGTTCCTAACCAAGACGTGCTTCCTTGATGGCCATAAATACACATACACACATCGACTCCTGTATAGACTGCTTCATGGTGAGAGTTACTGGTCTGTGTCTACACATTTATAGGAGATGTGTCCCACTGAGCTGTGTGTAAGCAAGTGATGTACTTACAGGATCTTATGTTATCGTTATACATATTTCTAGTGAAAGCTTACAGTGAGTATACAATCAAGTAAACAGACTTCATATTAGATAAGTCTAATAGAAAATATTGGACGTTGAACTACCCTCCAAAAAACAACACATTAGACACAGCAAAATAAGGCGATGACGAAAGATCCCAGACAGCTGTCATCACTCAATATGTGTTCTGGCATGGTACCCAATAGAAACACTGAGAGATGAAAGAAGTGACTACTGCACTACACTGTCGCCATCACTCAATGTGTGTTCCTGGGGTGGTATCCTATAGAAACACAAAGATAAAAGAGGCGACTACTGCACCACACATGCCCCACTACTCAATGTGTGGTCTAGTGTGGTACCCTATAGAAACACAGAGAGATGAAAGGAATGACTACTGCACCACACAGTTGCCATCATTCAATATATTCTAGCATGGTTTCCTCTAGAAACAGAGAGATGAAAGAAGTGACTACTGCATCACACAGGTGCCATCACTCGATGTGTCTTCTGGCATGGTTCTTTAGATTTGCAGAGTGTTTGCTAATTAAGACATCATCTGGCAGGCAATAAGATAGCACCACTATAGTCACCACTGTTATCAGTTGTTACAATCCATTGACAATCGTGAGACGAGGATGAAACCTCCCTATATGACAAGCCGGGGAAAACACATTAATTGCACCCCCACCTGGTAGTTTATTTGTTGTCAGGGCAAGATGGCCGTGTCCAAAACATGATCGCTATCTGGCCTACAGACCGCACATATATTAGACACACTATGAGCTCATGTTTATAATCTCCTCGGCTACCTCAGTCAGTAGTAATAGTCTCTCCTCCAAACTCAGCTCTGTAGGTGAAGGTACAGAGACAGAAAGCAGCGGGTTTCGGTTTTGATTCCTCTATTTTTTTTTGCGTGTCAATGAGAATTTTGCATACTTACCATATGTATCAAATATATATCACATATTTATCTGTGCGTTGTTCTAATGCTACAAAGATGTGGATGTCTGGAAAGTCGAATTAATCTAGTCTGCAGTGAATCAGTTTATGATGATTACTGCGAGAAATGTATTGCGGTAAGAAAGCAGGGTAAAGGTGGGAGTATTGCTAATTATATATTGAAACTGGTGCACATGTATATGTATATGTATATGTTACTCTCTATTGTATACCGGGTAATATTTATTTAGTAAGTGTATATGTTACCCTCTATTATATAACGGGTAATATTAATTTAGTAAGGAACCCATCTATTTTATCGTCACACTGAGATGTCTTTCAACGGCTTATACAGTAAAACCCTGCTCCCAGGGAACCCCGCTTAAGGAGACACCCCACATAAAGGGACAATTGGCCTGGAACGAAAATTTGTCCCTCCATTATGATTTTATTTTGACCCCGATTAAGAGGTCGGGGATACGCCCCACAGAAAGGGTCAGTTATTTCTTTACGGAATGCTTCTTAACCCCAGTTAAAGGGATACTTTGGAGGGCCACCGTATCAGATCTGACGGGACCATAGTATTACCTATATAAAAATGTTATATATTACATAAGCTAACCGTCGACCTACTCAAAACCCTGGTTAAAAGAACACCCCACTTAAGTGGATAATTTTCTTGGGACAGAGGGTTCCCCCTTAAGCGGGGTGTTACTGTATACCAATAAGCCTAAAATGCGGGCAGATGTTGCTTCCAGTCAGGCTAAAGGATGTGTTCCACTGATGTGATTTCGACAGGCCTGTTCGACGGCTGACGTCGCATGGCGGTCATGTAGGCGCTGTCAGCAGGTACTCTGCAAAAGCTATTTGATAAGGTTATAGCCGCCTTTGGCCATTCCACTGTCGTGTGGCCATTGCTGTTGAGTGTATGGCTTGCTCCATCACATCTATTTATATATACCTGCCTGACTGTCATTAACTTCGCAACCATGGAGTGACCAGACGGTGGCCGTGCGATGCCGTTCAGTAAACCAGGCGGAACACACCCTTAACGCTTTGGCAAAAATAGTTTTAAAAAATATATATATATTGTAGAAATAACCTGTGATCTAAATAGGATGTAAAGGAACGGATTTTATATCTATTCTGACATTGCAGTACCATTATTTGAGTGCATGTAAAATATCCATATTCTGACCACAGTCATTGCTTCCGTCTCTACCGTGGCGCCATCTAGTGTTGACTTCCTTTGCGCACAGTGTTTAATTTACCATACACTGCAAACAGTTTGCTGTTATTAAAACATCTTGCAGGTTAATCTTCTCACCAAGACTGCTGATAAGGCAACTATTTACTTGTTATTGCCATTAAGAGTAAGCCCAGTCTAGATAGATATGTATAAGTGAGTAAATCTGTGAGTATGCTAGCTTACCAGCTAATCCAGACTCATAGACATAATATATGCATCTCCTATATTCATTTACATACCTTATATAAATATGTACGTTTTTCGGCAGGCTCTGCTTGGAATTTCACCCCCTATAGACCCATAGTTAACCAGACCTGGAATGGTTTAAATGAAGGAACTTCAGAGATGCTAGTTTTCTGATATATATTTTCTTTTTGCTTCTTAAATAGTAAGCTAAATTCCTGATATTAGACTTATTTTTATGAGTAGGACCTGTTTCAGGTTTGATATAGAGAAAACCTATGAAAGTTTACGGTCAGAGCATGTATCGCATCAAATTTGAATAGCATGGTAATTCACAAAGCGAAGCTGCATGAACTATGTAGCGATTCAAACCAGATGGGATCGAGCTCTGACCATAAACTTGAAATTGTTTCTTAATTTATCTCACCCCTCACATTGACAAATTGGCTAAAAGTTGTGACATAATCCATATTGAGTATTCTTTTACAATACCCCATGGGCATTGAGTACGAGTTCCCAATGTTAAGTCTGGGGAAAAAATACCAGAGTTAAGATCAAGTCATGAAACTCAGTAACAATTTTTTATTATCTGTGAAAAGAGTTAACGACAACTATGTTCCAGATGTATAATATACGGAAACTGGGCTAATATAGTTGTATATAAAAAATGTGCGGTATGATTGTCAATTAGATTATCCTGATGCTGAAGGCTGAGGGATTATCTTAGCGACAATTATTACTAGGCAATTTTACCCGTTTCAGAATTATCATAAAACTTAAAATGGCGAAACATTAAGTTCTATTGGTGTCGATTGAGTGGCTGTACCCCATATGTCACACTGTGATGTATGGCCATAAATACGACATTAGTAGGAACGGGCAGTATACGTAAGAGATACGTCACAAGTATATGATAATAACTCGATAGTGTTGCTCTTTAAATGTAAGTGTGAGCCGCTTGGCAGAGACTTGTTTATCTAGCTGGAAGGGTACTCTATAATTGTAGAACTTATTTATTAAACATAAACACACGTGAACAAGTGATTGGGTTGATATCATTTATTATATTTTTGTGAAATTAGAGAGAGATGTGATGATTAACTCGAGGGTCTGCTACTTTTGTGAGTAGACGTTTCCGGTAACAGCTGTTTCCATGAAGATTGTTTCCTTGAATGAAGGTGTTGCTGAAATAAAATAAATATATATATATTTAAGAAAAGGCCGTATTCATAGTATGTTTGTTTGCTTATTGGTTTCATTTAACATCCAGTAAACCATTAAAGGTTCTTACCAGACTTTCTCAAGGTTCTTTTACACCACATAGGTGGTGATCGAATCTATGTGATGAATTAAGTAGAAATCTCACCCCTACACATTTACCGAGGTAAGAGGTCTTTTACTTCACACACCACATAGACATGGTATGAGAACGATTGGTCTTTGATATAGAAGTAAATCTACCACTGCTGAGGATGAAGGAGAAGAGTGGCTGTAGTGGAACTCAAACCCACAAAGTCCCACAACCTTGGGATTTAAGGGAAACTAGTTAACCTAAGTGGGACAGGTCGCCGTACCTTGTTTCTTTCGCTAAATCTACCGGGGTAGATTTAGCGAAAGAAACGCGGTACAACAGACTGCAAAACATCGGGGGGGGGGGGGGGGTGACTGCTTGACCTCATTAATGGCTTTATCAAAATATTCATAGCCGCGATTTCGTAAATAAAATTCAAACTCTTAAAAAACTCTTTTCTTTACAAATATTAGTTTCCTAATATTATTTATAAATTTTCTGTATGATTTTTTTGTCCGGATATTGATTATTTATGATTTATTTTTGCATTTCCGTTATTACACGAATTCGCGTTGCTATGTATCATAATATCACTTGGCACTTCCTATAATTGTTGTCACATTGCTGTAAATTGCTATGCTAGTCTTATTTAACCATTATGGCCCACATTTTCATGTTAATCCACAAATATCATATGTTTGCATAATTATTTGCTATAAATCGTCTTTGTTTACATTTCGTAACAACCGTTTATGCATGGCATCGCAGCATCGCATCATAAATAGGTCAGTCATTTTCTTAACCAATCAAAATGAGTCTTCAAAGTGTGGTGGTATGGTGCCATACCGGCACAGTATGGAGGTACGGCTCAACTACCACTTGCATAGCAGAGGTTGGTATTTGAAGTATTTTTAGGCACAGGTGTATAGTACTACGAGTCTACAACTCCCCACCTGTCGCCTTGCCTCCTTGTGGTGCAGACTGGATATGTTTGCACGCAAGCATAATAAAAGCCACTGGGATGGGGAGTTAGGTCAGTGGTAAATAGCACTGGACTCATAATCCCAAGGTTGTTGGACTTTATCCTACCCCTAATAAAAAACGCCATAGGCTTAACAGGGGATTTGTTTATGTGTGTAAATGTGTAGGGGTGAGGTTTTTACCTGAAATCATCACATGGATTCGACCATCACCCTTGTGGTGTCAAAGAACCTTGAGAAAGTCAGGTAAGGACCTATAATCCTTGACTTATTAAAGTCTACTCCTTGTTACTTAATGGAGATATGGTTCTTGCCGGGTAACAGCAGTGGCTCCCTCGTGGTAAAACCACTCGGCAGTGACTCACCTCGGTCCTGCTTTTTTGACGAAAATTAGGAGGATTATACGAGTTGTGCCCGTAAAAGTATTATACTCCGTCCCTAACTGATTAGCTTTTTGAAGTCTTGACGCACTGGGTTTGCACTGCATTTACCAAACTTAGTTTCGGCCTGTGTTAATTAGGTCAAGCAGCTCACCAACATGGGAATCCCTACAAATGGACAAATTCCTGGTGGAAATGCAGCAAAATTTTGACGCCGCCATGTTAGCCGTTGCAGGCCTTATATGAACTGAAAGGGTGTGAATTTTCTCGGTCTGGGATGGGTTTCCTCCCTTCAACTCTCTCCGAGTTTAGTTGGGGTGGTGTCATTCCCTGTTGGAAATTTGTTTTATATGAACTGAAGCAGTGGGTAAAACTGAACAAAGATCCTGAAATTAGGGAGAAGGCAGCTCCACTCACAGACACTTACGTCAGCATTATGGATACAAACCTGATCCTTTCTAGGGCAATGTCAGACGCCACACATACCAGGCATTACCTGCTCAAGCAGAACCTGGACAAAAAGTGTGGGAACCTCCTGTCAGATAACAACCCCGCCAGACTGGAGTGGCTCGGTGGATAAGACCTGAACGGGGTCAAAATGACCAAAAAGAAATATGAACCTCAGTCAGAGCGGAGGGATTTCTTCAAAAAAGACTTTAGCTACAAAAAGAAAAACAAGACCTACAACAGTAAATGGAAGTCTGACAAAGGGCACAAAGACAAGTCCCTTTACACCCGCAAGCCGGGTTCTTTTTAACAGGGGTCACAGTAAACTCACAGGTGAGTGACTCCCTTACTCTGCCGGACTATGACGTGTTTGTACCTGGTGGCACCAAATACCATGTAAAACAATGGTTGAAAATTACACATGATCCCTACATAATCGAAAGTGTGAAAGGGGCTCACATCGAGTTCAATGAGTTGCCAGTACAGGCAGCCCCGCCTAGACCCTTTTCTCTATCAAAAGAGGTGAGTTCTGACCTTAACCTGGAAATCAAGGAGCTTCTGAACAAAGGAATTGTTGAAAAATGTGTAAAAACTAAAAATCAGTTTATTTCAAATGTGTTCCTGCATCCCAAAACAAATGAGAAATTCAGAATGATACTGGACCTCTCACATCTGAATGACAGTGTGACCTATAAACATTTCAAAATGGAAAGTTTACAAACAGCCTTGGACCCTAGATCAGTCAAATGCTTACTATTCAATCCCTGTCTGTGAAGTGGACAGAAAATTCCTCAGGTTTGAGTGGAAGGGACAACTGTATCAGTACACTTGCCTGCCGGATGGTTTGGCCCAGGGGCCAAGGCAGTTTATGAGGGTTCTGAAAGCAGTATTTGCCAATTCACAAAGCCAGGGCCACTCCGTGTTTGGGTACATTGACGATACATTCATCATGGCAGAGACACCCAGTCAGTGTCAAGAGAGTATTAGAGCCCTTTTGGCCTTACTGGTAGAGCTGGGCTTCAAAGTACATGAAAGTAAAAGTGTGACAGTCCCTACTACACAACTAACCTTCCTCGGCTATACCATCGATACGGCACAGATGAGGGTGGCTTAAATTAATTCATGCTGTAAAATCCCATTAACGCCCCATCTATAGAAGAAAAGGAAGAAAAACAGTAGAGGCCTGAGCCCTGTTTTTCAGTCACGACAACCATTCTGAGAGACATCTTACAGGCGTCAGTGTCCCATAGACGTGATATCTTAGGTGATCTGCCAATTCTATACTTGTCTTACACCTGACGCACTACGATAGTGTCTATAGGACACCGGCCATCTTGTGTCTTGCAAAATGTCTTAGATTCGCAGAGACATCTCTGCTCTGGTGGCCAGTGTACCCTACTATCTTCCGGATCGCCGCATAAATTAGCGGAGGGGGGGGGGGAGGGGGAATTTAGTCATGAAATAGATATAATTGTCTATCCTTAGTTGTGATCTGTGAAGTATATATGTCCCTATATATATTTTTCCTCATTGGAAAGTCATTGATATAATTAATAAGCCTGGCAAAATTATATATAATCTTTCTTTTAATAATTTCTAAAACTGTATTTGACATCGGAGATGGAGCAAATAATCTCCTCCAACAAAATGCACAAGAATATAATTTGATGTCCTCTAGATTTTGTATATCCCAATGGATGAGGCAACGACGTTTACTGCTTTATTGAGAGGACGTAGGTGTGGCTAGTCGAGTTGATTCAGCAACAGGCTCCATGTCGGCGTAATAATTCACTGCTGGAGACTTGAAGACTAAGTCAGGATTGCAGATAGCAGTGGGCTTGGGCTTTGGGGCTAACTTGGGTTTCGACTCTGCCGTAGACTTGGGTTTGGAGATGGCAGTGAATTTTGCAGTAGACTTGGTTTTTGACCGTCTATACATGCCCATGGTGAGAGATGGTCGACTGTAACAGCAGTAGGTATAGTTGTTGAGTTGATGTAGCTGTCTCAGAGGCTGAGTGAATTTATTATTTGATTATTATTTTTGTTTCGTACGATTTTTTTGGCTTTGGAAGATACTTTATTGTGGATATTAGACAAGTACTATTCTACAGCAAAGCTTGTGTCTTTGGGAATTCGTATTCTGGCCGAGGTGCCGATGGGGCCGTGGTGCCGTAGGGGGGGGGGGGGGGGGGGCGAGGTGCCAAAGGGGCCGAGGCATTGGGGATTCATCCTGCTGAACTGTCGAAAAGAACAAGGAAGTAGAAAAAAATACTTGAAAAATAATATGAAAATAACATGTTGTTTAAAGCTATTTCTATGAAAATATGAGTCATTGTACGGAAAAACAATACAGTGGTCAATTTCTCTACCATCCTACATTTTACAGAAGCTAATAGTATTTGTATTTACCCGACAGAGTTGTATTTGGTATTCACGGACAGAGAACACTATGACATAACAGAAAATATATATTATCAGAGGTTTCTTGCCGACACATTCGGCTTTTGAAGTTAAGTTGACTTTAAAGCTTAAAGAAAATATCTTTATATATTTCTCTAAAAGATAACCAACTGTAAATTTTATCATGGAAAGTTAAGAATGGTTAGAATAAGTCCTGAAAATATTGGCTCCCTGCTTCAAAATTGAACTCCTATATTTAGTCCCCAGTATGGTGCATCACATTTTATACTTTTTGGATACTGAACATTCTTAAATGCTACAATACTTCTCTCCAAATTTTGCTTAAATCAAGCCTAACTGCATTCTTTCCATGGTGTTAGATGTTATACATGGCTATACTAAGAGCATTTTTTAATGGAAATAACAGACTCATATTTCTTTATGTTCCGAAGCTGCAATTTTGCGTTTTTCCATATTTTGTAGGTAAAATTCTGCCCACTGTGTGCATACGTTGATCTGACGGGATCTGTGTAGAAGGTGTGTCATATGTGTGTCATATATGCAGGCGAGCTGTCAACGCAGACCCCCGGAAACCTCTCGGCGTAGCTCTCAGGGTTTCTCGGCACTGGCTTAATCTCTGCCCCAACCCAGTGACGCCATATGCTGGTTCTCAGGGTATCAACTAAGTACAGGGGGAACCAGCCAGCATTTCAGATTCAAAACAAGGCAGCTGTCGACAGTTATACAAGTCAAACAACCCACATATCATGAGTTTGGAAATATGGGAACTGTTAAGGGAGCTTGACAGAAAATCTAGCTGTTTCTTTTTCAGACTTAAACCATTTTATAATGGGAATTCACAGTTGATTAGACTGCTCCTTCAGAGGAGCACATGGCATTGTTGACAAAACAAAGCCCTGCAACACATGAGGTGCTTTCCACTGTAGAAAGTAATCCCAGAGGCTGTGTCTGGTTTGACATGAATAATAATAGAAATGAGAGTATTTTGTTTACCATATAAATATGTGCATCTCTATTTACATGTAGAACACAAAATACCCTGCAAATCTCTCAGAATTTAGGATAATTGAATAACTGGCGTATGGGCCAGATTTGAGCCCAAACAGGCAGGTTGGGGCAGAGATACAAAGCGACCACAGGAAATAGAGCGCAGGATATCTGCTGGGAGAGTGGGCCTGCACTTCAAAATCAAATCAAACAGTATTCCACCGGCGGTGCTTTGCGGTAGCTATTTTACATTTTTGTGTTCAGAACACCCAGCCCCCTGCCTGGCCTTCTAGGTGCATCTTGGTAGAACATCTTCAAAATGGGCTTTTGGCCCAGGCCGGCAGTTGGCGACAACCAACAGGGCAGCCGACGCTTGCCAGCAACTGGGTTGAGGAGGCACAGTAATGGGCTGGAGGTGGGCGGCGCCAGCCGTGAAGAAGCTATTCGATGTTAAGAGCTGTTCTACCAAGCAGATTATCACCGCCAGCGCGATATTTGGGCCGGCAACTATCACCGTCGATCAACAGGCGAACACAAGGCACCCAGCCAGGGCTTGTGCTTGCTTTGTGGAATGGCTGCTTAAGGGAGCACCCCATTTAAAGAGATCTGCTGTTTTATCTCAAACAGTTCACCATACATGAATATTGTACATTGACATTGATTGTTAGTTTCCACTCTACCAAATTATGCTATTTTAACTGTTTCCAGTAAGTGATGTTCATTTTGTGTCACAGCCATTTGGAGATAACACATGAAGTGTACAGATTGTTTTATCATTATCTGTAGAAAATTTCACATTTCCAGTATTACTTCTACAGTGCACAACATTGGTGATATTTTCATGTCTATTGATGTTATTTACCAGAAGCAGTACATTAGCTAAGTGTAATCCCCGACTTCATTCAGATCATCTGATAGTAGAGAATCAGGAACTGGTGTCTGTTTTATTTTTAGATGCTGAATCGACAATATCTTGACACAGCGTCACTCATCTGGAACTGCACTACAGTAAGCAGGCAGGCAGAAATAATGTGTTATAGAGAGCCTCATACACTCTGTATATATGTTGATTATTTACTGGTTTGTGTTTCAGACACTGAGTCGACAGTATCTGGACACAGCATCACTCATCTGGAACGGCACTGCAGTGAGCGGGCAGGCTGAGATTGCCAAGTTCCTAGAAACGCTACCTGCAAGTGACCACAACATCGAAGGCTGTGATGCCCACCCAATATCCAGTAAGTGCAGCGAGTCAAAGTGGACCGATTGAAACAGCAGATACCCGTTGACAATAGAGTATAAGGCTTCAATGCTGAAGCAATGTGAGGCTTGAAGCTAGAGATCGGCTTTGTGTCTAAATTGTTTCCGCTATAATGTATTATACCATGAATGTCTCTGAATTAAAATAAAAATAAAATACGATTAGACTCTTTCAGATATTAACAATATGCCTTTCCAAAATTTGAAATTGAGGCTTATAAATGTATTCTCAAACCACACACAATTACAAGCCTGAGCGCCTGTATCCGGAAGTGCTCTTTTGTGAACGGGTAGCTGAAATTTCAGTAGGTATATTTTGTCTTCCTATACCTGTATGTCGTCAGGCGTTCCCACCAGAGGCACACCCCTCTGAGGGCATAAAAGCAGGCATGGGACTTTCTCTGATTCCCAGATTTTTTGACACCCCAAGCTTCATTCTTGAGATCATTGTAGAAATTTGTCCTCTCCAGATTCAAATCAGCTAATCCTCACAGCTATTAATCAATCAATTACTAATCTAATCTAGTTTAACTAAAACCTTACTACTCTTTCTCTTATTTTTAGTATTGATTGCCACGCTTTTGTCATTTATTCCCATTTCCTTTACTTGCTGCATCTTCATTTGATTTACCAGGTAACTATTTGATCTGGTTATTTGATTTCATAGTAGAAAATTATTTTTGGGTTGGGAGATGGTCCCAGAGTTCAATATGAAAACCTGAGAAGTGGTTAGATACGGTTATCTGGCCACTAGAATTCACTTATTATCTCACCCCGGTATTTTTCTCCCTATGCTTAATATTATGAACTCATACTCCAGGGCGTGATGGTAGTGTATCCAATACTCAATGGCTAATCGGGTGATTTAGTTTTATTGATTAATGATATTATACGGAAGGAGATCAAATCAGAAACCCACTCGATGAAAATAACATGGTCCATACACCACCTCGTTTGACCACCTCCTTTGATTCACTCAGCTTCACTTTGTGAATTACTCTGCAGTCAGACTTGGTGGTGCACGGTCCAAGTTCTTTCTCGTAAGTTTCCTTTTAAGAATAGCTCTAAATTCAACTTCTATATTATCTTGGTAATGAGGACTTGATAAATCAATTTCACAATTGTTACCTTTGTTCAAGTTCTATTATATACTATTATAATGAGTGACAACAAACAGACAAGATAACAGTTTAGGAATTTTAATCATTTAAATGTTTATTGTAAGGTATAGTCTATAATCTGGTCTGGCCCTCTGGTCTAAGTAACTGGACAGGACAGGATTTCTATCAGCAAAGTAGAGCTGCAAGATAAAAGGGGCATAGGTCAGTGAAATAGTCAAACAAACTTTTACTCTATCATAGAAGATCATTAAATGTATCTCAGTAATATATCCAAGGAAGACTAAAAAGGTTATCTGAATAACACCCCTACACTCCCCACATATACATCAGAAAATCAGGCAAAGTGTATACCTATCCCAGCTTTCAGCAGTGATATAACTGGTACAGTGTAGAGTTGCCCCCCTGCAGAGTGGTGGTGAAGGTGGCAGCACTAGAGTAGGATCCACCGAAGCAGAGGCTCTGGCTGAGGGAGGTTCCTGTAGAGGTAGCCCTGTCCTACACCTTCTACAGGGAGAGAGGATCTCTTCAGAAGCCAGGCTCTGGCCGGTTTTTTATACCCTTGTGGTGGGTGGTCAGTGCCAGTCTGTCACCAACATAATTGCTCCAAAGCAATCAACAAGTTGTCAGGTGATCTAACCCAATCAGGGTGCAAGGTGAAGGTCAGTCAGTCCAGTGGTCAAGCCACTCTCCCAGCATGGTTGTCACAACACTCTCCAAGCATGGTAGTTTCTATACTGTCAGCATAGTAGTCTCTACACTCTCTCAGCATAGTCATAGTAACTGTTACACAGCAAACGCAAATACCTTCAAATCTTTAGTACAGTGAAGGCAAAGGAATATTAGACAGACCACCATCAATCTATTCAATATATCACTGAGAGTAAATACGCAAAATCATAAGTTTTTGGAAAAGCCAATTTCTCAGACCATGTGACCAGGTTTATTATAATGAATAAATTTTATATGAAAAACGATTTTGGGGCTTGTAACAGCCTTGAATATCACACACCATTCATTCAGTTTCGTCTTGAGGTCCCAGGAAACAGTGGGTGAGATGTGGAAGATCACATTCTCAGATCTCTGTAAGACTCTGCTGAATATAAAATTCACACCATATTTACTCTAAAGATCCATGCCCCACCTTCTCATACCATGTCTATGTGGTGTGCACCCACCTTTCCCCTCATGGTGCCTTGGGACATTAAACAAACAAATGCCCAACTATCTCCAGTTCAACCGATAGTGGAATTATCAGTCCTTCTCCCATCAGGTTCCTTTATTAAGCGCTGAACTTTGTTATTAATACAATGCCCTTTCGACAGGTAGAAGAACTGACACTATTTTTGCCAAAATTGATCGGATTACATATTTATATTGGCAAGCTCTACAACTGCTTTTTTTTAAATTAAAGGTGAAAATTAATTTATTCCAAACCTACAATGCAGAGAAGATAATTTTTGATAGTTACCAGCAGAGTAATTATTCAGATCTATTGTAATCAATGTCATGTGATACATGTTCTCGCCTTATTTTAAATCATCAGTACTTTGGACACTTTTTTGTTGAAAAAATATTGTTTATTAACAGAAGCAGTTCATATAAAGTTATATGATTTCCAACAGATCCCGTCAAGGAGACGTGTATGACAAAACGATACAATAAACAAAGAGTTGTATCCAGTGTTGTTTGTTACATCCATATGGTAGTTACGGCTACAAGTACATATAGATTCATCAAGGACAAGAGTGGTACTTTATGTTCCCAGTATACAGTGTCACCATTTTACAGTGACATGTGTGCCTTAGTTACAGAATCTGTATACAGCATCAGTACGATCTTATCGGGTAGAACACCAATACATAGCAAACACATAATGACGTACAGAAGACACTTATGCGAAAAGCTCAAAAGACAAAAATATGCTAGACAAGGACAAGAATGATGAAAAATAACAAAATTACATCACTAGTTGTGGCTCAAAGAAATTTAGAATTTGCTCAGACAGTTCCCCATTACCACACAGCCTAAATCTATCTATATTACCCCCCACCAACAGAGCTCCAGTATACTAGTATGTGTCTCATGGTCAGTATCACAACACATTCACATAGCTTTAATTTCTTTTTTAACCCCTCATGATCCGTTATACATTGAACAACCTCAGGGAGATCATCCCACAGTAGTTTCCCCACATATAGTGGTGATCTGTGTAACAGTTCTGTCCTGGGACGTATTCTAGACCGCCAGTACAAGAAACCCCCTCTTAAAGGGCCACCCTCTGTTCCTAGAAACGTGTCCTCTTAAGCGAGGTTCCCCATTAAGCGGGGTTGGACTAAAGTAGATACAAATTTCTGATCCGAACAAATTGGTCCCTTAAGTGGGGTGTCCCCTAAAGCGAGGTGTCCCATAAGCAGGATTTTACTGTACTTTGGACACATTCACTCATGACACAGTTTCTCGCTTTATTGTTAATTGTCAGTACTTTGGACACAATGACTATAACACATTTTCTTGCCAAATTGTAAATCCTCAGTACTTTGGACAGTGACTCAAGACACATTTCCCTGTCATATTGTAAATCTTCAGTATTTTGGACACAGTAACAAACATTACTGTAGTCTGTGACTTATGACATATTTTCTTATTCCTGCAGACACAGTAACGCAGGGCCACACGACAGTCCTTGTCTCGACAGGCGGCACTGTCAAGTTCCAGGGAAACCCGCTGCAAACCTTCACCCAGAACATCACCCTCACCTCTGTCGACAACAAGTGGAAGATCGTCTCTGACGATGTCCGAACAGCCACGTAATGATGTCACGCCCTACGTCACACTCCCACCTCATCACATTTACCCTGAAGACAAGACACTGACATGACCTCATGTCTGAGCGACATGTCGTTAAGGCGGAGCTGATTTTTACACGTCGCGTCGTAGCGCCATCTACTAGCTCCCTGCTACATGTAGCGTTCGGGACGTCACTTCCTGTTGCAACAACACAGATGGTTCTTGAGTGACGTCATATGAATGTTAATGACTTACAGCAGGATGTCTGATAGTGCAGCACGTTATGTTCTCTCCACACACAATGTCACCATCTCGTCCAGAATAAAACATATAATATGCTTCAGTTGAAACTTGTTTATCTGTTAGCAGGACGACATCGAGATCTCTATGTCGTGTGAAACACATTGGTCAGACTAAATCTGTTTTAAAAATAGAACATACTAGACACACATGGTACTAATTATTGTAATTTGATGCAAAATTATCAAACTAATACAAACAATCCCTAAAAGTTTGAGAATGCTTGATAGTTACTTCCATGAGGGACCGCATCCTATAGGAGGGTGTTTTGTCTGTGCACTGTTTCATACATCCCGTATTTCGTGTACATTCTTAGCAGAATTCAACAAATGGGATCTCCGGAGGTCAAAATGAATCGCAGTAGATTAAGTACTTTTGCCAAGCATTCCAAATCGTTGTTGCCCTGTGCTCCAGTATAAACCTTCCCTTTGTTAACCGATACCATCTGATATATCCAGCTTCTCATTCTCTTCTGAGACAGTGTTCATGCTCAAGTCGTAACCGTGCTTCCTCATGGGGGCCATCCATAAAGTATGTATGCACAAATTCTGAACTTTTTAAAATTTCTATATTCAATCAAAATGACATACATTCACCCTATAGAGCGCCCACCCATAATCTCAATCTTGTACGGACTAGAATAAAAATCGAGCATACACAAAATTTCAGAAATTTTGACCCCCGCCCCTTGGAGAGTATGTTAACAATGACCTTTTTGGCTGGAACGAGGAACACAAACAGCAAACTCTTCAGTATCCAATCTTTAATGTCACAGCAAAAAGGTCCACAGTACATCATTTCTCACTTTATCAAATCTGATGGGACATTGTAGGGACGACACTCTAGATTATATTGAATTTTTTTGTATGAGGCTGGTAGACTGATGTCTAGATGACCAGACACCTGGCAACAGCCTACGTAGGCTCCTGTAGGTATCAGGGTAGGCGTCTGTGGGCTGTCTGTGTGAAGTTATTATATAATACATCTCCTAACGTTTGGCAGATTGAAAACCCCGCCTAAGGGGGCAGTTTGCTCGGAACGGAGAGTGTCCCTTTCGGCGGGAGGTTACTGTATGTATATAACCATATGATATTGTTTTGGTGGAGGAAACCTATTCCCATCACTTAAATTCATATTCTTGAAACAGGTTGCCATTGTAACCACATTCTGTTGAAATAGATCGTCTTCAGACAGTGGTCTGTAAATAGGCATGTTAACCTAACAAGAGCTAAGTGTGCATAGTCAAATAGAATCATTGGCATTTAAAAGGCCAAATAAGCAGGTGGACGCATTTAAAACTACAAGTAGTTTCACACATGTTTAAAAGGGAGGGAGGTAGGGAGGGAAGGCATCCATGAATAGGGAAGGGCCTGCATTGATTTGATATTTAAAGCCTTACTCCTCTGTGAACAGGTCATGGCTCAATGCACACATATATTTAGCTACCTGAGTACATAGGAAACGTTTTCAGATAGCCTCATGGTGAAAGCTTCATGGATGAGTGCACACAGACCTGTCTGCATGCTCCCTAGCCATGTGGGGGACAAAACTTTGTTTCTATGTACACCAATAAAGTAGGTCAAGCCAATATCTGGTGGTAAATGATATTGCAAATAATTTTACAAACCAATATCATTTGACTGGGTCTTGACTGATTCCTAGAACAAAGTTATGAACCATTTTGACTTCTATTTGTGTGTAAATATCCTGAATAAACCATCCACTCATATACCTGCTGCCTCCCCCCTCACATTATGAGATTTAGAAAAAATACATAAATAGCACATCAAATATGTATTTTACCTAAATAATGACACTTCCTAGGGTGTAAGCAACTGTTAGTGCCACTTGTGGAGTTGGTAAATGTTACACTAATGCTCACTATAAATCAATATTGAGTAAACATCTGTTTGAGTATGCCAATGTCACCCAAAATCCCCCCACTTTTAACAAATACTTAAATATCTCAGCAAATATAGAATCTACCTAGAAGATTCCACTTCCTAGCACCTACTGTTTTTTATTCTCATATTATGATTGAACCAGTTTTACCGGTAGAAATATGTCCATAAAGGAGTTCTTAAAAATGGACCTGAGACTCATAAGGGCCCCCCCCCCCCCCCCCCAACTGAAATATTTTTTTACTGAAAATCCATGTCAAAATACTAAATACTAAAACTGTCAGATATTCTATGGCCATACAACCTTCTGTCCAAAACAGAAACCATATTCCTATCTCTACTTAGTGAGCTATAAAAAGCAAAAATGTGGTCAGGTCATCTAGTGACTCTACACGCATGTGTACAACAGTAGGCTATAGCCATAACCTAAAGACCAACCGTCCACCTGCTAATAATATTATGTTCATAGGAATGTCAAACCTAAAAATGACCAGCCTGATGAGCCCGAGGAAGAGCTTTCCTTTTCCTTGTAACTAAATGGAACACCTTGCTATAGCAACCAAACGTCCGTTTTCATAGAGCCACCCCTTTTTTATCTGTAAATAGATAGAGCTCTGTGTGTGGGACTGTATTTACGTATGTGGGTTTATTATCCACCCAATACAAACTGTCCGTAGAAAACGTACAGGCCCACGTTATCACTCCCCACCTGTATACACTCTCGGAGGAAAGTCGCTGAAACATCACCTTGCATGCAAAGTCGTGCATCAGAAGATCTGTGGCCATTTTGTCTTTCCTGCGATAACTTGAATTTTCAATACTGAATAATAAATACAATGTAAACCTGTTTCTGATTCTACTCTGTGTACCCTCCTCGTAAATGTAGTTTATTCCATGCAATATCCTCACTCCTGTTTGGATGTTACTATGTATCAACTGCGCGAATGATATGCCCACTAGTATCAGAAACAGGTTAATATTGTGTATGTATCTTTACAGGAATTTGTGACATATGGGTGTCTCTGTGTGTATGTCTGTATGTACATGAAGGTATGTATGTGTATAGGTATGTATGTATGTCTGTATGTATATGAAGGTATGTATGTATGTATGTATGTATGTATGTATGTATGTATGTATGTATGTATGTATGTATGTATGTATGTATGTATGTATGTCTGTATGTATGTATGTATGTGTGTGTGTATGTATGTATTTGTGCATGGCTATATGAATGTATGCATGTATATTCACAGACGTTTATATGCATTTCTGTGCATCAACAAATATCAGTGTACATAATAAATATCCCCATACACACAGCCATGTGATTCACACATACATGATTACTAGTATGAAAGTACCCCTTCAACTGCAAAAACAAACCAGTTACTATCTGAATTATAGATGTATGAATAAAACTTGTATATACATGTAGCTTAAAATAGACTAGCCTTTCACTAGACAAAAGAAAAATCTAAGCATCATTCAGATACAGTGATCAGAACATGTTTAATGGGTTGTTCCTATAAAGGATTCAACATTCACATACATATCTATTATTCACCATTAAAGATCCCCAATGTGAATGTATGGGGCCACAATAAAACAATACTCATTGTTTTTGTCAGAAAATAACCATTGATTATGGGCCTTTATTATCCATTGTAAACAAAGATCCCATCGAAAATGTATGGGGACTCAGTAAACCAAAACCCATTATATAAAACTTGTCAGATACAATAACTGTGGTATACAGATTCCAATCTGTGGTATACGGCCTTAAAGCTGTGGTATAAGGGAGAATAGTCCCTTTGTGCTAAAGAGCAAAGACTATCTTCTTTAATATAGAAATTCTTGGGTTTAATTTATTAAAAAAAGAAGATAATAAATACGACAAACTATGGTTTTGTGGACAGGCAGCTCTGTAAACCACTCGAGGTTGACTTTGTAATACACTCGCTAGCACTCGTGTAGTACTACGCATCAACCTCATATGGTTTATGGCCCATATCCACAAAACCATCGTTTGTTGTCTATTAAACCCATTGATTACAAGAAAACAGTCCATTTGAGCTTGAGAGCAATGCGATAGTCCCTAATGCTATACCCTTTAATATGGGCACTGTATCCCCACAGGGGTTACAGTCTTATATTTGTACCAGGGTAATACACCAGGGGGCGCCTGTGACTTAATCCACGCCTTCCTACCTCACTTCCGCCTTCTCGGGCCTTCATTCCCGCCAAAGCCAATGTACTACAAACCAGCTTGGTGGAATTTACTTTTGTGGGCAGGCGACTCTGCAAACCACTCAAGGTTGACTTTGTGATATACCATACTTGCTAATACTCATACTCGTGTATTACTTTCGCCTGTTCACAAAACCATGTTTATTGTCTATATGTAGACAAAACTAAGTATTTACAGTTAGGTAGCGTTCAACAATCATGGCGGGGGGGGGGGGGGGGGCTGTTCTCCAAGGGACCATAATTAATGAATGCTCCTTTAGGGACACCCGCTTACACACATTCTGTAGTATGTACTTGGCCACACACCTCGTTCAGTAATTTACACAGTAACATAACTCTAAACCAGCCTTGGGCAGACACCATATATATATAGAACTTGTGAACATTATATTTCTCTATTACCAAAGAGGTTTTAAGCCAATTGATTTAGCTACTCCCAAAATAGGATCCTTTTACAAACATTTTAAGGTCACCTAAGTTGCAAAAAGAAGGATTTTACCACACATAGTCACTTATTAAAAATATAATCTTAACCCCATCACTTTGATCTTCAGGAGCTGAACTTTACATAAAAGATACCCTGAGGAACAGTTTCTATAGCAGTAAGCTTCAGTTATAATTGAACAAATTGTTCTAATATTACACAGAGAACGCTAAAATACGATAAGAAATTGAGATACTCCACATTCTCCTATCTAAACACCAAACTGCTTAATGTAACCTTTAAAAGGTGAGGTCACAGCAGTGAAAATGTTGCACAGAAACTGCCCCCAAGGACAAGAGGAACTAACACAAAATGTGAATCACAACCTTCCAGATCACAAAATAATTAACAGAAATATAGCAGTTTATAATCGATATGTTATGTATAAACTCATCACAGCTGAATATCCAATGAAGAGACTGACAGAGTATGGATCAGATACTACATACTTTGGCTCCATCATCATAAATAACTATTTAGCAAAAAGCCTGACACAATATGGATCAGTAATTGCATAGTTCAGTTTGTCAACAATCACAGTCAACTATCTACCGAATAAACTTATGAAGTATCGATCAGTTCCTGCATACTTCTGCTTGTCCACTACCACATATATCTATCTCGTGAATAGACTGAAAGAGAACGGATCAGTTACTACATACTTTGGTTTGTCCTCCATCACAGTTAACTATCTAGTGAATAGACTGACAATATGGATCAGTTACTGCATATTTTGGCTTGTTGTTAATCACATTCAACTCTCAAGAAAATAGACTGATGCAATATGGATGAGTTGCTGCATACTTTGACTTGTCAACCGAATAGACTGATGGAATGTAGATCAGTTACTGCATACTTTGACTCGTCCACCATCACAGTTAACTATCTAGTGAATAGACTTATAGAAAATGGATCAGTTACTGCATACTTTGGTTCATCCACTACCACATGGTGGAGAACTTTCCCATTTAACATGAGTGTCTCCTTGATCCCATTCTTGTGTGGCACACGGTGCACAAAGGGATACAGATGTTGGAGATCCTTACACATGATTTTGTGCACGCCCTCGGTGAGAGTCTCGTTCTTGTGGCTATAATGCGTGGTCCAGCACATACCCAGCCCACCCGCCTTGTACGTCTGTTGCAGGTGCAAGTAGGAGTCACGCGGAGCAGGGAACATATACTTTCCCATTGGGCGCAGGTGCAGCGGAAACACAATCTCCTTCCGGTAGACATACATTCGGTCGCCGTAGTCGTCCTCCATGGAGCCGTCCCAGATATGTGTGCGGTTCTCCTTGAAGAAGGAGATGTCCAGGTAGGGCCACTTCCATGGGTACTTGCTCGATTGCAGCGTGCCATGCACCGACCAGAACTTTACCCTTGACCCAGCCTCGAAGACGTGAAAGTCGGGTTTGAGGTTGCTGAGCAGATTGACAATGGCTGGGCGCTGCGAGGCATTCATGAAGATGTCAAAGTCATCATCCCAGGGCACCATGTCGTGGTGGCGGAACGAGCCGAGGAGTGTGCCTGAGTACAGCATCCACACATGGTGGTGCTGTTTGCAGACCGCGCTCAGCTTCAGCAGTGCCGTGTACAGTGCTGCCTTCTGCTCTGGTGTCACCACTGACTGGAAGTAGGATGCTGCGTCTGATCTCAGAGTCATCTGCTGCGCGTGTCTTGGTGGTGTCTCCCGGATGCTGCTCGCTGCCATGACGGCGTCTGCCACATGTATGTTCCACACAGGGGCATCCAATGTCTGGTTGAGTTTCTTCAGCAGAATGTGCATCAGTTTCATCATTTCTGTTTTCTCCTGGTCCAGTACTCCGCTCCCCACAGCGCTACTTGCAGCGGCACAGGGTCCGGGCTGGGCCTGTAACTTGTGGATGGCACGCGCCCAGTTGCCTGGAGTGTCGTCTCCTCCCATCACGATCTGCCCGGCACCCGCCGATGGCTCTCCTGGTGGCAGGGCGACAAGGTGGTCGGTGATGGTGAGGAGGAGCAGTGTGGAGAGGGCACCGAACAGCACATAGGGTAGCCCAAGGCGAGCACGGTTCCAGGTGAGGACCCTCATCTCTGTCTGTGTGTCTGTGTGGAACATTCACTCTCCGCTCACTGAGGTTACCAGGTGAGAACCCTCTTCTCTGTATGTCTGTGTGTGACCTACACTCTCTACTCACTGAGGGTACCAGGTGAGAACCCTCATCTGTATCTGTGTCTGTGTGTGACCTTCACATTCCACCCAATGAGTGTGCCAGGTGAGAACCCTCTGCTCTATGTGTCTGCGTGACCTTCACACTCCACTCATTGAAGTTACGAGGTGACCTTCACTCCATTCACTGAGGGTACCAGGTGACTACCCTCATCTCTCTGTGTGTCTGTGTGTAAGGCTTTTAGTCAACAGGTTCTAGGCAGGCCGTGAGGTGTTTATTCCACAGGCCCCTGGCTGACCGTACGGTGTTTAGTCAACAGGTCCCAGGCTGACTGTGAGGTGTCTCGTCACCAGGCCCCAGGGTGCAGAGGGCCTTGTCCGGTGTACCCTCTGTGGGGTAGATAAAGCGGGATGCAGCGGTGAGGGGCTGTAAAAAGGGTTCCACACCTGCCCTCAGCGCATGACACGACCACCCCACATCTCAGCGTTAATCTGAGTTTTCATCCGTCAGTTAGAACAATAATCCACACGTGTTATTGGTTATAAATCCGTCTCTCCGTCAGAGGCTCTGTGAGAGTGACCCGTGGCAGTGAGTTGTGAAGAGTGGGCACGAACCTCGGTCTGTGTCTGACCGCCGCGCGCCGGGCGCCGGGCGTTCAGGCGTGTCACGGGCTGTGCGCAGGGTGGGTGTGTGTCGAGGGCTGGGGGTACACCTGAGTGCCGCTTGGGGACGTTTTGTATTCAGAGCGCTTGTTCTCGACTTACATACTAGAAATAGCAGCGGGAGGTGAATGACACGCGCAATGTAATTACAGTGTTGTCGGCCCGTAATATATTTAGATTTAAGAGAACGTGCTACGACAAGAGCTAAACAGAGGAGGTGAGAAGCGCAGCAATATTACGGAACCATAATAATGCACCACGAATGTTCCAACAGGCTGCGCTCTACCTCAAACAAATTCTGCTTCTAATGGTCAGACGTTTTAGAGCGGTTCTTTAAGATTTGCCACCAGAAGGTGTGACTTTGGCTGGGATCGGCAAGCAAATTTCCCTCATTTTCAGAAAATTAGACATGGAAAATCAAGATTTCGGAAATATTCCCATCTCACCAAGCTTTAATAAAAAAAATTCATCGACGATTCTAAGTACTTCCTAAATAGAACAGCAACTATTTTTGCCCCATGTGTGCCAAGGGTTCCAAACAATTGGCAGTTTTGGGGTCACTTTAGCTGGGGTCAGAATTCTCTCATTTTCAAGGGTTTACACAGGTTTAAGTAAACATCTGATAGAGGGATTCCTTCCAAGCGATGGTGTCTGTTAATGCGGGGTGTCGGCTTGCGCTGGGTGTCCGTAATCAGGCATGGGAAATCAATATTTTGAAAATATTCCCATCTCACCAAGCTTTAAATAGATTATTTCGTCAACAATTCCAAGATAGTTCTTAAATAGTACAGTAAAAATAACTGTCCTAGATGTGCTGGGGATTTCTGAACAATTGGCAGATTTTGGGTTACTTGAGGTGGGGTCGGCAGTCAGAATTCTCATATTTTCAAGGGGTTCACTAGGAAATTATAACTAGAACATTAATGAATAGAAAATTATTACATATTATAAATAAAGATTATGGCCCTCAATGTTATGGGTGTTTCTAAACAATTGCCAGATCTAGAGTCCAAATAATTCTAAATGTTTCCTTAGTAAAACAAAAAAAATCACTATTTCCAGTCATATAATTTCAACTGATTTTTCATAGCCAAATGATACATGAATAATTTCATATATGATGATATCAAGAATGAGGTTTCACTCTCATTGCAACAGAATCATGGTGTTCTTATGCCTAAATACACCATAGAATGTCGCGTACTCTACATGCCGTCTCGTGGATAAAGTGTGAACTTGAGAACTTGAGAACAGTAGTGAGGCAATCATAAGTAGGCCAGTGCGGGTGGGTTTCTAACCCAGGTTCCTAAAGTCCATGATTAAATGTTATCTCATAACTACAATCTGTGAAAGTTTCAACTTTATTGATCCATTATTTTCTGTATCGTTTCATATAAAAACTATGATTTTGTAAGTCTCGGAAAATGATGCCTCAAGGCATCACCCGGCCATGCTCAGTGATGCCTTAATGCATCACCCGGTGTCAATGGGTTAATGAATAAAAAATCATTATTTTCATTCACACGATTCTAAATTATTTTTACCATATATGATATATGAATTATATATGATAAAAATATGTTTCATTCACATTCCACAGGAGGCCTGGCGTTCTAATATACATGTACCGAAACCTGATAACCTCGCCTACTCCACATACCATCTAGTGAATAGGTGTGAAACTAAGTCCGTGAATTTAGTTACCCAATGAAAGTTCAGAATCCAAGACTTCCATGTTCGAGAATTTTTAAATAACCAAAGACTTGAGCAATTCTATCCGCGAAGTAGCTTATGTTGGTCACCCGACACACTGCACCGCTAGAGCAACCTACAGAAACTCGTTTTGCGGTAAAATAAACCGGAGCGGCGCAGTGTGGGTCACCCGGTACTGGCGATAGAAACAAAACGGGGTACCGTTACAACCACTACTCCGTTAGTGTTGTAGCACCGTGGTTGTACTTATCGCTTTTCTAGTCATGACATCAACGTCATATCATTTATTACGTGATACAGATAAATGTCATGATCAATATCATAATATACAGTAAACAACCAGAGGTGGAATCGTAATGAAGTGTCTTGGTCTTGAACACGTTGGTGTATTGTTTACAAATAGAATATCGCCATCTTTTTGATCATGTGATCAGACACAACCGCCAATCAGAAGACTGTGTCCAGTCATGTGACAGCAACGGAGTTAGTTTGTGAGTCTCCAAAATGGAGATCGTGTGTAAAGCTTGATCGGACCTGACTTCTACTTTGTTCGAAGATATTTAATCATTCAAGATGTAATGGTAAGGTTTACATTATTTTCAGGACAGCAATGGTTTCTAAAGACGATAGAAATACTTTTGTATCAATATGATGGTTGTCCATGGGGTATAACAATAGAAATTCTCATCGCGGTGCTGCACATCCTTCTCAATCATTGACTGAGTCAATGGTAAGCATTCGTCTTGTCTACTTGGCTGCTGTTTATTCTTTAAATAGCGCAGGGTCCCGATCACACAAATCTAGATCTGTCTGTACATGCGACCCTTAGTAAATCCTATGGGTAATATTGGAGGTCAACATGTTGAAGCAGATTTTAAGAGATTGAAAAATCTATCCTCCCTTCAGATTGAACTCAAATAATGTCTAGATCTAGATATCTAGAATCTAATCAATAAACCAACACACAAGATAGAGCGAGGTTTGGCATAATTTGGTAGTCTTGCTAGGTTTTGAATAATCGCGTGCATATTTGCCGCGATGCATCTTGAAGTGTCGAGGTGGTGGAGCACCAAAGTGTACACACAATTTTGTGAAAAAGTACTGCTGATATCATTGCATATCACGACACTGTAACTGTAAGATATACTGCAAGATAAATAGACGATAGTCGATGGTTTTGTGGATAGGCGGCCGTAAACCACAAACGTTTATTGCATTTATTATCCATCATTTGGAATAAATTAAACCCAGTAGTTGCCATTAAAGGGCATAACAATAGGAACCATTTCTTTGGTTTCTAGGTTTTGAATAATCGCTTGCATATTTGCCGCAATGTGTCTTGAGGTGTCACGGTGGTGGAGCACCATAATAGACACACTACATTGCAAACTAGATCTACATATCGCGACAACGGAGATAGGACACATCGCGACTCTGTAAAATATAACAAGATATATATATATATATATATATGACCTGTTCTCACGAATCGGGAGGAACCCCTGTTTTCAGGTTCACCATGTTGTAACTCATTCAATTTTGGAGTTACTCATCCATTTCTTTTTTTTATCGTGTAGATCTCACTGAGAGCTAAATCGCCATATATAGTTTTACATCGGTCAATGCATTAGAAGAGACAATATGGTTGAAAAACCACCCATTTTTCACTGTTTTTTTGTTGCCATAAACATGTACACAAAAAAATTAGAAATACAAACCATATTTCTCACTCTAAAATTGCTCTCAACCAACCTGCCTCATTGGAAACTATATGTTTCCAGTGGAAATTTAGAAAAAATTCCCATTAAAGAATTATTTTTATGCACTTTTATCTTGGCTAAAATGTACCTCATCTTTACGTCGCCATTTTTCTCTATCACATTGAATAATGAAAAAATAGTTAACCACTGGTTATTTGGCATGAATTGTAACACTTATGGTGTATGTTTTGGGGAAAAAATATAAAAAAAATCATAAGAAAAGAACTATGGACTCCAGAAATGCCAATATCCTGTAAAGTCCTTATGGCTAAAACGTGCTCATCTTTACGTCGCCGCCTTTAGCAATGTTGGAAGCAAAGAAAAAAATAATAGATATTTGAAAAAAACCTTTAGAAAATTAGAATATATGTTCACCTTCAATGTCAATTTTTTCCTACATGTTATATATATTTTTTCTAGTATAAATGATGTGAAAACTGTGGCGACGTAAAGATGAGATTTAGTGTCTTTTTACGTCGCCAGTTTTATATGCCTCTGGCAACAAGGAAATGATTTAAAATTTGATAGTTTTACCCTCAAACTGAACCTCAACCTATGTCTCACCCTCACTGATAGTTACATCCTCCTAACATGAATTGAAAATGGGATATTAGCCTTTAAAGTGGCGACGTAAAGATAAGCACTCATCTTTACATCGTCCATTTATATATGTCTCTTGGAACAAAGATTTGAATCTAAATTTAAATGTTTTAGCCTCAAACTCACCTTCAACCTATGTCTCACCCTCACTGATAGTCCTACCCTGGTCATACTAACTAAAGATCAGATATTAGCCTTTAAAAACGGCGACGTAAAGATGAGTACACATCTTTACGTCGTCCATTTATATATGTCTCTGGGAACAAAGATTTAAATTGAATTTTTTTTTTTCAGTCTCAAACCCAATGTCAACCTATGTCTCACCCTCACTGATAGTTACAACCTCATCACATGATTGAAAATGAGATATTAGCCTTTAAAGTGGCGACGTAAAGATAAGCACTCATCTTTACATCGTCCATTTATATATGTCTTTGGGAACAAAGATTTGAATTAAAATTTAGATGATTTGGTCTCAAACTCATCTTCAACATATGTCTCAACCTCACTGATAGTCCCATTCCAGTCATACCAATTAAACAAGAGATATTAGCCTTAAAAATCGGCGACGTAAAGATGAGTACATATCTTTACGTTGTCCATTTATATTTGTCTCTGGAAACAAAGATTTTAATTTTTAAAATTTTTTTTTCAGTCTCAAACTCCCCCTCAACCTATGTCTCACCCTCACTAAATAGTCCCAACCTGGTCACATGATTTGAATATGAGAAAAAAATTACAAATTGGGTAAAGCTGAGACCATACATGAGGTATTTGTAGTCCGGTAGGACTAGTGGTGACTATCATAAACAAAAATGAATGTCTCATCTGGTTGAGGTTCCCCCATGTGTATTTTACAGAATATAACACCTTATACACCAGTGTGAGTAACCTATATTAGCCTTAAAAAACGGTGACGTAAAGATGAAAAATTTGTCTTTACATTGCCCATTTATCTTTCATCTATGAATATTTTCAAATGATGTGATTAGGGTAGAACTATCAGTGAGGGTGAGATATAGGGTGAGGGTGAGATTGAGCCTGAAACTCTGAATTTTCAACTTGTTTCTTTGCTGCCAGAGAAATATATAGGGGGACGATGTAAAGATGAATAGGGCGACTTAAAGATGAGTACTCATCTTTACGTCGCCGTTTTTAAAGCCTTATATCTCATGTTTAAATGATCTGACCAGGGTGGGACTATCAGTGAGGGTGAGACACAGGTTGAGGGTGAATTTGAAGCTGAGACATTCAAATTTCAATTTAAATCTTTGTTGCTAGAGTCATATTTAAATGGGCAACGTAAAGATTGATTTTGCATCTTTACATCGTCCATTTTGTAATGAAAATTTAAGAAATATTACATACAATTGATATCATTCAAAGATATTATATAGAAAGGGATGATATCCAACTAGGCCTTGTAGCAGTTTTTTATAAGATATCTTTATTTTCCTTAACATGATAATAGTTGACAGAAACGCTTATAATAAATATGCTAAATTAGCTACTTAGCCCATGTATACATTCTCCATTTTCTCAGCTAAAAATCAAAGAATGTGAAAAATTCTTTTTGCCTCATACAGGAAAGCACTAATTTTTGAAATATAGGTTATATTTAGGGTAATACAAATAGATATGAATATTATTTCACCTATTCTAAATTATATGGCGACGTAAAGATTAAATTAAGAGGTGTCAAAATTCAAATGCCTCTCATTTGATAACCAAATGAGATATCTTGTAGCAAATTCCTCCTGATATGCACAGATATATACAGTTTAAGATAATACTCATTGAAAGTCCATAAAATGTATTTGAAAAAAGGTTGTCAAAAACAGGGGTTCCTCCCGTTTCGTGAGAACTGGTCATATATATATGTATATATACAATAATTGATAATTTCTGGACAGACGGCCATAAACCACGAGAGGTTGACGTTTGGTAATACACAAGCATTAGCGAGTGTATTACGACGTCAACCAATACACAATAGGGACTATTTCTTTGCTATAGCATAAAGGGACTATTTTCCCCGTATACCATGGTTTTTAGCACATATACCACAGATTTGAATCTGTATTATATACCGCAGTTATGGTATCTGACAGGTTTTATACAATGGGTAGTGGTTTACTGAATCCCCATACATTTTTAATGGGGGCTTTGTATTCGATGTATGATAAACTAAGATATACCATGGCAAATCCATCATGTTGGTGGAACCAGCCCTTTAGAAACGCCACTCAGTCTAGGTCTAGATCTAGACCAAGATAGGATCAATCAATGATCCCTCTTCTGGCTCTGCAATTCTAAAAATTCGTTGATACTCTGAAGACTGGGATTGTACATGGATTTATCCTGGGTAGAACAATGTCGTATTATATAAATTCTAGATTGTTCTGTTTCCCCACATATAAAGCAAAGTTATGATAAACACACTTGCGCAGCCCATTTGTAATATATTAGTCGGGTTAAAAAATGAATCATCTATAAGTTAACTGGATTTGTGCTATTGCTTGAAATATATACCACACAATATTGAGATCTAAATTACGGGTTCAGATCTAATAAGCTAAATTTCAGCACAGACTTTGATGACAAATATAAAGATCCGCGATTTCAGTGACTAGATTATTACACCGCAATTGGTTAGGGTAGTATTCTTTTTGGGTCAATGAACAAAGATTATAAAGAGCTGATGTAAATATCTCATGCAGACGATGTAGCCATAATTACCAACAATATAACTGCACCTTAGTGGGGGATTAAATTAGGTCTCTTACTTAATCTTAAGATAATTAGTTGAATAGTTTGTTCTTAGTTGTCATCCTTGATTGACTATTGTTCCTCAATAAGGCTATTTTGCTAGCATAGTCTCTGGGACAAGGTGACCTCACATCCCCGTGACCAGAGAGGAGGAAAGATGAACAATGTAAATAAAGTTTATGGTGTTAATCTCCTGAGAGCAATCCGTGGTTACATTATCATGTGGTATAGTAATTCAGTGAGATGTATAAGAGACATCTGTAATTATGATACAATCCATAACAATTAAATGGTAGAAGCAAGCGTCCATGAATGTCCAATATTAATTCACATGATAGTCGTTCAACAGTTTCAGTCTTTCCATTGTTCACTCATAGTTCCTAATATTCCAAAGTGTTCAAGTTCATGGTGCGCGGTGTTCTGTGCTCAGATCTTACTAGACCTGTTTATCCACTCTGTGTACTCTCCACTGAGAGTAAGTTACTCACACGTTGGTCTGTAAGTAACACACAGAGAGAATGGTTTCACATAGTGAATGTTCATAATAGGCGGCTTCACTCCAGATAGAGTGAAGCCTCCTGCGCCTAATCCCAAACCTTACTCCAGCCGGAGCAGGTTTGCTCAGCTCTTCCAGATCTTACTCCTCGTAACGAAGTGCTGCTTCCCTGCAGCCGCAGCGGAGGTGTACTCCTCAGCTGCTTACATCAGCAAGTCATGTGACCATTAACTTCCTTACACAGGTGATCGTTCTAGGAACTACATCCTGTCAACACTCTACTACCGTACATTCATGTTTTACTGACTATATCATAACCTTTTAAGAATCGTAACATAATCTCGGACGAGCGCATAGTGCAAAACACAACATCAACAAATGCTCTACATCACAAACAAAATAGAAAACAGATACAGAATCCAATTCGGTGAAGGAAAGTCCAAAACAATCCTTATAGGAAAGGGGCACAAGAGCCAGACAAAAATAGGAATCCCAAACACGCTACAAATATCTAGATGAAATAATGAGCGAGAAAGGAACAATTGACGACCAAACAACAAAAATAAAGAGGAAAATGGAAGCAGCTTATTAAACCACAATATTTTGGAGAGTTGGACGGCAGTGTATCATTATATATATCATCACCTGTTACTGTTGTTTGTTCATACTTGGTCAACATTGCAAGGAAGAACGATTTGTACCTAATCGAATGCAATAAAGACTTTACAAAAACAAAAAAAAGTGTGCCTCTGGCATGAGAGAGGGACCTCCGGACAGCTTGGAGGGTTCAGAGTGGCTCCGGAAGGTTGCCTGTGCAACGCTCTGCAAGCCCACGAGGTTGCGCCCTGGTCCTAGAAGTGACAGCAGAGGTGAATGGTAGGCTGACTATATAAGTCTCCGTAAACCCTTCGGACAGGAGTACATCATCTGACTGGGCCCGAATCACCTCTAGGCAGCTCCCTGTGAACCTCCTGATTGACACCCTGTCATAGCAGACAGCTACGGAGAATGTGGAACTCGGTATATCAGAGTAACTAGATATGTGGAAGCGAGGAACTCTGTTGTTTGTGTTATGCCAACAGGGCTGTTGTGTGTGCCGTGATTAGACATCGGAATTTGTACTTTTGTGTCCTAGTCATTCTGCACTACATGGGTGGCAGCGGTGGGATATTCAGAGATGAATCTAGTACAGAATGACTCCAGAGCACTGATGCCGGCATCCCCCCCTCCGGTAGCAGAGACCAGACTGGCCTCCAGGTCCCACTTCGGATGGGCCATGGACTCTGTGGGTGTACTGCACGCGGGTGGACAGCCTCGGAGGATGAGTCAAAGAATGCATTGACAAGGGATATCCTGGTACAGGAAGGATCTGGAGAAACCCTCCAGGGCCAACAAGGCGCCCGGTTCCAGAGTCTGGAGGGAAAGGGCATGTAAGGTGGAACCAGCTGACCAGGCTGGGGTCCCCCTCCAGGAAAATTGGGCCACTCCAAGAGATGCTGGCCCTGCCCAGTGGAAAAGGGCGCCGTCTCTGAGCCCGCCAGTGTACAGACTCTGACCAACTGGGAAAGGGACTTCCCCACAAGGCAGCCAAACTGGTTGTAATGCCTGCCAAATTTGGTGGAACATAGAATCTAGACGAATATCTGGCTCATAACTAATAAATCAGTTTTTGTCGGCTGGAAGAAATCCTGCAAGGCCGACGAGAATTGGTAGATCGGATAGGACGCTGGCTGAAAAATCTAGCTGGTGGAACAGCCTTTTCAGCCGGCTGATGGCCCGGTACCCTAGCAAACGCCAGCAAATGCTCAGCAACCTCAAGGCGACATGACAACAACCGTTAACAGGCACTGATTTCACCCGGCAACCAAGAACCGGCACCTGCTGGAACCGATGTCAAGCTAGTCCACCAAGCAGTTCCTCATCAGATCTAAGCCAGTTCTGGCAAAAGCTGTATGGTTAGTGTAAAACGTTTTCGTCTGGTTAGTGGAACACTCGCTTTATAGTATATATGGCATGGGTATATAGTAACAACAATAAATAGGCCTGTCAAGATAGGTTGACGTGGCGTCGGCAGCGACTACTGAGTGAGTGAAGGGGGGGGGGGGGGGGGGGGCGTTGACACCGCAACCCAAGATCCCGTAGAAGGAAAAAGATTTGATCAAATAAATAGGCCTGTATTTGTTGTTCTGTGTAGATCATATATGTTTCGCAATAAATTCCTGTTCTCTCAACATTACATTTGAATCATGGTAAAAATATTAACGACAATTTAAACATTCTTTACAGATCATGAAATAGTTACCAAAAACGTTAGGAGTCTTGCATATATTAACGCTTTTAATACCATACGGTAAATATACAAATAACATACATGCGATGAAACGTCTAGCTCAGTAGTAAAGCAAATACATATAAAGAATTAATGGATGAATATTTGATTAGGAAAGGATGCGGTACCAATTCATTATAGATTGTCTTCCAGGCAAATTAATAATGAAAAAAAAAAAAAAACAGAAAAACTATTGATATCAATAATAATAGGTTGGCATCTGAATCCCAATTATTGTAAATAGAAACTGAAGGTGGCCACACAATCCCGCATAGAGCACTGATATCCAGTGCACTTGTTTTCGTCCTTGGCGTGGTACACTTTTTGCCATGCCTTTAGCACTATAGTCCAGTATTACGACCGTGAACAGCTGACGCCTCTCATTGGTAGGTGGACTGAATGACCCCCCGCGGCTTTAGAGTGGATTGAGCTGATCCCTGTGCACACTCACTTACCTATACAGGTCTGGGTCATACCGCTAGTTTTGTTCCTAAGTGGAATTCCTCCAGGCAGCCATGGGTCCCTAGAAGACGGACATGGTCTATGACCCTCTATTTATCACAAGTACTTCCGTATACATTATACACACTCACTTTTCCTTGGGCACAAGTAGTACACTAGGTTTGCATGAACTTCAATTCCAAGTAAATACCTCGGGTAATTACCTGAATGCATTTATGTATCATTTTCTTATTTTCATTTTTTAATGTTTTGTTATTTAATTGTCCATGTAAATATACATGGAAATATCTATTTCAATTGCACAATTAAGTATTTTCTGGACCTCCATTCACCCTTGCCAACACCTCAAGAAGGATTCACATTTAGGAACTAATATACCTGAGACAGGTGGACTTGAAAAATGGCAGATTGGATTCGCGTGGAAGGACACACCTGAGACAAAGTCGCTAAGGCAGGGTGATTTGTCGCTGAAGTAGGGCTACTTGACAGGGGGTACATCTGTCACTCCAAAATGCCCCTTTGAATTTTAAACATATCTTAAGTGGGATTCATACATAGAAACTAATGTACCTGAAAATTTCTTTTGGAGATGGCTTTCTCCAGGGGTATCATGGTATCTGGTCTGGGTGATGGTTTTAACTGTAGGCACCATGTCTTTTTGCCTGGATGATTGTTTTTTTCATGGTCATCATTGTTTTTAGCCGTGGTGACGTTTTTCACCATGGGCATCATTGTTTTTGGCATGGGTGATGGTTTCTCCATGGGCATCATGGATATTTTGTATTCTCCATGGGCATAATGATTTTTGGCATTTGTGACGGTTTTCTTCATGGGCATCATGGCTATGGTTTTTGGCCGTGGCGACGTTTTTCTCCATGGGCATCATAGATATTTTGTATTCTCCATGGGCATAATGATTTTTAACATTTGTGACGGTTTTCTTCATGGGTATCCTGGCTATTGGCCTGGGTGAAGATTTTCTCCATAGGCATCATTGATTTTGGTTTTGGTGATGGTTTTACCCATTTGAAAAACAGTAACCACATGAAAATGTTGTACGAAATAATTCCAAAGAAAGATATCATCATGTTTTTGAAAGAGACACATCTCTTTGATTTTATATAAAATATTTGAAAATATTTGAAACATTGAAAACAGTTGACTGAAATAAGTCTATGAAAGTGTAAAGTTAAATCATTGATAGTCCCTATATACCCTGAGGGTCCCCTGGGACGTTAAACCACAAAAACAAACAAACAAATTTGGTGATGGTTTTCTCCATTGACATCATGGATTTTTGCCATTTTCATGGATATCATGGTATTTGGCTATGTTGATGGTTTTCTCCATGGGCATCATGGGTTTTGGCCTTTGTGACGGTTTTCTCCTTGGGCATAATAAATACAATATAGACTGGTTTCAGATAATAGCGATTGGATGCTCCTCGGAGTTGACTCTACACAATATCCTCGCATATGCTCAGATATTACTACGCATCAACTCCTTGGAACATATGGCCGCTTGTGTCTGCAACCAGTCAATATTGTGTATATATATGCATTTGGTCTGACCTCCAAACCCCAAACCCCCACTTGCTGCCTACAGACTTTATGGATGGCCCCTCTGAGTAAACAGGCCATAGGTCAAGGTCGGGCCTCAGGTTGTAGGCAGCAGGCACCACAGGGCACCACCAGTAAGAAAAATACAAGTGGAAAATTGGTGTACTATAGGCAAGGAAGGCATATGAGTGACTATGGTGGGATCCGTTTTAAAATAGTTTTCTTTCTAAACAATCTTTTTAATTGACTTGTGCTGCATATCTGATAAGTTTAAGTAAGCATTTATTTGTATATAACAATTAAAAGATTAAAGAAAAACATTCATTAGAATAAAGATACCAAAATATTCCTATTTATAACTAATCATATTTCCTGTCGACAATTTTCAACATGTCTTGGGCTCCTTGTATTAAGTTTTGAATGCATCCATCCACTCAATTGGCCTTTTAAAGGCCAATGGTTCGATTTAAATATGTATATTTAGCTCTTGTTTAGTAAAGTGTTTTTCTATATGATAGATATCGAGGTTGCTGGTAGAGTAGGGTCACGCGAGAAGACGACCCTTTCTCAGCACACACTGTGAACATTGTGAAGATGGAAGCACGCTACGGCAACCTGGTCTTCACGTCCAAGTTTGATTCAGGGAATCTGGTTCGAGTGGAGAAGGCGGATCGCGATGACGATGACCACGACAGGAGTTAGTATATCATATATTGATTACGATATAAGGAAATAATTTGTATTACTGATGATTCGAAGCATTTCTTCATGGATATATACCGCACATAGGCATCCTCTTGTGGCCACTATCGACTGTCTCTTGATGCTGAACATGTAACGCTTTCTGTGGTTTGCCTCTGACTTGTCCCCAACTGGTCGTGCCATCTCATTTGTCGCATTGGAAAAGCTGGTTAAATTTTTCTAGCAGATGTCCTATTAAGCAGGGTAGGTCATTTGCTATACACTCGATGGCCTCATTAATCATTGGTAATGCTTCTGAAGAAAAAACAAACAAGTTTTGGTCAAAGTCATCGTTCCCCACGAGTTTAACGCAGAGCTAAGTGAATATCGCGTATTATCTCACCCCTGGTACAAGTTTAGCCATAGGAATAACATTAGAAAAAAATACTCAACGATCACCCCCGTAAAGTGACAACACTACGCCACGGCCGTGGCGTAGTGGATTTGCTAAGTTTCTGATTATTGTGATAGTTTGATGATATTTAATTTGATAAAAAGGGGTGAGATAAATCCAGAACCGCACTCGAATCATAAATAGACACAACTCCACTCGTTTGTATGGGCCGAAATCGTCACTCGGCTTCGCCTCGATGACGATTGCGGCCCATCCAAACTCGTGGAGTATTGTCTATTTATACGATTCTCGATGCAGTTCTATATAAGCGTTCAAACGATTTGGAGAATGACAAACAAGTCACATTCTGTATTTATATCTCCCCTGTAAACACTAAAAGAATGGACGACACACTTAATATATGATCAAATAGATCATAGAGAACGGACTGTAATACTCTTAGGGGCATGGACAATGAGTTACCAATGTTAAGCCTATGGGGAAAAAATACCAGAGGTGAAATAAATACATATTCTTATTAGTAGATAAATGGAAGTTGGGTAAAGAATTATCCCCATTTATTCTTGGTGAACTAATAGAATTATGGTTATATGTATACTAATTTGTCTACATGCTACCACTGTATAGAAGCTGATACTCCACAATTATTACAGTGAATTGACCATGTATTTCCCATTTTAGGTGCATTTTCCCCAGACAGCCGAGCTGACCATGAGTTTAACGTGTGGACGAAGCCTGATTGCGCAGGTACGGCATACGAGAATGGCAACAGGTGAGTTAGGATTGTCCAACCAATAAACCTATACAACTTATATAACATTGACATCGATTCCAATATTGTATTTCTTTTATCTATTTTTTCTTTTCTAGAGCGTGAGACCTGTGAAACCAACTAAAGCAACATCTCACAAATATTATTATTATATACCTATGACCGTATGACCTACACATACTGCCCACTACTACTCAGTCAGCTACGTCACACTGTGACGTTCTGGGTATGACATCACGTGACTAGCTACAGGTTCGAAATTTTTAGGTACATAGTAATACAAGAACGGGCTTACTGTCATCGCACGACAAAATACTGTGTAAAATGATTAGCAATTTTAATCCCAATATCGGCTCATTTTAACACCGGCTCTACCTATTTGAAGAGCTAAATCCAACTTAGGATGTTAATACTGTTTTGTTCACTGCCATTCTTATTTGACTGAGGATTACAAACAATGTTTTCCAACATTAAAATTTGTTGTATGTATTCTGCGGTAACTCAAACTCCCAACTTGACGTGTCTCCGTGGTTCCGACAAGGAATATCCTCCATGGATATTAAGTGAACAAAAAATGTAATAATAAAAGCTCGATTAACAGCGTTTTTCTTTGGTTTCAGATCGTGGTTCTACTTCGGGGTGCGGGGCGGCATCCCGGGGCGTGTGCTCAAGATTAACATCATGAACCTGAACAGGCAGGGCAAGCTTTACAGTCAAGGCCACGCCCCACTCGTCCGCACGGTCCCCAATAAACCCAAATGGGACCGCGTGCGCGACCGGCCCACATTTGAGGTGAGTAAATTCAGACGGGGCTCTCTCTCTCTGATAAAAAAACTACACACAATCTTTTGAGGTGTCGGCCAAAACACCTGATAAAAAAACTACACACAATCTTTTGAGGTGTCGGCCACAACACCACTTCAACGCCATTCATATATTTGATAATTTGGTCCCCATAAAATTGACATTTGGTTCAGAATTCTTAATCAGTTCATGACAGTCTCTGAATATTTCTTCTTGTTGAAGAAAACATCTATTTTTCTTTTGAAAAAACACATATTATACCTCAGCCAGATGCATTGAAATTGAACATAACTGATTTTTTTTCTATGAGGTATTTCAGGTTGTTCCTTGATTTCCATTTTTTGTTAACGTTTTCATGCCTTATCGAAGGTTAGCTAAGATTTAAAGAGTGTGTAAAATTATCTCACCCCTAGTATTTTTTCCCCATAGACTTAGCATTGGAAAAAAACTAATGGGGGATAACCTCGGAAACCTAAGCAGATTAGACAGTTATAGAGGTGAGCTAAAATCTGAACTGCACTAGATCCATAGTCACTGAAAATATGCTACTAATTTTGGTTTGTTACGTAATCTTACTCGGCTTTGGATCTCGAATGCAATTTCTTCTTCATATTCAATAGGACCATAACTTTGTGTGTTTTATACAGACGGTGGATGGCCAGTTCATTCTTAGCTTCACTCATCGCTTTGTGGACGGCAGTAAAGGCGCAACGGTCTACTTCGCCTTCTGCTTTCCCTGGTCCTATACCGAGAGTCAGGAGCAACTGGCACAGCTCGACAACCAATTCAAACACTGCGCCAGCTTGACGCCCCAAAACTGGTATGTAAAACGACAAGCCTGCCAATCTTAACTTACAAACCATTTCATTCCACAGTGATATGTATTCATGGTTTTGTCCACAGATGACTATAAACAACAAGGTTAGTGGTAATCATCGCCACCATTTATAAACAACAAGGTGTTACATGCTGGAAGTGACATTATCATGAGCTTGTAAATCCCATATTCCACCAACTAGATGCTCTTTCGATGCATCTTGCCAACACCAGGTGGCCGGCCTGCTTAAATGGTCTCTTGGTGCAGTGCTCTTCCTCCGCATCCCCCAATTCCGGACTTGTAACCCCAAGGTTGTAAGACTTTGTGGGTTCGAGTCCCACCCCCAGCAGTGGTAGATTTACTGCTATAACAAAGCCCATCCTTCTCATACCATGTCTATGTGTGGTATGGGAAGCAAAAGAACTCTCACAGTCGCCGGCCGGGGCTAAGTGTCTAGTTGGTGGAATACCTGAAGTTGAGTGACATAAATTCCAGGACTCTCAACAAGAAATTGAGGAATTCTCTCATCTCTAATTGGTTTCACTATTATGATATACCTAAATATAATGAAAACCTCACGTTTATCACATACAAACACATCAATTTGACAGCTGTCAGTAGCGAACATTGTTTATGCTACATGCCATGGGTTGTTATTACAGTGTCTTTGATTTACGGAGTATGTGTCGTGTAGTCAACTTTGGTATGTAACTTGCAGCCCTGGTATAAGAAATTCAGGCTTGTTATGAATACAAGAGATATTACACACCAAGCAGTAATATGTAACCATCGAGTGTTCAACTATAGGTATGCACTGATATTTAAGAAAAAGAAGATATATAATAATAGATGTGGTTCTTTGTTGACAGTTCACCAGATGAGATTTACTACCACCATGAAGTGCTGTGTCACTCACTGGACCGTCTCAACGTGGACATGGTCACCATCTCCGACTGCTCGGGCATGTCCAAGGAGAATGAGCCTCGTTTTGATGACAAGCTTTTCCCCAACACCAACACCCCTCGCTGTAAATCCTTCAGGAACAAACGGGTAAGCCCTACAGTTTTGAGAATTCTGCACCGAATGGCGCTTTTCCACCCTCGGTCTGACCGCCATCCATTTTGGGATCGGTGTAAGTCCGTTGAGAGGAGGGGGAACATTACTTCAATGGATTTTATTAGATTGACACCCAGAATGGCCCTCGAAAGCGTGAGAAAAAATCTCTTATTGGAGGAGTTTCAGGCTGCTCCGTCCCTATTGGTAACCCAACATGATACTGCCCTTGCCACCCACTATGGACATTACGGCAGCGCCAAAGTGTCCCCACTCCCATGCCAATTTTCCGTGTCTTTTTCTAAATGCCATATTTCTATCCCTGTGAATAGACCTCCCTATTCCTAACCTTATAACACAAACTATGAAACGATTGTGTACAAAATAAGACCAATATAGTAACTTTACATGACTTCAATTATAGTTCCATCTGAAATGAATTTAGCCGGATTGGAGTGAAACAGATTGTGGAATCAAATATTATTCTTTCAAATGTGTTTTCTGTGTTGATGTAGGCCTACAAATTATCGAGTAAAATGTACAGGTGTACATGGTATATGTAGTCCAATAATAATTTTTTTTCTGTGTTGACACAGGTGTACATGGTTTCGAGCCGCGTCCACCCAGGCGAAACTCCAGCCAGCTTTGTGTTCAATGGATTTCTGGACTTCATCCTGCGGCCTCATGACCCACGTGCTCAGACCCTACGCAGGAACTTCGTCTTCAAACTAATCCCCATCCTGAACCCTGATGGTGTGCAGCGGGGCCACTACCGTACTGATGCCCGTGGCGTTAACTTGAACCGTATGTACCTGGACCCGGACTTCTCTCTGTACCCCTCTGTGTATGCCTCCAAGAGCTTACTCGTCTACCACCATGTACAGAACAGAGTACAGCCTAAAAAGAAAACAGAGGACCAAGGGACTGATGCCAAGAAAACGTCACCAAAGCAGAACGGTGGGAGTGGTGGGCACGGTCCTGTGGGTATTCCTGGGGTAGCTGGGGAGAGCCCACGGGATGGGGTGAAGAGTGTGCTGAGCCCCCGCACCATGGCTTGCTACACCCCGCGGAGCCGGACTTACAATGTAGTATATGAGAATGGGACTAGTAACACAACAGTGGCTGACACGCTTAAAGTGGGGGAGCTGGAGGAGGAAGACCCCCTGTCCCCAGCTCACTGTCCGCCAGCCCCCGGTGACCCGGACCTGTGCGCTGATATGGATGGGCTGACTGTCAACCCCAGCCCGGCTTATCTGCCGCCCTACCCAGAAGACGGCCAAGAGGACGCAACTGGCGCCCTGGAGAAAATGCGCTGTGTATCATTCGGCAGTTCACTAGAGCGTGACACGTCGAGCCCGTACATTGGGAACGAGGGGTCGGACGACGATAACGCCGACCTGACCCCGGTCTCTGGTTTGGACACAAATCACGCACCGCATCTCCGTGACCCCAGCCTGCGCGACATCCCACCGCACGAGAGTGGGATCGCCTTCTTTGTGGACCTGCATGGTCACGCCTCCAAACGAGGATGTTTTATATACGGCAACTTCTTTGAGAATGAAGATACACAGGTTTGTTATTTCATCTCTCACATACACATGTATATCTAAAGTAAGTCCTTAGGAATCCTGGGGTGTCATACGGGTATAATCATTAATAAGTCTTTATCGTGAATATCTTGTTGTCCTGTTATTCTTCTTGTAATGCCTGATGAGCCTATCTTGGCAAAACCTTGTGATTTCTCCATAAGCAGGTGTTCCATTGGGATGGCATCGAATGTGAAGGCTTCAGGTATTTGCCAAATATAACTGTGTCTCTATATATCGTGTTGGAAATGATAAGAACAATTGATTCAATAGCTAATTTATGACAGAAGGCAATATATATATATTATAGGCAACTGTTTGATACTCTCCTACCAGATCTGTTTGGAGAGTATGAATTTATAACCTAGAAGCCAATTTTCCATTTCCTCATTTCTATTTGTAATTTTGAAAAATACACTGAACATATGGCTAAGTTTCGTCAATTTTTTAATCTACGAATATTTCCAATTAACTATTTCTGCTTTTAGAATCTATATATAACAAAATTACCTGGTTTGAGGTGCACACCACATCCTGTATTTGACTGAACCCAAGCATGGACAGTGTATCTTAGTTGGAACAGAACGGAGAGGTGGTGGCCAATCTAAAGTTGACCCGACTCGGGTAGCCATCTCACAGATGGCAGTGGAAATATCTGTGAACCCTCTAGTGATTGACTGGGAAAACAGAGTGTGCAATGTACACCTGTTAATGTTATTGTGTTGAACATTATTAGCAGGTGGACGGTTGGTCTTTAGGTTATGGCTATAGCCTACTGAAGGACACTGCTTGTAGAGTTACATTTTTGCTTTTCATAGCTCACTAAATACAGATAGGAATATGATTTTTGTTATAGACAGAAAGTTTTATGGTGGTACAATGCCTTACAGTTTTAATATTTAGTATTTTAGTATTTTGGGAAGGATTACAAAAATTGGTGAATTCAGTTGGGGGTGGGGGGAGGATAACTTTTGTAGTCACTGGTTCATTTTTAAGAAGTCCTTTATGGACATATTTCTACCCCTTAAACTGGTTGAATCATGATGATATGCCTCATTTGAAAGAGAATAAAAAAACAGTAAGTGCTAGGAAGTGGAGTTTTCAAGGTAGATTCTATATTTACTGAGATATTCAAGTATTTGTTAAAAGTGGGGGGTGGGGGGGGGGGGGGATTTGGAATGAAATGGGCATACTCAAACAGATATTTCCTCAGTATTGATTTACATTCAGCATTAGTGTAACATCTTCATAAGTGGCACTGACAGTTGTTTACACCCTAGGAAGTGTCACTACTTAGGTGAAATTTATCTGTGATGTGCTATACATGTATTTTTGCCAAATCTCATAATGGGAGGGGGGGGGGGGGAGGCAGCAGGTGTATGAGTGGATGGTTTATTCAGCATATAACAGATGAATAGAAGTAAAATGGTTCATAACTTTGTTTTAGGAATCAATCAAGACCCAGTCAAATGAAATTGGTTTGTAAAATTATTTGCAATATTATTTACCACCAGATATTGGTTTTACCTACTTTATTTATGTACATGGGAAAAGACTTGTGTACTCCATTCTGGACCACATAGGCAGGCAGCATGCAGACAGGTCGGTGTGCACTCATCCATGAAGGATCACTATGATGTAAAGACGTTTTTATATAGGCATTGGTGATTGCCAGTTGAGTCCCTTACAGGTAGATAAATATAGGTGTGCATTGATCCATGAACACTGTGTTCACAGAGGAATAGGCCTTTAAAAAGCCAATCAAGGCAGGTCCTTACCTATTCATGGATGAGTTTTAAATGCATCCACCCGCTAATTTGGTCTTTAAAGGCCAATATTTCTACTTTAAAATGCTCACTCAGCTCATGTTCAGTATCATTTTTGTCACTACAATGCTCTTCACGCAATTTTCTGAAACTTACTTGTTACAGGTGGAGAACATGCTCTTCCCTAAGCTGATCTCCATCAACACAGCTCACTTTGACTTCACGGGCTGTAACTTCACTGAACGGAACATGTACAGCAAAGACAAGAGAGAAGGCCTGTCGAAGGAAGGATCCGGCAGGGTCGCCATCCACAAAAGCATCGGCATCACGCATAGGTAAGACTTAAACTGGCGACCTTTTCATGCCCTGCCTTAACTTACCAAGGTCTTCATTGATCTGTCCTACCCTACTGTAAGCTGCCCTTCTCTGCCTTAATCTGTCCTAGATCAAACCTCACCATTAATTGATACACAGTCCGTGCGTACGTGCGTTCCTCCGTGCGTCCGTGTGTCCGTGCGTCCCTCGGTCCGTGCGTGCGTGCGTGCGTGCGTGCGTGCGTGCGTGCGTGCGTGCGTGCGTGCGTGCGTGCGTGCGTGCGTGCGTGCGTGCGTGCGTCCCTCCCTCCCTCCCTCCCTCCCTCCCTCCCTCCCTCCCTCCCTCCCTCCCTCCCTCCCTCCCTCCCTCCCTCCCTCCCTCCCTCCCTCCCTCCCTCCCTCCCTCCCTTTCTACCTCATCCTAGAATTTAGATTGTGTATTGGATAAAAGAAAAAAATGTATATTGTGTATTGGCTCTTTGCTTCAGTGGTAATGAGATATCTTTGATGATTGACGGTTTTGTGTCGATTATACATGGTAAACGCCTCGTTACAGTTATACGCTGGAGTGTAACTACAACACGGGGCGGATGGTGAACTGCGTGCCGCCATCGTACGGAGACAACGGGCGTGCCACCCCACCGCCACTTGCCGGTTTCCCGCCCAAGTATACACAACAACACTTTGAGGAGGTGAGATGTGTCCCCTGTACCAAATGATCAAATAAATGTGATGTGTAGAAAAAAAAATTAATGATGGAAAAAGTTTTAATCAAGAAGACCCTATACGAGAGATACTTCTGTTTTAGCCAATGCATTATTACTTTATCCTAGTAAAAGTTGGATTGATATCAATAAAACGTATTCATGTAATTTCTGTAATTCCATGAACAAGAAATAAAATATCAGTAAAAGAAATATATTTATGAATTTTTAGACACTAATTATAGCAAATACGTATGGAGTCTTATCATGCTGCTTATTTTTCTTGATTCTTTGATTGTGTGTGTCAGGTGGGGCGAGCCATGGCTGTTGCAGGACTGGACATGATCGAGATGAACCCCTGGTCGCGGCTCGTACTCTGTGAACATAACTCCATTCATGGTGTGCGAGACTGGGTGCGGCGATACATCCGGGGACTCCGCGGATTACCACGTGGAGTCCCAAACCGCACCAACCGCGCCGCCATTAAGGCCTCCAGGTTAGTTATCATAGCGAAAAGCCTGCATTGAATAATCAATTAGAATTTACCCCTCGATCATACTTCTAGATTAGTTACCATAGAAACTAACTCGCACTCTATTAAATTAAAATCGATCCCTCGGTTATAACATTCTTCTGAAGTTTTAAGGTCCTGTCTAATAGATACTTTCGCTCTTATACATTATATGCCATGGTGTTTTATAGAGTTGTCCTCAATCTAACGACATTATTAGCCGCGCCTGGAAATCTTTGTATTGATTAGACCCTAAACCTTGGAACAAAGAAGGCACTGGAGCAATCACTTTGTTGTAGCAGAGGTTTGTTTTAATAGGAATTCACATGAACAGCCTTGATACACCTTGATACGCAATTACCATTTCACAAGTCCATCCACCTACCAATTGCCTAATCTATAGAAGAATTCAACAAAAGGCTGAAAGTTTTTTTTTATTATAAATCAAAATCATATTAGGAGTTTAAGATTTATGATAGAAGGTTAAGTTTTTTTATTCATACTGGATCTGGAGTTTGAATTAGTTTGATATAGTCAGCCTATCTTCCACTCATTCGTACAGTACTCAGCAGAACTGTCAATTCACTCAAAGAAAATAACTTTATTGCATTGAGTATTGCTGGAAAATACTTCCATGATTATAGAAACGTATAGAAAAAAATGGGATTCCAACAAAGTTTGTTATAACCAAGTTTTAATGTATACATACTCCCTCTCGGATACCAAGTATGCGAATTGCCCATCGATCAAATTATCACTCAAGAATTGCTCCAAATCAATAGAAAAACAGGAATCAAAATCCAGTGGCCTTTTGACTCCCCCAGACCCCCACCCAACCCCCTCCCCCTTTTTTTTTCCTTTAAAAAAAAAAAAAATACATCTCATGCTTGAATATAAAGCTCTTGTTCTTTCACTTGTTACTCACCTGTACTATTTTTCTCTCCAGCAGTGCGCCGGGGGCTTCAGGTGGTGGCGCCAGCAGTAGCAGCGGGTCGTTCGTGCCGCGAGTGGCGTTCTTGACGACTCGTCACCATAGCAACACGGCACAGGACGGGAACGTGGGCGCCAACCACTCCCCGCTTAAAGCAGCTGGTAACCGGCGACCACAGCCTGGCCAGTCAAACAACGCCGGGTCCCGGCGCGAACTCGGACCAATCAGAGATGGTGAGTTAACCAATTAAAATTAGTATTAGATAGTTTATACACGCATGGTATTTCCCATGATTTTTCTGGAATACCGGACTTGTTGATGTCCCAAGATTATTTTTTTAAGATCAAAGTAAATCCGGGGAGAAAATGGATAGGGAGGGTAAAAGCTCTTGTCTTTGTTTTATGATGTGATATTAGTACTTTGACAACTTAAAAAAGGTAATTTTAGCTCTCAGCTAAAGGCTGAAATTTACTTGGAATAGCTGAAAATGCAGTAGGCATGTCCCCCCTGGGTCCCAACTGGATTTCTGCCCCTTGACCCCATAAGGGGACCTATGCAGCCCCAAACCTTTTTTTCAAATCGCCTGTCCTTTTATACAATATCATAATATCAATTCTTCTGGTAATATTCAGGTTGAACATTTTCTGGCAGTTCTGTACAGATTCTGTTTGTGGCTAAAGTTTGTGATAGTAGACAATTCAGAATGATCCGTTTCTGTCCAACCTGCCTGTTGACAGACAGAATAAGTGGAAGATCGCTCTATATCTTATGTGAACTTGTCTCATCTGAAATAAACTTTAAAAAAAAAGGTTTATGATTAGGTAACTTACACATGAACAGGTACTGAAACGAGAAAATCCCCATCATTTTCAATCAGGCAGTGTACAATTTCCAGACTAAACTAGGTCTACTAACGTGAATAGCTGAAACCCGTGATAGTCTCTGTATATCCTCAGGGTCACCTGGGATGTGATGTTAATATTGATTAAGGAGATCTTGTCTCTCATGCAATAAATGAGATATGAGCATAGCCGGCAATAGTCACATAGTTTTTATCATGAAACTAACTCGCACTCTATTAAATTAAAATCGATCCATCGGTTATAACATTCTTCTGAAGTTTTAAGGTCCTGTCTAAAGGATACTTTCGCTCTTATACATTATATGCCATGGTGTTTTATAGAGTTGTCCTCAATCTAACGACATTATTAGCCGCGCCTGGAAATCTTTGTATTGATTAGACCCCAAACCTTGAAACAAAGAAGTAAAAGTTCCAGGCACTGGAGGAATCACTTTGTTGTAGCAGAGGTTTGTTTTAATAGGAATTCACATGAACAGCCTTGATACACCTTGATACGCAATTACCATTTCACAAGTCCATCCACCTACCAATTGCCTAATCTATAGAAGAATTCAACAAAAGGCTGAAAGTTTTTTTTTATTATAAATCAAAATCATATTAGGAGTTTAAGATTTATGATAGAAGGTCTCATCTGAAATAAACTTTAAAAAAAAAAGGTTTATGATTAGGTAACTTACACATGAACAGGTACTGAAACGAGAAAATCCCCATCATTGTCAATCAGGCAGTGTACAATTTCCAGACTAAACTAGGTCTACTAACGTGAATAGCTGAAACCCGTGATAGTCTCTGTATATCTTCAGGGTCACCTGGGATGTGATGTTAATATTGATTAAGGAGATCTTGTCTCTCATGCAATAAATGAGATATGAGCGTAGCCGGCAATAGTCACATAGTTTTTATCATGAATAACTCTAAGCACAGATGGTTCAACCTATATGTTTAAGGGTTTCATGAATCTATATCAACTTCATATGTTCACACTTTCTAATAGACCAACCTATATCCCAATCAAAATCAAATATTAAAATGTAAATTACAGTCTGCTGAACAAGGCGCGAATGCCAGTACTATAAATGTACACATACACACTCTATAATCTCGGAATGATAACATAGCAATTTCAAATCCTCTATGTGTTCGCTGCACAACCATTCATTCATGAAATAATATAGGCAATGGCTTATTTGTAATATAAGTAATAACTCATTCACTTCATAAGTAATAACTCATTCACTTCATAAGTAATAACGCGTTTACGGTATAAGTAACACCACGACAGGCAATACGAGTGGTTGGAAGAGGACGGAGAGCTTGGTGATCATAAGATCACAGCCGGATTAAAGTCTAGCTGAACCTGAGCCATTGGCGCCGTGCCAGTGTTATTCTTAAAGCTGCCAGTAATCGGTGTTGAATTTTTAACGAGCGCCAGTGTGCAGAGACTTCTCCAGGAGTCTGCACTCATGCTTTGATTGGAGAAAAGGGGATGGATCTTCATGATGGGGGAACTGCGTCAGACTGATGTACGGTCATGTCTATTCAGTGCTGATACCAATATGAGAATTTCTAAGGATAATTCCTCAAATCAATGTAAAAAAAACCAAAACCAAAACAACAACAACAACAACAACAACAACAACAACAACAACAACAACAACAACAACAACAACAACACAAACAAACAAATAACAACAGACAAACAAAATAAAACATATCAATTTATGGGGAAAAAAGACGATAACATACCTTAAATAAAGTAAACTGAGTCAGTTTTAGGATTGAAACAAATTTTTGTTTTTCCTAAGACACATCCTGGAATCATCAAACAATTATCAAGGTAGCATTTGGCTTCCTTAGGAGGTGTTGTTGCCACGTCTCATTAATATAGAATCTTTTAAAAGATTGATCAAATGTATGTTTTCCAACGTGAATGAAGTCGTTCAAACCATATTTGTTTGGTGAACAATGAAATTATCCACCTTATTATAAATGAATTAGGGAAGTTGATTTTAGAGTAATGAAATGGTTTCTCAGTGGAGAAGACAGTCTCTTTCTGTCATCAAATATCAGACAGACCATATTAATGATATGATAAAGGGGATACTAAAAAGTTTTAAAATTTAAGCCCATGCGACATTTACACTTTATCTCTGATTCTGAGAGACGTGTTTAATATAGGTTTTAGTGAACTAACTTGTTCGGATCTCTAATCTTGGCTTACTATATTAGAATTCCCTTTATCATATACCTATTACTATATACCTACTGCCGTAAGTGAAGTAATTACTACACACTGCTATATATACAGTAAGAATAACTTTCTGCACACGTGTGGATTAATCCACATTATGCGAACGGTGTTAACAAAAGGGTAATGGCGGACATAAATAAACCGGCATGTTGATTGAAAAATCGTTATCGCGATAATCTCATTATACAGTACATGTATATATAAATGGCGGAATACATATAATACACATCAGATACGTAAATGCATTGAAAAATCAAAGAAATAGAAGATGATAGGAATACAGTCTTCTCATATCATCATCAATAAAATGTATAAATTTTACCTTAAATCACCTGTAATTCGTAAATCCAGATATTATCGATTCATTACCTTGTCTTGTATGTGTTGACTAAAGTTGTTAGTTTTAAAAGTTGTTAGTTTTAAAATCAATTTCGGGAATGTGGATATAGAATAATATCCCATGCTTGTACAAACTAACAAACTTAATGGGAATTTATAGTTCGCACGGAACTCAGCTAAATGCCTCGTTCTGTACAGGCTATAAATTTCCATCTCGTTTTATATCTTACACAGCACGCTCAGGCCGATCTATATAAATACTGTTGCTACATGTAAGTAATGACTGATATCTGTTAGTGGAGCAATAAAATTCGTCAGTTTGGAGAATATTGACATGTTAATGTCTCATAAGCTATACACAAATATAGGTCTGATTTCACTACATTTACCGACTCTTGGTTCTACAGGACCCCGTAACACATTAGAACGGACACAACGCCGGGTTTCAGCCCCCAGCATCACCACCACGCTGCCCGGCGCCGTCTCCACCACTTCAGCCGCCACCACATCCATGGCTTCCCTAGCCACCACCCACCCTCCAGCTGGGGCCGCCCTGCACCACCCCCCGGGCCTACATCACTCCCTGTCGGCCCCGGTCACCCTCACCCTCACCACCACCACCAGTGGCCGGCAGGACATCAACCCTATGGTGCACCTCGATTCTACTCAGCACGCACAGTTGCTGGAGAAGGGCGCTAAAGTGAGCATGATGTTCCGCAATGAGACGCTGGGTAAAGTGACCCCTGGTGTTCGGGGTGGGCGACCATCGGTCACACTGCGACAGCCACAGCCAGGGACCATCCCAAGCCGTATGCCGAAGAATCCATCCTTCTCTAGATTAATGATGCGACAACAACAGCAACAGCAACAACAGCCTCAAACAGAATCCCGACAAACAACACTTCAGCGTGATTCATCGCAGGAGGACACAATTCAGGGCATGGAGGAAGAGAAAGTCAAACAGCTGCAAAATGTAAGTGAGAAATTAATAGAAAATTGATTAAATGAAAAAAAAAACGAAAAAAAACTATGCTGTGTACAGCTAAAGCAGTAACAAAACTGTGCTAATGTTGACATGATACTAAAGCTTTCATTTCCAAATGTCCTTTTTTTGTCCTATGGGAAACTCTGAAGCTGGAGATAAATTAACTCCTGCAATATGTTTTGATCAAGAGTCGTGTTACTTTGGCTCCGGAATTTTTTTCGTTGTACAAATTTAGCCATGATTCCATCTTGATCCTCTCCTATAATAAACTGCTAATCCAATATTTTGACAATTTGATCTCTTTAAGGCATATTCAACCATCTCATACTTTTTTCTCTAAATCAAATTTCGGTACCATATGAAGTCCCTCCACGTGGGAAAACATTATAACAGAAAGAAAATTGCTGTACAAAATACCATTTATAGGGAAAAAAACAACAACACTAAAACCTGATGCCCCGTTCACACTGTGCGACTGGAGGTATCTAGGTACGCCAAGTCGTTGCATGGAGGTAACTGCGAGCACCTAGTGCAGCAAAGCGCTCAGTTCAAACTGTGCGTTTTACGCTAGTCGGTCACTGGGCGTACCAGGTACCTCAAGTATGCCCAGTCGCAAGCATTTTGTATATCAAACATGTTTCATATTTGGTACTGCTAGGCGCTGACTGGGAATAACGAGGAACGCCCAGTCACAAGCTTTCTGGTTGCAGGGGCAGTGGTTCAAACACAAATTTTAGCGTGGCTTGCGAATATTCATACTGTGCGACTTTAAGTACCCCGTCGAAAGCCTTCCAATCGCACAGTATGAACGGGGCATAAGGTGTTCATGAGAGTAATATCACTGATTATGTAATATAAATTTTGAGCACTGATAATATTCACCATCACAGATTTGCACTTTTTCTTGCTTAGTATTAAGGACATGCATCACCCCCAGAACAGAACTTAAATGTTTTTGTGTCACTTGAAGACGACTGACTTGTTGTCCTGGTGTGAATGTGACTCTTACAGGCGGAGCAGAGCCCGCACCCGGCTGACCCCTTTGCATCCATGCCTTTACATCTCTTCAAGTACATGGTACTATGGGAAGCCGAGTTTTCAGTGCATGCGATGCCCAGTGATCCCCTGAGACCCTTAACCCCTACTCAATACTCACTCCCCTCATCCCCTGCTTGTCCTAATTTAGGAACTAACCACCATAAACCTTGCAGAGAACGACTGGTTTTATTGATATAAGACTTATACCGTCGCAGAATTCTTAGTATTTTATCTTAGGTTACAGAAAGCCTTTTTTCTAACAATCCTTTTTGATAGGGGGAATGAGTTCGATCATCCGTCTACGAAATATCCTTTTTTCTTATTGTCGATTTTTCTTATATCGACATCCCAACGATCAGCATTTTTTATTATTCACTGAAATCTTATATGGCTGGGAATACACCTCTTAGCACAGCCAATGCAAAAGAAATTGTGTTATATTCACATCCAAATGTTTCAAATGAGAACAAAATTATTACTTTCCAATGAAAATCAAATGTATACATGAATAATTTACAGTTTACCTATGTGCTTTCAACGTAAAAAAAAACTGTGAAAGAAATATCTCCTTTGATTATATTGGTTTTAAGGTTGTTCCTTAGTAAGGTTTACGGTATCTACTAATCGTGTCCAGGTGTAAAGCCAGTCCTTGACATGTACGTATGCGGTATTCAAACACCAATCACCTTCTTTGGAATAGAGCCAACTAAAGTCACTCAGTCAGATGCCAGCCAGCAATTCTATAATTATGGCCTAAAAGTTAAAAACTGAAAGCATTTCCATAAATCTTTTGATTTTAAAAGTTTAGAGTTTTAGTTTTTTGTTTCACATTAACAATATGCATCTATAAATTGTATTCCATCCAGTCAGTGAATATCCAGGGCAAAAGAAAATCGTCAGTAAATCTTTGTAAAGTTTTGTTTGCAGCATCTAAGTCTTCTAGAGACTTAGATACCTTAGAGTGACCTCCGAGTTTGGAGAAGTACAAAGGTTTCGCCAAGAAGGCTCATCAGCCATTGTTCCTTAGTAATGTTAGCATATATGTGTAGTCATTTCTCACTGAGCATTTGTATACAAAGTCTAGAGACTTTCTTTTTCCGTTGATTTTCAACATTTTGCCAGTGGCGAAGCTATATCCGCACATTTTTAATAAATCAAGAAGCCTTATACAATTAAGGCAGATTTCATTGATGAAGTAACAGTTCTTAGCTAAGCATTCCGAAAAAGCTCATGCCACCTTAAAATATCCATAAATTCACTTAAAATGGCTTGTTGACCCTCCGTAGGGACCTGCTCTGGTCAACCTAAACTGTGCACGAATAGGTATTATCTTGAGAATATGCACATCTCAACAAATCCACTCGTCGCACTAATTGATTAATACTGCTAAAATATATTCTTTAGAAAAGAAATACCGCATAAATCATATACATAAAATACCACAGATATCACAAAGAAAATACAATGTCAGATTCGTGCTGAGGAAATGTGTAGTGATGTTTTTCCTGCATGCACCCTGCACTTTGTATATACCCTGCACAATTTTACAAAGTTTCCTCTCGCAACTTGTGTTTATGCTATAGCTGTAACCCTACCCATCCATGTAATATGTATATACCTCTTATCTCTTTTCAAGATCTATTAGATGTTATATGCTGTTCATAAGGAATCTATATGGACAGATAAATGTCTAATCTCAATACCCTCATCCCCTGTTAAACATATGGATCTCATGCTGGTTCTAAACTTCTCCTTAAAATCAACGTAGATTATTTATGGTTGCAACAAGACGGTCTTTGTCACCTGCTCTGAAATCTGAAGAAAAAGTAAAATTATCCATCATCGAACTCAATGAATCAGTCTAAATCAATTTCCTAAGGATGATAGTTCATGCATGTGTAGGGAAAAAAAGGTTTGGATGAAAGTACATCTAGAATTTGTCTGCCATCTGCAAAAAAACGTTTTTAAAAACAAAACATCCAATAGCTGTCCACCTGGAATTGCTCTTATTGTTTACATTGATTTTTTCATAAAGCTTATCACTTTTAATTTTAAGTCTTTTATGTAGACTGGCCTTTGCTAAAAATAAGATTTTCGATGCAAGTCGAGTAGTTTCGTTACAATTAAACCTAGTTTTTCACATGTGAAACATGGGGCGGAACATAAGATATACAGTGCTCTCTCCTAGTGATGTACACTAACACCAGTATAGTAATCAGTTAATAAAACTTAAGAATAGCAAATATGTACCCATGATATATTTCATATTAGCTATAAGTCACCAACCTTTGTTTGTTAACAACAAATATTTAAACTTTTCAGATTCCAAACTTCCCAATTCGTCAGAAGCCTCCCGGCCATCTTGGTGCAGCAAAACCTCTTGAGACACCAAAGTAAGTCTACTCTGACTCATTTCTGAATCGAACAGCCTCAACAGTATTTAAGAATAAGTTGACAGAAAGCAAATATAGATTACCATAAATTATATTGTATTATTAGCAGGTGGACGGTTGGTCTTTAGGTTATGGCTATAGCCTACTGTAGTACAACTGCTTGTAATGTCACTGGGTGACCTGACCACATTTTTGCTTTTTATAGCTAACTAAATACAGATAGGAATATAATTTCTGTTTTGGACAGAAGGTTTTATGGTGGTACAATGCCTTACAGTTTTGATATTTAGTATTTTGGTATGGATTAAAAAAAAATAGTGGATTCAGTTTGGGGGGGACTTTTGTAGTCACAGGTCCATTTTTAAGAACTCCTTTATGAACATATTTCTACCCCTTAAACTGGTTGAATCATAATATAATATGCCTCATTTGAAAGACAATAAAAAACAGTAGATGATAGGAAGTGGTATTTTCAAGGTAGATTCTAAATTTACTGAGATATTCAAGTATTTGTTGAAAGTGTGTGGGGGGGGGGGGGGGGTTTTGAGTGAAATGGGCATACTCAAACAGATGTTTACTCAATATTAATTTACAGTGAGCATTGGTGTAACATTTACCATCTCCTTAAGTGGCACTGACTGTTGCTTACCCTCTAGGAAGTGTCATTATTTAGGTTGAACTTGTATTTGGCATGATATTCATGTATTTTTGCCTAATTTCATAGAATGGGGGGGGGGGGGGGGTAGCAGCAATCTTTGAATTATTATGGAGCCATGTACCCCCAGAGGACTCTGTGGTTCCTATCACTCTCCAAGCATATTGGCACATGCCTTATACCTATATCCTTATAAGAACACAAAATATCTGGTTGAAGCTCAGCCTCACTTTGAACATGGAGCCTGAAGTATGGCCAACTAAAACCAGATGGAGCCATAACTAAGTACAAATAGGTATATGATTCCTTTTTTCTTTGGACAAGTTTTATGGCAATGCAATTTCCTATACAAGACTGTTGCAAGACTGTTGTAAGACTGTTGTAAGGCTGATACGAGACTGTTGCAAGACTGTTGTAAGGCTGCTATAAGACTGTTGTAAGACTGCTACAAGACTTGTAAGACTGTTGCAAGACTGTTGTAAGACTGATACAAGACTGTTGTAAGACTGATACAAAACAGTTGCAAGATTTGTAAAACTGTTGTAATGACTGTTGCAAGACTGCAGTAAGACTGTTGTAAGGCTAATATGAGACTAGTAAGACTGTTGTAAGCCTGATACAAGACTGTTCTAATGACTGTTGCAAGACTGCAGTAAGACTGTTGTAAGGCTAATATGAGACTAGCAAGACTGTTGTAAGCCTGATACAAGACTGTTGTAAGACTGATACAAGACTTGCAAGAGTGTTGTAAGACTATAGCAAGACTGTTGTAAGGCTGATACAAGACTGTTGCACAACTGTTGCAAGACTGTTGCAAGACTGTTTTAATACAAGACTGTTGCGAGACTGTTGTACGGCTGAAACAAGACTGTTGCAAGACTATTGCAAGACTGTTGTTAGATTGTTGTAAGACTGACATAAGACTGTTGTAAGACTGCAGTAAGACTGTTTGTATGGCTAATATGAGACTGGTAAGACTGTTGTAAGGCTGATACAAGATTGTTACAAGACTGTTGCAAGACCTTTGTAAGACTGATACAAGACTGTTTCAAGACTGCAGTAAGACTGATACAAGACTTGTAAAACTGTTGTGAGACTGTTGTAAGGCTGATATAATATGATATGATATGGGGTGTTAATAGATTTAATATTGCATTTATCCTGTTTGGACTGAGTTATATTAGTTATATTTTTTGGACTTCTTCAACCATTTATACATAACTTTGTACAACTTTGTTTAGTATTTTGACATTGATTTAAAAAGAAAAAAAAGTCATTTAAGTTGGAGGGAGGACTTTTTTAGTCAGAGGTCCATTTTGAAGAACTCCTTGGCAGGGTCTGGTCTCTCCCTGGACTAGTAATTAATTATTAGCAGACCTTGCATTGAGTTTTAAACGTGTCCACCTGCTAATTTGGCCAATATTTCTTTTTCGAAATGCACACTTAGCTCTTGTTGAACATAATGATCCAAACGACAAGCTCTAAATGGAAGAACACCCTTGAGGTGAATTTAAGAGCCTAAAGAAAATAATTTATTTATATCTGTGATACGGTCCTCCATTACTTTTGACTTACAGTTTTACTATGACGTCACTCGTCTAATACTTAACAAGTTTCTCAATGTGTACCTTATTTTATAGTATAAACTGAACATAATTGAAGATAGTGGAGATAAAAGGTAAATAAATGTATATTGACACAATCATTGAAAATATTCAGATAAATGATATAAAAAGAAAAAAAAGAACGTGATTCTAACGAAAGCAACTTACATTTCTTTGTACAGTTCACTTTTAGTGACCATTTCTGAATAGAGTAGCTTAGAAAATATTAGAAAATAGGTCTCGATAAAATGCAAACGCATGTGTAAAAAAACAACATAAAACAGATATATTTACTTGATCCATTATATAGACTTTGTTTACGTCTGAATAGATGGTTCGTTATCGTAGCTATCTGGGCTTTGGTAAGAGTCAATACCATGTGTGTAAACATCAATGGCATTTATATCAGATTAGTAATCAATTCAGTAAATCCCAGTTGAACTTTGCTGAAGAAACCCTAATGTCTTGATAATTTCATAACGAGTTTGGCCTATTTCTTTCTTTTATAGGAAAGGGAGACATGAAAGGAAAATATAATCATATATTGAGGTTACATGTATTTCAATTTCGGCAACCCCCAAAAATATATCAGAATAAGTTTGTATCAATATCGTTGAATTATTTTCAGATTTGATATTATACTCTGAGAGTTAATGGCAGCAACCAGGTCAAAAGCTATATTGCTTTTGTTTTTAACATAAAAGCCACATCGAAGGCAAAATTTGTTCAAAATTTAAAAAATGGTCTAAGAGAGGAATAACTTGTGAATGTAATTAAATTATAATGATGTGACGTTGTGTTAAGCGGTCTGTATATGTCTCATTTCTGTACACCACAGTGCGGGCCCTGAGGAGCAGGTCACTGTCGGGTAAATGTCCCCTATGTCCGTGTGTCCCGCCGCCTTACCATGGTTCATGTAGAAGTAGAGTGTGATACTGGAACCTCTGATCACAATCTTCATACCCCACTGAATTCCAGTTTAAATTCATATGTCATGTAGATTTAAGGAACCTATTTTAGATTTCATGTCTCATGTAAATACATGTTTTTGAATTTTATTTTTTAAAGATTATAAAAGGTATATTTCATTATGATTTTCCGAACCTCTTATTTAAAATACAGACAGCTTAGAATATTAAATAAGTGTATCATGCCATGGATGTTTCTTGATGCTGAATTGGCACCTTAATATAATTAAAATGTACGCAGCCCTTTGAATACAAATTAAACAAATTAAACCTTTTGGTATTTATATGTTGTACATATCCAGAGATAAATATTATACATATTGATTGATACTACTTAAGAAATTTGACATATTTATCAACATACAGTGTGGCATATCAAGAAAATCTGTCACACCCAAAATAATAAATTTGTTATTGGTTCTAAAATGTTTGATCTCGATATCGTGGGTCTGGATTAGATTTTTTTAAATTTTCATGTTAAATGTAAGTGGAAAATGATTGATATTGGTTCTGACTTATTCTATAGGGCCTGACTATGATGAGTGCTGGGTTAATGTCACTAACGCTAAGAACTCTAATTTCTACTTGAAGTTGACTTCAGAAGTTGGTGATTTGAAAATAGTAAATCTGAAGATATTTATAATAGAATTATAGTGAATCGAAATCTTATGATCCATTTAACAGAGTACATAGTTTCTAATACTGCTGAATTTAGCAATACTTGAAAAATTTGAAAAATATAGTTATGAACAAAATTTGAAAAATATAGTTATGATCAAAATTTGGATAACATCTTAAGTTTCCGTGGTCAGAAATCCATATTACAGACTTGTTAATAATGAGATCGATTGAAATAGAAACTTAATCTCTCGACAAACCCTGTATGTGTGATTTTGTGTGGTAGATTAGTAACCCTGGGAAATAGGGTGTAATGGTGGTAGTCATGATATTTTAATAAAACATACTGAAATAACTGTATTGTCTCCTAATTAGACAAATCGTGGGGCCGTTTAAAACAATGTTGGTATTGATTTAGGGTTATATTGAGTTTTACCCTTTCAAACTAGGACCATGATTATAATTGAATACAGATGTTCTTCAAACGTAAAGGGAACATGGGGAACATTTTGGCGTTATCCAACTGTTATCAAAATCAACAACTTTTGATGAAATTAATTATTACAGAAGACAGCTATTAAAATCTAGTTTTAAATTCAAGTAAACATCAGTCTTGTATGTAAATCACACTAGATATTGGCATGCTGATATTCTCTGACCTAACGAATATTTCAGATCTGTTACAGTGAGTGACATTCGTCATATCTAGGTATGGCTGACTTTCCCTGATTCTTCCAGTGACCCATTGACTGACCTGGCTCATGGCACCGCCCTTTGATCTAGTTCAGGTCAAAGGGTGTTCCATTTGGCTGTCAGCACGACCACAAAAGAGCATCACGGCGCCTGTATGTCAAATACACTGCAGGCCTTTTGTCAGGTGCTTATAGCAATCATGCAGTAAAGGAGGCAACACAATTACCGGCCAAATGGCGGCGTCACAGACGATAACTCATGAAACCTGATAAATAAGCTTTTTCCAGATGCCTACAAATGCTGTGTGGCGTCGGCCTTTGAAGTCCTGTCCATGTACACTATAAGCATGTTTGGCAGCTGTCCGACAGTGTCTGATTCGCTGCCAACCCAATGGAACACCCCCCTTTACCATTGGAGGGTATCGTACATCAGAAAGATTGTTACTGATCATAACTGACGATTGGATTTTGCAAGGCTCAGGAATAAATATCTTGGGGGCGTAATGCATACAGGTTGATCAGATAGGCCTCAGTCCATGCTATCTAACGCCAACTACAGTCTATAGATAACCGTGTTTGTCGACAGGTCGGATCCTCCGAAGCGGCGGATTCGAAAGAGCTCCCCAGTGAAGAGACGGAGTTCTTCGCACAGCCCAAAGAGCGCCAAGGGATCAAGGCGTGCAGGGGGCAGCAGCACCGACAGCGATGTGGAGAAGCGGGCCAAGGGACGGCGGCGAAAGTCTGTTAACAAGAGTCTTAGCAAGAACCTCGCCACAGAAGACAGCACCACCGGTAGGTACACAAAGCTAGGCGTTTTTTCCCACATGGTGAGACTATTTTTTTCATTAAGTCCTACCAATATTTATTTTCCCATGAACAAAATACACTCAGTAAAGGAAGTATACACACTCTTTTTCTTACTCCAAGATCTAGTATGGTTCAAACAATGAGGCCGTCTCCAAAGGCCATAGACTACACAAACATACAAACTATTCATCAGGGTTTACTTCACACACTGTGAGTCTAGAGTGTATTGTTGAGTAACTCTCACAATTCATCGTATATCTGGTCTCTCAGATTGTTTAAATCTGTTGTTACATTTCTTACTGACCTTTGTCGCCATTTCCACAGACGTTGCCTGCAATGACGTCATCGAGGATGTCCCTAGTACCCCAACCTCTGCTGGTCCCTCAGCAGTACCCCTAACAGTGCCCCCTACCGGGCCCCTCAACACGCCGACAGCCAGCACCTCGGTCACCAGGATATCACCAAGGTAACGAGGGGCAAACATGAACCCTGTCTGTTTTTACTAAATCTGTTTGTATAATAGACATACCTGAAAGATAGGCATGACATTATAGTTCTTACAATTTAAGAATCAAATAAAAATTATCATAATGAAAAATGTACACTGCAGCATACAGAAACCAGTGGTGGATTAGAGTAGAGTGCTTCCAGCCATTTTGAGTAATCGTTGACGCGGACATTCTTTTGAATTTTTCTTTATGCAGACTAGACTATTTTACAGTATTGATGGGCCTTCGCTGGTAAATTGTATGAATGATTTGACCTCATAAGTCAGTAACAATTATTCATGAGAAATTTAATATTCACTCGATTTGAGGCAGTCATAGACTCTGAGAAAATATGCCATTTGTTTGTGCCTACTACGACATCCGCTTTTATCCTACCTGAAAAATATTTCAGCATATTTTCTTATGTCTTTTTTGCTCGTTTTAAGAATTAATTCTTCCCTTTCTGAATGAATTTCCTTAATTTCTCCTATATGCCTATGAACATCAATTCCACCTCTGATACTTTTCTTTATGATGTATACATCTTTTCCAGTCACTTCCATCATTGCCTGTAATCATTTTTGAAAATAATGAACATCAGAGTAGAATTCTTTAAAAGAAGTTTATACTCACATTTCATTTAAATCCTCCACCTGTATGACTTGGGCTGGTATGCCGCGGCTGAGGGACCTTTCTGGTATGACCTGTGCCATTGCTTCTATTTTTTAGGATAATAACCTTGTGCATGGTATGTATACAAGTCCACTTGTACCATAGCTGCACTGACTAGTAGTGTCCAGGACTAAGGTCTGAGCGTTGGCCCGTAGACATACATAATGCTCAGTGGTTTTGTGGATTGACCGCCATACCAACAAGGTGTTGACACAAAGTAATGCACGAACGGAGCATAGCAAGTATATAAGGTCAGCAACTTGGAGTTGTTTACGGTCGTCCAAACACAATACCATTGTTTATTGTATTTATTACTCACCTTAACAAATGAAGCAGCATTGAGCCAGTAATCTAAACATAAAGCGTCACCGTTTCCACTGATGTTAACAATACACATTGCTATACTGAGACAATCTTTTCAGTTTCCACACATTGGTACTTTGGTACATATATAAACCAAGAGACATGAAATCTTCTTCGGGAGTAAGTTCCCAAAACTTAACGGGAGTGTATTTTTCCAAAATTCAATGGGTTTCAGGACCTCTAGCTAATAAATAATACGTAGTGGCTTACTATGATCCCATATGTTTGCTGTAAAAACTTTGTATTAGGTGAGTAATAGCTCTAGAACTAACCCCTGCCACTGAAACCGACTACTTGCAGTGGTTCTAACTAAAATCGACAATAAATCAACCAATCTACATCAACACACGCATTACGGCTAAAGGGATGACATGGAAGAGTTCCATTTGATTATGGTATCATATGATTTGACAAACCGTTTATTCTGGTGTTTTTTTCCCTCAATATTTTATATTCATACTGCTAGGGTATCGGTGATTAGTCGTTCAAACAGTTTGTCTAGTGCAGCACATTTTTTAACCAACCCAATGCAATAATCAATTTAGCATTATAAACAATCTCCGCAGCTTTCTTTATCTATGAGGGTCAGTTCCTTAGACAACTAGAGTTTATCCTTTCCAAAAATTGTACAAACCTTGGTGTCCATTCAAACCGAAGGTAGCATCGGCCGTTGTAGGAGGTATCTTGGCTTTTCTTAACAAGATAATTGACATAATGGAAGTTTTGAGAAACCACGCTTACCATTATTTAACATTTGTAACTGCCCATTTACTGCTTATTAATCCGTATAGCTCGTCAAGATTATAGTCATGTTAACATAGACAGACTACTCTCAGCTTTAGCCATGGTACTGATGCTTAAATGTATGTGCATGAAAAGCTTTGAGCAGATATAATGGTCTCCAGAATAGTGGATCCTCTCATAGGGAATGAGAGGATACTGAATAGTACTCTAATTGATGCAAACTAAAGAAGGGATGAAAGGCTGCTCTCACGCGCCAGGCAATGCTGGGCCAAAGGCGTGTTAATGGAAAATACTCTGGTGACATGAAGCCATGATTGTTTGGGATATACATTTGTTATTGATGAACAGTGGTTTTAAGTATAGTAAATATGATTTAAAGAAATGGAGGGAACACTTTTATTTTCTACATATTATGACTTTGGTGTGTTCAGATATTGGCAGTCCAGTTGGGACATATGCCAACCAAGCATTCCAACTTCTCAAGTGGTTTAACATTGGACCATTCAAGTCATTCGATTGGGTGTGAAATTTCGTGTCAATGGGGTAGGCTTTACTCGTAAAATTAAGTCAAATCCATAACATAATTCATTTAAGGAAAATTCTAAAAAGTACGCACATAAGTTAGTGGTTCTACTTCTCTTGATACAAACATTGGCCACTGAGAAATGCCCAATGGAATAAAACACCAGAAATAAGCTGTGAAGGTTTCCGGTGAGTGTAGGTGTCAACACGTATGCGATGCAGTGGAAGATATTAGGAACAAGCACTAGTGTAATGATCCCCAACTGCACCTACACCCCAACATGGATTGCAGTTAGTACACCCACTGCCCCAGTGTCCAAATACCAGTGCCCAACGTGCATCCAATTTGGGAACAAATACCACCACCTTAATGCAAAGATATAAAATAGATGATAATGAACTCCTCTTGTGTATTACTAGATATATATATATTTTTTTAGTTTGTGGAACCCCCCCCCCCCCCCCACAAGATTGTTTTACACATGCACGGATTGTGCCCATTTGTATTAAATATTGAGTGTTTCTAATTAGTTTTGAAGAGAAGATATTTCATGAACAATATTCATCTCAATATGTACCTATTGGGTACAGGGAAAATCAATTGTATATAAAAAATATCAGACTTGTGATCATTTGTTCCGAATGCCTATTTTTTGCCATGACTCTACTTTTCATTTTGACTATTTGGCATTTGATAGTCACATTTGATGAAGCCTGTGTTCTGAATGACTTGCTGTTTGTAAAAGATTTGGTTGACTTCCTCCCCCCCCCCCCCCCCTCTCTCTCTCTCTCTCTCGCCCTGATTCTTGCTCACGTCCCTCCTCCCTTGCTGCTCCGTCTCCTCCAGCCCCATCTAATATAAGGACACCCCAGGTTTACACTCGAATACCTCCTGAGAAGAGAAAGAAATACCCATAGCGTCAAAAATGCAATGTGCCTATATCTGTACAGCATATCCTGCTAAACTGTCTAAAGGTAAAAGAAAATGATTTTTTTTAAAGTTGTAAGAACATGAAGAAGAAAAACACTTTAAGAAGTCTAAAAAAAAGTGAGAACCTTGAATTTTTGATGATCCCGAAATACCTTCAGGGTCCCCTGGGATAATGAACTACAAACAAATAAACTGTCTACCTCCCATCCCAATTCTAAGTCTTTTTACCTCCATCACCAAGGAGTTGATTCATTTGTTTAAAGGCTGTCGAAAGCATCAATACCATTTAAACGCGGTAAAGAAATGCACAAATAATTACGATGCCAATGGATAGATGTAAAGGCGCATCACTGAGCCTACTCTAGCCTCCAGTTAAAATAAAGGTAAAACAATAAGAGAAAGAGCATGTACTCCTGGAATGCAGTTTAGAATACAGGTTTTGCCATGATTACAATTTGTTTGGCCTCACACATAGTTTATATAGGTCTCTGACTTTAACCAATTGGGCCAACACCACGCTCCCTGCATGTCTATCTGGCTCTTTGACTCTGTACGTCCATCTTCATCTCCGTCCCACCCTCACCCGTATTACTGATAAGTCAGAGACAATTTTATTGCATAGGTCATGCGACATACATAGATGTGTTACTCACATGTTTCATATCTACATGTGTTACAGCAGGGTCACCGAGGACACCTTTCCCGGCGCCAGCTCCGTTACACTGGCCAAGTCCCCGACGCCTACAGCTAGTCGGCCTGCGCATATCACGTCCGGGGTAAGCGCTCACTCACTCTCTCTCAGATTGAATCTATCAGGGCCCCGTTCACAAGCGAAGTCTAGGTCAATCAAAGTTGAGTAATTAACTTCAAGTTGGACGTCATTCTTACCGAGTTTGAGCTCATAAGCCCAAACGATTAAAAGTCAAGGTTAAGGAAAAGTTTGAAATCCAGTCTGATAAAAAGAATTGATTTTTGTAGTCAAGTCAATTCTGATGCAAAAACGATTACAGGTATTGTAAACGGCTTACATGTTGATATGCTACTTTGTAGCAGTTTCCATGTTTCGTGAATTTTTAATTGGTCAAATTTCTGGCTGACTGCATGTCCATATATAAACTAGAAATAAAATGCATGTAAACACTTTAACGGTGAACAGTGAAGAGCATTGTTTCACATTGTGAACCCACTGCAAGTGTGTTTTAGAAATTTACTTGAAAAAAAACCCCCTCCAATTATATCTCTTTACTTTTGATTCATATGACTTTGCTTCTGAACTGGGACTGGATAATGGATAGCAACAAGGTATGGCATAGCATAGTGTACCGGATGGGAATTCGTTCATCGTATGTGTTCGACCTTCAATACCACTGTGGTACTTCTGTTTACCACTACTGCACTGTACAGTGGTTAAAGTGTTTAGGCGAGATCTGATTAGTAGAGTCAATAATAGGTACTCTACACTCTGAATACGTTGCATCGGCCATCCATGAAGTACGTACGCAGTAACGGTGTGTGGTGATGGGGTCGGGGGATAGAAATTTTACATACATGTACTTGCCTTCTTTAATCAATTGCATACAGAATGGAGAGAGGAGGTAGGTGTCAATTTGTTCAGAAATTGTGCATACATACTATATGGATGGCCCCACAGCCATACTAGAAAATGAATTGTTTCAGATAATTTTAAGCTAGCTACATCATTCTAGTATTTACATTAAAAAAATTAGAATCAAGGAAAGTGAAAATCTTGTATTTTTCCTTGAACATTCAAACTACTAAGTGTAGTATACATGACTTTAACAGGGCTCTGGTTTCATTCAGGTGTGTGTCATATGGTGACTTGGCAGGTAACCCGTGGTGTCTATAAAAACTCCGAGTGAAATGTGTGATCCCTTCCCGTAGAGCTGAATCTTAATCTTGTAGCAGTCAGAGGCAGCAGATAATATACCCATAGAACATCTGTAATTCTGTGTTGTTGAACTATTTTCTATAGGGGATATTACGGTGAAACAAATTGGAGTTTTATAGAGTTCTAGTCTTTATGCCATGAAATGCTACCCGTTTCTAGGAGTACAGTATTAATAATGTTCGGGTGCACTGTGCCCATAATGAACATTTGGTCTCACTGTGCGCGTATTGAATACCTGGGATGAACGGGTATATAAAATAAATACATAAAATGGCACTTCTTCATGATATTTGGGTATGTAATAATAAGAAAACGTAGTAATTGAGGCCGTAATGATGCCTCTCTCGGCGTTTTTACGTTATAAATAGCATTTATGCTATTTATAGTGTTTATGGCATCCAAAGACCTAGAACGTCCATTCCCACAGGCTCAGTAACCACGTTTTCTCTTGGTGATTACGGTTTCTCTGAATGAAAGATAAGATATAAATGTTGTTTTTCTTTTTAGACATGTCACGTCCCCACTGAATTTGTAATATACAAAATGCTATATTCATTACGTAGTAGCTTGTCAATTCAATGGTCGTCAACCTCTGCTGATAGATTCGTAAAGACAAATGTCTAGTTAGTGTGACGAGCGTCAGTTATTGCGACAAAAATGGCAAATAGGACATGGGGAGCATGGGGCCAGTTGGATAACTTATGCTAACGAAAGCACATGTTACAAGGAGACCCTGTACGAGGGTTACTGTTGCTAATAGTCAAGCTCATCCGCCGATGGAAGGTCGTCCATAAAGTTTACCCGACATCGTCTCGGCGTCTCCTTGGTTTACAGGAAAAGGTCTTCACATACGACCCTAGAATATTCAACAGGCCCCTGGCAGTGTCTGATAGAAATTCGCCTACAGATATAAGATAGTAGCTCTTACCTCACTTAATGCAAAACCGATTTTTTACCATATCTTACGGTACCGTCTATCAATATAAGCTACTATTATTGTCGTAGTCATGAATGAGAAATTTGCGTAGAGTGATAAAACATACAATCACTCTTCATGCCCAAGCGAGGAGAGACAGGATAATACAACATACTCTAAAATAAATGGTCCCTATCATATGTTGAATATTTTCATTTCACCGGTAGCAGTTCTTCACTTTACTTCTAAAGTCTGAGTCTGAATTCCTTTACTGAGTGAGTCTCTCTTTCTTGACAGAAATGTAAAAAGAAGTCGAAAGGTAACAGTCAATTTGTTATGGATATACTACTTTTTTAAGGTTGCAAGTTATATTCTTTAAGCCTTTCGCTTCAGGCTCTTCCCGTTTTAATTCCAATATTGCATTCAATATCCATACTCCCAGCTTATACATCTTATCTAGGACTGACATTTTAACCCTTTCGTATTCGTGAAGTGTGGTTCTCGTCCTGAAAGATCCGCTCAAATGTGCATGTAAAAATCCAAGCTGCATCATAAGACTGGATTTCTGGCCCTGATTGGTATGCTTCTCAACTGGTGTGGTGGTTATAGATATTCAAGAGGAGTCCAGTTTAAGATTCTATTTAAGATACGCAAGCATGTAAGAACGCCCACGCTGTAGGAGATTAGTATATAATTTTATAAATTCTAGTTTGGACTTAACTAACTCATGTTGAGAACCCTCCAGGCCCCCCCCCCCCCCCCCCCCCAAAAAAAAAAAAGAAGTTAAAGACACCTCGACATTAATGGCATTAATCATATTCGTTGACTGATATGCTTATGTCATCAACTGTTCAAGCAGTTATTATTTCCTTACATAAACAGGCATTTGTATTTGAAGTTGCACTTCTTTGGCTGACTCTAAATTAAGTTCACTAGTATCCGACTATGCTGTTAGCTTTGAGTGGGATCTAGAGGGAAAATAAATCTTTAACAAATACTTTACTTCTCTCCACTCCTAAAACTTTAGTCTTGCTCTCTCCATTAAAGAAACTTTGCTTGGGCCTTGCAACATGATGCAGCTTGTATTGGCAATGTCTAATAATAGCTTGATGATATTGTTTGAACCCCAACCCCCACCCCAAAATGTTTGAGTGTTTATTTGCCTTTCACTAAGGGAAAGTGCAGCTGTTTCATTAGTTAACACACTCGGGAGGGTGATGCCTTACGGCATTACCACGGAGGGCCTGGTGATGCCCCAAGGCATTATTTTCAGAGGTATGCGAAAGCATGGACCTCTGTCCGAGTCTGTGGCGAAAGTCGTTGTTTTATGTAATAAGATGTTTTACTATAAACATGAAATTTACACAGAATACAGGTATAACGTCATGGTTAAGATTTTTAGGGCGAAACTAATAATGATATTGAGGATGACGTGTCATGTCACCTGATGGAATAATCGAATCATTGCAATTGGCCTGAAACGAACCATCCCCTAGCGGATAGACTGACACTAGTAACTGGTCTTGAATTCGTGGCTCGGCCGCAGACACCCGTCTTGACAGGGTTAAAAATGTCTTGCAGATTATTATTTTTGATTTTTTGTGTTTTATTTTATTTGCTCTAGGTAGCGGGAAGCGGACTCGACGATCTCAGTAGAGCCGCGCAATTTGAGGGGCCTCTCGGTCCTGATGAGGATATGACTTCACAGATATTGACATTTTACCCCATGATCCGTCCAAGCACTCCAACCTTCGCAGACTCAGAGTTTGTATCCCCACACTCACCGCAGGAGGAAAGCGCCAACCTCACCCCGCTTCCTGCAGTCGCCAGCCCCATGCCATGGATATAATGATGTGAATGTCACTTCGCGGATGATACCACATCAACATCATACATATGTCACACTTTCTGAATGCTTTCAGATTGTCACGAGGATGTCACAATCTTCAAATGTCTAACTTTCAGTTTGTCATAAGTATGTTGTAACCTCCTAATGTCTAATCCTTGGTTTTGTCATGATTATGTCACATCCGCCAAATGTCTAACTTTCAGCTTGTCATGCGTATCTCACAATCTCTGAATATCTGACTTTTGATTTGTCACGAGTGTGTCATTTTCTGAATGTCTGACTTTCAGTTGTCATGCATAACACATTCTCTGAATGTCTAACTTTTTGGTTAACATAATTCTCACACCCTCCGAATGTTAACGCTCAGTATGTACACCCCTAGACAGACTGAACTGACGTACGAGCAAGTCACTTAACCCCGATGTCAAAGTTTCAGTACATCACTATGGGTATATGACTGCTACAGATGTTGTTAAACGATCATCCTTTCTCAGAGCCGATTTCATTTTTGAATGTCAAATCATAACTCTGTCATCATATGTATCAAATAACTGTATCTTTCCACAAGTATTTCACACAATTTGGACATAAAATATTGTAATGGGTGACACGACACAAGAAGTACCGATAGCTCTCGCATGAACAAATGTGGTTTTATTTATGTCCTAGCCTACAGTGGGCTGCCCTAACCTCCTTGAAAGCTCTGGATATATCGTGGCCAATGGCTGAACCACCATTGAACTTTAAGGCAGACGTGCCCTGTTTATATACTGGACGGATGACGTCAACTCTCAAGGATCTCGTCCCCCGGGAGATCTGACGAGACCGGCCCTCCCCCGTGGAGAGGCTCCCCTGTGGGGAGGCCCCTCCGCGGAGAGGCACCAATCCCATCAGCGTCCCCCGCGGGGGAGAGCTGACCCCACCCGTCCGCCACACTATTCACTGTGTCATCATTGATATATTACATGTTCAGAACGATATCGTGGTCACTTGATAGCTACACAAAGCTCTCCTGGTCACCTCACATTATATACATGTATATGAGCGTGCAAGGATCTCTGAAATAAGAACACTATGACCTAACTGCTGTACCTGTCTACATGGATGCTATAAGTCTTTGAATGCTGTGACCAAAAGTTACTGGACCAATAGACTCATGCTCGCGCAGTTTGAAACCTAAGATTTCAAATATGATGGTTTTCTGATGGTGTAAACAGTATCTTCCCGTTTCGACGGAGTTCCTTAGGTATATATATGTGTGTACGTGTGTTTGTGTGTGTGTAGCTATGAGAAGGGACTTTTTAAGGTGAATTATGCGATCAGAAGAGCACAGGCCAAAGAGCTCAAATATTCCAATATTTTAATAAGTCACCTGCAGGGATATATATGGAAATGCTTATTGTGAGACCTTTATTTGTGAAAACATCTTATAAGCTTGAATGAAAATGTCTATAAAACTTCGAAGAGTGAAATATAACTGTTCACATTATAGTAACATTCAAATTTTGGCGACTTTGCAAGTAAATTAAAACCAGAAAGGGAAACAATACAAATGAGGCGCTGGTTTTGAACTTTCCCCGTTTGAATTGAGGGAACACATTAGCCACATCCGTGCTGTTTATACGATTGTCACAAGTTCACGCCAACTGAGTTTTACAAGACTTTAGTGTAGAACACTATATTTATTGCAGTGTATGAGATATTTCCAGTATTTATATATATAACAATGTGTCAACATGTTAGCTGACTCGTTGGATTATTTTTAGAAACCAAACGGTAACTGTGATAGCGATCTAGTCCATGTTATTATTGTAGCCATGATGGAGGTAAAAGATATTGAGGACGCTGATTTGAATACAGTTACCTCACTAATCAACCCCCAACAATAATGGTTAAGAATATGAATGTATATATCGCACAAGGTGATAACGTTTAATGTATCTGTGTCATCAATGAAAATTGTGTAAAAGTGACAATATATATGTTGATTTTATGACTATTATGTTGTCACCTGCCGTTACAAGGCTAGTTTCGTGGTAACACTGAGATGAAGAGTAGTGACCCCTAGTGGAGAAAACATGAGTTATATTACGCGATTACTTTTCAGTCCAGTTGCACGCGCATACAATTCATTCAGTTATATGACACAATGGACGCTAAAACACACAACCGATTATACTAATATGTGTTCTTGACTTTTAAATATAGATCAATGCCTTACTGTTTTTGTGCATTATAACAACATTTTATAGTTATAGGCCACATGTTATAATTATGTTCCCACTGCGGTATGTTCTCGGACCAGTATTTAAGCTCCACGTGTTTTTCATCGCAAAGCGGTATGAGAAAGTGCGTGGGCCGATATTATATTTACCTAATGATTGGTTCTGAGGTTCCCATCAAAATCAGAGGTGAATATATATAGTATTGAAGCAACTTTTATTGTGTTAACGGTGATAATCAACCAATACGCCAGACCTAAAGTTGGAATTTGATTTAATTTTGTTTGATGCCACCTGTGAGGATAAAAGATAAACCGGTGAATTTGGTAAATCTATATTGTGCCGAACCTATGAAATATATATCGGTCTCGTGTTGTCGAGGTTTAGGGTGTTATTTATTTAATTTTTTATCTGTTTTATTTGTTGGTGTAGTGTGTGGTGAAGCCTGACTAGGTACTTCCTCCCTCCAGTTCTTTCATCTCAGGTGTCTTGTTTTGTACAATATAACAATATCAAACAATCTGTGATGAGATACACAATGTGTTTTTTACTTTAGATTTAAGTCGTCCAGGAATTATTTTTATATAAGGCCTGTAAGACATTGAAATGCTGATATTCTCCAATCGGTGACAATCAGTGACATTCTGTTCCATGGACACACCTCACCGATCCGCTATTTTTGCCACACTGACAGATGTCGGTCATGACTCTCATGTGGAATATGACTTATTCTACCCAATTCTGTTCCTGACTCACGGCACTGCTGTACGAGGGTATCACAAATCAACACCGATTATTACTGATTCATGCAAACCATTAGATAATTGTAAATCTGGAATTGCTGTCAGTGTCATATAAGCTAATGAGTTCAGTCATATAGGGAGCTAGAGAGGTGAGCGGAATCTGCTATTACCTGCATGGCCCACAAACACTACCAACTTGTTGAAAAATACACAAAACAAAGTCATTGCCGTCCAACTATAGTTCTAAACAGTGTGACTAAATCTATGACACGTTGCATTGTATGATAACATATTACTTTACGATTTGTTGATACTCTTGCAGGGATGTAAGTCTTTTTGGCGGAAATCCGAATAACATCCGCTATCAGGACCTACTGGGGACAAGCAGGTGTGCTCCCTGTAATAGTAAGGTAGAGTCAGTAACGAGTTTTGAGGAAAAAATAACTAGGAAATAGTGTTTTTCCCCGTCTTTTTTTCTTCTTCTGAATATGAGAACTCAGACGTTTGGCCAACCACGACTTACATCCTTGCTACTGTATTCAAATTTTTACTGTCTCTGGTGCATTCTTAATGTGAATTTTAAAACCCCTGAAATAAATATGAAAAACAGAAATACTCGTCTTATGTCTTTTCATTCTTTCCCAAGAGATGTCAGTTGGGGTAAGAAAAGATACCGAAAATATGGAAAACCTGTTTGTGTTGGCCACAGCAGTGGGCGGAGGGACTCTGGCGACGTTCAAACCACTGTTTACTGGTGTGGACGAAGCTAAATCAAAATACCATCTTTGTTTTTACAAAAGGAACGAGAATTCTATATACAGAAAATCAAAAAGGTGGTTTTCAATAGCAAAATGGAAATCTGTCATTTCCGATTTTCTAAAAGGTTTCAGTTGGGTCTGAAAGTTTTATGTACTTCTCGGACAAATATTTTCTATTTCTATACTATTTCACAAGTGTTGTTTTTTTTCCTATTTTCTTGTACCCTGTCAATCCAAAGGGATGTGTCTAATAGACATACATTGCTATATTGACAGTGGGAGGTATTTTCTTATTTCAGTGGGACATGTTCATGTGGTAACCTATTTATAAACGGGTCGTCCAGGCTTATTCACTATGAGTAGGACCTCCACAAGTTTTTTTTATTTTTTCATGCAGTGTAGGCTGAATGTCATGAAGCTGTTCCTTACTTCAAGGGATGAGAGCGAAATCTATATAGCCCCCCCCCCCCCCTTCCCAAAATTAAAAAAAAAAAAATTCATAAGGCTGGGGCAACGGCTTGGCAGTGGCTCCAAGGTGGGAGCCCCGAAAGATCCTGGGGCCTGTTTTATTTTCTGAGAGAGAGATAAAAATAAAACGGCTTTTTCTGATTATCTATAGATTATATATCACAAGAAATCAACAACTGCTTAAAAAGAAAAAAAATCTCACCGGATTTGTGGCGAATATGAAAAAGGGCCTGGAGGTTGGGAAAAAGAATGGCAAAGTCCGCTTTTTCTGCGGCAGATTCTCATGTTTGAGCTTCGCACTGTCAACAATCATAAACAAGAGAAGACGTTCATACACTGTAAATATATTTATTATAAAAAAGTCTAGACAGTAACGCGAGTTCGTGTTACAGTTCGCTGGACTCCTCATAAAATAGAGTTGAATCCATGGACAGACAAAATATCTAGTGGGAGAAATATACACTTCTCTAGGAAACAAAAGAAAACTGTCGGTAATATAATACTATTTCCCAGTCTATTTGTAGAAATGGACCGGGTACTCATCATACAAATGTTAACATGTATACATACATACACATATATACCCACAGGGTCCATTTAGGGAATTCATACCTGAAGCACCTATTTTACACTTTGTATTTATTTGTACATGTCAATTTTCTTGACCCATCTCATTTCACACAGTCCTTGACGTGAGGCCAAACTAAAAACTCATTAATCCTGGTAATTCAATCAATACAACGTCCTTCGACCAACAATACCTGCAAATCTATAAAGGATAAATATCTTATTCTCTTTTTTCCTCATCATTTTCAGTGTCCAAAACAATGTGTCAATAACAATAGTGGAATAAATTGGTCCAAAATGTACATGATACTCCCACCTAGCATGATCTCTTAAATACGAAATCTAGTGAAAAAAAAGAAGAAAAAAACCTAATGGTATTGATGGGACTGCTAGATGGGACATAAGTAAAGTACCTAATTCGTGTTGAAATGTTGATGTTCGGTAATTTTTACATTTTCATCGCTTTAGATGTCCTATTACAGTTGAAGATAGTTTGTATATTGACAATCAGAAGTGAAATATGCATATGATCACTGAAAATTGACAAAATTAAATACTGAATTGCATTACATCTCCTGCTGTCACACAACATGAGAGTGAGAGGTCTTTCAGTCTGACCCACAGTTTCTCAGGTTTTATTATTCACCTATTGAAAATGTATGGGGCAGCAGTAAACCACTGTCCAGTGTTTCCGAGTTGTAAGAACCCATAGCAATTGGTTATGAATTTCTGATCCATTGAATACGGGTCTCAAAGCCAGTGACTTAAGGGAAACACACTCAAAAAATTCTAGTCCCTTTGTATGGAGAGCATTAAAAGAAAAGTCCCTCCGATATGGCAATTCCTAGTTTTAATTCATTCGCGAAGGTGAATAATAAATACAATAAACGATGTTTTTGTGAGCAGGTAGCTTGAGAAACTACTCGTTGTTCAAAACATAATACACTCGGTATCACTCGTGTATTACCACACATCAACCACTCGTGGTTTACAACTGCCTGATCCAAAAAACATCGATTATTGTGTATATAATAATGACATTAGTTGGTGTAGCAATTGGCCTATGAAAAATGAACGACAGTAAGAATGTAAACGTAAACAAGTCAGCAAGTTATGAAATCATAAAGACATAATGATATACATATATATATATATATGTGAGTCAATCTTCAAAGGAAATTATTCGGTGCTGACAAGACAACTACGCTTTTCATTAATACACCCACAACTATACACCGATACCGGTAAGTTGCTGTCAATCAAACACCAGGGAGCTCCTACACAGGTTAACAATCAGATTCGAATTCAGGTAATTTTGCCAGACTGAGATAATATACTTGGAATTCTAGATTTGAAGGTTTAGTTCATTCACGGATCATTTAAGTTCATATATGCAAACTATATGCCCACAGCCCTGTCTCATTTTGTGTATTTCCTTTGGTCTGTAACCCTAACGCCTACTCGCGTTAAGCTTTCTCGGGACCAGTATGGGATCTCCATGATAGGGTGTTTTAAATCAGTATCGTGTAGAGTCATTCAGCACATAAATACACTATGTACACACACGCTAAATAGGAAACGAAGACGAAATACCTTAGATAATAAGGTTTGGTGATGGTTGCTGTGAACAGGACATATAACTCGGCGTTGACCGTGATAGATAGTTGACGGAGGACGAGAAAACACAAAATACTTAAAAATTTATCTCGAAAAGTAAATGACACTTCCGTATTCACTATCCATGAATCGTATAGTGACAGAAAGTATACACACCGACATTTTTATCATTCGCCACAGAGCCTACCCTGTATAGTTGTCGCCATTAGCCCCCGACTCTGAGCATGTGGCGCTCCCCCGTTGTTCGGCTCTGAATTGACAATGTCTCGAATAGCACGGAGGTTAGGGCTAGCCAACTAGTGTAGCCATCTAACAGGTCGCACTGGAACTACCTGTATATTATCTAGCGGATGGCCAGGGAAGCAGGGTAGGCTATGTGCTGTATAAAATACAGAAGTGTTGTATGGACATTACAGAAGTCAGTTATCTCGTCCTAGTGAACAATAGTGTTGACATTGGACTATAGTGAATATATAAATAACTTTCGGTGGTAACAGAGCGGCCTAACTCATTTTTCTTTCTATGAAAAATCTGCCTTGCAGATTTGCATCAGTAGGAACTATCTTTGTTTGCAAATGGCACCAATGTCTATTTATATACACATACAAGTATTGTATCGCAGAATTTGCAGTTGTACTGACCTATGGTAAGCATTACATTCCCAGCAAATGCAGACCATCCCCAGCGTTGTGAACGGCTGAGAGAGTATGCAATATACGCCCCAAGGAGTTGGCCACTTCTTTTGTTACTGCTAATCATTTCTGACGGTCAAAAATAGAAACCTGCTCATATACTCATCGGGCAATCTAAACATCTTATATCACGGTCCTATAGGGTTATTTGTTCATGGAGTACACTCAGTGGTAATGGGAACAACCTAACCAATATAAATAACTCACACATTTGAATCATACATCATGACAGCGAACGAAAGATCACACCCCTGATACTCTTGGCACAATATGAGATGCTAAATACATATATGTTGATATTATGTCAGGATTTGTGAACACCGTTTTCTAACAACTCTTTTATCAGTTGGGTGTCTCAGCTTTGTGCTATGTTTAACCAGGATTAACTCTGGTTCCATACAAGTTAAGCAGCAGCAGTTATCTTACCTCCAGTAATAATTCACCATGGCTAACAGCATTCCTGAATTACTAATTATCGCTGTTTGACATTAGAAGCCACCCACTGTATCAGAGTTGTACAACCATGACAGGACAGACATATTAACCCAAAGAGTCAAACAGGTTGGCACAATTCGACATGCAGTTTGTGATATAAAACTCTACCGTTTCTTCTTTATGTGATCACGTGACCTTGCAACCGGAGTTGAACATTCAGACGGATTTGCAACGATGTCATGGACAGTTTCTTTTTAGGATAGTACCTCATGCGATCTAAGGACGTCGCAAAATCAACAATTGTATAAATCTATAAACCAATACTTGAATACCAGGAGATTATGATCTATTTTGAGTGTAAATAGTGCTCTATAATTAGAGAAGGTAGTTGCCCATGGTCTGGGATGGAATTTCTTTTTTCCTTTAACTCTGACAATCGTCTTCGCCCAAGGCACAACCCTTTCTTATTGTTAATGATGTCACAGATATAAAACATGATATTTATTTCTAAACAAAGTTCAAGTAAACCTGTTATCTTCTCATCGGTTGCTACAAGTTATGATCTTATAACCATTAATAGAAAATACCTTTTTGAAACACGGCTGACTGGTGTGTAACAAAAGTTAGGTCAGATCAAATAATGGGTCATGATAAGTACGCCTATAAGACATTGACATTTTATCCCCGATTCCCACAGAGCCGATGGTCAGAATGAATCAGTAACAATCGGTGTCAATGTATGATAGCCTTATACAGTGACCCGAAATGAGATCAAAAAGTGCCACTGCAGGCTCGGCCAGTCCTGCCTGATAAAGTTAGTCAAGTCCTACATGCGAGTAATGACTGACAGCCATTGGTAGACCAATATAATTTGTCCATAAAGTGTGAACATTGAAAAGAATGTCACAATGATCACCTATTCGAGAAATTTGAGGGCCAGAATCAGATCGGAGAAGATTGGCATGTTTATGTCCTACAGGCTTTACAGATCAAATAGGTTATACGGTAAGATAATTACCACCAACTGGCACCAGGAAGCGTTCAAAATCCAACAGTGCTGTGATTTAACTGGGGGAAATAGACATCACCATCTGACGTTCTGTTCATCAGTATCAAATAAGTCATCGACAGATAATGCAATATTGAAAAAAAAAGAATGCTCAAAATGGATGCTGCTGTAGATATGACACTGACCTAGATGGTCACTAGTTTCTCTTCTTAAACGGGATTAGATTGTGGAGATGTCATCCCCAAGGACTGTTTGGTACAAAGTCTGTCGTTCCCGAAATAAAAACTATATACACTTCGCGTTCCGCTCAGCTTCATTCAAGAAAATGTCTAGAAAAGTCCAGGCAGGTGTGGAAACCCTTGCATGGAAGGCATCAGTAGTGGTGTAAACCCTTTGTGGGAGAGGAGATGACTGGGTGACCAAGATGCCGGCCGAGGGGGAGGCAGTTTTCTTAAGTGTCATCATTCAGGGGTAGAGAGTCGATTCTGTGTGTTTTGTGATACAAGAGGAAAATTATATTTGTATTTTTTTTTAAATACAAAACCCAAACTCACTATATTCAAACTGAAACTCGGGTTTGAAATATACAAGGTTTAAGCACCTTCCAACCCAGAGAACAAAAATTATACCTTATTTTAATAGATCATCTTGAAACTCGGCATTCAACTCAACCGACACACTGGTTTCAAATTTGTGGGCAAGTGGTGGGTAGTTAGGTACACAAAAGCTGCCTCTTCTTTACAAATAATACAACTGTCTATGCTGAACAATGTAAGTAATGTGGCTGTGACCTATACTGATGTGAGCGGCAGGGGTAGGGGTCTCAATATTATCATGGCCTGCAGCGAAACAGGAGAAATGGTACGAACATATCTCTATTAAATTCTTTTACCAAACATTATCAAATTTCTTGAGGTAGTTTTCAGTGTAACATACATTATATAAAATCATCTCACTGTAATCAATTCAGAATTCAATCGATATTAATGATATTAATTAACCCTATATTCATCAGTTTTCTACAGCTATAGGTGCATAACCATAATTGTCTATTTACATCAAGCACGCTTGTAAGCAGCAGGGACTGCTACTCATAAATCATTGAGTCATCAACACTAACTAACACACCAATTTCTCACGTTCCTTGTGTTTACAGGCTTAATTCCATTTACCCGATTTTAGCGCCTATCGTGATCGGGCCGTAGTGAGGCACTGTTTGGGACCAGTGCCTGACCTAGGTCTCGATCGGGGCCAAACCACTTGAAGAGGCTTCAGGTCCCCTAAACAAGAGGGCCTTGTGGGTGATCAGCTCTAATATTGGGAGAACGGAATGAAGCCTTAAATCATAACCTCAGATACTTTCACTCTATAGTGGTATGGAGAGGGACCATAGATAACACTGAATACCTTTGTGGGTTGTGGGAAGGTAGGGGACGGTCCTCCCCAGGGCACTCAGATAACCATACCGATAATAAAAAAAAAAATCATATAATTAATCATTCGGAGCACCATTTGCACCTGGCATTGTTGGTTTTCTCTACATATGGATACAACTACATCTGATAACTCAAAATGAATCTCACATGTCAGAAAAGCAAATGTTCTGTCAATATGTGAATTAATGCGTGGAGATTTGTTTTTTAAATCATTTCCAAATTTTCCCCGTGTTTTTGCCACATCTTGATAATGTGGTTCTCATTCCCTGATGGAGGCTCCCCATTTTTTAAAACAAAATCTGAAGCTGAGAACAATCTTGATCAATACATATTGATTTTTTTTTAAAGTCTATTTCCACTTTTTAAAATAATATCAAAATATGAACAAAAATCTCCAGAAATATTAAATTTAGTTACGGAAAGAAATGATCAATATGGCAGTAACAAGCGAACTGTGGACGCCTGTAACGTTACTGAAACAGGACGCGCTGACGTTACTGAAACCAGTGGGAGAATTACCGCTAGGACACAAATGAATATTTCAAATCCACAACGTTCTTCATATCAAAACTCCCTAGTGTGATCTAGCCTGTGTAATAGTAGGCCGGTATTTTCAGTAACTTCTCAAACGGCCATTTCAGAGTTATCAGAAGGGTTGCACCCACACAAGCACCTATGCTAACCTAACTAACAATTATAGCATCTATGTGACATTACGAGGGTTCAACCATGACGGTTTACCTACATTCTGTTTGCGCTATAAGAAACTTACAATGCTGATTTGTGTGTGTGATTCATATGAACAAAAAAAACAAAACAATATAGCATCTGAGTTATTTGTGGAAATATCCTGTTGGCCAGAAAATGCCTACTTTTTGGTAAATCGATACCTTAGAAAATTATATTTCTATGATTGCTAAACATACCAGGTGGCATCAGGTCATATACTTCAGTAATCAAGACTATTGTCGAACAAAAAGACATGCTATTATAAATTATAATTTCTTTACCATTGGAGCAAAAAATCCCAACAAAAATAAAAATGACAATGCACCTCAGCATCCAGTAAGGAAACTTGTCGTGTTGTGACTAAATAGGACGATTGTCTGACACTGGCTGCATCTAGAGCCTAGAATGTTTGCATATATATAAGGAGAATATAGGTGAAGATGCCCGGTTGTGATGGATTGTTTCACACACTTGTTCGTGGCTCCTAAAAATGAACGTCCGAGTCGTCATTCCACGTGGCAGCTGATTCCCGCGTCTTACGGCGTCTATCACCATGGTAACCGACGCTGCATCCATGATGACGTCAAAGTGTCTCTCGCGGCGTTCGTTGAGCGTTCCTGTGTGGAGAACATTCAGTGGAGAAACACAACTGTTCACACATCCTCCTTGAACAACATGGCAATAATTTGCATAACGAACATGACAAAGGAAAATCTCGCTGCATCTCGACAGTCTATGAGGATGAAGCACTGTGTGTGCTTGTGAACTGTTTCCGTGGTGCTTCTTTTTGTAATGGTAGTTTTGTTTGTATGTGTTGTATGTTGTGACCTTGTTCAACCCTCCCCTTACCAAATGGCGCGCCTTGTCAGGGGGCATGAATCAGTCTGTAATATGGCTTGTAAAATCCTCGCTCCTGATTGGCCATAATCAAGCATCACGTGACCAGCACTATCTAATGGTTGGCCTCAGAGGAGCGCCCTCTGTCGTTGTCGGAGAAAATAACACAAAAGCCCTGGAAAGATGGTGGGGTGTGGGGAGGCGCGGTGTGGGGACTGTATGCGTGTAGCATGTAGCCATTGATTTCACACATGGTCGTTTCTGCGGCCTGTGTACAAGTTCAAATTTCTTTAAGCATAGTCTGTGCGAGGAGGTGGAATTTTAGAAGGCAGCTATAAACCACCATTCCTTCTCCACGTTGTCCTGTCACTACGCACTGCTAAATGACCCCTCCCCTCGCACGCATCCCAACACACACCTCCCAGGTCCAGTATCAACCCCCACCACGGTAGGGCTTAGTCCAGCACGGGGCTAGTGCGAATCCACCATGTGCACCTGTACGTTCGCTAGTACATGATGCGCTGCGGCCGTCGGCGGCAGCACCGTCTCTGCGGAAATGATAGTAGTCCCCGGGACCACCGTCCCCCCTGTACCTGCCGTGCCCGTGGACAGCAAGGCGGCCTGCTCGGGGATGGTGGCCGGCTTGGGCAGCTGGGTTTGCGGCGGCGTGGGCGAGCGGCTGCGGCGGGCGTGGCTGGGCGGCGGTGGTGGCAGCATGGGCGTGGTCTTCAGCACCGTCTGTGGCTGCGGGCGGTAGCGGTCCCGGCCAATGATGAGCAGCTCGACGCAGGTGGTGCTGGCCTGCTCGCTGTCCTCGTGCGGGGTCATGGTGCTGTAGCCGTGGTCGCTGTCGCCTCCTGTAGGACGGCGGTACGTGGTGTTCACACGGTACGGGGAGATGCTGGCAGCCGGGTTGTCGAACGTCGCCAGCACAATGTTTGTATGACCTGTGAGGGTTTATTTGAAATGTTTAATGTTAAACTGGGGACACCAAATATGAACATTTATGAACCAATTTTTCCTGAAATATGCTATACTAAAAAAAAGAAACATGACCATTTACCAAATTATTTACTTAAGTGTGTTACTGAAGAAACGAAACAAAACATTTATAAAGCTATGGTCCATATAACAGTCGGATGAGCTGAGTATCACCAGGGGTTATTAAATGAGAAGACAAAACATAAATATCTAGATATATTCAGTCAGTACATGCTCCATGGGCCTGTACGATTCAGGTGAGTCTTTAAGTGAGTAGTTCTATACAGAAGGCTATGAAACATAAACATTTATAAAATCATTACCAATTTCATTTTGATGTGACTTGTTGGTAAAAGCAGTAATTATTTACAAATACCATTAATACTAATAGTAAGAACTAGTAGGAATCTCGTACTGAACTCGAAAAAAATCAAAATGAATTCAATTTTTGTTATAGATATTATTAGGTTCTATCAATTTAACATATCTCTGAAACCCTCTCTCTAAATATATGTTTTTGTATATATGTATATATTGTAGTGACGACGGGAGCACCAGAATGGTGGCAGTGGTTCGGGAGCTCTCTGTGCTGCTCTCTGGGGGTTCTCAAGATGACAACATCACAACTGCTGGAAGTTGTATAAAAGGATGTGCACTGCCCCGTTCAGACAGACTGACAGTCCAGTTCTCTGATCGCGGACATACTTCTGCTTGCAGCACATTATTACCTGTGGATTGGTAATCTTTGAGGTCAGTTAAGAACTGCATTGTGCTTTGGGCGGTTATCCGTATTTGTTGTACATGTCTTACTTAAATACAAGGGCACTTTAAAACACGTCGTTGTTGTTAGTGGATATGCAATGTAACATATATCAATGCATATACATGTGTTAATATACATATGTTAATGTACATATCACTGTTCATATATCAATGCATATACATGTATATATACATACTATATACATAATATATATATATATATATATACATACATGTATATGTGTAAGTCGTACCGTTATTGGGGTCCTCTTGGTGGTCGGCCTCCTCCAGGTCGTTGTCCAGCTGGTTCATACGCATGTGGTTCTCGGGCAGGGAGGCTATGTAATGGTGTGAGGCGCGGTGCACGTGGTGCCGGTAACAGTACACGCCCAGCGCCAGCACCAGGAAGCACCCCATAATGCCACCTGCCACGGGGCCTACAGGTGTCGACTTGGCCGTCACCGCCTCCGACGCCCGCAACGCTGAGCAAGATACAGGAAGCGTTGTATTACTGACTTGTAAGTGGAACTTATGGCATGAGGCATTACTTGAACAACACGTCAGACACATACATAATGCAGTGTTTACCGATATAAACAAAATCCAGAGTATATACGGTGCATGAAGGGGTTTCGGGTGGAATATCTATTACACATACACACCACCTATATTTTCCAGCTGGGATATTTAGGTTAGTGGCGGCCAATAGAGCAAACGACCTGTCCAAATGTAATCTCTTTTTTTTTCAACTCTTGCGACACAATTCATACTTGAAGGGCTCAGTCAATGCAATAACCCTTTGCATACATCTAGTAAATATACTGCTGAGCAGTTCCAGGTATCTAAATATAAATGTGGTGTGTATAAGATCAGTCATCGTTTAAATCCAGCTAAGTTACGATAGAGAAAAAAATCGGAAAGTTAATACCCTTATAAAAGAGGCATTCATACCGTTATTTTGGAATATCATGGCTATCACTCAATATATACTCCAATTTCTCTTGATTATACTGTTACTTTTAGTATTTTATGAGAGATAAATGGGAAATGTGTGGGAGATGTGATGTATTGGCAAACTTGCATTCCTGTGAATCTTAGGCCCACTGCTCACCTTTGACTTCATCGTGATAGGGAGTACGTGCGCCAAGCACACCGGCAAAGCAGACACGTTGAGTGGAGCAGAAGGGTTCGATGAGCGGTGTCAGGCCATCACTCTCCAGAGCACACCATTCACAGTCCAGTACGCCAAGACACGACCTGCATAAAACAAACCATCGAACATCAGTGATACATGAGTGTCATCATATGATGAAACTGTCAATCTCCAAGCCTACTACTCACAATCCAGAATGTCAAGATATCACTTGAGAAAAACACGCTATTAAGATTCAGTTATATTATTTTGTATTTTTCCTGTATTCTGTGACCATTACACTGTATGTTCCTGTATATATACTATATGTTCATGATTGTTATATGTGACACATACATGGAAGATCGCTTGTTATACAAGTGAATGTACTGCTTGTCGTTAAATAAACTTTGATTAAAAAAAAAAGATAGTTTATGGACAACTTGAAACCGTTTCTCTGGAGTTAGAGTTAACTTGTCAAGTTTGAGGGTTGTTCCAATTTGTACATGATATGTTGTATTTAAATAAATAAGTACTGCATGACGGGATCCCCTGAATAATATGTTTACAGTCCGTATGTCATATTTAAAATGGCAATTATATTTTTTGTTGTCCTTCACTGATTGGTAATAAAAGTTGCTTCGTGGTTTAAAAATACATACCTTTTAGAGTGATGCTTGCTACATGTTGCATGGTAGCATGGCGGTAGTGACTGGACGAGCTCTTCAGGCACTTTCACCAGCTCAGTCTCTTCGGGGTGAGGCGAACAGCTTGGATTGTCATTCTCCTCCTCCGCGAGGCTGCCTGTGCAAAAGTCCATGTCAAGTGGGCACTCACAGGGACATTCACATTCTGTCTGCTCCATGCGGTGACAGTTCAGGCACAGCCGGTCAAACTGCAAAGTAAAACAGTAAATCCACTGAATCACAGCTGAGGGGTAGGAAAACCTTTGATAATGAGCAGTTGGTTGTTTTTTATACCATTTATTGAAACTCTTACAACCCTATGGAAACTGTGTCAGTATGAAACCACTACACCAGTAAAGGACTAAATGTTCATTCTTATCGAGAAGAAACCACACCCATTGATCACGGGCCTGAGATCCATTATTGTTGGGAAATACACTCTCCAAACATATTTTTAGAGCCTTTGCTTAAATATGTAGCACAGAACTTTATCTTGAGAGTGAAAGGTTGCCAGTGAGATCATTTAAGTATAATAACGTCGTGGTAGGCTGTTGACAATGGTGTAATTATATAGAACGTCCTGACCATGCTGCACAAGCTACAAAACGAGATGATGATTTACGGTTTGTACGGAACTCGGCGAAACGCCTCGTGCCGTACAAACCGTAAATCATTACCGAGTTTTGCGGCTTGTACAAGCATGGTAGGTCGTTCTTTATTTACTATATACCCGAAATTAAGAAAAATCATTAATTTATTTTGGCCTGACAACTAATATTTTAGTCAACGTGTATGGTAAAGTGTTCCATATTTTCCCGTACGGAACACTGTTCCGTACGGTATTTTTACGTTATATGACGAGACGGTGCGTATTTACAGCATGGGTATATAGTAAATGTAAATTTCCTGCGTAATGTATTTTTGTTCCTTAAAGATGGTAGATATATTTAATGATTGTACTCATTTTTTATTCACTTAATATTCTTTGGAATATCAAATGATAAATATAAATATCAAGTCGGTGTTGATGACGTGATATACTCGCTATGTTTTGCTCTGCTTGGTGTTAACTCTGCGTCAACACCTCATTGTTTATGGCCATTGATTATTGTGTATATCTTACCATGCTGCACGGGCAGAAGGCACGGATCATGGAGCACGTGTCGTTGACAACCCCCAGGAAGGCGTTGGTGCCGCGGATCGGGGTCACCTGGTACTTGGAGCAGTGTTCACCGTGCACAAGGTTTGTCAACACAAAGTCCACACTCGTGTTGAACTGCCAATACAACGTCACAACGTCTTTATATTCCAATCAGACACAAACATTACAAAAATAATTTGATAGGGTAAAAAAAAACACAACAGAGGTATTTGGATGAACGATACGGCAGATAGACATACCAACCGGGTCGTCAGCCCCAGATAAACAGAACCTCGTCAATGAACCTATAAGAATATACATATATATAGTCACCATCTATATTATAAAAGGTTTCAAAAATGGTGAATACCATGCTTGCTTGGTTGATTGGTTGGTTAGCATAATTACAACGTTTGCATAGAATATATCATATCCCAAAGACAGATATGTCAACTGCGACTTAACTTGGAAAATTAAGTTAGACCTTTCAAGGGTCACTTAATACTTCTTCCTCTATTCAGGATCCTCAAAACTTAAGATCACAGAAAAAACATTACCCGCTAAGGACAGGTGATACCGTAGGTCATTATTTCTCCAATATTTGACAGTGGATTTTCACAGAATATAACAATTAAGATCCTTTTTGGCACAACAAATGAAATCAATTCAAGACGATTCGCATCTGGATTCACAGTGGAATTATGATTTCAGACGATAAAGTAGCGATACTTACGTGGTAAAAGCGCTGGATGGTGCGGTCAGTGTAACTGTTACACAGCTGCTTCTTGACGAATCCTTTGTGGTTCAGAATGTCATTGGCTACCAGAGGTTCCTGAAACATAATGACCGAAAATTAATCACTGAGCCTACTGGTCAACAGTTATAGCATTAATTAAAAAGAAATCTTCATTTATTCTGGGATATAAATCGAGTGAGCCAGTGTAATTGTACATCCCAGAATTGAAGGTTTACAGTAGGTTTCACTTTATTTTATCAAATCAAAACAAAGTTTAGACTCGTTTACATTGCAAGGTATACGGGCTTCTGTTAATGTAATACAAACTAATCAGTTGTTCAATATGTTTACTGAAGTGAGTTAAAATGCACGTCTTAAATGGGAAATATAGACGTTTAACTGTAATTTTCAGCATTGCTACCATGTAGAATTGCACTTTATCCAGGAAATATTGTTCTGACATATGCTGTCTAGCACTGCTGTCTAGCATAGCTGTATGCTAGTATTTTGATATGAAATAAAAGAATACTCCCAAAATGTATTCTATGGTGATGAATTTTATTCACCCAACTTCCTTCATTTTTTGTTTATTCAACAGGGAAATATAATAATGGATAGCCCATTACTATAAAAAAAATCCGAGAGCACAGTTCATCATCAATTTGTGTTCAATGAACAAAAAATCCACTAAATCTAGTCACCTTGCGCGTGAGGTGCTGCTGCTCGAGCGGGCCGCGGCCGTTGGGCTCGATGAGGCCTTGGTGCGCGATGAGGTAGCCGCGGTCGTCCATGATGAAGCAACGGATGTGCTCCTTCTCACAGACGGGCACCTGGTCGATGAGTAGGCGGTAGAAGTAGCCCAACGTCACGTCCATGCCCATCACGGCCACCACACGGTCCGACGGCGCGTGCAGGGCCGCCGACCTGCGCACGTGCAGGCAAACCATACACACGGGTTTTATACATGACTTATACACAAGCCGAGCCTCACGCTTAGGTTAAGGTCATTATAATATGTGAGCAGTGAGACCGTCAAATCAGCATACAGTAAAAAAAAGTGTTTCTTGGTAGATCATGTCAGCGGCACAAGCAAAATGCATTTTCTAAAAAATGTCCATCCTGACAAAAAATATTCAAATGTGGATTTAAAAAAAGAAGCAGGACTGTCAGTTGGGGGTTGAAAAAAAAGTTAACTTATTTGTCAGGTGGAATTTGCTGCCTCAGACAGACTCTGAAAATTTGGAAAATATATATCCACTTATTATACAAAACCTTGCATTTTTTCATTGAGTTGCATACGCATAGAAAATCAAGAAGCTCACTTGTACACTCGGACAAAACTAACCCCCTCTCTTGCAGCCCACATAATTTTGGGACGGCCCCCTGATATTGTTCTATCATCAGTAGGCTACAGCCATAAACACAACAGGAGGCTATAGCCATAACATAAGATTAACCGTCCAACCGCTAACGAATTAAAGAAACATAGCTATGTGACTTACTTTCCCTCGTAGACTGTGTGACTGATGGTGACAATGTATCCTGCACCTCCTATATCCAGGTATGGAGCAGTCAGTGTTACTTTTCCCGGACACTCCATAGCACGAGTATACCTGAACATAGAGTGAATATGTATGTTACCCCATGCCCGCTATAATTTAGTCATAGAAGTAATATAGGAAAGAAATACATTTTTTTATAACAATCGCATCACCATCGCAGATGTGTTAACGATAATTTTCTCGGTGACAAGCCCTGAAGGGCGAGTGACGTATTTACTTAAATTAAGTTCAATTATACTTCCGAGAATACCGATAATTTACCATAAATAGACATAGAAACACGATATAATCAGGGGTTGTGATGAAGCACAGCAACATATTTGTTACACTGCAGCAGATGATACGCGTGTTCTAGTATTTCATATAGTCTTAACTATTCCCTATCGTTATAATGACATCATTCAAATTATAGGAATTTATTTGGTGATTTTCAAATGTTCTTTGGTTATGTACAGTGTTTGTTTACACTTTCTTAGCCGACTTCCCGTTCGCCTGTGGCACTTGTATTGATTGGAGTATTTCATATCTGCCGATAACGCGAAGTGAAGTTTTCTACCGCATATAGTGCCATGGCTTAAATCTATACTATGGGAAGCAGCGGTAAGTAACTCGCGGAGGTACGTGCACGGGTGTTTGATAAAACAAAATATGAAGATATAGGTCATATTGTGACATGTTAGATACGTACCATTCTCGTTTTGAGGGGTCGTAGTTTTTATGCATCAAACTGCCTGGATACATCCTCATCACACCACTTGGAGTCGCCACATATCTTAAGACAGAATGATCAAAGTAGACTCCTTATTTGTATGTACCTTAGCAATATAAGTAGGCAAAATAAACACATAAATACGTACAATTTCCTTGTGATTCTATTTGTGTCTAGGCTCATTGAAAAAAAATTTCATTCAAACACTATTTTCAAGATAATTATTACGAATATCTGAATAACATCAAGACATATTTTTTCTCCTTTTTTTTGGTTATAAAAAGCAACCAAATGATCACATTCCCATAACACATCAGAAATGGCTGACTCACCTTCTGATGAAGAAGTCGTTGAGGTGTGACCGGTGGAACTGTCGGAGCCAATAATCGTTGATGCGTGACAGAGCAGTGACGTCTTGGCGGATGTCACGCAGACCTGGGCTGGTCACCAGGTTGGTGTTGTCAGAGAGGTAGGCAAGGTAGTTCTGGACCACCGGCTTCGTCTCTTCATGAGAGAGGTGTAAGAAGGGCGAGTTGAAGCTGATCGCCGACAGAAATAGCGTGCTTGTGTCTGAAAACAGCATGAATAAAAGAATTCGAGGCTATCCGATGATTTTTGTTTAACCAACGACCTCCAAACTCATCATTACCCCCTCATCCCTTACTCCCCCCCCCCCCCCATTTTTTCTCCCTGTGGCGTCTAGTTTCCCTGTTCCTTCCAGTTGAGATGTTTTATTGTTGTTGTCATCATTCATACATTCTGTTCAATTTTTGTTGGATTATCTTCTACCCATTCATTGTCCTACAATGATAGTAGTTCTGCCTGCGTCAGGGATCACTTAATAAATCAATCATTAAATGTATGATTTTGTTTATCTTGATGTATAAAACATGTAATAAGTCTGGATACCGACGCTGTATCTGAAAAGAACATTTATGAGAGATCCAATAAACTAATTGTTTTTAAACCAACAATGAAAACACTAAACACATCTAAGACTTTACCTACTAAGAACGATAAAAATGGGCGCTGATGTAATACGTACCATGTGTGGCAAGTTGTTTAAGGTGCATACATGTTTTCACGGTTGGCCGATCAAGTAGGTCAAGCCGGTGATACACCAGAGGGCGCTGAGGTGTATCTGTATAAAAAAAAACTCGTTGTGATGAGTCAGCAAAACTCGAACCTCTAAACGTTGTGTTTATCTTAACCATGAGTAAAAGACTTTATCCCATATACAAATTATTTTAACATATGTACAGATTAATAGAAAGGACTGGCGAATTCGCCATCATTCTTCTATTCATTTTCTATGTGTATTGTATTTCAGAAGTAGACAGAAGCACTAATTGCAGAATTTCAAGACTTCTATTTCTGTATGATCATTTTGCAAACTGTATAAGTCTCCTCCTATCGGAGTTTGTTTGTGGTTTAACGCCCCAGGGGACCCTGAGGGTACATAGGGACCAAAAACAGAGGTCGGTTGAAGACCATACTACTAATTTGGAAACAAACAAAGATTTAAAACCACCTCGAAAGTACCATTACGTTCCTAACCCATCGGGTGACTTTGTCAAACAGTTTAGCACGGGATAGGCCAAAATTATACCAGAGAAGAGAACACGTTCGCTGAGCCTGTGCTTACCTGATGATTTCCTTTTGATATCCCTGTGTTTCAAACCGTCCTGGATGGTTTTGATGGCAACAATGAATGGTCGAGTGCCTCGCATCTGTATATCACAACAGAACGACACCAATGACTTTACACCAGAGTATATGATGTGAATCCCTACAGAAATCCTACACCTACACATTTACCAAGTTTAGAAGGTCTTTTGCTTCCCATACCACTTAGATATGGTATGAGAAGGACCCGGTTCTGATAATTCCTGAAGTACTCCATTAAGCTTGTGTTGCTATTTACAAGGCTTAGAAACTAAATCATGTGATCATCATTTACACACGTAAAATTCAGAAATGATTTATCATTAGTGAAAGCTTCGAAGATGAAACAATTGCATTTCAAGGTATAACTTCAGCATAATTTCTCAAAAGGTGTTTGAGCTTGTATCCAAACACTTAAATTTGGCAATCACCAAAGATGCGGGTGTACGTACCCCCTTAGGTTTGATCGCCTTCCACAGGTAGCGTACTATAACGTAGTGTGGCAGGTCATTGGGGTGTGACGAGTTGCCATGGTGACGCGGGATTTCTATGTGCTGCTCCCCACTGTCCTGTCTGTGACGTCACATCAAGGGACAAGTTTGTTTTTTTTTAATTTGACAAAAAACAATTTAATTCAAATCATATCATTTATTAAGATAGCCTTCTCAGTGAAGAAACTACATGAATCTGGAATTAGATGTTATGTGCGTTGCTCACTTAGTCATGTTATATTTCCTTTGAAAAAATATTGAAATGCCACCAATAGGGCGAGATTGTATGAAAGAAGAAATAGTCCTTGGTGTTCGTTTATATTCCTGTTTAAACTGTTTTCCTACTTCCTGATTTAAAAAAAGTTTTGTATAATTCAAAGTGTTTTCCTAATTCCTTTTTTTTTAGAAAAAGTTTTGTATAGAAATGTTATCAAGGATGCAAGATATGGCTAGGGAAAAACGAATGGACAAGGTCGGGACTAGTAGTAAAACGTGTCTCTGTGGTAAACTCACTCGAGCATTTTGATGCGGATGGCGGCGAACTTGGAGTAGTGTTCAAACTGGGAGATGTCTGTGTAGAGTGGCTGACTGCGTGACATGATGGGCCGACTCAGGTGGGGGTGCATCACAGTGTAACCTGCGAGAAAAAGAGAGACATCAAAATATCGAATAAATTTCAATTTCTCACCTGCTCCATCTGTCAATAGGGCCGGTTCCCTTTTCTTTCTTCTTTTTTTCAACGATCATGTTAGGGTTGGAAACAACAGAATACTATTCGTACTCGGCAATTCCCACTTGCAACACACTCCCTCTTTATTCGCTTATAACAACACAATGACATAGTGTGGCAGTCTTGACTGAGGTGATGAAGTATGCGATTTGGGGCCTTCATTCAAGTGCTATACCATGAACGAAATAACAAAAATTAACGGTGCATTTTCAAATAGAAATATTGGCCTTTTAAAGGACAAGAGTGCGGGTAGCCACATATAAACTCAAAACAAGCAGCCCAACAAAATTCCAGGCCTTTTCTAAGGCTTTTCCAGGCTGAAATACATTTTTCCAGGCACACCACAATATGGAGTGGGGGAGGGAGGTGGAGGGGGAGGGGGAGGGGGAAAGGGAAGGGAGGGGGGAGGGAGAGAGAGGGAAGGGGAGGGAGGAGGGGGGGGAACGGCGGGAGGGAGGGTTTTCATGAATAGGAAGGGCCTGCATTAATTGGATATTTAAAGCCTTACCCCTCTGTCAACTAAGCAGGTCATTGATCAATGCACACATATATTTAGCTACCTGAGGGCGATTTCAATTGGCAATCAGCAATGCCCTACCTAGTGTAGCGGAGAGGGGGGAGTTCAGGACAAAGAGCTTCTGTCGCCGGGGACAGCGCAGCCTGACAGGCCCCCATGGCCCTCTGAGGCCTCCCCCTCCTCCTCTAGCCTGCTCCGTCCCTCTGGTCTTACGGTATGGGAAAGGGCCGGGGGAAAGGAAGGGGAACATGGGGTCTCCGGCCCTCCGGTCCTCTGGTACGGGCAGGCCCGGAACAGGGAACAGGTCCTCCGGTACGGGTCCAGGAGAGGGAACAGGGGTCCTCCGATCCGTAGAGCGAGGACGTGATGACGGCACTATTTGCACAGAACAATATTGTCCGAGTCATCCGTATTACCGTTACACTACATATGAAATGTTATTAGTTGCCTCATGCTGATCCTTCATGGATGAGTGCACATAGACCTATATGCCTTCTGCCTGGCTATGTGCTCCAAAATGTATTACAAAACTCTGTTCCTCTATGCACCAATGAAGTAGGTCAACTTTACAAACCAATTTCATTTGACTGGGTCTTGACTGATTCTTACAACAAAGTTATGAACCATTTTGACTTTGTGTAAATAAGCTGAATAAACTATCCTATTATACACCTGGTGCCATACCCCCTCCCATTATGAGAGTTGGCAAAAATACAGGAATAGCACATCAAATACACATTTCACCTATGTACTGACACATCCTAGGGTGTAAGCAACTGTCAGTGCCACTTATGGAGATGGTAAATGCTACACTAATGCTTAATGGAAATCAATATTGAGTAAATATCTGTTTTATAATGCCCATTTCACCCCCCCCCCCTCCCCACACACACACACTTTCAACAAATACTTGAATATCTCTGTAAATAGAGAATCTACTTATAAAATTCTAATTCCTAGCACCTACTGTTTTTTATTTTTCTTTCAAATATGGCAAAGTATATTTTGATTTAACCAGTTTTACAGGTAGAAATATGTCCATAAAGGAGTTCTTAAAAATGGACCTGGGACTCAGTAAGTCTCCCTCTCCCAACTGAAATCTCTCTTTTCTTAAATCCCATGTCAAAATACTAAAAATGAAAACTGTATTGTATAGCCATAAAGCCTTCTGTCCAAAACAAAAATCATATTCCTACCTGTTCTTAGTTAGAAATAAAAATCAAAAATGTGGTGAGGTCGCCTAGTGACCCTACAAGCTGGTGTACTACAGTAGGCTATAGTCATAACCTAAAGATCAATTGTCCAACCGCTAATAATGAGATGAGATGGGACATGTTAAATCGAATTCTAATTGATAAGGAAATATGAGTCAAACTTATAAGTGTCACAATCCTAATGTTATACTACAAAAGTTATCTCATATTATCTTTTCTCCAACACTGAGCTTGTGAGCACATTGTGAAGCCGTTTGTATGACTTCTGAACTCTAAAAATTAACTGACATCGCACCAAGTTGGGGTAACACTTTTCAAATTCGTGATGTCACACTTCCAACAACTACCGGTCGCAATACCAACGGTTAGATTGTCAACATCCCTAAGGTAGCGGGTAGTCTGACTATAGATATCGCGAGCAGGCAAGCTTCGATGTTTAATATACTATATTCTACCTGTATATTGCTATAAACTACAAGATTTAATCCAAACATTTTATCTATCTTGGTGGTAGTGAGTGATTCTGACTGTGAGGTCAAAGGAGGAAACAGAAGATATCTAATGTTGAGCGCTGAATTTACTCTTACTGAAAAGGTCTGATTATTTCTCCGTGGTAACTCACCTTTGCTGTCAATTACGAAGGCGTATGAAGTCTTGTCCGACTTGTTGAAGTAGGTGACGGCCTCCAGGAGGTCGCTTGCATGAATATCAAAACCGGCCACTCCCAGCAGATTGTTGTCGTCAAAGCAGGGCCAGCTGACTGCCACCACCAGACCTGTCAACACACACAGACATCCATCAGAGTTGCTTCAATAATTGGCGCAATATGGTTAACCAGGGATGTCATTTTGGGTTTGGAGAAAAGAGACCAAAAACTTATCATGTCGAATTTGCTGTCTTGGAGAAACTGAGAAAATCTGGAAAATCAAGTCAGTGTCGGTCAGGGCGTGGGACTGAGGTCTACGTGGAGGTTCAATCTACTACTTTATGTGCGTGAATGAGGCTCAGTTTATATCTGGTATGATTGTCGAACTTTGTTTTCTATGGTTTTCACTTATGATACAACTCATGTTTTCCTTAAAAAAAAAGACAGTTATATCAAACCAATATGGCGGCTTACCTTTTCCGACCTGGTCCTTGTAGGGCAGAGATATGTGCGGCATGTCTGGTGTGGTACGGTTAAACGCCAGGAAGAACTTCCCAACGGTGGAGCTCATGTCTCGCGTAGTGTTCACCGCCGTCATTGTGCCCTTCTGTCGAGTTGATAAAATTTGTTACAAAGTCTATTTCCTTTATGCTGGATTTCGATGGGCCGACGTTTGCGGTAAATGAGGTAAATTTGTCAGTAACCATCGGCCAATTTTATGGCACCTTTCTGTGTAGGGCCAGTGGTGTAATCCTTCAAATTATGGGGGGTAGGCTCATATTCACAAGGTCTTTTATAACTAAACATCCACTTTTAGGAAATTTTCCTAATATGCTCGGGAGTATTGATAAAAAAACATTTGATAGATAAGTGTCTATGTTACCAGATTTGGAGAAAATACGTACTTTTGGAAGCATTTTATATTTTGCTAAAATATTCTCCATGAAGAGCCGTTTAGATTTTTTTCGTATACATCAATATATCAATCGAAGACCGAGATCTGACCGTAGATTTCGATAGCCTCAACCATAACACAAAAAGAATATATGGCTCTCACCTTTATAGGGTTGGGGATGGTGACGTTTAGGGTGTATTTACTGAAGTTCTGATGTGCGATGTCTTCAAGAAAGCTCTTCTCGTACATGATGGGCTTTCCGTCTGTTAAGAAATGACATATATAAATATGTAATTTGTTAAAGTGATGTAATTAGCGAATCGGTCAAACTTTCGCTCATCAATATATAATCTGAATATCCTCAGCAATACACGGCACTTACTTTATTTGACTTAGTCGAGTTAATTAAGCAATTACACTGGACTTCGCCTTGTGAACCCACTGCGAATCGATTTCAGAAATCACCATAAAAAAAACCGATTATGTTTGACTTGAGTCTTAACTGATTTGACTTTCTTTACTAACCAAACTCAGGACACCAGCTGAAAACTTGAGAAAGAGCTACAATCTTATACACTTGAACAAAGACTAAAGATTTCTGTATGCAAAAATAAAAAAAATACTAAGAGGGGTTGTCCACCTACTACAATTTTGCTCTCAACGCCCTACGATTAATGTGTCGGCAAGCTCTGCGATAAACATATGAAAATTGCGGCGCACCGTAGAGCTCGGCGCAAGGCTTTGTCGATGAGCTTTAGTTGTCTTATACTGTCCATGCTAGATACGAGATCCATCTAATAAACAGAGCCTCGCCCCAGACCATTACAAGATTATTTCTCCTCTGTATTTTTTTTTTCGTTTTACCTATAGAACATCGGCTAGATAGCTATTATATATGCATTCATCACCTATGGTCTAGCTCGTTTTGCCGAGGATCAGTGGCAAAGGCATCATGCCTACTTGTTCTTTGGTAAGAAATAAAGATACAAACACAAAAGATTCTAAGCTTGGGTTATGTGTGTCATATATTATGTATTTGGAAACACTGACCATCGATGACGGCATATGTGTTGATGATGACGCGGTTGGACAGTTCAGCGTTGCCTTCCATGATAGTTTGCAGCACCGTCTTGGCGTCTGTGATGGCCGAAAGAAGGCCGCGACTGATGTAGATAATAAGTGCGTCCTCTGTCAGGGAAACAGTGGACAGGTGAATTTTAGTTACAAGACAATGAACACCTATGTCAAATTCTTGCTTGCCAGGAAGGAATATTCCAAATTGCCTCCCATAAACTTATCAGGTTTCACTGATCAGGTTTAAGAATTAAAGAATGAGTATTTTCAGATATATCTATATTGCGGATATAATATTTTCTAAAGTTCCGCACTTTTAGCGAGTACTAACGTTTCATTTGGGTGAATTGCCCAGTTTTTAACAGCATGTTCTTTAAATTTGAGGATTATTTATTCTATTTGATTATTTGTAGAATCCCGCAAAAAGTAGAAATAAAATCCGCAAACTTGCATACTTATGAAGTGAGTGATGAATAATTAAAAAAAGGTAATTGATTGATTGTTAGGTGTTGTTCACTGGTCTGATTTCGGCATCTGACAGGAAGAAGGTCTAAACTTACCATGGCCATGGCTGGCTAGAGAATTTTTTATTATGGAAAATGCTTGTCGGAACCCTAGCGAGTGATCTGTTGGGGCATCTGCAAACAAAAAACGAGGTGTAATGATTGCATTTATTTTTGTAATTATAGGAGATAAAATGTAACAATGTTTATGTCAGACACATGATTTATTCTTTGTATGCCTTAATTTTGGTTGTAACGGCAGATTACGCAACAAATACATATACCTGTAACTCAGTCCATTAGATAAAATAGCTTAGGCTGCGGCACAAGCACCGAATATTGTTAACCATATTCTGCACAGGTCTACATAGAGCAAAATAGGATAGGGTTACCTTCACACGTTAGTCACAAAGTAATTGTAGATTAATCCATCCCACACACTCAACAAATCGCTAAGGTGTTACGTCTGATGAGAAACAGTAAGTTTCGAAACCACAAGTCGCCATACACAGCGTAATTGCGAGGATTTTATCTTTACTCTTTCCTCACACTTAAACCTATACAGGCAGGAAAAGAAGACACACCTTACTGGCTTATCTTGGCCAGTCCTAGATATGCTGGTGTCTGTAAAAAAATACAACGCCCCAACATATCCCTCCCTGCCCAGGGGATCAGGAACCCCCTAGCAAAGAAAACAATTTAAAAAAAGACAATAGTTTTCCCATTGATATTGCAAGGAAACGCAGTGTATGGACATTGAGTGCAATAACAATCCCCCTCTCACCTGGCTGTTTCTCGAGGCCCTTGATAAAGGCGCCGATGTAAGCACGAGCTTCGTCCGTCAGCGCCACCAGATGCCGCCTAAGGCAGTCGTCCTCCTTGGCGAAGCGTGCTGTGTTGGAGAGTCCAATGACAGAGACCCGGTCATTCTCGGAGAGTGAGTCGAGCACGTGCAGTGCGGCTGCCTTGGCTGCGTGCAGCTGTGTGGGGCTCAGTGAGTTCCCGTGGTCGATCATAACCACCACGTTCTTCCGACCCGGAGATACGCTCTGTACGAACAGCTCCCTGTGTAGCAAACAAGCAAAGCCGTTAGAATTTGTCAGATCATTGGCAATCGGCCATATTCTCAATTCATCGATTGGATGACAAATGGCGACATTCTTTATGTATGCTCTTCATTGGTACGATTTATCTGCTTTACTGACAGCAGGCAGTCATTACTTTCATGTTGTATGGTAGCAATTTTGCCAGTGGCCTGGCCTGATCCAGCTAAGAGTGTCCCCTTTTGAGCTCAGTCAGACCGCAGTGTGATGGTATTATACATTGACACTCTTTGTCACCGATTTATTCCAACCATAAAACCAGTGAGATTCGGGGATAGGTGTCACTATCTTAAAATCTTATAGTTTAAACCTAGCCAGCAATATTTTGTTCTATTGATAATTTCATAGGCAGTAGGACCTGCCCATACCAAAAGCAGGATGATGTAAATTCCCCCTGGTTTTGTTTTTACAATGGGAATGGAATAAAGGATACTTAAACGTACACATGTCAAAACATCTGAAGACACTTACCTGTGGCGTGAATCGTGCATGTTGCGACAGTCCGCGTAGGCCATGTCAGAGAACTTGTGAGCCGGGTACTCATTGTGAATACCAGCCATGGTGATAAAGTACTGCCACTTCACAGACGGAATATACTTCATGTTTGATTGAAACACTGAAAATACACGTTATGGATTAGTCATATGATTCTCCACTCCAAGACAATAGAAAGGATTTCTATCCTGTCGAATTGCAAATACATTCGATATTCAAAAGATACAATTTCTCGTTAATTGCAGAAAGAAGGTCCCCTTTAAGATGGAATACATACGTCACTTTAAAGGAATACGGTGAATTTTCCGTTACTTTCACCTGAAACATTCTTGTGCAATATGTAAGTAGGATCCTTTTAGGATAAGCGTGAAAGAATGACATCTACTTGAGCTTATGCGACATTGACATGGCGATTATCTTCAATCAGTGACAATCTGTGATAGTATTTCCGTTGATTTTATTGAGCCACCGATAACCTTTGGTCATTATTCATATATAGGACATGACCGTATCTTCCAAACTCTGCCACAACCAGTAGCCCAGTTGCGACTGGCTGGAAGCGGCAATTTTGATCTTAATTGTATTATTAGTTTCAAATGAGACACGATAACTTACTGTCTGTTAGGTTCCTGCCGGGGTTGAAGGAGTTTGAAGGAGCTCCGGGAGGCAGCAGATCACATGTTGCCCGTTTTGTGATGTACAATTCATAATCCGCATCCCAACTACGAGAAAAATATTATAGCTATAACAATATCAGATAAGAGATGCCATCTAGGGCAAAAGAAACGTGGATTTTCTTTCATGTGGAATCCAATGCCTCTGAGTCACAGAAAAAATGTAGAAACATTGTTGGAGGTTCTAAGCTATCGTCTTTGTTCAGCACAAGGAAAAAGCTGTAATTTCTGGTTGGTATAAGCCCACACTAGTATCTCTACTGCATTGCCACTCTCCAGACAATTATATATTTTTCGTCCTTTGTTCATCATCTCGTTTCGTACAATATTCAATGTAATACGTGACATGAGCCATTGATTTGCACCAAATGTCGGAAAAGTTATCATAGATGAAGTGTGATGAAGCAGTGTCATGAGGTATATGATATATCCTACATCTAGTACACAGCGGTCAGATGCTTCCCTTGTACCTATAATCGGTTTGCCTACCTTAAAGCGCTGGTGGGTAGAGAACAGCAATCCCACTGATGCGTCATGGGTTGTTGATTGTGCCGACTGTAGAGGTTTTGTACTGTCAGTTTCATTGTGTTCAGAAACTGTAAGTAGTGCTCGATTTTGCTTTCTGTCGATTTTGCCAACTGCAATTAAATGTTATGTCATACTTAAGTTTGTCTGATTCCGGTAACGAATAAATTGAAATAAATTAGGTTAATTAGGCTTATTTGACAAACTAATTTATGATTACATATGTCATAATGTATTTCTGCTGCATTATTAAATTACCCAATGCACTTACCTAGGTAATATACTGAAGGGTTATTGACATTTTTTTCCAACAAACCTAGCACTACAGGGGCACCAGGGAGATATCATTGAAGATTGGGAAAACATGAACATTCATCTCCATTTGATCATTCAAAATTCTAATCATTTCCCATTTTTTAATGTGAGAGGTAGCACTAATCTTGATGGGAATAAAGCTTTTCTTAGTGGAAAAACCCTCTTACCTCGTCTAGCTTTTCTGACATATCTGGCGTTACTTCTTCAAATTGAATAGAGTCAAATATTCTCTGAAAAAGATAACGAGAAGCATTAATAATTGAAAATGAACAATACTTGAGATTGTAAAACGTTTGGACCTAGCATGCACACATGATGCATTGGTTTGGTTAAGCACCTTCGCCGCATTCTTACCATGATAGATCGCGGTATGCCACGATTTGTCGACAATAGATCGTGAGTTGTCGTGATAATTGAACACCAAATTAGACACACATTGTCGCAAAAAAATAAACAAACCATCGTGCACATCGTGTAGCGGTAAAGGACACTGTAAGATATACCAAGCTATAACATGGTAAATCCATCGTGCTGGTGGAACCAGCACAAAATCTCTTTTAATCAAAAAGCTTCTTCTGTTTTAATCAGGGATGCAAGATATGGGTATAAAAATAGGTAGCTGTAAATAACACCTAGAGGGAAAATGACTAGACAGTGTCGATACTAGTAATAGACAATGCTCAGAGAGCTGGGATATATCTATAGAGCAGCAATGGGGATCTGCTAACTTTTGGATTATCAAAAAGGTCGGCACATTTCAGCGGGCTAAATGCACCTCGTGGTAGCCTGTTGGCATCCGGGACCGGGGTGGAGCACCAGAACACACACACTGAGCTCACCTTGTGGACGCCTTAAGCCTACCCCCTTTGGAGGCCTGGGTGTAAAAACTTTGAAATCTGCGCTTAAACTGGTTTATAGTTATATATAGACTTGCTCAAGTCTTTGATTATGAACATTCATTAAATGATTAAAGAAAATCAGAATACAATTCATTATAGCATGTGTCCTTCTCTGACCGGCCCATGAATCAAAGACTTGTCCACTCTGACCAGAATCTCCTTTTTATGACCCCAAGCCACTCCCTGTAACTCTATACCTCCCTCTACCCCTCCCCCCTCCCCTCCTCCAGTTCCCTGCGTTGTCATAGCAATATATTTCGCCTACTCCTGACTATGTCTCGATTGAGATCAAAGTGAGAGGGTATCAATCTCCCAGCAGATATCCTGACCAGTAGCCAGACCTCTGCTTGGGGGGTGTGGCGCAAAATTGTGCCAGTCTACACAGCCGATTACGGATGAGACCAGTCCCTGTGTCACTAAGAGGGGGTGGAGGGGTAGGATACAGTTACTGAGGCCAGTCTAAGTTATATACACAAACCCTAACAGTGACCCGACCATATTCTAACCCTAACCTGCCTACCGAAACTACAATATGCGGAGGCTCAAGGTGTCCAGAAAGTGTGCTCGAGACCTCCATGTTTTCGTGCTGATAGGAGGCTCAAACAGAATTATAAAAAGGATAAAGGCATTCAATTCCTGGCCCATAACAGCACCCTTTGATCACAGTCCGTTTGCTGTCCAAGGGTATCGTAAATCGACATAGATTGTTAGTGATTCAGTAGCTTCCTGAATGGTGCTGAACTAAGTATCACAGCTTAACAGCTGTTGTAATGTCCATAAGAAAGCGTTAATCTACTCAATGGAGAAATATCAGTAGGCTTACATTGTAACTGTATACCGTACTAGGTACCCGGGTAGGTACTTGGACCATACGCTTGGAAGCCTTTACGCTTGGGACGATAAGATTCGTGAATTGGACGATATGATTCGTTTTTGGTAGTTGGCGCCGTGGCCGCCTCGGAAGATACGCTTTGTTATCGGATATCGGTGGTTTGGAGTGGCCAATCTTCTTCATATTTTAAAAGTTTATAGGTTGAATATTTCCCTACCCTATGTTAAAGTCTTAATTCTTATGAGAAGTGGGTGAAATCACCCTGAAAATGACAGGACTGCACATGAGTGATAATAGGTGCACATAGCGATCGGAAAAAATGTCACACGCATAACTGCAAATTTACATAAGTTCCCTTTAGAGAATCAAACTATAAACCTCCCATTGTTTTGTGAATGTATTTTGACATCTATTAGTCTTTACTTGGTGTTTCTACACCAATTATTCACAGAGTTATCACCTGAAATGTACAGAGTAGCTTTAGACTTGTACTGTCCAAGTTTGATAACACTGACACACACAGTCGAATAGATCGACGGGCGGTACTGTACACAGCATTTTCTGCACTTCCCATAGGAATTAAGCAATGAAACTTTTAGACGAGTTAGGGACATGTGTGACATATAAGCCTTTCAAATATGACGAAAATCGGCCGGACCGATCTGCGGTTATTACCGAAATAGAAAATGGCATGTAACTGAAGTTAAGAAAAATCGTATGGTCCGTCGCTCACGCGCGGAAAAGCAAGGCGTGCCGGCTCCGAAGCTTATCGTCCAGCATTACCTGGGTACCGTACTTCTGTAGATTTTATTTACTTCATTTATAAGTTCATGTAAAAGTCTCGATAAAAAGGTTGTCTTAATATCCGAATGGGTAAGTTATATTAGTATGCATGATAAAGACAAAGTCAAATTTATTAATAGTAAGAAATATAGCAATTGAGGCATGATGATTTCATGTCATCCTACATCACTATAAATCTTCTCAGTGACATCACCAAAGCAAATGCCAAAAGCGTTAGACACGTTGGGGGAAAAAGTGTTATGTGGCTTGAATTAGGTAGTACTGACTGTAGGTACATAATTATGATGGCTTTCACAAAATTAACAGCCGGTTTAACAGGTTTCGTTTAACAAACGATCCAGTCAAAGACGGAGCTTAAGTTTTGGTTCTTGGCTTTGAAGGATCATTTTAAATCTGTCTTCTTGGACGAGATCCATCATTCAGATCTCGTCCCGTCCTGCACTGGCTGCAGCACCTGGTAATTTTGAACGGCACACATTAAAAAATGTCAGTTGATACAGACCTGCATACTCAGGACCCCCATTTCGGTGTTGCTAAGTGAACGTAGCTTAGATCCGAGTTTCTTTGCCTCCTCTTCTATCCTGATCCCACCAATATTCCTTGGGTCCACAGCTTGCTGAGTTGTGTCATACGAACCATCTCCATTTTCGTCATCACTGACACTTCTCCCAGATTCCAGCAAACTGGGATTGTTGAAGTTAAGGTGAACAATTGCAGAACTATACTGGTCTTCTTTCTGTTCCCCTGTGTGGCTTCCTTGTTGAGCAGATCCGGGAAATAGTGGACAAACCAACAACAACATGAAGACCACCCAAGCACAATAATACGGGGGCGCCATATTGGAGGGACCCAGCTCCAAAACACAGCAAACAAAACAGGCACTAAGAAACTTGCCGACAATCCACAAGAGTTAAAAGTGACCCGCCTTGCAGGTTCATTAAGTGAGAGTCCATATCTCCCAGGTTAATTTCCTGTTGTTGAGGTTGAAACGTTTTTTTCACATTGTTGTGGAATTGTGTTGTAAATCGAGGGTAAGATCCAAGGCTTCATCGCCCCAGGCGTGAACAGAGGTATATACAGAGCTAGCGTCCTGCATACGCCAATTGATTTCAGTTTCGCATTTGATCCAGTTCCCTTTCTATTACGAAACTAAACTCCAAAATGAGATTTCAAGGTTGGCTTGACTATGGCCGTCGCAAGAGCACGGACGAGATGTTTAGCTTGTCGAGTAAAACAATGCTGCATCCTCCAGTTTTGTAACAGGACAGTTAGTAGGAGCAGATCGGTCCTTTTCAGTAACAAGTCATATCATCAAAATAATGGAATTAACCAGCCTAGTCTTGTGTCCTCAGTAAGGAATATTCACACGTCCAAAGGTTAGCATTGAAACTTTCTCTGGACCTTCAAAATTGCACCAACTCAATGAATAGGCAATTTCACACTGATGGTGTTGTCATGAAGCTGAATATTATATGGCAGATAATGTTACAGTTACAGTGGTTGTATGTCAGAAATTGTGTGTAAAATTGTCAGTTAGTACCAACACGTATACATACATGTGGCTCTGCGCGAAAGTCTCGCATTTACGGGTCGGCATTTACTACATTATTTAAATCATTATATAATCATGATATATTTGCACAGTCTCACTCAGTAGAGTGTCGAATTTCTTTACACGCACAAATTACCAGAGATGGAATAGTGGCAGCCTTTTTCCATCACAAAATCTTAAATTGAATGGCCAGAGCCAAAACTTCTGTGAAGAGCGCAACAATTGTCTACTTAATCTCTTGCATAAATGTTTTGTCATTTGTTATTTTGCTGTTAGATATCTATTTACATGAAGCGAAGATTGAATTATTTAAGCATCTATTTCATGTCAATAATATCAATTATGCATCCCTCTTTTAGGTCCCTGCTTAATGGGTGAATATGAGTGGCAAGACCCTAAATCAGAGGAAGAGGTGTACGTACTTTTACCAATTTATTTATTTTGTATCACACACATGCGATTTCCTTGGATTTTCTAGATTTCTGGGCAGACCGATACTTTTGGAGATGAATACCCCGGTACAAATCTGAAGGAAAAATGGGGGGGGGGGGGGGTAAAGTCTCATGGCATTGTTTTCTATTTTTAAACTGAAAAGAAAAAAAACAAGTAAGTCAACAAATTAGAAAGGCCATTGTATCTCTCAACTGAGGCCAGAAATTCACTTAGAAACGCTGAAAATGTAGGAGTAAGGCGGCTCTGTTCTCCGCACTTCTTCCGTGTTTAATATATGATGTAAGAATATATATGATGCATGAATATATGTTTCAGATTCATATTTTAGTCTATAGTATTTGTAAATAACGGAGCGTCTTCTATTTTTATTTCAGTGTAAATATTGTATTCATAGGAAAAGATGGAACAAAACATAACATTCGTGGCAAAGTCGGGGACAATGTTTTATATCTTGCCCACCGGTATGGAATTCCTTTAGAAGGTAGGCATCGAATACAAGATCTTATGAAAACAACTTATTCTACAGTGGGATCTCTAGAGGTCATGATTCATTTGCTAATTTGACATCTACAAAGAAAAAGATAAATTCCACAAGCCGGATGAAATATTTTATTCCCTAGGCGATATGGGTGATAGGAAGTACGTTGATGGACTACAGTTAGAATACTATGACAATACTGATGTTCTTAGTTAACACAAGTGTACATTGTATGTGACTGAGGGGCGATCATTTGGTCACAGGTAAATATGTGCTCAATCGACAGTAGTGGAGTCAGGGCCACAATCATTGGCACCAGATCGAAATAGTTAGTATCTCCACTTGACTAGTTCTTTCACTGGTCACACTACACTACCCTTGCCCCATTCAGAGGCAACTCCCCTGTTCTCAGTGCTTTTCAAGGCAGGGAAGAATGGCTTGTGATGACATTAGAAAAATCAGATATGGTGCCCCCTCAAAAACATATTCGAAGGTTCTGACAGAATTTTATCACCAGAATGTGCTGTACACATTCATAACATCAAGGCTTATTAGCAGGTGGACTTTTGGTCTATAGCTTATGGCTATAGCCTACTGTAGTACACCTGCTTGTAGAGTCACTAGGCGACCTGACCACATTTGTGCTTTTTACAGCTAACTACAGATAGGAATATGATTTCTATTGTTCACAAAAGATTTTATGGTGATACAATGCCTTACAGTATTGATATTCAGTATTTTTGCATGGGTTTTAAAAAAAAGTGAATTCAGTTTGGGGGAGAGGGGACTTTTTGAGTCACAGGTCCATTTTTAAGGACTACTTTACGGACATATTTCTACCCCATGATATGCCTCATTTGAAAGAGAATAAAAAACAGTAGTTGCTAGGAAGTGAAATTTTTTAGGTAGATTCAACACTTACAAAGATATTCTAGTATGCGTTGGGGGGTGGGGGGGGGGGGGGGGGGGGGCGTGAAATAGGTATACTTAAACAGAGGTTTACTCAATAGTGATTTACAGTGAGGATTGGTGTAACATTTACCATCTCCATAAGTGGCACTGACAGTTACTTACATCCTAGAAAGTATCATTATTTAGGATAACTTATATTTGATGTGATATTCATGTATTTTTGCCATCTTTGAATTGTAATGCAGCCATGTCCCACCAGAGGGCTCTGTGGGTTCTATCACTCTTCAAGCATTGTCACATGCCTTACACATATATCCTGATATTAAAGAACACGAAATATCTAGTTGAAGTCCAGCCTCACTTTGAACATGGAGCCTGTAGTATGACCACCTCACACCAGATGGTGCCATAGCTAAGTACAGATAGGTATATGATTTCTATTTTCTTTTTGACAAGTTTTATGGCAATGCAATATCTTATAGTTTTATTATCTATTATTTTGACCTGGATTTAAAAAAAGAGAGCCATTTCAGTTGGGGGGGGGGGGGGGATTTTTTTTTATAATAACAGATTCATTTTTAAGAACTCCTTGGCAGGGTCTGGTCTTTCCCTAGACTTGCTCACGTCTTTGATTATGGACCTCAAACTACTTGATGAACTTCCCCAAACACGAAATAAGAGAGTATTCAAGTTATCATATAGGAATTCTCTTATGTCATATCTCTTCCCTGCATGACACAGGTGCCTGTGAGGCGTCGCTCGCCTGCTCCACATGCCATGTCTACGTTCATAATGATTTCTACGACAACCTACCTGAACCAGAAGAGGGGTAAGTGATAAATGCCTTATTACTAAAACACCCTTTCACCAATATTTCCCTACACCCATGCACCCATGAAAACACCTCACCAGTCATACGCCAATACATGCACAATTTTATCTGGTTTCAGATACAAACGATCGTAATCTTCGAGGACTAAATGCGTAATAGTAAGAGGGAATGGGAGGATATTAGGTAGTCTTGTCGAAGGAAATTAAAGGCGCTTTTATCTGAAACCAGTTCATATTGTATATCATTCAGCATTGCAAATCTAAATTAACAGATAAAATTGCCGCTGATCTTCTCACGCACTATTTAGTTCATAAGGGGCTTTTTTTTTGCAATCTCCTCTTTGTGTAGTTGACCTGTCTGAAAATAGGTAATCGGTGGATAATAAATTCATATACCCTTACGCCCCAAAACTCTTGCAGAAATGATCTACCTATCGGACAGAGAACTATTGTTAGCTCATGACTCAGTCACAAGGTGGTCAACAGTTTTTTTGTTTTGTTTTTTTATTGAACACAATTCACAATACAGTTGTGGTCTTCCATTATGCTCAGTACATTAGATTTCATGTTGTCGGTATCAACGTTTGATTAGTGTTTGTCTTTCTGATGTACTTTGTATACAAATATAACAGACATAAACAGGACATACAGGACAATACAATACAATAAAACTGGTACAGATTACACAAAATATGGGATTATGGTAGTGTGCTGTGCTTGAGATTATTAGGTAATGACATACGACAGATAGTAGGGCCTTAACAAGTGGGATTCGGTACTCCATACATTGGAATGAGCCATGATAACCATGGATACTAAGTAAGTTCTAGAGGTTTAGTTTCTATCTTTTGTTTATAACTGGTAATTTCCGAATAGCATTCTTAAACTTTTCTTTGCTGTCGAGTAGTTTACTGGTTCTGGCAGAGCATTCCAAAGTTGTCGTCCCACGTATATGGGAGAAAAACTCAGTTTTGGGCCAAGGCAAGTTGAAGACAAGCTTGTTAGTTTTGTGCATGGATATGGCTCTAGCAGGTGGCACTGCAGTATTCACATTAACATTAACAGTTAGGTTTGCTTCATCTACTTTTTCCTCACCATGTATTACATTTGCCCCTTCTAGCCTAGGCTCCCCTGGTACACTTATTAGCAGGTGGATGGTTGGTCTTTAGGTTATGGCTATAGCCTACTGTAGTACACATGCTTGTAAAGTCACTAGATGACCTGACCACATTTTTGCTTTTTATAGCTAACTAAGTACAGATAGGAATATCATTTCTGTTTTGGAAAGAAGGTTTTATGGTGGTACAATGCCTTACAGTTTTGATATTAAGTATTTTGGCATGGATTTAAAAAAAAAAGGGAATTCAGTTGGGGGGGGGGACCTTTGTAGACGCAGGTTCCATTTACAAGAACTCCTTTATGGACATATTTCTACCCCTTAAACTGGTTGAATCAGAATATGGTATGCCTCATTTGAAAGAGAATAAAAAACAGTAGGTACTAGGAAGTGGAATTTTCTAAGTAAATTCTATACTTGCAGAGATATTCAAGTATTTGTTGAAAGTGGGGGGGGGGGGGGGGGTATTCAGTGAAATGGGCATGCTCAAACAGATGTTTACTCAATATTGATTTACAGTGAGCATTGGTGTAACATTTACCATCTCCATAAGTGGCACTGACAGTTGCTTACACTCTAGGAAGTGTCATTATTTAGGTGAAATGTATATTTGATGTGCTATTCATGTATTTTTGCCAAATCTCATAATAGGAGGGGGGGGGGGGGAGGCATGAGGTGTATGAGAGGATGGTTTATTCAGCATATTTACACATAAACAGAAGTCAAAATGGTTTATAACTTTGTTGTAGTAATCAGTCAAGACCTAGTCAAATGATATTGTTTTGTAAAATCATTTGTAATGTCATTTACCACCAGATATTGGCTTGACCTACTTTATTGTTGTGCATGGAAACAAAGTTGTGTCCCCAACATGGCTAGGGAGCATGCACACAGGTCGGTGTGCACTCATCCATGAAGGATCACCATGAAGCAAAACAATTTTATATAGGTATGGGCTTTAAATAGCCAATCAATGCCTATTCATGGACTCCCTCCCCCGAACGTGTTATGGTTGAAATAGGATAATTCATATTATCCCAACATGATTTAAACTTGCCAACTCAAAGAAAATTGTTTGTTTCAACAATTTGTTACATCGCGATTATAGACTAAACTGAGGCTATCGCATAATCATTTGATTTGAAATTGCCCATTGGCTCAGTATTACCGAGGTGCTTCAGCAAGATGGCGGCACCCATGCCTCAGAGGATAATAACAGCGCCACCTACTTCCAGGCTGGATCAGAGAATATGAGGGAGGCTAGAGTAATAGGTAATACATGTAGTATAGAGGTAATACTGACCTATTGTTACCCACGTACTTTTACACTTCCAGTAGGGATGAACACCTACCTTTTTCAACTATGGTGGTGAAGAACCTACTTTTTAAGATCAAATGTGAAGAACTAAGACTAAAAATGGTGCTGCCTAGGGAACATTACCTATCTGCCCAATTGTACAGATAGATAGTCGGGTCTTAATGTTGTTAATAAGACATGGGGATGTGATGATCATCCAATCGTTTATAAGCCTAGCTATTGAATTAGTTATTCTAGTCGTGTTATCTTGAGAATCTCATAGCTAGAACGACTGGTTCTGTATACAGTGAAAAGGGAGACAAATTGAAAACCCCACGTAAGCGGGCACCCCGCGTATGCGGTCACTTTGGCCTGGAACGGAGGGTGTCTGCTTATGCGGGGTTTTCAATTTTCCTCCCGGCCAATATTGAAGTGTTATATACCGATATGTAGGGCAGACAGAGGGGATTTCCGTTCCGAGCAAAAGTGTTCACTTACGCGGGGTGTCCGTTAGGTGGGGTTCTACTGTAGTTATAGGTGCATGGTAAACTCAAATCGTTCAATGAGTTACAAGCTTTGTAGTATAAACTATTCTGTAAGTCACCTCCTTAATAGACCATCATCCTATCCTAATCAACACCTAATTATCATTGTGTCTATTAATCATCATCACTCTATTGTCTTAGTATGTCTCTACCAATTCATCAGAGATGATTGATTTATCTTTCTCTCTCTCGTTCCTGATTAATCACACAAATCCGGTGTAACTCATTCACAGTCTTGAGTGTTGTTCAAGTGTAATCCTTATAGCTCGCACAATCCAGGTGAAGTCCTTCTCCAGTTCACAGTGCTATGAGTCCTGGTAATTGCTCACTCTGTGTGCTCTTCCAGTAAGAGCTAGTCCTGTGAATGTTGGTGTTCTAGGGACCACAGAGCAAACCTGTAATTAGTAGAAACCAAACGAGAGTTAGCCTTGTCAATGTTTATGCCACGATGGGCAGGTTGTGTATTACTACACGAGGGGTTAGCCTAGCCTGGAAGCCTGGCCTAGTTAGACTATAGGCCAGGCAACGGGTTCCATTTTTACGGTGCATTATTGGTAACGCCTCCTGGTTCCCCGGTAGTCCGCTAGAGGGCTCGGCGGAACTAGGTGTATGACAAGCGGATACCAGCCATACCACAAGGCTGGTTCCTGGGGTATCCCCTAGTCACAGGCGGGGACCAGCCAAGGTTGAAGGTCATGCCTGTGGAACCCGTTACCTGCCCCTTATTCATATGGGCAGGGAACCAGTCTAGGGTTAGCCGAGTGTAGTGAGTAGCAGACCTGACCAGAGTGGCATAAACATTGACAAGGCTAACTCGAGTTTGGTTTTGTATTTATCCTACCCCATCTCACCGATATACAGAGAATATTTGTAATTATCCACGGTAGAAGTTATCAATGCTGCCGGATCTACTTTCGTTATCTCGTCCCTGATTGGTCCGTTTTTTTATCCACCTCGGTGCATAAATAACACTTTATCCAACGCTATGTCAAATACATTGGGTCAATGTTAAACCTATGGCGTTTTTTATTAGGGGTAGGAAAATCACACACACTCACCAGCAGGCCGACTCCAGTACAATGTCAACTGAAGCCTCCAGTGTCTGTGCAGCGTTTCTATCGCTGTGGAGCAGCGAGTAACGCTCGCCTTATCATCGTCCAGGTGGTTTCTTCCTACTCTGTCGCTCTGAGCAAGCAGTCCTCTGATATACCTAAACCACCAACCTTTCTTCCAGTTGTCTGAACATCACATGACTGGCCACTACCATATAGAAAATACCTGTAATTTTCCTCTCCTTATACTTAACTTCAGTATCTGTCCACTATACCTTCATGCTTCTATTTTGTTCACACTACACTCTGTTATAATACATACTCAACTATTACCAATTCATTAGTAATTTTCATACAAGCACACAGTGCACAATCTAATCCTACACTTGTACACCCAAACATACATACATCCTTACGGTCATGCACTCATGCACCAACAGCTGGGCATTAATACTCATGTATCTCTATCAGTCAGTCAGACATGCAAATTAAATTTTATGCCATTGGTAATACAACTGATATGACATATACAATTTTACAAGTCATATATTTTTTTGATGACACCTTAGCTCCCCCATGCAGCTTGTTGTCTATATACTCATGTAGATCTCTAATGCAAAGGATGTAGTTAAAACCCCTAACTCTAGCAAATTTTAGTCATATCTTTTTTAATCTCATCATTGTACATTCTCTGGGTAGCAAACTGTTCTAAGCGTGACTCCATCAGGACAGAATACGGAGAAACAGAAACGGGTGTTCATGGGAACAGATAAGTCACGTTCAGTGGCTATTTTGGTTTATCTTGGATTTAATAGTAATTTTATATTAAGGTGGCAAAACGTAGTATGACCCGATAGTGCGGCTGAGATCTTGATTGGCAATCGGTATAATTCTTCTCTTTTGTCATTGGAATATTAAAGCTCATCTGTAATTAAGCTTAATTCACGTTGTTATTATCATTGTTTGATACATAGCACTTTAGAAATTGAATCATGAATCAAAACACGGAATGAGAAAAGAATACTAGAAATAAAAGAAATCTTCATTTTTATATTCTAGTGAAGAAGATATGCTAGACTTAGCTGTCTTCCTCAAGGATAACTCTAGGTTAGGTAAGTAGCTCGATTTTTATATCTCTTCCTAAAAGTATCGATTTAACTTCAACAAGTCACTCTTTAGATTGTATGTTATTACAAAAGGATATATATATATATATATATTTTCTTTTTCGGCTGTGGTTAGAAGTGTTCCCCCCTCGTATCCTAAACACAACAAAAGAATATTTTATTTGCAAACATTTTATTCAAAAGGATTTTACTCAATGAAATTTCAACGCTTTAAATTCATAATGGAGTAAGTCTAAAATTTGACAGGAAAGGAAAAACAACCGTGAAGATATGCGTCTCTATTTCCTCTAATGTGTATTCAATGCATAGATGATCTGGTGGAAGGTCGGACTAAATTTTATAAAAAAATTTCAGGGTGCCAAATCAAATTAACGAAGGAGTTGGAAGGACTCGAGCTGACATTACCTGCTGCTACTAGAAACTTCTATGTGGATGGACACGTCCCAGAACCGCACTGAGACTTGGTCTCTATCAAGTATTGGTTTTTGTCCCAACTATTTGGTGCAAAGAAATTCACAATTTATCAATACATCAATGTGAACTTCCAAGACTATAGCCAATTCTGTCTTGTATTTGACAGAGAACAATATTGCGTAACTGTTTTGTATAATTTGTCCTCGGCGAGTTCAAAATTTATATGTGTGTTCAATTGACATTTATTTGGTTCACTTTGTATATGTGCATTTAAAATTGTTGCCAAGTTAATTTTATATAATTTTTTCTATATAAAAGATGAATACAGCCCAGGGGCATCCATTGCTCAGTATTTTGGCTGATAATCACTTATTTTCTGTGATTATTTTCTTAACCTGATTCTGGAGCCGACAGACAGCTACGAAATCAACAATATCAAAGGCCAGAAAACATAAGTTATCAGTCCTGAAAACGGCTACAATTATTATGAATAAACAGATAATACATTGATATATAGAGTTAACTTTGTTTGTCCTCCTATCCCGCGGACCTTTAAACTGTAAAACCTGATGACTATTCTATTCTCGCCACTGCTGTAGATATAATTGATCGTATAACTATAATTACACCAGCATGAGGACATAGTCCATATTATACTCCACTTCAATCTAGGAGGAAGTAGCTCAGTATTTATTTTTACGCTAGCATATTGCAAGAGATCTCGTCTCATCTTCCTCTTCTGTTATAAACTTGATTACATTAGAAGTTATATCCAACACTTGTTGAATTCGCTGGTGACAAGTTAGTCAGGAAGTATTGCCAAACTGGTCGAGAGAAAAAACTTTTTAAAAGAATGGTTGGTGTTGGCTGACAAATTTATCAGGAGCCAAAACTGTGCAATAGGAAACAGGCCTTAATAAAATCTTCACATCCACTTCTTCTCCCTCTAGAGAAATATGCATACCTATGGATGCACTGTTGTCAGGGCAAAGTAAATTCTCTGAAAGCTTTCTGAAGGAATCAGTGATAAGTTCTATGTCTTTTTTTGAGAGAGATCGGATAGGGAAGACCCAAGTGCTAATACTACATCATATTATACATATAGCCATGAGATGTTCTATGAGTTCTTTGCATCTATTCTGTCTCACCCTGACACCTTGACCAAGACCCCCCACCTGTTCTGTCTCACCCTGACACCCTGACCAAGACACCCATTTGTTCTGTCACACCCTAACCAAGACCATCAGGGGGCCATCCATAAAGTTTGTATTGTTATGTTACAAATTGTCTGTATGTGAAACATACAGTCTCTCTCCCTTGGCCTAACTGATCATGCTATTGGTGGGTAGGCAGGTTGTTCGGTGATCAGGTAGGTTGGTAGGTAGGGAGATTTTTTTAATTGCAATGTAAAAGTGGTGCTTATATCAGCCTCTCAGCAATGTTTCCAAACTATAACATAGGTCAGTGGGGTGTGGAGGATACAGTTGGTACTACTATAACCTAAGTACAATAACAGGAGCTGGCCTAGGTTCCTTATGGTAGAGTCTCCTGATGGTGAAAATTTGGCAAGTTTCCCCTTTGCCATAAACAAAGCTTTAATTTCTGAGGTTGGTAGAACTAAGCATGTAAAGAAACTGAGATCTGAAGGCCTCTTCATTGAGGTTGACAACCAGAAACAGTCATCAGGTCTCCTTAAGATGAAAAATCTGGGGAAAACAGAGATAAAGGTGTCATCACACCACACTCTCAACTCCTCCAAGGGTGTAATTCATTGGTGGTACCTTTTAGGTACACCAGTTGAGGAAATCCAATAATTTATACTAAAAAATTCCTGATGGTCAATTCCATGCTGGTGGAGTGGCCTTATTTGTGAAACCTCAACATCCACAGCATGAAATCTCTTTAAACCAGAGCTTCTTGTACTTACCACCATGTCAGAGGGTCACACAGAAAGACCTAACAGGCTTGATTGAACAATTTCCACCCCCATACATCCTGATGGATAACTTCAATGCCCATAGCACAGTGTGGGGTGATGATAGATTAGATGAAAAGGAGAGAATGGTGGAGAGGGTCATTGACTGCAAATCCTTGTGCCTTCTCAATGACAAAACACCAACGTATCTCCACCCAGCATCTGGCACATTCTCCTCAATCGACCTGACACTGACTGACCCCACAATCTTCCAAAATTATAAATGGAGAGTGTATCGTGACCTGTGTGGAAGTGATCACTTTCCAAAAATCTTGGAAATGGAAATAAAAAGCAAAAGTATGGAAAATCGTTGTCTGAAAGCTGTATTATGTATAAATATACTAACCAGTACCGAGGCTATCCATGCACAGACACAGGTATCCATGCTTCACGATAAATGGTATGCCCATGAATTCGAATTTGCATATAAAACAACTTTTAATGAAAAAAATGCTAGATACTAGAAATGTCAGAACAGGAGAAAATGAAGCGCCAATTCTGAAGGTATATACCCCAAACATGCAAGTATACTTAAAAAGTACAGAATCTGTATGCGGTACTAATTCAAACAGATTACCAGCTATTGTTAGAAATACTGAGACTTTTAAAGAATTCAAAAACCTAACGTAAAAAACAATGTAGGGGACTGTTCCTATCCTCCACATCTAAACCCAATATTGTATATAAGGGAGTACCCTACGAGTCATATTGAACAATATTACGCAACATACTTGTCCTGAGAGCCTCTCAACTATTATTGTTTATACTATAATGCCCATATATATGACTATTGTGATGTGATAATAGATAATTAGGCAATGGATATGCGTGAGACTACCACCTAATTTTCCCATCATGATCTACATAACAAAGGGTTCCGATTGAAACCAGCTGTATATATGTATCATTTTCAGGTATTATATGAATTCACTTGATGCATCTGTAATCAACAAGAAGATGCAATAAAGAAAAGTTTAAAAAAAGGAAGAAAAAAAGACCACCCAGATGGAAGATCAACGAGACCAGTAGGAACAGTTCCAAGGCCTGAGTGACACCTCCTTCCATTCATCGCCAATAATAAAAGAAAGGGAGGTAAACCCAGCACATTACTTTACAGAAACCCTCAGGGAAGTAAGTAGGATGTGCATGGGAAAAACCTCGCATGGAAATAAGTGAAGACCCCCTCCCTGGTTTAACGACAAATGCAGTGAAGCCAGGAGAGAATGCTGGAGATTCCACCGATTCAGCAATGACATCACAGAGGAGAATATGCACAACTACCTTCAAACCCTTACAAAAACAGTACAAACATACAAGGCCAAAAGACGAGAGTCCTCCCATAAATATGTTTACTCCCTCTCCAGTACAACTCCAATGCGGAAAGTTTGGAAGGAGGTGAAAAAACTAACTGGAAGCACCTCATCTACTTTTCACCATCTGAAGAGTGGTGGGGAGATATTAGAAGTGAACGAGGACATTTCAAATGCCCTTGCAAACCACTTCAGCTAGGTTTCATCATCAAATAACAGCTCAAACACCTTCCTAGAGCACAAAGGGAGTGAGGAAGCAGGGAGAATCCAATTTTAATACTTCCAATAAGAGGGAAACCTATAATAGGCTTTTCACCATGGAGGAGCTGAGACATGCCATTTCCCAGGAAAGGGACTCCTGCCGTGGCCCTGACAACATACACAATCAAATGTTAAAACATCTTCCAGATGATGCTCTCAACCTGCTCCTGGAGGTGTTCAACAACATTTGGACAACTGGCAACTACCCACCATCCTGGTCTGAGACAACTGTGATACTAATCGCCAAACCTGGGAAAGATGCCAGCATCGCCTCCAGCTACAGGCCAATAGCTATGACTGGCTGTATGGCAAGGACCATGGAAAGAATGGTGAACAACAGACCGGTGGTACTTAGAGTCCAATGACATGTTGACTCAGTCAGGATTCCTTAATGACTCAAGACTCTGATGCACTGAGGGCTTTGTGGCAAAAGTTGACCCTACATGTATGTAGTGTCTATGCGTACATCGTGCCAATCCATATTTTCTTTCCCTTTTCTGTTGCTATGTATACAATCTGAGTTCTTACTTGTATTCAAGAGGAGCATGGACTCCAAGCAATTCAACAGCACAATACTGTCTACCTCAGTAAAATCTGTTTGTTCTCCATGATTAATACTACAATGTAAAACAGCTGGAGGGGTTGAGGAAGGAATGGGAAACTCTAAATCCACCATCTGGATCAGTAGGTAGGCCTAAGAAACCTGTCAATGACCTTACAGTGTCACCAGGAAACCTAGTACAACAGACTTTTTTGTGGCAAAACCCCCAGTTTTATCAGGGTACAAAAACTGGACTGGCAAGCCAGGGACAAAACAAAAGTTGTCTACCCACAGCCTCACCTCATCACTCGACACCTGTCCGTCAAGGTGAGGTCAGGGATGACATGTATGTCCTTGCCACTTGAGCTTAAGTGGATCTTGAGCCTGACATAACCAGGTGGGTGGAAACAGCCCATCACACTGATGCCCAGCAGGAATCAGAGCCGTAGACCCCACAAACAGAAGATTCTGAATCCACAGATTTGGGTGACAGGTCTTCACCCATCAGTAGCAACAAAGAGGCTCCAGTCCATTGCTCAAGGGTTGGCAGGGAGAACAAGCCACACCAGGGAAATGATGATGGTCGTCTAAAGTGGGAGTTTATCTACAGCTCAGAGGCATGGTCTGCTGGGGTGGACAGCAATTACCAATCTGTTCATCCTCTTGGTCGCCTTGCCTCCTCGTGGTGCAGACCGGATATGCTTGCACGCAAGCATAATAAAAGCGACCAGGGTGAGGAGTTAGCTCAGTGTTAAAGAGCACTGTTGATTTGAGACCAATTGCAGCCACTTTTTTCCTTCACCCCCCAGTGGTAGATTTACTACTATATCAAAGGCCAATCCTTCTCATACCATGTCTATGTGGTGTGGGAAGTAAAAGAACTCTCACCTCGGTAAATGTGTAGGGGTGAGATTTTTACCTGAATTCATCGCATAGATTCGATCACCACCCTTGTGGTGTAAAAGAACCTTGAGAAAGTCTGGTAAGGACCTATAATTTTTGACTGGACGTTAAATAAAACCAAACAAACAAACAAAAGCTCAGAGGCATGGCTAGAGTCAGGTGGAGAAACTCAACGGCCTGGTACAGCAAATCAGGGACAACGCCTTGACCTACTTTGGTTCTCTCCCAAAGGAGACCGGGCATGACTACAAAAGGTGGTCCCTGAAGGAGTGGTTTGGCACAAGGAAGCAACCAGCAACAGTATGCAGGGAGCTTCAGAGTCTGGATGCCTTCGTGCAGAGGTACATGGACCTGGCATGTTTCTAAGGAGAGTCAGAGTGCACTATTGAGAGGGTGACAATAGATGTATTCCTGCATGGCTGCACCAACCAGAGAACTGCACCTACTGTGGGGGAGAAGAACTTCAAATCCATGCAAAGAGTGCCAAAGAGAGTAAGGCACTTTATCCACAACTCTTGCTTCATTTTAGGAGACAAAAAATATGAGAAATGTCTTTTTTACCACATGAGTACTTGCTGAACACCTGGAGCCCCAGAATCTGTCTAGGGCTCCTAGACCCTATCCATTCCCAAACTCAGGAAGAAGCCCACCAGAACCCATCATGATGGAGGGCTGATGAAGAACCATGAAACCCAGACCAAATCCCACATGGTGCAAACTGTGAAAGATAATGTAATGGCTGCAGATCAGATGGTTCAAAATGCATACTTTCGTGTAACAAAATCTACAAGGAATACTCCAGAGAGTTTATTTCTGCCAGTAAAAGTAAATGAAACTGTTCAAAAGCCATCTGGGTCTTCATTGACCTCATGACCACCAATGCCAGAACATCAAGGGGATTGCCCAGTCCAGCAAGTGAAGTTTGATCCAGCCTCTGGAGAGGGGCAGCGAGGAACATCATTGTTTATGATCACCCTGGATGAGAGGGAGAGCAGAAGGCCTGGGAACATAGGTTCTCTGAGGTATCCTTCAGTCTCTTGGCTCTGCCAATATGCCCCAACCACCATTCAGAGCTGGAGGAAGTGGTGCAGAATTTTCATCTGGACCAGCTGCCCCCCTGGAATGCATTGGCGTCAGCACTGTATGGAATCGATCTCAGAAGTAGCCAGGCACATTGGGAGCTGAGGAATCTGCCTGGTAGCACTGCCCTGCAGTTAGCTGCAAGGGAAGCTGAGGTGTTCTTCATCACTCAGCACTAGGCCTTAAAGTGTCAGTAGGCTGGGCTCAATGCCTCTTTTGGTATCTGGTCACCTCCTGAGACTCTCCATATTGAGAACCAAGATGTACTTATATTTACTTAGTACACTAAGGTCTGGATCCCACCAAACCCGACGCAGAGATTCAGACCTCCCGATGAACTCTGACTCTCGTTTGATTCAATATAATTGTGCGTCGTAGAGCATGTTGTATGGCATATCGGTGTCCATTGGAAGCCCAGTGGGTTCCCCACATTAACCCGAGACAAAAAAAACCATAAATAAATAAAAGATAATAAATAGATCAAATAAAATATATTTAGAAAAAAATTACATCAAAGAATTTAATAAAATAGAATAAGATTGAAATTAACAATAAAATTAAAACTTATACAAATAAAAATATATATAGATAGAAATAAAAAAAAAGTAGAAAGTAAATAATAATAAGTTTTAAAAAAGATAGAAAAAAAGAAATGATGTTTTGAAAAAATAGTAAATTGAAACAAATGGGAATGAGTCATTTACAAATCTATGTGGAGGAATTTATTATTTGATTTAATTTAATTCGTTTGATTTACTTTATCTTTATTTTAGGGTGAGAATTTTCAGCTGAATTTAATCAAATCTATTTGATCTAGTATCATTCATTTAATTTAGTTACACATTATTACTTTATTCTAAATACCAAAATAATCATGAGATTTTTGTTCCAACCAAATCAACCAAATCATTATGGGAATATTTAAAAATGTGTATTGCAATGTTTGGTATTTTTGTCTTATCAATATACTGATTTTTATGTATCCACTTACATTCAATATCTCTTCGCTTTATCTTGATTTTCTCTGCTAAGCCTTGGTCAAGAATTTGATGCATTCGATAGATAACCATATCATGTTCTACAGTATGATAGAAGTCATTGCAGTATTCTGGTACTGGTTTGTTTAGATTATGCCGAATGTCTGAGAGGTGGCCAGTGAGTCTTTCCCTTAGAGTTTTTGAAATTTCCCCTACATATTATTCTTGACATCTTTTGCACTCAATGATGTATAACCCCAAATCTCTATGTTTGGGATAGATGGGGAATATTTAAATAAATAGACAGATGATTATAAATAGGTAAGGTTAATTTTTTCCTATAAAAGATTCCCCAAAAAACTCTAGAATCAACAGTTTCGTAATAAAATATAAGAGAGGGGTGTGTGGGTATTAGCTTTCATAGACTGTGCCTTATTTTTTCACCCCTGATACTGCATATTGTATGTTTTTACCTGTGTCATTCTACAACATGGCATGTCACTACGAAATGTCATGTCACTCTATGAAAATCTTCTATAAATAGCTTACAGATGGACAAATTGATTTTAAAATACGTATTTGCTTATATATACACTTGTTGTTGATGTAAAATAATTTTTATGGGAGCACCCCTAGGTCCTGACTTCAGAAAATGTTTAGGCCTTGTACAGCCATGTACATTTTAGAATCTCACTGCTATGAAAGTGTAATAATAAGAGGGAACGTGGTTACTGAGCCCAAAGGGATGGCCGTTCGAGGTCTTTTGATGCCATAAATACATCCCGATGCAGCAGGTGGAGGGACTTATTTATGGCATCAAAAGGCCGAGAATGGCATCCCTACGGGCTCAGTCACTTATTATTACATACCTAAATATTAAAAAAAAACGCGATTTCATAAACTTATTATATGTTCCATTTGACCCGATGGTCACAGTGCGACCGAATATTTATTACAGGCGCAGTGCGCCCGAACATTATTTATACTGTACCCCTAATAATGGGTAGTATTTCATAGACGTTCGGCCATAGGTATGTAATAATAATGATTTATCAGGTTTACTATTCAAAATTTATCACAGAATACAAGCGTACAGCCCATTGAGATTTGGTATTTTAAAATTTACACAAGTTGTGTTCCAATTCCTGGCCCATACCACTTGTTATAATGTGATTGTGTCATGAAATCTCATTCTATAATATGAAAGCATAAATTCTGAAACTAGTATAAAATAGCAAGAAATTACACTTTTTGTAGCTTTATGGAATGTAAATGGAATCAAAGAGATGTTTACTACAAGTATATTTCTGGGGGTCTTTTAACTCTTACGTATGCTCCATTGAAATAACTATTGATGAAAAATTCATTTCTTTCCAAAGAATAGCCTTAAAATTCATTATCTGCACCATGGGTATTATAATCAAAACAGGCAAAATGAAAAATCTCTTGGAAATAAACTAACAAATAATTCTATATCTAGCTATCATCATAGCATTCAGATTGCCTTGCCAATCCACGAAATGACTTTATTTTACCACTTTGAGTTGTTAGTATTACATAGCATATATAGAATTACAATGTATTGTAGTTTATTGGGGACAATATATCAGTGGACCATTTCTGTGACATTGAATTACTAAATAATAAAACTGTCAAAACTGCATGTGATGGAAATATTTCTTTCTTGAAAAAAGAACTAACTAGAAAAAATATGAAAAGGTGTGAAACCTTTTGCTTGTGTACTAAATATGTTGTATCTAATGGATACGTAGGTACATGTAAGGGAATGAAAATGACCTATTTGCCTCTAAGCCTATCAAATAGATGTTTACTCTAGATATCATAAGGATAAATAGTTACTGGAGATATTGGAAAGTGAGATTCATTGTGACCTTCAGTATCAATAAAAGCTCTCTTTATTGAGTGCAGGAAAACATGCTCATATACATTTTTTCTAACCACGGATCCTCACGTAGGGTCTACTGGAACGAAGAAATTACGAACACATGCTCATATACATCATCTAAAGGTCAGAATGCTCACACAGGTTTCCAGCTGACTGCAGAGAATCTAGCACTTCACTATCAATGTCCCAATTATAAAGGCCTGGTTAAATGAGCAGGAGTCCAGTGTCAAACCTTACCATACCCCCTGCCCCAATACTGACTTGGTTCTTAAAAATAAACATTTTTATTTCTGGTCTTTGTGAAGTAAAAAAGGATTCACTATGTCAATCCTTTCATGAAATGATAAACCCTTAATTATGGCTACTGTAACCTGCTACTAGAAAAGGAAACTATTAGATGATGATATTGTCTAAATGTGGTATTTACATTTCAAATATGATGGGACAGATCTAAATACACTGTATTCAGAGAGTCAGATCTGATGCAACAGACCTAAATACACTGTATTCAGATCCACTTTGTACAGACCTGACAAACCAGTTTTACTCCCTTCAACCCTGCCATCAAGCCTTGCGCCTAAGACTTGACCATAGACTTGCTGAATCCCTTGATCATGGATTTTCATGAAGAGAGGGAGGGAGACACAGAGAGACAGATAATGATGCAGATGATGACAGAGACAGAAGGGAGACTCATATAGGGACAGGTAAACAGACAGAGTCAGACATATACAGGTAGGGACAGAGACAATGAGACAGAAATGCAGAAAGACACATACAAAGAAAAATTGTCAAACATACATGCAACCAACAGGGACAGAGACAAAGATATAGTATGACATACATATGGACAGACAGGAACAGAGACAAAGATAAACAGAGAGAGTTATATATACAGTATATAGACAGGGATAGTGCCAGAGAGACAGACAGAGAAGCAGACATCTGGAGACATAAACAAAGAGAAATAGACATATTTACTAACATACAGGGACAGATGATCATCTTCTCTGACTCCAGGTCTTGCTTGCAGGCTTTATGCCAGCATGATCCAAGAAACCCTGTGATACAAGCCATAAGAGAATCATATGCAGAACTAAAAAAAAGAGACAAAGAGGTAATCTTCTGTTGGCTACCCAGCCACATAGGTATTGAAGGCAATGAAGCTGCAGACCAGGCAGCTAAGAAGGCTCTCGGTCTCAGACCAGGTGCGGGATCTCTTCCACACACCGACCTTCTGCCTATTCCCAGAGAATACACGCAGAAGAAATGGTAGAGCCGTTGGAGCTCTACCCAAAACAACAAACTTCACACCATCAAACCAATGATTGATAAGAAGAAGCCAAACAACACAGGTCTTACAAGAAGTGAGATGACACGGCTGACCCGTCTACGGATAGGCCACTCAAAGCTAACACATGGGCACCTCATGCGAGGCGAATTACAACCTATGTGCCAGCAATGCCACATGGTTCTCTCATGTTATCTTGTCGGGCAACAAAAAGGTCTAGGGACAAGTATCTGAAAGGTGCAACGTCTATGCACAGTGTATTTCAAAACACTGATAAGAAAGAAATCCTGGCGTTCCTCAGGGAAACCAAGATCTTCGAAAAGCTCTAAAAGTATATCAGAAGGGAAAGTTCTATCAGAACCCCCCTTGCTCCTCCAAGGAGCACTTGGAAACCCAGTCCGGTACGGGAGGTTGACCAAAACTGTCAGCCGGCTTGACCTGTAGCCAATCACAGGGAGCAGCCTCATACTCGTCAGCTTACTGACCCGATTGATATGTTGCAGCGACTGGTTTGCCGTTGTCAGTATAATGTGACCGGCGGAGTGTTTTGTCAATGGTCTGCGGCACAGCCCTTCAGTGAGGCAGCACTATAAAACGGGCATAGGGTCCCACTGCTACAAGTAGACCAAAGTTGAGTAAGTATACAAACAATTGGATGAATCCATGATTGTAAATAATGAGGAAGTCTGGAAAGGACCTGTAACGGTTGACTGGACGTAAAATCACCCAAACAAACAAACAAAACAAGATGAAGATTTCGGTATAACATACTGGACCTGAAGTTATGTGATGATTTAAAAAAAGCCTTGGCTCCAGCCCTATCGGAGCCAGCAGCTGGGGCCCTGGCCATCCACCCATCTTACCCCAAACCCTTACCCTAACACTACCCTACGCCTGCCCTTAGAGGTTTTCATCGACTTTTGTTTGGTTGCTCATACTGGCTTGTTACCGCTTAATTAAAAGTCCAGTTCAGTCCTGGCTGTGGCCAACTCAGTGCTGGCCGTGGCTGCCTCAGTGCGGGCTGCGGTAGAAGCGGTCGTCTCCGTGGCCAAGTGGTCATGAAATCAATCAGTTTTTTTCAGGATTCAGAAAAACACCTGAAAGCTAAACTGGCAACCTGTCATTACATGACTATTGCATGTTACATACTATATATATCAAGTGGTGCCCATGTTGAGGTAAAAAATGAGAGGGTGCCATCAGTCTAGGCAAGTGGTGCCATCTAGTCACGGGTGCCATCAGTCCAGGTAGAACTGGAAAGAGGTGCCATCAGTCCATGTTCCATCGGTCCGTGGTGCTATCGGTCCAGTTACCATGGGTTTCGGGGAGCGGGTGACGTCCCTCTTCGGACGTTCTGAGGACACGTAATCTTGGGGGTTCTCCTGGATGGTCTTACACCGCGAGAGGTGATGTCACTTGCGGCCAGGCAGGTTGCTATGATTGGCACACCGCTGCTCTCCTCGTCATTCTTATTCTGGAGTCCACTGGCGCAAGCTGTGTTTAGGCGGGGCCTGGTCGTTTTAAGCATTTACCACTATTTACACTGGGAAAGAACTTGAGGCGGGTGCTGTAACCTGTTGGGCCCTACTGTTAATAAAAGCTCATCAATGCAGTATTTCCTTTCTAGTGTCTTCATTACAATAGTAAACGTTATTCTGATCATTATGATAACACACGTTCTTGTTGTACTGACAGTTGAAGTTAATACTCTCTCTATATAGATGGAGAACATATGCTTTATTGTTGTAATTCATTTTATACATAATTATTTGGATTCACAGGTTGATTAATTCAGTGCAAATACATATATCAATTCTTCTGATCTATGTACATATTATAAATGTCAGTCTGAATTTTTTTTCTTTAATGGCTATACAAAAAAAGAAGGCTTAGTTCAATGATTGAACTAAGTAGCGCATCGTCAAAGTAAATGGGTGAGTTTTTTTCCTGGAAAAAGCAAATCGAAAATATTTGCCGCCCATGCCTTTGGTCATTCACTGGACGTGGAATCAATATCTGTTGTTAATGAATCTTCTATTTCTACAGAATATTTGTATACAGATATTCAGAAATGTTAGAATATTGCTACCCCCCCCCCAAAAAAAAAACACCCCAAAAAACAACAACAACAACACTAAAACTAAAAATTGTCAAAACATTTCCAGAACCAGGTACCAAAACCAAGCTCCACTGACATGGTTATGCATTCTTAGATTGACCATTACATATATCAAGACAATAAAACCCCGCCTAAGTGAACACCCTGCATTAATGGACACTTTGACTTGGAATGGTTACCTCTATTAGATGTTTATTTTAACCCAGTGTAAGCAGTCACTTTGGCCAGGAACGGAGGGTGTCCGCTCATGCGGGGTTCTACTGTACAAAAGACATGACTTGACCACCATATGTATGATATTATCTAATATAGGATACATAATTAAATAAAAAAGCAGAACATGTAAACAAATAACCTTAGTCCAGGACACTTGGGTCATAGAGTCCATAATTTATTAATATAACACACATATATAGAATTGAAAGAATAAATAGAACAAATTTGAGACGAACCAATAGTATACAGTTTATACAAGAGATCGTATCCAGATGAGAACTGTGTGGAGATTCTAAGCGATCAGCAGTGTCAGCTCGTTCTGTTGCTGCTCCGCTGGTGGCGCTAACTAATTTACCGCAGTAAGAAGTCTTCAGGCACCGATTAATTCACCTCTTGCACGTAAGAGTGGCGCGTCGGTCGGCGTGATAGCGGGTTGGGCTGGTATTATGTAATTGGGCCCCACTCGCCGAAAACCAGTGTCACTGTGGTTAATCGATAATGAGGCGTGATACCTGACGTAGCTTAACTGTGCAGTGGGTGCCTATATCTATATATTTTAATTCACAGACACAGTCCGTATTTTTCACAGTTTGCTTTTGTATCACACCTCCCGAGGCATAACACCTGAGTGGAGAGGCTTGACATCTGGGACAAGGTGTGAACACACTGCACTCGGACACATCATAGCTGTATTTTGAACTAGGCATCCAATTCAGAAATGCATATGTTTGTGAATGTGATGCTTGTCACAGGTGATGATTCTAATAAATACTTGACAACAAAATTGGAGCAAGTTATTCTATAAATGTAGGGTGTTTACATCGGCCCATCAGTTATAGATATGTTGGAGTGAACTTGTACATTTTCAATACAAACAGGAAAGTCACTACAACCCAGCCTGCTGATCGCAACTGAAAAAATCCTTCTATCAAAATATGTTTCGATTTATAAAAAAAAACAGGCGTCAGAATATTTTGAAAGTGTGTGTGTGTGTGTGTGGGGGGGGGGGGGGACTGAAAAATTGCTTTTTTTTCTTGGTATGAAGTCAGACTTTGACATTGGCCTGTTCCACTGGCTTTACCGTAAACCTGCTAAAAGTCTGTGAAAAGACAGGTCTTGGCCTTAATTACATGCGAAAAAGTCAGACTTTGACATTTTTCCTCGGTAAAAAGTCAGGGCTTAGCCATCGTTGCACTCTAAAAAGTCAGACTTTTACATTTGTCCATGGTAAAAAGTAAGGGGTTAGCCATCATTGCACACTGAACCTGTCAGGGTCATGCAAATTGGTATAAAGTATCAGCTATTTCAAATTATCTTAAAATATATACAACAATACCAACAATCATTAACAATTATCGTCATTATTTGTAGACTAAAAAAACTTTTGATACAGTATCACACCCGCGACTTCTTCAGAAATTAGACAATCCATTACTTAAAAATACCACCTGTAGTTGGTTTACTATCTTATAACTATAAAATCTACTCAATACGTTAAGTTATGGTCGCATTGGGAATGAAGAGTGTGGTGTTCCTTCTGAATGGTTCTAGCAACTAAAATGTGGCCAAGTGCAGTGTTTTCACACCTTGTCACAGATGTTCAGACTCTCCGCACCCCAGGAGGTGTGATAGAAAACAAACTGTGAAAAAACGGGCTGTGTTTGTTAATGTAAGCCTTGACCCTTTCAAATACTAGACTATTTGTCATCTGTCATAACCCTCCATTACTTCAGGAAATACCTATCACAGCCTGGCCATATAGGTATCATTTCATTCATTTTGAAGTACTTAAGAAGATATGATGTTTATTTCTATAGGTCATCACGATAGATTATTCATTAAACACTGTGAAGACAGCAAGTTTTAGTATTTTTTCATGTTTTAGTATTTTAACAAATTCCGATGTTCAAGCTATCATGGGAAAACTTAGCCATGGCATATGTATATATGATATGTATACTACCAAATAGATCATAGTCTTAGCTTTCTAATAATGCTTTCTTTGTGAAGATCGGCCTGGGGGCCATCCATAAAGTACGTACGCACTGAGGGGGGGGGGGGGGGGGTGGTAAAAAGATTGGAAATTTTGCGTATGCTCCTTCTTTGTTCTATTGCGTACAAGATTCGGAGAGGGGGGGGGGGGGTCCAAAATTTCAGAAATTCTGCGTACGTACTTTATGGATGGCCCCCTGTTATGCAAGAACAATTTTCATTTTCCGTGTCGGAAAAAAGGTTGTTTCTCATATCACACGCTTAGGAGTGAGGTCGCACGCCTCGTTTTCGTGTGACCTACTTTGGTGGCCATTACAAGATGGCGTTAGTGTGCAAGTCTGTCGGTGATTCCATGGACTGTTTTTGGTTTAGTTTATACTTTTGACCTCAGATTCAAGAGTATAGCACCGCCAAACGACCATTATGCATTTGTAAAACATCAGTAAGTGTTACAGTTGAAATGCAGACCCATTTACCAACTTCTCAACCCCAGATTTCGTAACATGGCACCACCTACTGACTTTTGAAGCCGCCGACGATTTCAAAGCGCATTGAAATCATTGGCAAAGACCACCCCCCCCCCCCATATTTTGGTAAACACTCAGTTTCCAAGGTCATCAAATAAAGCATGGACATAAAACTCTAGAGATACACTGTCCATGAATAAAGTCATATAAATTTCATAATCGGTCGTCAGGTGTCAACACCTCAACGACTTGGAGTGTTACCGACGACCGTTAATGATAATTTATCTGGGAGCACCACCGAGTTTTATTTTCTCCAAATTTCATCGGTGTATTTTCCGTCGTCAGGTGTAAACTCGGCCTTCGCTGGTATCAAATGATTGGTAAGGATGCAGCGCATACCTTGTTTTTCCTGCATAGAGCTGAATGGTGGGGTCTCATTTCACAATTTTACCTCTTCCTGAGGTATAGAATCTCAAGAGATTTTCATTTTAGACATGTTTAAAATTTCCGGGGGACATTTGGTAAGACTGATGTAGCCCCAGCTGGGATCTCAGGCCCATCAGCCTCAGAGGTGTGCTATTTAGTAGAAACTGAACGTTACATGCGTTCAATAAATATCACTTTACTGCACGCTCGCCAGAATACAGTCAGCCAATGTTAAGCCTATGGCGGTTTTTTTTATTAGGGGTAGGATAATTAGTAGAAACCAAACGAGAGTTAGACTTGTCAATGTTTATGCCACGACGGGAAGGTGAGGAGCAGACCCGACCAAAGCATAAAAAACACTTTATGTCACGGCCTGCCACATAAAATTTGCCTATGTTAAGTCTATGGCGGTTTTTTATTAGGGGTAGGATAAAAACAGGGTTCACACCGGGGATGGTCCCTCAGTCTGTGGCGATGCCTACAGTGGGTTCTAGCCAATAAAGTGGTGATTCTACCAACACACAATATACAGCAAGATTAGTCACAGTTTGGTTGTTTGGTACACTTGGCACATAGTATAAATTCCACTACAAGTCTCCCATACACTGTACAACATGGACATATATATATATATATATACAGATAACAAGCAGATATTTGATAACCTAAGATATACGATATGACAATGTAAGAAACAGGTAGCAAAATAAGAGACCCACACAAAAATGAAAAACAAACCAACATAAACTGGTATTTTGTAAGAGTAATAGTGTCTATTTATAATATCAAGAAACGTCACGAAATTTCATACAATTGTTTATATGGCATGTGTTGTTTTCGCGGAATAATATCACGAAGCAGAGCTGAGTGATATCTGTAGCAGAATACAACGAATGCCATGTAAACAATTGTATGAAATTATATTACGTTTAGATTTTATCCTACCCTGTCACATGTTAACTTCATATGCCACCTGTGGCATATACATATTATATGGCATAACCGTGGCATACAGTCACTCCATGTTAAGTCTATGGAGATTTATATGAGGGGTAGGATAAGACGTCATACTAAACAGGCTCCTCATATCAACATCGTAATTTCATATACATGTAGTATATTCGTGGCTCATGATCTAAATCTACACCTAGTTCTTTGCTGATAGCTCTTGATTAATCAGCCTCTGTGGTATACAATTTCACAATATTCATCATTTAGTGTATTATTTGTTTTCTTTATATCCTAGATTTTAAAGGCATGTCCTACAACTCACCTGAAAATGTAAGACCCAGAACATATTCCTGGCAGTTCAATACCAAGTTAGTAAAGTAGAACACATTACAAAAGTGGGGGTTACCCTGCTAATTTTTTATCTTAAAATAATTATCATATATGGCCAATAAGGAACAAAGAATCAAGCGCCTTATGGGGATACAAGCTGACGCCAGAAGGCGATGCATAGGAACAGTGCAGACAGAAGAGACCCCCAGTGAGGAATGGGAGAGGTGACGCACAGACAGCGACGGGAAGGATAAATAGGCGGCCACGAATTTTCACTTTCGGTCCAAGCAATGTTTTGTACACGTGGGTTCTGAGAGAAGAAAAACTTATTGAGAAATATTCACAGAATCGATATTGAAGTCTACTTTTATGATAACCTCACTCAAAGTACACACAAAAGGAAATAGGAACATGATTAAATGGCTTAAAGAGTAGATGGTACACTCTCCAAACAACATTTCTAATACATTTCATTTATACATAATTATAAATGAAGCATATATAAATGTGCCTGACTAATTTACTAAGTGAAGAGCAACATGATAGAATGTTGTAATATGAGTGATCTGGTATAGAAATAAATCACAAGGATCCAGTTTGAACTGAGAATTACCAATATCTAAAAATCACCCAGGTGGCACCACTGTGTATTGTAGGATATGCCTTTGAAGAACCGTATCCAGACCTCAGGGCAGGCATTTCCCTTGTGCTAATTAATATTACTTCTGCCTGGTTTCATATATTGTATATTGTCCATGGATTAGAACCAGGAAACGCGACTTAGGTTTGGTAGTAGCGCCACTGGAAGTAGACTCAGGACATTGAAAATATCCACTGGATGCTGGTGCTGCCCCCTGTTGCCGACGTTGCAAAGGTCAGACTGACAACATGACAGGCACTTCTCACTTCCTGTTAGGATAGAATAGGAATATAGTACCATTGATAAAGATTTTATTTTAAGAAAATGATTTTTTTATTTGTCTTTGCATCTTGGTGTATTGTAGATTCTCCTGGGTGTATTCTAGGTGGGGGATTGTTCCATTAGACCCACTACAGGACCACAAAATAGCATCACATGGCACCCGCACATGGACCACACAACGGTCTCAGTGTAGTGGAAGAGAAAACACACTCATCAGAGGAGAGCAAACAGCAGTGTCAGAGGCGACGGCCCATGAAACCTAATAATTCATGTTCTTAGAAAGTTGATAATTGGTTTGGAAAAGATTTAAACCATAAGTGTGGTCTATAATTAACAGTGGATAATGGTTTACTGTGGCCCAAACATTTTCAATGGGGACTTCGTAACCCATGGGTAAGAAGAGCTGCTTTATTTTCTGGGCCGGCAAAAAAAGGGGTTGGGGGGGGGGGGGGGGGGGAGTCGCCACATCCTGCCCTCCCCTATTCTGATGCCACTGGCGTTTGAGATCTTGCTCCCATATGCGGCTGATCCACCAAACAGGCGCCTGGATAATTTAGATGATTACGTTCTTCTCATAGAAACCAATATTATTTGGCCCCGATAGGGGTGTACACCATGATGGATAAGTCTAGATAAATCAATAACCCCCCCCTCCCCATTAAAAAGACACCAAAAAGCATGAAAGAATTAAAAATTACAATATATCCCACCATGGCTTACCTGGGATGATTAAGCATTCTGGAGTGCATGTTTCTACACAGCCGCGGTAGAACTTGGCCAGCTCATTCTCGTAAATCACACGCTCCACCTAAAAGAAACCAACCTTTTTCATCAAACCAAGCTGCAATGTCCAGGGAGGTGTTTCACAGTCGCGACCATCGTTGATGGCGATCGTTTGGAGACAAATGTGTTTCATAGTAACTGACATGGGTAAAATTATCTTAGCTGAGATAATCTGTAATTATCATTATCTAATTCTATTTTGGATGAGATTGTTATAGCCCAGCTGAGACCGTGACCATTCAACACTCGGCATGAATTATTATCTGGGATCTTGGCAATGTCTCAGAATTATTTCAGCAAAAAATATCGCAGACTATAAGATATCTCGGGAACCGCACTTGACCCATAGCCGCTGAACATATGGCATTCTTTTTGTCTACTAATAATGTTATCTCACTCGGCTTTGCCTCTTGAGGTTACTTCTAAACCAAAGTTTACGGCATATCTTCTGTGGCCGGGGATCTCGATGCAGTTTCTTTTTACTATTCATTGCTGAACAAAATTGAACCTTGAATATTGAAATTCTGAAAGACTAAAAGAGTTGGCCCTTTTTTCGCCTCAAGGTACATCAGGGAGACTTAATAGGACAAGATGGCATATAAATTAGAATAGATTGATTGAATTGATTGATTGAGATATTGCAACTGAAACATCCAATCGCCTCCTCACTTGATGTATAATTACCCCAAATAAATTGCTTCAAATAAAATCAGCTTTTCTTGTGTTCTATGGAACGATATTTTATGTACTTAAGAAATACATTACTGGCAAGTATTTCTGTGTCCAGTTTCCCCACAGTACCTATTGCCGAATATCTATGAAATACAACCCTTACTGGGGGTACAGTATATATAATTTTCGGGCGCACTGAGCCCGTAGTGTATTTTCGGGTACATTGGAGGGGTGTATTTACCCGTCTGTGAGTGAGTAACAACTAATAGATTACATTCCTGGTCTGTTTTCTTTTTATTATATAACTTTAAATGTTTTGAATCATTAAATTTTTTTATCGCCATTCAAAGTACTCTTTAGGCATGCAGAGCCATTCATACTGCTTTGGCCCTGCTATGCCTATGCAAATGTGTATTTTTTCCTCCCGTTTAAAAAAAAATTGATTCAGAAGCAGTCTACATTTCAAGTTCGCCAGCTTTGACTGTTTATTATATTAGTACACCAGATACACTGTAGGGGGCGCCCTGGTGCTGGATGACGTTTTAGAGGCAATCCCGCCACTACACAACATCTCCTCTTTCTGTAGACTAAAAGAGTCTTTATGTTTCTCTTAGATTAGTCTTACTTCAGATAGGGAGTTTTTTTTCATTCATTACTTTTACTACTACTTTGAAATGTCTTTTGAATGTCTTTATGAGTCTCAATGTTAATCTGCTGTAAGAGAATATCTATAGTAGCAATACAACATGAACAAAACACATTCATGTCTTGTCCCGAGCATTATTCTTAGCCCATGTAGAGGGACAAGGCTAAGCTTCAATCAATCTCTTAGGCCTCCTGATCGTCCTCAGAGACCAGCGTAGCACAGGTGTTTCTTGGGAAGCTGGAGTAGGTAGACCAGCTGATGTAGCCGGATTAGGGGAGGCAACCACAAAAGGTTGATAGTGGTCAGGTAAGATTTCTCTGGAAAATGCCTGACTCTGTCTGCACATTGTATGACTGTGGAGTCTCGGCTGAGGTGGTTACCACACCTTTAGTGGTCCAAGTCTTTTCCTTGTTGGTCTTCAGCCTAACCACATCTCCTGGTTGTAGATTAGACAGGGATCTGACCCCATGACAGTTGTTGTAGTGGTGCTTATATCCTACTTTTGTTGCCTTATCAGTGTCTTTAATGACGTCAGGGAGTCTGGCAGAGTCTGGCACCAAGAGTTGTACGAATATCTCGGCCCATGAGGAGCTGGGATGGGCTATATCCTGCCTCTCCATTAGAACTTGGTAGATGGGGGATAGATGTGACGTGGTTGAAATCACACTTCTTCGCAAACTGTTTAAACTGTTCAGATGCAAATTGGGGCCCATTGTCTGAGACTATTTCCTAAGGAAATCCCAGTCTGGCAAACACATCCTTCATCTTAGCTATCACTGCTGAAGATGTAGTCGTTGATAGATGGACCAATCCACCATGAATGATAGTCAACCATAACAAGATACTCTTGATGTTCAAACTGACACAGATCAACTCCTATTCTCTGCCAGAGTAGGTCAGGGAGCATAGTTCCTTGTTCTGAGTTGGTCAATAGGTTTGACAATGGTCACAATAACTTTCATATCCTTGACGATACCTGGCCACCACACAGACTCCTTTGCTTGTTCAAGGCATTTTGTGATACCCTGATGGCCTTGGTGTATCTTGTCGACAATATTGGGTCTAATCTTTTCTGGGATGATGATCCTCTTGCTGAAAGTCAGTAGACCATTACTAACTGATAGGCTCCCTCTCACATTGAAGAGCTGTTTCAACTGGTTTGAGACATCCTGTTCATACTTTGGCCATCCAGCCAGGGCATACACACTTGCGGCTCGGAGGACATCATCATCGTGAGTCGCCTTCCGAAGCTCTGTCATCTGGTGGTTGGACATGGGAAGACTCTTGCAGTTGCAATATCCCACTTAGAGCTTTGTGAAAGTGCATCTGATATCACCATCATCTTTCCAGGTGCATACTCAGCCTTCGCATTAAAGTGGAGCATGCGCATCTACAAATGTTGACATCTCAAGGGTGATCTGTCTATCTCCTTCTCATTGAGCAGAGCCACCAGGGGCTTGCGGTCTGTAAAGACCTTAAAGTTTTCCAGCCCACAAAGGAAACAATCAAACTTCTCACAGGCCCAGACACTAGCAAGACATTCCTTCTCGATCTGGGCATACCATTGTTCAGCTGATGATAGGGTCCTTGAACAGTATGTGATGGGCTTCAGCTGACCATCATGCTCCTGAAACAGCACTCCAAACAGACCATAGCTACTCGCATCAGGAGGTAGGCTCCAAGGTAATGTACCATCCCCATGATCTGGCATAAAAGCGGCACAGATGTTGGTTCAGGCATCTCAAGTATTGCTGATACGTTGTCGCTGTCTGGCTCAATACCACTTTTGGTGAACTTGTGTCCTAAGAACTTGAGTTCTGACTTGCTAATCACACACTTCTCCTTGGTCAGTTTCAGGTCAGATTCCTGACAACGTTTCATGACGTTGTCTAGCCGTGATTGTGTTCCTCTCTGTCTTTACCATAGACGAATACACGAATGTACCCTCCAGTCCATCTAAGACCTCAACCCTCTTTCTCATGAAGATTTCGGGTGCGGATGTGATCCCGAACGGGAGTTGTCTGAAACAGTATCTCCCAAAGGGTGTTATAAAGATTGTCAGCTCGCAGCTCTGCTCTTTAAGTGAGATCTGGTAGAATCTGCTGGTTGCGTCCAGAGAGGAGAATACTGACACACCATTCAGCTTGGATGTCACATATTCTAGGGTCGGTAACACATACCTTTCGCGTTTAACACTTTGAAATATTTAGTTTCTTCAGATCTACACAAAGTCTCACTTTACCTAACTTCTTCACAGGAGGTACCATTGGAGCACATCATGCTGTAGGTTTAGTAATCTTGCGAATTACATTGTTGGCCTCTAGCCTCTCAAGTTCCTCTTTAATCTTCAGCAGCAGGGGAATGGGTACACGTCATGCAACAGTCAGAGCATATGGCTGGGCATCATCATGGAGCACAATCTTGACAGCTCTGTCTTAATGCATCCTAGCCCCTGGAAGACCTCCAATTGATCTATCTTCTTGATCAGGCCCATACAGCAGGCGACGCTGCGGCTCATCAAGTAGTAAATCAACTTTGGAACTACGATCACTCTAAAGAAATACTTCGTACCTTTAAAGTGCATCCTGGCAACACACTGTCCCAAAGGCTTGACCGCACCACCCAGACTTGACAACTCTCTGTTGACAGACTTGAATTGTGGCTTATTTCCCATCCTCTTGAATGTCCCCTCTGACATAATGCTGACATTAGTCTAGTTTCCATTTGACAAAATTTCCGTTGATGTCAAGCTCTGTAAACCAAGCAGGGTCGCTGTTGGGGCAGTCAACGGCTCCAAGGAAGTAACCACTGGATCTTCCATCGTCATCGTCATTTTGGTTGTTATTCACCTCAAGCTCTTCGACAGCTGGTTTATTTTTACAAACAGAAGCGAAATGGTTCCAACCCTTGCAGAGCACACACTTCTTTCCCTGAGCTGGACACTTCTGGGTCCTATGCACGTAACCGCACTTCCTGCACTTTGAGCTGTCTTTCTTTGGTGGGCTGCCACCTTCCTTCTTCGGTGGTCTGCTTCCACCAGCAGGTCTCTTTGGCTTTGTCTCGTTCTGCTTTTTAACCATTTAGGAGTGCCTCATCATCTCTACTGCCTTATTGAGCGTCAACTTGTCTTATTCCAGCTGTAGTTTCAATGACACCTTCGGACATTCCACTGATTAGCTGTCTTTGATGTTCTCTGTCTCGCGATCCCCAAAATGACAATTTTCTGCTAACTTGTGAAGGTTAAGCACGAAACACTCGAGCACCACATCATAATCATTTTTTGGATTGAGCGGATTAGGCTGAGCTTCCATCGGGGCTGGTGGAAAAATCGAACATGAAGGACATGTTGGGTATTGACAGTGATTGTACAGTCCTAAACTCAGATGTCAACACCACTACTTCACTCAAAATGCCACACACAGAGAGATTTAATTCACTACTAGGATTCTACTAGTGTATAGCACTACAGTTGGGTAGGTGATTTCAAAATATTAGACAGACTTTATCCACTCCAGTTCATCTACTCATATCTATTCACACCAACATGCTTCCTCACATAAACACTTTGCTTTCAATCAATCTCCTCTGATTTCAATGTCAGGTAGGTTTATACATTACCAAATTGATCCAGGAATGTACAACCCCTCATGAAGATCCCACTAGCTGCCACCATGTCACAAAACTTGTGTACATTGTGGGGATTTGATCAGTGGATAACTCAGAAGCAGTCTACAATTCAAGTTCACTAGGTTTGACTGTTTATCATATTAGTACCCCAGATACACTGTAGGGGACTGTAAAATATGATTTATTTACGATGTACTTAGCAGAGGTCAATAACTGTAAGACGGATTTGCACTGATGTATAATGAATATCAATACAGACAGATCTATACTTACATGAGAACTAGATCAAAAACAACAACAAAAAAACAGGCATGGAAAACCAACAATGCAGGATGTAAACTCATGGTGGCTCTGTTAACCACTCAAGGATGACAATGAATAATATCCTGGCTAGCAGTCGCTTCAACGACTTGTGGTTTACAGCTTCCTGTGCACAAAACTATTGATTAGTGTCCAGGTACCTTATAAACGCCCTCCTTCGCATCACAGGAAAGTTTTTTGACAATAAGTAATTAGAATCTAAAATGGCAGAATCCTGGTCAATTGAGTCCCGAGGCTCAAGTCCCCAGCTTGTTGATGATGTTTATGCTTGAGGCACAGAACTGGAGAGGAGTGGAAATCTTCTGGTGATTAGGAAGGAGGGTGGGAAGAGGGAGCGTCAGAAGACTTGCACGCCATCTGCCGGCCTCTTCATTAATTAAGCCCTTTCCTTACCAATGATGCATCAAGGCACACCCGTGGCTAGTGCAAATGATGCCTCAAGGCACTCCTGTAGCTAATGTAAATGGTGACTCAAAGCACCTGGCAGTGAAAGAAGGCAGAAATTGAAATATCTTAAGCCATCCTCACCAAGTAATTTGGGAATCCTATGACCAGGATCCTGTTTCTCTTTTCCAATATACCTTGAAATATTGAAAACAATGCTGATTTGTTAACCTCTTATCGGTGAGATCCATTACTAACTTATTGGGTATCTTCATGCATCGAAGCTTCGAACTGATTGGTCTACATTACATTATGTGTCAACCTTAATATGAAAACGTCAGTCTCGGTATGAAAGTGTTAGACATGAAAACCAGTTATTACACCCCAAGCATCAGTATGTAACTATAGGTTACATTTGGCTATAGGTATATAGGAATAAGAAGGAACTGCATTCAGATATGTAACTGCTAAAAATACAGAATACGTTTGGGTTGCAGAGTAATCTCATAAGGTAAAGCCGGGTGAGATTATGTACCATACCAAAACGAATGGCATATTTCCGGTAGGTATGGACCGACTGCAGTTCAGATCTCACTCCTGATTGGCAAACATTTCGGATGTTATCGCCCATGGAGTATAGTTTTACAATACTCCATTGGCATTCAGTACAAGTTCCAATGTTAGGTCTATGGGGGAAATACAAGGGGTGAGAAAACTGGAGCAAATGGTATGTTCATCGTTGATGAATGGGCATGGAATTATTTTTTAAAAAGAGAGAAAAAAGAGACATTAAAATTGTTTGGGATGTATTCATTTTCTGAATCATTTTCTGTAACCTACGCACTTGCAATCATCTTGCCTTTTCTACAGCTGTCTTTCTGGTCTCTAGTGATTGATCATGGTCAGGTGAGCACACTTCTAAAGCAGCTATTCCACCAACTCAGCGCTAGCCCCCGCTCCAAAGCATAGCCGGCCAAAATCTATTAAAGGAATAGATATAGAATAGCTATTTAGCAGTGGCCTGCCGGCGGGCCAACAATGCCGAGAGTGACACGGAGAGCAACACCGAGATCCGCATCGACTGCTACCGGCCTATATTCTAGTGAACTCTGTCAACATGGACAGGTGATATCTGTGTCTACCTAATGCGGCTATTCCACCAACGAGGCACAAGCCCAGGCCGGGCGCCTTGTGGTCGCCTATTGGCATTCGCGGCAATAGCTTGCCCAAACCTCCCGCCGGCGGCTATAATCTGCTTGGTGGAACAGCTCATGACAGCTCACAGGACCCTTATAGCCGGCCACCGCTGACCATGACGGCCCCTCCGCATGCCTCCCAAACCCTGTCGCCGGCCAGGATCGACTCACCTGTTGGTGGTCACTGACCGCCGGCCGGGGACAATAGCCCATTTCGAAGCTGTTCCACCAAAATGTTGTGAGAACCACAAAGAAGGCCAGCCGGGCGGTCGGGCATTATGAGTGCAACCTCCCCCGCAAAGCACCGCCAGCGGAAAACTGTTTCATTTGATTTTAAGCCCCTGGCAGACCAGCTGGCGTGCCCAGAGCTACACCGAGAGTGACGCCAAGAGTAGCGCGAGAGCTGTACCTGGGGGTCAGCGTCAACCTCTCACCCACATATACTGCAGCTCACACCGTGAACATGGAATGGGCGGCCCTGCGGATGGTATCCCGATATGCGGAGACCGAAATTTCGGACAGTTGCAGCAGTTTGGGCAGAATATAGCGCCAGAGTCAAATATACACATTCATAACATCAAGCCTTATCTTTATTTACCTTTATTGTTTGGTTTAATGCAGAATCCACCGAAAAATTGACGAGCTATAAAGCGTTCCCGTACTAATCCCAACATGGCGACACGCTGCTCCACTTGATACGCGGCCTTCGTGGCTTCAGAGCGTTGTAGTGTATCGCTGCTCGCCGCGCTGCCTATTGGATCAATAGAGAACCATGGGCTTGGGCGTTAGTGCTGCAAATGTCCACCAGACAGCAACAGCAAACCCACTGCGAGTGTATCACCGCGCCTGGTCCGGCCGGCTCTCAGGGGCGCCTGCCAGGCACCTTGTGTTCACCTGTTGGTCGCCAGGGGGTCGATTTGGTGGAACAGCTGGGGGAATTAGAGGTTTAGGGGTGGCGGGGCAGCCGGCCCCGGCGGCTGAAGGGTGAAAACCCGCCTGCTGAAAGCACTTTTGGAGGAATAGCCGCATAACCCGCGAGCAGAGACTGAAAGTTTGGACAGTTGCAGCAGTTTGGGTAGAATTTTAGCTCCAGGTATACACATTCATAACATCAGGCCTTATCCTTTTTAACTTTATTGTCCAGTTAACTGCAGTATTCAATTGAATATTGACAAGCTATCAGCATTCCCGTACAAATCCCAATGTGCAGCCAATGACCACCAGATGGCAGCAGCAAACCTGCTTAAGACACTGAGACACTGGCCCTCTGCATCATACCGATGTGCTGGCCTTCTTACAGAGTGTGACAAATGTGTTTAATGTGTAAAACACTGGCCTGGCTACCGTTGGATCGTAATAGGTGGGTATCCGGCAAAAGCTAAATTATAAAGCTGGTTCAGTACCGGTTTATTGCCAGTTCATCTCTGTGACTTTTTCCATCGTTCAGGACTGTCCCCATACAACTGGCGCCGTTTGGAGGCCGGATTGGGTGCCGTTTGACAGCAAAATATCGCGGTTTTCATGCCATATCGCTGATCTGGTGGAACACTTGCTTAAACTAGACTGCAAATGTGAGCGTGTGACTCACGCTCAATAAAGCATGTCAGAATGACATGCGGCATACATATTGAGCACAGGAACCATTAATTCCTGTAATATAATCCTTCATTCTCTGATAAATCTGTGGTGGTCGCCGCCTGTCTAGCAGGTTGGATGACCCCGATCCGGAATGCTAGTTCCAGGCAGGATCCTGCCCTACGCACTCTACGTAGGTTGGTTTGGTTTTGGGTGAGTTTACACGGACCTAGTCACACACAACACAACACACACGTTTAATAAACAGGGATGTTTATTAATAAACTACTTCCCGGAAAGATCTGGAAGATCTTTCCCACAAGTACAGTACCCTAGCACAATGTGCCAGGTAACGCTGGAGAGGCTAATCTAAAAGACTCGCCTAACCACCAGGAAGGTTACAAGAACCCGCCTGCAAAGTGAGGGCCCAAGGGTCTGTTCCGTAGAAGAGACGCGCGAGGACAGCCTGTCGACCTACTGCGAACGCTGAATATATATACCCAGCGTTACGTAATCCCAGCCTCCGCCGCGCCACTCTCGTGTGCGGCAATGCCCGGAATCACTACACAGTAAGGATCGGCAAGTCGCGCCACCTTCTGTAGAACACACGAATGCTGCTGGATTCCCACCCCACTACAAATGCATCAAATCTTTTCCAACAGAATGAAGCCTTTCCAATACACTGCCATGCATGATGAAGAGGGGAAACCCATGCGGTGGGGAAATTTACTCTAAAATCATGGATACAAACCTTACAGAAGGTCTGTTTGGCAGAGCACTCCTGTGGCATGGTAATGGTGGTGTCGAGGGCCTGACAGCCTGCTGTCTGTCTGTTGGCATTCGCCGCACAGCTATAGCAGCGAAGAGCAGCGACCATGTCTGAGGGGAAATGACGGTGAGAAATTCAGAAACATAGTCCTGCAGAAATTAGTTCTGGCAAAGCTTAGTTTATCATATAAGTGGTATTCCCCCCTGGCCAGTACCAGTTCACATTTTTCATTCCATTAAAGGCATATCCTACAAATCATAGTGGTGCCACCTGGTGATTTTGGGATATTGTCATTTATCAATTAAAACTGGTTCCTTGTTACATATTCTGAAGCCAAAGGAATGAAGTATAACATTTTGGCCATTTTGTCCCAATATGTACAATATGTAAAACAGCCCTCTTTACGTTTGCCTGATTGCTTTAGAAAAGGTAGGCCTACTAAAAAGGGGTTTTCTCTAATTCTTTCAAAGATAAGGTCGATGACCAGTAGTTTTTGTAAGGAGCCAAAGTGAACCTGCTGAAACCACAGATACCCATTCACAAAACACCATTTCCGGATATAGGCACTCAGTACTTTGACTATATAGCTTCGAGGTTATATGTGTATGATTCTCTAATCTTTTATATCCATATTTTTGATACAGTTAACAACTGTTATCGTAGCTTCGAGACAGAGTTATGTAGAGACGATATTAGTAAACTACATTTCAAAAGTAACAAAAGAGACTAAAAGCTAAATTCTAGCCTCAAACCCCCATAGGTTTAGCACTACGCCTCGTTCTCACTGGCCTCCGGAAATGGTGTTTTGAACACGAGTATCTGTTGTTTAAGCGGGTTCACATTTGCACTTTATTACGTAGGTGTGTAATTGTAGGCATTTGTAACTATATTCTGTGAAAGAAAATGGCAGGGCTTTTAGTATGTGGAAATCTGTAAATCAAAAACTAGTACAGTTACCCCCAATATGAGATCATAATATTAAACTTTCAGGAAATGGGTTTTAATTTTCAACTCAAATTGTCCGATATACCTTTAGCATAACATGATGAGTCAACAAAAAGTAGTTTAACAGAACATATGTATAATGAGTAGACTACCAGGTAGGAACATGACATGAAAGTGCGTTTTAGGCCTTAATCCTTGCTGAATTCCTTATGATTTTACAATAAGGTCACAACAATGTCATGGTTAAATAATATGGTCAACAAAGCAACAATTCATCATTCTTTGGAATTTTTGTAGATAAGTCTTCTTTTTTGTCATTCAGAAGATAGTACCATTATAAGCATATCTTATTTCAATCACAATCAATATTTGACACCGCTGCTGACTATTCATCTTTGGGATGTATCTATAACGTGACCTAGTATATTTTGGAAGGCTCACCATCGAGCAATATGACATATTCAAGACTTCCACGATAACAACTGAAGTCTTAAGATACTCATATTTTCTATATTTACTGCCAAAGATCAATGGCTCTTTGTACGTGACATATATCTTGGCTGAATATTCTGAGAGCCCACCAATCTATCCAGGTAGTCCCAGGTGTGTCCCCTAAAATCCTGTAGGATAAAGAAATTACTGATCCTCTTGTTGGAATGAAAGAGGCAGTGACTGACCTTTTGGGAGCAGGAGGAGAAATATGGTTGAGCAGCTTGTGAGAAATGACATCAAACCCCTCATCGTGGTCATGTGACTTCAGGCACTACGTCAGGTTTTACGTGAGATGTTACGTCAGATGCTATGTCAGATGTTACGCCAGATGCTACTTCAGGCGATATGCCAGATGCTAAGGTGTTACCTAAAGTGCTACGTCAAGTGATTTTTGAAGTGCTATGTTAGGCGTTACGTGAGGTATCACGTTAGGTGTCGCTTCAGGGTTTATGCCAGGCACTACGTAAAGGACAACATTACATGTAACGTCAGTATGTTAGGCATTACACCATGTCCAAGATGCTCTGTCACCTGTCAAGGCAAGTGGTACGTCAGGTCTTACGTCAGGTGCTACATAAAGTTTACATCAGGTTTTATGTCAGACACTATGCCAATGTGTCAGACGAAATATCAGGTGTCAGACGCCTTGTCAGGTGTTACATCAGGTGCTATCTAAGGCTTTAAATCAGATGTTATGTCAGGCGTTACATCAGATTATATATCAGTTGTTATGTCAAATGTCGCATCAGGCGTTAGGCACTACTTTAGGTGCTATGTCAGACGTACTGCGTCAGGGGTTGCGTCTGGTGTGCGGCAGCAGCGTTGGAGACAGGCTCTTGACACTTGATTTGGAAATGTCCTCCACTGTAAAAGACACATATGTAATCTGTTAATTTTGCAATCAACTCTCAGTATATAACTAGCAAATGCCACGGATAGATTTTGAAAGCGAATACCATAGATAGATTTTGAAAATGGAACCACCATTTACACCTTAGAAATCACCTTAGAAGTCAATACTATTCAAATTTGTTGTTCACAATGTTCCTTGAACACCTTGAACTGTTGTTAACTAGTCCGGATTGTAATCCTATAATGGAAGACAACCTACTCTCCAGGTGTAATATATGTGAATAAAAAAGGATCCCAATGTCTGTATCAATTATTCAATGGTTAGAGAACCGATTCAGGAAATGGGGAAGCACTGTGGACTGTGTAATATCTTTAAATGGTGTGATTTAGGCTATGGACATAAGACTGAACTCAGTAGCATTGCTTTCATAGATGAAGTGTATTATCGCTCATAAACGTCTCTCACGTAGTGCGGTAACGGTGGCGCCGCCTAGTGTACAGTAGGAATACTACATTCCTCCCTCCTTAAGCTACCAAGTACATAATACAATAATGTAACACAAATACACAAATACATAAATAAATGTGTATGACATTTACCAATTTACAAATCCATTTTGACAATTGGTTTCTTAACCCTTGAACTTCTACGTGGAGGTGGAGTTGCCATTCCAGGTGATTCAATATGAGGAGGTGGAGACCTCGGTATTGGAGTTTCTGCATGAATGGGAGTTTGTAGACGGACATTGGGTGACTCAGGTACATCTTCAACAGGCTCAGGTGGTTCAATTATACCTTTATCATTGTCCATAATAGGCAGTGTATCAGTAGTTGTTACATCTATACTAGTAGATACAAACTCAGATGGATCATATTCTGGAATATTATCTTGAACATGATCAGCCAATATATGATCAATATGCACAAAACGAGTAGCCTGTCCGATTTGTGCAACATAATTACGCGGACCACATACTTTCACAATCTTACCTCTAACCCAACGATCTGAACCTTTCTTGAGACCTTTTGTATTGTATTTGATACGAACTTTATCTCCTACATCGAAATGCCTTTCTCTGATTCTACCATGATATAACTTCTGTTGCTCTTGTTTCTTTTCAACATGTTCAGCTAGATTCGGTTTCACTAAACTTAACCTTGTTCGTAACTGACGCTTATACAACAATTCAGACGGAGTCTTATCAGTAGTAGTATGAGGTGTCGTACGATATTTGAACAGAATATTTGCTAGTCGATGTTTTAATGACAACTTTTGATTCTCAAGAATATGTTTGTTCAACATCTCTTTTATCAGTCTTACAGATCTCTCTGCAGCTCCGTTCGTCGCTGCATGATATGGTGGAGAGAGAGTATGCTTTATACAATTTTTATCACAAAATGTAGAAAACATTGATGAGACAAATTGAGGACCGTTGTCCGACACTAATTCTTCGGGTAAACCGTGTCTAGCAAATATCAATCTTAATTCGTCAATAGTTCTTTCAGCAGTTGTGCTTCGCATAGGAACAACTTCAATCCACTTGGAATGTGCATCAATCATAATAAGAAAATACATATTTTCCTTCTCAAAAAAATCAATATGAATTCTTTGAAATGGACGCCTCGGCCATTTCCATGAATACAATGGAGAGGTTGCAGGAAGAGCACGGCTATCCTGACAAATACTACAGCGGTACACAGCATTTTCTAGATCCTTATCAATACCAGTCCACCAAACATGTGACCTCGCTATACGCTTCATAGCACAAATACCAGGATGCTCTGTATGCAATTCATCCATTATACCTGTACACAAACTAGTTGGAATTATTACACGAATTCCCCACAATAGACATCCGTTTTCAATAGATATTTCGGATCTTCGTATAAAGTACGGTTTCAACTCTTCTCGATTGATATTTTCAGGCCAACCATTTGCAGCATAATCATAAACAATCTTCAGTATTGAATCGGTTTTGGTTTCTTTCGCTATAATATCAGCCTTTACAGGAAGAGTATCAACAAAATTGATACTGTATATCTTACTTTCTCTACCCACCTTCGAATTTTCATGTGGTAACCTTGACAAACAATCTGCATTAGAATGGTCACATGATCTACGATATTTGATATCATAATCATATGCAGACAAAACTATTGCCCAACGCTGCATACGGGCAGCTGCTAAAGTTGGTATAGCATTTTTGGGACCTAAAATTGTCAAAAGTGGCTTATGGTCAGTTTCCAGAGTGAATTTTCTACCATACAGATATTGGTGAAATTTCTTAACACCAAATATAATAGATAAGGCTTCCTTCTCTATTTGAGCATAATTACGTTCGGATGAAGTTAGAGTACGAGATGCGTATGCAATAGGTCGCTCAGTACCATCCTCATAAATATGACTTATCACTGCACCAACACCATAACTAGATGCATCGCAAGCCAATTTGAGCGGTTTCTTCACATCATAATGTGCAAGTAATGCATCGCTACTCAATTTTGATTTCAACAAATCAAACGATTCTTGCTCAGACTTACCCCAGCTCCATTTGACTTCATTACGAAGTAATCTGTTCAATGGTGCAACAATAGTAGACATCTGTGGAATGAACTTAGAATAATACTGTACCATACCCAAGAACGATTTTAATTCACTTATATTTGTTGGAGCGGGAGCTTCTTTGATAGCTGTGACCTTGTCCTGTAATGGATGTACACCATTAGCATCAATACGATAACCCAAGTAATCAACACTTTCTTTCAAGAACTCACATTTTTCTCTTTTGAGTTTTACATTGTACTTGGCTAGTCTATTCAGAACTTTCTCTACAAGTTCAAGATGCTCTTTTTCATCTTTTGCACGGATCAATATATCATCCTGAAAACAAATAACACCATCAATACCATGTAAGATCCTGTCCATGGTGGATTGAAAAATCTTAGAAGCAGGCTTAGCACCATATGCTAACTTAGTATAACCATAGACACCCCGATGAGTATTAATAGACATCAATTTTCTACTCTCATCATCTAGATCAAGTTGAGCATATGCATGCGACAAGTCGAGTTTAGTAAAGATTTCACCACCTGTAAGAGAAGACATTAGATCTTGAACAGTAGGTAAAGCATATTTTTCATCTTCAATACATTCATTCACATGTACCTTATAGTCGCCACATATTCTGACACTACCATCGGTTTTAGGTACAATAACAATGGGCGAGGCCCATTCAGTGTCCTCAGGGTTCATGGGTGTTATAACCTTGTTCTTTTCAAGTTTATCAAGTTCTGCATTGACCTGATCATATAAGGAGTAAGGCACTGGTCTTGCTTTGGCAAAATGAGGTGTGACATTGTCTTTGACCTTGATATGCGCCTTGAATCCTGAAATGCCCTCGTAGCTATCATGGAAAATATCCTCGTGTTCACCGAGAATATCGTTGAGTGTCTTTTCCTTACTCTCGATTCCAAAAATGTCATTCCAATCCAATTTGATTGCTTCGATCCAGTTTCGGCCAAACAGAATTGGTCGATTCACACAGTTCACAACTAGGATCGGTAGTTCCTTCTTTTGACCCTTATATTCCACATCACATAGCAATTCCCCACAGACATGTATGTGAGCACCAGAATACACACGTAGCTTAACATCAGATTTTTTTAGTTTCTTACCGCGAAAGAATTTCCGAAATTTGTCGCAACCCATAACTGTGTAATCTGCAGCGGTATCCACTTGCATTTGAATAACTCGGTTGTTAACTACAACATCAACTGTGTACTTTTTCTTAGACTTATCAGAGTTAGTGGAAAACAAGTTGTGAATGCCCAGGTCATCCTCACTATCATCACTAGAACCTGGTTGCTTGTCCATAGAATGAACTTTTCCCTTACTCCCTTTCTTAGAGGATTTGGACTTGCATGAATTAGCCAAATGTCCCTTATGTTGGCATTTGTAACATGTCGCATCTTTGAACTTACAGTCATCTGGACTATGATTGCCAAAACACCTAAAACATTTTACTTTCTTGGTACTCTTGCTAAACTGCTTAGATTTGTAAACCTTATTTACATCAGAACTAGCAGCACTAGCAGATAAGCTAGACTTAAAATCCTTGGATTTTTTATGAGATTGCTCCATTTGCTGGGCAATAGTACAAGCTTTCTTAAAGTCTAGGCCTTCTGTGTTCAACAGTTTATCTTGGATAGGTTGTATATTTAGTCCGCAGACAAAACGGTCTCGTAAAGAACGGTTGAGATTATCACCAAAATTACAGTGAATTGCCAATTCTTTGAGAGCCAAAATATAGTCATTCACTGACTCACCCTCCTTTCTGTTCCTAGTACCAAAATAAAATGACTCAGCTATTTCAAGAGGTGTTGGGTTGAAATGTTCCTCTAACTTCTTCACTAAATCCTCAAATTTAGTTTCACGTGGGACTTTGGGAGAAATAAGGTTAGCAAGCGTTGTATAACATTCCGCTCCAATTTGTGACAGAAAAATGCCCCTTCTTTTTCTAGTGATAATTGCATTTTTCGCTTCCTGTGCTACTTTCACTGCATCATCACCGACAAGTTCTACAGTAACTAAATCCTCTCCATCAAAATATGCCTCCAACCTTTCACAATATGCCTTGAAAGTCTCCCTTTCTTTGATATAAGGCCCAATATTACAAGGTGTAGCCATTTTGATCAAAATTTAGTACAGTGCAGTGCTTTTAAAACAGGTTGTTCACAGTACAAAAGTTCATCAGTAGTACAGAATGATGCTGTGGGCCTAGTGTCTTCAAAAGTGCACACACTATAGTTACATTCACTGTGAGTGTGACTCAGTACAGTGCCAATACACACCCACATCAAAGTCATCAAAATCTGCCAAATTTTATGTCCAGCCAGTTCCACTCACCACCAATGGGTTCCTTGAAGTCAGGAAAGTATACCTGCATAGATTAACAGCCTCAGTCGCCAATGTAATATCTTTAAATGGTGTGATTTAGGCTATGGACATAAGACTGAACTCAGTAGCATTGCTCTCATAGATGAAGTGTATTATCGCTCATAAACGTCTCTCACGTAGTGCGGTAACGGTGGCGCCGCCTAGTGTACAGTAGGAATACTACAGACTGCACTAATCTAAGAGTGAGAATGAAAAGACGACATAGACCCTATTAAGGTATCCCATAATTCAGTCTGTTCACAAGTTCCGGTTTTCGCTGGTTACCGACGTGGTATGCTGATAGACCCTTTACCCGTAACCCAGAATTAATGCAGTTTAACGGTTTTCAGAAATCTTCAAATTGATATTCTGATGCCAGAAATGGAAATTTCAGCTATTTCTATATGTAAATCCGAAATTATATTCAGTTTCTCCAATTATAAATCAGAAAACTGTGGTTCATGTTGTCGTAGTGTGGCCAGTCAATCGGCAGCGGAACTTTGCTTTACCCGGGGCGATAATCGGGAGTTTAGTAACATCTGGAGGCTCTATCTCAAGTTCTCAACACTTCTACCGCTGGAAAAATAAATGATTTACTGTATGTATTTAAGGCCCGGCTTCCACCTACCATGATATAAATTGAAGAACTCCCAATGCGATACGATGCAGTTTGGCAAAAATTATAGACAATCTGGTATCTCTTTATCATGGACAAATGTCTAGACTAGGCACATCGGCATGCATGGTCATGGGGTTTTAGGTATAAAAAGGTCAGCAAGGTCCCCATGCACCTCACGATGAAATAAGTGCATCAATGCATTTCTTGAAATAGCTTTTTCTTAATAAAAGATTAAATAATGCATCATAATTCAGGAAATTGTGTGGGTTTTTTTATATCAGAAAAAAAATAAAGACAGTACAGTTCTACTCAGGGGTTGATCTTCCACCGAGACTGTGTCTTATACATCATGATGACACTAGGATATATTACGTACAAGCATGAGGGCATATTTACATAGGATAACAGTGACGAGGGTAATTCACTAAAAAGTCCGACTTTGACACTTTGCCACAGTGAAAAGTCAGGGTTTAGCCATCACTGCATGCTAAAAAGTCAGACTTTGACATTTTTCTGCAGTGAAAAGTCAGGGTTTATCAATCATTGCATGCCAAAAATTCTGACTTTGACCTTTTTTCCATGGTGAAAAGTCAGGGTTTAGCCATAATTGCATGCTAAAAAGTCTGACTTTGACATTTTTCCACTGTGAAAAGACGGCTTAGCCATCACTGCATGCTGAAAAGTCAGACTTCCACATTTTTTCATGATGAAAAGTCAGGGCTTAGCCATAATTGCATGCTATAAAAGGTCAGACTTTGACACTTTTCAATGGTGAAAAGTCAGGGCTTAACCATCATAGCACACTAAAAGTCAGACTTTGACACTTTTCTACGGTGAAAAGACAGCGCTTAGCCATCACTGCATGCTAAAAAATCAGACTGCCACATTTTTCCATGGTGAAAAGTCAGGCTTTAGCCATCATTGCACGCTGAAACGTTGATAATCGCTCGTTCTTGATGGATTCTGAGATAGTTCTTGAACCACATACCTAAATTATGCGGGATATCGGCTATACCTCGTATGAAATTAATAGCTCGTGGGGGATGGAGTCAAATGCCTTCCTGAGGTCTACATAGCATATTCCTGTTGACTTTCCGTGGTTCATTGCTTCAAAGAGGTCGTTCGGGAATTTATAGATGGCATCTAGTTTTTCTCTGAAACCATATTGAATTTCTATCAGACTGGTTTCAGTATCTACTTTATCATGAATAGTTTTATAATCAGCCTATCTAATTTGTATTACTTTCGCTCATGTTCTACAATCTTTTGGTCCGATTCAGCTACCATCTTGTTGTATTCTTCATTCCTATATACCCATTGGCGAACCATATATAGCTACATACCGCTGCTAAGGGTACAGTACTTATAGGTTATGTGTTGTGACTTGCAGTGACTTGTGGCAGTCCCAGTTAGGTCCTGGTGCAGTAAAGGCCTATTTGCATTGACCGACGAAAAGGGTGTAGATTTTTTGAGTCACTCAAGTCTGTCTGTCTCTCCCTATCTGTATGTATATATATATGACCAGTTCTCACGAAACGGGAGGAACCCCTGTTTTTGACAACCTTTTTTCAAATGCATTTTATGGACTTTCAATGAGTATTATCTTAAACTGTATATATCTGTGCATATCAGGAGGAATTTGCTACAAGATATCTCATTTGGTTGTCAAATGAGAGGCATTTGAATTTTAACACCTCTTAATTTAATCTTTACGTCGCCATATAACTTAGAATAGGTGAAATGATATTCATATCTATTTATATTATCCTAAATATAACCTATATTTCAAACATAAGTGCTTTCCTGTATGAGGCAAAAAGAATTTTTCAAATTTTTTTAGCTGAGAAAATGGAAAATGTATACATGGGCTAAGTAGCTAATTTAGCATACTTATTATAAGGGTTTCTGTCAACTATTATCATGTTAAGGAAAATACGGAGATCTTGTAAAAAAATGCTACGTGGCCTAGTCGGATATCATCCCTTTCTATATCATATCTTTCAATGATCTCAATTGGACATGATATTTCTTGAATTTTCATTACAAAACCGGCGACGTAAAGATGCAAAGATAATCTTTACGTCGCCTATTTGTATATGTCTCTAGAAACGAAGATTTAAATTGAAATTTAATTGTCTCAGCTTCAAACTCACCCTCAACCTGTGTCTCACCCTCACTGCTAGTCCCACCCTTGTCAGATCATTTAAACATGAGAAATATAGCTTTAAAAACGGCGACGTAAAGATGAGTACTCATCTTTACGTCGCCCTACTCATCTTTACATCGCCCACCTAAATATGTCTCTGGCAGCAAGGAAACAAGTTGAAAAGTCAGAGTTTCAGGCCCAATCTCACCCTCACCCTATATCTCACACTCACTGATAGTTCTACCCTAATCACATAATTTGAAAATAGTCAGAGATAAAAGATAAATGGGCGACGTAAAGACAAATTTATCATCTTTACGTCACCGTTTTTTGAAGGCTAATATATTAGATTTAAATCATGAGACCAGGGTTGGATTCTCAGTGAGGGTGAGACATAGGTTGATGGTGGGTTTGAGGTTGAAACAATCAAATTTACATTTAAATCTTAGTTTCCAGAGACATATATAATTCAGCGACTTTATGTCACTGTTTTTAAAGGCTAATATCTCATATTTGAAAAATGAGACCAGTGTGTAACTATCAGTGAGGGTGAGACAAAGGTTGACATTGGGTTTGAGACTGAAAAAAAAAAATTCAATTTAAATCTTTATTCCCAGAGACATATATAGATGGGCGACGTAAAGATGTGTACTCATCTTTACATCGCCATTTGTTAAAGGATAATATCTCATGTTTAATTAGTATGACCATGGTAGGTTTATCAGTGAGGGTGAGACATAGGTCGAAGGTGAGTTTGAGGCTGAAACATTCAAATTTAAATCAAAATCTTTGTTCCAAGAGACATATATAAATGGACGATGTAAAGATGAGTGCTTATCTTTACGTCGCCACTTTAAAGGCTAATATCTCATTTTCAATCATTTGATGAGGTTTTAACTACAGTGAGGGTGAGACATAGGTTGAAATTGGGCTTCAGACTGAAAAAAAACAAATTTCAATTTAAATCTTTGTTCCCAGAGACAAATATAAATGGACGACGTAAAGATGAGTACTCATCTATACGTCGCCGTTTTTAAAGGCTAATATCTCATCTTTAATTAGTATGACCATGGTAGGTTTATCAGTGAGGGTGAGACATAGGTCGAAGGTGAGTTTGAGGCTGAAACATTCAAATTTAAATCAAAATCTTTGTTCCAAGAGACATATATAAATGGACGATGTAAAGATGAGTGCTTATCTTTACGTCGCCACTTTAAAGGCTAATATCTCATTTTCAATCATTTGATGAGGTTTTAACTACAGTGAGGGTGAGACATAGGTTGAAATTGGGCTTCAGACTGAAAAAAAACAAATTTCAATTTAAATCTTTGTTCCCAGAGACAAATATAAATGGACGACGTAAAGATGAGTACTCATCTATACGTCGCCGTTTTTAAAGGCTAATATCTCATCTTTAATTAGTATGACTGAGGTGGGACTATCAGTGAGGGTGAGACATAGGTCGAAGGTGAGTTTCAGGCTGAAACATTCAAATTTAAATCAAAATCTTTGTTCCAAGAGACATATATAAATGGACAACGTAAAGATGAGTGCTCATATTTACGTTGCCACTTTAAAGGCTAATATCCCATTTTCAATTCATGGTAGGAGGATGTAACTATCAGTGAGGGTGAGACATAGGTTGAGGTTCAGTTTGAGGGTAAAACTATCAAATTTTAAATCATTTCCTTGCCAGAGGCATATAAAACTGGCGACGTAAAAAGACACTAAATCTCATCTTTACGTCGCCACAGTTTCCACATCATTTTTACCAGAAAAAATGTATATAGCATTTAGAAAAAAATTGACATTGAAGGTGATTATATTTTCTAATTTTCTAAAGGTTTTTTTTAATATCAATAATCTTTTTCTTTCCTTCCGACATTGCTAAAGGTGGCTACGTAAAGATGAGCATGTTTTAGCCATAAGGACTTTCCATTACATTGGCCTTTTTGGAGTCCACAGTCCTTTTCTTATAATTTTTTTTTATTTCCCCCCCATAATACACCCTTAAGGGATTACAATAGACATCAAAACAGCAGTGGTTAACCAATTTTTCATTATTCAATGGGATAGAGAAAAATGGCGACGTAAAGAGAAGCCTGATTTTAGCCAAGATAAAAGTACATATAAATATCTTTCAAAGACAATTTTTTTCAAAATTTTCATTTGGAACATATTGTTTCCAGTGAGGCAGGTTGGTTGAGAGCAATTTTAGAGTGAGAAATATGGTTTGTATTTATAATTCTTTTGTGTACATGTTTATGGCAACAAAAAAACAGTGAAAAATGGGTGGTTTTTCAATCATATTGTCTCTTTTAATGCATTGACCAAGGTAAAACTATATATGGCGTTTTAGCTCTCAGTGAGATCTACATGATGAAAAAAGATATGGATGAGTAACTCCAAAATTAAATGAGTTACAACATGGTGAACCTGAAAACAGGGGTTCCTCCCGTTTCGTGAGAACGGGTCATGTTACTAATGTTCATGCATACTCATGCATGTATTATTGAACTCATGCCTAGACAAGTTTTTCAGATACAGTTTCATACATGTTTCTTGATTGATGTCAAACTACAATCTTCAGGCAGTGCCAAGAAGGCCATATGTATAAACAGTACAAGTATTAATGATATGTGATGGGTGATATGAGAAACACTTATTTTCGCAATTCAGTATCCAATATTTCATGTGATCAGCAACTTACTGCTTCTTCTATATCACACTCTACATTTGCTGAAGTTCAGCCTCAACTCTTTCTTTAAAGGTTTCAACATTCTCACTTGTTTGACAATTTATTATTAAGGCATTCCAGATTCTAGCTCCATGTAGGAATGCTAGTCAACTCGTGCGTTAGTCAACTTGTACCTTAGTAAATTCGGGTTTTTCGTCCTTTTTCTGGTCAACTTGTCCTTTTTCATTAAACATGGAGTAATCCTGGATGTATATACATCAAAATGTTCGGAAACATGCGCTGAACACAAATAAAGCTTTTATTCATGCATACTACTAAGTATTAGCGTGTACCGTTAGCTAGAAGTTGCCGCGAAAGTGCGGCCGCATTGCCGTGTGCCACGCCATTTGTATTTTCATGATTGAAATTTATGAATTGAAATTGGAATGTACTCATATGTTTATGAAATGAAAATGGAATGTACTCATGCTAATATCTAACATCATATAGTTGTTATCTATTATATAATTCAGTTATATATAGGTGTAAGACAATTGGAAAACAAAAAGGATGAGTTGACTAGGGAAAAGGACGAGTTGACCAAAAAAGCACGAGTTGACTAAAGGACGAGTTGACTAAGGGACGAGTTGACCAGTCACCCCACGTAGGTATGGACAGTTCAATATTGTTAAGCGTTTGGTATAAAATATCTTATACAAAGTCTTTTCAGCCTGTCTTGTTATTCTACTTGTACAATCTAACCATTCCTGCTTGTTTCTGTTCTTATACATGATAACGCTCAGTTGTTTCTTACTTCTCATTTCAAGCGATTGTAAACCTACAGTCTGGTTATGCAAGTCAATTAAAGAATGCCTTCGATTATAAAAACCGGTTGCAATACGTAAACCCCTATGGTGCAATTTATAAATTTCTTGTGACTCCATTTTCTTGTAACTCCCCATTAAGAAGGAACAGTATTCGATTACAGGAACTATACTAGCAATATACACTTGGATCGCTTGGTTCAAGTGTACAATGGTAGTATAGTTCCTGTAATCGTTGAATGAAAATCCTTGTGAATTACGGCCTCATCGACCCTAGTGCTAACCAGAAGCTCTGGTATCACGGCCCGGTGAACTAAGGTGAAGTATGGTCAGGTATGGTCAAGTACGGCTGTCCCGACTCTCATTAGCCACGGTGAGGTCTGCCGGGAGTTGCCGTGGCTGCCGTGCTGGATTTTTCTATGACAGTTCCCCGGCATCCAATGACTTCTTCATTGACATTTACAAAAGGCTTTGCAACGCACGAAAACGTCATATCCACATCTATGTAGTACTTACATTTTGAAATGCTTTGAAATCACACTGATTGTGCTCTAGCGATTACTCATATTCTTTTGCACTAATGACCAACATGAAATACCTCCATATTGATTGTTTACACACTCTTTGTTTGCAAAATGTCTTGGAACATCTGAATTGATACTGTCTGCCATTCTAAAATTCGCCGATCGCAGCCTTTGGTCACGTGCCAACGTCGGGTGGTAGCGGAATGTAATTATTTTGTGTTCGGCCATGGGTATATATAGGAATAGCTGATTCTTGATTTTGTATCAGGTGTATACCTTTGCAACGATCATTAGGTTGAGTTGGTTATTTGGCCGTAATGATCAAGCTAACCCGATTCGGTTAAAAGCTTCCCTGTGATTTACCAAACTACAGGTCGGTTTGAGGTCAGAAAGAACAAGAGAACTAAAGTTACTACTCACATCAAGACTCAACTCACACAAGTAAATTAAACAATTGTTTATTTAACGAAGCGTGATGGCTATAAAACTTAGGCTGGAGAGCCGAGTGTCGATCATGGGTTACTGCACCCTAGCTGAAGCTAGGTAACTCACAGGTGGGTCGGGTACAGATAGCCGACGCTGAATAACTAGACCCAGCCACCAAAAGAGTAGGTAAAATCCCTACTCACCATGAGAACACACGTGTAACTCTCTCATGAGAGGCACAATAAGAGATCTGCTGGCCTGGCTACGACCCAACCATTACATATTGCGGGTAATGTAGCAAAGGGCGAAACCGTGGCACTTCCGTGCATAGACAGGGGTGAACATGCCACATCCTCTGACAAGAAAGAAAAAAAACACCACTCGATTTCAATTCATAACCGGGCTTGGAAATGGGCATTTTTAGATATTTTTTCATGATATTTGTTTATAGGTATTTATACGCTTATAAATGGTCATTTCCCTTTCCCTTCATGCCTCCAAAATGGACTCAATCATTATGAATGAGACCTACGATAAAATACCAACATAAAAAGGATAATTCTCTTGGAGAGTCATGATCACGGTTTTGCTACTCCTCCATCATCTGTGTTGGACATTGCAACCTAGTTCCATTTCTGCCCACTGGGGGTGAAGACCTTCTGTCAAAACTTTTCCCCCTAGTAATCGAGACTTTTTGTGAAGACCTTCTGTCAGTGACCATGATTGGTCGCTTTTTTTTAGGACCATGCAACTTCTGTATTTATGGAGGGAATGTTTTTGAGAGCTGTCGCCATGTTCTAAATGACTGATGCCTAGGAAGATGCACGTGTAGCTCGAAAGCCATTTTCAGTGTCAGGCGCTCACTTGGAGTGTCACTGATAATCCACATTATTTTCACAAAATTGTATCAGTGCATTTTCTGTCGGTAGGTATAAAAACGGCCTAAGACCTAGTTTACCCTTTTTTAAATTTCGACCACCGGTTATATAATCTGGCACCACCAACCGATTATAACATGTTCCTGGTGAAATCGTGATATCAACTACATATTGTGTAAGATCTTTGGCACCACCAAACGATTTTTCAGATCACCGACGAAATCAAACCAGGTTGACTTAATTGGAGATTGAATAGAGACATAAAGAAATATTGGCCTTTTTCCATTGGCGGGCGATGCGGCTTATCAGCTTGGTTACGCAATACGTGCGGCCAAACAAACACATGGCAAGTATCCCTTAGCATGGAAGGACTGAGTGTATAAATGTTATATTCCAGTATTCCAGTTACACTTTGGTGGGTTTATCATGGATATTGTCTCAATGATACTTAAGAAGGATAAGCAGTCCTAATTTTCTATATTGTTATTTACTATAGATATATAGCTATCATAAGTAATTTATTCCAATAAGTTATGAGCAGATTTTATGATTTCATACAACTTTGAAGAGAGCCACATCCGATACCCCTATTAATGTGGACTTTTTTGAATTTTTTATTCTCCAGTACAAACTTGCCAAACCTTTATCAAAATTTAAAATAATAAAGCCTATATGTATATAGTTCTATGCACATCCAAAACCATCTTTTAGGAGATCTCAATACCTCTGCACTCATACCCGCCACACACACCCTATGTGTGAATGCATGACGAGCAGTCAGACAGAGCAATGTTTGGCCGAACGGCCGCGTTGCCATACAACATGACCGCATAGCGGTGCTGAACGAAAAAAAAACTACCTTTGATATAAGAAATTTAGACCCTATCAAAAATCACCATAATTACAATGCATAATGCCCTTTGTATCTGCTACCTAATTCCAAAATTTTACCATTACCACATTACCATTCTAACCAGCTTATCTTGTTAGCGTTACCACATTACCATTCTAACCCGTTTCCGCTTTACCATTACCAGATTACTGTTATATAGCCATTACCATGTTACTTTTATTGCCTTACCATTACCGCTTTACCAATCGTTCCCACCTAACCGCCCGGCAACAGGGTTAGAATGGTAATGCGGTAATGGTAACGCAATAACGGGGTTAGAATCGTAACGGTAACGCGGATATGATGAACGCTGTCAGAAATGTGATATATTCGTAGGTAGCGTAACGTAATTAGAATGTATCACATTTTGATTGGTAACCTTTTCTTAGGAAGCGCAACGGGGTTAGAAAATAGCGCAAATGCGTTTGTTAAACCAGACCAAGTCATTTTTGATAGTTACTGACATTTTTGTCAGTTATGGACCGGACACATGGTTAGTATGCAGATCAGTGGTGCAAAGTGAGGGGCAATACAGCCACCACTGCACACACAAAGTCACACACATTCTACCCGTTGCAACGCCCCTCAATGTCCCTCTAAACACCAACAGTATTATTATAATACCCGCGCTAATGGATGGTAGGCACGAAGAGAGGGGAACCAGCGTGGAAATTTATGACAGATTGTGGAGCGATGTTTATAATAATGAGAAGAAAAGACACCCTCCCCCCTAAAAATAAGTTTTCTATCTAAATGTATTTACATTCCGTAATAATGTAAGAACTGGTAAAACGAATATCAACCAAATCCTATGAAAAATAACCATGATAGATCGAATGAAATATATTCTTAATCGAAATAGATATTGCTTTTTATCTGAAACCAGTCAATATCTCCCTATAGATTAGTATAGATAGCCGATAATCGATGGATACTAAACAAAAGTAAAATACCCACCTGTCGCACTTGTTGTCCTGTAGGCAGCGTTTAAACCCACTTGTTGTCGTGATGGATGTTACACCAAGACGATCTTGTCATTCCACCTTGCGCAGTGTCCGTGCAAGCTCCGGAACCACTCACTCCTCACCAGCATCACACGAGGTGTCTGACTCAGAACGAGGCTGCCAGTGACCACAGCGAGGCTGATTGGCGCATGCGTGGTGCGCGGCGAGCACCCTCTGGTGGTGATATGTGGACTTGCTCAATTCTTTGATTATGGACATAATTAAGAAATAAAACTACTTTGCAGCATTTGGACTTCCCCTAACGTCTGACAGGCCCAGGAATCAAACCTGTGTCCCAGGAGGAGGGGTGGAGTAGATGGAGGGGAGGGCATAGGAGACAGAGACTGAAGCCAGTCTAGGTGAGGTCAGAAGTGGAAGCCGTATAGATGTGGCAGGTAGGGAGGCGTGAGGGGAGGGCACGTGCAGGTTTAACACTGTAAGGAGCTCAGATCACGTTTATGAGCGGGATTCACACGCGGGGTGTAGGCATAGAAAAGATTTTGTGGCCATAAACCATGAGAAGTTGAGGCACAGTGATACGTGTATATGGATAATTTGAAAATGGGGGGGGGGGGGGGGGGGGGTGGGGGGGGGGGGGGGTCGCTGGCAGGGTATCACTGAGTTTGTTTTTGATTTGGAGATTTCCCCACAAAAGTTAGAGCGATCATGCGGTCTCATATTGATACTGACCTCTGTTTATCAGCTACCAAATACACTGTAAAAGATTTCCCGTGAATTTTACGGTATTTCGCAGGCAACTGGGGTGCCAGGGAAATACCGTAAATTGTACGGGTGACCGTAATGTATTTTTGACCGTAAATTATAACTGTCCTAGACTGTATTTTCCTAACAGTTTAAACCTGTAATATATTTCAGACCATGAATTTTCACTGTAATAAACTGTATTTTGAAAACGGTTCAGACCTGTAAATACAGAGGAGCAAAGCTGTATGAAATATACTATATGCACAGCCCTTCGTTATACATATACCAGAAATCTTGTTATTGAGGTTCTTGAGCATTGTTATATGTAGAGGGCCACCTATAGAGTATGTATACAGAATTTCTGAAATTTCAAACCTCCAACCCCTCCTCCCAAACTTGCAATTGATCAAAGAAAGAGCATATGCAGAATTTCCTAAATCCTTGACCCTCCAATCCCCCCCCCCCCCCCCCTCAGTGCACATGGCATTTTATGAATGGCCCCTAGGAGATTATGAATATAAAAGTGAATATTTTGTATTGGCTACCATCATATATTCTCTATTGGCCTATTGGCTTATCAGTATGATTGATAATTATTATCAATGATATTTCAACATTTAAGTTTATCAACTCTAATGTTATTAGTTCCAATTATTTTACAGGAATACTCATCAGAATCTGACAGTACAAGGCTACATTTGATATAGTAGGATGAAGTCAATCCTACATATGTTTTAGAAATGTCCTATGAAAGTGGTGTCTAATCCCCTTTATGATATTGATGTTATGACAACTTGAGAATAAATGTGCTCTAAATGGCAGGAGCTTCACAGGAGATCGATGAATATCTATTACACATTTTGATGAAGTTAACTCTTGCATTTTATTCTCCACTTTGATTTGTTTCTGATATTGGAGTTAATCTAAGTGTATCTAATATGTCCATATTTACAGATTTATACTGTAAACTGACCGTAGATTGGGTGGATTACAGTCCTGAATATTTTTACAGTTGAATACCGTTTTTTTTATTATCAAATATACGGTATAGAACTGTGGATAAGATTACAGTGATATACCGTCCATGCTTACGGTAGTATCCTGCATATTTTACGGACATTTTTTGGTGGTGGTGGCCAACGACTGCACGTCGGTGTCTGGAAATAGCTTTGTATGCCTGGCTTTTGTTGCATTTGCCAAGCCGACGTAATAGTCCTCCAAACTCCATGACTATCACCGACGATTCCAAACCCCTTTGATTCTGTCAGTGATTAAAGAAGTCGGTGGATGGTGGCCTCCATTCATAATATATTATGCCCAATTAATCGGTGAGCACTTCTGTGGATGCCTGTTTCCATCCACCGATTTGGTGTTTGTATAACCTGAAAATCGATCGGTGGTTCCCGATTGCAGATCAATGGCGAATCTTGTTTCAGATAAAAGCGACATATGGTCCTTCCTAATCAGAGTTGATTCTACGCTTCTCAATACCCTCACACAAAAAAAAGAAAAAAAAGAACATATTGAAGAAGCAAGGTGGACATGAACTTGGGCCGGGGGCATCTTTTGAACAAGGTGTGTATGCCATCTGGTGGTAGGCTTGCTCATCACGTTTTCGTTGTGGTACTGTCAGTGAAACAGGCCCTCACCCTTCTTTCTTCCCCACCCCTCTCCCTGCGGCCACGTCTGACAAACCCGACCCCACCAATCCACATCAGCATGAATTAGTTCATTTTCCCGGCCGCGGCACTGCGCAGGCACACCACACGGCTTCCGGTATTACTTATAGACACGCGTCAACTAGATGCGCCTCCGGGTCCAGCGTCTATTAGGAGGAATGTCGTCTGCTTTTCGACTTACAGCTCCTAAATAACGCTTCCCACGTCTCGCACGCCGTCAGAAATGACGTTTTAGGACGCGGGTCCGGGACGCCATACCATGGAAGTACATCACATGCAAGTATTGTGCACCATCTGCGCGCCATACACTAGTTGAGAGCAGGTCGCGCTAGTCACGCGTGCAAGGATATAATAATACTTATCGCGTTTCTTAAAGTGATAGTTTGTATGGTGCTCACACTGCCATTTAATCACAGGCCAGTTATCAATGTTTCCATTGAAATTAATGTTTTCATTTTCGGAACGAAATCATAACGGCTGAATCATCCAATTCAGCTACAGGCCATGATCCCTTTAACTGAACCTCCACATTGACCTATCTGACCCCCAACTGCCATATTCGACGCCAGGCCTCAAACCAGGAACCATGACAAAATAAAAACCAGTGTGCGAAGACCGATGACGGATTTCTATTAAAAAAAAAGATCACCCGCGTAATACGGAGCTACACTATGGGATTGCCTTCCGCCAAAGAACACAACCAGAGCAACGTTCAAAAAGAAACAAAACAGATGAACCATGAAAGAAGCTGTGGATATTTGGTGGGGTGACAAATTAATCTATACCTGGCCTCTGGCTAAATCCTCATTGTCATTTTGATACGAAGTACTAGTTGTAAATGTACATACACCGCCTGTGTCCGCGTTATTAGCTTCCGGCCTATTATTACGTGCGCAACTCGTGTGTATAGAGCGCAATACTTGCAGTGATCTACTTTCATACTGATCAGCGACGGGCGGGGAAGCGCGGGAAACAGATTTGATGGTGGCAGACGACATTCGGCGGCCGCTGCCCAGATGGGCAATAGAATTAGCGCCAACTTATGGGAAAAGCCGGATACAAGACGGACGGAGGTCGTTCGGGGCGTGTTTCCGTTAACGATGTAAGCTGATCAGGGAAGATGGTGATGGAGCTAGTTTCGGACACGTCACCAAGACATCACTGTCACCAGGAGCACCACTAGTACCATATTTACCAAACTATCACAGGGCTGCCAACTCTCACAGACACATATATTCGACCTATTTCTCATGGACTCACTGTTTTCTAATGTTTTATGACGAAACTAGAGGATCAGACACCTTTAGAATTTAGTCACTATCATTATTAGACCCAAGGTTACAGAAATATACATTTACATATACTTATAGTGATAGTCTCCTCAGTGGCGTACCCAAGGAGGGCACAGAGGTCTCGTGCCTCCCCCCCCCCCCCCCCCGCCGAGATTTTCTCAAGTATGATATGTTCCGGCGGAAAATTCTGAAAACTCACTCGAGTGGCAGCTCGAAATATAAGAGGATATTATATGGCATGTTAACGAAAGCGGTTATAATATGTACGGTTTTGATATGTAATAAGACAAGGTTTATAAGAAAGAGTATGATCACATGTGAGAGGCGCTTCTGGAGGACACAGCGCGGTGTCGTAGCAGATCAAAGGCATGTTTCCTTTGAGATCAAAGGCGGTGACATTCGATATAACCGTGTTGATGACATTGATGTCAGATACGAAGACAAGGTGGAACGAGCCACTACGAAAGACCATAAAAGCATTTTCCACTGGCCGACGAAAACAGCACCCATTAATTGAGTTCTCCTAAGAGTTGGCTGTCAGTCGGTTGAGGTCTCATTGCATAATCTATGAACACTTCTCTGCATGTCTGTTTCCATCCACCGATGTGGCGCGTCGGTTGTTCCCAACTGCAGATCGGTGGCGAATAGTCGGCCAGTGGAAAATGGCTTATAGGACCCTGACCACTTTGACATGGGCATGGACGTATGAACGGAACGGGTGTAGGAACGGGTGTTGAAGTTACAGGAGCCAGCTGACACATAGATCTCATTAGTGTGACAATGTCCTATCTGCTTATGAGGCTATTCCACCAAACAGGCGCGCTGCAGGCTGGTTTTTACCCTCCAGCTGATATTACATGCCGGGACAGGCCGGCCAGCCACGCCTAATTCTATAAATTCTGCGAGCAGTTGCACCAAATCCCCGATTTCTGGCCTACTGACAAACACAAGGCACACATACACTGCCTGGCAGGCGCCCAGCGAGTGGTTCGACCAAGCACCGCAGCCGGCCGGCCCAGGCAGGGTGATACACAGGCAGCGGGTTTGCTGCTGACATCACAAAGTTCCCCGTTCATCTCATTGTCAATTCTGCACTGAATTCTCTGTTTAACTGAACAATGAAGGTAAATACACATAAGGCTTGATGTTATGACTCTGTATGGCACGCTCTAGTGCTAGGAATCAGCCCAGAGTACATAAGAGCATTTAGGTCAGCACATCGCGGGTATCGTCCGCTCCATGTCAACGCCAATCCCAGGAAAGCTCATGGCCCTGGTCGTCCTGTGCTGGAAATCAAATGAAACAATATTCCGCCGCCGATGCTTTGCGGGAGTCATTTTACAATACTGCGCTCATAACGCCTGGCCGCCTGGCTGGCCTGCTTCAATGTGCTTGGTGGAACAGCTTCAAAATGGACTCTTGGCCCTGGCCGGCGGTCGGTGCCCATGAACAGGCCAGTCGATTCTGGCATGCGATGGGGATTTGGAGACATGGCAATGGGCCGGCAGTCAAAGGGGCTGGCTGTGAAGAAGTTATTTGAATCTATGAGCTGTTCCACCAAGTAGATCATCACCGCTGGCGCGAGATTTCTATACATCCCTATTGTGACCAATTATATTGGTTTCTATGCGAAGAGATTAGTAACCTAAATTGTCCATATTTATTACCTACTATATCTAAAACGGTAGAATTTCGTCGAATCTGTTTGGAGATCTTCCCGCACATAGGGACATAGTGAACCAAATCTAGGCATGGAGACTGAAGGGCCACGAGAGTGAGATTCTCGTATGTGGTGGAATTCGAACCTGCTCCTCTTTTTTCTAACTCGATAGACAGGCATGCTTTTTCTCTTAAGATTCAATTCAAGCCATGTCGAAATCAAAGGTTAGTATTGTAGTTTTCTGCTTTAGTTTTCTCGTGAGAAATCAATGAGATACCAACTTTCGCTGGTAGCCCTTTCAAAACTCCGCTGATTAGCTTAAGTATTTGGCTGTGTAACTGCTTCTGTCTTTGTGGAGCAGTTGGCAGGGCCTCCGGCTAGGAAAGCGGATGTCGGGCGTTCGAACCCCGGTATCAGCAGTTTATTTTTTCATTTTTCGTACTCGGACTCGACGAAGTCGCTAGTTAGTACCAAAATGACTGCATTAAGACAGTCTCATTTTTTAGCAGCTCATCCCTGTCTTGATGTTGACTGGATGGTAGCCATGTATTGATATTTTCCCTCACTATCACTCACTCTAGTTCCCAGACTGGCCACATGGGGCAGGGCGCTCTGACTACACTGACACCTGAGTTGTGAGTGGCCCTGCAGGCATGTGCGACAGACCAGAAGAGAGTTCACAAGCTTACCCTGAACTCAGATGCCACCTGCTGCGTGTATATAAGTGGATGTTTTATGTTGGATTAAACAGTTAAGTTCTTGCCTCATAGTAGAACATAGTACCACTGCGTTTGAGTTCTTACTCCCTTCTTCTTAAGGTCTACACCTAGCTAGTCTGGGGCTCTAGACTTTACATGTAGTTAGTATGTGAAGCTGATCTGACTGGAAATACAGGCACCAAATTTGGTACAGTGATTCTCTTTGGAGTACCTAGTAATTCTACCCAAAGAGCCACATAAAAATTCAAGATGGCAGCCGTTTTCCAAGATGGCTGCCAACGTGACCTGCTGAGAATGAAGATCCTCACAGAAAAGCAACTACTTGGTTGATTTGAGTGAGCTTGGTATCAATCTGCATGTTTTCAGGGATGCCAGATTCATTTTATTGATAAACATTTAGCCATTTTCATTTGATTTCCAATGATTTAATTCTTTGGTGACTCGCATTACCATAATTACCTTCTAATTATTGGGGTGTAGGATTTGGTAGTAGAAATAGCACCTTTGTTTTAGCAGTCAGCCATATTGTTCAAATGGACTAAATGAGAGAGTAGACGAATGTGCAAAGATTCTGAGTGATAAAAGCTACTTGCTAAAATGAGTGCTGGAGATATTGTTGCACAAGGAGTTGTTTGGTTGCACTGTATAATGGAGGACAAGCTCACCTTTAGGCCCGGTGTCCACCTACTACGAAATGGCTCTGATATGGTTTACGATGCATCTCCCGATAAAAATTCAAAATCGCGTCAGAAGGTCACCTAATATCGGGACAGTTGACCACGTTTCTGCGATTATACACCGATAAAAACCCCATACAATGCATGGTGGATTGGCATGTCTAGACATATGTCTACGACTCCCGATATGTCTCCGATATTGACTTTTTTTATCGAAGCCATATCGGTAGGTCTAAATTTCTATCGTAGTAGGTGGACGCCGGGCCTAAGGCAATAGAGAATGACAAGACACAAGAATTAAATGGAAGCATATCAAATTGCCTACCTGAACTATGAACATATGTCAGCAAGATCAAAGCTGCAAATTGAACGAATTGGGCGTTAAACTACCCAAACAAATAAAAAAAAAGCAATCATGACACTGATCCACTTTTCAGACTTGCAGATCGCTCCTCATTAAAAAGAGAAGATACTTGAGCAGCTAGGTGTGGAATCATCAGATGTACATGCTACCTGACTGAAGGACCACCTGCTTCACCACATCCACAAGTTCCAAGCTCACCACCAAAGGGGTGATGTCCTGCTGGCTTTTGAGAAGGAAGTAGGGCGAATCCTTGCACAAACAAGCAGATATGGAGACGCAATGTCCCTGCATTACTTTTGAAATTTGTGTGTATGATTGAATACAGTGCAGACATCATGTCCCAGCTGCAGCATGGTTGCATCAATATCTGATCTTGCCGTCCCACAGCTCCTACAATGCAACTACATGTGTACTTTGCCAAATACAGAGCAGGGTCTGACCCTTAAACTTAAGACAGACATTCCAGAGTTTCTTGCAACTTACAACATCAGATTGTCTTATTTCATAAAGAGGGGCGTAAGAATATTTTTAAAGTGTGTGTGTGTGTGTGGGGGGGGGGGGGGCAACTGAAAAATTGCTGACTTTTTTCTTGTTATGAAGTCAGGCATAAATTTGCCTGTTCCACTGGATTTACCATGAATCTACGAAAGGTCTGTGAAAAGTCAGGTCTTAGCCTTCATTGCATCCTAAAAAGTCAGACTTTGTCATTTTTCCAGAGTGAAAAGTCAGGGCTTAGCCATCCTTGCACACTAAAAAGTCAGACTTTGACACTTTTCAACGGTGAAAAATAAGAGCTTAGTCAAAATTGCACGCTAAAAAGTCAGACTTTGACATTTGTCCATGGTGAAAAGTCAGGGCTTAGCCATTGTGACATGATAAATGGTCAGACTGACATTTTTCTGTGATAGAGAGTCAAGGCCTAGCCATTATTACATACTAAAAACGTCAGACGTTGACATTTTTCCACAGTGAAAAATCAAGGCTTAGCCATTGTTGCAAGCTAAGAAGTTAACTTCAGACATTTTTCGATGCTGAAGACAGTGTTCACACTTGTTTGAGTTTTTTGGGCTGGCAATAAAGTATGTGTGTGTGCGGGGGGGGGGGGGGGGCAGTCGCCCCCCTGCCCCCCCCCCATTCTGACGCCACTGATAGGGAAACTCAAACCTCCAGCAGTAGCAATCAGGTTATTCCCATCATCTAGATCATCTAGATCTATTTTGGTCAGCTTTTGCTCAGGACTCCCATGTACTACTTTGTGCAACTGTTTATGAACGATAAAATCTTATTGTGAGAAGCTGGATGTTGGATTACTTGAGACATAGTCTTAATCTTCTCTATAGACAAAGTCTTACTGGAATATTTGAGTACGAGACAGAATGCAGTTTATCCAGTTATTGTTCATATTGTTTGAAAAATGTTTGTTATGTCATAGATACATGTCATAGATATGTAGTACATTATGTTAGTGCCATTGATATTCCACTGGAGGTTTCCATCAATGATGTTTTGAGTATTCATTTTGTGTAAGTTATATACAAAGAACATATTTTTCCCTTCATATTATGCATTATTTTCGTCCTAGTACTATTTTGAAGATTTATTTCTGTTCTGAATATTGACAAAATCACTTTTGTCTGGAAATATCAGCCTCAGTAGTGTTTAAATCAAATTGTGACATTCACAATTCTCAAAATATTATTTTGAGCACTGATGAATGACTGAGAATAACACACGACAAAACAGATTACTGGGCTCTTGAAACTGAGGAGAACGAGTCCAGCATCCCTTAAAACATACAAACGTCACTCAAATCTGCCAAGTGGTTGCTTTTCTGTTAAGATCTTGATTCTTAGCAGGTCACTCTGGCAGCCATCTTGAAAAACGGGCGCCATCTAGGAATTCCATATGGCTCCTCAGATAGAATTACTTAGTATACCAAAGAGAATCACTGTACCTTCTCGTTCTGATCATAACAACAATTTTAAAACATTTTATATCAGATATTATAACATATCTAAGTAAAGAAAACATGCTCTGAACAATTCCATATGTATGCGTCAGCTGTGGTAATGGTCCGTCGGTGTTTCCTGACTGTATATCGTCGACGGTCAATGAGGAACTCAACTAATCTACACCGATTTCGTCAGCCAATGCAAACTGGTCTTATGAACCCAAAACTAGTGAAACGGGTCCCTGATCTTGACTTACAAGCAGTTGAAAACTGTCTTCCATTCGATAGGCACCCGCGAATGTACACATGTAGGTTATTTGAATTTCTAGAATAATCTGGTGCCCCTCAGTGTTTTTGTAGATGTCGGAGCCCCGGGTGTGCTGTACTCTCGCCAAATGAGCGCACCTGGCGCTTTCACGGCCATGTAACAAGAGCTTTAATGCAACCAGTTATTAAATCCACCGGATCTACGAGACTAAATGCAAGCCGCACCATGCAGGTATTCCTAAACACCCGCTATACACTGCTTCAGCATGATAGGGACTGATTTAGAAGTTTGATCGTCGCAGAACATGTTTGGACATGGGAGGCTCCCTACCAGTGACCTAACCACCTGAAATATTTTTTGTTTATCCATTATGATGCATGTCTTGTAAGTTATTGATCACTATTGGCTATTTGGTCAACTTATTTCTGAATTACAGGATAACATGATATACTTGCGTTGGTATGACATATCATAGCGACTACTATTTTTCGTTTATGAAGCTAATATCCTTTTTATAATCGTGGCTTTACTCGACACTTAATTCAAGCCATTTTGAGATAGCCGTGGGCACAACATCTTCTGCAAAATCGTCAAGTCCCGCCATATTGCTTAATGTGGCGATCTATGATCACCGCCCCTTTTCTGAATTTGGTCATTCACAGTAGACGATTTCTGGTGGCCAGCAATACATATTTGTGAAGTAGTGCGGAATTCAAAAATCGTCTGGTGTGAACGCTGGATTAAACACTGTTGCGAGCCCCAGCCCTGAAGGTACCTGTGGTACTCTAGGTGGGCCGCAGTGTGAGTGCAGACGGGCAGGTGGCCGCTGAAGGTAAGTCCTTAGCTATACTTTACTCATGTTTATAACCTACAAAGTACTCTCTATGTTTGTCACATAGCAATACTCACCTCTTGGTTATTGTAGCTAATTACCACCACACCAGCCCCAGGGCAAATTAACCAGAAATGAAATTTAGCCAATATTTGATATATATCCAGTTAGATTTCTTAAGGCGTCCGTTCAATAGTTCTGGGATCGTACTTAGTACACTATGTTTGGATATTAAATAAGCTACCTATATCTAATTACCTATATCACTGTCTTAAAAATTCTCTATACCCCTCTATCACAGAATGTACTATTTCGAAGTCGGTGGGGCGTATTATGTTGTACGTTGGGTTTGTGTTAAAGGAAAACATTGACACAGTAATTAGCTTGACAACATCAACTTTCTGTAGAGGTTTTAGTATCTTAATCCAAATCTGGAACGGAATGATTTACACACATTCGATGCCATCAAAGAGGTTGACATATTAGGTGGTTTTACTACTACTAAATAATCGTATTGTACAAGAGCGAGGATGAACAGAATCCACACCTCGATTATACCATCGGATAACCAGTAACCATGGCCTATGTTTGTATTTGTTGGAGAGAAAAAATTCAAATTGGAAATGGCTGCGGTTCATATTCACCACCACCTTTGATAAGGTTGTTTAGGATGCACAATAGTGTATTGTATGTCTTAAGAGTTGGTAGGCTATATTTCTTTCTATAGACCGACAGAACTTTGTTTACATCGATCCATGTCTAACATGTAATCTCCACTCGATGGGTTACACACTCCATATAGATTTTATGGAGGGAACCCAAGAAAGTTTAGGGTCAGAGCTCGTATCCCATCGAGGTTGAATCTCGTAGTAATTCACGCAGCTTCGCCTTGTGAATTACTACGCGATTCAAACGACATAATGCCCCATTGAGTATTTCTTTTCTAAATACTCCAAGGGCGTTGGATACGGGTTCCCAATTTTAAGTCTATGTAGAGAAAATACCAGGGGCTAGATCAAGTGTGTAGACTCCGTATTAAGTAATTGATAATTACATGCTTTATATTGTAATTTGGTAGAACTGGATCGAAAATCAAACAATATTCCATGAATATTGGTGCACAGTCATATTCATTTAAGTGGAGCCAAGTGACAATGATTGCGCATTCAAATGAGTGGAGTATGGTTCTGGATTTATCTCACCCCTTTCAGAGGTATTAGATAACATAACAATATAAGAATAACTCAAATTGGTTAACCAAATCCAGTTAGGAATAGGTAAATCTCCATATTGATGTCTTGCCTACTTTCTTAAATCCTGGCCGCTGATTGGCCAGTCGCTTATGACCTCATCTCACATCACTCCACCATGACCATGGTATAGTATTGGCACTTTACGTAAGTGATCTTTGGCGTATGATATTTTTATTGTTATTCCTAGGGCTAAACTTGTACCAGGTGTGAGAGAAATCGATAATACCAAGCAATAGGTAATATTAGGAAATTCTCAGAAACTAGCATGGCACACAATAAGGTCCTGCCAAGGCACACAGAAACTAAATTACGGGGGCTCCTGTAAATTCCTCCAGTAGATAGATCGATCTGTTCAAGTCAGAGGTAACTATAATAGTCAAGAGGCCTGTTGAATGACGCCCTCCATTAGTCTGAATATACAACTATTACTTTCCAGCCACTGGTCAAATACCACCAAAGTAATGCACTGTTTGACTGGGAGCTTTCCATCCGCCGTTACCTATCGATTATTGGTTAACGGTGTTGTCGTTATACATCATCATATTGCTTATAGGATGCTTGAAGTGCCTTCTAATCGATCAGATATAATGTACGTACTTGCGCGGGATGCCCGCTTACGCAGGGGTTTCAGGTTTATACTGGTTATATATTACTGAATTGTAAAGTACATGTATTCCTATTGAATAAGTAAAAAGAAATTGTGATTATTAGAGGGAATCTACATCATGTATAGGTGTAATTACACCTAACAAACATTTGCCGGTACATCTAGGAAATTGAAAACGTATAAGTTAATAAATGAATAAAGTTGATATACATATCCACAAGTCCACCTACACGAATGAGACAATACGAGACAATAGCGGGCCTGAGCGGGCTTTGGGAGTGGAGGGGGCAGTCCACGGCGGATTGGGGCGGGTTAGCTGTTGAAAATGTCGCGGTTCGCTGGCCTCAATGCCTTGTGACCAGGAAGGTGTTTTCCAGTAGTGACTATCGCTGGCTGAGATCAATAAAGATCGGATAGCGATTGTGCGATCGTTTGGTAGATCCATTGTGGGGAGTGATTTTTAGAAATGGTCGCAGAGCACCTGAGGTGATCGCCGCTGAAATGATCGCTGTCTGAGATTAATAGCGATTATTAACTAGCTGGTACAAGATTCTGCAATCAGAAATGATTGATTTGAGCCACTTGTACTTATTCATATTAAACCATAATTACAGCGAAGAATTATCCATATCCATTTGATCCAATAATTAACCATTAAGTATACCATAAGTGAGACATGTTTTACTTTTTGAATGGGTGTTGGTGGTTACACATATCGATTGAACTTGGCGCTCAAATAATATCGAGCATTGCAGTACGTTATGCCCAAGCTGGCTGCATTTGTAGTGACCTCTTACACGGGGTTGAATCAAACATCTAGTAGCGGGTGTAACCACTTACACGGGGTGCCCGCTTACGCGGGGGTGCCTGCTTACGCGGGTTGCCCGCTTATCCGGGGTGTCCGTAAAGCGGGGTTCTACTGTATATATAATCACATGTTATTGAAATATATGAAAGTACTTACCTGTGTACGTATAGGAATAAGCCACTATTTCTAATGTGTTTTTTTTTCGATGAAAAACAGTCTGAGTAGCATTGGTTAGGATTCACTGATACACAAACTAATCAAAATGTTTATTAGATAAATATGTGCATATACATGTACGTATAGGCTTCACCTGAGGTACCGCTAAATCAAATTTGTTGTAGACGGAAACCTTACAAACCACGAGATTGTAAAGTTCAGATATAAACAATAATCGATGGTTTTGTAGAAAGGCGGGGGTGAACCACGATAGGTGGACGCTTAGTAATTCACGAGTGCCGGCGAGTTTATTACGACGTCAACCTCGAGTGGTTTACAAATCAGCCTGTCCTCAAAAACATCAATTGTTGCAGCTATTATCTATTTCCTCCCAATAAACCCAGGAATAACCATATTATAGATTATATCAAAAGGAACTGTTCTTGCTCTATGGCACAAAGGGACTATTTTACCGTAAACAATGGCTTTGAGGCCGTACACCACAGATTTGAATCCGTATACCATGTGTATGGTACCTGACACTTTGTAAACCATGGGTAGTGGTTTTAGTGACCCATAGATTCTCAATAGGTAATATAACTAAATGATATAACACCAGATGAAATAAGCTGCTAGAAGTCGAGAATTTCCGATCCAAACCCTACACACCCACGATGCTAAACTAATACTGTGAAATTATCTTTGTATATATTATAAATATTAGTTGACAAAAAATACCACCTAGCCTTGCCAAGAAATACGTATTAGTTCATAGAAGAGCATTGAATGTATGTATATGTAATGGCTTTGCTAAAAGCTGTATCAGCAAAAAGAAAACTAGTGAGCAGCCCTGGAGCCTACCGAAGATCGGATGTGTTTTCATCCTAAGTAGAGTTAACTCCACAATGAATGAAAAAAATGGAATAAAGAAAAGAAGAAGACATAATGACATCAATGATCCTGAAGCTTGAGGTGGCTCTAATTCTACTCTCATTTGGACAAGAATGCTAGACTTATCCCTGAGTGAATAACACCAACATATAGATGTGATTGTGACTATCTGTAGAGTGAATATCTACTTGGACCTGATCATGCTGTAAATAGGCCATATCTTTCAATAATGTTTGATAATCTCCTGTGAAGTGTTTCACGTGCCACGGTTTCTCTCCTAAGAGGGGACAATATGCGGATAAGCTTCATTAACTAAAAAAACCAGATAATCTATCACATATTACTGATAACACACAATTTCTGTAGTTTAAAGACTGAAGACAAACCTGGTTCAATGATGTCAATTCCCAAAGTCACGTACAACTTTCTCCCTTTTGTAGGGGAAATATTGCATGCGACTTTGTATCTCAGTATGGGGTAAAGGGATGCAAAAGGGGCTTTTTCCTTGTGATATGCAAAAGTCGCTAAGTGTGCGTTGTTTTTCAGGTCTATCATAGGGTATTGGGAGCTCATTGGAAGCCGGGCATCACTGTTTGATTTAAACAAGCATTAGTATTACCTGGACATGATACAGTGCAGTGGAGCCATGTGCACACAGCGCGACTGCCCAGTCTTAGTCAGTCTTGGTCTCGAGTTTCCCCCCATTTTCCCACAACCAATCTTCTTAATAGACAAGGAAATTGGATGTACATGGGGACGACCAATGACAGTGGTGGAGGCATTCGGTATATACATAGACAAGCAGGATAGGACATGCAATTTTGTTTCACAGGAAAAAACCGTGAGTTTCCTGATATTCAATTTCCATGCAAACACCATATGTCTTTATTTGGCAGGTTCGAAAGATCATTTCTGTCACAGAGCTCCCACCATGTCTGATGTCGAAGACGAGTTTGAGGACGATCCGGAGATCGGGGAGGAGGAAGTAATTCCCGTCGCCGCTGAGGAGATGGATGTGGAAGAGGAGGGGAAGGAGGAAGAGGAGGAGGAAGAAGAGGTAAAAACACAATGGGAACTCTGTATGCACATACCCGGCACATACAGATTTGTTTTATTATTCATCTAATACAAAGTGTCCGTAGTAAGCCTATGGGAACTCTTAATGGACATACCAGGGCATACAGATATGTTACATTACTCACCAAATACAAAGTGTCCATAATAAACCTATTGGAACTCTATATGGACGTACCTGGTGCATATATATATATATATAGTATGGATACACATGTATCCACACATGTTGTATGCTCTGGGCTGCAAAAAGAGCGCATATGGAGAAGCAGTGTGTATAAAAAATAATCCATAACTAAAGTGAACTATTTGGATAAAGGTGAATTGATAGATACAATATATCAATTACTATGATTCCATATTCTAAACCTATAGTGTAATTCACCGTGTGGAGATTACAAGTTGTCCCAATCCCCTGCCTACACAGAGCAGAGAATCTGGGAAAAAGAAGTCCGTTGCGTACAAAATAGCGCATGAATTAGAGTGGCTGTCATTTTGTCGTTTCTTTGACAACTTAGATTTTCAATGCTGAATAATGAATACATGTAATATATAAAATGGTTTCAGATAAAAGTGATCGTAATTTCCTCGGCCTAATATTTACGTAATATCGCTAAGATATAACTACGCGTCCCTTACAGCCGCTTGAATCTGAAACCAGTTGATATTGTCTAAATATTATTACGATTTTGATCTGCGTGATTGTATTCTCCGGGTAGTTGACGCGCAGTAATATCCGAGCAAATGAGAGGATATGGCATTGTCTTGGTGCAATAACTGATTCAATCTAGCATATCCTTTTTCTCAGAAAGGAGATGCCAAAAATAAGGTAAGTCAATAATAAGCAAGAATAACAGCCGGCAGAAATAACCATCAGTCTGCTTTCTAATTCATGATTATAAAATGTAATGATAAAAAAAATCATTCTTTCGCAATTGCAGTCTCCACTTCCAATCTATCAAAATCATATTAATATAACAATAGATATTTCGCTGGATTACTTGCACCATAGAATGGGTAAACAATATGATCTAAGAAAATTTAGGGTCACCACACCTATGATAACGTCTGCACTTCAGACTCCGACTTCGCTGATTCCATCGGTACGATTTTTTATTATTTTGTCTGGCAGGGTTGGGCTGTCCTTCAGCATTTGGCTGCATTCTTGCTGGATTGTACTGAATCGCAGCGATCCAACCAGACATGCTCACACCATTCATCTCGACCATGCAAGTCAATATATATATCGGCTTAGATCGCGCGTCCCATTGGAATCAGCACTAAGTTTGGAGCATACACAGAGGTGATTCCAGGCAATAGGTTCCAAACTTCACAAGTGTGAAAAACTTATATATAGAATCAAATATAACCCAAAACGATAGGAAGAAATGATAACAATTCTGTTCAGCAAATATAGCGAAAACTATGGGAGGTATATATTAGGATCAGATTGGCATAGATGAAAACCATTCTTGACTATCATTACCCCGCCCCCTCCCCCAACCCTTGATGGCTGATATCTTTTAACAGCAGTCGCAAAAGCTGTACACCTCGTCTGTTCAATCTAAATGCGATAAAGATGCAGGGTAGGAGATAGATTCTGTATGTACCACACTCAACAAATGGTATATATTCATGTAAAAATCCCGTTTAGCGTGTCATAACGGTCGCCTATACCTAAACATGTTTAATGTTTAACAACAAAAAGCCTTTAGAAAAGCGGGACAAGAAAGTCTTTAATATATATATCTAACTTTTACACACTGGTGTACGGATAGTAAACACTGTTTTTTACAGTGCACCTACCGTGTTACACACTTTACTTCACAATATATACACCACAACACCCTCTGGTGTTCCCAAATCAATCTTCATTCTTTCTTATTCTTTGTTTCATTGTAAAAAAAGAAAAAAAAAGGGGGGGGGGGCGATAATATAATTTTGCCTCAATGCACTGCCATAGTAATATGCCTTTCTCTAACGCCTGGTTCAAAACTTATTGGCTGGTGATTGAATTTTGCAGCACCAGCCTGAATCAGATCCATGTCTTTTGCTTTAGCAATGTTACTCTACTATACTGACCAATGCTTTTTGAGATGCCTTATTTTGCTATTTCTAATAGTATGAGAACAATGAAACTAAAGCTTTCGTTTCTACCCAACTCGAAAGGTTTGTGCTCCTAACCAAAGGACGAAAGCTTGAGTTAATCTATGTAACCAATTCGGTGGATCTATGTCTAAAGGCAGCGTTTTCTGACCTTTTTGAGCGCGAGCAACACGATCATATATTTTGCCTAAAGGTTAGAGTGACCACATAGACTTTCAGCTGCAAAAGACTATGTATGCGTGACATTCACCGTAATATTGGGAAAGGAACAGAGGTCGAGTGTCTAGGGGTCCTAGAGGTATGCCCAGCTGACCATGACCAATCAGTAGAGACCGAAATATCTCATTGACCCTCTGGTAGTTGATAAATCCAGATCCTAGACAGACTGTTGTAGAAGCTTGTTGACTAGGTGCAAGTGGCTTACTCAAAATAACCCATAGACTGAATAAACCCGAACCTTTCATTTGCAATTTCTTTTTACAATTCCACGCTCATTCATCAATGATGAACATACCATTTGCTACTAGTCTTATAGATGCGCCCAAAATGGCCACCCGAGTATACAATGTAATGTCTGTTTGATATATATCCAGTCCAGCATCAACAGGATAGATACTAAATAAATATACATGTCAACCCATACGTTGGGTGATATAGATACAGGTCAGAATGCTGTGTCTACGCTGAAACTATGTATGAGGAAACTTAAAGTACAATGTATTGTCCTGGGGACACATTGCCCAATGACAACACACCGATGGGTGGTGGAACCTAAAAAGAAACACTCTGCTCCAAGCACTTGTAGCGTTACGGTACACTAAAAAATGATATGGTAGTTATTGACCAACATCCTAGCTAGTTATGAATCAATATGATAATTCTCTTCATACCCATTTGCTTTTATCAAGCATAACTATCACACATAACATACTTAGAACTATATTGCAAAGTTCCCAGCAGTTATATGTAATTTATCATACATATTCAGAACAAACTAACATTGGATGACAAGAACGCAAATCGAAAGGATGTTAATTGCAATGAATCTGAGTAGAATACCTCTTGTCTTACTTTTCCCCTTCCTAATGCAAGGTTCCAGCAGACAATTATGAGGTAATATATTAGAAATATTACCTTGCAGATTCTACAGCATTCAACTACATAGATAATATCCTTCTTTGAATGTTTTCTTCTCTTTTGAAAAAAGGGTTATTAAAAATATTGATTCATAGATTGATGATTATGGGTGCACCCACTCAATGTATTGCAGTTTTACCACTAGGTATCGCCTTCTTTCTCACAGCTTAAAGATGGTCGGGAACCATAAGGAAAGATAAATTAGACCCGGTGATAAGTCACGAGCACCAACATATGTCATTGCAACTTCACCAACAGCTGTATACCAAAATGAATTGTGAATATGAACTTCATGCCTCAATCTTAAAGGAAAATTGTGAGAGGGGTCACTCCGTGTAAGTGGACTCCCTGTGAAAGGGAGTAACACTGTCCTAGGAGTCATCCCAGGTAACGGATTGCCCATGGGTAAAGGGGTCACCCTGTCCTAGGGGTCATCCCATATAAGGGATCACCCTGTGTAAGAGGTCACCCTTTGTAAGGAAGTCACCCTGTCAAACGGATTTACCCAGTGTCATCCCTTCAACGGGACACTTTTAGATGTTTTCTCTATTAGATGTTAGATTTCACTCCGTGTAAAAGGAACACCAAAGGGAACATTGGGTATCCACATTATTTGATAAGGATGTACATGTACGTATTAGTTATAGTTTATCAATATTGATACTAAACTTGCAGCCGATCAGCTTTGCCATGTTCATCACATTTCAGATTCCGGAGAACCCGCTGACGGAGGAGATGGTGTCAGAAAGTCTCAGTTTGTTGAGCCGGACGGGAGATGGACTTGCCCATGCATATATCAGACTCGATCTCCACGAAAAGTTAGTATGCTGAATTAATTTGAGGGTGATTGCACGAGCAGATTCTTTGCTTGGCAGGGCTTGGCAGAGCTTGGCTATTTTGCTCGATCACACTCTTGTAAGATCTGCTTAACTCACTGCTTCTGTGAGTAGCCCCTATTGTTGCTCATGGAGGGGGGGGGGGGGGGGGGGGTCTTCTATCGGAACCGTCCAACCAGGCAATGTTTATAGGATTCATCCCGACCTTGCAAATGGGCCAGGGTCAGCCTAGATTGTGCCTCGTGTTGGAATATGTGCTTTAGCAGTTGACATGCAGAAAAAAGTATTAAGAGTTCAGAAATTGAGTGGTGCAATTTGATAATATGAATATAGGTATTGAGAATAGAGTAAGATGATAATGTAGAATGATAAAGTAGGATGGTAAAGTCTGTTTCACAGACGTAAATTCGATCTGTATATCAATGTGATGTAGCATCTATGCATTCATGAAACTGTACAAGCCACGAATTGTATGCTTTCAGTTTCTGCAAATTCTATTTCTGCTTTTTCACTGTTCATATGAATAATGACAATATCACCAAAAGTTAATGATGTGTAGAGGACACTTGCCAGAGAATGTCACCTGATACAAGTCAGAGTTTGTCCTTGTCAACATTATCTGATACATGTCAATGTTTGTCCTTGTAAATGTTGTCTGATGCATGTTAGAGTTTGTCCTTGTCAATGTTATCTGATACATTCAATTAGTGTTTGTCCTTGTCGATGTCATCTGATACAAGTCAGTGTTTTGTCCTTGTCAATGTCATCTGATATATGTCCCAGTATGTCCTTGTAAATACCATTTGATAAAAGTCAGAGTTTGTCCTTGCTAATGCAATCTGATATACAAGTTTTTTTTCTGGTAAAGTTCATCTTACATGTGATTTAATGTTGACAGAGAGGTAACAGACATAACTATCCTGAAGAAATACATCCATCTACGGTTCGTTGATGTATCACGGAATATGCTGAAGGACATAAGTCACCTCAACTCCCTCAGTCATCTTCTCACACTCAAAGTAAGAAATCCTCATATACCTAACTTGCTAATATGTGAAATATGACTATCATGATTTGATACTATTTGATATATATACATGTGTACATGTTTACATCAGTTTTTTGTACTGCTGCTCCCTATGAAACATATTCCGACTATGGTACCATGGGTCATAGCCACACTGTTGTATGGCCTCGGCTGGCGTCCTCCGTCCAAAACTTAAGTTCCCAAGTAATATTTGGAATGAAATTATCAAAATTGTCAGGATTCGTTAGTAAACAAAATGACTGCTGTGGAACATGACCATCAGGGATTATTCTCCTGCCTCCCTGATATTTACAGTTCGGCTGCCATACTCTGAATGGTTTACATATTTACCCCCAGTATCACTCGCTCCGGTTCCAAACCTGCCACATGGTGGTAGGGTGTTCTAATAAAGACACTCTGAGTCGTTAGTGTCCTGATCGCCTACAAAGGCATGTGTGGCAGACCGGAATGAGATTGATCATCTCTTATTGGCTGTTGATTCAGCAGCCAATCAGAGTGCAGTGTACAGAAGACAAGCTTGTCGTTTTTGCCCCCAAAATTTGTATATAAGCACTCTTGTTTGTTAAACTCAGTCTTCCCATCACTCATAGTTGTACCCTGTACGTCTATGCCCAAGTTCTGACTCCCTATTCTTAAAAGGCGTGTTCCACCGGGCTGGCAATATGGCACTTAGCCCCGCATGACGCCCATTTGGCAGACACACGGCGTCAGTTATAGCTGAAATATAGAGGCTGCTGCAGTGGAACAGGTACACACACACCGGTGGTGGGGACACAGTGATGAACCAACGATGAACCAGCCAAACCTAATAAATCAAGTATTGCAATTTCTTAAGTTTATGGACATTATCGCTGTGAGTGTTTTGCAGGCAGAATCGAACCTGCTGCCGACGGCCAAGCTGGAGATGATGCCGTATTTACAGAGCGCCTCTTTCATGCGCAACAAGATCAAGACCACAGAGGGCCTCAATCACCCCATGCTGGAGTCCCTCTGCCTCAGCTGTAAGTCTCTTCCTACATCCTTTCTTTTATTATTTTCAAGGTCTGGTGAGGAAGGCAATTGGGCTAAATTAGTACTCCTTTTCTTTCTATCAAGGCATTTAATTCCTTCATATTCTTAGATTATCTCTGCACCTTCTTCTATACATGGATGTCATTATTTTCGAAGTTTTGCTGAGGAGGGCGAATGTTGTAAATGTGTGGTTTTCTTTAGAGAGTCATTTAATCGTTTTACATTTTTAGATATCTGTCTATGCTTCTTTTTCCATACATTTATGTTGTCATTTTCAAAGATAATGAGGTGGTGATTATGGGGTAAAATGCATGCGATATAAGTCATTTATTTTTAAAAACTTATTATGAGATTTTCTGTATATTTCTGAAGGTTTCCCTCCCCTCCTGTACTATAGGGAGACATTGTTAGTGTGGCTGAAGGGAATCTGTACCTTGTTTTTTGGTTCGGAAATATTCACCGAGTTTTATGAACAAGGTGAATATTTGCAACCAAAAGAACAAGTAACAGATGTAATTCAGACACACTCACTATGCCTTCGTATTATCACTTACCTGAAAATCATTAAAAGCACCATTTTACAGCAGGTTACGTAGGACAGAGTGTACAAACTATCAGTGTGTGTAGAGTGTGCATACCAACTTAGTAAAGAGCTCATGACCAACCCGTCTAGCAAATAAAGTATGTTTAAAAACGAAAATCCCCCAAAAGAAAAAAATACCGCAAGCTATTACTGCAAGAAGGCACCCAAATCTGGGAGAGATTACCTAGTGAAGTACAACTTATAGGTGAGAAATTGCACTTCAAAGTATGCCTAAAGACTATATTGATCGAAAATCCGCACTACATAAATAGAATAGATGAGAAATGAAACAACTTGGTCCTTCTCTTTTGTCATTCTCTGCGCTCCCCTTTGCAGAGAGACTATATATACTGTATCATCAATCGTTATATTTTTCATGGCAACCTGTAAAAACACCCCCTTAATGCGCAGTGCTTTGTGTTCACAGTTAACGAGGTGACTGTGGTGTCGGGGCTGAACCCAGACATGTTGGCTCGTCTCACGTGCCTGGAACTGCGAGCCAACAAACTTGAGACGACGGCAGGACTCAACATCCCAACCCTGAAAACTCTCTTCTTGGTGAGTCCCTCATCTCCCCTTAAATCTCTATCTCTAGTGAATACCTTGAATATCATTCTTATTCAGCACTTAGCCTACCTTATGTGGGGCTTCCATCTAGCGATTATGACCACAGATTATGGCATTTTGCGCCGCCGACCTATTATTTGACACTTTTGGTGTGACAATCGTCAGGTGGAAACAAAAAGGGCAAACAGTTCTTTCTGGAACATTACATATTCCTATATACCTATGAGCGAACAACCTATGATAACCTAACGCTGCTGGGGTGGAATAACTTTTGTTTACTGCCAAGGTTGACGTTTACTGGGCAGGTTGACATATACTGCCCAGGTTGACGTTCAGAGACTTTTTTTTAGCGATATTAGCCAAAAATTTAAGGTATATAGGAATAGGGAAACCACGTACCAGTGGAAATAAGTCAAAGTTACTCAGTAAGGCAAACCTTACCTCGTAACTTTGACTTATTCCCATCGGAACATAGTTTCCCTCTAATATTGCACCACCGACCAAGTTTTGTTCCACCGAGGGAATGTCTCTGTTGAATTTATCTGTGGCCGAATGAACTTGAGTGTCAAAAATCGGTCCGCTAACTCACTTTTCATCAGACAGCAGCATTTTGCTGACCGTCACTGATTATGCGCACCAAGAGCTTCTCAAAAAGAACCACCGACCGATTTTTGTACAGGTTTCTTATAATCGGTGGGTTTTTGGTTGGCAGGTGGAAACGCACAATTACGCTAGTTCCCTCGCCTCTCATGTTCCGTATGGTTACTGTGTTCTGTGAGTTCCGAGGGACTTTGAGTGAGATTCTTATCATGTGACACATTGTATCATGTTATATCATAATCTTCCTTTTTTCTATCACTTTTTGTTTGAAAAAAAGGATTCAAGTTGGAAGAAAATTATCGTTATGTATCAAGATTTATCAAAGCATAAATTTTCATCAATGGAAAGTCCACATGTTGTTTATCATATGCAAACCTAATCTCCACAATCATATCCTTATGGTTGTTGATAAAAAAGAAAGGTTGAAGCTCGGTTAAAAAAAGACAACAACATGAGGCTTCAATAGAGCCAAGTACCATTAAGCCCTATATCTGAGCATCGTCCAAGATTTGAGCAGAGTGTTCTGTAATGATTCATTCTGCAGGGAGGCAATGTGATCACCAAACTGGAGGGTTTGGAGGGCCTGACTCAGCTGACCACGCTACACCTGAGGGATAATCAGCTGGAGTCGCTGGACGGGTTCTCAGCGTCCATGGCTAATCTCTACTATATCAATCTAAGGTGGGACCTCGCACTACCATCTACTAAGGTCAATTCTATCCCTCCTTTTTATTTTGTAAAATCCAAGGAAAACTGGGTGGTGTTAATTGTCATCTAATGGAAATAGCTTTCACGAGGTTCAAACAGGATGATTCCTAGCAAAGGAACAGAGATAAATATATATGTTATGTAACTGAGATAATCTCCGAATGATGTCGGGAAGTGTAATAATTATCATTATTGTTGTTATCATTGTTATCATGATCATCACGATCATATTATTATTATTATTATTATTTTTTTTTTTTTGACGAGGGTCATTCAGTATAAACCCAATCCCCATAAAATATAGTCAACCAATGTATTTTTAGCCTGTGATAATTTCATTATGGGTAGGATAAAGCATGTGTCACACACACTAAGTACCAAGGGATTTCACAGACAATTTGAATAAATAATTCATTTTACATTTTGAACTTAATAAAAACTGGTCGATTTCAGAGGTAATAACGTCAGCAGTATAAATGAAGTCAAGAAGCTAAACATACTACCTGCCTTAAAAGCAGTGTCACTTTCTGGTAAGTATGTCAGTGTTCTTGAGTTTTATTCATTTATATTTTTAATGCAGTATCTATCCATTATGTTACCTACATACAGCGCTATAAATTCAATGTAGAACCAGAAAAAATGTATGTAGTGTATACAGTTGGGCATATTTATATAGCAATCAAGGTATATATTTGGGCATATTTTAAAACAATTATGTTGCACTATTTTATTTTATATATTGTCTTATATAAAGTATTACATAATTGAACAGCAGCTTTGTGATCTGTTTGGAAATGGCAATATGCCTGCAATACTGGCAGGCTGATACAGGCACCCCCTAGCGGGATTCTACAAACCAACTTAGGGATGGATGCATTAGTATATTTTCTGTTGTTTTATCATATACATTTGGTTATGTGAAGTATTATGATATCACTGATCAATAATCCTAATATCTGCCCTGAATTGGCAACGTGCCTGTAATAGTAGCATGCTGATGTAAGCACCCCTGGTGTAGATTCTACAGACCAACTTGTCTCCCCGAGCAGGGATGGGTATTTAAGTTTATCTCACCCCTGGTACAAGTTTAGCCATAGGAATAACATTAGAAAACAATACTCAACGATCACCCCCACAGAGTGACAGTACTACGCCACGGCCGTGGCATATTGAATTTCAGATGACGTCATATAAATTTGCTAAGTATATATTCAAATTATTCTGAAATTGTGATTGTTTAATATCATAGAAAGGGTTGAGATAAATCCAGAACCGCACTCGAATCGTAAAATACACAATACTCCACTCGTTTGGTTGGGCTGTAAGCGTCACTCGGCTTCGCCTCGATGACGATTGCGGCCCATCCAAACTCGTGGAGTATTGTGTATTTATACGATTCTCGATGCAGTTCTATATAAGTATTTACGGGTGTTGTATTTTAAATATCTGGTTATGTGATGCATTATGGTATCGGTGCATGGTCATCTTGGGATCTACCTGAAAAGGACAATGTTGCGTCAAGTCATCAGCCGCAGGCATCCCCTGGTGTGTACTCTATAAACGAATTTGTCGGGATAGGTGAATTAGTATACTTTCCGGTGTTGACAGAGAACCCAATCTCTGATGATGATGAATACCGCTTGGAGGCTCTGATAGTGCTGCCGAACCTGGCCAGACTGGACAAAGACGAGGTGGTGGATGAGGAGCGGCAAGAGGCCACAGACCTGGCACGGTCACGGGCTGAGCAACTAAAGGTATGCAGGAGCCACTCACAATAAAATACGACTTGAAGACTGAATTATCATGACAATGACATTTCTATTGAAACAAAGACTTTAGTCATACTCACATATATATTTTCTTTTATGATTTCTAGTCATGCTCAAGACTATATTTACATGTAGTAGTTTTCTGATGTCCTTACCCCAAGAGCAGCCTCTGATAACTCTTGCAAAATGGCAGACATTACACTGATACTTTAATCACTACAGTCCAAGATTACATAGGTGACTGATAGGGGCTACCAGCTCCAGGCACATAGAATGTAGCACGAATCTGATGTACCTGGTTTTGAAATAGGTAACACCGCTGTTGTAGTCTTTTTCATAAACACTTGAAGGTAAACGGTGACATTGTTAGTAGATATGTAAGCTTTAATTATGGTTTTCTTGCAGGAGGATGACATGGCAGAAGCTGGAGAAGCCCTAGCCCCAGAGGACTAAGATCTCACCTGATAATCTTAAATAAACAGAAACAACCATACTACTAATGAAGGTTCGATTCCATTTACCCAAATTATATCCTGATCCTGCTGGGGCCATGGTCAATCACTATTTGGATCAGGGCTAAAGCAACCCCCGATTCGGACCTGAGTGGTGACCAGCACCAAATTCAGCCAAATGGAATCAAATTTTAAATCTACTGATAAACAAATGAACAAATAGCAACTTACAATCCATCATGCACCGAACTAGTGATATACCCATAAATGAATAAATAACTCAGTTGTATTGTTGCTGAGGTGAAGGGTTGAATGAAGTGTACTGTCGCATCACAAGTAAATATAGCGTGGAATAAAAGTGAATGAATTCTTGTTCTTCTTATGTCTATATTTACAATTTTTAATGGTAAAAGATGAGTAGTAGGGGCCTACAGTAGATTGGGCTGAACTGTAGACCAGCATGCAGCACTGGTCTACAGTGATATGATGGTAGGTGGTATGTGATGGTAAATACTGGTGTATGTATGTAGATGGGGAGAGCTGTGTAGTGTATGTGGACTGTAGTTGGTAAAGACTAGAATATGTCACAAACACTGAAGTAACTTATCACTAGAATACTGTAGTTTAAGTCCATGGGGATGTAGTGGGTAGAGAACTTCTTCTTGGCTGCGTCAGCCCTTCACAGATAAAATCTGCTCACAGAGGTACTTGAAATGCTTCTTTTATTGGTAATCCACACAGGTACAGGTTCCTCACGCGCCAGACTAAGAACCCAGAATGATGGGTGTAGCTGGCTTACATAGCTAGTATTGAGGTTGCATGCATTAAAGTGTCAAAGTCGTTGTCCCAAATGCTCACTCTCAGCCTTCTGTCCTACTAACCCAAATGACCTGTCCTACTGACCCAGGCTAAGTGGGACAGTAGGTGTGCAGGCGCTGACCTACTGGCCCAAATGATCCGTCCCTGCTAAGTGGGACAGTGGGTGTGCTGGTGCTGACCCACTGGCCCTAATGCTCCATCCTACTGGCCTTAACCTTGGGTGCTTGTGTGCTGACACACTGGCCTAGATACAGCTCTCAGGGCGTTTCATATGGGATATATGCCTATACTTCTGCTATACAAGAGCTCACAGTTTTACTTATACATTTCTTTAACCTTTCTTATACATTTCATAATTTGTACTTGGCTCAGGTCCAGTGCAAGATCATGGATGCTAACATAAGCTGCAGATATATTCTTCTCTAGCAGTGACATCCCGAAATATCTATATGTTCAGATGGTCAGTATTTTCTCTACTCTCTGTTCCATGAAGGTGTGAAATGCAAGTTTTCTTCTACTACTTAAGCATCTTTTTTTGCCTGGCAGGGTTGGGCTGTATCGTGCAGCATCTGGCTGCATCTAGCTCGACTGTATTAAATCTTTAAAGAGCATTACACTTGTGTGTTGTGCCTCTATTATTGCTCACAGGGGTCTCTTCCACTGCTGCGATCCAGCTAGGCAGGTGGACACAATTCATTCCGAACTAGTCAACAGTTTGGCTGAGATCGCACTTCCAGGTAGAATTAGCACTTAACTTATCACCTGCTTCTGCCTTTGCATATGGAAGCCTAATCCTCCCGGCCATACATGAACTAAATCTTGATCCATGGCTCTGTGTGTGTGTCTCTTTCCCCCTCTCTCTGCTTTCTGTTTTCTGCCCAGGATTCTCCCATTTTCCCTGTTTCAACCATTGTTCAACCATTGTTGCACATCATCAACCAAATGTATTTCTCTGGTCTTGTTATGACAAAACAAATGGTAACTAGCATAATACTAGCTTAAATGTTTCTATTGCAATAATTGTTTATTACACAACTAAATGATCAACATACATCACCCCACATCACCAACAGCAACACCTGGTGGTCTTAATAATTCAGACCAATCAGTTTGTGTATCATTACTGGTCTACGTTCACCAGCACCAGGAAGGAAAAAGTGCGTCTTTGATGATACAAGACTGCGAGCAGGGCAACCGCGAGCAGGCTGTTAGAGCAAAGTTTGAGAGCCGAGAGACTTATCATGAGATGCATGATATCAACTTCATGGCAGTCTTTGGAAAGTCTATTCATAAGACTGGTGTCAACTAACACTTGATTTAGCTTTCAAAGACACCCTGCTTCAACACAACTGCATGTAATTTCTGGAGGCAAAGTTAGCCCATAGTTCATAGTAGAATGTGTACCGTCAACAATCTTTGGCGTAAATCTAGCGGTATGCAACCTACCAGCCCACCAGCGCCCAAGGCCCACTGACATGTGTCCTCGTCGCCAAGGTATGCCGATGACCGACTACTATGCTAATCTAGAGCCAGACCAAGATCAGATAAAGCTAAACATGTCAATAAAGGGTATAAACACTGCGATAGTCAGGCACAATATCAGCGCTGGGTATCCAAACGCCAGGGTCGATCATATGTGCCACACAAACGTCATCCCCACCGTTCTGAAATCCTGGTGATAGCAGGATACTACTCGAACTGGGTTAAGGAGCTGCACAGAGATTACCTACCCTGGAGCCTACTGAAAATAGGGTAATATATATACCCTAGTAGTTTACACCAGAATAAACATCAACTCCAAAAGAAAAAAGGACTCCAAGGATTCCAAAGACTATAAAGACTATAAAGACTGAAAATAACTCACTTAATAGATAGTCAAGTCGTAAAGAAGGGAAAATCCTAATTTATAAAAACAAGGTCTCACTTCCCATGCAAATGAAAGAATATGATTCTGATCTTGAGTTGATTTTAATTCTAATTCGATAAAACGATGCTCCATTACTATATCTTGCCCAATGCTAATTACTAAGGTTAAATATAACTTTGTGCGTGATGTGCGTATGATGGAGGGACAGTATAGTGGAGGGGCAGTATAGTGGAGGGCGATGTAGTAGAGGGGCAGTATGGGAGAGGGTCAGTATGGTGGAGGGGCAGTGTAGTAGAGAGGCAGTATGGTGGAGGGGAAGTGTGGGAAAGGGGCAGTATAGTGGAGGGGCAGTATGGCGGAGGGACAGTATGGTGGAGGGGCAGTATGGTGGAGGGGCAGTATAGTAGAGGGGCAGCATGGGGAAGGGGCAGTATGGTGGAGGGACAGTATGATAGAGGGGCAGTATGGTGGAGGGGCAGTATGATGGAGGGGCAAGATGGTGGAGGGGCAGCTTGGTTGAGGGGCAGTATGGTGGAGGGGCAGCATGGTGGAGGGGCAGTATGGTGGAGGTGCAATATAGTAGAGGGGCAGTATGGCGGAGGGACAGTATGGTGGAGGGGCAGTATGGTGGAGGGGCAGCATGGTGGAGGGCCAGTATGATAGAGGGGCAGTATTGTGGAGGGGCAGTATAGTACAAGGGCAGTATAGTGGAGGGGAAGCATGGTGGAGGGGCAGTATGGTGGAGGTGCAATATAGTAGAGGGGCAGTATGGCGGAGGGACAGTATGGTGGAGGGGCAGTATGGTGGAGGGGCAGCATGGTGGAGGGCCAGTATGATAGAGGGGCAGTATTGTGGAGGGGCAGTATAGTACAAGGGCAGTATAGTGGAGGGGAAGCATGGTTGAGGGGCAGTATGGTTAAAGGAAGGTATGGTAGGGGGGCAGTATGGTTGAGGGAAAGTATGGTAGAGGGTCAGTATGGTGGAGGGGCAGTTTAGTAGAGGGGCAGTATGTTGGAGGGGCAGTATGGTGGAGGGGCAATATAGTGGTGGGGCAGTATGGTGGAGGGGCAGTATGGTGAAGGGGCAATATAGTGGAGGGGCAGTATGGTGGAGGGACAGTATGGTGGAGGGGCAGTATGGTGGAGGGGCAGTATAGTAGAGGGGCAGCATGGGAAAGGGGCAGTATGGTGGAGGGACAGTATGATAGAGGGGCATTATGGTGGAGGGGCAGTATGATGGAGGGGCACTCCGGCAACTCGGGCAGGCCGGAGGCACCCCTCTTGCAACTCTGGCGGCCGCCCCTCTGGCGACTACCACAATATCAAAGAATATTGTAGTACAGAATACGATCACACCGGAGTATATTTACAAAGGTTTATTCAGGTAAGCAAGTCAAGCCTCAAGCGGCACAAGGTAAGTATGACTAAGGTAAGTACGAGCCAGAGGCTACGAAGTACGATCCGGAGGCTACGCCTGTATCTAAGGTTAGTGAGTTTCTCAGTCTGTTCTCCTCTGGTCTCCCGGTAGACGGCGCGCCTGTCTCCCGTTGCGGCTGTCAGGTACGTGGTGATGTCTTCTAACACTCCGGTCCGCCGGAGGTCTCAGCTACTCAGTCCAAGTTTCCCGGAGGTGTACCGCATCGAGTCCCAGTCCAGACTGACTCCCGGAGGGTCAGTCACCACTTTTATAGGAGGCCGCCCCAGGCTGTCATGACGTCACTACTGGTCCGGGCGACCCCTAGCGGCCCCGGGAGGAGGCTCCGCGCTCCTCCTCCGGTGCCTCCGGCACTCCCTCCGGCACCTCCAGCTAGCCGGAGGCAAGAGTCTCTCCTCCGGGAGTATTAAACCTATTAATACTACACTCTCCCCTCCTCACTTAGCGTCCTCGGGGTTGTAGACGTTATAACACATTGATGAACCGTAATGATCACAACATCCCCTCGTCGTGACAACACATCTGAAACAAAAAGGGGGGGGGGGCCTCCGGCGGCCCTGGCCCCCATCTCCAGTCACCGCCCCTATGTACATAACCACCGGAGTGGCTCCAGCGTGCAACTGCACGGCATCCGCAAAACACAATAGCAATCACACACAGAACAGGCCTAGTTGAGGCAAAGTACCTCTCGGGCAACGACCCGACATCCACGCATGCATTAATCCAAGAAAGTCAGTCAACAAGCTCCTAAGTGGAGTTGGAAGTCCTCCAGTGAGGCCGAGGGCCTCTCGTGCAACTGCACGTATCATCTTAACGGTAACGAACTGTCCTAAACGTCTTGCGTGCAATGGCACAGCATCTGGAACTGCATCAGGGCCGTCGTTCCCCTCTCTCGGTCCCCCTCAAGTCCAGCCCGCCCACTCGTCGCCCCTTCTCTCGTCGCCCGTACTACTCGGAGGTCTGCCTGCCCGCTCAGGCAATGGCCGAGGTCCTGTCTTCCTGTACCCGTGGCTCCCCGAGACGAGCTCCTCCCGTCCCTCCTCACCGAGGGGCCGAGGGCCCACCCTCCGACCCCTGCTGGCTCGCCGCCACCTAGGACCAAAACACAACCAGGTTACTTAAGCCATCAATTTCTCTCTCTCGTGGTCTCTCCCACCCACGTCCTGACACCCGAAGCCTCCGCCCCTCCTCCAACAACGACTCCCCCTCAAAGCGACATTATAAATCGACAAATCATGGCGAAATTCTAGGTTGTACTCACCGGAGCAGGTCGCTCTCGTCGGTAGACGGTGATGGTCGTGGTAACCACCCTGTAGAGGTCTTCATCGAGGATCTCTACCCGGGAGTCTCGGTGTCCCCCCACGGTGCGATATCCTCTCCCCAGCTCCGGGGCCTGCATGTAGACGGCCCACCTTCCTAGCTTATCCGGGGCTGGTCCCGGGGCCCACGGCGCCCAGACGGGGCCCTCCGGGTAGTGGTCGCTGGGGCAGTGGTGGCTTGTAGTCCCGCTGATCGGTGCAGTCGCCTCCTTCCCTGGCCTGAGGGCCTCCGGTGGCACGACTCCTTCTCTCGCCTCCTCCTCTGGTGGTGGCGGGAACCCTCCTCCGGGGAGCTGCGGCTCCACCCGGCTCCTGTTCCGGGGTACTCCCGGCCCCCGCGGGCTCTCATCTCGGGCTGCGGCTGTTGGTCGGGGTACCTCCTCCGGGACTCCCGGTCCCACTCGCACCCGGGTTACTGGAGTCGAGCGAGTGGCCTTTGTTGGCAGCACCGGCGAAGGCTGAAGGAGTAAGTCACCCCCTCCATCCAGGGTCCCCACCAGGGCCACCGGGGTCCCGACGGGCATCACCAGTCCCTCCTCCATGGAGAGTGACGTAACGGCTTGGGTCTCACCCGGAGTTGCCCCTGACTGACCCAGGAGGGGGTCTTCCTCCGTGGCGGGGAGGGATCTGGAGCGCACCAACTGGTCCGGGCTCCCCGGGTGCCGTTCTTTCCTCCTCCTCTTACCATGGGCCTCATCCACGCCCGCTGCTGGTGGGGGGGTCCGACCCCTCCGGCCCTCCTGCTTGGTCCTTGGGGGTTCTTTGCAGGCGGTGGCTACTCTCGGAGACCTCCGTTTCACCACAGGGGGCGACTCTACCAGGTTCTGGAGTACCCGCGCCGCCTCTTCTGTCTCCTGGTCCCCGCTGTCCTGTTCCTCCCCCACACTCACTCCGGGAGTCAACAGAGGGGAGAACTCAGCTGCCACTGGAGCCCCTTCGTCTTTGCCTTCTAACACAATGTGTTGCGCCTCCGGGATTTCTACCGGGTGAGTGCACCAGCGGTGCGTGGGGTGTTTGGTACGCATGTGGACCATCAGGTCGTACCTCCGGACCTTCGGGTAGGAGCGACCGCAGCCTCCCACGGGGCAGAACCAGCCGAGCCCGGTGCGTGTGGCGTGGGTCCTCCGGTGGCGTTCCATATCTCGTCTCGAAAATGCCAGGGGACACAGGTCGCAGCGAAAACGCTTCCCCTCAGCCTTGGGCATCTCGTCTTCGTCGCCGGAGGATGGTCCGAACAGCTCTTCTTTAATTCTCTCTCGTTCGAGTAAGCACCGGTTGTCGTCAGAGTGGGGGGAAGTCGCCCGCACGTCCGCCCGCTTCAAGTTCCGCCGCTCAAGTGATGGCTGTGGCCGGTGCTCTCTGGAGGAGGACCGTCTTCGCCGGCGGGGGGAGGTCCGAGGCACTCCTGCGGACCATCTTGGTCCCAGCCTCGCCTGTATCCCCCATCCTCTCCTCCTGTTCCTCGCTCTTCGGGCCTCTCCAGATCTGGCTGTCAGCTGCCCGAACCTCCACTCTCTCTGGTCCTTCTTCCTCTCCTCCACCCTCCTGGTATCCGCACTCCCCGGTCCTCCCAACACTCCGACTTGGCCTCCCTTCATCTTGCCTGCTTGTTGATGTGACAGCCGCGATCTACCGTCTGGCCGATCATCGACGTAACTTCGAGCTACCGTACGCCAGAACCAGCTCCGGTCAGGCTGTTCTTTCCCCCTCCCTCTGTAGCGACGCAGGCCTAGCGATCGCTGCTGCAGTTGTCCCTCCTTCACGAAACTTCCTCTGTTTCCCTCAACTGATTCATTTTTACCCTCACAACCTCTCCGTCTGTTCTCCGGGGAATCCTCCGGGAGAACAGGCGGCCGTCTCTGCAGCCGACACGGTGTTGACAGCTCTTTGTTGTGGCTATTCCGTCCTGCGGAAATGCGTTCGACTGCACGCCAGAACCAGCTCAGGTGCGGCTGTTCCATCCTCCTCCGCCTGACGTAACCCCCTACTCCCACTGGCTGCTCCGGCGAGTCGTCTTGTCTCGTTTCCTACGACCTGACTATGGTCCCTACTCCGGGTAGGGGTCGCTTTAGTTACGTTAATCCCTTCCTCACGGTTTCTCCGACTTACTTTGCTGCCATCCCCGTGGCATCCTCCGCCTCCGGTCGTTCGACAGATAGGGCTGTTCCCTCGACCGGAGGGCCCCCCACGTATCGCCTCTGGCGACTCTGGCGGAGTCACCTCCGAGCTCTCCTCCGGCGGAGGCGTATCCCTCTCAGGGGCAGCTTTGAGGGCGTCCCCGTGTACGATACGGGTCTTTCTTCCCCATTTGATCTGGTACACCACTCCTCCTATGCGGGCCGTGATCTCCCACGGGCCGGTCCAGTACCGCTGCAATTTGGGGCACCTGCCCACCTTTCGTTTAGGGTGGAAGAAATACACAGTCTGTCCCACAACAAAGGGTTTCCCCAGGAGTCGGGCGTTGTAGTTCCTCCTCTGCCGTCGTACACACCCTGAAGCGTGTACCCGGGCGTACTCATGCCCTTGCGTCAGCCTAAATCTCAAGGTCTCCACGTACCCCTCCGGATCCTGGAGGGGTTCTGCCGGATACAAGGCCCCGAGTGGCCCAGCCAGCTCCCTTCCCATCATCATGGCGTTGGGCTTCTGGTCTGTTGTTCGATGTACCGAGCTACGATATGCTGACATTACGTAGGGTAGGAGCTGGTCCCAATCTTTTTGGTCCTCCCACACTACCGTAGCCAGCAGGCTCTTAATTGTAGGTTCAGTCGCTCCACTAGCCCGTCGCTTTTCGGATTGAAGGGGCAAGTCTGGGTCTTGGTTGTTCCCAGTAGGCTTAGTACCTCTCTGAACAGCAGGCTCTCAAAATTTCGGCCCTGGTCGGAGTGTACAGTCAGGGGGTACCCATACCGACAGACGAACTCCTCCATGAACGCTCGGGCCACCGTGACAGCCTCCTGGTCGGGGAGGGCGTAGGCCCCCGCCCATCGGGTGAAATAGTCCGCTATTACTAGTATGTAACGGTTCCCCCTATCACTCCGGGAAGCGGGCCCATGATGTCCATAGCCACGCGCTTGAGTGTTGCCTCTACCTCCACATGACCCATGGGGCTCCTCCGCCTGCGGGGAGGATCCTTTGCCTGTAAGCAGGTTGGGCAGGACGCGTACCAGCGGACGACTTCGTTCCGGTACCCTGGCCAGTAGTAAGCTGCCTGGCACCGCCGTAGTGTCCGGTCTACCCCGAAGTGTCCGGACAGGTAGGACCCGTGCAGCTCCCGTAGGACCATGGTCCTGTCATCCGTCGGCACAGCTATTTGGAATCGCTCTTCCCCCCTAGGTTCCCACCACGTGCAGCCCAAGACTCCCTGCCGTACCTGTAGCCGGTTCAACTGGGCCTTCCAGGCCCGTAGGTTTGGGGTCTCCTCCGTTCTTCCCCCCTCCCCACTACCTTGGCTCACCCATTCGCGAATTAGACACAATTCCGGGTCCTGTTCCTGAGCCAATTCCCATCCCCGGGTGCTCTCGGGAGGGTCCTCCGCTGTGGCTGGGCCGCTAGGGGGCCGGGTCGTCCGAGCCTGTCGCCTTGTTTGAATACGTCGGCATGCATCTTCTGGCTCCCAACCACACTGAGAGCATGGCCACCGGGATAGCCCGTCCGCGTTCCCGTGGTTCTTGCCTGGACGGTGTTCTATGGTATAATCGTAGGTATCTAGTATTTGTAGCCAACGCGCCACCTGTCCTTCCGGCTCTTTGAAGTTGGTCACCCACCGCAGGGCGGCGTGGTCCGTGCGAATGAGGATAGGTCGACCCACTAGGTAGTGCCGGAACCGTTTGAGTCCGAAGACTACCGCTAGAAACTCGCGCCGTGTGACGCAGTAGTTTCTTTCCGGTTTGTTTAAGGTGCGACTTGCGTAGGCGAGCACAAACTCCCTGCCTTCTACGAGTTGTGATAATACTGCCCCTAGTCCAACGTCGCTCGCATCGGTGTCAACTACTAGTTGGCCCTGTTCTCTAGGGTAGGCCAACACGGGGGCAGAGACCAGAGCTTCACGCAGCCTGCAGAACGCCTCCCTGCATTCCGCTGAGAAATGGAAGGGGCCCTTGGCCTTTTCAGACAATGCCGAGAGTGGCTTGGCGACTGTGGCGAAGTCCTTGACAAACGACCGATAATAACTGGCCAGCCCGAGAAAGCTGCGGACCTCGTGTACGTTCTGGGGTTCTGGCCACTCTGTTACCGCACGTATTTTCTCGGGATCGGTGGCAACCCCTTGCGCCGAGATGACGTGTCCTAGGAACTCCACTTGTTGTCTCAACAGTTGACACTTTCACGCCTTCAACTTGAGTCCTGCCTGTTCCAGCCGCCCCAATACTTCCCCCAGCCGCCGGAGATGCTCCTGGCGGGTGGGGGCGTATACTATTACGTCGTCCAAGTACACCAGGCAAGTCTGCCATTGTAGGCCGCGCAGTGCCAGCTCCATTAGTTGTTCAAATGTCCCCGGGGCGTTGCAGAGCCCGAATGGCATTACCCTGAACTGGTACAACCCGTGATGGGTCGTGAACGCGGTTTTCTGACGGTCTTCCGGCCGCACCTCCACCTGCCAATACCCTGAGGCCAGGTCTAGGGTACTGAACCAGCGACCCCCAGCCATTGAGTCCAAGGAGTCGTCGATCCTAGGGAGAGGATATGTGTCTTTCACCGTTCGCTCATTTAACCGCCGGTAGTCCACACAAAACCGCGCGGTTCCATCCTTTTTTTTAACTAGTACAACCGGGGAGGCCCAGGGCCCCTCCGCCGGCTCGATGACTCCTTGCGCTAACATTTCACGTACTTGTTGAGCCACCACCTCTCGCCTATGGGGAGCCAGCCTCCGAGGGGGTTGCTTTACTGCCCCGGCGTTCCCCGTTGGTATCCCGTGTTGCACCAACCCCGTCCTTCCCATGTCAGCCGCACTGCGCTGAAATGCTCCTGTGTGTTTTTCTAGGACTGCACGTAGAGCAGGCTGATCCTCCTCGGCCACTCCCTGCAGTAGCTCCGCCCAGACCTCAGTAGGCAAGTGGACCACCCTTCGACAGCGTGCTCCTTCTGGGGGGGGGGGGGGGGGGCACTTGCTTCGGCCTGAGCTTCCTCGACCCTGCCCAGGACAGTGCCCTGGTATATGGTCATCTCCTGGGGAACGGGGTTAAATACTCTGACCGGGATGCATCCGTCGTCTGGGAAGAACACGGCCCTACCCACCCGTAAAGGGCCTGCCCGTGGTTCTAACACCCCTGCTTCACTCTTCCCCCCACAATAGCCTCGCCCTGGCCAGGGACGACCACGGTGTGTCAGCACACCACCCGGCAGCTTGTGGTTCCCTCGGCCCAACGCAAGCACTCCTGTGCCAGGTCAATCGTGAGGGCTTGTTCGCGGATAAATTCTGCCCCCAAGATGGCCTCTGAATCTATGTCTGCGATAATTAGGTCCAATGGTAATTGACGAGATCCTAACTGCAACCGGGCCGCCACCTTCCCCTCGAGGGCCATTGCGCGCCCGTCTGCACAGTAGATGGGTTGGGTGACCGGCGTGACTTCTCCGGGGGCCTGATTCCTTGTCCACCAAGCCCGAGAAAGGATGTTTACCCCGGCCCCCGTGTCGACGAGCAGCCTTATCCTCTTTCCCCAGATCTGTCCCTCCACCGTCAGCCCCGACCCTTGCGTTTCCCGATGCCCCTTCAACGTTTCCTCTCGTGGCCACTCCTCTTCTGTCCGGGCGACTCCAGCTTGGCCTTCAGCTGAAGTCGCTATTAGTTTTCCGCCGGGGTAGCAGGGGCGGTGGCCCCTTTGCCCCCCCCCCCTGGTCTCTGACCTTGGTTATGGCGGGGACAGTTGCGCTTCAGATGGCCCACTTGTTGGCACAAGTAACATCGCCGGTCCGGGGGTTTGTCCAGTGCGGCCGTTAATTCTGACAGTCGTTTATTGACGGCCTCTAATTCTTCTGCCATACTCCGTCCGGCCGCTCGTACCTTCTGGACCCCACCCCGTTCTGTTTCGAGGTAGGCCTCCGCCTCCACGGCGGTAGTTGCGGCCTCCTCCAGCGACTTGGGTTTGCTCTGATACACCCAGTGCTTGATCTTTTGGTCTCCTACAGCCTCTAGGAAACGATCACGACCCATAGAGTCAAGGGTGAGGCCGTCAGCTTCCGGGTATGCGAGGCGTACCATCTTCCATATCTCCTCCGACAAACTCTGCAGCCCTTCTCCTGGTTGACGCGTGCGTACCCTTAATGCTGCTTTATAGCTCTCGGTCTGGTTTCTGGGGGCGAAGCGTTGTTGTAGGGTTGCCCTTAAGCGACGGTACCCCTTCTCCGAGTCGGGCTTGACCCCGGCCAGCAGCCGGCAGGCCACCCCCGTGAGGCTGATTCCCAAGAACATTCCGGCCTCGGCCGGCGTCCCCCCGTTGACCTTCTCACAAAGATCAAAGTGTGCGAGGTATTCATCCAGGTCCGACGTACCATCGAATCTACTGGGCATCACTACGGGTTTCGGCACTTTCTTCCGGAGACAGTTCTCTGAGTGTGCGTTAGCCATCTTCATCACGTCCGTCCCTTCTCCGCCCGGCCCTGGAGGTCCCTTTAGTATCTCGGGTTTCACCTCCGTTTTTACTGCAGGGCCCTCTTTTGTGGCGGGTCCGATCAAGGGGGAGGCGACCGGCGGTGGTGGTCGTTCCCCTGCCCCCTGATGCCTCCAGGAAACTTCCGGGTCGGCATATTCCCGGAGGCGTCCTCCGGGACTTGGTAGCAATTATCCGTGGGTCCACGGGCCCCCAACGTCCTGCCCAGGCCCCTTGGGGGCCTTCGGCGCGTGTCCGGGGTCCTGGCCAAGGACCCAGTGGTGGCGGGTCCTCTCTGTTTCGGGTGGGTAACGCAGTGGCTCACCGGACTCCTGGTAACTCCATGGTCTGGGTAGCGTGGTATGAAGTCAGCCAGGGGCTCCCGCTGCGTGGGCCCGCCGGAGGAGCGGGCCACTCCTGAAGGTGTCCCGACCTTTCCGGTTCCTCCTCTGCTCGTTCCGGGGATCCTCCGAGAGGAGTATTCTCCTCCGGCATTTCGTCTCCTCGGATACTCCGGCCTCCGGGAGCGGGACTCCCGGAGGCACCCCCCTCCTTGACCGGGCCGGTGTTCTCCTCCGGTGCGGGTGCGTCTCCTCCCGGTGCTCCGGGTATTTCGTCATTCTGTGTGGGTCCATCTCAGGTTCCATCCCACCGCTGCCACCAATGTAGTACAGAATACGATCACGCCGGAGTATATTTACAAAGGTTTATTCAGGTAAGCAAGTCAAGCCTCAAGCGGCACAAGGTAAGTATGACTAAGGTAAGTACGAGCCGGAGGCTACGAAGTACGATCCGGAGGCTACGCCTGTATCTAAGGTTAGTGAGTTTCTCAGTCTGTTCTCCTCTGGTCTCCCGGTCGACGGCGCGCCCGTCTCCCGTTGCGGCTGTCAGGTATGTGGTGGTGTCTTCTAACACTCCGGTCCGCCGGAGGTCTCAGCTACTCAGTCCAAGTTTCCCGGAGGTGTACCGCATCGAGTCCCAGTCCAGACTGACTCCCGGAGGGTCAGTCACCACTCCGGCCTCCGGGAGCGGGACTCCCGGAGGCACCCCCCTCCTTGACCGGGCCGGAGTTCTCCTCCGGTGCGGGTGCGTCTCCTCCCGGTGCTCCGGGTATTTCGTCATTCTGTGTGGGTCCATCTCAGGTTCCATCCCACCGCTGCCACCAATGTAGTACAGAATACGATCACGCCGGAGTATATTTACAAAGGTTTATTCAGGTAAGCAAGTCAAGCCTCAAGCGGCACAAGGTAAGTATGACTAAGGTAAGTACGAGCCGGAGGCTACGAAGTACGATCCGGAGGCTACGCCTGTATCTAAGGTTAGTGAGTTTCTCAGTCTGTTCTCCTCTGGTCTCCCGGTCGACGGCGCGCCCGTCTCCCGTTGCGGCTGTCAGGTATGTGGTGGTGTCTTCTAACAATCCGGTCCGCCGGAGGTCTCAGCTACTCAGTCCAAGTTTCCCGGAGGTGTACCGCATCGAGTCCCAGTCCAGACTGACTCCCGGAGGGTCAGTCACCACTTTTATAGGAGGCTCGCCCCAGGCTGTCATGACGTCACTACTGGTCCGGGCAACCCCTAGCGGCCCCGGGAGGAGGCTCCGCGCTCCTCCTCCGGTGCCTCCAGCACTCCCTCCGGCACCTCCGGCTAGCCGGAGGCAAGAGTCTCTCCTCCGGGAGTATTAAACCTATTAATACTACAATATTATTATTTGTTTCCTACTATATCTAAAAAACTATGATTCTGGTAGAATCCGCCTGGAGTATCTCCCGCACATAGAGACAGAGTGAACCAGACCTAGGCTTGGAGACTGAAGACCCACGAGAATGAGAATCTCGTGGAGTGACAATCTTGAACCTGGTCTTCTTTTTTGTAGATCAATACACAGACATACCTTTTCTCTCCTGTTTTATTTCGAGCCATGCCGAAATCAAAGTTTATTACTGTAGTTTTTTTAATATACTTTTCTCGTGAGAAACCGATGAGATCCCAACTTTCGCTGGTAGCCCTTTCAAAACTCCGCTGATTCCCCTCCACTCCCACCCCTTACACTCACACACACCACACTAAGCATTTGGGCCTGATCTACCAGCTGTCTTTGTGGAGCAGTAAGTAGAGCATTCGGCTTGGGATTTTAAAGTCGGGAGTTCGATTCTCGTCAGAAAACAACATTACCATGGTTTTGATCTGCGTGGCTATATTCTCTGCGTAGTGGAAAATGTCTGGGAATTGAGTAAAAACTAGTAAAAATGGAGAATGTTTGGGAACTGAGTAAATATGGGGTCTTTATATAAAAAAAAGTACTGTCCATGCCAATAATAAGTACCTTGATTTTCTCTATTGGAAAAGATGTGGTGAGTGTCAAGCGCCTCCGGGACCCCCCCGCGCTAGGCGTGTGTCACATCAGTGCACACATCGCCGGCAAGTTATAACGGGAGTAGAGGTGGTTAACAAGAACCGAATTGGAGTTTTCGAGGCCCGAAGCTGTGGCTCACCGCTTCTCACCTAGCTTAAGTCACTATATAACGAAGGTGTGGTGGGATGGTGCAATACCTGCAGCTCTATGCCACCACGCTATCTAGTGAATAACGCATCAACATTACAGCACCATCTGGTGAGATATACTGGAATTTAACCACTTATATTTTGGCAACCAACCCCTTCTACGATATAGCTCTGGTTGCCAGTGTAAACCACTTACTAACAACGTGGCGAAGCAAGTGTTTGTTCTTGTTTTATTACGAAATTAGACAACTCTTTTTATGCATGCATGCATTTCACGCCTGCATTATACTGAATCAGAAGACCAGGAAGCAGCACACGCTGAAGAGCACGAGTCTTTGGTGGAGCCCGCCACAGCACTAACCCATGAACACCCATGTCCCCGTTCCTGTCTGCACCAGAAGAGAGCTATTACGACTCCCTTTCAGCCCCGACAGCCGCTTGGTGCTCTCCGCTCCCTCCGTTCCCTAAGTCTTAGACTGCCTCTGTTCACTACAATACATTGTTCAATCCAAATCCAGTTAATTTAGACAATTCTACTATTATTACCTAATTATTCAATTTAAAGAGGTCATGACCCAGAAAAAAAATCAAAAATCAAAACAAATATCAACTGCACAGATTGTAAAATTGAGCTCAAAATTGATAGGTTTCTTCAGCAATGAAAACAATATGACCCAAACCATATCTATTCCTTGGTTAAAAAAGAAATTCTTTTTACATTTATTTTTCAAACGCTCATAACTTGAGTTGCCCAAAGATTTCAGAGTTGCACCCGGCAGATTTGAAATCAGAAGATTCTGGAGATCATTAATTCATTATCATTAAATAATCATTGTCTGGACGCTAAAGCAAGGTATACCCCTCTCACCGCCAGACTATGTCTCAACATAGAGTTGTGGTTCTTGGGTTATAGTTATATAGCAAATCCATAGAAAACTGACTGACTCACTAAATAAACATTAGATTATGATGATGTATGTATACAGGGAAATCATGCATTCATATTACAATGTATGCCATTAAACGCTAGCTGTCATGGCAGGAAACCAATAATACTAAATCAAATATTCTTAAAATGGAAACTTGATCTTTTACCTCTTAAACTAGAGTAAAGAGAAAGAACATACAGGAATGACACCATGCAGTGCACCACAGAGAATCAGTTCTACTGCCTGACAAGCCCTAGCCTAGTAGTCAGACATAGTTCGACTCTGTTCGTTCCTCACTAGAGTCGGACTTGATGTCATAGGCAAACTTTGAGACTGAAATGATCGCTGGTAACCAGCTCAATTAAAAATTCAATGATTAAAGATGGCGGATATTTGATTGAGGGGCTCCCGATTCAGGGATTTAAAGAAAAATTTGATAAAGAAAAAGATAACATCTGATGCTCATATAGTGTGAGAATGAAGATTGTGATGTAAGTTGTTGAATTCAACTGTTCAAAAAAAATTTCATTTCACTTCTTTTACAAATGTTATTGTGCGAACCAGTTTGGTTCGCAAAGAATCTCAAAGTTTGCCTATGTCCGTAAGTACAACGTCTGTGGGTAATGAAAACGGACACAGCGTTGTACTTCGTATAACTATAGCCTAGTAGTAGTAGTAGTAGTAGTAGTAGTAGTAGTAGTAGTAGTAGTAGTAGTAGTAGTAGTAGTAGTAGTAGCAGCGATATTTGTGAGAAATACGGCTGTATTCCACAACACAAAACAGGCATAAAACGTGGAGCTCTATTGTAGTTTGGAAAACATTAGATGTTACTCTATCAATATCTGAAAAGATTTTTGATTGAGCTCTAACAGGTTGTATGTATTCCTATATACCTATGGCTGTACACTCTATGCTTACACCACGCTCTGGGGGGTGGAGTAACTATCTGATACTACCCAAGGTTGGTATACTACCCAAGGTTGCCGTATACTACCCAAGGTTGACATTTAGACCAATCAGATTGTGTCTTATTAAACCACATTTGAAGGTATATAGGAATAGGGAAACCAAGTACCAGTGAAAGGAAGTCAAAATTACTCGGTAAGGCTTGGAAAAATTACTGCCCGCGGCCAGGGCCTTGGGCAGTAATTTTTCCAAGCCTTACCTCGTAACTTTGACTTCCTTTCACCGAACATAGTTTCCCTCTATTCCTATATACCTATGGCTGTACACTCTATGCTTACACCACGCTCTGGGGGGTGGAGTAACTATCTGATACTACCCAAGGTTGGTATACTACCCAAGGTTGCCGTATACTACCCAAGGTTGAAATTTAGACCAATCAGATTGTCTCTTATTAAACCACATTTGAAGGTATATAGGAATAGGGAAACCAAGTACCAGTGAAAGGAAGTCAAAATTACTCGGTAAGGCTTGGAAAAATTACTGCCCGCGGCCAGGGCCTTGGGCAGTAATTTTTCAAAGCCTTACCTCGTAGCTTTGACTTCCTTTCACCGGAACATAGTTTCCCTTTAGTAACTATTCACATAGGAACCATTTTTCCTATTGAGCTCTAACAGGTTGTATGTATTATCCTACCCCTAATATAAAATCCCATAGGCTTAACATTGGGTTTCCGTATGCCACGCTGACTGGCATACGGAGTTTTATATGCCACTAGTGGCATACAGCATTGATATCACGTAATATTCCAAAATCGAGGAGATAGAGTAGGATAAAATCAAAACCTGATTCATTTTAATCTTGTCCATCGCATTCCACTCCTGAAGTTTTGGCTCCGGACTTCACTCGGCTTCGCCTCATGAAGTCACTTTGCCAAACTTCAGTCGTGGAATACGGTGGACAAGATTAAACCTCATCCAGTTTTACGATAGTAACTATTCACATAGGAACCATTTTTCACATAGTCATAGGAACCAGCTGTCATTTGAGTCCAGGCGGATTTGCATAATTTATAGAAAATGACACTCCTAAAACGAACAATGGCGCAACAAAACAAAGTATTGTGGACCTTTGGGTTGCTTATCTTAACCTAGAAACGTCCTAAAACGTCTGTATACGAGATTCTGTTTGAGGTACACACCAGCCTGTCGGAGCATTCGTAGTGCTTTGTTTTGGTTCTCTATTATCGCTCAAAATATAGGGGGCGCTACGCTTCACACCTCCTCGTGTAGATGGTTACCCAAAGAAACCATCCGTTGGGTACCAGCGTAGTCGTACTTCCTTTCCCTACCTTCTGACTTGGCGGTTTCCATCGGTTTCTCAGTTTCCTACAAAATCAACACGTTCTACTAAATCAAAATGGTAGTCACAGAGATCACCACCAAAGTAAGTACTCGGTAGTAATCAGCATAATTATAATATCATTTGACTTGTAGTTGCATATTTCTAGTACACGAATAGGATAGCTTTACTTAGAATGGAGGGCGGCGGCGTGAGTGAAGTGGTAGTGAGATGAACGGCGTGTTGAACCGTGCATGACTAAGCATGAATGCTACAGAAACTTGTAATGGGCGGGAATTTGACCTTCGTTGCCAAGTTGTGTATCATGACTTAAACTTGTGTTACAGTCATTATTCATTTGATTCCATAGTACCCACGGTTTATACCGCATTTCTGATGCCACCTAGTCAGACGTAGTCAGACTCTGTTCGTTCCTCATTATAGAACTGTCTGTGGGGAGTGAAAACGGACACAGCGTTGTACTATAACTAGATGCCACCATGCTAAACCGACTAAATAGATGAGAAAGATTGCACAGGCCCAGGCCAGAGGGCGGTTGTCACCAGCTTATTATCGGTATAACGCTCGGTGGGTGGTAACTACGCTCTCCTGGTGTCATATGTAACAAGTGTTGGGGGGGGGGGGGGGGGGTGATGAGGGTAAGTCAAGGAAAATCTTTTAACAGAATTAGGCCATGGTAAGTCCTATTTCAGATTACCGTCCACCGCCCGCATGCCTTTGAGTTTGAAGGGGGCCGGAGGCCGCGTGAAACATTTCATTATCCTCAACAATTTCATTATTTCAAAAACAAGAAGGTTTTAAACATCAACACCCACAGACAGACCACCTAAAGTTAAGTAAACCCACTTAAACCTACACCACTTAACATCCCATGAATCTAAAGTCTCTGTGCTTGTGTGTAACTGGCTCTGGACCATGAGTATATCCTCAGTACCTTACGATGCGCCAATGTATATGTGAAAGTGTATGTTTGAGAATGAAAAAAAAAAAAAAATAATGAAAAAATGCCTCATCACTTTTCAAAAAGGCTCGGACTGTAATCTGTAATAGGACTTACCATATTCTTTCATTAAACCACATAATATATATAGATATATGCATTTTTTAACAAAAAGATTTTGGTGGGCTAGGCTTTATTTTTGCATCCATGTGAAAATAAATTTGTACATTTGTAGTTCTACTTATTCAAATCTATGTTATAAAGGTACTCCAGTTTTTTTTAAACAGATTATACTTTAAAGAAAATAACTTGAGAAAGTGCAAAGTATTCAGCACTTTTCTGATATAAATTAAGTGTCACTTCCCCAAATTTGTCAAGTTTTCAAAGTTCAAAAACCTCCCTACTCCTTAAATTTGTCCCCTTTGAACATTTTGCTTAAAAGGGTTGGCGCCCCATAGGAGTACTGGGTGGCCCTGTTACAGTTTTCTCTGTACTGATGGGTGTACTAATTGCTGATCAATAAGGCTGAGAGAAACCTTCAGTTGTCCTGCCACCCTGACCTCTGAATCTCTTTCTCTATTCTTGTTGGTCAACCGCGAGGTAAGATAGGTTTAGAAAAGGGATTCTAGTAGAAACCCCAAAACTGCCACTTAATCAGGGCTTATTTTCTTTAGAAGGCTTAAAGGGAAACTTGTCTTTACTTCATCAGAAATTCAATGATGATGTTTGTTTATAAAGAGTCCTAGAGGAGATTTTAATGAGACTCTGATAGGCCTTCCTCTCTAAAAATTGAACGGTGTCCGAAAGGTTTCACCTACTTAGGAATATCATTACTCCGATATGCACAATGTAATATTACAGCAACTCTGTCGTGATGTAAAGTAAAATAACACTAACATGCTTTACATATCATATAAGACCTCATCCAAATACGTCCGCCTCAAAGGTTACTATGCTGAACTTACGCAAATGTCTCTTGAGAAATGAGATAGAATAGACTTTCATTATGTGTCACATAGCTAACCACAAAGGACATTTTTGGGTTCCTTAAATTACTACACTATCTATAGTATCTAGTAAAGTGGTAATGTGGAATTTGCGTTCCTTTGATTCCGCCATACTTCGGGGACCAGGGGGCCACCTGGTGGCCTTGCAGGGTGTCACAAAAGAAACCCTTCGGAATATCTCCGGGTCCGTCCAGAGGGTATCTGGACGCCCCGCTTTGTAGCCAGCACGACTCGGTGTTCAGCGGGTGACGGATGGACTCTACGCTTTAAAAAAAATTCATGTCAGAACTTCGTCAATAATTGACGTAGGAACTCGAAATGAACATCAATAGATACAGGGTTCCCACGGAGACTGGAAAACCTGGAAAATAGAAGTGGTCATGGAAAAGTCATGGAATTTGAAAATTTGCCAAAAGTCATGGAATTTTGGTCATCAGTCATGGAATTTTTCTATATTACAGAGATCATTGAAACACATGATATAGTATATAAGATGAAATATGCATACCATGATTGATTATCAAATTGTTTTATTCAAAATCTTTATTCATAGATAACATTTAGACATGGATTTCTATGCATGTCTATTTCAGGCTTTTTCCTGGAAACCTTCAGTCATTGAAAGAACACCGCAAATATTGCGAGCATTAGGCTTGTTTGCCACTCTTTAGTCACTGCAAGTTTTGGGCAAGGCCACACTTTAGAAACTATCATCCAGAAATACCATTAAAATTTTTTAAATGTAATGCATTTATTCCCATCAATGCTCATTCTGCCTTGTTGAAGAGAGGCTAGATTGTTAGACTGCTAGCAATTAATTGAGATGCTCCTTGGAAAAGTCCAGATTGCTCCTTACTATAACTATCTAAACATACCTGCTGTTAGGTAAAGATATCCCTGCGAAATATTTCAGATATACAAGTGTTTAAGACCTATGTTCCCACGGAATCTTTCAGTTGGATATTTTAAATGTGTCCTACTTATGAAGTTAAAGATACCTTTTGAAGAACAAAGTATAGCATCCCAGTGAGAATCTAACATCCACTTTATAATATTTATCTTTTGAAAAGGACATGTGTCCTGACATATGGTCCTTGAGACAATTTTTTGTTTACCTAAAAATCCTAATGTTAAGGCATTCTAGATAACATGCTACTGTATTCTATTATTATAGTTAAAGTAATTACCACTGAAGTGTTGGGTTTTGTACCTTCAAGCTCTACAATAATTTTTTTTTATTAGATGAATGATCAGGGCTTAAGGTATATGTCAAATTCACAGCAGCTACCAGAAATGACAGTCTTCCACTTTTCCTTGAGAAGTACCGTAAAACCCTGGTTATAAGCCAACCCCAGTTATAAGGCGAACCCCTACTTCAGCAAAATGCCATAAGCTGATTCTGTGGGCACTTCATCTTTAGGAAACCCCATTTATAAGCCAACCCTCCCCCCCCCCCCCCCCCCCACTCTAGGGTCTAGGGTCCTGCCTCCCTCCCCCCCCCCTCCCATCCCGCCCTCCTCACTCACAACTATTTGTAGAATTTTTGGTATATGATATCAACGTTTCAATGAACCTTTGTACTAATATAGGATATCACATGATATCTGAGAAATTACTACCATTCAATCATTCACATTTGTATATCACTGTTTTGGGTACTTTATCATAGATTTGTGCTGATTTTTGTTTTTTTTTGAAAATCTATTTTTGAAAAATCCAGGTATTAAGCTGACCCCTGACTCAGGCAAAAATTATAAGCTGATTCTTTCAAAAATCACTTTAAAAAAATCGGCTTATAGGCAAGGTTTTACCTTAAGCCTCATTCATGGATAGGAAAAAGTATTTTTGACTTCCCCACAGACCATCAGCTTCATTCCATGGAATCATTTTCATCTTTTCCAACTCTCCATGAGGCAGTAAATTCCACATGAAAAATATTTCAAAAAAATCTTACCCAAACCGACATCCATGAATTATAACTGCATTCTGTTCTTTTTACATGCCGGACACATTTACTACCTCATATAATTTTTGAAGTTATCAAAAAATATTCTGAAATGACTTATCCATGCCATTTCTTGTTAGTGCTAATAGCCATGTGATGAAGAAAATAATATTCTAAATGGTGCTCTGATAACTCCAAATTATACTCATTCATAGGAGGTAGACCCTGTGATTTGCCCTCATTGCACATTGCACAGTGGAAAATCTAAAATAATTAAAAGTATCTAAAAAAAAAGAAGTTATTCACATCTACTCAAAGATTGGAGTCTTATATCTTAAATATATTCACAGAGATATGATGTGAGATATACTGGGTGTATAGAAAATCATGATGCAATCTCTAGGTTGGCAATTTCCTTACACCCTTACACCTGGCCTGTGCAGCAGCCCGACTGGCTGGCCATGTGAGTTTTGGATCTGCCTTATTAACAAACTGTCAGATACCATAACCATGGTATACAAATTCATATCTGTGGTATACGGCCTCAAAGTCCTTGTATGTATGTATGAAAATAGTCCCTTTGTGGACAGGCGACTCTGTAAACCATGCAAGGTAATGCGCTCACTGACACTTGTGTATTACTACATGTCAACCCTCTTGTGGTTTATGGGCATCTGTCCACAAAACTGTCAATTTTTGTCTACATATACATTATATAGAGCCTTGAAAACAAACCTGGAAAATCAGGTGTTGGTCATGGAAAAGTCATGGAAAAAGATTTCTCCAAGTCTGTGGGAACCCTGTAGATTGATAGATAGCTAATGCTGTGCGAAAAACAGTTCGTGAGTTTATATTTTGATTCTTAATAGGCAACATATGATTATTTGTCATTGTCTGTTACGCGGTTCGCCGCGGGTTCGAGAATGTCAACCCCGGAAAACCAAGCGGGGCGTCCAATTTATGAAGCGGGGCGTCCAAACCATGTCGGCTACCAAGCGGGGCGTCCAGTATTCGTCCAGAGACACATGCGAACAAGCCAGAGGTGCCCCTCGCGATGGCTTACCACTAGTTATTCTGAATAAAACACCTGACGCTAAGAAAAACAAAGAAACATATTGAGCTTCTTTCTAAATCAAATGTCACCAGTTAATCGGTTTCTGCAATTTTTACAACTACATATACTTTAATTGATGTTTAATCTGTCTGTTATTCAGCTCAAATTTTGACATTCTGGCATGTGATTGTTTGGTTGCAGGCAGATTTCGATGAGAAAATAGCTTCATCGCAACTTGTTGTCGTAGATTTCCATGCTACATGGTGCGGACCCTGCAAGATGATCGCTCCAAAAATAGTCGTGAGTCACATAATACATAGTCATGAGTCACCGCTTCACTATATTTCCAATAGTTACATACCTTGAACTCCATGTGGGTCCTTTACAAAATATCGGGTAAGTTCTGTACCATATCATGAGGCGCAGAGGTTTGTCATTGGCGGCGTCGCAGTTTTCTATAGTTGACCAATTTAACAGTGTGTTAAAGTAAATTCCTGCTGAGTAAAAGGACTGTGTCGATGCGACATTCAGTAACAATATTTATTCAGTTTGTTTATTGACGTCTCCTTACTTCCCCTCAGAAAATGTCCGAGACTTACACGGATGTTGTATTCCTGAAGGTCGACGTAGATGAAGTTGATGTGAGTACATTTACCCAGATACCCTGGGACCTTATTTGATTAAATTGATGGTACTATTGGTAGACATTGAATATCATCGAAATCTAGTCAACATTCCTGAGAAGGCAACGCATATTTGTTATAGCAGTGGACATCTAGAATAATGTCTATTTAAGAAAACGTTGAACTGTGCATTTATATTTTCCTTCTTTTTCTTGTATAAATCCTCATTTCTCTGAGCATTTTTGTATGGTAAGGCTGTTTCTTGAACACTACCTGATGATTAATGATGTAAGAACACATTTTCAACTACATTTGGCCCTATACATTTTTATCATTTGTCTTTCGCAGGAAGTAGCACAGGAACAGAGTATCAGTGCTATGCCAACCTTCTTTTTTTTCAAGAATGGCAAAAAGGTAGGACATTCCAGCAATCACAGATTATCGAATACAAATACTTTGGTATATATAGGTGTCCTTCCGATGTCATTTAAACTTCTATGAAGAACAAGTATTCTTTAATTTATAACCTATTTGTTATGTTTAAAGTAACCTGCAATAACAAAAAAAGAAAGAACAGAAAACTGCAATACTGAGTGAGACCACATTTATCATTGTGTCTATTGAGATGAAAAAAGTAATTCGTGATGTACACAACAACCATTTTTATCCAGAATTATTCCGGACCATCGGTAGCAAACTGCTCACTTTATCCAAACCTTTCCACTTGTTTGTTGAGAATGTGAACATCACAACAAATCAACTCTTCGCGATGAATATTTATAATGATGGCAATCTAGGTTGGCTATTGTCCGCCTCTGACTAGCAGATGCCCAGGGAACCATTCTAAAATCTAGGCAACTTGGCTCTCCAGTCATCCGCTAAGGGTTCAGAGGAATAGACTTTCAGTTTTGGTTTCCACCTTTTTATCTTGATCATACCCTGAACAGAGAGAAATTAATTTGGTAAATAAATAATTTTATACTTCGCCTCTCCTTGAATATTTTTCAAATATGTAATTTATGATGAGTGGATACTTTTTAAATCCCTTTACAGGTCGCTGAAGTAGTTGGAGCCAATGCCGACAAAATCGAAGAATTAATTAAGCAGCATAAATAGTCTGGATTGCAATCGTCCAGATATTTATCATAATTCTTCCAGTTTCACTTCACCCATCTTCTTCCTGTTATTGATTCATCAGCTGGTGACATGTTACTATCCTCGCCGAATCGGTGTTAAATCATGACTATTCCAAGCTCTCCAGCAGCAAAGATGTTGATATAAATACTGCTGTAATATAAAAAGTGAAATCACAGCCTTTATGTACACTTCTCTTCCCGATGAGAACCAATAAATTAAGACAACTATTAAAAAAGTACACTGGCTTTTTTATTGATACTACAAAAATAGGGATGCGTTAAGGCCGTAACCCACTGGGCGATTTATCTCCCTGGGATATTGGGACCCCCAAAATCGCAGGGAGGGACGGTTTATCGCACAGGTCGTCGACATCTATAGTGGGGTGTGCTCAGTGCGGGTGGTACAGGAATCGCATGCGTTTTCTGGTCCGCTGTGCGATTTTTCCCTGTGATAAATCCCCCTCCCCTAGTCGCCGCGAAATGTTCCTTTGACCCGGTAATTTCATCATGGATCACATAATGTCCCTCCCTGCGATTTGGGGAGTCCCAAAATTGCAGGGAGATGCATCGCACAGTGGGGTTTGCCCTTAACATGTTTGAATTTTATCGCATGCGATTCCGGGTCTCTCTGGGGTACAATTTGTCACCGACAAAATGTATCCTCCATAGGGGGTGGTACCGTAATCGCAGGGCTGCAAATCGCAAGGCTTTGGGGGAACCATATATGGGTTACTGGCTATAGTTGTTAAACTGCTGTGGCAATACTGTCGTTCTTATCAGGTATAATCATGAGATTTGCCAGAAAAAGATTGGTTTTCAATTATTAAAGGAAACAAGGAGCCTATAACTATTACATTGTAGACGGATATGCCCCGCAATTGCCAAAGTCTTTGATTCCGAACATTCAATTAATGAACTAAATTAGGATGATCTACATTACAATATGTAACATTCCTCGGTGGTACTCCGATGTACTTTTTTTCCTTAAATCTATTTTTTAGCCAAATTAAATTCTGTAGTTTTCTGATTTCCTTACCCTGAGTCGAGCCTCCGACATCCTTTGCCGTTGTATAATTGCAGAAGGTTCACTGGACCCTAGGTTTTGCCTATATTGCAATGTGTCCTGGGCAATTAGCACAGATGGGGGTGGGCAATGGACATGCGCGGAGCCACCCAATAGTGTGACGAACTTGCACCGGACTGCGTTTTGGATAAATGATGCCGTAAGGCACCATTATGCCTTGGCCAGTTAATGCTTCAAGGCATCATTTGTCATTAAAGGGTTAAACAGTCCGTTTTACCCAAATGATCATAGTTCTCAGGCCCGAGAGGAATGGTTATCTTATTGAAGTAAGCAGCACTAGGGACTTGGCTGCGTTTTATAAAACTTGTAGTAAATGCTCCTATTTCATCGTTGTTACCTTTTATGTTAAATTTTACCAGATGAACAGCTGGTATTTAGGGTATGACTAAAGCCTACTGTAGGACAACTGCTTGTAGTCACTAGGCGACCTAACCACATTTTTTTGCTTTTCATAGCGAGCTAAGAACAGTAAAACCCCGCATCTGGAACACCTTGCTTAAGAGGACAATTTGCAAGGAGCAGACATTTTTATTTAGCTTATTTTAACCCTACTTAAGCGGAAATCTCGCTTAACCCTTTAACTGCAGCTTGATACCTCTAGGCATTCCCCTGGCTATAGCAGGAAGATGCCTCCAGACATCATTGTTACTTGTATACATAATTCGATAAATAAAAAGATAATTGTTTGAATTAAAAGAGATGTTAACAATGTATAAGAGCCATATTGACCTTTGATTTGGTATAACAAAATATCATCAGTCACCAAGGTAAATTACTTAAATCACATGACACATCACATGACATTGCTATTTCCCCAAAAAGGTACCTGCCAAAGCAGGGTTGTTGGTGCAAGCAATAGACCCCCTGCACACTCCCGCCATCTTGTAATGGCGGCAAGTAGGTCACGCCAAAACGAGGCATGCACTGTCCGGAAGAGGCTTTCACGGGTGCTTAATAGAAAGTTTTTATAGCTTGAAAGATGGAAATCGCTCTCAGGTCATCAATAATCGGCCGATTTTTATAAATAATACATTGTTAGAAAGCTGAGACTTGGGCCTATCTGTTGGTATAAAAATGATAAACCTGTCTTTCAGATAAGATTTCCGGTTATAGATTGAATATCGAAATTGTTTAGGTAAAAAACACTAAAACATGTTCCATTCCTGTTTTTAGAGTGATTTAAAAACAAAATCTATCGCGATGACCTATAGAAATAAACATCCTATCTTATTAGGTATCTCGTGACGATTGATATGGTACCTATATTGCCAGGCTGTGATGGATATTTCTTGATGAAACATAGCATCATGACAGAGTAAGAAAAAAAGGGATTTTCCAATATTATTACATTTGTGTGAATGGATATATATTCTAATTTCTTCTATAATTAAAACATTGTTAGAAAGCTTAGACTTGGGCCTATCTGCTCGTATATATATATAAAATATCCGTATTATGGATAAGATTTCCTGTCATAGATTGAACATCAGAATGGTTTATGTAAAAAAAACACTGAAACATTTTACGTTCTTGTTTTCACAGTGATTTAATGAAAATTCTATCGCGAAGACCTATAGAAATCAACATCCTATATACTTAGGTATTTCATGATGATTAATATGATACCTTTATTGTCAGGCTGTGAAAAATATTTCCTGAGATGTAGGTCTGACAGTATTAGACTGTGAGGCGCAATATACCTTGGAACAAAAAACTTGGAAAATGTAAATTGCTCTAGCTTAATGAATAATAGGCTGATCTTTACAAATAAAGCATTGTTAGAAAGCCAAGACTATGGTCTATTTGTTGGTACACATATCATATACCTCTGCCTTGTCTAGGATTTTCCTGCAATCCTGACAGTTTGGCTTCCCTTAAAGTGACAAGTGACACTTCTCCAATAATTCATATATGGTAGACCACTGGTAAATCATATTTTTAGCATTTTACCATATCACAACCTGGTAATATGGGTATCATTTTAATCGTCTTGAAATGCCGAAGAATGTAGGATATCAATTTCTATAGGTCATCGCGATAGATTTTTCATTAAGTCACTGTGAAAACTGGAAGGTAACATGTTTTGTTTTGTTTTTCACCAAAACAATTTGGATGTTCAATCCATGACTGTAAATCTTAGCCATGACACAGGTATATGATATTATAGCAAGACATAGGCCCAAGTTTTGGCTTTTTAACAATGTTTTATTTATAAAGATCGGCCTTTTATTCACGACACAACAGCAAATCACATCTTTAGTTAACTCTGTGCTTATGGTTCTGAAGCCATGCCGCTGACTCAGGTAACGTATCACGCCTCGTTTTCGAAGGCGAGCATGGCGCTGGTTTTCGGCAAGCAGAGCCTTGATAAATAGAACCAGCGCAACCCGTTCTTACGCTCGATCGCAGCGCCACGCTTATGTGCAAGTGGTGAATATCTGCCGTATAATGCTGAGCAGGGGAACTGGGTGCTGCAGGGAAAGGGTTAAGGGGATGCTGAGAACGGAGGGTGGCCCCTTAAGCGATTATGTATTGTACATAAAGGAATATGATTTTTGTTTTGGACAAGGTTTTATGGTGGTACCATCCCTTACAGTTTTGAAATTTAGTATCTTGGCATGGATTTGGGGAAAAAAGCGATTTTAGTTAAGGGGGAACTTCTTAATGGGCATATTTTTACTCCTGAAACATAATGGTTGAATCATAGTAGGATTTTGGGTGAAATGGGCATACTTGAATAGAGGTATACTCAATATTGATTAACAGTGAGCATTGGTGTAACATTGACCATCTCCATAAGTGGCACTTACGGTTGCTTTCATCCTAGAAAGTATCATTATTTAGGTTAAACTTATATTTGGTATGATATTCATGTATTTTTGCCTAATTTCATAACATGGGGGGTATCAGCTACTCTGGCGGCCAGAGCTACACTGACGTTAGCTCTGGTGGAATCCTAGACTGGTTCCCTGCCCTAATGAAATAAGGGACAGGTAACGGGTTCCTACGTCCTTCAACTAGGCCGTAGTACGTCCCGTGGTCGCTAGGGCCAGGGCACTCTTGCTTTCAAAGCGGCTATATCTCCGCTGAGCCCACTAGCGCATACCCCGGGAACCACTAGCGTATCTGGTGGTCTGCCAAGGTGGCGCAATCCCACAATGCAACAGAAAAATGGAGGCGTTGTAAACATTTTACTAGCGACTTCGTCGCGTCGTATTTGAGAGGGTGAGGGGCGGTGAGGGCTTAGTGGTGCACCCTACTATTAATACCTGAAACTATCAATTAGTTCCCAACCATCATTTCATGAGACACTGATTTTACAGACTAAGAAAAATTAAAAGTCTTCAGCCAACACGGGGATCGAACACCCTACGCCCACATTCCCAGCCCCACACCCTGCTGACTGCTCCATAGAGCCAGATGCTGGATCTAGGTCAAATACTTAGAGTGGTGGCTGGAGGGTGGTGGGGGGAGGGGTATCAGCGGAGTTTCGAAATGGGTACCAGCGAAAGTTAAAGGGACAGTCAAGTAGTGACCGTTTCTCTGCTAATCTCGCCGAGCTTAAGTCACTCTCCTGCCTTCGGAGCTTTAGCCTACTTTCAGTGGGTAGGGTGAGTAAGGAAATCAGGTTGGAGAGTGGGGTGACCTAGATACTGTCAGTGACTCACCACACACTCCCGGGAGCAGAGTGAGCACAGTGAGGGGTGTCAAACCAAAACAACACACACTGCAAACTCCTGGTTTTGAATGCAAGTAGTTGGCAACAAATACGTTTTCCAAAGCTTTTGAAGTGAATTAAGATAAGAAGTAAAGTGCTATCATATTCCTAATGTTTTATTGTGTAAAAGTATTGTTTAATTTATGAATGTCATTGCCTGGAAATTATGTAAACTACCAGTATTTCAGTTGACAGTTCAGTAATGTGAGGTGGTGTAATATCATATGGTGCATGGTATAATGTGAGGTGGTGCAGTGTGGTATAGGATGACATGGTTTAGTGTGGTGTAGCGTGACATGTTTTAGTGTAATATATATTGACAGGGGTAGAGTGGTTTAGAGTGACAGGGTGCAGTGTGGTGTAGTGTCTCATGGTGTAATGTGAGGTGGTGTAGTGTGATGAAGTATGAGATAGTGTAGTGTGGTGTATTATAAGATGATTTAGTATGGTATAGTGTGACATGGTGTAGTGTGGTGTAATATGAAGTAGTGTAGTGTATTATAGGATGGTAGAGTGACTAGTGTAATGTATTGTGACATGATTAGTGTTATATGGTGTAGTGTGACCTGGTGTAGTATGGTGTAATGTGAGATGTTGTAATATTTAGTATGAGGTGGTGTAATGAGATGGGGGGGGGGGGTGCATTATGTGTAGTGCAGTATAATGTGAGACAATGTAGTGCATGTGTGGTCTATTATGAGATGGTGTAGTGTGGTGTAATATGAGGTATTGCAGTGTGGCATAGTATGAGATGGTGTGGTGTATTATAAGGTGGTGTAATGTGGTGTGATGTGAGATGGTGCAGTGTGGTATAGTATGAGATGGTTAAGTATGAGATAGTGTAATGTGTTGTAATATGAAATGGTGTAGTGTGGTATAGTATAACATCATGTAATGTGAATTGGCACCTGGAGTATGAGATGGTGTAATAAGAGATGGTGTTGTGCGGTGCAGTATGCTATGGTTAGCTACCATATATAAACAAGGAGCAGATAGATTATCAACATTTAACCATACTGCCCCTTAATCACATTTTCCTCCACCATATAGCCCCTCACCCATACTGTCCCTCACCCATACTGTCCCTCACCCATACTGCCCCTTAACCATACTTCCTCTCAACTGTACTGCCCCTCAATCATACTGCCTCTCACCCATTCTGTCCCTGAACCATACTTCCCCACACTCGTACTGCCAGTCAACCTTACTGCCCTCACCATATTGACCCTGAACCATACTTTCCCTCACCTTACTGCCCTTCAACCACACTGCCCCCTAACCATAATGCCTCTAAATCATATTGCCCCCTAGATCATGCTGCCCCTAGATCATATTGCCCTGCCACCGTACAGCCTCTTCACCATACTACCCCTAACCATACTGCCCCTCAACTATGCTGCCCCTCAACTATACTGCCCCTCAACCATACTGCCCCTCATCCATACTGTCAGTAAACTATATTTTTTTCAGACCAAAAGCATTCACAGATCCCGCCAGATCACGTAACACACACGAGAGAGAAAAAAATTTACCCAGTAAACCACACTGCCTCTCAAACTTACCACCCCTCAACCATACTGCCAGTAAACCATACTGCCCCTCATCTATACTACCCCTAAACCATACTGTCCCTCAAACATACTGCCTCTCATTATGCTGCCCCTCAACCTTTATGCTGCTAAACCATACTACCCTTCAAATATAATGTCTTTCAACTATACTTTTCTGTTTTGTTTATTTATACTGCATTAAACTATACTACCTCTCAATCATACCACCCCTTAACCATGCTCCCCCTCACAACAATGCTCCTCAACCATACTGCCCCTCATGATATTGCCCCTCCACCATACTATCCTTACATCGATCAACATACTGGCCCTGAACCATACTTTCTCTAACCGCTCCCTAACCATACTGGCTCAACTCAATCAGTCTGACCTAACCTGCCTGACCTAACCCTGACCCAGCCAACCAGACTATCCCTCCACCATACTGCCACTCCTGAATACTACCCCTCCACAATACTGCCCCTTTACCATACTGCCTCTTTACCATACTGTCCCTCTACAATACTGCCCCTCCACCATACTGGCCCTCAACCATACTACCCCTCCACCATACTCCCCTCCACAATACTGCCCCTCTACCATACTGCCCCATCACATACTGCCCCTAAATGACTGCTCCTCAACCGTCCTGCTCCTCACACATACTGCCCCTCAACCATACTACTCCTCAACCATTCTGCCCCTCACACATACTGCTTCTCACCCATACTGCCCTTTCACTATACTCCTCCTTTACCATACTGCTGCTCAATCATATTCCCCTTAATCCATACTGCATCTCTACCATGATGTCCTTGATCTATACTGCCCTTCGACCATACTCCCCCTCAATCTTACTGCCCTGAACTATAATGGCCCTAAACTATACTGCCCCTCATAGGGGTATTATGGTGAGGGATATTGTGATTTAGGGGCAACATGGTTGAGGGGCAGTGTGGTTGAGGAGTACTATGGTGAGGAGCAGTATGTTTTATGGGAAGTATGGATCGAGGGCAGTATGGTATTGGGCAATATGGTTAAGGGGCAGTATTGTTGATGGATAGTATCATTTAGGGGCAGTATGCTGAGGGACACTATCGTTTAAGGGCAGTATGGTGGAGGGGCAGTACGGTAGAGGGGCAGTATGGTAAAGGGGCAATATGATTCAGGAGCAATTTTTGTGAGAGGCAGTATGGTTAAGGGACAGTGTGCTGAGAAGCAGCATGGACAAGGGTGAGTGAGGACTGGTGAGTGAGGACTGGTGAGTGAAGACTGGTGAGTGAGGACTGGTTAGTGAGGACTGGTGAGTGGGGACTGGTGAGGGAGTACTGGTGAGTGAGTACTGGTGAGTGAGGAGTGGTGAGTGAGGACTGGTGAGTGAGGAGTGGTGAGTGAGGACTGGTGAGTAAGGACTGGTGATTGAGGACTGGTGAGTGAGGACTGGTGATTGAGGACTGGTGAGTGAGTACTGGTGAGTGAGTACTGGTGAGTGAGTACCGGTGAGTGGGGAGTGGGGAGTGAGGACTGGTGAGTGAAGGCTGGTGAGGGAGGGCTGTTCAATTAGGACTGGTGAGTGAAGACTGGTGAGTAAGGACTGGTGAGTGAGTACTGTTGAGTGAGGACTGGTGAGTGAGGACTGGTGAGTGAGGACTGGTGAGTGAGGAGTGGTTAGTGACGACTGGTGAGGGAGGACTGTTGAATTAGGACTGGCGAGTGAGTGCTGTTGAGTGAGTACTGTTAAGTAAGGACTGGTGAGTGAGTACTGTTGAGTGAAGACTTGTGAGTGATGACTGGTGAGTGAGGACTGTTGATTAGTACTGTTGAGTGAGTACTGGTGAGTGAGTACTGGTGAGTGAGTACCGGTGAGTGGGGAGTGGGGAGTGAGGACTGGTGAGTGAAGGCTGGTGAGGGAGGGCTGTTCAATTAGGACTGGTGAGTGAAGACTGGTGAGTAAGGACTGGTGAGTGAGTACTGTTGAGTGAGGACTGGCTAGTGAGGACTGGTGAGTGAGGACTGGTGAGTGAGGAGTGGTTAGTGACGACTGGTGAGGGAGGACTGTTGAATTAGGACTGGCGAGTGAGTGCTGTTGAGTGAGTACTGTTGAGTAAGGACTGGTGAGTGAGTACTGTTGAGTGAAGACTTGTGAGTGATGACTGGTGAGTGAGGAGTGGTGAGTGAGGACTGGTGAGTAAGGACTGGTGATTGAGGACTGGTGAGTGAGGACTGGTGAGTGAGGAGTGGTGAGTGAGGACTGGTGAGTAAGGACTGGTGATTGAGGACTGGTGAGTGAGGACTGGTGAGGGAGGACTGGTGAGTGAGGACTAGTGAGTGAGTACTGGTAAGTGAGTACTAGTGAGTGAGTACCGGTGAGTGGGGAGTGGGGAGTGAGGACTGGTGAGTGAAGGCTGGTGAGGGAGGGCTGTTCAATTAGGACTGGTGAGTGAGGACTGGTGAGTGAAGACTGGTGATTAAGGACTGGTGAGTGAGTACTGTTGAGTGAGGACTGGTGAGTGAGGACTGGTGAGTGAGGACTGGTGAGTGAGGAGTGGTTAGTGACGACTGGTGAGGGAGGACTGTTGAATTAGGACTGGCGAGTGAGTGCTGTTGAGTGAAGACTTGTGAGTGATGACTGGTGAGTGAGGACTGGTGAGTGGGGACTGGTGAGTGAGGACTGGTGAGGGAGGACTGGTGAGTGAGGACTGGTGTGTGAGGACTGGCGAGTGAGTACTTATATAGAACGTCCTGACCATGCTGTACAAGCTACAAAACAAGATGATAATTCACGGTTTAAGGAGTAAGGACTGGCGAGTGAGTACTGTTGAGTGAATACTGGTGAGTGAATACTGTTGAGTGAGGACTGTTGAGTGAGGACTAGTGATTGAGGACTGGTGAGTGACGACTAGTGAGTGAGTACTGGTGAGTGAGTACTGGTGAGTGAGTACTGGTGAGTGGTGAGTGGTGAGTGAGGACTGGTGAGTGAGTACTGGTGAGTGGTGAGTGAGGACTGGTGAGTGGGGAGTGGTGAGTGAGGACTGGTGAGTGAAGGCTGGTGAGTGAGTACTGTTTCAAGTGAAGACTGGTGAGTGAGTACTGTTGGGTGAAGACTGGTGAGTAAGGACTGGTGAGTGAGGAGTGGTGACTGGGGACTGGTGAGTATTAAGGACTGGTGAGTGAGTAGGCCTACTGTTTGAGTCAATTAGTATAATCATTTTGTAAACATCTAGGCATCTGCTCTCTGTTTTTGTTTTGACAGCTCAAGTTTAATCCTCTGACTTAGCTGTAAAATGCCATTGTTGTAATTACCTATATGACTAGTTACACTAATTCAATACCAGAGAACACAATGCTGACATTTATTTTGTCCTATGATAAACCAATAAGCTGTATTTTTCTTCGTCAAATAACACCAATCTTGACCCATTTCCGCGCTAATGTGACCCAGAAACGGCCGCCGGGTATGCTGAGCAGGTCCCCACTCCTCCCTGCCATGACCCAGATACATAACCAAGAGGTCATGTGACTGTAGTTACAACTTATTCCACAAGGGAGCAGTGCAGGCCATTGTGGCCGTTTTACCACAAGTTGACTGTCCCTTTAAGATCCCATTGGTTTCTCACGAGAAAAATAGATCAGAAAACTACAATACTAAACTTTGATTTTGGCATGGCTTGAAATGAATCATAAGAGAAGAAGTTTGTCTGAGTATAGAAATACAAAAAAGAAGAACAGGTTCGAGTTTTTCCCTACACGAGAATCTCACTCCCGTGGGGCTTCAATCTCCCACCCTAGATTGGGTTCACTATGTCTCTATGTATGGGAGCAACTTCAAGCGGATTCGACGAAATTCTACCGTTTTAGATATAGTAGGTAACAAGCTGTCCCTAGGATTTTGTTCCAGGGAGGGGGGTTACATATCTTAAGACATCTGGGAATAGTGCCAGAGGTATAGCAGCAAAGCCCTTCCAGGGGGTTCAGGGGGCATAACCCCCATGACCATTTTGATTTGTAAAGCTGTACCCAGGGTATTTTTCAGGTTGGGGGGGGGGGGGGGGGATGCACACCTTAGCTTATCTGGGAATATTGGCAGGTATTGACCAGGAAAGCTCCACTGGGGTCCAGATGGCAAAACCCCGGGAAACATTTGGATTTCATAGATTATATAGAGACATAGTTAGCGTGACTGAATGGAATCTGTTCAGAGATATTTTGATCAGAAATAATCACCAAGTTCGAAGAACAAAGTGAGTAATATCGAGGAACAGATTCCATTCAGTCACACTCACTGTGTCTCTTTATTATTAGCAGGTGGACGGTTGGTCTTTAGGTTATGGCTATAGCCTACTGTAGTACACATGCTTGTAGAGTAACTAGATGACCTAACCACATTTTTGTTTTTTATAGCTCACTAAGTAGAGATAGGAATATAGTTTCTGTTTTGGACAGAAGGTTTTATGGCCATACAATACCTGACAGTTTTAGTATTTAGTATTTTGACATGGATTTTCAGTAAAAAAGAGATTTAAGTTGGGGGGGACTTTATGAGTCCCAGGTCCATTTTTAAGAACTCCTTTATCGACATATTTCTACCTGTAAAACTGGTTCAATCCTAATATAATATGCCTCATTTGAAAGAGAATAAAAAACAGTAGGTGCTAGGAAGAGAAATGTTCTAGGTAGATTCTATATTTGCTGAGATATTCAAGTATTTGTTAAAATGCACCACTGTTTATTGGTGTGAAATTGGTATACTCAAACAGATGTTTACTCAATATTGATTTATAGTGAGCATTAGTGTAACATTTACCATCTCCATAAGTGGCAGTTGCTTACACCCTAGGAAGTGTCATTATTTAGGTAAAATACATATTTGATGTGGTATTCATGTATTTTTCCTAAATCTCATAATGTGAGGGGGGGGGGGGGGGGGGGGGGGAGGCAGCAGGTGTATGGGTGGATGGTTTATTCAGGATATTTACACACAATTAGAAGTCAAAATGGTTCATAACTTTGTTGTAGGAATCAGTCAAGACCCAGTCAAATGATATTGGCTTGTAAAATTATTTGCAATATCATTTACCACCAGATATTGGCTTGACCTACTTTATTGTTGTACATAGAAACAAAGTTTTGTCCCCCACATGGCTAGGGAGTTTGCAGACAGGTCTGTGTGCACTCATCCATGAAGCTATCACCATGAAACTATCTGAAAACGTTTCCTATGTACTCAGGTAGCTAAATAGATGTGTGCATTGAGCCATGACCTGCTGAGTTCACAGAGGAGTAGGGCTTTAAATATCCAATCAATGCAGGCCCTTCCCTATTCATGCCCTCCCTCCCTCCCTCCCTCCCTCCCTCCCTCCCTCCCTCCCTCCCTCCCTCCCTCCCTCCCTCCCTCCCTCCCTCCCTCCCTCCCTCCCTCCATTCATTCATTCATTCATTCATTCATTAGAATTAAGATATCAAAATATTTTCATTCACCAATTTTAAACATGTGTGAAGCTACTTGTAGTTTTAAATGCGGCCACCTGCTTATTTGGCCTTTTAAAGGCCAATGATTCTATTTGACTCTGCACACTTAGCTCTTGTTATATAAATAGAAATCATTAAAAATGCCATTCTACAACTCACTTAATAGTAGAATGAGTGGTCACATGGTACAGAAGGACGTATGGATCAGCTTTCGTCACTCAGTGACAAACAGAATTTGTACTACTGGTCAGTAAAAGTGAGACATTCACCTATAGGTATATAGTAATATACAAACTGTTCCCCGGGTTTTTGTTTCAGGGAGTGGGAGATATGTACCTGACACTACCTGGGAAAATAGCCAGGGGTCTAGTGGTAAAGCCCCCCTGAGGGCACTTGGTAGTCCCTGAGAGAACTTGGACATTAAAGATTACAGAAGCTGTATCCAGGGATTTATTTCCAGGAGTGGAGTTACACCCTTTATATTATCCAGGGGTCCAGCAGTAAAGCCCTCATGAGGGTCAAGGGGGCAAAGCCCCTGGTATCATAAATTTGGATTTTATACTTATCAGAGATGGCAATTTTCCTATTTTCCAAGGAAATCCCTGTATTCAATTTCAGTTAATGAAATTAATTTTTCTTGTGTAAAAGAAAGAGGGAAAGACATTTGGCCTCCTTCACACCAATAAACAGTGGTGCATTCCTCCTTATAACCCCAGCCCTATTCCATTGCCAATAATGATGTATTTTCCATATTTTCTCAGTCTCTCTGAGGCAGTAAATTCCTCATGAAAACAATATTCTCTATTATTTTTCATGACCCCGACTGACATCCCTGACTTAAAAGAGCTGAACCCTAGTTTATGTTTTGGGGAAAGAAATTAAACACCTGAGACTACCTGGGAAGGTTGTCAGGGGTCCAGTGGCAAAACATATTTGGAGGACCTTACATTTGTCGTGACTATAGCACACCTCACACCGCCCTAAGTCTCTTAGAGCGGCAATAATTAGCCGACCACCTAAAATGTTGCGTCTATAGTACACTGACAGCAAAAACATGTCGCCCATAACGATGGCCGTAACTAAAAAACAGGGCCCTGGTTTCCTGTGGCAAGCATCGGCTGGTCTGTTGGTCGTTGCCGACCGGAAGGTGGGGACAAGAATCCGCTTTGAGGCTGATCCACCAAGATGTACCTAGAGGGCCAGCTGGCTGGCCATCAGTATTGAACGCAAAATTGTAAAATGAAATTGCAGAAATCAGTGCAGAATTGATGAGCTTTCAGTGCTCCTGAACAAATCATAACGTGGTGGCAAACTGCTCTGCTTGATTACCAGGTTTTGCACTATTGGAGTGGTGTAGTGTGTGGAGAAGCACTCGGCGTGCCGCCAATTTGGTGAAGGGGGACATACACTGGCCACCCGAGCAACACTACGTTAGCTCTGGTCACGTTGAATTGACAGGTACCTTGACCTGGCGTGGTAGCGGGTATCTCATGCCATTGCAGTGGTTCTCTTTCACGACTGCTTCATGCACACTGCGTCGCTCTGGTTTATCGCTCCGCAAAACGAGTTTCCGTAAATTGCTCTAGGGATGCAGTGTGCTCTTCAGGCACGTGTGGGGCACACCACTCTCCCCACAGATCTTTCGCGGCACTATAAGCGGCCACAGGAAGTGCAAGATCTCTGTTGGGAGAGTGCTGCCCTAGGACACACCCCCTGCCCCTGCCATGACCTATGTTCTTACCCTGTAAGTCACTTTTCCATGTTCTCATCTTCTTTTAATGTGTATTTTTGATAAAATGGTCACAGAGAAAAGGTTCTTTGTCAATTTATTAACATATGGATAATTCTCTGCATGTATTTTGGATCCCAGAATCTATGTAGGACAAACTGGTTTGGTCCGAGAGTGAGAATCCATGGACACGTCCATGGGTTAACGTTACCAACCTCTTAGTTGGAACATAGTGTAGACAGAGGTGGAGGCCAATCTAAGGGGGACACGGCTTGCGCATTAATGCGGCCAATGTCCACCAGACGGCAGCAGCAAACCTGCTGTGTGTTCTTTGCCTTGCCAGGGCCAGCCTACATGGTGCCTGGTGGACCTGCTCACTGGGCACCATCCAAGTAAGTCTAATTGAACAAATTAGATATTAAACTACCCAAACAAACAAAGCTGAGTGCTGTGTGTACATCTTGTGGTCATCGAAGAGCTAGAAATAGAGGATTTGGTGGACCAGTTCTGAGAACTTAGAGAAAAAGTGGTGGCTGACCTTGGCAAGTATCGTTGGCTGGAGGGTAAAAACCCTATTTGGTGGATCAGCTGCTTTATACAGGCTCACTGACTGATCCAGACTGACTGCCCTTCCACCTATCTGCCTAATGATCTGACTGTCGATGCACCAGAATATTCATTCATTTGACTGCCAATCAACCTGACTAATAAATGTTGTTGCACCCGCACCGAACGATTTTTAGCTGATCCTATACAATCACATGTCTATAGGACACTGACACCTCTAAACATTTGCTATTAAGGTGTTTTCCAGTCATGACAACCGTTGCTAGTGACCACTTAAGGCCCGGCCCCACTGGTGCGATGCGATTGTCGCACACGGTTTATGGCCCCAGAAACGGCCCCTCGGGTGGGGTTTATGACCCCTATTGCGATGGATTCATCACTCTCAATCGCAGGGAAAATTCAGGGTATGCCCCACTGGTGCGATAGATTCATTCCTCACACTCAACAAAGTATCAGAATCACACCTAGGCAAAAGGCATAGCCTGGCATTTTCACAGATTTCACACCTCCTGAGACCTCAGTTCTGTAGTTATTAACTGTAATAGGTCCAAGGTGGCAATTGTGAGGGTATCCTGTGTAACTAACTGGAATCAATGAAGTGGGGTACAGTGTCTATGCAAATATGATAGGAAGAACTCTGTACCTGTGCGACGAATCCATCGCAAATCATGAACATTTCAAGATGTGCGATGCGATGGATCCATCGCATCGCACACAATCGCATTCGCACGCAAGCCCGGCCCCACAGGAGCGATTGTGTGCAATGCGCCGGGCGGCGCCGTTTTTATTACCCTCGCCCGGCGTTTATTGCCTTTTATTGACTTGCGACGATCGCATCGCACCAGTGGGGCCGGGGCTTTAGTGACCCTTTATAGGGCATCGCGTTTTAGAGACTTTTTGGTCACAACAATAGAGACCATTCTGAGGGGTGAGAGGTGTTGGTCACTGTTCTGCATTCCAGGGAGGTGTGTTTCAGTCATGACAATTGTTAATAGTTGTAGTATAGTAGTGCCATTCCATTTACTCATGTCAATTCTGTTTGTGTCATTGGGGATCCGTATTTTGGCAACATAATGGGGCCCACCAGAACAACAACAATGTGAGCAGAATAACACCGAGACCATGCAATCCTGAGTTTACCTGTTATCCTTTCACCACCAACACAACAATAGTGACCGGTTATCAACTGTTTTACTTTAGAGGGAAAGGCGTTCCATAGACAAAAGAGTGATCAAGACCGCAAAGATTGTTGCAAAGTTGTTGCAAGACTGTTGTAAGACTGCTGTAAGAGTGTTTTGGGATTGTTGTAAGACTGTTGCAAGACTGCTGTAAGACTGTTGCAAGACTTGTAAGACTGTTGCAAGACTGCTATAAGATTGTTGTAAAGTTGATACAAGACTATTGTAAGGCTGATTCAAGACTGTTGTAGACAGATACAAGACTGTTGTAAGTTTGTTGTAAGTTTGATACAAGCCTGTTGTAAGACTGTTGTGAGACTGTTGAAGGGTTATTGTAAGGCTGATACGATACTGTAGTAAGGCTGTTGTAGGACTGTTGTAAGGCTTATTTGAGAATTGTTTCATATCAGCTTTACAACAGTCTAACAAGTCTTGCAACAGGCTTACAACAATCTTGTATCAGCCTTGCAACAGTCTTACAACAGTCTTGTATCAGCCTTACAACAGTCTTGCAACGGTATTACAATAGTCTTGCAACAGTCTTGCAAAAGTGGTCGCTTTTTGGCTGTTATGATCACTGTTGGCCCAAGACCCATTCAAAATAAAAACATATCTCACATGTCACACTTTTTCTTCACTAATAAAGATGTCGCTGTCTAAAAAATACACCTCCCAGGATTTGAGTTATATCCTATTGTTTATTCAGTCTCATTGGCACCTCATATTATCCTCGCTGGGATACAAAATATACTGAAAAGTATTTGGATTCCTTTTCTTTTTTCATCATACGAGCTTTGCTCATCTTCTTTTTTTTCATATCAAATTAATCATTAAGTTTATAGATACATGTGATCGATCCAGGGCAGATTTAGTTTGATCTCTTAAGAAATGTCCAGAATAAAAGACTTTAGCAAGTCTAGGAAACGCGGGGATTTGATAAGAACCTTTGGGGCTGCGGGTTGTATAATTGGACACGATCGGACAGGGAATTAGGTCACATGCTCCTCTGCATTATTTACACGCGGGAATGGTACTGGCTGGACAAGGCTGAAGTGGAATGCGAGAAGTAAACATTGGTGTGATAAACGAGTTCGGTGTGTAAAGTGGGCCATCATTCTCTGCAAACAGAAAGAATTCTAATATCCAGAGGCCTTTACCACATATTGCACCTTGTCATTTTCCTTTAAGTTTACTATGATGTCAAAGTGTTGTATAACACTGTTTTAAAGCCGCCATTCCACCAAGCCAGAGCTACCCACGGCAGATGCCTGTATGGTCATTGCCGGCCCATTTTGGACATCGTTGGTACTGATTTGCTCGGTGGAAGAATGATAGAATACATAAGGTCGCCAGCCAAAAAACTGTTTCAAGTGATTTTTAGCATTGGTTATCTTTTTATATAATACCTTTATTGTTGGGTTAACCAAATTATTCATCAGAAATCTGATGAGCCGATGTGCTGCCATGGGCATTGTCGGGACCCAGCTCAAGGTGCCCCCTTTGAAATGAGCGGGGTACCAGTGACGTGTCAATGTTGTCTGCTGGCTCGCCAGGCTGAACCGGGTTTGTGGATGAGGGAGGTGTGCAGGCTGCCTTGTGTGGCCCGTGCGGTCGTTGGTCGGCTGGAAATAGGGTAGTTGGTGGAAGAGCTCAGAGAATTTGCAGATTTAGGGGGGGGGGGGGGGTTGTATGACAGTGAGGATGGTATTAAAGGGGTAGACAAGTGCAAAAGACCATCCCACCATACCATATTACTAAAAACACCGCCTGCGGCGGCAATACGTGTACCCTCCTCGCCCAGATCGCCAAGAGCAACCCCTCGCTGGCATATATATGGTGTTATGTAATCTTTAATTGGGGCTACGATGGGATGTGTGGGTATCGATTACACAGATTACACAGATGAGACCGCCCCTCCTCGCACCGCGCCCTAGCACCTACCCTACCTTGCCCTACCCTACCCACCACCTCAAACAACCTACCAAACTAACTCTACCAGCCACCCTTTATAAGATATATCCTACCTGACCTAACACCCTACTTACCCTACTCACCACCCTTTGTACCACCCTAGCTACCCCAACCTACCTACTACCCTTCCCTACTTACGACCCTGCAACCTACCTACACCCCCGTCTACCGTAACTGATTTAGCATCCTCCAAACCTACCCTTCCCATGACCCTAACTGCCACCCAACCTACCTTACCCTACCTAACACCCTCCAATCCTACTCTGCCCACCGCCCTACCCTATTTCCTACCCTACCTACCTAACTACCTACATATTTTTTAGGGGGGGGGGGGCAACTTTTTCCTGGGTATTTCAAGGGGGGGGGGCAATTTTTTTTTTTGTATTCCAATGAGGAGGGACAACTTTTTTGTGTGTATTTCCATGGGGGGGGGGGGGGGGCAATTTTTTTTCACTAATTCTGTCACGGGGTCGATGTTTTCAGCTGAACATATTTGTGTTCAATGACAAGAATTGATGTTATGAAATGCATTCATATCATATCACTCAGCTTAAGAAATCAGCTTAGTTGTACAACTATAATACTGATTAATGCACAAGGTAACTATAGTTGTCTCACTCCCTGGAGTTCAGTGTCTATGGTCACAGTCCTGTTCGCCAATTCGATATGGGTGTCCACCCTCCCTCAGTCTGACAGACTTATGTGGCGGGAGACAACAATGGACAAACACTGCTTATTTCAATAAGATTACCATATTTATGGAGCACGATGAGCAAAGAGAACTCTTTATTGAGAACTCTACACTGAGTACTTAAAGGGGTTCTGCATGCAAGAAAATGGGACTTCCTTCTGTAGCGCCACACCACAGATTGATCCACTCATTCCAAAGATCCCTCACACCATGCCAGACAAATTGCCAGAACATCCATATTTACATGTCAATGATACTGCAACAAGAAACAGTGAGATACTGTAAGGAAGCCTGATGAATACCAACTGTTGACACAAATCGAGAAAGCAGTTGCTGCTGGATATTTGAATGTGAACAACCAAGTCTCAATAAGTGACTTCATTGAGAATTAGGTTCTAGATCGTCAAGCTTTATGATTGATTATATAGCTACAGGAGAGATGGGGGCTTCGAGCAAGACTGCTAGCTGCCAACTACAGCCTCAATTTGACAGTGGTTGCATCATTGATTTCGGGTTAGAACATTAGCAGAATCTTACAATTCAAATCATGTATATGATTCTTACAGAATCTTACAATTCAAATCAGGTATATGATTCAAATTCATATGCTAAAAGCAAGACACAGGAACCTCTCACATAAGCTCTCCAAGGACTCTCCTGTAAAACTGGCCAAGGAATACCTGAGGGCTGACATTATCCGCTATTGGTTGCCAGTGGTGCAACTGTGAGCACCTCTCCCACAGAGGTGACTCCAGATGGCAATGACTGACATTGAAAAGTTACCTTGTGCATTAAATCAAAAATTGTTGCTGTCAGTTGCAAGGTAAATTCCTCATTCAAATCATGTATATAATTCAAATTCATATGTTAAAAGCAGTTCAGAATATGAGGCAGGAACACTTCTACACACAGTCAATGCCATATGTTAAAAGCAGGACACAGGAACCTCTCATATATATAGGCTTTCCAAGGACTCTGGCCTCCACATGGTGTGTGTTTCAGTCCTGCTCCAGACTCCCCCCATCCTTTTTGCATCAGTGCAGTTCCATCAACAACAGATGTTTACTTGCTACTTGTTTCTTTTATTTTTATTTTCAAGCAATTTTTATGAAGTGAATATTGTGTGTACAATCACCAAATTTGGTGGTACAGCCACTCTTCCACTCTGGCCCTAGCCCCTTACTACTCATTCTAATGGCAGGTGTCAAGCCGAATGAGCAATGGGTACTATTTTTGTATAAGTAATTGGTATAACCTGACCAGGGTTTGAACCCATGACCTACCATGCTTGAGGTGAAGACCCCTACCATTTAGCCCCTAAGATTGGTCAAAATTTTGACAAATGACTGAATGTAGCTGGGTTTGCTCTAAAGCAAAGAAGGAAAGCCTTATGGAAAAAATGCCACATCAGTTTAGCCTCCTCTGTGCTTCTAACCTATTCCGATGGGGGGGGGGGGGGGGGGGGGCTCTTTTTTTTGGCATTCCAAGGGGGTGGGGGGAGGGGCCAAAAAAAAAATTGTATTCCAAGGGGGAGCCCAATTTTTTGGGGGGTATTCCCATGGGGGGGGGGGGGGGCAACCTTTTTTTTACTGGTCGGTGTTCGAAAAACTGTGCCCCCCCTGAGTGATAATTATAGAACGCTCCCTTACTTACCATCCTGTTGCTTGGTTGAACTAAAACCCTACCCCCTTACCCCATCTGCCACTCTACCTTACCTACCACTCTACCTACCTACCCTACTTATCTACAGTACTGCCCTACTGTCTATTCTGTGCTGCGCATCTCCGTCTACGATGGATAGTCTGTTCCTTGTTTCAGTAAATTTCCGTTAAAATCAGGCAAATGTAAATAGGCTTATTTTATCTATCAATATGGTGCTACTCAACCCTATATAATTAAACATTCATCATATCGTAGATACAACAACAATCCGATTATAGTCAAGATTTTATTAATCGAATCCATCATAACGAGCAACTGATAGTTTATCAACAGCCCTGAGGCTTGTTCAGAATTAACACGGAATGGCAAACAAAGTGAGATTCGCGGATGAAATAATGATATCTTTAGAAGATATTTCAGTTGATTTGAAAGAAATGGGGTGAGAGAATCAAGTTCACACGCCCGTCTGTGCCGACTGTTTATATGACACAGAGCCCATCCTACATGGGCGTCGCTATCGGCCCCCGATACAAAACATGTGCTCCCCCTATGGTTTGGCTCTTACTTGTCAATGATATAATATCACGGAGGTCGGCCCCCAACTGGTTGCGCCGTCTCATGGGTCCCACTGGAAGTCCACGTGTACCCCCTAGTGGATGGCTGGAGACGCAGGGTAGGATCTGTGCAGTATAGGTGTTTGTGTCTGTACATTTCAAGGTGTTTATATAAATTAGAGATGAGGATACAAGCAAAGACGGGTATGTGTATATCAGAGTACTTACAAATTCACAGTGGTATAAATCATAACAAAAACTATCTTATAGCACGTTGTATACTAGTCATTGTACAGTTTTAATGTGAGTGCTTGTGTCTGTACATCTCAAGGTGTTTGTATGAATTAGAGATAGGAGGACGCAGACAAAGACGTATGTATATCAGAGCATTTACAAATTTATGGTGGTATAAATCACAACAAAAACCATCTTATAGCGCTTTGTATACTAGTCATAGTATAGTATACATTTGAGACTCAAGTCGACATATCAGCTGAGGTGCCTCTTCCCTAACTTCCATCTGTAGTGCCCCTAATAGTGCAATCTATAACAATACTATATTGTCAAATGCATGCAAATTTGAGCTGTTAAGTTTTTTTATTTTACACTTAACCTCTTTCCCATAATATTTGAAAAGGTGGAAAGCTTTTGTGGAAAAAAGATCCTACACTTGTTCCTAACACAAGACATGGCAGAAGACAGCTCTGTCAAACCGATGCTACTTTCAAAGACAGAGGAAAATTGTACCTAGAAGAAAGCTGCCATGTGCCGCTGATACATAACTCAATATGTGCATATCGGAATATAACCAGGGTGAATAAAATGCATTTTGCTTCTCGGAGTGACGATTAAAATGAGTGTATTCAATATGATATGAATCTATAATTTCGAAATTGTATGGTCAGCTGTGTGATCTCAGTTAACAATAAAAGCAAGTTTCCGCCCTCAATCTTTAGCCTATGTTGAAGGAATATATCCCAGTGAACCTATATTCCCATTTATTCATTTCATAAAGCTAGTTATCCTACAATCTTACATCACAGTAATAATGGGAAAAAAAACCAAACATATATACATTGTAAATCACAGGCAAGTGGTGCGTGTACAATGTACAAAGGAAACCATTATCACACCCTACAAATAAAACCGACATGTATAAAGCAAGTCACCATGCTGGTAACATAATCCCATAGTTAGAAAACCCTCCGCTTTGCATGTGCCTTGGACTCGGTGGGTGTTGAAATAGAGCTCGGTGGTGTTGGGTAAAGACTATATGACATCCACAAGCCGATATTCTCAGATGCCATAATTTTGTCAGATCGGTGACTTCCTTTATGATGTACGCACTTCACCGACCAGATTCTTTTGCCCCACTGACGTCTGTCAGTTATATCTCTCATAAATGGGATATGACCCTCTCTTCCTGCCATTGCTGAGCTCATGGCAGCATCCTCTGATCTCAATCGGGTCACTGTACAAATAAGTATCATACATCAGAGAAATTGGTACTGATTCCAGCCAAATATAACCATCAATTGGATCGGTGAGAATCTGGGATAAAGTGTTGGATGTCATATAGGATCTACATGGTATCCTAGCTTCTCATAGTCTTATAAGTGGTCAGATAGAGTAATGTGAAACCGAGGGATGGCTGCAAAGCTGGTGGTACCAACCCCGCGTATGGCAATATGCTCTCCGTCCAGGTGTAGATCAGCAAGTGGCAGTTTCACCTCCACGCTCTGCAACACTTCGGGTGTGGGGCTGTTGCACTCCTCTAGACTGCTCACCTTCATGAGCACACCCTTAGCAGGCAGCTCTTCAATGTAAATGTCTGCGCATTTGACTCGGTCTGACAAGGTGGCCCACTTTTCAGAGTCCGTGCCAGGAATGGCTTTTGTGCCCACTGTCACCCGCCCAGTCGGACTGATGTTGCAGCGAATCCCAGAGATTGCAGAGGGTCGAGCACCCTGCACCACATGTAAATAAATCTCCAGATTGAAGTCTTCTTTGGTTGTAGGATTTGCAGCTGAAACCATGGGTGGCTGACCCACCTCCCCGGCTGGGATGAACTCCACGCGTGTCACCAACTGCAACATCTTTATGTTATCCATCGGGTACTTGGACCTCGACAGCAGCTGGCCTCGTTGGAGGATCACAGCCTCTGAACCGAGAAAAATAGTCTCGCCTCGCTCTCCGCGGGCCAAGATCCAGTCGCGAACAGAGAAACCCATGCCCTGATCATCTTTCCGCTCCACCTCTTTCTCTGCTTCTCCATCTTTCACCGACAGAAACTGAGCCCGAAGAGACTCTGGAAGATCAAAATAGACCTGATCCTTGTGTAGTTTGTTACGTACGTACATGAGGTCACCGACTGGAACGGAGTCCGTCTCAGGAGAGTAGACAGACAATGTCCCACCCGTCATCTCCATTAACCACTGTAACTGTGGCACAGAATGACGCAGGTAACTGGCACGTGCAGTGAACGTGACTGGCTGCTTCACGTGCCATTTTTCGATGACGTCATGCATCGCCTTGACCATGGACCACGTGTACGCATTCTTAGTTCGGTCAGATGAGTAGCCGACCTTCCAGCCAAGCGAAATGGTGCTGTCATGGAAGTGTTCCTGGCACAGACGAAGAAAGCGCTGCCAGTCTATAGGCTGCTCATCGGTGTTTGGCCCTGGTAGGATGTCCCCATTCAGCCATACAGGTCCCCGCAGCTGTATGCAAGCAAAAAATATACAACAGTGTTTTAGATTTTTTCCACTTAAATATGAAAGTAACATTTTACTAAGATAAGGGAAAATACAAGATGCTTGTTGGTTGGCGTGCAGCCACTGCATTCATTAATGAAAAAAGGAGTATAATAAAGTTTTTAATTCTTCTCGTCTATCCTTCTCTTTACTTTGTCTTGTTGATATTTTAAACCGGTGACTTTGAGTAAGGTATTCGAGGGAATGCATATTACAGGGGGAAACCAAGATGAATTTCATGTTTTAAAATATTTTTGTTCAGAAATTTTGAAGAAAGTGAACTCAATTTTATTGGGTAAACCACCGAGTATATAAGCAATCTTTGGGAAAGAACTTACTGACCCCCACCCCCTCCTCCACCCAAATTGCAAAGGATATATGCTTATCCTCTCATTTCAATAACATCATCTATTTGAAAGTCACTGGTATAAACATAAGATACACTGACATATTGCTGCTTCTTATTATGCAATACACTTTAATTTTTTTTTTAAATTGCGTATTGAAAATCAAGCCTTCATCCCTTTATACCCTTGTACTCCCTTGTATGAATTTAGACTACGCTCTCTCTCTCTCGCACTTGGCACATGTACACACTCTGAGGACGGCCACTATGGGGATTAGAGAATCACGTACCTTTGACTTGACGCTTTTCAGGGTTTGAAGTGCAAGCTCCACGGCTTCAATACTCTTAAAGTCAATTTTGAGTCCCTTGCCGGACTGCTTAGTAGCCTGCACCCATTCCTCGAAGGTGAGGTCTGAGTCGACTGCCGGTAAATGCACCATCACAGGTACCAGTTGTTGCTGACTGGTTCCCTGCCCGCGCAGCAAAATGTCCCCTTCCAACATCATCACCTCACCTGAAAGGCATTATAGTATTATACATTATGAAATACGTTTGCACTGTACACACCGCTGCTACCTATAAAGTAACTATAACATACGACATACACAGCACGTAGAATCACATATGGGTAGCCTTTGACATTGACGTTTTAAACATACTGCTTGCTTTGAAATAACGTAAACACTCATCTCGGCAACAATCTATTTCTAAAAACCCATAGAGAGTAAAAAAAATCCCTGAACAGCAATCAAGGTCATATCGTGGGGATCGAATCTATAAGGATGGCAGGCATGCAGAGAACACTACGACACCCTGCCCATGTGATCCGCAATCAAGGGTTGTTCCAAGACCAGGGCCCTGTTTTTTAGTCACGACCATTGTGTGGCCAGGAAGGCCCAAGACCAACCAGCGATTTCACGACGGTTTGGACGACAAAAGATGTCCGGTGTGCTATAGACGGTGTCGTAGTGCGCCACGGACGATCGCCGCTAAAACTGTCATACTTAGACAGTAAATGTCTAACTCACTGTGCGTATATATAGAGGATTTTTCCACTTCCCGACGGAATTAAGCGATGAAATTTTAACACGAGTTAGGGATACATATATCCCATAATCGTCCCAAATATGAAGAAGACAGGCTGTGCCGTTCCGAAATTATCGGCGTTTGAATGTGAAACGTCGGGCTATGATCGGATATCGTACATGCACTCTCCGAGCAGATCTTTCGCGATGTCGAGCGCGGAATCTCTGCTGCGAGAGTGAAGAAAATTAGATCAGTGAGGGTAGGGCTACACTGGCCACCAGAGCAGAGATTGCTATGACGAAATTCAAACGCCGATTTCTTCTGAACACTGCGGCCGATTCTCTTCATATTTGATACGATTATAGGTTAAATATGTACCCCTTACTCGTGTTAAAATCCGGGAAGTGAAGTTGCGCATTCTGTACGACATGTCCATAGATGTCTTAGGTCTAAGACAGTTTGGGAGACAAATTTACCCACGTGACCTTACATGTCTCGTGACTATAGCACACCTCAGACAACCTTAAGTCTCTTAGAGCAGTGATAGTTACCCGACCCCCTAAACTATCGCGACTATAGTACACTGACAGCAAAAACATGTCGCCCGTAACGATGGTCATCACTAAAAAACAGGGCCCAGGTTTATGAATATAAAAGAATGAACTAAGAAATGACAATGATAAAAACTATGGTAATGAATTCTTTTTTAGCATGAAGATAACGATTAGAACGAAGATAGCAACACAGGATAAGGTTCATGGTCGAAGATGAGAATAATGGGTAGGGACTCGGATGATTATTTCTTTCAAGAATATGGAGGCAGAATAACAATTACTTTTGAGCACCTCTTCAAGGCGCTGCTTGTCATTGACTGCATGGGCCCACGTGACCCTACTGCCATCACCCTGCGCGTCTGTGAAGTGATGTAGGGCATGAATGCCGGAGATGGCTGGTCTATCACTTTCCGAGCGCAGAAAGTAAGGAATGAACCCTGGAAGAACAAACATCAAAACCAAATTATTTTACTGTCACCTGATAACTTATAGTTTCAATCTCGTTCATTTTCAACAAAAGTACAAGTAGCCTTGGAGTAGTTCTCTTTTTTTTCAAAATCTTTGGACCTTGGCAACACGAGTGATTTAGCAAGTGCATTTACTGAACATGACGTCTTGATTGAACATGAACCTATCTTTCCACAACGATGTAAAATAACGATTGAAATTTGATTTCAGAGGACTGTGAATCTGTCCGTTTTGCCAGTTTCAAATGTATTGTTTATTTGGGAATTATATTTCCAGGTGACACCTGGTGTACCACGAATCAGAAAACCTATTGTGGAAGTAGATCGCCAAAAGTGCACAAACATCACATGCGGTAGGGGTAACAATACCACGATATGGCTTAATCAATAATACAATTTTTAATTCACAAGGTGTATGTGCTGGGTAACTGTTATCCGATGACCCTTGGGATAAATCATTCAGGTACTTGTGCATATCAGTTTACTTATCACTGTAGCTTTGTGATCAAGGTGCTAATGAGAGGGTTTATAAATACGTGAGGGGTGGGTATTAAGCCTATTTATAAGACAGTGACCCGACCATTGTGCACGATCACACCTTTGCCCGACGAATCCGTCGGGTCGGTCAGAATCGGGTCGCTGTACGCACTTCACAGACCTGATTTTAATCTGGTCGGGCATTACTAGCGTGGGGGTAATGACCGACTCTGCCCGACCATAATCGTGTCGCTGTATGCACTTCACCGACTGTTCCGGATTCTAAGAATGCCATTTGAACATTGCTGCTAACTATCCCCAGTCTGATTTACAAGTGCCTTATACCGATTTGTAGGGGAAACGGAGGTGATAATGAATAATGATACTACGTTTCCTGTGATCTAGTTTAAAATACCAATATATTTGTATCTTAAATTTCTCCTTGTGTCTGATTCAGTTTATGCTATGGAGGCCCAAATATAACATTCTATGTAAAATTCACTGTTTGTTTAATGTGGATAATAATGTGCCTGGACATAAAGTAGGACACATGCGGGGCTCTCGTTGCCGCATTGAGGCTAAAGTAGGACATAAAATGGTGCTGCCCTTAAATGAAGCTGTTTAGCACCTCGTAAATCTTCGTACTCTAGCCACTTCAACCCAGTGTCATTAACCTAATTGTTTATGAACATACGTAACTCTAGTTCGGGAAATTAGCTTAATAATAACTCTAAAGAAGAGTTTATAAAATTTAACCATCACTAATACACTGGGGTGTGTCCATATTAGTGCGCGTGGTTGTAAACTGGTGTTTGGCCTCCATTGTCGAAAGAAGAGTCACGCAACCAATAGGAGAATGTCATTCATCTTACGATATTCACTTATTTTGCAAGGTTATCATCAATTGAATTCATTATATAATTTCTGACTTACACCAAGAAAGGAAAAAAAACTATCAAAGAGATACACGTCAAGTTTTGTTGGTCTTTTTTGCTTATTTCATAGTTTCATTAATAACGGAACTCCACACATCTACTAAAACTAAACACCATTCTACAATAATATATTGTTTCATTGATACGTGATTAATCATGCATGTCTAAAAGTCATATGACCTCAATTTGCCTTGCTTGCTGCAACTTGTCTGGACAAGACTTTCGTGTGAAGATCTAGTACCGGGTACTAAAAGTTTAAAAAAAAAACGATTATGGGTAGGCCTACCCATGGTACCCAGCATGTCATCGCTATGAATATTATTATTAATAATGAACAATACTGTAAAAGTAATATCAATGAGTAGATCAATCAAGATGAAACTTGCATGATCAATCAAGATCATTACTAATTAATGTTCGAAGTGCTGATAGTGATACTGGTAACATGGTGAGTCGGTGAGTCACTTACCTCCATTTAGTATGTAATAAATGTAACCGCAGAATACAAGGCCAAGGATCTGCGGAATACACATGCATAACATGTATTTTCTAACATTCGGGGGTCCAGCATAGTAACCCAGGAAGGCCATCCTCCACAGCGGGTCCTGCTCCACGCTCTTGGGGATCCGGGGGATGCGAAACGGCATCGTCCTTGTTATTACGTGCGTGTGTGGAGGTGGCTTTGACAGTCGCCGCTACAGCGACAGTTCCTACGGGAGCACAGACCGTCACAGTCGAAGCGCACACACACACCGGTGGGGCTAGTGTTGTTGACTCGACTGCCCAGGGATCATCCCCTACAACTGCTGACGTTTTGCAGTTTCTTAATGCAGCATTTTTTAATGTTTCACAATGCTTGGGTCGTATATGATTAGCAGACCCCTCTAGATCACACGCAGTTCTCCTAGCCGTATTCCAGTTGCATGGGAATGCCAAGGAGAAGCATAAACACTGCTGTCGGCCTGGTAAGACCAGCGAAATATAACCGTTAGTGACAGGCAATCGAGGAACAAGCTATACCATTTTGCTGGTAGCCAACACGCGAGTCGTCAACACTACATACGCTGACTGTTTTCTAACACAAGACTAGAACCAGGCTCTTGTGATAAATTTCTGTACTTTTATCCAAGTGATTACACCGTAAATTGCTCATTTCTGAGCTTGGTTTTCCATGTCTGATTTCCTGAAAACGAGGGAAATCTGCCCATCTCACCAAGCCTTAATAAACTATTTCTTCAACGATTCCAACATACTTCCTACATAGAACACCAAAAGGCTCTTACCTAATCTTTAGGACTTGTAACAAGTTGTATGGTTTTAAGCACTCTAGCTATAGTGATCTATAGATAGATCTTGCAAAACCGATTGATTTTTCTTTTTGAATGAAGTCTTTATGCCAATTTAAAGCAAAGTAATGGCCATTCAAAGTAAAGACCTGGAATTCAGCCTATCATTCTGCCACAATTAACCAAAGTTAAGAGTTTAATTGTGATCCAAATTTTGTGATCCACCAAGCTGGTATCAAGAGTCATTCAATTACTTAAAATGCCTATTTTTCATGAACTATTGAAGCTAGAAATATGATTTAAAAAGTGGATTGAAGGTCATCACAAGGCGGATGTGACCATGCATGAGATGACCTTTTTCCAAGGTCAAGGTCATTTTAAGGTCAAAGGTCAATGTTGGTATATTGTATATGTGAGGATGTTGGGGCTGCTTATAAAACATAGTGGGCCATGTCTAAATGGAAATGTTAAGGCATATATTTCTATACCATTTTTAACTGTAGAACATGTGCAAACTAGTTATTTTTATGTGCAACTTGATCTTCATACCATAAAATGCCTCTAAAGTTGGGCTTTAATTTCACTTGACTCTAATCTAATCATTGATATCTTATATGCATGTGATAGATCTCATCAAGCCCTTTGGTATGACACCCTAATTGCCTTGATATTCCAATAAATAGCTTCAGAATCGACCTTTGAAGATAGGTGAGGTAAAAGGTTTCCTTCAAAGGGTTGATCACAATATGAGCGGCCGCGGTGGCAGACCCGCGAATGGGAGTCATGTAAGTGCCTACCCTAGGTCTGCTGGGGGGTTCCAAACAATAGGCATTTTTCCATAGGTCGGTATCGCACGTTATCTACGTGGTTACGGAATGCTTGCAGCCAAACATACCCCTGGCAACATATACTTTAGCATTGGATCACTGAATCTATGAAAGTAATACATTTATAATACCCATGTACATCATTCCGATAGAGATAAAAGTAATTGCACTCTATTCTATGGCATTCCAGCTCCAATTTGGTATGTCATACATGTATATCAACTCAATAATACTTTAGATATAGCTTAGATAACACAGGTATACCCAACTTGTATACACAATAATGCATTGGCAGGCCTAGCTATAATATGCTTAAATCTTTCTCCAAGTTAAAACCAAGATAATTATCAACTATAAAGTTTAGACAGCTCAGACTCATTGATACAATACTCTTGTTTGTTCTAGCAATTTATTCTGTCAAAAAACAACACTCCTGCAATCACACCCACCATTCACACTTTAGGTGTGATTGCTGTGTGTCTCTATATGAATACGCTGGACCCACGGTGTTTGTCCGAGCGGCCGCGTAACTAGACAGTTGACCGTGAGGCGGCGCTGAACGGCAACACCTGTATTGGCAGATTTTGGGTCACTTTGGCTGGGGTGAGAATTCTCTCATTTTCAAGGGGTCCATATGGGAAATCAAGATTTTCAAATTACTTCCACCTCAACAGGCCTTAATAAACCATTTCATCAACGATTCCAGATATACCGGGGGTATACCTAAATGGGACAGTAAAGATTATGGCTGTAAGTGTGTTGGGGTTTTCTGGGTGCACAGCATATTTTGTGTCAATTTTTAATAATCAAAATATTTTGTCTGTGAAATATGTTTAATTTTACATAATTCCAACTAATATTGATCACCAAAAAAGAACATAAGTATTTGATAATTATATAAGTCATGTTTCAAGTCTAGTATTTCAAAGCCTGTCTCATCAGATACCGGGTACTTTAAATGCCATAGAGAATGGTCTGTCCCATCAGATATTGAAGTATCAATGCTATACAGTCAGGTCCGTCCCATCAGATCTGACAGTTTGAAATGTACCGGTACATGCATTATGAAGTTAGAGTGTTATCAGTGAAGTGAGTCAGAGCAAAAAGGCTCTTGAGTGCGCCCACCTGGTCAGTAGAGGTAGATAGAGAGTGGTTGTTGGAGGGGAGGGATGGCTTCCAGCCCAGATTGTTATGGATAGGTATAGACACGAGTAAAACAGGTTTGTCAGGTCTTGGCCAAGTGAATTTGAATATCGGTACCATGTCTGTCCCATCAGATTTGAGTCTGAGTATGGTACAGTTAAGTCTGTCCCATCAGATGTGAAAATGTAAATTAATTCATTTACAGTAAAACCCCTCTTAAGGGGACACCCTCCGTTCCGGGCCAAGTGTCCCCTTAAGCGGGGTGTCCCCTTAAGCGGGGTTTTCAGTCTGTCAATGGTTATACAATAGAGAATACAGGTCTACATAAACGAAGGAAACGATGGTTATTAGGTTAAAATGTTTATCAATAACACATAATTAAGTAAATAAATATAGATTATATAATATAAATGAATATAAATATACACAAAATAAAAAATAGATAATAGAGGTTGATATATAGACTGAGCATTCCCGAGCGGGCCCGGGCGGCCGGAGTGTGTTTTTTCATGGTAATAATCACATCTCTAGCGGCTCTGGGCAGGCCACAGTGAGTGGATATTAGTACCAGTGAGTTTCGCGCCTGCTGAAGGTGCCAGGTAAGAGGCCCGCTTACAGGTTAGCTGTGGGCGACACAGGGAGGGCTGGGGGCTTTGAAGGTGCGGTATTCAGTGAGCCGTCGCGGCTCTGGGCGGCTCACGATGAGTCCTTTTAGGGCTGCTGATTTCTCTCAGAAGTTACTGGGGTGGGGGGGTCTGTCCCGTACAAAGGGGCACCATAAACTTGGATTTTCAGTGTTTTTGATATGATTTCCTTCCAAACTGTCCCCTTAAGCGGGGTTTTTAAGCATTTCTGTACCGAAAAACTGTCCCCTAAAGCGGGGTGTCCCCTTAAGCGGGGTGTCCCTTTAAGCGGGGTTAAAATAAACTCTTAATAGTGGGAAAAATTTCCGTTCCGAGCAAATTGTCCCCTTAAGCGGGGTGTCCCCTTAAGCGGGGTGTCCCGGAAGAGGGGTTTTACTGTAGTTATAATTATCATCTAATAGATTCATTTTATAGTAGCAGATTACATAATCCATAATTGCCGGGTACCGGTAAGTGTTTATCATTTAATAACACGATTGAAATAGTCAATCCCTTGCCTTCACAAAGACTATAAACAACAACAAAACAAATTTAGGAACTAAGCATGTACCGGTAGTTGGGTAGGGAATATGGCAAGGCAGGATATATGCCGGTACTTTGCATTTTACCAGGTCTGTAGAGATGAGACATGGGTAGTGAAGGGATAGCTTTTTTTATAGCAAAATGGAAGTCTATACGAGACCATTCTAACCTCTAGGTGATATATGAGCGCATTTTCCCACACTCAAATGGGTGATGTACCGGTATTATATATGAGCGCGTTGTTTGAATCATGGACATACAACTCTATGGACTGGAAGCGGGCCATAGATAAGAGTGTGAGGGTGGCGCCGATGTGTGCCGCACCCCGCCTATAACGACCGCGGCGCCGTGTAGTGGCCAAACGTGTGAACTATATTCAGACTATTGTACTTCCAATGGCCACCAGGTCACCTTCAAAATGTCCAAATTATGCAATTTACTTAGAATAAAGATAAAATCACGATTGAAAGTGTCACAGAAAGGCCTGTAAAACTATTTTGTAAGGGCTATATCTCCTTAAGCTTAGGCATTTCTAAGATTTTCATATTCAGGGACACTTTTGATGTTTTTTCTTATTAGTCAACAGTCTCAAATACTCCCATTCTGAAGTGACAAAAAGTTTCCCATTTTTCTAAGATACTTAGGATAGAGATAGAGGCCAAATTTAAAATGTCCTAGAAAGTCCTGTAAAAACTATTTTGTAAGGGCTAGGTCCCATAAGGCTGAGACATTTTTAAGATTTTAATCTCGGGGAGCACTTTTGATGTTTTTTTTATGTCGGCAACAGTCTCAACCCTGTCAATCCAAAGTGACAAAAAGTTTCACATTTTCTTAAACCACATAGAATGAAGATAGAAGCACAATTCAAAGTGTTTTAGAAAGGCCTGTAAAAACTCTTTTGTAAGGGCTAGGTCTCCTAAAGCTCAGACATTTTTAAGATTTTAATCTCGGGGAGTACTTTTGATTAATTTTTAAGGTCGGCAACAGTCTCAACCCTGTCAATCCAAAGTGACAGAAAGTTTCACATTTTTTTGAACCACATAGAATGAAGATAGAACCACAAATCAAAGTGTTCCACTAAGGCCTATATTAACTATAATGCAATGGGCATATATAAAGAGACGGGGGCGTTTTGAAGATTTTCTAATCAGGGGAAGCATTTCATAAATTTTTCAGTCTCAGACAGTGTCCCAGATTTGTACTGTGGCACCAAAGTGACAAAAAGTTTCACATTTTTTTAGACCACTTAGAATGAAGATAGAACCACAATTCAAAGTGTTATAGAAAGGCCTATATTAACTATAATGCAATGGGCATATATCAAGAGACTGAAACATTCCAAAGATTTTGTAATCGGGGGATGCTTTTCATGAATTTTTCAGTCTCGGACAGTGGCCTAGATTTGTACTGTAGCCCCAAAGTGACAAAAAGTTTCACATTTTTTTAGACCACTTAGAATGAAGATAGAACCACAATTCAAAGTGTTATAGAAAGGCCTATATTAACTATAATGCAATGGGCATATATCAAGGGACTGAAACATTCCAAAGATTTTGTAATCGGGGGATGCATTTCATGAATTTTTCAGTCTCAGACAGTGTCCCAGATTTGTACTGTGGCACCAAAGTGACAAAAAGTTTCACATTTTTTTAGACCACTTAGAATGAAGATAGAACCACAATTCAAAGTGTTATAGAAAGGCCTATATTAACTATAATGCAATGGGCATATATCAAGGGACTGAAACATTCCAAAGATTTTGTCATCAGGGGATGCTTTTCATGAATTTTTCAGTCTCAGACAGTGTCCCAGATTTGTACTGTGGCACCAAAGTGACAAAAAGTTTCACATTTTTTTAGACCACTTAGAATGAAGATAGAACCACAATTCAAAGTGTTATAGAAAGGCCTATATTAACTATAATGCAATGGGCATATATCAAGGGACTGAAACATTCCAAAGATTTTGTCATCAGGGGATGCTTTTCATGAATTTTTCAGTCTCAGACAGTGTCCCAGATTTGTACTGTGGCACCAAAGTGACAAAAAGTTTCACATTTTTTTAGACCACTTAGAATGAAGATAGAACCACAATTCAAAGTGTTATAGAAAGGCCTATATTAACTATAATGCAATGGGCATATATCAAGGGACTGAAACATTCCAAAGATTTTGTCATCAGGGGATGCTTTTCATGAATTTTTCAGTCTCGGACAGTGGCCTAGATTTGTACTGTAGCCCCAAAGTGACAAAAAGTTTCACATTTTTTTTAGACCTTTAAGAATGAAGATAAAACCACATTTCAAAGTGTTCTAGAAAGGTCTATATTAACTCTAATGCAATAGGCATATATAAAGAGACAGGGGCGTTTTGAAGATTTTCTAATCAGGGGATGCATTTCATGACTGACAGCGGCGTCGTCCGCTTGTCAATTTCCCGCTTCTCTCTATTCCGTGGTCGCAAAGCGTTGGGTGAAGAAGAGTAAAACCTTGCTACGCCTCGTCTACCTGCTCTAGATTTGTACTGTAGCCCCAAAGTGACAAAAAGTTTCACATTTTTTTAGACCTTTTAGAATGAAGATAGAACCACAATTCAAAGTGTTCTAGATTGGCCTATATTAACAATAATGCAACAGGCATATATCAAGAGACTGAAACATTCCAAAGATTTTGTAATCGGGGGATGCATTTCATGAATTTTTCAGTCTCAGACAGTGTCCCAGATTTGTACTGTAGCCCCAAAGTGACAAAAAGTTTCACATTTTTTTAGACCTTTTAGAATGAAGATAGAACCACAATTCAAGGTGTTCTAGAAAGGCCTATATTAACTATAATGCAACAGGCATATATCAAGAGACTGAAACATTCCAAAGATTTTGTAATCAGGGGATGCTTTTCATGAATTTTTCAGTCTCGGACAGTGGCCTAGATTTGTACTGTAGCCCCAAAGTGACAAAAAGTTTCACATTTTTTTTAGACCTTTAAGAATGAAGATAAAACCACATTTCAAAGTGTTCTAGAAAGGCCTATATTAACTCTAATGCAATAGGCATATATAAAGAGACAGGGGCGTTTTGAAGATTTTCTAATCAGGGGATGCATTTCATGAATTTTTCAGTCTCAGACAATGTCCCAGATTTGTACTGTGGCATCATATTTCTAAAATACTTAGAATAAAGACAGAACTATAATTACAAATTGTTACAGAAATACCTGTAATGACTGTAATGCATTTTGTATATATTACTGTACCCCATCTAGGGGCAATTCGCGGAACTACGCGCAAAACGGTGGCGCCGCCTATGGCGAGTATATGTACTAAAGTGCGGCAGTGATCGGCCCACGGCAGCGGCCGCTTCCAGTCCATTCTCGGGAGCGGAGCCTACGTCACTAAGATACACTGCGTTGCTCGATTGTCTCACTCTGCAGTTTATTTTCCCGAAAGCGGTGCAGTGCACTCCCACACGCACGAAGGGTTAAACAACTTTTCACTCCATTGCAACCAATGTTAAATGCACTGTATATCTCTGGTGATATCTCAGTAAATATACAACATAGAGACATTAAACAAAAAATGTCACATGGCTGAAGAGCTGGGGAAGATGTTTGGTGGGTTTTTTTCTATCAATTCGTTTTGCAGAGATCGTTATATTTGGTCTTATTTCCAGCAATCTGCCGAAATTGCAATGCCAGACTGCTACAACTGTCAAAATAAAAACTTGCTCAAAAGTAAATAAATCTTTAAATTTAAGCATTCATACTTCTATCCTGCAAAGGTTTTTGATATATCTTGTTATGAACACATCAAACTACCTTTAATTACACATATTTATCATGTACAGAGAGTTCAAACATCGATTTTCGTAACGCTGGTTGAGCGATAATAACAGAAAGCTAGGGTGTGCGAAACTGGCAATACCCTTTGCCCCTAGCGGTTGTCAAAGAAACTAAATGTTCCGCTCCCGAGAATAGAGATACACTGTCCCACACTGCACCGCTCCAGTTTATCGTAAAACCTGTCTCTGCAATGATGGACTCTTTACAATCTTAGGATTTTAAGATGTTCCCTCCGCGCCTTTTTACGGGCGTTGTAGTACTACCCAAGATAATGTAGTTCCTAGCTGTGTAGTATGTCGAGTAGTTTTTCCCATTAGATTTGTAAATAACATTGATATATTTTTTTGAATTACTCTAGTGGCAGCCTTTTGACGACTTTGGAAGTGATATAATTAGTTCATAAGAGTTTTCGGATTTTAAGTAAACATTCAACTGTCATCTTCTGAACTGAGTGACAACAACTCTAATTTCTTGGTTCTACTGAATATAAAACTATACTACATCACTCAGAAAGATGTAATACAATGTAATCTTGCCTAGAATTGATAGTTCTAGCATTGTCACACTTTTAGATCTACCACATCAGTTTGGGTTTGAATTGTCAACAAATCTCCGCCAAAAAATAGTTCTTTCCCAGAAGCCTATCATTGCAGCGACGAGTTTTCAGTATGTTGCTCTAGCGTTGCAGTGTGACACTGTCCATGTTTGAATTGAATTGGAAAAAGAAATAGATCTCTCTAGGCTCTAGTGAAATATTTTATTGTCCTATCCAGTCCTTGAGACCAGGGAATATATTTGTTTAAAACTTTTACACTCTATATATTTGTTGCTTACCACATATGAAACGTTAGAATTCTGTTCAATAAAAATACTTCCCCAATGCATATCTTGGCAAGACTAGTTGACCTAATGTGCAGTGTCATCGAGCTATCGGCCCCAGTACCAGCTTGCTCTTCAAACAGAAGGCTACGCTGTTTAACAGATGTTATAACATAGAAACTCTGCTTGAAGAGTAGTCATGTGAGCAAAACAAATCACACCCTTCAAGCATATATTTTAGTCTTTGTGAATGGTAATAGATTTCACCATATCTGCTTGGAGAGCGCATGACAACTGAATCGCTGTCAAGATGGCGAAAGTAAGGAAGCTACGTTGTGCACTGCTAATGGTATTTTGTCTCTATCTCTTGGTAGACGAGATAGCCGGGAATGTGCGAGAACGAATCGACACACAATCATACCATGCCCGTATGAAACAGGATGTTAAAGCGAATTTTCCGAGACGCATCCAGAAAAGATCTCTTCGTCATCACCTCAGTCGTCGAGATGCAGAGGACGTTCGCTGTCGGGAGCAAGAGAATATTTTGCAGAACCTCATGAAAAAAGAACCGGGCTTTCTTGCCTCTGTACGTATTTTACATGAATAATCATATGCCGTTCCTTTAGTAATACCATTTATTTTCAGGGATATGATATTGTAGATGCACACATCAATATAGACAGACGAATATAGTTATGTAAAGCGAACTTTGCTGTCAAAGAATTTTGACAGGAACGTGTTTGGCAAACTTTGGGGGTGGGGAAGTTCATAAAGTGCGAACCACTCTAGGAATATGCTATTTTCAATACCTTTTCATTTAGCATGCTGCATTACTAATGGGTTAGCTAGCTGTAAAGTATAAGTACATATTCAATGGCATTGCTCCCCATTGTTTAGAATGTACGATGATTCGCACTGAAAACCCATTCGCACTGCTACTCGGCCGATTCGCACCCGACGATTCGCACTAAAAAATCGTACTTGGTGTTACTATCCCTTGATTATGATAAAATAGTACAACACTTTGCCAGCCCTTCACCAGCAGGCTAATTGTACTGACAGTTACTTGGAATTACCTAAATTATTGTCAGTTCTTGCAAATTTGCGATTAGAGAGGGAACGTTTCCCTGCGCAGTCGGAAACGGCCGTATAGAACGTAAACTCACAACCAACTTCATTGTAGTCCTTGTCTACACACCGATATCAAATCTGGTAGGTTTTTATTGTGAATTATTTTAAGTCACATGGGAGAATTAATAGATTTCAGCATAGTTTATTTGTTTGCAATTTGAACCAGTGGCCTAGTAAAACATTGTCAAACTATTGTCAGTTCTTTTGGTTAGAATGGGAGCGATGCCTCTCCACACTGTGAGGAATGACACAATCTTTACAAACTGCTGCTTTTTGTCACACAGGGGGGTGGTAGAATGTAATAGGTTCTTATTGTGGGTTTTTTATTTCGATTATTCATAGTTGTCTGTTGGCGGCTGAGTTAGTGCGCAGCATCGTGGTTTGTTTTTGTTTCGATTTCCAGTGCGAATCGGTTTGTTTACAGTGCGAAACGTCTGGTGCGAATGGGCTGCCAGTGCGAATGGTCTGATACCCGTTTTGGCCATGGTAAGGGGCCGTCCATAAATTATGTCCCACTTTTTTAGGGCATTTTTAGGACCCCTCCCCCACCCCCCGGTCACACTTTGTCACACATTTCATACCATCCCCCCAAAATATTATGTCACACATTCTGAAACACCCCCCCCCCCCCCAATTTTCTCATGTACGATAGCATAACATAACGCTCTATGGTTCAATAAAGGAAAACTTTAACAAACAAAAATAATGATAACAGTTATTACATCTTTGACAAAGCTACTGTAAAAGACTATTAATTTAGAGGGAGATATTACATGAGACAAAGCTCCTGATCTCCTAAATCACTGAAAAGCTATTGATACTTCACCATACCTTACTGTAATAATTATCATTTTAGGCTAACCAATCGTATGCAGTGCCAAACTTTTGATCAAGCATAAATCTAGTCTGGTCCAGTTTGCTCTCGTGAATTACTACCAAAATCAACATCTCTGGACACACCTACCCCCCCCCCCCCCCCCTGTGATTTTTAGGCTGTGTCACACTTTTCAATCTACCCACCTACCCACCCCCCTAAGTGTGAAATGATTTATGGATGGCCCCTAAAGTATTCCCTACTCATCTTAGTTGAAAGGTGATCAGCTCTTCCTTATCAACACGGGAGGTATTGTGCAGTTAGATAACCAGCGAGAAAGAATGAATAAAATGGGTGGACTTGAGAAGCAGGTAAGCTCCACTGAATAACTACCTCTAAACACACAGTTATAAAGCAAGGTCGTATTGTCTAGTAGTAGAGCAAAACCAATTGGTATATGTTTATTGATTAGTCATTTGTTTTATACATAGACCCTATTGAGGTATCTCATAATCCTGTTTATAGGTTCCGGTGTTTGCTGGTTGCGACATTGTATGGTGATAGACCCTTGAACCGCAACCCACAATTATTGCAATTTAATGGTTTTTCATAAATCTTCAAATTGGAAATCCGATGCCAGAAATTGAAATTTCAGCTATTTCTACATGTAAATCCGAAATTATATTCAGTTTCTCAACAAAGGTTGTTGTCCAGAGAAGTCCTTACTTAAGAAGCTCAAAGTCCTGGAACTCATTGCCTAAGGGTAGTAAAATAAGCAAAACTAAGAATGATTTAAAGGACTCCTACTGATCTCCGGTAATCTATGACCTGTAAAAAATTATCACAATCATTTTCACTTTATTACTATATCATCTCACTGTTTCTTTGTTTCTCTGAAGAAAGTATTGTGATGTCCCACAGATGATATTGCATCCTGTTCGACAGTTGTCTGAAGAACTCACTCCTGTGAGACACATCTTTTGTTTAATTCAAATTTAAAAAAAACCCAAAAAAAACCCAAAAAAAACCCTAGTGCTTTAGCGGCTTAGCAATCCGGGAATGTGCAAGAGTGATCTACGATTCACTCACAAGTCAAGTCAAGACAATAGAGGTGCGTGCCTGGTCTGAGTAGCCAGCTCTGCACCAACACTGCAACAGGCCTCAATGGTAGATGAGGGGGTGATTATCTTACATAGTCCTAGTGCAGGACCGAACTCATGGACATTACTATTTCCTTTATCGGTCTCAATATCTCAACGACCATAAAACCACTAATACAGCCTGCTCCCCCAAGAATATACAAATAGGGTTAGACATGCCTATTCAATTATTTCATGCCTGGAATCTGCGCACCATGCTGGAAGGAACCCGTACCTCTTTAGCGCGTCTGGGCACCTTCATTTGAATTGGCATGTTCAGTTTTTAAATATCTTCCATGATATGCTGTAAATTGTGTTCACAGCCACCTATCCCCCCTCTTCATACCACATCCCCACACATTCTCTATGGTCTATTAGAGGCCATGACACATCTGCAGTTGATGTACTTGTTGTTCTGTCTGGATTATACTTCCTTCCTTTTTTTTTTTTTTTTTTTCATAGATACATTGGGGATACGGTTGTTGACAGAGTGATGTCACGACTAAGTGTGCACCATGGTTACGGTGGTTAGGGGCAGTTCTAATAACTGTCATTCAAGGTAACATCGCTGAGGGAGTAGGACGTCGCCACGTCATACTTGGATTATACTTCCTGTTTGATTAGTTGTTCGTGCATATTAACCAAAGGTTCTCCATCGCTTAGTTCACTGTTAGTAGAGTCTAGACTCTGGACTAGAAAAGCAAGTAATTACAAAATCCAGGCACAACAAACTAGACACTACGACCGCATGACAAATAAAGATTTTATGAAAGTATTGTTTTACAGATAACACTGGTTTTATTTTAGATTTTGGTCTAATTTTACCCACTTCATTTCAGAATAAATTCCAGAATGAGACAAAATATAGCATTGCCATCGCCTGGGTTGGAGAGAATACAGGAGTAAGTAAATTTATATTTTAGAGTTATCTTTTTTTTAATGAAAAATACGCTTACTTCTTACAGGGATGCCAGTTTTGAATTTATCCATTGGAATTCATATTATCATTTTCAGGTTAATTTATTTTTCCTTATTTAATATTGACATACCAGCTGCTAGATTACCCTATTCAGCCACAGCCCATGATCCTCCCGCTGAACCTCTCCATTGACCCATGTAAAAGCTTTCCCTTGATCCTGTGATTGCCTACTGTAGTGCGTATGTAATGTGAAAACCCTGTATTGCAATTGAGCACATTTCAATGTGTTTTTCCTGATTTCAACTGGCATCCCTGCTTGTTAGATTCATTGTAATGTCACGATCTCGCTTTGTCAATTTCTTCCACCGAGAAAACAATTCTCTCTAGAATTTTTCCAGGGTAGGTTTTTAAAGGAGTATACTATAATATTAAAGTAGAGACCAACAGGTTTTAGTCAAAGTCCCCATTCTCCGCAAGTTTGATGCGGAGTGATATGAACGAGACAACAAGTGAATATCATGTAGCATTCAAACGCGTCGGAGAATATTGACTTTGACAAAAACAAGTTGCTTTCTGTATTTATCTCACCCCTGTACACAATAGCAGAATGCACGGTACACAGAATATAGACCATGGAGAACATACTGCACTACTCGTAGGGGCATGCAGAACGAGTTCCTAATGTTCCCAAAAATACCAGGAGTGAGATAATCAAGGAGTATAATCCGCCTATTATTGGCCTCCCATAGTTGTAATAATCTGGTAATTATTTCGTCCCTTGATTGACACTAACTTGAAAATAAAAATGATACTTTTGTCTGTCCATTGCTACCTGTCAAATCATAATTGAAATCAGCAACGTTGGAAACATGTATTCATAACCGATCAAGGGATTTCACATTTTCGCTCCAGAGGACACTATTCTAGCAGTTAAGAGCATAAATCATATACATATACATGAATGTCAACAAGACGTATTTCCAGGGCCCCCATTGAGAAATTTCGGAATTTTGATACCCGAAAATTGTTTTCCTGTTATAATATACCTATAAATAATCATAATGAAGAGTTAACAGCTATGTCTATAATAATATGTTATACTACTTATTATTTAGAAGCTACTGGTAGTAACGACAGAAGAAATGGGGATCTTTGTCCAAGAGTCAACGCTCTATCAAAGGTGAGTTCATTCATACTATTCGGGTATAGTTTGCTTATGTTTGTATCAAATCGTTGAACCCTGGAAGGGAACGAAAACAGTCCACGATATTTTATCATAGATCGGATATTGTTGGATTGCAGAAGAATTGAATAGAATAGATGAATATATATTGGTAAATCTGTCACGGAAGTGGTCTTCACCTAGGTATTTGATGATTCTGACCCCATAACTGACATTCATTAAGTAAGCATCAGATGTGGGTGTCATTACAAATTTATTAGCAGGTGGACAGTTGGTCTTTAGGTTATGGCTATAGCCTACTGTAGTACAACTGCTTATAAAGTCACTAAGTGACCTGACCACATTTTTGCCTTTTATAGTTAACTAAGTACAGATAGGAATATGATTTCTGTTTTGAACAGAAGGTTTTATGGTGGTTCAATGCCATACAGTTTTGATATTTAGTATCCTTTATGCACATATTTCTACCCCTTAAACTGGCTCAATCATAATATGATATGCCTCATTAGAAAGAGAATAAAAAAACAGTAGGTGCTAGGAAGTGGAATTTTCAAGGTAGATTCTATATTTACTGAGATATTCAAGTATTTGTTGAAAGTGGGGGCGATTTTGAGTGTAATGGGCATACCCAACAGATGTTTACTCAATAATGATTTGCAGTGAGCATTTGTATAACATTTACCATCTCCATAAGTGGCACTGACAGGTGGTTACCCTCTAGGAAGTGTCATTATTTAGGTTAAACTTGTATTTGGCATGATATTCATGTATTTTTGCCTAATTTCAGAGAATGGGGGGGTAGCAGCCATCTTTGAATTTTAGTGCAGTCATGTTCCCCCAGAGGACTGTAGTTCCTGTCACTTTCCAAGCATATCGGCACATGCCCTATACTTATATCCTTTTAAGAACACTAAGTATCTGGTTGAAGCTCAGCCTCACTTTGAACATGGAGCCTGTAGTATGTCAAACTAACACTAGGTGGAGCCATGACTAAGTACAGAAAGGTATATGATTTCTTTTTTTCTGGACAGGTTTTATGGTAATGCAATATCCTAGTTTTATTATTTAGTATTTTGACATTGATTTAAAAAAGACAAACTACTTTATGAACTTCCCCAAACACCTGACAGGCCCAGTAATCAAAGACTTGTAAGATATGCACAAAACTTGTATAAGTTTCTCCTATGGTAACCCAACATCTCTCTTTCCCCTTCCCCTATACCTCCATTCCTTCCAAACTCCTGGGGGGCTTCCTTGATCTCATAGTAATTAATTGTTGGTGGACCTTGTATTGAGTTTTAAATGTGTCCACCTGCTAATTTGGCCTTTAAAGGCCAATATTTCTATTTTAAAATGCACTCTTAGCTCTTGTAATGAATTGTATTTTTGCTAGAGATTTTGTAGAAATATTCATATACCTTTTCCACTGCAGCCTTGATGATGGAAAGAGCTTCGAAAAAATTAACAAACGGGTTGCCAATGCACTCATCCACAAAGACCATGGCTTACAGAAAGATCCACATAACCCTGCTAAGGTGAGTCATGTCACAGTTGATTATTGAGCGCGGTTCTGCAGTCAGATATTTTGCAAGTAATATTGGTAGGAGTAGGATAGAAATTTACTGCTAGCCCTGCCTCAATGCTGATGTGGTTGCGAAAAGTAGGGCTGACTACTGAGAGTTTGATAAACTTAATGAGTAGCGCTCTTCTGTTGGAAGTGGAAAAACCATTAGTTCCTAATGATAGATGATTTTCTTCTACCCGTAAATGAATAATAGAACCCAGTATAAGTCTGAACGAACAATATATCGGATTGAACAATATCATAATTGTCCAGAGAACTACAATATGATCCTGATATATCTCATTGGTTAGGGATTGAAACGAAATCACATTGCTGGAAAAAAAGAGAACTATTCGTCGAAGTTGAATAAACCTTAAGGAAACTTGGGTTTAGTATTTCTAAAATGAATGAACCTTGCTTGGAATGAGCCTCCTTCCTTCTTGAAGTTTTATTTTTGTAAAAAAAAAAAATACAACGTCGTTTGTTCTGCTCACTGACAACCTGTTAACAATCATAACTTGTTCCGTCTACGCCGGCAGGTGTTCCTGGTTGCCTACTCACCAAACTCTGCAAGTGTACTGTGGATCACCCAGGATGGAGGCGACACCTTTAAGAACGTCAACTTGCCGTTCCACCTAGACTCGCAGATCACCTTCTACCCCGATAAGAAACACCCGAACGTGCTTCTTATACTGACACGGACTAAGGTGAATGTTGACACGGTATTGTTTTTATTGTATACTCTAAATTTCTATATAAAAAAAGAAGAAGAAGGGATTATATAACAAGGGAAATGATCATTTCTAAGCGATTTATTTAATCGCTAATGCGTCCACTTTAAGACATGGCTACAGCATACTTTCATTATCGGCTCCAGCAACAGGGCTTGCCCCATGTGTCCTCAAAATTGAATTTATTTTTCAGAACCTTTATATATCGAAAGATGGAGGCTTCGTATGGCAACTTATTAAAGACCACGTGACCCACATGAAATGGTGAGTGGAAACTTAGATTATTAGTAGATATAGTACTGATTTCCATGAAATGTGCTTACTATTTAGGCGACCTTATTAACCCCCAATTAGCGGAGGAAGTTGGAATGGGAAGTGTTTTAACTGAATAGACTATTAGAGACGAGTTTATCAAATCATAGTAATAAGCCATGGAAGTCTGGTAGCATTGTCTATAAACACTAAAGAAAAGGGGGAAAATTCATGGTGTCAAAACAACAAACTGTATCCAGAAGCAAGAGATGAAGATAGGAGCATTAGTTCATTAAATGTATATATGTGTAACTACATAAAACAGCCGTGGTATAGTGATACAATCTGACAAGCACTGATAGAGATCATTAACGAATCTAAATGACAAGAACCTTTATATGGAAAGAAAAGTTATGCAGAAATAATGTCTAGGTCACTGGAAGGGGGGGGGGGGATTTGTATAGCGACCTGTCGACTTTTTCCCAGCTGAAAAAGACACTGAATCTAATATTACATGATTAAATTATAGGGGTACAGATGCATCTGCTGACAAATCCATACTCTACATTTCTGTCAACAAAGACATCACAGGTAGGTTATAATGTTAACGGATGGACGCGTTGGTTTAAGTGTCTACATAACAACCGGGGATGTCAGTTTTCCGGGAATCTCCGGTATTCTGGTTTTTCCCACAACGCAAAAAAAAAAAGTGGTGGGACTGAGAACGAGTCGGGTGGTGGTAGCACCCGCGGCCGACCCCGGAGTCCCGGCGGCCGCACCGGCCCCGGGCGCTCCACTGCCGGCCGCTACTGCACCGCGGCCGGCCGCGACTGCTCCGACCACCCTGCCTCACCCCGTCCAGTGGTCCTGAGGGACTTGCAGCGTCCGGGAGTCTCCCGGAGAGTACCCCAACTGCCTTGTTAACTGCGTGTAGGAGCACCCGGAATCCGGGAGGGCCATAAGGGTGTGTATGTATGCTGCACTTATACATACACACACTGGTGAGGCGACACTGTCACTGACCATAAGGAGGTCATTTGCATAGACTTGCTCAAGTTTAAGTGACCTTATTTAAAACTAAATTTTCTGTACTCTTCTTACAGTTTGCCAAAAAAAATCAATCTTTTGACCAGGAACCAATAAGAGTAAAATTTAATTATTAGAATTATATTTCTATATTTTCCAAAATTGTATTTAGACCAACTCACTACATAAATGCTTCATTAAGACTTAAGCAAGTTTCACAGGTCACCACATGACATCTAAAAATAGACCTGGATTAGAGTGAGGGAGCTGATTGTGACCTCGATGCACAACCATCCCAACATGATACATGTACTACGATTTGATGTTGATATTTTATGTCAAAATACCATCATATTAAATTAAAGGTATTCATTATCGGTAAAATAGGCTCTGGACATTTCCGGGTATTTTTTAAAACCTCACTGGCATCCCTGCTGTTATAGCCTATTGTAGTCCACCGCCTTGTTTTGCTACTGAATGAACTTATTGCAGCTATCCAAATACAGATAGAAATAAAGTTCCTATTTTCCTAAAGACGAATTAAAATCAGTAAGCAATCGTAAAGTTTTCATATATCACATACCCACATGGAATTCTAATGAAAGCATGTTTCAGATCGGCCAGATTTAGTGGCAGACCCTCTTTTAGGAAATCCTTCATGGACTTATTCCTAACCATGAAGATATTTTTAGAAAAACACTTAGCTCTTGTCTTGTTTAGATAGAGATATCGCTCAAATAGTGACACTTTTTCTGATGTGTTACAAGTATTGATGATTTGGAAATAGTTTCCCAGTTAATATTAATTACTGTGATAGATATACCCTTTTTCTCTGCGATTATAAATCGATCTTCATTTCTCATAATTCATGTACGTTGCTGCTTTCTAATTATTGATTTTCGATATTCAATAAAGCCTCGGACAATAAACTTCTGAAATCTGAAGACTTTGGTGAATCTTGGATCACACTCAAGGACAGCGTATTCACCTTCGGCAGCCAGGGCAAGTTCCTCTATGCCTCCATCAGGGAGCCCAATGTAAGTTTGTGCAGTATATCTACTATGGCCTCGGATGTAGTGACTGGTTATGACACGTTGCACTTCTAGCATGATCGCTGTCAGCAGCCCCCGATGCGAAACATATGGCGTCTCCCTGGCCGTGTATTGTCAACGAATAGAATATAATGGGTCTGGTGATGAAAAGCAGCTAATAAATGGCAGCTGACACCATAGCTCCTTTGTTTACTATAGGGAATCTATATACGTACGATAAATTATATATATGTGTATGTATCTGCAAATGACTAATAAAGAAATTACACAACATATCATCTCATTAGTAGGGGGTAGGGAGTTAGCTCAGTGGTTGCGAGCACATGACTTGTAATCCCTAGATTTTCAGCCTTTGTGGGTCCAAGTCCCACTACAGCCACTTTTCTTTTCATCCCCAGGGGTGGTACATTTACCTCTATATCAAAGGCCAATCCTTCTCATACCATGTCTATGTGGTGTGGGAAATAAAAGAACTCTCACCTTGGTAAATGTGTAGGGGTGAGATTACTTAAATCCATCACAAAGTCTGGAAAAGACTAGTAACGGTCAACTGGACGTTAAATCAAAGCAACAGACAAAATATCACTGGCCGCAATGGACCTCCTCGTGATCCTCCTAGTGAATACCGATCGCCGAGATCCACCCAGAAGTAGGTGGCGCTACAATCCCCCTCTTACCCTTAGGTTCGGCCATCTTGCTGAAGTACCAACGTTATGATAATATATTGGGCAATCCGGTCGTTCATTTTTTTTTATTGCATTTAATGTGTAGGGATGTGTAAAATTTTTCCCAAACCATTCTATTAGCAATATCAGGATTTCTTGCAGTTTCAGATCGATAGGTTATGCTTTTAGTTTTCACTATGAACTCAATGTAACCGAATAATCAACATAAGCAATTTTCCTGGAGTTGATAATCTTTAATCATATCCAGGTTATGTTAACAACCCTATTATAACCAATACGTATATATATTGCACCTCACAAGTCTATAATTATCAGTAGTAGAACCCTGCTTAAGCCTATAAGACACCGAAATTTGTTCCCGATTCATCCCAACCATCGGCTCGGTGAGAGTCGGAAATAAAATTTCGGTGTCTTATACCTATAAGACACCGACATGGTGAGTGTCCCCGATCACACTTCCCTCTTTTTTAACCTCGTAAATTACCCGGGATAAGAACAAAGAGAGCCGCCGGGAGCCGAGCCGGGGTGAGCCACGGGCCGCTGGTGTGGAATCATAGAAATTAATTCAAAGTTTAATAACATCGGATCCAATTAAGATATCGGGAAACGGTTTTCAGATTTATCATTGCCTTCCCCTACCCTACAAATCGATATAAGGCACTTGTAAATCGGACTGAGTAATAGGTATTTATACGGCCTGCTCAGAATCGGGAATAGTCGGTGAATGTGCGTACATCGACCCGATTGATGCAGATTATCACAGACCCGACGGATCCGTCGGGCAAAGGTAGAATCGGGCACAGTGATCGGGTCGGTGTCTTATAGGCTTTAACCAGGATTGTCTCTTACATAACATAGGTTGGAATGAGAATGATAAAATCATGAGGTTGTAAAGACATGGCATGATATGTGAAAGGCCGTTAGAGCAGCTAACGTCTCCCACATTAATGAGATCTGTTTAACTTGATTTCATCAAGTCTGATCAGATGCGGCGGATGAAAGTGTCAACAGACGAGGGAAACACGTGGAATGAAGTCCAGCTTCCAACTATTACAGACGACCGGGTAAGAGGGAGTACAACCACATACGTTTCATTTTAGAATTTTGTCTTTTCTGTCTTTTTGTTGCTACCTCAGACGTGTTTCATGCCACGTCATATCAACTTTTAATCGTTTTAGAAAAATGTCAAAGATGATTAGAAAAGATTCAAAAGGCAAAATTATGTAATGATATTTCTATCAGAATGCGATTGCATCATGCAGTATTACTATATATGTACCCGAAATAGAATTAAATCATCTCGCACATCAGACTATTGGAAAAAAACAGTTATGGAAAAACAGTCAATAGTTAAAAATTGGGAAATCTCCCGAAATTGAACTGATATTTGTTTTATTCGTGCAGTTCTACTCGATCCTGGACATGAGTGAAGACATGATCTTCATGCATGTGGATTCACCCTCTGGTGAGTGCTGGGCTTTTGTAGTTAACCCTTCTCCATCTATAACAAATGGAGATGTTCTATTCTATTTTTATGCACCTGTCCTTTATCATAGGAGTCAATGGCTTCAACTTGAGAGTTCACCAGTTGTCTCCAGGTGTCTAATTAAGTCGAGATTTGGCCGCCATGTAGTGAATGGCAAGTTTACTCTCATTATCGCTCGCTCTGGTTCCTAGTCTGCCTACATTGGGCATGGCACTCTGACATGACACTTGAGTTTTCTGTGACAAATGCAGCCCTTCTAGCATGTGTGACAGACCGGAACAAGACTGGTCAATCCTCATTGGCTATTGGTTGCAAGCACAACCTACAGCAAGATGCCACATACTGTTTTTAGATAAGCTGGAGAATCTGTCATTAAAATCAGTGAAGTTCTTGACTCATAGCAGTACTGAATATATCTGTGTTTGAGTTCTTATCCCCTACTCTTTAAGGTCTAGACCTAGCTGGTCTAGGCCTCTTGACTTTACAATTTGATGCATCACTATGTTACTGCAATGCTAAAATGAATTTAAAAATCCTAGATCTTCTTTAGGCCTCTTCAAATGAACTTTTACGAAAAATGGAATTGAAATTCAAGGTTTTACAGAAAAGTAAGGAGCCACTGCTTGTATCGGTACTATCGTAATCTCAGTATTCACATATTCCAGGCATGAACTCACTTGATAATTACTTTGAACCCTTCTTGGAGCACCCCTCTTCTCACAGCCGCTTTTCTGTTTTTCTTTATTATTAGAATTATCACTCATTAAACATCAACAAAAAAACAGGGTTTTTTTTTCACAACAGATATACACGCCATACGTTAATAAATCTCACCGCATTATTAGAGACCAATGAATAATGTGTAGAGCCTGTGAGAAGTTATGAGAGAGGAGCGCGACACTGCCGCATATGCAAAGGCAAATACCACCAGGAATTCGATACACGAAACAAGCACGCATAACATGACTGATGTTTTCTATGTGCTTGGTATTGGCAGACTCTGGTCAGGGTACGCTCTACACCTCTGACAACTCAGGTGTGGTCTTCTCTGAATCTCTGCGACACCACCTGTACCCCAACTTCGTAGACCTGACAGACTTCTACAAGGTAACGTAGTCTGCTAGTGTAGCTTCGACTGTGAGATGCCTTCTCAGATTATACAAAATAGGGACATTATTTTCATGAATGTTTTCCTTTTCAACTATGAAGTGTGATGTATCTGAAACAATATAACGGATATGAATAGCAATAATACTCCATTCATCTTATTAGGTATCAGGATTTGCCATGTATTTCAATCAATCTCATTTTTAATATCCATGAATGCCATGGCTTAAATTCTTTTATCATATTTTTTTATAGCAATATCCATAATTTTATTTTGTTCTTATGCCCTAACTACCAGTATACATCTTCTGTCAGTGAAATGGCAGATTGTAAATTTCAAAAGTGTATGAAAGTAACATAAGACCGTCCATATAGGCAAACTATGTTCGAAAAAGATAAAAAAGAAAAGATTGACAACAATCGGTGTTGAACAACACTCCTGCACAACTGTGCCACAGGCCACATGTAAGTCATATGCCACATATGCAAGTAATGATTGATAGGTAATGATACATAGGTCGTTGATGTGTGTCCATCTAAAAGGTCATCGATCTGACGAATTGGTCGGATAGGGGAATATCAGCTTGTTGATGTCTTTAGTCATGGTTGCACGTTACAGGTGCGGTCTATGCGGGGCGTCTACCTAGCGAGTCAGATCGAGGACGACCAGAGCATCCACACGATGATCACGTACGATCGCGGTGCGTCCTGGCAACCCGTAAGGAGACCAGAAGGTGTCCAGTGTAAGAATGAGTCCAAGGTATGTATAGCTGTCTACCACTTCAGACTGATACAGGGATGTACATCGACGTCTTTGATTTCAATTCTAATTAATAATATTATTTTTCTGGTATAAAACAAAGTATTAATGTACCTTATTGGATTGTAAAACTGATTTGAATCTACACACAGTAATCTCCCCTAAATATTTTATTTCTCTTGTTAAAAAATGTACACCATAACTTGCAATCCTAATGAACGCAACATGTTTGTTTGTAAAGTATGGCTACTACCTTTTCTGGAAGACCCTGGAATTCATGGAAACATGATCAATGATAATGTCATTAACCAGCAAGCGTGCCATGGAAACCTCGATGGTTTGGAAGGCTCTATTCCCATTTCTAGGAAGCATTCAGCTGCCTCCTCAGTCTCCTATAAAACTCTGCTATGATCTATTTTACAGGCCTGTTACCTACAGATCCACGGAGCGTACAGTGTGTTTCGCGGCATCCAGGTTCAACCTCCTCTCAGTATTGAAAACGCGGTGGGCCTCATCGTCGTACAAGGTCAGAATCCATTCATCAATAGATGATTAAATCCTTTTTTCTTTTCTTTTATATTTTTAAACCATGTAAATAGGCAGCAGTCTTGTTTATCACAATAAAGAGTGGAGATTTATTTTCATGTTCCTCTCTGTTTATGCATTAAGATCTAATCATGGCAGAGTCCAGTGGGCAAGAACTAATCGTCCTTTATCTCACCCCTGGTATTTCTTCTCCATAGACTTAATATTGGGAATTCGTATCCAACCCCCATGACATATTTAGTAAAAATATCCAATGAGGGATTATGTCACAAATGTTAGCCCATTAGTATTAAAGTGTGAACGGTGAGATGAATTCAGAAAGCCATTCAAGTTTAGGCGAGAGATTGATCCCATCTGATTTGAATCGCTATGTAATTCACACGGTTTCACCTTGTTAATCACTACGCGATTCAAACTCGATGGGATACGATCTCTGACCCTAAACTTTCATAGGTTTCCTCTTTATTATCCACTCTATGATGTTGCATGGAGTGTAGAGTTAGCTTAGTGATTACGGTACTGGACTGTAATCACAATGTTGTGGGTTGAAGTCCCACTGGAACCACCTTTTCTAGCACTAATGTTGCTCAAGGAATAATTCATTCGATTCAAAACAAGAGCCTGGTTTAGGTCAATAGAAGAGTGGTTTGCTATTAACATTACAACTACTATGTTGCCCAAGTCAGAGACACACAGGTCAAACCCTGAATTGCCATAAAAAATACTCCACCTTTTTTCTGCCCCCAACTGGCATTAAAATCAATTGATATGTAAAATGTTCACTTTATTATCTGATCGTTTCGACCAGTAATGCTCAATCCAATAAGATACATTAATAACAATTTTTGTTTGGCCACGTCTTGTTCTTATTTTCGTTGATAACAAATCTCAACTATAATGTGCTGCATAAGTATAACGAACAACAATCCTCTTTGGAATGTTTTGATCTTGTAGCAGGTAATTTTTACTTTGGTGTCCGGTAACTAGGTCATGTGGCCGATGCACTGCAGACCACTACCCCTGACGTGTTCGTGTCGAGTGATGGCGGATATACGTGGACGAAGGTGAGTCTGCTGTGTATGTGTGTGTAAGCTGAGTCTACTGTCTATCTATATCTGTGATATATTTTATCATCAAGTCCCTGATGAAGGCTGACAGCTGAAACTAGTAGGACACATATATGATAATTCAAACAAGGAACCAAATGTAACACCTATTGTTAAACTAATAAATATTGGGAACACAAGACAACTCATGGGTATTCTTGGTTAGTGGCTTCAACCACAACATCTATATCTGTGAAGTACCAATATCCGCTTTTGACAGGGTACCGGCAGCATGGTGAATTGAAACGCACACTCACCTTCAGATTGCACCCCTTCTCGTTGGCGGTAATTCTTTATCTTTATTTCTAGCGGGCCTTGGAGAAGAAACGTAATGGCTCTGAAAGGTCGCATGCTAGTAACAAATTCAAAGATAAAAAACAAATTATTAAATACGCCTCACTCATGCTGATTAAACAATGGTCTCCAACTTCAATCACTGCAATATCGATTGTTGAATAAGACGATAACCTGTAATGATTATCTGGTAAACGGAAAACAGTAGAAACAGATGAATATAATTCTTGCAATATTTAAAGGATGATTTGTTACACTTCTTTGTCGAATGCACTGCAACAAGCAACTTCTGGAAGCGATTGTGTAATTGGTTTAAGGCAGTAACGAAAATAAATAACCTAGAGGTTAAAGCAATAGATATAATCTTTGGGATCCAGAGCAAGGATAAAAATGACAATGAGCTTGACACAACAGACTTTGTAAAGGAGTTGAAACATGAATTAGCAGTGGAAAGGTATGTCTGTGTTTAACTAATAAACTGCACAAGTTCTTGGAGCGCCTGTGGAATTGAACATAGATATTCTAAGGTATAGATGAGGAAATTGGATAACTGCTAGAGTGGCTGGCATGTTTTTTCAAGGCACTTTAGGGATTCTTCAGACCAATGTGGTGTATGTCTGCTCTGGTTTAAATGCCCTTGTATGGTGTTCTGTTTTTTTTGTCCTTTTCTTTATCCAGGCTTGAAAAACATTAGTTTGTCATTAAGTGTTGTGTGAAGTAAGGGTGGAAGGGCACCCGTTTTTGTTCCTAAGTTGGGATGGAAATAACTATATTGAATCATGTATGTTAAGATAATCAATGAGATCAATATGGTAAGGACCTACTTTTTTATGTTACATATATAACGGTGTACAATAAATTGGAAATGGAATTTGTATAATGGAACATCCTGTGGAAAGGTCAGGCTAAGCGTACGAATGAACACGAACCAATACCATGCAGTGTAATGTATTATATCCAACACCCTGAAACTCAGCGAGAGGTTCGACCGATGGGCTCTTAACAAAGAATTCTTTACCTATGGCTTCTAGTAAAGTCGCCAATGAAGGAAAAGGATATTTTGTATTTTCGCTAGAATGTGTTAATCTAGAACTGAATGATCCTCAGAAAAGACTTTCCAATAAGTATGAGCAATTAAATAAAGGGTGGAAATCAATCCAAACAAAACTAGGAAAGGTATTAGCTAGTAGAAACTAGATAAGAGAAGTATCCAAGAGTCTGGTATCAAGGGGAATATCTTGTAAGGGCTTGGTCTTAAGAGGGGAGGAAAATAGCATAGACAAATTACATAAAACAAAAGGAGGGAAAAAGGAGCAAAGGTGACCACACAACAAAGAAATGATAAAAGACTTGAATGTGTAAACTGTTTATGCAACCTAAAGCAACAATTGTACTAAAGTGATGAATAAATTTTCTTTGCTAAAAAAACCCCCAAAAAAACAAATGGTCTCAACCTCTCCACAGATCCCAGCCCCATGCTGTTGCCAACACCAACATATCTTTTACGTTTCCTCGGTCTTTATGAGGCAACCAATTGCATACGAAAAATATATGGTTTGTACTGACACTATCTAAAAGTCAGTAATGATTCCATACAGCTATAATCATATAGTTCTTCTATTTTTTATTATGTCTTTGATGTGTAGGCATTGGATGGCCCGCACACAGTACAAATTATGGACCATGGAGGGCTGCTGGTAGCTATTCCAAGCATACCTAACCCCAAAATAATCAAGTTCTCCACAGATGAAGGGCGCTGCTGGCACTCATTCAACTTTACCGAAGAGGACCTTGTTATAACTGGAGTGCTGACCGAGCCCGGTAACCGGGCCTTGTCAGTTGGCATCTGGGGCTTTGGACAGACGGACCGCTCCTGGAGAGTCAACGTTCTCAACTTCACCAAAATCATCCCTCGGGCATGTAAGTTACCTGTATAATCAAATTCTCTTTCTTTTTTAGCAATCTCATATTTTTCAATTATTCGTGCATAGTTCTACTGTTACAAGAAATAGTTGGAGTGTTGATAATATCAGATGTGTAATGGAATAGTTAATGTGAATACTATTGTGTAAAGGATGATGTCCAATATGTAATAGAATGTTTAATGTAAATATTATTGTGTACCGGCGACACGAGGGGGGAATACATGAACTGGATGGTATGTAGATGGTGTCAGTTAAGTAATAGAATGATATATTTTAATATTAAGAAATACAGGCGACAGAGGTAGAAGCATGAGAAATGGTTAGATATACATGGTCAGATATACATGTAATATACATGGTATATAGGCAACAAGAGGTAGGACTAAAAACTGGATGGTATGCAGATGATGTCAGATATGTAACAGCATATTGAATACGAATAACATTGTGTACAGGCAATAAGATGGGGGACTACGAGAACTGGGTGGCACATGGAGACAACACGGACGATGCCAAGTTCCGCGGCTGTCTTCTGGGCAAGAAAGAAACACTCCGTCGTCTGAAGAAAGACTCTTTGTAAATATGATACTTTATTACTTTCTACCAGATTTCGCTAAGTTTGTTTCAGATTATCATCCTATGTCTACAATGAACTTTGTCATTTTCAAACTGTCAGTTACTCTTCGCTAGCTTAGCAAGTTTATCAGCAGGTAGACGGTTGGTCTTTAGGTTATGGCTATAGCCTACTGTAGTACACATGCTTGTAAAGTCATTAGGTGACCTGACCACATTTTTGCTTTTTATAGCTCACTAAGTAGAGAAAGGAATATGATCTCTGTTTTGGACAGAAGGTTTTATGGTGGTACAATGCCTCACAGTTTTTAAAATTTAGTATTTTGGAATGGATTTGAAAAAAAAAGTGAATTCAGTTTGGGGGGACTTTGGTAGTCACAGGTCAATTTTTAAGAACTCCTTTATGGACATACTTCTACCCCTTAAACTGGTTGAATCAGAATATGATATGCCTCATTTGAAAGAGAATAAAAAGCAGTAGGTGCTAGGAAGTGGAATTTTCTAAGTAGATTCTATATTTGCTGAGATATTCAAGTATTTGTTGAAAGTGGGGGGGGGGGGGGGGGGGTGGGGTTCAGTGAAATGGGCATGCTCAAACATATGTTTACTCAATATTGATTTACAGTGAGCATTGGTGTAACATGTACCATCTCCATAAGTGGCACTGACAGTTGCTTATAGGAAGTGTCATTATTTAGGTGAAATGTATATTTGATGTGCTATTCATGTATTTTTGCCAAATCTCATAATAGGAGGGGGGGGGGGAGGTTTAGGTTTTATATATATGTGTGCATTGAGCCATGACCTGCTGAGTTCACAGAGGAGTATGGCTTTAAATATCCAATCAATGCAGGCCCTTCCCTATTCATGGATGCCCTCCCTCCCTCCCTCCCTCCCTCCCTCCCTCCCTCCCTCCCTCCCTCCCTCCCTCCCTCCCTCCCTCCCTCCCTCCCTCCCTCCCTCCCTCCCTCCCTCCCTCCCTCCTCCCTCCCTCCCTCCCTCCCTCCCTCCCTCCCTCCCTCCCTCCCTCCCTCCCTCCCTCCCTCCCTCCCTCCCTCCCTCCCTCCCTCCCTCCCTCCCTCCCTCCCTCATTCATTAGAATTAAGATATCAAAATATTTTCATTCAACAATTTTAAACATGTGTTAAGCTACTTGTAGTTTTAAATGCGTCCACCTGCTTATTTGGCCTTTTAAAGGCCAATAATTCTATTTGACTATGTACACTTAGCTCTTGTTAGGTGACAGTCCATGGAGGATAGGCTAACAAAAATGGTAGACATGGGATTCCCCTGGGCCTTGGTTCCATAGCTGTAGGGTGATCGAATACTACATTCGTTTTCAGAAATAACCTTTGAATTATGGAAAATTATAAAACTACATACTGTTAGAGTTCTGCCTTATTTCTGTTTAGCATCACATTTTGTAAGCGTTATTATACTTCGATTGCAGGTGCAGAAATGGTTATGATTTTCAAGTGACGAGAACTCAGGAAATATGTTCCTGTCGTGTAGATGACTATGAATGGTGAGTTTGTATAAAAATACCAACAATTCTGAAACCAACCGTCTTTATAACAGACCCCAACTGAGCAACCATTAACAACACGACTATCAAACAAAACTGCCCCTGTGAACTACACTGCAACACCACATTATACAACTATCACCACCTACACCATAATGGAAAACTTATCTATAGACCATCTACATTACTCTAAAAGTATTTAACGACTCATTTAGTACTTAACCTCAAATGAGTAAATTTAAGAACTCAACAAGTACCTTAGTATAATAGTGTAATAGTCGAAACGTCGGTTTATAATCTGAAATAAATGCCTACATTAACTTGATCCCAAAGTGGTTGTGCTGTTTTTACCTTTTATAATGTTTTTATAAAAATCTTTGATCTAACTATTCAAATAGTTTGTTCTCTGATAGTATCTCCAGAATAAATTTAGATAAAAAAATAAAGATTCTACCTGTTGAGGTAGTTTAAATGAAGGCTCAGAAAAACGCCCATTCCATGCTTCGTGAAAGAGATCTCAAGTGGTTATCTTTACTGCAGTGATTATGGATACCGGAGGACAAGAGACCCGAATGGTCAACAAGTCTGCATTGAAGACGAGAAGTTTAAAAACAAGAAGTTAGACATCTGTAAATTAGGGCACACAGAGGAAATCATCACTGTAGGGTAAGTATAACAATTATGAAGGTAATCAAATCATCAATGTAGTGGTCTGCCGGTTCTCAGTCTTTCTCAGATCACTTCCCTAGAACTAGATTAATCTGTTCCGGTGGAGTGAGACGTGCTTCCCTATGTGTTTTACCACATAGGTTGGTTCGGTATGTTTTCCTTAAGTTAAGAAGATGCAAAATCTACTATCACTGAACTTACTAACACAAATCCAGACTCCGAGAACTTCGGTATATGATCTTTACCATACCTTTCTTTTATTTCGGTTCACACACAGTACCTTAGCACGGAATGTAATATGTAATGTAATGTAATGTAATATATTTGGATGACTCTATTGTTAGAAAACTTTTCCTAAAGGAATAATATGGCCCTATTTATATAATCACCCCTCCCCATGTCCCTACTCATCCAATCAACTTCATCCTTTCCTTCTTTGCACCAGAAATGTTTTATATCTTAATGTGTGTACTACTTGTTCGTGAATACTCTGCCGCACACTCCAAATGGAAGAACTGTACAACAGAATTTGGATTCAATAAAGAAAAAAAAAAGAAAAAAAAAAGCCAAATGAGTGAGCATGGGAATGCTTATACAGACCAAGTTACGTTATCCGGGTGAACCCGTAGCGCAGTCGGGCACAAGCTCTCAGGGATCACCGCACAGCAGAGATCGGCACCCGCATCCTCTAGCGTAAAACGTACAAACCACTGCTCGACTGACCCGACCCCTACATCAACAACTACTTTTAATTCTCAAGTGATTTCCTATCCTGACCCACCCGACATGAAGTTTATAAAATGCTCACACAACCTCATTGTTTTCATTATTAATATTATCATCCAACTACAAAATATGTAGTGTCTGAAATAAAGCTCAGACATCTAATTCTGTATGCCCTTGACCACTTTACATGTATTACAATGAATCTGCAAAAGTTGAATGCACTACGATAGGCATCACGATGTGCTTCCCGACACAGGATATGCTCCCAACTCACTATGGTGCACGCACTCTTGTCGTAGAGCATGATTGTGACACAATTCGGGTAAATGGAATAAAGTCCATAACCCCATAACCGGAATGTTAAAGAACCCCCAAAAAGCTAACCAAACTAATAACCTTTGTGTATGTAGACGCGGCAGTACAGATCACAAACCACTGACACTGACCACTGAAATATTTTTTCCAAGGGCTGGAATGGTATTCTGCACCGACGAAGAAATTTCACAACTCCAAACCAATAACCTTTGATCTACTAAAGATATCGCTGATCCTGTTGCAGGTACAGGAAAGTGCCGGGAGATTCCTGTGTTGATGGGTTTGAACCGGCAGGAGATAAAATCAAAGACCTGAATGTACGCTGTAACATGGACTCCAAAGAGCTCATCAGCAGGGAAATAGAATTGGTAAAGTTTATTTTTAATTCTTTGGATTAATCAGTTTTCGATTCTGTTAATTTTGTATGTGGTGTATACATGTTACGAATAAGTATTATGGGCAAACTGATTCTGTTTGATGTGATAGGATGCCTTACCTTTTATCTGTATTCTGCAGGAATGTGATTATATAGTTGTTTGTGGTTGGGCTTTTTTCAGTTCTAATTATATGAAATTAGATTAAAAGGACAACTCTTCGAGATGTAACGTGTTAAACATGTGCAACGTGTGTAGTATTATATTTCATATAAAACAGTGTGCGGTATTATTATTTCGGTTTGACCTGAAAGGTCAATCAGAAATATTTACCCTGAGATGAAGTTTTTACGGATGCTAATTATAGTCCTTGTAGTGCTTGTTGCACCCCGCGTGTGCCAGGGTTAATCAAATATTTAGGAATTATGAATAATTATACCCCTTCCTTACACTGGTCTCAATCCCCTCTCCTACCTAACGTGTCCGGGCCGCGTCTGGCGCCATGGGGGTGTGCTATTTCTGTATTGGTCAAGGTTCTGTCTCCAAGTTAAACTGAGGCTTTCACGCATTCTTGCCTCCTCGTGGTACAGACTGGATATGCTTGCACGCAAGCATAACAAAAGCGACTGGGGTGGGGAGTTAGCTCAGTGGTAAAGAGCACTGGACTTGTAATATCAAGGTCGTCAGACTTTGTTGAATCATGTCCCACTGCAGCCACTTTTCTCCTTCACCCCCAGCAGTGGTAGATTTATAGCTGTATCAAAGGCCAATCCTTCTCATACCTTGTCTATGTGGTGTTGGAAGTAAACGAACTCTCATCTCGGTAAATGTGTAGGGGTGAGGTTTCCACCTAAATTCATTTCATAGATTCGATCACCACCCTCGTGGTGTAAAAGAACCTTGAGAAAGTCTGGTGAGAACCTGCAATGGTTAACTGGACGTTAAATCAAACCAACCAACCAACCAATCACACATCCACGTGGCCAGACACACTCCCCTCCCACCCACACCACTGCAGAGTGTACCGACCCACACTGCGTGTGTGGGAGCAGTGTGTGGGGGAGGGGGGACTGTTGCCAGGGGCGGTTGGTCAGCCAACAGATACAGAAGTGTAATAAAGCTACAGAAGGAATCGAGTTGTCTCTCTCTTCATTTAAGAGACTTTCTGATAGTTCACTCTATCGGATCGTGTCAATTGATACACTCTTTCATGTATTCTCCGAGTCATCTGCTGACTTCCAGTTTAAAATCCCCTCCAAATTATGCAAATTTCCCTGACAACGGACACAGTCCGCCATATTGCTGGTGACCACAAAGCGCTGTCAGAGTCTAAAATAGTGATGAACTAAACTAATTGACTTTCTCATATATAATTGCTGCATGTAAAAGTTAAAATATAACTATTTACACCATCCAGGGATGAATCAAACTTGCCAACTCGATGAAAATCGTTGTTTCGACGATTTGTTGACATCGCATTTGGAGGCCAAACTGAGGCTGGCCCCATCACAGAATCATTTGATCTGAAACTTAACACATTCCTACATATCAAACAATATCAGAAATGAATGTTTGAATTCTTCATAGGCTTGCACTGTATAGGTTCCTTGCCAAGATGGCCGCGGAGCGGGTTCGAAGCGCCACCTACTTCCAGGTTGACTCAACGAATACACCAATACACAGACCCCACCCTATACTCATATATTTACACATGTTTCACTCATACACTTTTACAACTGTACACCCTTACATTCATTCACAATTAGATTCATATACCCCTACAGCTACATACACCAATATATATATATATAATCGTGTATTGACCAAACAATGTTTCATGGTCAATCGATTGAGTGTGTGGTTGCCCATTACATGGATTCTTAGGTATTTATTAGAAAAAAGACCTAAAGTAGGTTTTGCATAAATGTTTCATATTTCAGTTTATCAACTCTTCCTTTTACGCATGCAAAGTATAATGGATACTGACTATGGTGACTGCTGCTAGACACAGATTAGTCAAGAAATTAGTTTTATTTTTGGATATTCAGCAAAAAGGATACCTTCGCCAAGTTTTGGCATTCGTCCATGTTTGCGATGCAACATAACTACAGAGATTTTAGATTTACAATTATTTCTGATACTGAAGGTGTATTTGACTTTTTACAGGATCTTATGGTGGAACTGGTTATTTCAAATCAATTAATGTGATTGTGCTACGTCTATGTCTTGACTCCTGTCAAACAGGAAGAGTATTGCGTGTAATGCGTATGCTATAAGAAGATCTAATGCTTAAATACTAGATGGTGTGAACACCAAAGGAGCCAAAAAGAGTTGCATAAACTGCAACATCATAGGGTTTCTTCCAGGTTCACACCGCATAGTCTGTCTGCTTTTCCAATATTGGGGCACTACAGTAGACCCCTAGCTGCAGGACACCCTACAACCCGGGAATCTAAATTTTCCCTTCTATTGGATGATTGATTTTACCCTATAACTACCTTTCTCCGTCATCCCCAGCAGTGGTAGACTTAATGCCAATTCAAAGGCCCGTCCTTCTCATACCATGTCTATATGTGATGTGGAAGTAGAATAACTCTTACCTCAGTGAATGCGTACAGGTAAGATCTGATCACCACCCCCGTGGTGTAAAATCTGATAGAAAAAGCTGAACCTTCAGACAGTCCCTATATACCTTGAGGGTTCCCTCAGTAGCACTGTATGTATGGGCAGGGGAGTGAGGTTTAGTGTGATAAACTTAAAGATTGTTATGGTGACTTAAGTTCCTTCCAGATATTCACCAGGAGCAAACCACTCTGGATGACTCTTTAGAACTAACAAAGTGTATATCTATTTTATTTATGACTCTAATTTGTCATTCAAGAATTCCCTTTTCCATTCTCTACTTTTTTGCCTCCTTATTTTAGAAGAAATGTAAACGTATTGCTACAACTATTGAAGATGAATCCAGATAAGTGGGACACGCCGCATCACGGTATACTCACCCATTGTGGAGGGTATCCCTTTTTAGGCTTTTAGCATAGTCCTGTACAGAATTGAAGGCGACACCAAGACTGGAATAGATTCGCAAACCTTTTTCTAATATACGTAATAATTAACATTCAACCCAAACTTTTCAGACCTTATAGAGAATGGTCAACCAAAACGAAATGGCCAGACATTCAAGTTAACTGCTGAAATGAAAATAGGCCCAATGGCGATTAGCTGCAATATCTAGAACTGTAACAGTAATTAGAGAATACTGGCTAAGGCTTTGTGGACGTTGTTTTGTTCGTGGTCCTTGGCCCGATTTTACGTCCTGAGCTCTACGAGCTCAGGACGTAAAATTGGGCCAAGGACCAAGAACAAAACAACGTCAATCGAAGCCTAGACTGTATTCTTTTTATTATATACCCTCAAATCGTTAGAATTGGTTAGATATTTACCCAAACGCCATTGTTGAAGTCGCCGGGCACAGCATCGTGTACCCGAACCCTGGTTTTCGCGATAACGTCGCTGTAGAGATGATAGCTGACGTCATCAGCCATTTGATCTCCAAGCATATTCTTTGTGTATCTTTACTAAGGTAGAAAACAAGGCATATGCTGAGCGAGTGAGCGATATTTAGCTGGTTGCTGACTGTTGTAAGGTAATATTGAGACCTGTCCATAACCAGCGCATTGTTTTCACACTGCTTTGCTCGCGTAATTAACTGAATAATTGTTCTGGTTTGACAAGGCACACCTCGCCGATATCATGGTAGCCTTTGTATATTAGAAATAACGTGAAACTTAATATTCTGATCTGAACCAGAAGCGCTTACTAACAATACAGAGCGCCGGATCTCTGCTGCGTGAGTGAAAGCAAGGCTGGAGCCTGTGACATTATTAACTTGTCGATCTCCATACACATTCTTTGTCTAACTTTATCAAGGGTAGGGATTAAGCATATGCTGGGCAAGTGAGCTGTATATCTGGTTTGCCGTTATCCGCTATCACTCTTCTTGATGACGTTGTGACGTCATAGTTTATTTACATTTTGCGAGTTGACTGTCCACCTGGCATAGACCTCTACTCTCCAGACCTGTCTGGCGCTATGGTGTGCCGATTTAATTTATATTTTTAACCTTGTATCTTGGTGTTTTATATTTATTAATGTATTAATGTACGACTTTCACAGGTTTTAATTGTGTATATTTACTGTCGACACTTAAACATAGCCTTCTGTATTTTTTCGCTGGTTCGCACTTGTGATATACGATCAGGAACAAGTTAACTGCTTCCTGTTTCGCGTACCCGGTGCCCGTACACTGAATTTCGTGCACATACATATAATATCTGAACATTACTTCCATACAGTATAAGGGTCAGTTTCGTGCATGGGTATATAATAACAAAGTACATGCGCATATTATGTTAACTCATTAGCTTTTATCTGCACTTTGTCATGAAATAGTTTACATGAATCCCCCTCCCCTTAATCATAGATGGAGTATAGACAAAGTATACACATCAAGAACTGGAAATATCATGAACCCAACTAAATGGGACACCCCGTAACACAGTGTCTTTGCTTAGTACAGAGAGTTTCCCACCTAGCTGGATTCTGTTCTGAATCGAAGGGAATACAAAGCTGGAATACATCTGAAAACTGCAAAACGAATTGATTATTTCCAGGACACACCATGGGAATGAATTATAAAGACAAATGTAATTACATGTACTACATTTGGAAACTGCCTCCTGATATCTTGAGTACCGCTTAACCCAAGCTTTTAAGAAATCATAGAGAATGGCCAGCAAAACCTAAAACAGCCAAATATGAAAGTTGAATGCTGTAGTGTAAATGGGCGAAATGGTAAATTGCCATATTGTCTGCAAACCACAGAGTATAAGTTTTGTAATATTAACAAAGAACATGCGCTACTAACTTTGATGTAATCTAAAATGGAACACGACATTCTGTAATGCATATACTACAGAATATCCATTGATTTAGAGTCAGTTATGAAATGACGAACAATAATACAAAAAAGATCGATGATGATGAACATTAATCACATAATATTGCACCTATTTTTTCTATCTGGTCTTTTTCACGTTTAGTATAACTCATTAGCTGAGGTAATCTGTGGTTGTCTCATTGAATGCTTTCTGTCATGCAGGGCAAGGAGTCACAGGGTGAGAAAGCTAGTAATGCCCTGTGGGTGTTTATTGGCTTGACGGTCTTGCTCATCGTCGTCATTGCCATTGTCTATGTTGTCCGCACCTACAAACTTCTCCGAAGAGGGTGAGTCCTTGTTAATTGACTCTTTTATATCTCTCAGATCATACCTCTCTGAACTTATAAATACCCCTTTATTAGTTCCCATAATACATTTGTTGTTGAGTTTTGTAAAAAAAAAAAAAAAAAAAAAAAAAAATTATACAGGTTTAGGTGTCATGAAGAACTTCACATAAAGACACACATCACATCCTTTTGGATATTTGGGCAATAAAACAATATAAATACAGCAACGATAATTTATAAAAAAAAACAGACTTTGACAAATACCACAGGTTACATAGAAAATATGTTATACTATGAGTATTGATCCCTTGTTTTGATCTATGCTGACGACGGCAAACACTGACATCTGAGACCGGAAACTAAGGCATTTGACATAGGTTGCAGAACCTGTCAAGGATCAATTAGAAAGAGTCCCCAAGCCTGGGCTTGCTACTGCAAGCAATCAGAATTTCATTTAATCTATTAGTGGATGGACAGTTGGTCTTATAAGTTATGGCTATAGCCTATTGTAGTACATGTACATCTGCTTGTAGAGTCACTAGGTGACCTGACCACATTTTTGCTTTTCATAGATAACTAAGTAAAGATAGGAATGTGATTTCTGTTTTGGACACAAGTTTTATGGCCATACAATATCATGCAGTTTCAGTATTTAGTATTGTGACGTGGATTTATTTGAGTAAACAGAAGATTTAAGTTTTTGGGGGACATTTTGAGTCACAGGTTCATTTTAAGAACTCGTTTGTGGACATATTTCTACCCCTAAAACTAGTCCATCATATGATATGCCTCATTTGAAGGAAAATAAAAAATAGTAGTTGCTAAGAAGTGGAATTTTCTAGATATATTTGTTAAGAGTGGGGGGTATTGAATCAGAAGTTAACAAAATATTGATTAACATTGGGCATTGGTGTTACATTTTCCATCTCCATAAGTGGGACTGACAGTTACTTAAGGCAGTGTCATTATTTAGATAAAAGATATATTTGACTTTGGCCATGACCAGTGATAAATGTGATTCTATTGTATAAATGTACTCATTCATAAATTTGGTCTTTTTTGGTTCAGGTCTAATTCGTTTGCCTACTCGTCGCTGAGTCAGAATGAGGATGGTCTAGAAGATGCACTGCTGAGTAGTTCCCTCTACGATGAAACAACAGAGGAGGTGGCCAGTGCTGCTGTAAGTAACCAATAATAGTTTACTTAAAGACTTATTATGCTTACAAATAGTAGTTTTTCAATGGTAAGACGACAGAGAAGGTGGTTGCCGCTGTCGTAAGTACCCAAAAATTCTCAATTGAAAGGATTAAGTCTTTACTTAAAAGATGAATTCTACTTAAAAGCAATAGTTCTCTCTATGATGAAATGATAGAGAAGGTAACCACTGCTGCTGTACTTTCTTACATCATGATCAATTGGGTATTGGATACACTGGCAGCACCCACTACGAGTACAAGACAATATAAATATCTTTTCTCCAGATGCAGGGCAGTTCTGTAAACATTACCCCATGTCCAAACAATATACATCATTTAGTTGAAACTTATTGTTTTACATTAAGTCGATGCTAAAATTGATAGTTGAGTTTAAGGTTTTAATAAAACATCTCACTAAGCAGAGCTGGCAGCTTTGAAATCTATCGCAATATGACTGGAACAAGCAAATACATTAAAACATCAAAAGAGAGCCAGTTGGGGTCCAAGGTGTGAATAGTAGTTAGCAAGTGAAGCTGAGAACTTCCTGAAATCAAATGAGAAAATCCCCCATTGTATCAAACATGCAATGTGCCTATTACTGCACAGCATATCATGCTTAACCCTTTAACTGCAGCATTATGCATGCAGGCATTCACCTGGCTACGTCAGGAAGATGCTTCCATGCATCCTTGGGGCATCATTGATACTTATATACAAAATTTGATAAGTAAAAAGATAATTGTTTGAATTAAAATAAATTGAGAAATTATAAGAGCCATATTTCAGTTTTTTTTTATTCAGGTTGAAAAAGGGTATGTTACACATTCGCCATAAATGGCGTTCTTCCATGTATAATAAACAAAAAGTGATAATACAATCAATAGTAATGCTGCTTCCGGAATGTTTGTATCATTGGTACTGTCAGTTGTGCTTGGGATGAACAGTAATTCATATGGCCTTTGTATGAGTGTTTCGAAATGGCAGGTACAGATACAGATAGTTCAAACTTAGCACAATTAACTCTATCTCACATCGATTGCAGTAGCAAAAGAAAATTTGGTATAACAAAATATCATCAGTTACGAAGGTAAATTACTCAAATCACATGACACATCATGTGACATTGCTATTTCCCAAAAAGAGGTGCCTGCAGTAGCAGGCTCATTTATACAGGCGATGTCTGCCGTGTAATGCTGAGCAGGGGAACTGGGTGCTGCAGGGAAAGGGCCAACTGCCAAAGAGTACAAGATAGTAAAAGAAAATACATGAAAAATTCCAACAACAGGGAAATTTTGTTTGAGACTATTCCAAAGAAAGACAGAATCAACCTTTTGAAAGAGATGTCTGTTTGATAGTTTATAGAATTAATGAAATGAATTGACTGAGAGAAGTCTACAAAAGTGAAAAGCTTAAATCTTTGATGGCCCTTATATAACCTCACAGACCGCTGGGATATCGAACCACAAACAAATGATTAGAATCTCAATATGCCAGCTATCATAGACCACCAGACCAGACTCGTCTCATCCTAAGTGTCTATGTTTCAGTGGCATTAAAACTGTCTAGGTAGGGGAGTGAAAAACCTTCAAACTGATTCTTTTGGTATTCATTTGATATGAACATGGCAGTGACTAAATAGGATTTCGACATATAGATTTATAGGTGCGACAAAACTCAGCTTTATTGCTTTAAAGCAAATAAGAAAGTGACGTGCTGATAGTCATTGCTCCGACAGATTCATCAGCTCGGTAACAATTGGTGCGATTCTTTTCGATGTATGCACCACACAACACAATATTGTTGCACCACCAATGGCCATCAGTCATTACTCTTATCCTACCCCCTAATAAAAAACCGCCATAGACTTAACAGGGAAATTTTATGTGGCAGGCCGTGACATAAAGTGTTTTTTATGCCACTAGAGTAATAACAATATTGACCAATCAGAGAGCAGGATGTCAGCTACTATGAAAAAAGTTCCGTTGGTCGTTGACTCAATATTTATCTTTATAACAGTAATACAAAAGCATAGATGGGGTAGGATAAATACGAAATCGAACTCGAGTTCGGTTCCTACTAAATATGTGGGATATGACCAACTCTGCTGGAGCCCAGCCTGCCCCGACCCATGAGCACCCTTTGATTGAACTTTGATCTCTGCTGCGTTGCACCCCGAAGGTAAATGGTAAATGTCTGCTAGGCTTTAGCAAGTTTACATTGCCTCCATTTAAACAGGATCCGGCAAATACGCCAAACAACTACTCGACGATGAACGGCACTTCTGGTGCACCGGTGTCAGCCTCCTCGGCCAACAAACAGAACTCAGCCTCTAACAAATACAGCGTACAGCCACACCTCAAGAACTACCAAGACGACTCAGACGTTGTAAGTTTTCTATAAATATTTAGTGAAGTTTAAGAAAATTATATACTTCTGATACCAAAGTGCCGTATTGGAAGTGCGGTTTAAAGACAAATGCGGGTAGGTATCGCACTGTCCCCTGTGTAAACACGAATGCTGCCATCTGGTTTCATAGAAATATTGCAGTTTCCCATAGACACCAATAGTTAAGCAATTACTTTTTTCAGATGGCCTTCCTATAGAAATTAACATGGTGACACAGTATTATTTTAGCATTTCTTATTTGTACATGTTCCCAACTATCATAATCCAGAATTATTTGAAGATAGCAACAGAACATCAGTGTGATTTAGCAACAAAGTCAAGATATTGCAGTTTCCCATAGACAACAATAATTAAGCACCTACAGATGGCCTTCCTATAGAAGTTAGCATGGTGACACGCCAATTATTTTTGCATTTTCTATTTGCTAATATATGTTACTTATATTATCCAGAATTATTTGCAAAAATCAGTAGAATTTTGAAATCACCCAACTACCAGCATTTGTCTTTAAGATCGAATCGAATTAATTTTTGAAGTTCAATCTCAAAAGGACGTAACTAGCCTACCGAGATGAAAAACTACACAAACAAACAATTTCTGTAGTGAATTACAGTTCTTCCAATGATTCCCAGTATGGCATTACCAGACTCCGCTCTACATAATGATGTTGGGAGAATAAAGCGAAAAATAAGTAAGAATTAAACTACAACATTAATATTGTGTGCGACAGGATATTGAATGACATGAAGTGATTCGATGATTATAGAATCAAATCCTTGGTTTTCTTCGTACAGACTTCATCAGTTGCCTAAGAAATGTTTAAAAAGACATGATTTATTGGCAGCCATAACGTAATCCGTCGATTTGAAAGGTCATTTGTCGCACAGGAATCCTGTCAAATAGTAGATAATCTGAAATTCAATTATTTTTATAAATGATTTAAAGAAATGTTTAAATTGAAATAAAACCTGAGAATTCAGCAATATCTACAAAGTGGCATCACCGCCCATACTCTCAATAGATCATGGCCAAAACCCTTGTCGGTAGCTAGCACAACTTGATAGATCAAGATACACTGGTAACCAGAGCTACACAAAGTTAGCTCTGGTCGAGTTAAATAAGTGCTGCCTTGACCCAGTAGCAGGACCTGTTTGTTGCTCTCCTACCAGATTTCTCGTACTGCTTGGAGAGTGTGTTTAGTCATAGCCGAGAAGCCAATTTACCATTTTGTTATTTCCTTTTGTGTGTATTTTTAGAATAGAACCACCATAAAGCTAGATTTCATTATCAATCTGTTAGAGTCTATATTGAACAAAACCACTTGGTTTGAGTGATCATCGAGTGATCGCATCTGTGATTTAACCCGACCAACCCCTATAGCATAGAAGGGGTTGGCTGCCGAACTAAGATGGAGCCTGACTGGAACTCAACCGAGCATAGACCACCAGCATAGGTGGGCATGGGACTAGAGTAACGCCGACCACATTCAACCATTTGGCAGATGGTATACATGACTCTCTACAGAATTCATTACAAACTCTTTCATCATGCATATCTTTACTGCATATCTTGATTAAGGTTTAAGTTTAATCATCTTATATCTATCCCGTTTACAGACATGGATATGTTTTTTTCTGTTTCAGGATATGTTGGATTAGTTCTATAACGCTTAAAGACAGCTGCTGGATTATCGGGAGGATTATCCTAATAGATGAAAACTTGAGTTAGAAGAAGGTGGCGCTTGATGGGAGGTCTGCCATGACCAGAGTAAACCGTGATGTAATAACACGTGACGTAGTATAACGTGACACAGTGAAACGTGACGTATTATATACCGTAGCATGACGTGACACGACGTCCTGTCATGAGGCGTGACGTAATATTACGTGATGTAGCATGACGTGGCGTCATGGGCCGTGACATTGTGAGACATTGTGTATTAAAGTTGGACGAAGTAAGACATGACGTAGTATTATGTGACGTATGACGCGTCGTTGTATGACATGGGATTGTCAGGCGTGACGTACTGAGGTGTAAAGTATGACGTTACATAGTATTGCGTGGCGTAGTTAGACGTCACAGTCATGTCTCACACGTCAGAGCTCGTACCTCATCAACCTACCGGATCACAACACGTCTTTGTTCACCTAGAATTTCCTTACTTGATACCACAAATGTGATATTAGTAGACTGGCACATTGAAGACTTACTCTTGGGTGGTTTGCATATATTATGTATATATAGACTTGAAATCGTCAGAGGCATGTACCGTCAAACGTGTATGTAGACAGGCCTTTTTCTTTGCTGCAAGTTTTCTTTGTTCTATTTCCGCACGGGATTTAGGTGTTCCGGAATGGGTTTATAAATGTTTTCATTGACTTTTCCGAGAGAAAAAACATTCCTACTTCACTTAGAGTATCCGGCGACTAAAACATAATCCTGAAAGTAAAACTTAATCATTCGAATGAGGGAGGGTCGTAGTGGGCTAAAGTAAATCTTTTTTTATTTTTTCTTTGTATCCGAGGTGTTTCTAGCCACGTCCTATTGCTGAAATAAAACAAATATGTGTAGAGGTAATACTGGAGTGTTAAGACTAAATACACAGTGACCCTGGTTGCTGTCATTAGTTTCTATAAGACTACGTTGCCAGCCCCAATTCATCTGTTACAACGACTGCATAAAGATACTTGCAAATGAACTTGATTATGATTTCAGACGAAAATGAATTTAATGAGTAAAACAATTATTTAAGTCAGGAATCCTTTTTTGCCGACAAACTTATGATACGCTGTAACAGATCTACGACACAGTATCTACGATACGCAATCTGTAGAGCAGGTAGGTTCACACTAAAACATAACAGCCAGAAGGGACCAGTCCTGATCTGCTCTTGAATATAAAGGTGAAACCGAAACGTACATAATATTTGTGGGTTTTCTTTCTATACATGTAGTACATACATGTTTGCATTTCCAAATGATTGAGTACTGTTGTAAGTTTGGCATAATTTCTCTTCATTCACGATGGCATAACGATTGAACACTGTAAGTGAAAGGCATATAGCACACATTTCTATGGTTTGTTATGTCTGGATACTGAAAGTGAGTAAAACCAGAATATTTTGGAGACTGGAACCAACATTTTGATGTTAAAGTAGTTTAGTGAATATGTAAAAAGAAGCTTTGTTATGCTGAAATCATGTTTTGTTTCATTTGAATATTCACTACAACAAGTACATTTCACTGAGTTGTGTAGTTATTGCCGTGCAAAGAAAAGCAACGATGTATATATTTACAGTGTGTCTTCATGGATGTACAAAAGGTGGTGTAATTTTGAATTACATTATCTCTCTCCCTCAAAGGTTGTACGATTTGAGATGTTCTTACCATTTTCTCCAGAGAAACATATATTTGGTGTCTCTAAATGTGTATTTAAGGGATTATATTGACAGGCAGGTGATGGTCATTCTCCTTTTTCCTACTGGGATTTGTTACTTAAATTATTTGCGGTTGCTAGGCTTATGTGATACTATACTGTCTGACTTTCAGTCTCAGCTTAAGTCCCGATAGATGCAATGGTTTTGTGTGTAGTTACAACTTTAGATTTAGAAAATCCAAGAGAATACCGAACAAATTATACATGTATAACATACAAACAGCGATGTAAATATGATTATTGATGCAGTATATATAGCGACTATACACGGGAAAAGAGACAGAAACGGAGTAAAGAATTATTTATGGTAATAACCTGTCTGGAGTATGCTGCTAAGTACAGCTCTTTGATGCTGACAGAAATCATAGTTTTCTGTGGTATGCACCCTGACATTAATAGTTAAAATTGTTTGCATTATGACACTCTGTCTTCCTAACATGCTTTGTATTTTGTATTTGATGAGTGTTTCCTCGTCCATCTCTTCAGGAAGGCATTAGTACAGTTCGACCCCTCTAATGATTTTTGTATTAAGTACCTCTTAAACTTCATTGGTTACCAACTCAGGTGTGTATATAATATGAAGATGAAATATGACCGGGACAGGTTGGTGTCTGACTTAGCACCCTCTCATGACTTCTCTATAACTCTAAGCCTTTTTCCTTCACTTTTCTCTTATAACTTTAAGTAGAGATAATATCTCTGAATCAGAGCTACAAATTGTGAACTGAGTAATCGCACCACTCTATAGCGCAGATTACTCACTATGTGTTTCTTTCTCACCGCTTAAAGGCTGACGGGAATCCTAATACTAAAGAAAATAACATAAAGCTTATGAGAACGTATGGGAGGGATGCATTTACCGGGCAGGGAACAGATATAATTAGCTTGAAGAACTGAGGCAGTAATATGCGTTTGTTCTGTGAGGAAGGGAATGTGTGATACCAAAGAGCATTAATCCATGGTAATCCGAAATGTAAATTTCCAAACAGTCGTTGGAAACTACAGGTCGTACCCCGCCTGAAGAAGTACGAGTATCCTTTGAATTTTGAATCAACATTTCTCTCAGAGATTGTCTAGTGATAATAACCTCCTTTGATAAAATTGATAATCCATTACCCCGATAAGACATCCACATTTTGTTCCCGATTCTACCCGACCATCCGCTCTGGGAAAGTCGGGAATAACAATTCTTACAGACCCGACGGATTTGAAGAGAAAAAGGTGTAATTGGGAAGAGTCGGCGTGTCGAAATCTTATAAGGTTTTTTAGAGCTGTACGCCTCAACATACTGGGATATTGCAATGGTTATAGTGGGAAATAATCATTGCTTAGATTATTTTGTGTTCTCATAACACAATTCAGCACAAACATGCTAGACTTTATCTTCATCAACATAATGATGTGATGGCTAATGTTACTAGCTGATAAATGTCTAAGTAAAAAGGTTCCATAATTGTCTATCTGTATTATCATTATAAGAAACCTCCATGTCTTCACGTGTGCACATTACAGGTCCCCAATTTACTTTCTCTCCAGGTCAAATTGTAGGTGTAACCTATATATCTCAGTAAATGAACATCTTCAGGGTCATAGGTAATTTTGTGTGTTTGTGCCAGGTACTATCTGGGGTTCAACGTACTGAATATCTGTGTGGTATTTGACTGGGAATTCCAGAGAATCCAGTTCTCAGGTTATTTTCAATTTTTTCGTGAAAGCTAGATATATCCATTTGATTTTTATAATATATTGAAATCTAGCCTATTAGCAAGGTTGCGAGTCTTCATATCAATTACAGATAACCGAAACATAAAGATTTCCATTCAAAATGATCAAGCTTCCACAATATCAGTATCCGGCAGCACCATTTGGCCCGGGAAGGCAATGAACTCTCGTAGTCTTCCACAGTAGCCTGATATTCTGTTGCCCTCCATGCAGAGCCTTTGACCCTCAAAAGCTAGAGCTCATTCTTTAACTACATACATCATTGTTTACCATTATCGACCATATTTTTTCAATATATGTTATATTCGAACCAAAATGACCATTGAAAATGCTCTCTTTTGGATAATATCTACGGAGGATGACATAAATCATATGAACTGGGATAAGTGCAAAATACCAGATTCGACATGGTAGCTATTAATAATCACGCAAGTACTATTGGACAGACAGCTAGCACCATTTGATAGTTCTTACGGCATTCACGCTTTTCCTATAGACCTCACTGGTATCCCTGGAATTCCTTAATGCATGATTGATCATTTTGAAGGGCAGTATTTTGGATAGGTTGCAAATTATGGTATCCAGATGCCTGGTGCCAGAAAACTATATGACAATAGGGTGGACACCTTTTTTTTGGAGGGGGGGGGGGGGGGGGGGGAGTGTCCAAGTATTTTTTTCACCTAATAATTACAGCGCAGTATGTAATACTATAACTGATCTTTGACCGTAGCTGTCATTACGGCATAAGTCAAACGCCACATCAGTTAGAATACTAAATATGAATCACATGTTCTTTAACCTTGGTGGGTTTTTTCTGTTCAGGGAACTCAGGCCATTATGTATGCATTGTTAGGCTTGAATGGTCTGCACTTGTGTCAAATAAGTCCTTACTCATCCACACAAACACCAAGCTTGCCATGGTCCGTTTTTTTCATCAACCTATTGACTTTTTTTTGTATAATTTGTATTGTGGGAGATTTTTGTAGAAATTATTGCTATTAACAAATTCACTATTTGCACAAGAATGATGCACAAGAATATCCCGTACACTTAAGAAGGGTGCAGGTGGGTTAAAAGGGATGTATTTCAAAAACAGCCTGGTACAAGGCACTTATGGCATATATGCTTCTGTTGTACAGATATTTATATACGAAGAAGCTCTAACCAGTTTGTTTCACTGTGCTACTACGACTTACCTCTTGCAAACCTTGGAAAGGTGTCTTGGTTTTTGAAATAAATATTTGGTTCAACCCAAAGTCATTGGCGTTTTCTTTTTTGCCCTGAAATATGATTCCTTTTTTTACAGGAATGCAAGTTTGCCAACAAATGATTGAATTCCCATATTTCCTACACATCGGCAGCACCACAATATTAGAGTGGCATTTACTGTTTAGTTTGACATTTATCTCCCTTCAAGTACTAATAGTGTTACCAAGAGAAATTGAATTATCTATTGAAATAAAGCCAGTTAGGAGGCTTTGTGGACAGCATTATGATGAAATAAATTTTATTGAAGGCAGTGCGCGAGTAGATGGACCATCGGAAACCCCTCCATGGGAACAGGAAATGCCAGTAGTTCTCTTTGACCAGGCAAAAAGCAAAAAGGTTCATGTGACTGCCTCCCTCATTAATGACATGTGTATGAACTGATTTGGCATACTTGGATTTTTATTGACATTACCAAACCGTGAAACTGAAAGTAAACATGAAAATTGTTTCACAAAAGTAGGGTTTACAATGACAATACACAATTTAATACGAGATTTAAACTATCAGACTATAAATGTGATAAACATGACTTAAATATGATGAAAGTATGTTTCAAGATCTAATTATAACTGAACTTAAAATATGACATGAAAAGTTTGTCAATACTATGTGACCAGATTTTACAGCAAACATGTGACAGTAAAATAGCACCAAAAATCTGACTCCAGTATTTGTTTGATTTTTTTTTTGCTCATACATCAAAACAATAATACTCCTGATAACATAAACACCTTACCACGATTGCCCTTTGAGGACAGTAATTGGAGTACTTAGGTTGGATCTACATGGCTGCACTCTGGTTGGCTACATGTGGCATCCTAAAGAAATAATATCAATGGATATAGATCTCAAACCACCTTATGTTTGATATATTCTTAAACAGGGTAAGTATTTGAGTAAATAGCATTGACAGTTACATGGGTTACAGAAATAAGAATCTTATGTGAATCTAATCCACACTTGAACTTGGCAACTCTAATACTAGTGAGGAGTGACAGTAAGCGGCAGTGGTACGGTACTGGATAGCATAAACTGACATGGTTTATGCGCAATCTATATGTTGACAATATACCGGTATCATTTTACATGAAAAGGTAGTATAAGGTACATACCATTCCAGATTGAGTGTATGCTGACAATGCACATGTTGTTTGATGCTTAAACTTGAGTTACAACAGTGCCTCACTTCTCTGACCCCTTTGTTTTTTGCACATGGTTTGAAGCTGTAGTTCTGCAGTAACTGACGGTTCAGCAGTAAATATCTTATAAAAATAAATGATGTTACCATATCAACACCAACAAATATTCATGCAAATACAAGCACATAAAATATATCCAATACACATTATGTTACCAAGTTTGTTATATTGCCATATTGACCTTGGGCAGTCATGAAATGTAAACAACACACTCAACTGACAGTCAGCTTGACAAGTAAGTCTTAGGGGCTGTTACAGTTCATACATATGACTGTATTTATGGAGGACTACCAGGGGACATCAAAGACCACACACTCATATACACAGGTGTCAATTTTGCTGTCCACACACCACATGGGAACCTGAAAAGGCTTACACGGCAGAAGTAATATTTTCACAGCTGAGGCTTTTACTAGTAACTATACTGCAGTCATTAGCTTGGATGAAGGTGTCCAACCATCAGAAGTTCATTGTCTTCTCTGTCACTAAATCCTGCTTGCAGGCTATTGGCCAACACAACCCAAAGAACCCAATCATAAGGGACATCAAACAGTCTTACACAGAAGTGAAGAGAGACCATGGAAAAGAGCTAGTTATTTGCTGGCTCCCAGGCCATATTGGAAATGGGGGTAATGTGCAACATCAATGCACAGTGTGTTCCACAACACTGGCAAGACAAAATTCTTGGATTCCTTAAAAGGAGTCCAAGATTTTTTGTCAAGTTGTAAAAACCAGTGCATAGCCTGGTCATTCCCTACAAAAAACCTTACACTACACTTAGGGCCTACTTAGAAAATTACTAACCACAGCAGTCTGACAACAGTTAGTCATGATTATTGGATGTTAAGTCAACCAAACGAATCCAAATTGAATATTGAAGGTATTCTTCTTAAAGTATATTTCATTCTTGCTGGAATGTAAAGGAAGGGCTGACAGTGCCTATTTCCACGTGGCTCCCGGCCGGAAAATGACTGCCAAAATGGGGTTTTGGTACAACCAACAGAAAAATTATTTTGTTATGGAAACCTTGTTGACAAATTGAGCTTTAAATCATATCGCGTGTCGAGCGCAGCAGTGTGTCAGCGTGTCGGGATTTGTACGGGAGCGGTCAGAAAACGTCAAATAACAGCGGAATTACATGTTAAATCGAACAATGAAGGAAAATAAAGATAAGGGTTGATGTTATGAATGTGTATATTCGACTCTGGTGCTAGAATTCTATCTAAATTACCCGAAATTTCGGTCATAGTCCATACGAGTATCCCATCCGGGCCTGCAAGATCCATATTAACGATGTTTGTCAACGCGCGCCCGGGGAACAGCTCTCGGCGTGCTCTCTGCGTCACTCTTGGTGTAGCTTTTGACACGCCGGCCGGCCTACCGGGGGCTTAAAATCAAATGAATCAGCTTTCCCCTGCCAGGGCTTTGCGGGGGAGGTTGCGCTCATAAAGCCCGGCCACCCGGCTGGCCTCCTCTGTCGTTATCACTATATTCTGGTGGAACACCTCCAAAATTGGCTATTGCACCGAGTATTGTCAACAGGTCAGCCGATACTGCCCGGCTACGGGGTTTTGGAGGCACGGTGGCTGGCAGGGTCCGGCCGTGAGGGGCCTGTGAGCTCTCATGAGCTGTTCCACCAAGCAGATTATCGCCGCTGGCGGGAGGTTTGGGCCGGCTATTGCCGCCGGTCGCCAATAGGCGACCACAAGGGGCCCGGCCTTGGCTTGTGCTTCCTTGGTGGAATAGGCCTCTTAGTCTAACTAGGCCAGGCTGCCAGGCTAGTGGAGCCCTTGACTTGACAAAATTCCCCATTCTTCCGATAGGCGGTGCGGTGAGCGGTTATCCATACACTACGGCGCTCTGGATCCGCGATAGCCGCGAAAGATTTGTACGGGAATGCTCATAGCTCATCAATTTTGCGCTGGATTCTCTCTTAAACCAAACAATGAAGGTAAATAAAGAAAAGGCTTGATGTTATGAATGTGTATATTAGACTCCGGTGCTAAAGTTTTGTCTAAATTACCGTAACTGTCCGAATTTTAGGTCCCTGCTAGTAGGATAATATCGCTCATGGGGCCGCCCTTTGCAAATTCATGGTGTGTGCCGGCCGGGTGCTAAAAATCGAATGAATCAGTTTTCCGCTGGTGGTGCTTTGCGGGGGATATTTTAAAAGTTTGCGCTCATAATGTCTGACCGCCCGGCCGGCCTTCTCTGGCATCTGACGCCGATGACCAACAGGCGACCACAGGGCGCCCTGCTGGGGCTTGCGCTAGCTTGGTGGAATAGCCGCTTAAACCTTTAAGGACAGGTGCCAGCGGTTGAGCTACCATGAGGAAGGGTGCTGGTGGCAGCTTATACCACTGGGGGATGGTCACATATTTCCTAAAACTCATAATTTGTTTTGGTAATCATGTGAGACAATTAATAATCCTAAATATTGTATTTCTTTGGAATAGCAACACTAAATATGGTGTCATACCTACATTCTGTGGAGACTCGGTGAATATTGCTATATTATTCCCTTGCTAGGACAATTTTGTAAACTATCAAGCAATAATGCCTCCAAACATCATGCATCTTGAAAGGGTTGATAATTAATATGTATTATACCATAAATCTTCTTGATGATGATGTTCTGTAGCACTGTTTTATGTAGGTGATATTTAACATAAAAATCCTTTTTGTTGGATAAAATCATGCATCCCTTAGCAGCATCTTGGCTTATCAGTATCATTGTGACCAATGATATTCTAATATCTGAGTTTTTCAACTCTGATGTTTTAAGTGCAGATGGTATAACTGGAGTAAACATGATCTGATATTACAAGGCTGCATTTGATATGGTAGGATGAAGTTAATCATTTGATATGGTAGGATGAAGTTAATCCCCTTATGTTTTAGAAATAACCTAAGAAAGTAGTGTTTAATCCTCTGAATAAAATAAATATCATCGAAACTTGATAATGAATGTGGTTTAGATGGCAGAAACCTTGATTAATAAATATCTATTACACATTTAATCTCTTAATTGTATTTATTACTTTGATTTATTGCTAAAATTGGAGTCATTATAAGTGCATCTAATGTATCCATATTTACAATTTTGTACTGTAAATTGACGGTAGTTTGGATGGTTTACAGGACACTGCACGAAAACCACTATTTTACATATATGTATACGAAACGCGTCTAACAGTAGGATTTTGCGTCTAGAAGTTCGACCTATTAGACGTCTCGTAGACGCCTTATCTAGTGGCGTATATACGTGTCCATGGTGCGGTCTTATATACGTCATATATATGCCTGATTCTGTTTATCTACGCCAGTATCCAATAATTCCGACCTCTGCCACTTGGGGACATCAGTGGTAGTATATTCCATTTGCCATTAACCATCCAAGTCTGTATTATATGAAAATTGCAATCTTATATTACCAATTTATCTTATAAAAACCTTATTAACCCATTCACGCCGGGTGATGCCTTGAGGCATCAACCAGGGCTGGCCGGGTGATGCCTCAAGGCATCAACCGGGGCTGGGCGGGTGATGCCTTGAGGCATCATTTACAAAATATCCGTTTTTTTATGATAAAATTGGAAATAATGGTTCAATAAACCTGAAACTTTCAGAGAATGTAGATATAACATCATATTTGATATTCCGGGCGAAATAGAAAATAGTATTAAATATCACGTGTCACGTCACGTGATACAGAGATCAAAATGTCCAGAATAGGCCTATATGCCCGGCCTCTAGCGGTAGTCACTGGCACTAATACCCGGCTCCCTGACTGTACCCCTCCCATGGGTACCCGGCGCGATAGGGTTAAGTATAAATTGATTAATTACACACAGTAGACCTTGCATTATGTTGTTTTTTTAATTGTTTTTCTAATAGATCTTACTTTCAAACACCATTTCAATGTGTGGACAGCCAGGCTTACTATATAATGACCCTCTTCAGACTTGAGGTTGAATCCTGAAATCATCTTACCCCAATGTGAATGCGGCCGCACAGGTGTGAATGCGGCCGCACAGGTGTGAATGCGGCTGCACATGTGTACCCGGCCCCCACCTGACACCATAACACCCCGTGGCGGGCAGCGGCGGGCATGGGCGGGCGGTGGGGGGTGGGGGAGGGTTTCCCACTGAGTCAACCTGTACAAACGAGGCTGACGGCGGGCGGTCGGCGGTGGGCGGCGGGCAGCTTCTCACTAAGGCTGGCTGGGGGTGGCGTGGGGTGGTGGGGGGCGGTAGGGGGTGGGGTTGGGAGGTCGCGGTTTTTTTGGTATCATATATACGCCTGGCATATATATATTGTGCAGAGTATGTTTTATCTTAAATACGCCAGGCGTGAAAGACAGCCAAGTCGCGCGCAACTACATATGGAAACTGTCTTGTAGATGCCCAAAACGCAGAGGCGTATAAGAGGTGTTCCACCAAAATATAGTGATAACCACAGAGAAGGCCGGGCGGGCGGCTGGGCATTATGAGCGCAACATCCCCCGCAAGCCCTGCCAGAGGAAAACTGATTCATTTGATTTTAAGCCCCAGGCAGGTCGGCCGGCTTGCCAAGAGCTACATCGAGAGTGACGCCGATAGGACGCAGAGAGCTGTTCCCCAGGTGCGCGTTGACCACTCGCCCGCATATACTACGATATACACCGTCAATATTGAGCTGACAGGCCCGCGGACGGTGTCCCGATACGCGGACACCGATATTTCGGACAGTTGCGGCAGTTTGGGCAAAATATAAGCACCAGAGTCAAATATCATTTGTTGGTCGCCTCGGGGTGGCTTTGGTGGAACAGCTCGGAGAATTTAGGGGTCTAGGGGCGGCCCCGGCGGCAAATGCCGGCTGGAGGGCAAAAACCCGCCTGCTGAGGGCCTTTTTGGTGGAATAGGCCCATATGATTCTGCCAGGAGCATGAACTAATAGATAAAAATCAATATGGCCCAGGCTATCTTCAAGGTGATTGACATCATTGGGTACAACAGAGATAATAAAAATATCAGCCTTTGTGCCTTTATAGACCTGAAAAAGGCCTTTGATGGTGTCATCACATCTTACTTATGCAAAATTTGAAGGCGTTTAATGTTGGGCAAAATGCCCTAAGTATTTTAAGTTCATATCCTGGGACGAGATCTCAAAATATCAAATGTAAGGACAAGGATTTACACAGATTGCCTGTTTGGGGTCCCACAATGCTCAGTTCTTGGCCCTACACTTTTCATCATCTTCGTAAACAACATATTTGACCTGTTATATCAACGCAAGATTATATACACAATAATGACTGGTTTTGTGTATGAGTGGCCGTAATCTCTGAGTAGTTGACGCGTAGTAATATCCGAGTGTTTATGCGGCGGTATAATGTATTCGCGCCTGTGCGGTGATCACTTCCGGTTATCAACATCCGGCATCGTCTGCTAGCATACACATCGTGTTTGAAAGTTGTGCCAAGTCACTTCGACGTCAAATTACGGTCAGTTTTAGCAAATTAAGACCGAATTAAGGTATACAATAATATGAAACCATAGTGATGGTGGCAATATGGGGTAGATTTACTCGTTGTTTCGGAGAAATTCATTCTGAACTCGCCGTGCCGGCTCGTTCAGAGCAAATTTCTCCGAGACATAAATCTACCCCGTATTGTCACCATAACTATGGTTTCACATATTATCCTATATGGAGTAGATTATGAGCCCAAATGAGGCTATCCTATATTATTTAAGCCCTAAAGCCATGTTTAAGTATGTAAAAGGGTGTACAAACAAGTAAAATCTGTGTATGAATATTACTTCACCTAACTGAATAAATAAGTCTGTGTAGTTTTACCATATTCTACCATATGAGTATTATTAGTGACAAATTCACAGTAGAGTATATTTAAAGCAGAATTGTTGTATTACGACTAGAGTTTCAACAAGATAGTGTAGTTAACTGGTTATTGTAAAGGTGCTACCTGTTCTGTATTTTCCAGTTCTCTACGATGGTTTATAAGATGGTTGACACATGAACAATAATTCACTTCGGTAGTTCACAATGAATATTTCTACAAACATGTCACACAAGAAATAAATCATCTGTTATACCATGAGAGCTTCCGTTTTAATCATTGGCCAAGGTATAAGCTGGTATCTATATGTCTAGAAACATTGGTTTCCCCTGTTTGCCCTCAGTGACACCCTTTTGGACCATAAGAATAACCCAAGTATAAACCTAATACTCACGTGTTAAGAAATACCATCACCAAACAATCATACATCTATGATGAAAAATTGCAGGAAAGAATTCTGTCATTCCTTCTGTGAGAAAACACTACCACCTGTTAGGTTGAGTGAGGAATACAGTAAGGTGCTGATACATAATTTGCTATAGTTTCTTCCTCACAAGACATACCTCGTAAAATGTCAGAACCGGTTAACCCAACCATCCTCTAACCTGAGCGTCCCCCTGTGTGACTTCTTCACCGTGCGCCCTAGCATTTTCTCTAGCTGGCATTAAGAAAGAAATTAACGAGTGTTTGGTCTGCGTCCCTTTCACCATAAAAGTTTGGACCGTGCAGTAATATGAATGAGGCGATAGCCGAGTGAATATTCCGAAGCGCTTCAAACTAGATGGCCAATGTTTCTGATTTTATCTTAGCCTGGAAATATCTATTTGTTTATCGCGAATTGAGTATGAGTTACCATACTCGCAAGCCTATTAAGTATGAGTTCATATCAGGCTACGATAAAGGACTAGATCTAATGGCAACGGGCCCTCGGCACTGGCACAGGATTGAAAGGATGATAACACAAATTCAGCTGAGATCGTGACAGCCCGGTTGAGACGGTGATTATGCAACGCAGGGCATGAGTTATCTTGGGTAATTTTCTCAGAATTATCTCTGCCTAAGATGTCTCAGACTATGCATTGGGTTCCTGTATTCTTTCTCTGCCTGCCCTTCCTCTTAAACTTCAATTTAATTTACGAGTTTTCGTTGGTCTAAAATTCCAAATGTTTCGTTCCCTTTTCACTGCTCTTAACTCTCTGCTAGCCCTTCAAAGTCCTTACTAGGATTCTCTAACTTCTCTGGCTTCAAGTCTGAATCCTCCCCCGATACAAAAAAAAATCCTTATTAGTTTCGATAACAGAATCATCAGCAATTTGAGAACATTTTCCATCCTTGCCCAACCTGACTACACTTTTTCTTTGCTTGCTCCAGCAATCAACAGTTGACACGATTTCACAGATTGACAAGTTGACAGATGTTATCGTAACTGGTAAAAATGTTGGCAATTCAACTTTGGCTGTGTTCATTGATATCAGGAAAGCCTTTGATACAGTTAATCATGGTGTTTTAATGAACAAGTTAGCAAGATCTGGGATTAAGGGAAAGTGACATAGTTGGTTCGCGAATTATCTGAGCCCGAGACAACAAAGAGTCAAGGTAAATAATTTATTATCACAGACCAAAAGTATCATGCATGGCGTACCACAGGGTTCAATACTCTGGCCTTTGCTGTTCCTACTTTATGTCAATGATGTATCAAAGAGTTCACTCAATAGTGAAATACTACATTTTACCAATGACACTGCTATCTATAAGCAAGGACATGATATTGGTGCTCTGTATGATGATGTTTTAAGCTGATCTGGACTGTTTTGTGACTTGGTGTACGCAAAATAAGCTAAGTGTTGATATAGGTAAAACTAAACATATTTTATTCTCTGCTAAAAAGAAAAGGACACACGATAGTCAAAGCCAACTTTTTATTAATAATCAAGAAGTAAAACAAGTGATCTCATACAAATACCTGGGAATAGTGCTTGACTCTAATCTTGACTTCTGACTTCATTTCACATTGCATCTGTACCAGCTTATTAAAATGAGGGGCTACATGTCAAGTAAGTCAGCACTTGAAGTATATAGAACAGCTATTTTGCTGTATTTTGATTATGGTGACATTACTCTTGCCAGTGCTCATGCTTTTTTCACAGATTCCCTTCAGATATTGCAGAACAATTCACTAAGAATTTGTCTCAGAGCTACCATTTATACCCCAATAAGAGCCTTACATCGATATGCGGAAGTCCCTATGTTGAAAGATAGAAGGGAAGCCCACATATTAAATTATATGTATATGAGGTCGAGAAACGCTTCGTTTATTGATAAGACTGCCAAACATACAAGAGCTTATGATGCCTCGGTTGTCTTCACTGGTAGACCGAACTGCTCCGCCGATATGAGATCACTTAAATATCATGGAGGTTCTGCCTGGAACAGATTACCACCCATATTGGCCTTCACTTTGATGGCATATTGGAGAGAAGCTGTCTCTCCAGTATGCCATCAAAGTGAAGGCCAATAAAAGAAACCCAGCATATGACACAATCTTCAGAAATGATCAGTGTCTATGGCAGAAAGAAGAATGTGGCAAAACCCTTCTCGGCCCGAGTGAAAACTCTTATCCGAGAGGCCGGTGTCCCCATTCACAAGGTGATGGAAGAAGGTTCAGCCAAGTCCCCTCCATGGAGAATGGCATCACCCACCATCATCTTTGATCTATGTAAGAACAAGAAAGCAGAAACATCAGCAAACATATATGAAAACGCACTTGCCAAAATCCATCACGCCTATAGAAACTACACAGAGGTGTATATGGATGGCTCAAAAGATGGAAACCATGTAGGCTTTGCTGTGCACACTCCTTATGGAAATCGCAAAAGAGCACTACATCAAAGAAGCAGTATCTTCACTTCTAAAGCACATGCCTTGCTGAGTGCTTTGGGATGGATTAAGGTGTCAAGTCATAGAGAGTATATCATCTTCTCTGAGTCAAAGTCATGTCTACAAGCAATTGGTCAGCATGACCCTGTTATACAGGCGATAAGAGAATCCAACTCAGAATTGGACCAACAGGGAAAGGAGGTTGTGTTCTGCTGGCTCCCTAGGCATATCGGCATAGAGGGAAACAAGGCCGCAGACCATGCAGCCAAAACAGCATTGAGTTGGAAACCAGGTTTGGCCCCTGTCCCACACTCAGACCTTGTCTCAATCTCCAAAGAGTACACTAAACATGAATGACAGAGCCGATGGAGCTCAAGCCAGGACAACAAACTATATGCCATTGAACCATCAGTTGGCAAAAATCAAGACTATGCAGGCTTGACAAGAAGTGAAGTGACAAGACTGACCCGTCTTCGGATAGGTCACTCACTGCTGACACATGGGCAGAGTGAAGAACAACCCATATACCAGTGTTGTCAGGTGCCTCTTTTGAGTGAGCACCTGCTGCTTTACTGTTAAGCAACAAAGAAAAGCAGGGATAAGTACATCCAATGTGCAACATCCATGTCCAGTGTTTTCAGCAATACTGGGAAGAAAGAAATTCTGAAGTTTCTTCGTGAAACAAAGATTTTTGAAAAGCTATAGAAATGAACAAAGGAGAACTTTTAGTGGCCAAAACTGTCCGGTACTGGAGGTTGGCAAAAACTGTCAGCTGGCTTGACCTGTAGCCAATTACAGGGAGCAACTTCATACTCGTCAGCTTGCTGACCCGATTGGTATGTTGCAGCGACTTGGTTGCCGTTGTCAGTATAATGTGACCGGCGGAGTGTTGTGTCAATGGTCTGCAGTGCAGCCCTTCAGTGAGGCAGCACTATAAAACGTGCATATGGTCCCACTGCTACAAGTAGACCAATGTTGAGTTAATATTCCTTTCAAGAACCAGATAGGTCAACCAATGAGACAGTCTCAAAAGGACGTAACCAGCCTACTGAGACGTAAAACTACACAAAGTAAGGAAGACTGAAACTTATGCCAGCTTCAAATCTTTAACTAGATCTAAGCTTAGAAATAGTGTATGGGACCTGTAATTCTAGACACAACTTACCCGTCCATTACTTGCAATCGCATTATTGTTATACACTTGACTATTGTGGCCAAAGTATTTGTTGAATCTTCTTCTAATTGTTCCATGAATTTTAAGTGAACCTTCGAATTAATGGAGACTTTGCTCTATAAAACCTTATCTGTAACGGATGACACGCTACACCATGGAAACCAGCCTTACAAATAGGCTGAGGTCTCGGCCCCTTTATTGGGATGTAAGAGTTTGACATGTACTGGGTTCAAACCTTCAAGTGACTGTAACAACTTAGTCTCAATAAAGAAATTTGTCCCCCCCCCTAAAAATGTACAAGGTGTGGGACCTCTAAGCATATGGCTGCATTCACTCTCAAAGAGGATACTGAGTGGTTTTTTTTAGTTGAAATAAAAAACATCACGCCCCTCACCAAATCGTCTGTGTTATCATTAAGCAGTAACTACATGGGTAATACAATCATAACCCTCCATACCGAATAGAAACTAAGTAATGTCGTAGATACTTTGCATTACGCTCCTACGTAATTAAGCGGTGATACAACCGTCTCTGGAACAGCCGACGTGATGTTTCTTATTCTTGTCATCGGACTAATCTTTGTTTTTCTCAAATACAGATTATAGACAACTTTTAGACTGGAACACTGTGAAGATAATTTTGAACTTACGTTACCCTCCAGATTTGAGAATAAAGATCAACTTTTAGGAAATACAAACAGAACACTCTGAACATTTAATCAACATTCAACCCATCGTGGTCGTTGACACAAGTGAAAAAGATTGTTCAGCGGGCACATCTGCTCTCGTTGGTTTTCGGGGAGGGCGACTATCCAGCTTTCTCTTCCATATCCTTCTCCCCTCGCTAGATGCTCGTGTTTCGCCAGTCCTGGCGCTCCTCACCCCCTCTTCGGGCTCGCTTATATATATGATCTGATTTCAGAAGAACGTATCATGTGTGGAGTACGGCAAGGGTCTGTCATTGGCCCATTGTTATTTATAGTTTTTAAGATCGATATCATTGAATGACTAACGAATGGCTATCCTCTATGCGGATAAATTGAGCCAAGAAGAGGCTCAATTTAGAATGGGATCAAATTAAAAGGAAATTAATACCTAGTCCGAACAGAATAAACTTTATATTAACTATGACAAAACAGAAATAATGTGGTTTGGCCATCAAAGAAAGTTTGCAATCTATTACTTTCGGATCAAAACAATTAACTGCAGTTAAAGTATACAGTATAACAATTTAAGATTCAACGAGCAATATGAGAAGATAACAAGGGACCTTAGTATAAAACTGTTCAAATCAATGGAAATTAGGTTTCTACTAAACATAGAAATAAATCTGAAAATTCGAAAGTATATGCTGATTCCGGTCATCAAATATGCGGACCAGATTCGATACTGTATGAGACAGTGATTGAGTATTGGTGAACAATGCAATGCGAGTAGTGATGGATATACACAGGGTAAAATATATCAGCATAGAAAAACTGTATGCTGAGACCACTAAATGTTAGACGAGCAACCATGATCAGGTGGTGAATAGATGATGAGTCTCACTGAACTGACAAAATAACAAGGAGAGATGAAGAGGAGAACTTAAACTTCCGAGAATAAGACTGGAGGTATACCGCCAGTCACCCCTTAATAATTGGAATGAATACTGGAATCGGCTACCGAACAAGATTCACCAATTACCTTTAAAGTGAGAGTGGAAGAATGCTACCAAGTATTCTAATCCAAGAAGACCCTAACTAAAAAGATCAGATGCCATAGCTGGATCACAAGATCAGGTTGAATGTTCTTAGGTAAATGCTTTTGTACTGTCCTGTGTAGTCTGTCTTGTATTGTTATTGGTTTTTGTCCATACTGTATGTGACCTCATCATGGAAGATCGCATTACCCAAAGGCGAATAATGTCGTTAATTCGGTTAAAACATGAATATAAAAGAAATTCATAGTAGGCACTTTGCTTCTGTCCACTCCTTATTAGTTACATATATCAGAAATATCCCCATCTTACATATAGCCACTGTTCTGTTCAGTGTAATATTCCATCTATTCCGACTAGGTACATAGGCCTACACAATATCTACATCTACCAAAGCCATATATCAATATTACTTATTCACTGCACAAAACCCGTGTAATCGTTGTGCTCACTGGGGAATTTATCCCTGACCGGGGGAAGCTGAGAAGTCTAGTCCACTGCCTTCTATAGGATACATACCTTTGATCGATCCGTGTTCTTTTGACATTATGCACATACCGCCCTGCCAGTGCTTCACTATTTATACCTAGAGGTACATGTCTTATAGATCCCTCAGTAAGACTAAATGAAGGGCGTGTATTGCATTCTGATTTCCCCAAGAACAAACACTATGAGAGATCAGTGATTTTTAAATCAGCCAACATCTAGAACTCAAGGGATGTTGATTTCCGCAACACTGTATCAAAAGATAATTGTAAATTAAAAGTCAAAGCCCCATTGAAAGTTCAGCGTGAGGCGTATACTGACTAACCAACAACAGCCTCCACTTATTGACAGACAAAAGGTTCCACTAAAACCTCCAAACTAATATATGGATGATAATGGACTCCCTTGCAGAACCCTCGACTCTGCCTCTTAAAAATCTGTATATTTCAAAAAAACTACTAACTGCCTTCATTGGACAAAATTTTGCTCTTGTCAACAAGTCTTTGTACTCCAGTTATGAGCTCATCTAGGATACCTGAGCATTACCAAGTGAATTACTCAATCTCACTGAAGTGTAATCATGTCAGAGTAAATGTCATATCATGTCGAACGGTGTCACAACCGTCCATGTTCACAAAATCTTATGAATGTTTATGTTTTAAGTCGATATCATTACTCCTTCTACCTTTGTTCAACTCTACCAATGTTCTAGCGGTATCAAAACCATAGATAATGACTACACGTATGTGTTGTATACTCTGTTATTTCTTTAGCAAAAGTAGTGCATGCATGTAAATTTCCAGCCTGGAGCACTGTCGAAATAGGCACTACTTGAGCCTACAGAACCTCCAGAATAAAGATTAGATTTTAAAAAAGGCATGAGGTCAATAAACTAAACATGTATTTAGATAAAAGGGTTTTGTGGACAAGTGGCAGTACCATGAGAAGTTAACGCGTAGTAATATAACATTTTTCCCGATCCTGCCCTATCTCCAAATTTCGGCATAGATTGGTCGCTGGGTGGAATCGGCGCTAGCAGGGTGATATATGAAAAAGGAGTGTGACTACCTAGCACATGTAATGTCTAGATCTACACACTATTAGACGACTGCTATGAGACTTGGGTTATGTTAACGGGATGTGACTGATATATCAATAATTTATATAGAACGACCTGTCCATGCATGCTGTACAAGCTACAAAACGAGAAGATGTATTAGTTCTTATGGATCGATGCGGTACGAAACGTAAATAATTATCGTTTCGTCGTTCTATATCTACCATATACATGCACCCGAAATTGATGAAAATAATTAACTAAAATTGGCTGAACAACTTATGTTTCAGTAAACGCGAACGGAAGAGTGTTCCGTATTTTGCCGTACGGAGAAAGTGTTCCCTACGGTATGTTTACGTTATATAACGAAACGGTACGTATTTACAGTATATAAGGTATGGGTATATAGTAAAGCAATATAAATCTTTGTCAGGACAGGAGTCAAATATACAACAGATTAACCGTAGTGATCAATCGTCTAACAACAGCTATGATAATATATAAGCATTACTTCAGTTAACTGGACGTAGCAGCCTCACAACGTGCAGCAAATGTAATGCGTCAAGGAAGTAAAGAAAGCTTTGTTCAAGCTTAAGAAATATTATCATTCACAAAGATGAACTTCTTAGATAATGTTTTGTTATATAACAATATTCTGAAGTCGTGTTTTAATGAAAGAGAGATGGGCTACTTGGTGGTTGATCTACAATGATGGGTCAGCAGGTGCGCCCGGTGCAGAGTAAACGCGGGGGAGGTTTGCAGTGGGCACAACATGGGGATAGAAACTAAACACCGCTCACTCATTCATCTCTCCTGACAAGGCACTGTGCAGACATGGACATCATCACGAAGCGACAATAGACACAGGACCTGCTCCACCAAGGCCGTTCTTTGTGCAATCAATCTAGAACACAAAGCTAATTTCTGAGATCTACTTCAGATTTCATCCACATCTTGCAGGCAATAACGGGATAGTACTTAGGAAACTTTTAACACAGTTAATACAATCAGAGATACCAGTTTTCCTATTTTCCAAGGAAATCCTTGTTTTAATTTTTTTGCTTGTGTAAAACAAAGAGGGAATAAATTGGGCCTCACTCACACCAATAGACAGTGGTTCAAATTTCCCCACACACCCCAGCCTCATTCCATGGCCAACAATATATTTTCCATGTTTTCTCAGTCTCTCTGCATGAAGCAATAAATTCCACATGATAGATATTTCCTTGTTTTTTCATGACCCCAACTGACATCCCTGTAATATAATTACCGTCATGTTTTAATGCCCGTATCCCACTTCCTTGCTGCGTCGTCTTTATTTGTGAATTGGTTTTTAAGTAATATGGTTTTGTTGATGATAAACTTTCACTAGATATAAGGAAATTGTAGGAAATTGATTTGTTGACGTATGAAAATAGCTTTATTAGTAGTTATTGTTGAGATGAACATTATTATTTATGTAGGAACCAATAACCAAATAATCTACAAATTTGTTATATACAATGTGATTGCAGTAGATTTTGTATTTTACATACATGAAACATGTTTAACATGGACAACATTATTATAGTAATAGTTAAAAGGGTAATGTACAAAATAGGTACCATGTAAGGTCTAGGAGCTAACAGCACTCAGTGTATAGCCTTACTATTACTATATAGTAATAAGACCAGCCATTTATAAACTTTTTTCCAAGCAGATGGGAGAGGCGCTTAGTTCTTCGTTACTCAGCGTACTTTGCTAAACATCTTCATAGCAACATATTCTTTAGTATTAGAAGACTGCGTGCATGAGCGTACAGCTATAACACGCATATAGATTATCTTTAGAAGAAAAACAGTAATTGCATTGTATTTTATGGTATTCCAGCTCCAGTCTGATGGGATACACATGTATATCACCTTAGTAATGATTCAGATATGGTTCAGCTAATACAAGGTCACCGCACATGACTACACAATAAAGCAGGGCTCCCACTGTCCCGACACACTACGAAAGGTTCTACAATTTGCCAACGATAAGAAATCGTAGGCCTATCAGAATGGCGCTGTCGCAGTGTGTCGCAGTGTGTCGGGACAGGTTTTGCGAGAATATAAAAGGGGTATCCCACTATCACGATTTGAGCCTCCGACACACTACAATAGCCTTACGACAAGCGTTCCGATGAAAAAATTAAATTTTTGTTGGAAGGAACGGCTCTATCGTGGAAGTGGGTTTTGTGTTCCGATGAGTGCTACGACACACTCCGACACACTCTGATAGTGCTACGATAGAAATGCAGTATCGTAGCCCTTCCATTCTCTATTAGTGTAGACTATGCACCCCCCCCTGTCGTTTTTTCGGCCCGCAAAATAGCAATTGCCCCGGGAGCGTCCCTAGACAATTGCTCTATCACCGCATTTTGGTCGATTCCGCATGTGGCTGATGTATATGTTAAAATATTATAGATATATATGATATTTTATAATATATTTCATTATATAATATTATGTATTAAATTATGTTTTGAAAGTATAATTTTTTTTTTTTAAACAGTAAAAAGAGACGAGAGAACGCTTGATTTATCATATGTAATTAATGAAATGATGCTCATTAGGGTTTTAGAATGGCTTTATAATCAAAATTGATAATATAACATTATCAACAGATCAGAATTATTGGATAGGGCCGTAAATACAACATAATCAGGCGTATATTTAAGGCGTTGATTTCAACTTGAGGGAAACACCGGGAATAAACCGACCCCCCCCCCCACACACACACACTTTGGATTCCGGGCCCCCTCCCCCCCCTAGAATTTTCGGTATGGAATGTGAATGTTTTAATGAACTTGATCAATATATGTTGCTAATTATTCATGTTGGCGCATCTCTTAAATCGTGGCCGGTGTCATAACCGTGGTCTTCTTTTCATCCCGTTCCGACACACTACGACACACTCCGACACACTCCGCCAAAGCCCTTCCGATAGGTCTACGACTGGAAAATTTCTCATCGTAGCCCAAACGCAGCACTTTTCGCAGTGTGTCGGGACAGTGGGAGCCCGCTTTAAAGCTGACCACGGTACCGACACACGCCACATAATAGGTGCGCCAACGCATACATGCGGGAAACACTTCTCTATATTTATATGTATGTGTATATATATGATATTGATCTCATTACAAAGAAGAAGTCAATATACAGAAGTTGGCGGTAATACATGTAATGAATAAATATAATAGACTTTATTCATGTCATATAATAGCTGGATTAGAATCCCATGATTAAGCGCCGACACAATTTTATCATAGATTGTTGAATTTGGCCTTTATTTGGATTTTTTGGGTCAAAATTTAGCCGTTTTTGCCAGCAGTTGCCAAAAGGGGAAAATTTAAGGGATGCCAGTTGGGATCTGAAGAAAACATTGAAATACTTTTCATGGCAGTTCAGGGTTTAGACATTACATACTTACACCCAAGGCATCCACAGAGAGGGAATGGCCCGGATCTTTATGATTAATGCCAATTGTGTGCAGCCTCTATTATCCCTCATTGTCACTAAGATGAAAATTCATAATGAATGCAACAATAACAAACACTAGCAACTTCTGCTTATTTTGATTACAAGTATTTGTGATAATTACCTACATTATTCAGCTGAAACTGTGACAATTCACTATCTTTAGTGAATTGTCTTTTCTCTACAGGTCCCATGTCTTCTAATCCAAGATGGCGGCCTCCACAATAAGCAGCACAGGGTTGGTGTCAGCAGTAAATTATTCAAATTTAAAAATATAGAAGAGATTTTTTAAAGTCTTTAATATCATTAAACAGTGAAAGATTAGAATCTGAACACAGATTTCAGACACAAAATGGGGTTTAGTTAACCCTAGAAATGAATGAAACCTGTCACTGGATTTTGACCAATCGCAGCCATTGTCTGTTTTCAATTCATGTGTCTCAATTGAATTGCTACTCACAGGGGACCAAGGGAACCTTGAAAACGGCAATGGCGCGAGGCTGAGGGTATGGGGTATCAAGTGAGCGGGATATCAAGGCATCAGGGGAGATTTTTCAATGGTCTTATATGTATCTGTGTTCAGTTTCAGTGTTGAACACAAGGGCTTTAGCTGACTTGGGTAATTTAGCAGTTGTCCTGTCAATATCATTCAAGGATAAAGACTTTTAATTCCCTGAAAATGAAAACATGAATTTCAATGGAAATATTGAAAACTGGGATCCCTGAAATATGCAAATTAGTTAAAGCAGGCTTTCAAGAGCTTGACTCCTAGCAAGAAACCTACCAGAGGAAACTTTGATCTTGGAAATGTTATGATAGTGAAACCGTTTTTGAATGAATGCTTGTCTAGCTTGTACTAAGCACAAATAGTCACACGAATCATTCATTGTAAATATCGTTTGTTCACTACTCAGGTGTACTATTGCCTAGAAGAACGGTTTGAAGGAGACGAAAGCAATAAAAACATGCTTACAAAAACAACCAAAGAACAAAACACCAGAATGTGAAACAAATATTACACAGGACCTGGCAATCACCTGGAGGCACCTGGCAGGCGCTTGCCAGAAGTGTGGACGAGGGGCTTCATCAGGCAGGTCGTCACCTGACTACACGCCCGGTCTGCTGGCAACCCTGTGCAGGCCTGTACACCAATTTTGCCTGGCTGGTGGAACATACCCTTAAATCATATGGATGAAGCACTGATATACCTTTTCAATCAACCTTCATATGGGTTCTAATCTGAGTCCTTACATATATTCACCATTTTAGTTTCATACAGAGTGACTTGTGGCGTTTGTACACAGGATATGACTACACGAGCATTTAACACTCTTATATGCAACCTACTGGGCCCAAAGACATCAAACTGATTTACTGTACACCCTGGGACAGAATGAGACTAGTTAAGGACATGACCTTGGATTGAACTAGGCCTACATTGAATTTCACAACCTCACCCGCAGAACCTCTAAGAATAATAGCATTGCACATTACTATAGGAATCATCTATACGTTGAAATCCACGTTTTACCAACAACAAAAGAAAGTGAAAATATCCACAAATGATCTAAGTGTCAGCCCTTCTATAGTGTTCTGGACCTAACATAACCAACGGAACATAAATTTATCAATAAATCTAAAGCAGTTTCGTAGATGCGAATTCACGGTCATGCTCAATTTGGACTGGCTCCAATGGCAGAACGTTCAATAATGTTTACCAAAGCACGGCAATAGGGAGCCGAAATGAACATACTGAAACGGCAGATCACCGTACTCAAAATGGCACTACCGGATACAGGCGCTCATGAATGCTTTTGACTAAATTTGGTTTGAGAATATTCCCCAATCATTAAAATGATTATACTCTCAACTAGTCTCATACCATATCATACGTTAATGTTAAGAATAATCACATCTCGTGGTCAGACGAGGTTGAAAAGTAAAAAATAGTCCTGGATCTTGGGGTGTTTGAAAGATATAGACAATAATCAACATTTTTTTTGGACGAGATCACGAGAGGTTGCCGCACAGTTATACCCAAACGATATTACATCATCAACCTCGGTTGGTTTAACGAGCCGACCGTCCTAAAACCATTGATTCTTGCATTTCCTACCCATGCCCATTAATCTTAATTTCTATTCGTAAAATTCGATATTGGATTTGGCAAATTCGTAAAGAGTGGTTCATGGCCACGAATAAACAATGGGTAGTGGTTTATACTGTGGCCCCATATTTCAATGCGGACTTCGTATCCCAAGCATGGTAGGCTACCCTTGGACATATTCATTATCCACCTGATACAAAGTGTCCATAGAAAACACATAGGGAGTTTGTATGGACATACCCGGCCCATACGGATATGTTGTATGCTCCGAGTGGCGCATACGGAAAAAGTGTGTACGGAAAAATAGTGCAAAACTAAAATAAACTGATATCGACATACCACTTGCCCAGAAAAGGTGGATAATAAATACAATATAGACTGGTTTCAGATAAAAGCGGTTATATGCTCCTCGGAATTGACCGTGCGCTATATCCTCATATACGCTCAGATATTACTACGCGTCAACTCCTCGGACCATACGGCCGCTTGTATCTGAAACCAGTCAATATTGTGTATATCCCTAGCACCCTCTCAGCCCGAGGTTTGTTGCCTGCAGGGTGGGAGGATTTAAATCTGGCTGGTTGACTTGGTGGCTGATCTCAGCTTGCTATGGACTTCCAAATGTTCAGGGTTTTTAGGTGGGTAGGACAAAAAAGACTGTTTGGTTATTTCAAGGTGATATGAACGAGTTAACATAATCTGTCTTAAACATATTAATTTCTTGATTTTTTGAAAAAGTTGATGACATTGCCCTCCGAAAGCTGAAAGCTTAGCCTATAGACTTGAATGTCCCACTGACTGAATTACACCCAACCCTTGTAGCTTTCTATTCTAATAACAAGAAGTTTTTTTGCAGTTCAATGCTAATGTATCAATATTCCTAGTTCGTGCATACATTTAGAATTGTGTAGTTGTTGTGATGTCAGTGGACTCACGGGAGACAGCATCACTTGTCGCTGACTCCTGCCCGGTCTCTTTTTGTATGTACTTCTGCTTCTGACTTTGAGGCTTGAAGTTAACCTTCACTGTCTGTTTCTTCGGCGGATCTTCGGGACAGGGACAGGGACAGAAAAGGCTGACTTCTTTCCTGAAGGCTGGACCGCTGAGGCAGTACAACACAAAGTTAATGGCGCTGTTGCTCAGCTGCAGGAGGTAGAATGATCGGTAGAGTAAAGGGTAGTTGGGTATTTGTTCGGTGATACTACTATCCACCGTCTTGATGAGAAACATCAGCGAATTTGGTGACGTACATACCAGAAACGTCACGCTAACAGCTACCAGCGTCACTGTGAGCCGCGTGACGTCATCTGCGGAGCTGGCGCCGCCTTGTGTCGCCTGGCGGAAGCTGCGGCTGCGCATAAGCTTGTAGACAAGGATAACGTTTGCAACGAACAGGGTGATAGCTGGGAGAAGACTGTAGGAGACTAAATCAATGATGGTCAGTAATAGGCGCAGTCCTTTATCATTGTAGTAAACCAGCATGGTGCAGTCCCATCCCCAAGGCCGGGCGACTAGGCCATAAGTAACCAAAACCAGAATATGCAGGGCGCAGATGGCCAGTGTCACACCCATTATGGCGAGCCAAGCTCTACGTCGGGTAGCGAGGACTTTGGCCCTGTGAGGTATGCATACAATAATCAGCCTCTCCACTGTGACAGCCACAATGAGCCAGGCACTGAGACACTTGGAGGTCATTAAGAGAAACACATAGAGCTTACATGACCAGTCTGACAACTTGGTGAGGTCCACGCCTCCTGTTAGAAGTCGGATGAAGTTCTTGGTCATACTGTTTACGCCCAAGAACAATGAGTCGACCAGGGCGAGGGAAAACAGGTATGCACCTGTGCTGAGGGCTCGGAAATGACGTCGCTTCATGACGATCGCCGACAGGCAATTGCCCAGGATTCCTAGAACGAAGATGATTGGTGTTCCAATGAGGATGATGAGATCTTCAGTGGAGTGCCCTTCTGTGTCCTGCCAGCCGGAAGTAGACTGATATTGTTCACTGTCAGTCGCCGTTGGATACATATCAGATGGCGAGATGTCCAAAGTAGGTCCAGACTCAGTGGCGCTCATCCGAGAGCCCCCATCGGTAATGCTCAGATTCCAGAAGCTGGCCATATTGTGATGAATTTAATGGTATAATACCAGTTTGTTGGCGTCGGGGAGTTAAAAGGTTGCACAGCTGCACGCTCCCACCTACACTTGACTTATCTAACAGTGGTGAGTCCCAGACCTGCACCTCTCACCCCTGCCCCTCACCGTTACTCTTAAGTGTGGTTTGCAAACAGCACAAGGGCTTTAGTGCCAGTCCACGCGCACAGCTTTGGGGTAGTGCTCGATAACGCAGATAGTACGCTTGAAGACTGCTGGTGGCGCCACCGGTCTAAGCTACCATAATCTGTTGACCAATTACCTTGTAACAGAAACCACAGTAATAATCCCCAATATGGGGACAATTAATCGATAAGTGTAGTGTGCAAATAGGCCGCCATAAATCGTATGTGGATGCAGCCTTGCTCATTTTACGCTTACCTATGCACGAAAGACGAGCCTTTCGCCTCCTTGCATGGTTGGCCTATAGTGTTACATAGAGTCCTTATAGATTAGTAGCATTTTGTGTTGCTATTTGAAATGATTTTCGTATGTTGTGTGTGTGAAACTCAAGCCTGGGCACATAGGTCTGTATACATCAGAGGAAAAACTAGATCGGAGGGAAATATAGCAACCTCGTAAACATATATGTGGGCGATGCAAATTGTGATATCTGATATGATTAGATGTATGCCTTACCTTAATTTGCATATCAGCTATATGGATTTTTGAAAATGAGAGGTTGGGGCGGCGAGAGGAATCGGGAGAAGAAGAGGGCGAGCCGCCGCTCCCCATTATACATGTTTACGGGTATTGAGTTACAGGGTCAAATATTTTTCTGTTATCTTCAGAGTACCGAGCAGAAAGTATGGACAAAATGCAATTCATTCTGGACCGCCTAACCAAATGGTGTGCTCACAATCGCCTCGCGATGAATGATATTAAAACGAAGACGATTTACTATGGTACCAGACAAAACATATCGAAGGCTAACAAAATAAAATTGACCCCTTGGATTTACCCTTGACGAAAACCTAAAGTTAACAGGCATATGCATAAAAACATAAAACCATAACATCTCACAAAATACAAATATGTTAGCTTATATACTTAAGTATCCAATACAGCAAGAGGCAATAGTAATCAACAAATCTAAAATACTACTATATCTAGAAAATGGGGACGTGGTTATACAGGGAATATATATTTTTGTTTATAGCAGCTTTTATGTCCCTTGAACATGATAGTTTAATACTAGAGAAAGTTCCATTCTGTAGTGTTGACATGATTCCATTATGCAAGTATTCTTTATAGTGTTTTGGACCATTGATCCTAATGCTTGTTTATGGTGATATATAAAACCAGGGAATATTTACAAAGTTACAACGTCTATAGAATAAGCTACTTCGACTCTGCACTAATACCAAAAGAGAAAAACAAGCCTACATTAATATTAAAATAAATAAACTGATATAAAGAAAAGGATCCCGTCTTCTTGCTCTTGGGTACAATAGATCGCGAAGACATAAACATATCTTGCTAAACAAAATAGAAACACCCGTCTATTTATGGTACCTACACTTAGGATTACTGATGATACCGATATGTATAGGACATGACAAGCCTGAAGATTATTTGAAATTGGTCCGATTTCGTCGATGGCCTCAAAGGCCAGTCCGTGGTAAAACTGTATTACCTAATGTTGGAGAGAAAATCGTTGAACCTGTTTATTTCCATCTGACGATTGTTGTACCAGAAGTACCGCATATTCGGTTGGCGGTGCTCAATGCCATAATCGGTAGTCATATTCGGTAGGTGGAAACGCCACATGAGGGATACATATCAGGGCTATTAAATTGTTGCATCACGTAGGTAGGAAGGTATGTCAGATGTTATTTCGCCTAGTATTGGGTTCAGCGACGCTGCCAGGTTATATCAAATAAAAATCACTAGCTCTATAGACTGAATGAAACAAGTATGATACAAGGTGTTGTTTTCTGAATAACATTGGAAGATTGTATAATGAAATGATATGTACAGAATTTACAGTGCGCTATAATATTCAAGGTTGATACTAAATTTTACTACAAGCTGAGTGCCGAAGTGCATTCATGGGACAGTTAAGAAACATCATTCAAGGTTAAAAGCAAAAAGGAGAGACACATGTTACAGGATCAAATCTCAGGGTGGTGTGGAGGTGCCTCTCTACAATGCTTCCCATACTTAAAGAGCCAACTACCAGGCTACAATATGGAGATGCTGTCTCAAACAGGACGCAAAGGTTCTAAGACTTTTTGTCAAAGGATGGATGATGGAGAAGGGAGAAAGAGTTTAACATTTAGTTGAGCACTCGATGGATGGACAGCCAGCACCTGAGGCAGTCTTTCATTTGTGTGTGCTTATCAAATGAGATGAAATGTACTGATATGTGCAGCCTACCAGACTGTGAGAAACAGGCACCCATTTCTGAGTCAGATGATGCGGAACGTGTAGGTAAAGCTTCTGAAGAGAATTATGATTATTAGGTTTATCGTTTATTGTTTGTTATTTAGACAACTGTCATGTACAGTAGCTAAGGCCTAATCTTATAGACTAGCTAACCCAACAAAAAAAAGAGAATTCAGAATATCTTCTATACTAAATGAAGAAGTAGTCATCAGGCTCTGTTCCTCCAGTGCTGGGGTGATGGCAGCTTGTGGAGAAGCCCAATCCTCAGTAAAGGCCTATGTAGCCTATTGTCCTATGGTATTTCAGCCTCCTTACTGTAGTGGTGGTAATGCTGAGCAGCCTGGAGATGTTGACACCATGGTGTCTGGGTTCCAAGTGAGCTCTGAGTAGAAATCTGCTTCCTTATATACCCTATCGGGGGTCAGTCCAAACGAAGATAGTGTACGGTTCAAACACTGGGGGTGACAGCGCAAACAGTTGGGCCTTAACCACTATCTGGAGCAAGGACCTGTTAGGAGGCACCCTGTGATATTCTTAATACATACATCACAACAACTAAAGATCAGTATACATGGACAAGGAAACTATAATCAAACTGCCTTTTGTATAGGAAAATATGTTTATCAGCAATCAGAAGGCACCGAATGGGGTTTTATAAAGTTTCCAAAATCAAAATTGCTAGTACATGACTGAATTTTCCATACAATACAGATTTGGTTGATCTATGACAAATGATAACAAACAGCAGTGGTGTCCCCTAGGTACAAATATCGGAATATTCGGATAGCATGGGATTATCACTAATGGATATTATTGCGGGCGTAAGTATCATGGCAACCGCCCTGCAGCAAACAACACCCACCAACACCAATATCAATAAACACCAACACCAAAATCCATCAACAGCTATGGACACCAACTCCAACCAACACCAACAGTACCACCCATTAACACAAACATTAATATACTCTAATAACAACACCCACTGAATCCAAAACCCATTAAACGACTGGTTAAAACGTAAATACCTGAGAATAAATCGGGCAAAATCAAAGGTCCTATGGTGTGTTGGTGGTGGGAGGAAACAACATATGCGGCACCCAGTCTACCTGGATGGGACAGCGCTTGAACAAGTGGGTTCCTTCAGATATTTGGGGGTTGGGATAGATGACCGACTCACCTTCACGCCCTACTTTGAAAAGCTCAAGAAAGACTTCCAATTACAGTTGTTTAAACTTCGAAAACTCCGTCCATTTATCGATACTGAAACATCTATAGCCATCTTGAAAACTATGATGCTGTCCAAGCTGGAGTACTGCAGTTTTGTCTGCACTGCCCTTAGAGAGGACCAAAAACGTAAGATACAAACCATGTTGAATGATGCTCTGCGTACTTGTTTAAAAAATAACAGAAACTATCGCATGAGCACAGAGATAATTCTAGTCAAGGCCAATATGCCCCCCATGTATGATAGACGAAGGATTCAAGTTTTGTCTTTTATTCACTGGTGGGTCAGTAATGTTGACAATGTGGTTCAGGACAGTGTCAGAATGACAAGAAATACTCTGAAAATCAAATTAAAAGTTAAAAGGCCGGCAACCGAATTGTTCAGGAGATCTCCTTTGTATAGTGGTAGAATTGTGAATTATATATAGGAGTATCGTCACTACTGTTGCTACGCCATTGTACCAGTTATATGTATATGGGTCAGATTTTCCCAAAATGTACAATTCAGACTTTTGGGGCAACACAAACAAAAATTAAAAAATTTCAAGTAATCAATTAAAAAACCTTTATTTCTTTTAGAGCAACATCTCAGCTGTTTGTGGATACCAATTATACTGACTTTCTCCAAGCGGTTCAGTTTTTACACTTGTTACAGTAAAAGTTGATTTTTCTTATGGAACGTCCGAAATATTTTCAATATGCTATGAGTTGAAATACTGTCTAGTGATTTCTATTAGGAGTACAAAGACAAGATTCACAAAATTAATGGATTTTATACTGAACTTGTGCTATACCAAATTTCACTAGGCTCCTATGAATATTACCATGTCTATCATATGAAAAACTTTTGCTCACATTTTGGAAAAGTTGAAATTAAGCATAAAAAATTAATTAACTTTTTTTAAATTAGTGTACACTAGCCATAAGAGATCCAATTTGGAATATAAATACTTCTACACAAAGCTATACATCCCTACTGTACAGGCATGCAAATATCATAAGTTACCAGTATAAATATTATACCATGCTGTACCGTTAAATAAACCCATTTAAGTTTCGGACGTTCCTCCAAAACTTGCGCCCGTGACCAGTTTCCTATGTCCACACAGAACCACATGTATCACAGTAAATATTACATTCAGAGGCACCAAAACTGCTACGTTTGTAGCAAACATGTACACGTACACTTCAGAAGTGTATTCAACCTTCAAGAGATACTTATTTTAAAATCAGGGAGCCTGCTGGGTGGTGGTAGGCGGAAATACCAGGTAAAAAAAGACAAGTTGAAATTTCAAAAGAGCAAAGGACTAGGTTAAATTGCTCAGAACCACCAGCGAAACCCACCAACACACTCCCCAACGTCTCTACTATATGAAACAAATGGTTTTAGATAGCTAAGAACCTATTTCCTACACCACCCGGGTGAGAACCTGAGACCTTACATTTGTTTCGGACGTTCCTCCAAAACTTGCGCCTGTGACCAGTTTCCTATGTCCACACAGAACCACATGTATCACAGTAAATATTACATTCAGAGGCACCAAAACTGCTACGTTTGTAGCAAACATGTACACGTACACTTCAGAAGTGTATTCAACCTTCAAGAGATACTTATTTTAAAATCAGGGAGCCTGCTGGGTGGTGGTAGGCGGAAATACCACGTAAAAAAAGACAAGTTGAAATTTCAAAAGAGCAAAGGACTAGGTTAAATTGCTCAGAACCACCAGCGAAACCCACCAACACACTCCCCAACGTCTCTACTATATGAAACAAATGGTTTTAGATAGCTAAGAACCTATTTCCTACACCACCCGGGTGAGAACCTGAGACCTTACATTTGTTTCGGACGTTCCTCCAAAACTTGCGCCCGTGACCAGTTTCCTATGTCCACACAGAACCACATGTATCACAGTAAATATTACATTCAGAGGCACCAAAACTGCTACGTTTGTAGCAAACATGTACACGTACACTTCAGAAGTGTATTCAACCTTCAAGAGATACTTATTTTAAAATCAGGGAGCCTGCTGGGTGGTGGTAGGCGGAAATACCAGGTAAAAAAAGACAAGTTGAAATTTCAAAAGAGCAAAGGACTAGGTTAAATTGCTCAGAACCACCAGCGAAACCCACCAACACACTCCCCAATGTCTCTACTATATGAAACAAATGGTTTTAGATAGCTAAGAACCTATTTCCTACACCACCCGGGTGAGAACCTGAAACCTTACATAAGTTTCGGACGTTCCTCCAAAACTTTCCTCTACACATTACCCAGTGCCTGTGAAAGGCAGAGTGGCCTGGAGAGGCAAAGAACTTGTTACTCAACAAGGAAATATCCACATGTACCTCTGTACAAAATTGCAAAGGATAAATTGAAAAATGTACCAGAACATGTGAAAATATGTATTATGAATTAATTAGAATTTTCTACCACCTTCATAAGCAATTTAATAACTCTATTGGCCCAGTCTCCACAAGGTTAAGCATGTTTCGGACGTTCCGGCCTGCACAATTTCGGCCGTTCCAGCACACTTTTCTCCACTCTATACTTACAAAGCAGGAGAGAAATTGCAAAAACCACATTCCATAAGTACAAGAAATTAGGTAAAAGTTGAAAAAACACTTTGGATGTGACTTATTTGTGCTGGTGAGAGTTCAAAATGGGCCCTCCGTCCTTTCCCAGTATAGACCGGCTTGGGTACTCTACACAAGATGTCTGCAAGGGGCACATCAAGAATGTCTGGTGTCGCAGGCCACTTGAAATTGTTCCGACATCTTTTGTCACAACCAGGCTGAAGGAAAGAGACTTCAGCGCTGTCGGCATCACTGTTGAGGACTTCCCCGATGTACCACTTGCCGTCATAGACAGCAGCAAGCCATGACCCTGTAGCTGGTGAGACGACACTGCTGGCTGGCAAGCTCTCTGTTGGTGAAGCGGGCTGATCAAGTTGAAAGAGGTTGTGACGAGTCCACCCTTCACAGCCACCCAGGAAGGCAGCAGAAGAGTAACAACATGGAAGATAGCAAGAAGTCTCCCGAAGAGCAATGGAGTGTCCAGGAACACAGCACAGGCAAAGTCAGCAGCATTGTGGATGAAGATGCGGCGTTTCACAGTCGAGTCGGCCATGTGTTTAGCTGCAGCACCAATCCCGTCACAGGCTCCCTTCCCATGGCCTGCTTCAAAGTATAACCAAGTCGCCGCACAGTTGAAGAGCTGCTGGTGTTTGGCAATGATACTGAAACACGCACTGTTACGGTACTGTGACGTGGGGCCATCAGTCACATAGTGAACACAAGAAATACCAGGAACCTCTTCGGAAAGGACTTTGTTGATCACTTTCATAAAGGAAAAAACAGCTGCAGAGTCATGTCTACGCTCATCAGAAACGATGGCCAAAGACTTGTGTGAACGGACACCTCCCTCTTCCCTGAAGTGGAGAACCACAGGATGAACGGTTACCGGCTCCTTTGCGAAGTAGACAGACTGCGGTTCGTCAGGGTAGCTGACAACCCAGTTCTCAGCAAAGTCCATCTGCACCGTACACTCCCCCGGAGTGAGGTTCTCGCGAAGTCGACGGAGGGCCTGGTACTGGGCGTATACTCTCCTGACGTGGCTCTCCATCAGGGAAAAGTCAGACTTCAGTTCTCGCCTGAAGGTGTCGCGTGGCTCCGTGTGTGTGACGATGCGAAGCTTCTTCGTTGTCTTGCCTTCATCGCCATACACAACATCCAATCGCTTCCACATGTCCACGGAAACGACAGCTGGCAACCGGTCCAGCTTCGCATCCATAGCCACCCACGGAACCTGCAGAAAGCTGTCGGGTAGAAGAGGAAGGCCGAGTCCGTGGAGAGGTTTCATCCGCAAAGCAAAGTTCTGATGCTTAACACACAGACAAATACTAGTGTTGTGGCAGTGCACCGGAAGGATGTAGCGGTGCTTCCGACGAACACTGCGGAAGAAACTCAGGGAAGCTCGGAGATGAGGGAATTCTTCTCGGAACTTAACATGAAGAACATGGAGGAACTCTGTCAGCTGGACTTTCTGGAACTTAACCTTCCTCAAAGTGACAGTGTCTTTCTTCCCTGGAAGAGTAATAGAGTGTTCAGGCCTCTTGAGGAAGTCAACTATAGCCAAAGATGTTGTGTGGAAGGCAGCTATACCCGACTTGTCCTTCCACGGTGAAGAGAGAGTTCTTCGGTCCAGGCCCACATCCCGTGAGAGTCGAGATGCCCCACGTACCGAGCGTAACTCCACCGGCGACACAATTTTGGCCAGGACTCTACGACGCTGCGTTCTGGGCAGACGCTTGATGGCAGCGGTGATGACATCGTATATTCTGGCTTTGTGCACCTCACCTGAGAGTGGAAGAGGTGGCGTCGGTTGGGAAGTCGGTGTGGTGGGGGTGCGCACTGGTGGTGTGCGCACTGGTGGTGTTGTGCGCACAGGGTCCTGGTCAGGCAGCACCTCGGAGGCAACATCCTGCCCTGTCGCTCCCTCGGGCACAGGAACAGCACTGTGTCGTTGGCTGACACCCTTCTGCAGGCCATGAAGCTTGACCCTCAGCATAACATTCTCCCTCTCCACGCTCAGCCGAGCAGCCTTCGCCTTCCGCAGCTTGTAGTACAGAGCGGACGTACGTGGAGTTCTCGGGCCACTGGCCTCTATATGCCTGGGGGGGGTGGAGGGGGATCTGAAAAGAGGTTACATTCCAATTGACATCTAAACAAATTGTAAATAATTATTTATCTCATTTCCAGAAATATTGTTTAAAGTTGTTGTTTTTCCATTCCAGAAATAATCTCTAATTGAAAATAATATTACTTTCACTTGGTTCACTCATACATGATTAATTAATAGTTTAATCTATATAATTTATGGGGAGATAATCTATATAATTTATATATACATGAATTAGAAACCTCTTGAATTAGAAGAATAACTGTATGTCTTGTGTATTTATATAATTCACACCATGCAAAAGCTTAACAAATACATGTCATGCAAATCGTGCATAGAATGCTTAAATGTCAGAATTAAAAACTCACGGCTATGCTGAGGTGACTTTTTTACTGGGGCGCCTTATTCTCGCAGCACCGTCGGACCACAGCCCTGGAAATCAAAAGAAAATCTACATTGAGATACATCTTAAAAGTAACATACTCCCAACACCTGCAATCTTGAACAATATGCACACTGGAAAAAGTTTACACTGTTATCTGTTCACATGGAGTGAAGAGATAAATAATAATATTATAATTGCACATCCATACATACATGTACATGTACGTGTAGACACAGCTTAACAATATGATGCACTCTCCCAACACCAATTCATTTCTACCTATCATGTAGCAGCTGCAGTACAGTGTAATAAATCTACAATTCTAAATGTGTGTACATAGTAAAAAGTGACTACAAACTACATTAACATAGAATACTTACGCCAACTCTTCAATTTGGGTTGTCCTACTGGCAGAAGGTGGTGTTGAGTTGACGGCTGTGGTCCGAGGGGGAGGGGACTTACTTTTTTTTATTTATTTTTTTTTTATTTCACATGAGAAGTTATACATTGGCAGTCTGCTGTCAAGCAGGTTTTGTATGCCGTTGTAGGGCCTTGTTAAAGTAATAACGTAAACAATTCAGAAACTGTACAGTGTGTCGCCTCTAAGCGATTGTAGAGTTGATAATGGTGTTGATGAGATGAGATGAGTCAGAGCCGAAAACCAGTTAGACATAGTTACTGACATGTCATTTGTCTGCAGCGTGACAACACATTCTTTTTATACAGGTACATTGAGTCTACATTTTGTACATTAATAGGTAAGTCATTCCAACAAGTCATTCCTATATACAATGGATTTTTCTTATAGAATGACGTTCTAGGTCTCTTTAGCTTGATAAGTCTTTTGGTCTGTTGCCTAGTCTTTGGGGTGTCCTTTACTTTAATATCTGATGAATATTTTCTCATATATAGATACAGGAGATACATCCGTCTACACTTCAACTTGTCTACATCATATCTTGTATGTAGTTCATCAGTTCCTATTTCTCGTATTGTGCTTTTAGCGCAGATCCTCAAACCTCGATTCTGTGTTTTCTGGAGTTGGTCAAGTAACCTTTTACTAGATCCATTCACAAAGTATCCTATGTGATCAAACACTGGTGCAATTAGAGTTTTATATATTGTTATACTGGTACTTTCAGAAATAAATTTACGCATTTTTGCCAGTTGGAATAACTTTTGGTTTGCTTTTCGGAGAACATCTGTTATTGCATTTTCCCATGTCAAAGCGTCGTCTAGTATCACACCTAAGTATTTGTAGTTGTAACATCTGGGAATATCAACCATGTTAATCTTAATCTTACAGTGATTAAATACATTATCATACAATTGGAGAGATATTTTAGAACCAAATAAACATAACTTGGTTTTTTTTCATTAACTTTCATCTGGTTTTCTTCACACCATTGCTGTAATAGATCCATATCGTTCTGTAACCTATGTAAACTATTTTCAACATCATTATCACTGGTGTATAGGACCAAATCATCGGCATAAAATATATGTTTACATTGTAAAGGTAAGGATTTAAAATCATCAATAAAACAATTAAATAGCAAAGGGAGGACTTGGGAGGAGGAGGGGCAGGGGCAGGGGCTTTCCTGTAAAAGGTGAAGGGTTTGGTGGTGCAGGATGAGGCAGAGGGGAGGGGTGTGTCGGTGGAAGGGGTGGTGGGTTCTGGGGTGGTGGTAGCAGGGGCAGGGGGGGTGCAGGGGGTTGAAGGGGCTGGAGAGGAAGAACTTTTTTTTGTTTTTTTTGTTTTTTTTCTTGTGGGTGTAGGTGTGGGAGAGGTGGAAGGGAGTGGGGAGGAATGTCTTCTTTTGGATGTGGGTGTGGGTCTGGAAGAGGTGGAAGGGAGTGGGGAGGAACGTCTTCTGGATGTGGGTGTGGGTGTGGGAGAGGTGGAAGGGAGTGAGGAGGTATGTCTTCTTTGGGTTGTGGGTGGGGGTGTGGGAGAGGTGGAAGGGAGTGAGGAGGTATGTCTTCTTTGGGTTGTAGGTGGGGGTATGATCATGGCAGAGCAGGTGGGGGTAGGGGGGGATGGGGATCGAACTTTGGGGGGGCGTCTTCTTCTGGGTGTGGGTGTGGTGGAGGTGAAGGGGGTGGGTTGGAGAGGAGCCTGTGGGAGAGTGGAGGCAGGGTTGGCGGAGGAGGAAGAGGGGATTTGAGGAGCCTGCTGTAACCGTCTCCGAATCCCACTCGTAAGAGTTTTGTAGAGGCCAACATTCCTTACACTCTCTTCCGAGTGGGACTCGGGGGGATTAACAGCAGGCTGCTCCACGGGGTCGACTGGGTCCTCCGTGGATGTGGCTGTCGCAGCAGCTGCAGCGGCAGCAGCCTGCTCCCGCCTGCGGGAGCGGTACCTCTCTTTACGCTCGTTGGCCTTAACCCACTGCAGCTCCTGCGCAGCCACATCTTGGGAGGCTTTCAGTCGAGCCCGGCATTCCCTCGTCCTCGTCCGCTCTTTCTGAAGCCAAGCAGGGTCTAAACGCTTACGCTGACTCCACTGTCGCACAGACTCCTTGTTGGGTTTGAGGGGCCTCATCCTGCTGGGGTCAGGTGGGGGGGGTCTTGAGTAGAGGTTTGGAGGGCGGGGATGTATAGTGCTGAATCTGAAAAAAAAAGAAATGGAAAAACTAAGTCTGAGCATGAAAAAATGAGAAATAATGTGAAATAGATAAGCCTAAAAAAAGTGAAAAAAAAATAAATTTTTAATTTAAAAACTGTGCTATATTATTGTGTAGTATAATAATGCGCACCTCCACACTTATTTTGGTCTTCGTAATGCCATAGTAACAGTGCTATATTGAACATATTGTACAAAAGGGAACGTCCAAAACTTTACAAAACAATCCAAAACGTGCAAAAATTCAATTAATTCACAAACATAAGTACAAGACAAATATTCTACATTGTTTTACCTACAAAATGATACTAAGCATGAGAGAATAGGTTAAAATGCAAGGTTGTAGCAGGCGATATGAATTTGGCTGGAACGTCCGAAATGTTTCGCCGGAACGGGCGTAAGTCTAACACATATCAGAGTTAAATACACTCTAAACCTTTTAATACTTATAATCTAACTATTTCCCGCATAGAACATGTTAAGAAGTACATGTGGGTTGCAAAGTTTGAGAAATGCAGAGACAAATATTTGTGAAAGGCTCAGTTGAAAAGTCAAATTTGAAAAAAAGGAACGGGCGAAACCTTGTCAAACCCATGTGGCCAGAACCCTATCTCCGCAAACGACCAAATAGCTATCTAAATGTGAAAAGCAACATGTTTTTTACACTATTAAACCTCTGCATGTTTCACACCGTGCACAGGGAAGGAAGAAAAGCACATTTGATAAAACCATTGACATTGTTTCGCCCGTTCCATTTCTTGGGTAAGGTTCAAAGCTATCGACCCAAAGACAAAGAAAAACTCCCATTTGTCGCCCAACCACCACGTGCGAGGAACGGGCACAAGTTGAAAAATGCCGAAATACCAAAAAAAGCAAGGAAACATTCACTAAATACATACTTCACCACTTTCTAGGGTACATACACCAAGTTTCGGACGAATTTCAGAACATAAAACACACAGATAAAGCAAAAATTAGTCAATATTTCGGAGAGAAAAAAATGTCTGCCTTACCTCATGTGGCGCTGGATGATGCAAGAGGCTGGTGTAACGGTTTTACGTGCCAATTCGAAAGTTATGGCGGAAGGAATGGTTTCCCCCAAAAAAGTTTCGGTCGTTCCGTATTTTCTGAAAATTTACAAATTCCTTCCTCACAAGTCCCCAAGAGATTGAATCTTTATGATTTTTAGGCAACATATGCACAATAACATATACTTCAAGTGTAGAAAACCACAGAAGTGAATATTAGTGCATTCCAGAAATATTGACAAAAACATCCGGTGTCACGGGCGAAAGGTGGTTCAGTATAAAAACAGGTAAGTGGTTTTCAATCTGTGCTCACTCACTTAATACTGGATGGATAAGGCTATAACTTTACTTATAATTGCACAACATCTTAGGGAGTATATAAGAAGTGTTAGTTGTGTAATAGGTGTGAAATTAGATACCATTTTATAAGTACGAAAATGGTGTTTCGGACGTTCCGCGCGAAAAAGTGACAAACCCATTTTTTGTCAGACCTGTGAAAAATCCAGGAAAAAATACCCAGATACCCACCAATATTTTGTATGGCATAGAAAACAGATACAGCTCACAGAAAAAGTTGCTTTCCATATGCTGAAAATGTAATATTTAATATTATGACGCTTATGGTATTGTTGTTTTTTGGTCATTTTGACCATTTTGGTCATTTTGACCATTTTCAGACTTTCATGATTTATTGCATAATGAAGAAGTTGTCATACAAAGTCAAACTTTATATCAATTTAAAGCTGGGAATGTCCTACATAACATCCAGAAAACCGTTTTTGAATATATTAATTATTAAAGCTTTCACGGATGATTATGTACAAAATGACCTAAATTCATGGGATTGTACATTCTGAGAAAATCTGACCCATATGTATTTTGTCTAGTCACTAATGTATTTGTCCGCTGAAATTAATCACCCTGTGTAATGGAATCGTATAAAACCACTACACAATTTTTACATACCGGATATAACAAACGTAAGTAGCATAACAGCTTACCAGTAGTTTACAATAATGCAACAATGGAATACTACATGACTGTTGTAATAAGGGAACAGTATTACTGTCCATTGCTCATAACCTAATTCGGTTGCTGTGAATCCTGCTGTTTTTCATGTTTAATCTCTACCTTCTATGTTTGTATGACGACGCGATTGAAAATCATGTATTCGTATGTGAACCCATAATCGTCAATAAAACTTTTTCCCCCCCAAAAAAATTAACACCTATCAAGACCAACACCCACAACCACATTAACATATAGCAACAACTATCACCATAAAAAATCAAAGCAACACCCAGATAATTTCATAATAGAATAATATAAAAATTCTAAAATGTTTCTTTTCTCATAGTAAAGCCCATGTCGTTTTCCTCAAACTTTCACAGAATATAGAAGATTCATAGTACCGTAGAACCCCACCTAACGGACAACCTGCATAAGCGGACACCCCACGTTAACGGACACCTTTACTTGGAAAGGATCCTTCTATGAGATGTTTATTTTATCCCTGTGTAAGTGCACAGTTGGGCCAAGCTGTCTGACACTTTGGCCCGGAACGGAGGGTGTCTGCTTATGCAGGGTTCTCATGAAGTACAAATTTAAGTTTTAAGATTCATAGGTCACCGTCTTCGTGTTTGAGAGTACTGAAGCAACCCATATTTTTCAGTACATTTCCTATGCAAAGCAAAGGAATGCAAATTGGCCTACTTAGCTATTAAGATAGGATAAACTGGAGAAAACGTCAAATCTATTTATCTAAAACTAGAATGAATCACACAGTACCAGTTTTGACTGATAATTGAAAACATCTAAAAATCACCAGGTAGCGCCACTTCGGATTGTAGGATAAGCCTTCGATAGTGGGAATGGGCCAAAACAATGGGTTTCTCAGCAATGAACCTATTTTTCTATTGGTAAGTCAATTTACGAGAGTATACATGCTGTCTTGATATCTTATTCTAGGTAATCTAATGAAGCCACCGATTAGCCACAAATTTGGATGACCTGGATTAGAAACACGGCCGCGCTAGCCATGCCTGGCTATTGTTCTCCAATTGTGTTGCCATCTCATTGTGTGGATCATTGTGGCCCCCTGCCGGGAATGATTCTCACCAACATCAGATCAGCTCACACTACACACTACACATACACCACCTGCCAGAAACCACAACATCAACCTACACCTCCACTTCGCTTCACCTTCATACACTCTCATCGCCTCATAAAATTCTTTGTCTCTCACCTTCCACATAATTTTATTTCCTTTTCAATCAACCAATTCAATTGATTACTCATTCTTTTTATTACTTTATCAAATGTTACTGTCAATTCTATTTAGTGTTATTACTCAAGCATATGTATATCTATTTTGCAATTGCTCTAAATAACGAAATTATTTTCCCAAGACTGCCTTACTGGTCATTCACTGGCGGGGTAGCTGATAATGAGCTCTATGTTCCCAAATTAGCTGTAATATGGCGCCACTTTCACACCTGTAGCACCTTTTTTTGTTGCACTGCACAAAAGGACATACAATGGCCCCTGCTTCGCAGTTAAATCATAGAAAAGTCTTCCTGTCACAACAACAAGTTTCTTGCATAAAAGATCCCCCTCAATTATGGATATAGACAATAATCGATGGTTTTGTGGAAAGGCAGCCGTTGATATTTTAAAGTCAACAATTTAAAATGTTATATGACCAAAATAGTGGTTCTGGGTGATATTGATATCGATCTAAGTTGGAAGAAGGATATCGATGCTAACAGGCTTTTGATACTCACATGGCATAAGGCAATATATATAATCTGAAAAACTCAACAAATGTATGAGATGATGCAATAAACTAAACTTAAAAAAAAAAAATACATATGTATAGAAGACATTACAAGATATGCTGAAAAAAAAATCAATGTTAGATAATTATAGAGAATTTACAGAAAATCAATCTCCAGCCACGGCTCTTGATCTACTGCAAAAAGACATAGTTTCCCTGGATAACTGCTGTGCCTGTAACGGGCTAACTGTCAATGTTACAAAGACTAAAGTAATGTGGTTTTCCACTCCCTGTAAGCTGAATAGAGTATCTCGAAAAAGGTGTTCTTCTACAAGGAAAACCTCTCGTTGTATGTAATAGTTATAAATATTTAGGTGTCATCATGGACAGTGGCATGAATTGGATTAAGCATGTTAACCAACTTTCTAAGAAGATCAGTGGCCTTCTATTTAAATTTCCTAAACTTCATGCTTGTCTTAGATATATGAGTAAAATAAGGATGCATGAGATCTGTAAAGTAGATTCTCTAAAATCTAGATGAAAAAATCAATTATTAGTACTAATGTACCATAATAGACATAATACTAACTGGATAGATTTAGCCCCGCGAATTACTCGGTCTGCAAAGAAAATTAATTTCACCATGGGAATAACTAGGAGTGCTACCGTCTTAAACTCTCCATATTACCGTGGAGTAAAGTCATGGAACCTATAACCCCTGAATGTACAACATTCCGTGAGCAAAAGGGATTTTAAAGAGGCTATCGTTCCATACCTAGGGTAAAAAAGGACCTGTATTAATTAGCTAACCCAATAACTTCATTTCATTACTACTTCACATATTAGCCCGCTAGTTGGCAGTGAACTTTTTTTTATCCCGATGTATCATACAGTTATATTTTATTTGAAATGTGTTCCAACATTGTATCTGAAAAACTTGCCATGGCTGACAGATGCATTATTCTAAATAAAAAAAACTTGAATTATGTAATGCACGCAGGAGTCTTAAAGACGGAAATTAGTGACTATAGAATAATATATATGATTAGGAAAAAGCCAAACAGAAATTAGTGAAGAAAAAATATTTAATGGAAGAACATACTAGGCATATACTAAAGCTAAATTGGAAAGATACTGAGTTCAATTTTTGTCCGTTCCGCTGGAGTGTGTGCTCCGAGGTTGGAAAAAGGAGCGGTGGACGACGGACGTGAAATTTTGATACGCCCCGTTTTTACACATAAATTGGACAGATATATTGATAGACAAAACTGGGAAATACATGAATAAATTGACGCAAAAATGGGACTACTTACTTATGATCTTAACAAACCTTCTTGATGATATCTGCCCGATTAAAGAATGTGGTATTAAAACTAGTGATGACCCGTGGATAACAGGAGAGTTAGCAGTGCTAATTTATGAGAAAGATAGACTGATAAAACAAGTAAAAACAGTGAACAATACTGAGGGATGGGAAAGCGTTAGAATCTTAAGGAACAAATCAAACAAAGCAACTGGGAATGCGAGAACCAGTTATTTAAAAAATCAAAATGAAACCCACAGGTATGACCCAAAACAGTTGTGACGACTAATAAAAATTGTTGTCTGAGGATCAAATAACAAACTTTTTTTATATATAACAAACCAAATTACTAAAGCCACTTATATTATTATTAAGACTTGGTTGTTCACACCCAAATATCCAGTATCTTGATTTATGCCCTTGGTTTGTAGAACATATCAGGCTCCCTTGTAGAACCTTCACTATTTCTGGTAGGGTGAGTTTCATGCAGTAGACTCTCCAAGTACTAGGATAAATACTTACATTAGTTCTCTATCATCAATGGCTAAAAAAGCTAGTAATTTGCTTTGACAACAATCAGAGCTGCTTACTGCAGTGGCTGCTTTGTGCTAAACTGGTTGCCATGGCAATCAAATTCTAAGGGAATGAAGAGAACAACTCCACATTATGTGCCAAATATATACATCATGAAAATGAAATCTCATGAGTAGGTGTTTAGCTCCTATTTCTTACATCTATTATTCATATTTGCAGGAAATTGGTGGTTTCTAAGTAGATTATTATGCATTAAGGTTGCCATGGAAACAAAAGTGATGCTACATTCTTTTGGTCAAAAGAGTGGCAGAATCAGATTCTCCATGTAATGATTGACCAACATGGCACATTTCATGTAGTAGACTCTCTAATGGCCTTTTTGAGACTTTACTCTTCTACTAGTTGCCATGTCATGCAGATTTGCCATACAAATGTCCAGTTAGTGTATCATTATCTGGCTGCTTTGGTCATACAAAAAACCTTGTTATGGTTGCCATGGGAACAATTGAATGACTTCAAAAAATGGTGGTACCTATCAATGCTGTGTGTTATTGCTAAATTTATCAATTTGTATCTGTCATTCATAAAATTATTCATTTTATTCAACTTTAATAACTATGAGAAAACCAAAAATGGGGGTTTTCCCACAAATTGGAATGTTACCATGGCAACAATTCTTCCAAGAAAACAAAAAAGGGCATATTTCCATACTGTACACTTTTGGCCAAAGAATGAGGCATTTTACTGACAGAAAAAATGCATTTATTCACCTTTTCTTATAAAAGTATGTATTATGTGTCAGTATGTATTAAATTTTGTTTTCCTTCTGTTACCATGGAAACGAGTATGATGCTACAATTTTTGGAACAAACGGGTATCAGATTCAGATTCCTGAGGTCATAATTGACTAATATGGCAAGTTTCAGCCAGTAGACTTTCGGGGGTCAATTTTACCCATTTTTAGGCCATTTGCTCCTCTACTATATCAGTGACATGCGATGATCATGTTCTGCAAAGTCATGGTAATCTGGCATGGGGTGTGGGATACTTGGCGTGAGTGGATCAACCTATGGTGTGGCACTGCATGAAAAGCAGAACCCTTTCAAATACTCAATGAAGAGTTCTCCTTGCTCATAATGTTCCTCCATAAATATGATAATTTTATTGAAATAAGCAGCACCAAGGGCATTTTTAGAACTTGATGTTGTAGTAAATGCTCCAAATTCATCATTGTAAAACAAAAAAAACAAATGATCATTTGAGACTGCATTGATTAGGAGATGAATTTATCGGTGTTTGTCCACTGCTGTCTATAGAAACGGAACTCTAGGGAGTGATCAATACAACTCTAGTTACCTTGTATGCTAATAACTACTATAGCAGTACAACTACAACCGATTTCCTGTGATATGATATAATTACATTACAAACATAAATTCTCATCATTGAACACATATGTGGGAGTCTGCCACATTGTTTAGCCCAAAATGTTAGTCCTAGCAGAAATAGTGAATAAACAGTTGCCCCCAAATGGAAATACCCCCAAATAGTTGCCCCCCTTTTTGGACCCCCCCCCCCAAAAAAAAGGAAAGAGATGGCCCACAAAAAAAGTTGCCCCCCACCCCGAAAACTGTACCCCCGACCATAATTATTCCTTATTAAACATGATTTCGAACCTGCCTAGGGCACAATCCTAGTCTCCAACATTGCATTCAGTATGTTAGTAACCCATAAAATGTAAATAAGAGTGTTATATATATATACTCTATGTAGTGAGACCTTAAAATAGATACTCTGTGTACTGAGACCTTAAATAAAGCGCTGAGCAGCACATGGAGTCGGCGATCTATAAGAGCACTTACAGGTTGTTGTTGTCTGTATAATCAGAGTTAAAATAAGCCATCTCTCACCCAAATACACCACATAAATGGCGATGAGGACTTAAAGGAACCTACATGGACTTCAAATATTGACTGTTTTCTCTGGCAACGGGGGAATAAGAAGATAAATTTGGCAAACTCTTGACAACAAATGCAGACTGCTCACCATGTGCTCCCAAACAGAGGTAATGTACTAGTTTGTGTCAGCAGTACCAAATGGAAGGAAAATAAGTAGGACAAACCCATAATTCATGCAGAACTTTTGAGACATTGTTTTGAACTATCATATATTTATTGAGACAGAAGTGCAGTTTGAGTAAATCAATCTGTGATACTCATCTGGTCACTTACTCAACTACAGTTTACTTACCACTTCAGACTCTCACACTCTGGATCTAGCCAAGTAGATCTAGCCAACTTGTGTGTTGTGGTAAACTGGTCGTCACTGTCAGTACTCTCAAATCTACATTGTTCTGACATTCTTGAGTGAATTGTGCATTTAGCAAAAATGAGTGACTTTGTTCTAATGTTTGCCACTGCAAGAACTAGACTCACTGATTACTTTGCACCAAAGCGCAACAAGGAGTATGAAGTTTATCTGTTTAGGCAAGCATACCAAGAAGCAAATGAGACTATTGATGAGTTTCATACCAGACTTATCAGTCTATCTAAAAACTGTGAGTTTCATGATGTTGAAGCTGAAATCAAATCGCAGATTATTCAGAAGTGCCAGGTGGAGAAGGTTCGCCAAAAAGGACTTACTGATCCAGATATGCAGCTGACAGCTCTTATGAAATTTGCACGTACCATGGAATCTACAAGTAAGCAAGGTAAAGTGATGGCCCAATCCATGCCTACTGCGACAACTACTACTGCAGCAACGGCTGAGTCGAAGGTCAGCAAAGTGACGTCAAGGCCTCACATGTCAAGGGGATGAGGCAAAAATAGACAGTATGCACCAAGGTCTAAAGAAACTTCTAACAAGAAGACATTGTGTCCTGGCTGTGGGGGCACTCTTCATCAGAAAAGAGCGAATGACTGTCCCGCATAGGGAAAGAAATGCCATAAATGTTCTCGTTTCAATAATTTTCATAATGTGTGTAAGCAATCTGTCCAGAACTAGCTTTGTTCAGACTGAACAGGGTGCAACAGCATTGCAGCCAGATGATGATATTGAGTATTAGTATAACCTATATCACACAGTTGGTAGTAAAAAGGTCAAACCGTATATGGTATGTGTAGATCTAAATGATGTTTCTATGAACATGGAAATTGATACAGGTTCTGGGGAAACAATTTTGAATGGTGTTCAATTTGAAAATGTCAAGAAGAGTAATCCTGATCTGGTGTTATGTAAAACCAATTTACCTATACTTAAGATGTTTTCAGGTGCAAGTCTTCTTCCACTTGGTGGTGTGACATTGAATGTACAGCATGCAGGTCAGTCATTACAACTTGATGCATTGGCAGTTGAAGGGTATGGACCATGTCTGCTGAGTCGTGATTGGATTGAGCAGTTACGTCTAGATTGGTCATCTGTGCATGAACTCTCTGAGGTAGACTACAAGAAGTTGTTTCCAGAACTATTCAAACCAGGCCTTGGTAAGTTGAAAGGTTATGAAGCAAAACTGTACATTGACCGTGATGCTAAACCACAACAATTCCGAGCTAGGCCTCTACCTTGGTCATTCAAAAGCAAAGTTGAAGCTGAGTTAGATCTTCTTGAACGTGATGGTATTATCGAAAAGGTTGAATTTGCAGATTGGCATGCACCTATTGTTCCAATTTTGAAACCAAATGGGGAAGTGGTATATGTGGGGACTAAAAAATAACTGTAAACAAAGCAGCTAAGGTTGATAAGTATCTAATTCCCAACATTGATTACTTTTATCAGAACTAGCTGGACGTGTGTGCTTTTCTAAACTGGATCTTAGTCATGTATACCAACAAGTAGTCCTCAGTGAGGAATCTCGTGAGCTCACTACAATCAATACAACCAAAGGTTTATTTCAGTATACACGTCTGCTTCAGCACCAGGTATTTTTCACAGAATCCTGGAACAATTATTGCAGGGAATACCCATGGTGACAGTCTATCTGGATGATTTTTTGGTGTCGGGCAGGACAAGGGAGGAGGCACATCAAAACTTGACAGGTCACAAGCTGGATGCTCAAGGAATCCACCCGACTACAGAAAAGGTAGAAGCACTACAGAAGGCTCCGAGACCTACAAATGTAAGTGAACTCCGCAGTTACCTGGGGATGGTGAACTATTAACACAAGTTCCTTAGGGATCTTAGCTCCACACTCACACCCCTGAACCAACTATTACAGAAGGAAGTTATCTGGAAATGGGGACCAGACCAAGAACAAGCTTTCATCAAATGGAAACAACTGCTGCTTTCATCGCAGGTTCTGGTACCGTACAATCCGTCATTACCCCTGGTTTGGGGCTGTGATGCATCGCCGTATAGTGTAGGTACGGTACTCTCTCATCGAATGTCTGATGGTTCAGACAAACCTATCGCGCTTGCATCCAGATCTCTGGCGCCAGCAGAGAAGAACTATGCCCAAATTGAATGCGAGGGACTTGCTATCATCTTTGGGTAAGCAAATTCCATAAGTACATCTATGGACGAGAGTTTGTCATTGAAACAGACCATAAACCGCTGTTGGGTCCACTCAAGGAAGACAAACTTATTAGCCCGATGTCAACGGCAAGGCTGCAACATTAGTGATTGATTATGTTAAATTACCAAGCCAGGCAAGTACCATGGAAATGCTGATGGACTTACCAGTAGCCATGCCGCCATCATCAGTACCTGTGCCTGCCGAGATCATACTCTCTTTCGAGGGCCTGGGATCTACCATGGTGACTGCCCCGCAGATAGCTACCTGGACTGCTAAAGACCCAATCCTATCATCGGTACACCAGCATGTTGTATAAGGTTGGCCTTATGAAGTAAGGGAAGAGATATCTCCTTACTATCGCAGGAGTAAAGAACTATCTTCGGAACAAGGGTGCCTGTGTGTTGTGCACTAGAGTTATTATTCCGCCTCAAGCACGCAACAGGGTTCTCGAGGAGTTACATGAATCACATCCAGGAATTGTAAGAATGAAATCTTTGGCTCGCAGCTATGTATGATGGCCAGGAACTGATGCTGATATTGAATGAAAAGTGAAAGAATGTCAGCAATGCCAAATACAATCAAAGTCTCCACCACCTTCCCAACTACATCCATGGGAGTGGCCAGGAAAACCATGGCATAGAGTCCATGTGGACTATGCAGGTCCCTTTGAAGGAAAAATGATTTTGGTAATTGTGGATGCACATTCCAAATACATTGATCCACATGTGATGAATACCTCCACTTCGAAAGCAACTATCAACAAATTAAGACAGACTTTTGCCACTCATGGTCTTCCGGTGATGCTTGTCAGCAATAATGGTACCTGCTTCACCAGTTTAGAATTCAAAGACTTTTGCAAACAGAATGCTATCAAACATGTATATACATCACCATATCACCCGGCAAGTAATGGTTTGGCAGAGAGAGCTGTGCAGATGCTCAAAGAGGGACTAAGGAAAACACCTGGAGGAGAACTTGAGGCTAGAGTATATCGTTTTCTATCAAGGTATAGAGTCACACCACAGACCACCACTGGACAAACACCAGCTGAACTTTTGATGAAACGAAAGCCACGTTTCTTACTAGATGTACTGAGGCCCTCAGTATCAGCAAAGGTGCTAGAGAGACAATCATCTGCAATTAAGAATCACCAGTCCAACAAGCATGAATTCTATGTTGGAGATGTAGTATGGGTAGTGAACTTTGCTGGTATGCCCAAATGGATGCCTGGAGTGTTAGAATCGAAATTAGGTCCTGTTACCTATACAGTACATCTTGACGATGGATGACTGGAAAAGGCACATCAACCACATTCGTGCCCGAGTACCTACCGAGCCACATTATCGTGAGAACAGCAACGATGTGGATGCTACTCCAGTACCTACTTCCATTACACACCAACCACCGATGGCCAGAGGCCCTGCTGCCATGCCTATCCCCAGTATTTCACCAACTGACCATAAGGCTAATCAGCAAGTCAGCAATGTGCCTCCTACACCTAATCTTCTGCCTCCTACACCAAACAAAACAACTAAAAAGACAGCTGCAGTTTTGACTCCCACTATTCGGAAGTCAACCAGAATAAGTAAACCACCAGAGAAACTGAATTTATAAAATGTTGAGTATGGTTATGAGTCAGGTAAAGAAACATTGAGTCAATGTAGTTAACATTGTGTGTATCAACAAATATTATATACCTATTCACAAACTCACTACGAATATGGACTGCTGCTATGGGTATAATATATATGTATCATATAGGCGAGGTACGCCATAATTTCTTGTACGACTCGCCTTTGGATAGGCCATACGGAGTGCTTTGAACGTGAAATAACGCAATCTGATTGGACGAGAGTTTGACATAAAGTGGGTGGCAGAAAATTTAAAAATGGCAGATGGATAACATCACTTCGATTATGGCAATATTTAGTGGTCAGTTATCGTGAACTACGGCATGTAAGACATTGAAATACAGAATCCAAACATGAATTATGGAATTACCACAAAATACATAAGGAATAATCATAAAGAGCATTATAACTGATCTTATGGACTGTGCCTTTACTACCCTACGGTACCCTGGCACTGGCAGTGGAAGCAAGCCTACAAAATTTAAACAAAGCATCAAAAGGTAAACAAACAGCGAAGGACAAATTGTTTGCACATAAAACTAATATAATTCAGCACAGATTTTTAATTTGTTTATATTTTTTGTACTGAATGTTTCTACACTGGCGTTTTTCCTTTTTATCTAAAAATGAAAAACATAAAAATGAAACCGTGGATGGGGAACGAACCGCAGACCTCGGGATTTAAAAGCGAGTGCCCTAACCACAACACCACCAACTGAATGTTGTGAGATATAGCATCTAATGGAGTATATTAGTTCACTCTCCATGCACATATTCCCATAGTCTTCACGTTGTTAGAAATATGCTGGCAGATTGACACTTTATAATCACCAAGCGGAGGTGCGCTGCTAGGGTTGGTTATACGAGACATTCACGTTATATCAAGAATGTGCTAGAAGAGTGTGTGACTGACTGCACATGCACCGTGGGTTAGAAATAAACATCTGGGGGGTGTTTTTCAGTTGAGACGATCTTAAGTTGAGACCGTTTGAGGGCCAAAGTGTTTTTTTCAGTTGAGATGATCTTAGGGGATCTCAAGTTGAGACTAAGATAAGACCGTTTGGGGTGCTTTGGGTGTTTTTCAGTTGAGACGATCTTAGGGGATCTCAAGTTGAGACTAAGATAAGACCGTTTGGGGTGCTTTGGATGTTTTTCAGTTGAGACGATCTTAGGGGATCTCAAGTGAAAGGATCTCAACTTCGGTCTCAACTTGAGACCGGTTGATACTTGTCTTAACTTTCTCATCTGGTGCCAAAACATATTAAAATTTAAAGATATTTAGAGCCAAGTGTATTAGTAACCTGGCAAACCTATATCCCAAATTTCAAAGTTTTATTGTGGCTTTTATGACCATGAGACACAATTGATAAGCAACATAAAAATGGAGGCACTGCACCACTCAGCTAGTTTGTGCTCAATCTACTGTATCGCTTAAAGCGGGTCTCAACTTGATATCGGTCTCAACTTTAGATCACTCTATACAGAGGGCTAGGGATCTCAAGTTGAGATCGTTTCAGCTGAGATCCCCTGGTTGGACTTGAGACAACATCTGAAAAACACTTGCCGCCATTGATCTCAAATTCGGTCTCAGGATCTTTGATCGATCTTAGTGGATCTCAAGTTGAGATCGTCTCAACTGAAAAACACCCCCCCGGTTGGTAATTTCTTGTACAGGGAACCTTTCCCGGTAGACTTGACAGAGTTGGAGTGTGATTAACGGCCAATTGTAAACTAATTGTTAAATTGGTAGTTATTCTGACACTGGCGCCCTCTTACAGGTACTAAACTTTCTTTTACTCTCACGCCCTCTTACGGGCTCTTACGTGGTGCTGCGTCGCCTTCCCACTTACACGTCATTCCGACACTTTTTCTCCTACGAGACACACCTACTCTTCTGTCTCTCACTTTTATTACCCACCCACCCACTCCTTTAACAACAATGTTATATAAAAACATTTTGTTCATTGTATCATACCATATATCATAGCTTTTTATCTTGTCCTGCTAATACAAAATAACGGACTGATACATTTTACTGTACAATTATTGTTTTATCATGTTTACTATTGTAATAAAACATTTTAAAGGACAGCGTTCATAATTACGGTCAAATTTGAATATTAACGGACAAATTTAGGTACATAATAATAGGAGAACAACGTGATTATACTTGTACTTCATAATTACCTCTTTTAGATCCGTCAAAATACCCACCTCTGTCTCCGACGTTGGTAGGTATTTTGATCGATCTAAAAGTCGGTAATCATTGCGTACAAGTATAATTACATAGTTCTCCCATAGTATAGTTTCTGTGACTATCAGTGAAAGCAAAAGCAAGCTATTTCATGAAAAGTTTTACCTATATCTACCGGGACATTTCAGAGTATTGCTCATTATTTTGAGTTGTAAAGGTATGCAAAGAAACAACTAAAAAGGGAGGAGCGTCATATATATGGTCGATTCTCACGAAAGTGGATCAAATAGGCTTTTTAGAGAAAAAAATTAAAAAGTGCTGCAGTGTTTCAGCCTTTTTATATATTCATCTATATGACATAAGTGAGTATAGACCCAAGTTGGGAACACTAATCTTCAAAACTGTGTATTTGGCAAGTTACCCAATACCACTATAGCAAAAAAGCGTCACTGTTAGTAGGTCCGTTGTTTCCCCTGCACTAACAGTATTAGTTATTTACTCAGTATGGTCTATTATCTTTTATTTTATGACTTTCATATGATGCTTCAAGTCTATTACACATTGAATGGAATATTCTAGATATTATAAAGATTTCATCTGTGTTTAGACTTAGATGTAGAGTAAATTTTCACTAATTTTAAATATGTCTATTGGTTATGTCTCTTGGCTACTCTTATTTGTCTTTACAACAATGACAATGATAGAAATGCAAACTGAAACTCTTTAATTATCCATTCAAGTTCTCTTTTTTATCTACTGTGTGTTATATTTCAGCTATGTGATAATAATGTGGACCTACTAACGGTGACGCTTAGCGTCACCGTTAGTAGGTCCTCACACCATATTTGCTCTCATCTTAATGTCCCTCAAAGAAACCCTTAACCTTACTGCTACTCCACAATACTGCCCCTGAATCAAATTGCATCAAACCATACTGCCCCTCACTACACTGTCCTGAAGCTATACTTCCCCTGAGCCATACTGCCCCATAACCATACTGCCCCTTAAACATACTGTCATTCAATCCTAAATATACTGCCTCTCACCCGTACCATCCCTTGACCATGCTGCTCCTCACCATAGTGTTCCTTAACCTGATTGCCCCTCACCAAAAATGCTCCTGAATCATACTGTCCCTCCACAACAGAGCCCCTCTACAATACTGCCCCTTACAACATAGTATGGCAGTATGGTTAAGGGGCAGTATGGCAGAGGGACAGTTCTCTAGAGGGGCAGCATGGTGGAGGGGCAATATTGTTTAGGGGCAGTATGGTAGAGGGCAGTATGGTGGAGGCGCAGTATAGTAGGGGGCAGTATAGTAGACCAGCAGTATGGTAGAGGGCCAGTATGGTAGAGGGGCAGTATGGTAGAGGGGCAGTACGATAGAGGGGCAGTATAGTGGAGGGGCAGTATGGTAAGGGCCAGTAAGGTTAAGAGGCAGTATAGTAGAGGGGCAGTATGGTAGAGTGGCAGTATTGTAGAGGGGCAGTATGGTAGAGGGGCAGTATGGTAGAAAGGCAGTATGGTGGAGGGGTAGTATGGTAGAGGGGCAGTATGACGGAGGGGCAGTATGACAGAGGGACAGTATGGTGGAGGGGCAGTATGGTGGAGGGGCAGTATGGCAGAGGGACAGTATGGTGGAGGGGCAGTATGACAGAGGGACAGTATGGTGGAGGGGCAGTATGGTGGAGGGGCAGTAGGGTGGAGGGGCAGTATGTTAGAGGGGCAGTATAGTAGAGCAGCAGTATGGTAGAGGGGCAGTATGATAGAGGGGCAGTATGATAGAGGGGCAGTATGGTGGGGGGGGGCAGTATAGTAAGGGCCAGTATGATCGAGAGGCAGTATAGTAGAGGGGCAGTATGGTGGAGAGGCAGTATGGTGGAGGGGCAGTATGACAGAGGGGCAGTATGACAGAGGGACAGTATGGTAGAGGGGCAGTATGGTGGAGGGGCAGTATGGTAGAGAGGCAGTATGGTGGAGGGGCAGTATGATAGAGAGGCAGTATGGTGGAGGGGCAGTATGACAGAGGGACAGTATGGTGGAGGGGCAGTATGGTTGAGGGGCAGTACGTACCCACTAACGGTGACGCATCCGATGTATAGGCTCAACCATACTGCACTTAAACCATATGGTATATAGTAAAGGGGCAGTATGATAGAGGGACAGTATAGTAGAGGGCAGTATGGCGCTACCAGCCAGCTGGTACTCTGTGGATGCTATGGACCTACTAACGGTGACGTACCCACTAACGGTGACGCATCCGATGTATCTACGTTATTCTTTAACCAAATTACTTGTTATTTCACACGTTTATTGCTGCTCCTCACCATAGTGTCCCTTAACCATACTAACCCTCACCAAAAATGCTTCTAAATCATACTGCCCCTCCAAAACACAGCCCCTCTACAGTACTGCTCCTTCCCCATACTGCCCCTAAACGATATTGCCCCTTACCATACTGCCCCTAAATGATACTCTCCCTCAATAATACTGCCCCTTAACCATACTGCCCCTCAACCATACGGCACTTAAACCATATGGCATATAGTAGAGGGCAGGATGGTGCTACCAGCCAGCTGGTACTCTGTGGATGCTATGGACCTACTAACGGTGACGTACCCACTAACGGTGACGCATCCGATGTATCGGCTCATATCTACTTTATTCCCTAACAAAATTACTTGTTATTTCACACGTTTATAGCTGTATATATGGGTATTAAGATACTACAATATCTTTTACTAATCTACATATTCCTTTCAGTTATGACCTAAATAATGTACCTACTAACGGTGATGCATGAACCTACACCAAACTGATTTAATGCTCATCACTCCTTGAAAAATGGATTTGATCTATGATTTCAGGATGTAAACTATACCATTATGGTAGCTTAACACAATGGATATTTGGGCCACAAGATATGTATTCTATCTGTTACATGAATGTGCAAAATGTGGACCTACTAACGGTGACACTAAAAACTACACCATCAATTTTTTTTGGCATGGTTTATATAATTTTAAGGTAGACTTTACTTGTTTAGGTCTGGCTTGGTCCTTGTGTCCCTGCACATGTAAGAATGTGATAAAATCTGCTCTTCTGCCATTATTGTTTCTATTTTTTACCTTAGACAGGGTCAATGGTTGCTTTTTTGTTGAAAAAAATGGCCAGAAATCCATGGTTTTTGTCTTCTGGTGGACTTAATATTGACCGTAGGTTGGTAAAACTGGGGTTCGCCTGAAAGATCTCATGGTTCTCCATCATTCTATGAAGGAAAAATAGGCCTATATTCATTACTGAAAACTTTGTTTTAAAAGACCCCATTTGATCTACTTTCGTGAGAATCGACCATATACTCTGTGTAGTGAGACCTTAAAATAGATACTCTGTGTAGTGAGACCTGAAATAAAACGCTGAGCAGCACATGGAGTCGGCGATCTACAAGAGCACTTAGAGGTTGTTGTTTTCTGTATAATTACCTACCATATATAAAAAGGCACGATTTCTATAGAATCTGCTTGGAGCTACTCCCCCACATAGTGACAGACAGAACCAGAGATGCCCATGGAGAGTGAAATGCCACGAGAGTGAGATTCTCGTGTGCATAAAAACTCAAACCTGTTGTTTATTTTTTAGCTCTGATACCTAGATTCACTTTTTCTCTTATGATATATTTCTAGCCATGTTGAAAACTAAATTCAATGCTGTAGTTTTCAGATCTCATCACCCTGAGACAAGCCTCTGACAGCCTCCGAAATTCAAAGATGGCGCAAAGTTCGCTGGTCCCTAAATCACGCTGGATTTCATCATAGAGTCTTCTAAGTGGTTTTAGGCCACCACCACAACTATCATGATTATTCATAGACCGCAATAGTATTGACGTCATTATCGGGATGTCCCTGCTGTTGGTGCCAAACAAGTCCGAACTCTTCACAGCACCGATTAAATGTGGAATCATAGCAGGTCTGCCGCTGGGCAATAACGAATGTTTTTAGTAATAATCCAGCAGGAGTTAAGTAAGTGAAGAATATATTTAAAAGAAGATTAATGCTCGACCAATATTTAGTGTTATGTGAGCTCTTGCGCCGAAGGCGCTAGTCAGAGTTAAAATAAGCCATCTCTCACCCAAATACACCACAAAGAGAATATACAATAATCATGCTACAAATTCTTTTACATTTTCTCGTTTTCTTTTTGTAAACTTCCGTATTGGCTATGCTACCAACAGCTACCACTCCAGGGGCGTCAGAACATTTTAAAAGTGGTGGGGGGGGGGGGGGGGTGAACTGAAATATTGCTGACTTTTTTCTAGGTATGAAGTCAGACTTTGACATTGGCCTGTTCTACTGGATTTATGTGAAGCTGCGAAAAGTCTGTTACAAGTCAGGACTAAGCTTTCAATGCAGGCTAAAATGTCGGACTTCGCCATTTTTACATGGTGAAAAGTCAGGGCTTAGCCACCATTGCACGCTAAAAAGTCAGACTTCAACATTTTTTATGGTCAAAAGTCAGAGCATAGCCATTACCTCACGCTAAAAAGTCAGACTTTACCATTTTTCCATGGTGAAAGGTCAGGGCTTAGCCATCACTGCACGCTTAAAAGCTAGACTTTGACATTTTTCCATGGTGAAAAGTTAGGGCTTAGCCATCTTTGCATGCTAAAAAGTCAGGCTTTGACATTTTTCCACAATGAAACGTCAGGGCTTAGCCATCATTGCACGCTAAAAAGTCAGACATTTACAAGGCTTAGCCATCATTGCACGCTAAAAAGTTAGACATTTACAAGGCTTAGCCATCATTGCACGCTAAAAAGTTAGACTCCGAATTTTTTTTCGATGCTGAAAAGTCAAGCCAGTTTTTACACTTGGTTTAGTAAAAAATTGAAGCTGCTGATCTTTTTGGTCTGGCAAAAAAGTGGGGGGGCGAGTCGCCCCCCCCCCCCTGCCCCCCTATTCTGACGCCACTGCACTCGCACAAGAAAACCGCACACTCCCACCCCGTGGCCCTCCGTCAGAAACATGGCGGACGCCGCATTATGCAGCGAACGCGCAACGAACGCTGGTTTTCCCAGATGGAGGCTAGGTGAACGCTCGGCTTCCGCAGCAGCAGCAGCAGCAGCAGAAGCAGCAGCAGCAGCAGCAGCAGTAGCAGCAGCATCAACAACATCGCAGATAGCTAAAACCAGTTTTATACCCTGTGGGAGTCAAGGTGTGTGGGAAAAGATCGCCTGTCCTCGCAGTCATCAGCTTGTAAGAGACAGCATTATTTTATCGTATACCGTCACGGGAATGTCAAGTGAGCGAAAGGCGGATGTTTGTTTAATACGGACATCTCCGTGGGACTGACCGCCGAATGTCGGGCTAATCGTCTCTTCGTGCCGGGAGAGACCGCAGCCGCCGCCGTCATGACACTGCCTGGGCCGGGCAGTGAGTCCGACATATGGCAAGCAGCGTGTGACAAGCAACATTCACGGATGACATTGGAGGACGTAGTTATTATTTCCTCTCTGCCTCCACCTCGGTGCTACTGAATCTCGGTGCTACTGAACCTCATCGTGTGGAGCAGCTCTCTCTTCCACTCGCCACACTCCAGGCATCAAACAAGGTCAGTATGTGGGCTGCTCGCTTGTATTTACTCCATTTTCCCAGCAGTGCTGCAGCTAACTGTGGGTCCCCAGCTGTGGTAATACCACAAACATAGGTCTGGCTATGAGGCGTCTATTACAGTCTATTCTACAAAGGTTCGGAGGGGCATAGTATACCCTCTGTATTAGTTTACACTGACACTCATAACCCCAACAATGACCCAACTATATTTAAATATTGTAGTTATAAGCTATAGACTACTTATATAAATATATTTCGATTTGGATCATCCTATATCTAGGCGCACTGATACCCGATAGAGCCATTTGAAATTGGCCAAACACTGGCAGATCGTTTGGCTATACTGACGGGTGATAGGTGAATGGAAACGAGTCATACAGAGAAATATTCACCAATTATTTTGGTAGAGATGCAATGATAACATTATTTATCGATTCAGTCAATTTAGAATTTATACTATTTCGATACTAGAAACATATATAGATGTATAAGAAAGCTACAAATTGTAATAACAATCATTCCATATAAAAGATCAACGAACGTTGTTTTGACACACATTTTGTTATACGGTTGTGAATTGTAGGAAATAATGAATCTTAATTAGCGGAGTGCTAGCTCACAAGTGTAACCAACAGAATCCCAACACTATGCATTAATAGGTGATCCATTGAACAAATACCGATTATTTTATGTCTTCGTTTTAACTGTCGTCATTTATGTCGTCAGTGGCCACCACGAACTGTTTTAATGGTCAGTGAAAACTGCACAGATCATTTGAGTTCCCATGAAATTCGTTAGGGCAACTGTGTTGCTTTTGTATTTTACAAGTCCAACCCAATTTCATTTTCACTGACAAAATGAGGATCACTGACAAAATGAAAAAAATAGATTATGTCGATCTGTGAAGAAACAAGTCAGTGAATGCTTCATTGCAGAATATTCACAAAAACAATATTTGTCTTTTCACACAGTGGCTCCTTTTCATTCACTGATTGGTGTCTGTGTCACACGTATGGGACATATGGTAACCAGGTTGGAATGACATGTATTCACAGATGAAGACAGCAATAGCAAAGAGTGCAGACATATTAGTCTCGATGGCAACAGGTAATAAGCACATGTGATGGAAGGTGGAGGCTCCAGATGCAGATTCAATTGGATAGATTAAGAATGAAAGTGAGTAGAAACAAAGAGCCGGAAGCGACAATTGCGAATTACAGGTCAAATTAGAAATTTAATATCTATATATAACCACCTGTTTGATAGTCGAGTCAGTATCGGAAAGTGGTATATCATCATTTAGCAAACAATCCCGGCAAAGAAGATAATGTCTTATAGCACACATAGCTATCGTCTTATGGGATGGCAATCCTGCCCCCTGATGTTAAACAAATCAGTAGGTGGCTGGTCCAGTTATCAACGGATTTTATTAAAAATACTTTTTTGGGTTTGCGATAAATGGGTTTAGCCTCTTCTCACGATTGTCTATAGATTGTGACAGCAGAACATACTGGTTGTCCCCTGACTTCAGTGGCGCTATCATACAATTCACTGGTGGATAATGGCAGAACTAGCAATACTTATGTAGAACGATATAATTACCATGCTCTAAATGATACGAAACGAGATGTGGAATTGTTGTTTTTCATGGATCTTCCATATACTGGCATAGAAGACATCAACCCACCAACAATGACATGTAAAGGACAACTATATCTGCAGGTAACCTTGTCAAAAATAAACAAAATCTCATCCTAAGAACTTTTATCTTCTAGTCTAAAAACATCTACATAAAGGTCTATTTTTCAAAACCTGCATTTTACCTACCTAAGGCCAGAAACTGACCCCAAAATATAAACTTTAAAATCCTAATTTCCTAAATTATCATTGACTACAGATAATTAGCTGTCACAAGTAATTTATTCCAATAAGTTATGTGTAGATGTTATGATTTTATACAACTTTGAGGTGAACCAGCCTTTCTGTGTTACGTCCGATACCCCTATTAAAAAAAATAGAGTCGACACAGAGTCGACGGCGGAGGCCCATCTCACAGGATGAATTCGCACTGATACCCCTATTAATGTGGAATATTTTGGAATTCTTTATTCTCCTGCATGCACTGGCCAAACACCTATCAAAATTTATAACAAGAAAGCTCATATATAGTTCTTTGCAATATCCCAAAACCATATACGTTGATCTGTCAGGATTTTTTTCACAATATCTTGAATTTTGTTCAAGTCACAGAAATTACAAACAATTTTGTGTTTTAACGTAACTTCTTTTGTATTTATCCTCTCACATCACTTGTTATTTTCATAAGGCTGTGCTCATTCACTGATGACAAAACGCAGCATGATGCAGTATTATATGGACATGACTCACAGCCAAAGGTCAGGCCCAGATGCTGACAAAGAAGGCCTTGTTACCTCATTGGTGTTAATATAAGATTATTGGTTAATGGAGAATGCTGTACCTGTACCTGTACCTAAAGTATCTAATGGGCGTTAGATACGAGTTCCCAATGGTAAGTCTATAGAGAAAAAATACCAGGGGTGAGATAAAAGATTGTAACCTAGTAGGGTAAATAATTCTAATAGCAAGGATCCAAAAATGGTTATATGACACTTTAATAGCCAACCCTGCACATAACCATCGGCTAGCCATCAATAATATCTTTTCGTATCAAGTGGTTTATCTAGAATTCCCCTTAGTTTCAATTTATGTCCCACCGTTATTCTAGTCTACTTTTACAGTCCCAGACTTTAATGACAATCACCTTTTTAACATGTGAAGGATAAAGGTTTCTTATTATATATGAAGACTCCAAACTCAATTGGTATACACTGGGTTTGTTCTTATAGGACATTCTCTGCTTAATATATGTATATATATAGTGTGTAGGAGACTTCTAAGGCTATGGGAGCTGTTGAATAATCTAGGCTCGTACATGTAGACCCTATTCTGTATGCCATGCAGACCCAGGGACGATGTGGGTCAACTTTATTCAACACTTTTGGACGACCATATGAATGGCTGATACTGTCTTAGAGAACAAAAGTAAATATTATCAAACGAAAACCCTTGTACGAGGTACAGAAAAGGGTCTTTATGTACGATCCTAGATCATTCATGCCGCTTTTATTTTGGATACTTCGTCTGTTTAGTTCTAACATAGTATTTCATAGCAGTGGTGTTGAGCACATGTTCTATAAATTTTATTACAAAGTTAAGCCATCAAGACATAAAAAAGGAGCTAGGTTCGGGCAAAGATAGTAGTGGTGTTTATCCTGCTACTTTGAGTTTAGTAATTTTATCAATGTATTCATTTTTTCTTACTTCTTTTGTAGCCCTGAGAATACAAGCATATATATTCTCAATCAGGGCTCAATCAATTCGAGTCATCTCCTGTAGTTTGATCTTGCATTCTATGTATTACATTCGTGTTTGTTGCTGATATTCTGAGCCATATCCTAGAGGCTTTATTTTTCATTTACTGCATTTTTTGAGTTCATAACACGCTGCAGTTATGTCACCATAATAAAAAATGGTAGTCTTTTTCATTTGAAAAGCTTACATTCTCTGCATCATTACCATACACACCACTACCCATAATCCATTTTCCCGCTTTTGCCTTCCTCTTTAATTCGCCATTATCAGAACATCTTCTGCATATCGTAAATCTGTTATCACGTTGTATATTAATGATTTAAAATCATTATATTCCATATGAATGATAGCTAAAATAAAATGAATTTTTGATAAGTTTTATTTTCCCGAATCTCACTTTTTACTTTTCTTTAACTTAGCTTTGGGCATCTAGCAATAAATATTTGATTGACATGCCGAATATTTATTGAGTCTTAGTATATCCTTTTCATTATAATCATAAATATCTAAAGCATTCTTGCAATACAGCGTTTGGGAAAATATATTATCCCATTCTGATTTGGATGAACAGATTTGTGCCCAGATGAACACTTTATGTCTGATATCAAAAAGAGGACAAATTTGACCAATCTCCATATACTTTCCCCAAATGTCGTGCATAGCGATTTTCAGTAAATGTTCTGAAAAGAAACTGCTTCTGCAATTGCTAGAAGTCAGGTATGCACTGAATTGTACCGTCGTTTCTGCACCAGCATATTTTATCACCTACAAAGCTTGTCCCAAAATAAGAGCTCTCTCAAAAGAAAGTATGAATCAAAAGACAAGAACGGGCGCCAAAATACTTCCAAAACAGTCCTGCAGTGGCTAACCCTTTCTTGCATTCAGAAAGCTGCTGGTGTTTTCTGAAGATGTCAAGCGTTAAAAAATGCATGGATCCAAAACCCAGTGAATTGTTCTCCAGGGATCAGCGCTTGTACCTGCTGACACCCATGTGCTTCTGCTTCCAGATGGGTACCAGCTGCCCCGTGTCGCCTGCGTCCCCAGTCCCCAAGGTCAAGGACAGATAAATGCTGACACGAAATAGTCACAGGAAAGGATCGGCAAAAGGTTACAGAGGCTAGAGTGTCCATAGAAGCAGACAGAGAAACAGTGAGGTAATTCAAATAACAGACAAAAAAACAGAGATGGGCGCTGGGGGAAGCAGACGAAATTCCACCGAGCCGACAGAGGCACCGGCTGCGGAGGAATCGGAAGAGAATAAATCATGGTGGCAAGTGTACACTACGCCTTTAGCATCGTGGAAGTATTCTGCAGTGTTGTGGGGGTTCGACCCTCGTATAGACTACACTTACAACGTAAAGGCACGGCTCCAACCGTGGTGTACGAGCGGACGATACTTCCTTCTCCGCCATGACACTCCGGAGAAAATCATGCAGCGGCCATATTTCCTGCTGACCATCACAGAGGGGTGTTTCCACCAGGACACTCACATCCGGTTACCCTGCGCCTACCAGCAGCGCCTACATACGGAACCGGAACCGTCGGGGCACTATCTCAAGTCGGCGCAGGTCGTAGGGTATCGCGACGGTATCGCGATCATCCAGATCAACTGTTCCGATGCGGTGATGGAGTTCCTGGTGGTGCACATGAAAACTGGCGTTGTTACGGGTATGTATAAGGAGGAGGCGGCTACCCGGCATTACCTCTGTGACTGCATAATCAGTCCAGATCTCTCCTCCTTCATCCTCAAACCAAACGCAATGTATGTGCTTAATTTCTGTCAAGGGGAGTACAAAGATGTGATGAAACTAATTTCCTGTAAAGGCGACCAGTGCCCGGTTGTCCGTACCGTGTTCGAGGGCACCGCTGTGCGACCTTTTATTGCCTTTGACCCCCGATACCGCTCCCGACGCGTCGCCATTGCTAACTATCTGAAGAATGGTCGCGATATTATGTGCATGTACGACCTAGAGGACGATTGTGTGATCACCGAATCCGACCCGACGCACTACCAGACGACACACAACATAGTCTTCAGCCCAGACGGCATTTACATCGCGTCGCTGATTCTTGGCAGGTCCGTTAAGGACGGCCTGTTTAATTTCCCGCGAGTTCTCATCTACTCCAGTACCGATCTGCGCGTACTCCATGTGGTGCGCACGCAGTTTTTAGCGGAAGTGCCCACATTATCGCCCGCCGCGCTTTTCCCGCTCTTTTCGGAGACGGGAAGGCACCTAGCGGTGGCGTTCGGCGAGCAGGGGACGTTCTACCAGCAGGTTTCAGGCGTCCATGTCTTTAAGGTACCCACCCTGCTGGACCTGCAAAGTTTGTGTCGCCTGACGTTACGTCAGCATTTTGACGTGCAGGATGTACAGAGACTACCTCTACCGACGAAACTAAAAGCATACCTACGGTTCCAGCCAAGCTATGGATAATTGATGAAATCATGACAGCTATGGACAATTGATGATATCAAACAAATTAGAGACAGCTTTGGATAGTTGATAAAATCAAACAAATAGATAACTACTGTAAATTAGTGACATCTATGGATACTTGATGAAATCATGACAGCTATGGATAATCGGTGATATCATTAGAGACAGCTTTGGATAGTAGATGACAACTGTGAATAATTGATGAAATCATGCAGATAAGTGACATCTATGGATAATTGATGAAATCATACAACTTGATGACAGCTATAAATAATTGATGAAATCATAGAAATTGGTGACGGCTATATGGGTAATTTATGAAACCATACAAATTGATGACATCTATAAATAATAATTGATAATGATAAATGCAGTATGTACACATACACTCTAAGCAAATACAGGCCAAGATAACTTGGTTTCAGTATGCTTACCTAGGAATAGACTTAAGGCTTACCCCCACCAACGCCAATTCTGGTCACGATAGGCCTTATGATTGACTTCCAGACAGGAAAATGAATTTATCGTGAGGTCAGTAAAATCGTGTCAGTGGAACAGGTTTCTACAATTGACTCTACTAAAGCCCACGACTGGCCATGGATACCGATGGGCTGCGATTGCAAACGCAATCGTAGGCCTCCCGATAAGATCCAATATGTTGGATTTTTCATAGCCTATCGTAGCTTACTGTAGCTGATTTAACGAAAGATACATCTCTTGCGGATGGAATACTTGGCAGAATTATGAAATTCTGGAATTGAGTAGAACGCATACAGATACATAATTGCCGTGAATATGACATTATTTGATTAAGTCTAAGTGTTTGAAAATAATAGTTTCATATCGGAATTATGATTCTACCACAGTTATTTTTTCAATGTCTGAGAAATAATATTATGATGTGTAGAAATAATATTATGATGTGTTGTAGATACCTCTAAATATAATTCAGATTCATTCAATATTTCCAAAATTATAGTTAAATGTATATTTCAATATCACAATTATGCCTGAGATATACATCGATACACGGATTGAATCGTGAGCCAATCGTGGCCATGGTTTACGTTTTTTCTTGTCCCCAAAGCCATTTCGATGGTCAACGATAGGTACCCATGCCCATGATTAGAATTATCGGGAACCTCCTGATAGACTAGGATTTAGCATTTTCCATCGTAGCCCATAGAGGAAATTGCCAGATGAAGTGGGTACCTTCCTAGACTGGATTTTTGGCATGACTTTGCGATGGCGCCACGAGTTAGAGGCCGACCTCCGTGCTCTTCAAGATATTGATAATTCAGAGCCAAAACACAAGGAGAGACTACTTGTCCGGGGTCCAGGGACTAATGACCGCAGCCATATGAGGATAACTATGTATTATATAAATAAAGACAGCCTCATAGCCAAAGCTGAATAAGGTAATGGTGGAAATGTCCATCCCACAGCAATGAAGTTTTTTTTTCAATTTCATAATTGAAAATGAATTTCAAGGAAGAGAGTAAGAAAAGGAAGCATGATAATATATTTCACTCTTCAGATATTTTGCCATAATCACCTCAACTCCTACTGACCCACTGTCCCTTTATGACGTCGTTCAGGACCGAATGATATCACTCCAGTATGCTACTGACTTGAGTGAAACAAAGAAAAAGATATTTTCTTGGAATACCATCTTGCAACTCAATTAATAGAAAACTCTGTGTGCAGTCAAATAAGACCATATTTCGATGGAAGAGCCCACAGCGTATTATTTATTCAATGTTATTACATGTTATAACCTGCGTAGATGTAGCACAGGTATAAAATGAAATTGAAATTGAGATGCTATTTTGTACACACCATTATATTTGTGCGATTTCTATACATATGAAAATGAGATAAAATGGATTAACAATTGCTCGTATTAACGAGTCAATTTCTGAAAGACGGTATTCAGTATAGACTTGTGTAGGAACAGGTTGCTGTTTTTAGATTCTGTGGGGTTTCCATTGGCAGACAAAAAATATATTCTCTTTTTATAGGATATGACGGGAGGGGACCCCAAAGAGTATTCAATTAAATCTGCATTCTATCACTTGAGTTGAATTCGTCTGTGCCCTCTAAAGTTGATCGGTGGAGCCACAGTACGGAAATTGGGAGAGAGAAATCGTTTACCTGGCTTTCTATTTTGCTATTTTCACTTGCCGATATTCGATCAAAAACGTCTAAGAATCAGTCGGTGGTTCAAAATACTAATCAGGATCAATTAGAGCCACACTCCCTTTTTCCTTTCTTTAATGGTTAATTCAACCAGGTATGATGTGTCTGTGGTTTTTTGTTGCTGGGCAGTTGTGCCAAATTTCGCATTGATCTGTTCAGAACATTGTTGGTGTAGGCCTACTTCTGCATGTCTAGCTTTCTTTGACCGATATTTTCTCGAAAGTGCCATAAAATCGGTTGGTGGTTACTGGCAAAGTACTTATAGTGGCAAAAGTCAGCCAATGGAAACCCGGCTTATTCCAATTTAACATAAAGGAATGGGCTCGCTAAGAATCTGGGGAGACGCATAAGCATATTTTATTAATTATATTTGTCTAGAATTGTGATTCCTGTTATTCTAGTTCTTCACTTGTGTCCCGTACGTTAAAAGAGACCCGTAATTGTGATTCCAGGCAGTGTGAAAACAAGCGTCGCGAGGGGTCGCCACCTCCGTACGCCGCAAAATAAGCTCAGAAGTAATTAACAGGCACGAATGTGATAATACCATCTGGGTGTCGTTTCATAAGACATAATAACCTTATGCTTTTTTTGTAAGAGTAAGATATATATATATATATCTATAGTATATGTCTGTATCTACAGAGTATAAATCTATAATTGGTTATATTATGAAAACAATGATAGGCGTTCAGTAGTTGGTGGAGAAATCTTTATCTTCGCTTAACTAACGTAAAACGATGTACTAAATGGATTGACAATCGAGACATCGTCATTGTTATCTATGAATGACAGGTGACAGAAGTCTTTCTGTTAACATAAAAGATGTATTTGTGATTACAATCTGCCAAAGAAAAGTATAAAGGGGATTTCTCTAGAACAAGGGTTGGTTAGATTGGAACATTGAAACATGTTCTTTTTGACAGCTGGTTTATCTTATGATTCAATTTTTTCATTCAATTGATAGAGAATTAGTAAAATCATCAGTGATGACGTTCTAGAAAATCTAACTAATTCTATCTTAACTGTATTAATCTAAGTCAATTTCACTTTAGTCCGATACATATAAACAGTATTAAAAAATATATTTGACTCTGCTTGTCTCAGTGATCCTGCCCCCAGGACATGACGTATGCGGCTGATATTGTGGATCCACTAATGACTTACGTGAGATGAAATAATATGGAAGAATTGATAAAAATGATGACGCCCTACGCAATTGCCGGGGCCTATGGCGGAGCAGGAGCGAGTGAGACCGAGCACTCGGCGTGAGGCGTGAGGTGGGTGCTGTGACGTGACCAGTGGGCCGGTCGGGCCAAGTCACATGAGGCGGTAGCGTCCGTAGTAACAGCCCGGCCTACACTCGCGCCGCATTAGTCTTACCAGGTCCGGTTAGCCATGACGATGATGTTAATATTCTGCCTATTGCGCATTATTGGTTAGGTGCTTATCAGAAACTAATACAAGTATATGTATATATGTTTGAATATGGTGCCAGTACCGTTATAATTTATAAAGGTGTCTCCGCTAATTAGAGTAATTTTCCTACTGTATTGTTGACCCTTGCCTTTAGGATATCAAGTGTCCTCCAACTGAGATATATCAATGTGGATATATAATATCGTACATGTTAGTAATACTGTTGTAGATGTACACATGTGTCTAACAGTGACATGGCAAAAACACATGAAATGTTAAAGAGATCTTGTTGCATCATCTGCTATGGTAAATAAGGAAAGGTATTTAGAGATGAATAGCGATTACCTGCTAACGGATCTATGGATTTGACATTGAAAATATGAGACGCCTACTTGAACACTGTATTATTGGAGAAATAAATGATGTTAATACTTCTGTCCGCTTCTTATTTATCTACTTTTTATTCAAAAACAGGATACATGTGTACCGTATACAGGGCAATATTGATTTTTTTCATTATCAGCCAATCATACAACCACCATTGGAACCCCAATCAATTAGCCAATCTCGGGTAGCCTAGACATGAAAAGATGAAAATATTTAAGTAAATAAGTTAATGACACCGTGTCTGTCCATCTATGTAAATAAATTAACAATTCACCCCATGAACATACCATTTTTTCAAATACAAGATTTGGTACTTAAAAAACAACAACAAAAAACATGATATTGGGATGATCGCGCAGCAAATGATAACAAATCCATGAATTGCAGTGCCCAAGCATAAATGGGTCGTATTCAGTATGTCAGCAATCAGAGAGCTGGACTGTCAGTCTGTCTGAACAGTGCAGTGCACATCCCTTTATACAACTCCCAGCGAGGCAGTTGAGACCTCGTCATCTCGGGGACTCTCGAGAGTTCTCGCTAGATCACGCCAATATCAATATTTGATAATATGTTAATTTATCAAGATGGTTTAATGGGTTATAAGACAAGAAATTCAAATTTAAATATCTAGTGAATCTTGGAGAAGGGGTCATTCTGAATAATACTCAGTATTTCTGTAGCATTTGGCAACTCTGTAACTTAACTAGCCATTTTGTCGTAGTCACGGACTTGAATGAGTGTAAAAGTCCGTGTCGTAGCAATGATTTTAATGATTAATCATAGAGACGAGTCGCACCACCGCCACGACATCTATCCTGTTTAAACTGAGGGCTGAGCAATTAACACATGATTTTATTGATGAGATTGTGCTTGTGTAGTAGATGACACCTTGTCAATGCCTCTTACCAAACAGCACACCATTGGTCATAAGCTATTCCCGAGTGTGATTATCACTAGACGGCAGCACAGTCGATCAATATGAGCATATATATATATATATATATATATATATATATATATATATATATATATATATATATATATATATATATATATATATAGTTTGGCAACCAACCCCTTCTACTATATAGGGGTTGATCGGGTTAAATCCCACACGGGATCAGTCGGGGTGCGCCTCGATCCAGGTAGCTTTGTTCTTTGTAAAGTCTCTAAAAGCAGAAATACTTGGTGCGAAATATTTATAGCTGAAGAAATTGATGATAAAACCTAGCTTTATGTTCATTGTATTCAAGAAATATAGACAAAAGGTAATAAGAATATTGCAAACTGGCTTCGAGATTATCACATAACACACTCTCCAAGCAGTATGAAAGATCTGGCTGGAGAGTAACAAACAGGTCCCGCTACTGGGTCAAGGCGGCCGCTTATTCAACCCGACCAGAGCTAATTTTGTGTAGCTCTGGTTGCCAGTGTAATATATATATATATATATATATATATATATATATATATATATATATATATATATATATATATATATATATATATATATATATATGTATATATATATATATGGGGTGATGCCAACCAACCTGACATAATGTTACATACCTTATAAGAATATTTATATACAAATCTACATGTATCTGTAATGATCATCTATTATTTCGGGTCTACTAAATTAGCAAATATTCCACTTGGAATGATTTGCAAAATAAATAGTGACATCATATAGATGCAAATACAAACGCATAATAGCAATATGTTATACGCGGCAGATTATGTTCTTCACCATTCCGCTGTACGACAACGATAGATAGAAACAGGTCGAGGTGAGCTCGTTAGCGCGCTCCTTCAATCTCCAACAAATACGGGCAACCATATTTGAACGAAGAAGTGCATTGGAGAATATTAATGTATAATGGATGAATTACATAGAACATAATTGATAGTAATGGTTATTGTCAGATGACCTTTGGGTTAGGCGTGGTGAAGTGAGATAAATATGTCATTCAACTTATACCACTCATGCAAGGAATATTATTATTTCATTCTTTAGGAGAGATAAGTGTGGTGTAGATTACTTTAATGCTGTAGCCTATAATCGCCCTAATTATTTTAGTTCATTTACCTTTCACAATATATTCGATCAGTTGTCCGCAAAACCAATTAAGGAGATATGCAAGTAACACTTGGATGATATTACAGCTGAGAATGAGACAGTTGAGACATCTGAAGTTAGTTCATAGCTGAGCCACCAGGCAGAGAATACTCATCACCCTAATTATTGATAATTCCTCAATTATCCTCAATATGCACTATCCTCAATTGACCAGGTCTCTTTTAGTTACCTAGCAAGAATGAGCTTTTGTAAAGAGTTGATAGCCAGGTTTTCATTGGCCAACTATTGCAACCGAGACATACGTTTGCAAGCACTTTCCAATTTTATGAGACTTTTGGAAAATCTCGGTCATACACAGACACGCCTTTAGATGTCAGTGCAGATAATTGCAGAATTTGTATGATATGGGCCAAAGTAACAAATGTTTATCAGAGATAAATATCATAAACAAAAGGTTTAGGAGCCGATGCTGGCCTGGGTTCAGAGCCCACGTTAGATATATGAGTCATTCCTAAAAGTGCTAAATGGCTCCGCATTTACTACCAACCATGTTAGTACGATTCCATGTGTGTGGTCGACAGAAGGTTTGACACCTTGTAATGTCGGCACCGTGGAGAGGTGGTGACTTTATGGTGATAGATTATCGTCACACACATGCCCGAGTGTTACTCGTGCTGTAGGCATGTATCCATTGACGGATCATTGCCCAATGTTAAGCTGTCGGGAGTCACCAACTGCTATAAATATAAGGTAGGGTTTCTATTGGTCAATAAAGTCCTCAACGAAATTTGTTCCCTTTCTATATAAATAAATGGTGGACCAAATGGTTTATCAGTGACCCTGTTCAGTTTCCACTCGCCGACATGCCTGGCGACTGATTTTTGCATCAGAGTCCCATTTCGTCAATTTCAGATTGATTTTTGTAAGTGGGGTGCACAATTTTTTATTTACTAGTATTGGTCAACATGCCTATACTTGCCTGGTTTCAATTGATCAATGTTCGGTCTAAAATCGAATAAAATCGGGTTGTGTTACTAGCACATTTATCAATGGCAAAAGTCAGAAAATTGGGACCTGGCTATATCGTTTACCTTTCTACTATTCATTGTGTTATCAACTGTATTGCATTCCCTTGCATAGTATCATATTTCCATATCTGTTGTATTTAGAGAATACGGGCTTAGGCTACGTGGACGTCGTTTTGTACGTGGTCCTAGGTCCAGTTTTACTTCCTGAGCTCTACGAGCTCAGGAAGTAAAACTGGACCTAGGACCAAGTACAAAACGATGTCAATCGTAGCCTAGACTGTATTCTATTTATTATATACCCTCAAATCGTTATACTTAGTTAAATATTTACCTAAACGCCATTATCAAAATTGCTGGGCAGAGCATCGTGTACTCGAATCGTGGTTTTCGCGACAACGTTGCTATCGATATGATAGCAAAGCTGGAGCCTGTCTTAAAGTTACTGTGTGACGTCATAGTTACCGCTCACTCTCCCAGCAGATCTTTCATGGTGCTTGTGCTGTCTAATCTCTGCTTCAACCCAGCGCTATCACTCTCCTTGACGACGTTGTGACGCCAGCGGTTTGTTTCCATTTTGGCGATTTTTGCGAGCTATGGTATGCCGATCGTGTCTGGCGCTATGGTGTGCCGATTTCATTTATATTTTTAACCTTGTATCTTTGTGTTTTATATATATTAATGTATTTATGTACAACTTTCAGGATTTAATTGTGTATATTTATTGTCGATACTTAGACATAGCCTTCCATATTTTTTCGCTGGTTCGTATGTGTAATAAACGGTCGGGAACAAGTTAACTGCTTCCTGTTTCGCGCACCCGGTGCCCGTACACTGAATTTTGTGCACATACATATAATATCTAAATAATACTTACATACAGTATAGGCGTCAGTTTCGTACACGGGTATATAATAAAATAGTTTTGATACTCAACCTGCATCAACCCAAGTTTTAGTAATGCGTTCCCTGAAGAATTTTGCATCCCAACATGGTGTCATTGTTTCAGGGAAACATGAAATAAATTCAGTGAACACGTCCGTTTGAGGATTAAAGTAGAACTCTCATCAATGGCTATTTGTCGTATTATAATTTCATCTTTTGTAATGGCGGCAGATTCTGGCGTGTCATTGACATCAATCAAATCTACCGCGTGTGATCTAAGCGGACCTATCTATAGGTGGACCTTTATGACACTCCTTTCTCTGATACCCCCACACACATCACCATAAACAACAAAAGGGACTTTAAGTGCATAACCCAGTTGAAAGCGAAAGAGGTTGTAAACCGCACTTTTATCAAAGCCATTTGGGCATTTTGGGCAATTTGGAAATCTAATGCCTATAAAAAAGAGACTTCCTCCTCAATTGGTGGCTTGTTGTTAGACACTCAAACAGTGCGCGGTTTATTCAAGGAGGATCTGGAGTCGCTCACATAATGTAATGTGTGGCGTGTTCATACAATAACAGTCCCATGCTGGAATGAGGGCTTATGCAGGTTGCCACAGGTCTGCCGATGAAAATGGCACCGATCATTTGTGCAAAAGTTGGTAGCATCATTGCACTGTGTGCATGTATACACATTAGTGGTGAATTGTGATGTAAGGTCTGCTGAGGTGGACAGCAATTACCAATCTGTTCACTCTGTTTGTTGCCTGAGTGAGAACGGATATGCTTGCATGCAAGCATAACAAAAGTGACTGAGGTGGGGAGTTAGCTCAGTGGTTAAGAGCACTGGACTTGTAATCCGAAGGTTTTCATACTTTTGTTGATGGGAGTCCCACTGCAGCCACTTTTCTCCTTCACCCCCAGCAGTGGTAGATTTACTATATCAAAGGCCAATCGTTCTCATACCATGTCTATGTGGTGTGGGAAGTAAAAGAACTCTCACACTAACTACCTCGGTATATGTGTAGGCGTGAGATTTCTATCTACATTCATCTCATAGTTTCGGTCAAACCCAAAGTTAGTCTAAATGGACAAATTGGACGTTAAACTACCCAAACAAACAAACAAACAAACAAACAAACAAACAAACAATCAAACAAAGAAGATGTAAGATAAGATGTATTGAAGGGAAATGTATGATGCAGAGTCAACAACATATTTATGTGCTGTATAAGGTATGGTTATTCACGTGATGCAAGAGCAGCTAGCCTATTGGTTGATAGCTGAGTATATTAGAGACTTGCGGGATCAGTGCTGGATAGTAAGAAAGCACCACCTGGTAGATATTCAGCTGAGTATATGCTGCACGGAGGCAATAACAACGCTCCTGCAGGCGCTGGAGGCCTTATTCTACCTGATGTAAGGGTGGCCATCTTGGGTTGTGTGTGTGAAAAGACTGCTCAGTGGGTCTAAGGACTACTGACAATCTACAGACTGCTTCTCACTGGGAGAACACACGACTTAGTCTAACTTACTAGGAGTAAGTGGAGTAGATAAAGAGCAACAACCATGTTGGATGTGAACAATTGAAAGTAACTGAAATCTCCTCAAGGATTGTGAACTTAACAATGGATAAGACATTTTAGACTGGAAATCATCGTTTATTAGGACAATATCTTGAAATAATATGTTGATTTTTGTGAATTAGAACCTGATATAAGATAGAACAGGTGTAAACCACTGTGTGGCTATGACATTAGACAGTTGCTTTTGAGTATTCAATATTCTGTAACAAGCTTTCATCAAATGATTGTCATTGGAACTAGGACTTAATTAAAAATAATATTCAAGAAACACTGTTTCGACGTCTTACCTCAAGTCAGATGGCGTGTGCAGTTACTGTGCACCATCAGCTTCAATCATTGCAAGTGAAGATCTACTTCTGATCTATCATGAAAAGAAGTAAGTCGATTATGAATCTGTAGGAAGCGACTAATATGTTTAGAAGATGAAGCTAGAAAGGAAATGATGTAGTTCATCTATTCAGGAGACTAGTAAGAGTTCAGTTGTGAGTTATACATCAGATTTACGGACCTAGCAAACTTGATAAGTATTAAACATTGTCTTACAAAGATCAATGACATGGACAACGGTACATCATACTCGTTTTCATGGTAACAGAAGGAAACCAGTAGTAAATTATTATGCATTCATGTTGTCTTGGAAATGAAAATGGTGCGACTTCTTTTGGCCAAGTGAGTGGCAGTATCAGATTCCCCATGGAATAATTGGCAGTTGTTATTAAGATATTTTTTTTTCCACCGAGTGAAAAAATACAAGTGAGTCGGTCGAGGAGTAGATGAAGAGTGACTTTGAGCCGTTATGAGCTGCTCACACCACGCGTTAAGAATTATCGCCGTGGATATCGGATTATCCACAGCAACCACCTAGACAACAAAAGTGACTGATATCCGAGGTGAATAATAAGATACATTTCATTCGGTATTTATATTTATATATAAAATACATAATAATATATATATATACACTTTGTTTCTACTTCATGGGTGCATAAAACAACATAATCTTCATATTGTTAACTTCAACAACAATGAAATCAAAGTGTCTTTATTTGGTCGGTCGGTGATGAAGTCTGTTCGTGGTACCAAAATTTATAATATATACCAAAATAATCATTCTACATTTCATTCAATTTCCGTTTCCATTTACTGCTGCCGGTTATGCTTCAGTACTCACAATATAACACTTGGAGGTTCCCTAGTGCAGAGCGATGCTGAATGACTGATCAGCAGAAATAAGTCTCATGTGATATGTAATATACCATTACATCCTACATGCGACTTATGGCTGGCATTCTAAAAGTACACCACATCAACACATACGTACACCACACCGAATGGTCAGTGAGTTGGTTATCTGTGGATCCTCTTAGTAAAGCCTCGACTGAGCAGTTTCGAGCAGACCGATAAGAGTGAGCAATTCAGCGACACCCGTTATAAACACTCCGCCATAAAGGTGACTGAAAAACGACATCCCCCACCCCCTGGTAGAGATAAGGGCATCTACTCCATCAGTCCACGTCCTCCAGGATGTCTGCATGGCTCGTCCAATCAGCAGCCAGCAGCCCCCATACGTTCACCCTCTGGTACCTATAACATCGTGTGGATCCCATAGAGAACAGGAGGAGGTGTGGAAGAGGGTACAGGCGTCCACCATGCTGCTTTGAAGGTGAGTTTAATTTCCCCCATTGTTTATTACCTAGCCCCTAATTCACACCCTCACACCTCATGTGTGGGTCATTTAAGTAAGATAAAGAGTCCTCCTCAAGTCACAGTTAAGTGTTTTGGTCTCAGTGGCAGTACCTTGTATCCTGAAATGTTTTTTTACTGAACTATATAAATGTAGATACTGAGTCATGCACACTATAAAAGTCCAGACTTTGATAAATGCTAAGATATGATGGTCGGAAGAAGCATGATAACTTCCCTATCCTTGGCAAACATTATAGAAAGCTATATATAATTTTATATGAGAGATCTCTTAAACTCGCCATTATTAAGAGATACTGCGGAAATGAATAGGATCTAAACCAACAACGTATCACATACACATTTCTTTAATCTATATATGATTCTCACACACCATTATTATTACAAAAATATTTTGTGAGAGATACCAACCAAAAGTAGAAAGTATTGTCTCAAAAGAGTCACTTGGGAAAGGTGCATTTCCCCAAGCTTTATTAACTTTCTGAGGGTTTGTATGGATTTCCGTACATGTTTGTCTTAAATTGACCTTTGTGATATCGATATCAATTTTGTTCCTGATGTCCTAGCCCATCCAGTAAATATTGAATCGGCCGATCCCCTAAGTTTGCACATATTATACCTGTTATTTATTTACAGACATCATTATCTATCGTTGATAAATCAGCTGCTCACATTACTTTCTTCTATAGGGTGAGAGTAAGTAATTGTGAATGGAAGGTGCTGTTGCCTGTGCTAGAAAATTCGGCCATTCATTGAGAAATTGAGATTTAGCCGTTACATCTATCAGAAACCTCGACAATATGCAAGTTTCAAATTTCTTAGTACCATATTTTTTTCATATAATACATTCATCTATGCTTGATGAAAAAAAATCAAGTGGCAATAGACATTTACAGGAACATGTTTTATACCCCGTATTTGATCAATATAATATCGCAACTCATATATCATCGGTTAAAACAAGAACTAACGCCTCATTGACATCTATATATCCATCCCGCTACTTGTCAAATGTTTATCATGCTCTTCATTTAGGTAAAAGCCGGACGGTTTTTATTGCTGATGTCACAAGGAAACAGACGACAATGGGCGTTGGCTGCTGTCATGGAAATAAAAATAAAAATGGCGGCTTTTGGGAAAGCGGGCCGCCTTTGTCACGTGATTGGAACGTAAGTGCGCAGCTAAGCAGACGACATTTCCTCAGATCGGGTGCTGTCACGTGGGGATTTGACCCGCGCATTGATTACGTGGCTGATGCTGGTTCTCGGTTCCAGCCATGGGTAACGGGCGGCCGATACCTCACTCCCGTCCTCACCAACTCTGACTACTTCGAACTGGGCGCGTTCGTCCCGCTGGTTGCCGAGGCGACGGGTCGGAAGTTCCTGCTGGTCATCGAGAAGCGTCACAAACAGATGTTGAAGTGGAAGACAGTGAGTTTCCCGCGTCCCATGTCCCTAGACGGCCTAGACGAGACGCAGACCCGCATGCACCGCGCAGCACACGTCATAGGGACGCGCGACGACGTTATGGTGCTACAAATCTGCCGCGGAAACGGGTTATTTGAAGGATACCTAGCCCGGGAGCATTCCACCATGGTGGAAGTACAGCGGAGCCTTACTTTCCCGTGTCGGTGCATCAAGGACACCAGCATCGTCATGGAAGCAGTCATCAGTCCAGACCACTCTAAAATCCTGCTGAAGCCTTGCTGGGCCTACATCCAGCAGCACTCCGCGGAGCTTCCCGAGGACTGTGTGTACCTCCTGGATCTAGACTCGGCCGAGACGTTGCTCGCAGCCCGGATGTTCCGGAACGAAGGAGCAAGCACCGTGATGACTTTTGACCCCCGTCACGCCTGGGCGCGGATAGCTGTTGGGAATAGAACGGTAGATTCAGCAGCAGGAAAAGAAAGATGGGTCGCCACCATGGACCTCCGCTTGCAGCGCCGCCTGGCCATCGCTTCCAGAAGTACATCGGAAGTGATTGGTGGCGGCGTTCAGAACCTGACTTACTCGCCGGACGGGCGTTTCATTGTTACGCTTTATGGCGCAGTGTCACGGTCCACTGAGTTTCACATTCTTCCCCGCGCTGTGTGTATCTTCGACTCGGAGTCTCTCTTTCCGCTGAAGACCTTCCCCGAAGTGGGTACCGGAAGTGAGGTGCCCGTTACTCCGTTCGCCATCTTCCCTGTCTTTTCCATCGATTGCCGCCAGCTGGCATTCATGTGCGACACCGAAAAGAAGATGCTAGTGAAGATCGTCAGCGTTCCCGTAACCTTGACCTTGAGGAACCTGTGTAGATTGTGGCTAAGGCGCCATCTTAGCTCAATGGACGTGGTCCGCTTACCTCTTACAAGGGACGACATAGACTACCTGCTCTACCGCTACGTCCATGACTAGTGCAATGTGAAATCTATTGCATATACATGTGAAACTCCTACGAGATAAATCAAACTTGTTTATATATATGCTCTTGCGCAGATCCTTGTGTTATCTACAAGTCAGTTTTACAATAACTTTGAAACGGATTATTATCATTATAATTTTTCTATATAATACCTTTATTCTATAATTTCCCTGAGCAGTGTCCCTTGCATACACTGCCACGTTTTGTCGATGTGTCGTCAATCATTTCGGGGCCTAAGTTCTATCGGTTAGACCTCAGCTTTAGACCTGAGGCAAAAGACATTATGTTGCTTCCAAAACTATAGACAAGTCAAATAAAACACCCCTGTCATAATGTTTCTCCTGCTCCTGCATAACAATTCTCCTAAGGACCAGGCCCTAAACAGTTAGAATTGTTACAACAACAGTTAAGAGCCAGTGAGAAGGAAACGCATGCACTTGTGCACTTGTTTCTATATGTTACCTTTTTAACCACTGCTTAAACATGCGTAAAATATTCCTGTAGACATACATGTTCACAAGAGACATTTCAGACAGGAATAAAAAGAACCCTTATAGGAGATTCGGGGACATGTCGGAACAAATCATAACGTTTCATATTTACATTAATCAAGGGCTACAGTCATATAGTATGGTCTGAAGCAAAGTTAATTCAGTGTTTTGTTATGGTATTGCTGAGAATGTTATAGGTCATTCAATGGGAAAATGTCATTTTGGTGTTTGGAAGGGGTCGAAACATAAATCCTTGAAAATAATTAAAAACATACCTGGATATGAAAGGTTATAGTCCTGTCCATAGGAAAAAATCGATTTATCTGGGTTTTGCCCAGTGTGAAGGTGTGGGCATGCACAGCGAAAGTGGGTAACTCCCTTTACTTCATAAGGACCTCCTGCCAAGAAACGGAGCATTCAGATGTATTGAAAATGTTGGCGATAACGAGAGCTATACTTTGTTTGATTACAGACATAATGAAAGCATATCATTTTAACTAAATGCTGCTTGAATATCACCTATATTGACTTGTTATATAGTGAAAATAATAACCTTGTCTCTGACTTTTAGGAGGGCTCTAGGTGGGACAATGTAAATTATTCAGCCCATTAATTTGACAGTTTAAAACTTACTGTTTTTGTATGGGTTGCCTAGGACCTAATTGAACACTCCATAGGTATAGATAGTGAACACATGAGGCCTCTTGATAGTACATTGCGACTGCTGATAGTTATTGGCATCCAGGTATTCTAAGGGTCTGATTTGGGTGGTTTGGATTCCAATCTGGTGCTAACTCTTTAGACCGGGCACCCATCAATGCCGACGCGAACCGATACAAAGTGACCATATCGTCGCACATCGGGAGGCATATCGTAGCGTATCTGTTCGCGTCGGGGCATGTCGTAACGTGTTGGGAGGGTGCATGAAAAAGGTGCCATGGTCCCGATACACCCCGATATAGCTCACGATGCAACTAGTGTAATCAACCATATTTCCTTTATAATTCCAAAAATAATACATATCTAAAATTGATATTTTATCTGAAGATACAAAAGGATATTATATGATCTCATAATAATATCTAATGAAAAAAACAGTTCCAAGTTAAAGTATAAATTTATTGATTTGAGACCCTTGTCTTTTCTCAAATTTTACCATTTTTGCAGAGCCACATAACCATTATATATTCTAGGTTTTCCGAAAATTCTCCATTGATTATTTCATATGATTTCCCGTTTAAAGTGTCCTCTATACACACCGACGCGCACCAAAACGCTACGACAATCGATGGTCGTAGACCCTCTACGGTATGGTTTTTTTTATCGGTTCGTGTCGGTTTGCGTTGGTTCGCGTCGGGCCGCGTCGGTAGCGTTATCGTAGAAACCTGACCAACTGCCCCGATAAGCTCTACGATTTTGCTACGATATGGATTTTGTATCGGGAGGGCAATATCGGGGCGGGTCGGTTCGCGTCAGAAGCCCGGTGGACACCCCCCCCCCCCCTAACACTACTCAAATGAAAGTCCAACAGTGAAAGTATAGCGGGATGACCTCATTATAACCATGGTGAGCCCTTACTGATCACGCCTGACTAGAATTAGTAAAATTTGAAACCACTACACCCGCAATCTGGAATTCTGTGAAGAGAAATCATTGAAATGTGTAAATAGCAGCTCCGGCAGCCCTACACACGTACACAGAACGATCGCCGCAAAAAAACAACCCCCCGGTAGTGCCAAATGGCCCGCCCGGCACAGGTTTTGCACACAAAGCTTTTTGCACCCAACACTTTTAGATTATAAGGCCAACACAAATACACGAGCGTAGTCCACAAAAACGACTGATTACGTCAAAGCCTTCGATCTATCGGAATCCGGCTTTGATACGGCGGAGAGGACTAATAGGAAACGAGATTGCATATTGAGAGTCTTCGCGGTGGGAAACTTAGCTTGGGAATTCTGTAGCCTCATCTAACTTCAACTAACATTGTCCAGGTTATTCTACCTTTTATTATGTGGGACAATAAGTGAGTAGGTGGTTCCTTACTTTTCTATTGGCTGATAAAACCTTAACGATTTTTTTTTTTTTTTCCTCTCCTAAAAGTAATCAGCCAATGTGGTGTGCTCCCAATAGTCGGTACACGTTATCCTTAACCTTGCATACAAGCAAATCTTTGCAGGCCTGACCCATTTCATCTACAACAAGTTAACCTAGTGTGACTGTAGTCAGAAATCTATCGGTGTTTCAAAATTTTGTCAAAACTCTGTGTGTGTCTCTCTCTCTTAGATGCAATTGACAGATGTATTAGCGGAGGTCCTGGTAAAATTTACCTGCGAATGGAAATTGCACTTCAGAATGACACCCCTGAGCGGAATAGGGACCTAGACATGCTCTGCCGATATACTCCTGGATGTGAGCTGCTCGCTGGATAGAGTGAACTGGAGTTTATCACCACTGCCAAAGAGCTGCCTTAAGTAGGCTACTGAGCAGCTCGTTACAAAGGAGTGATAAGGGATGGCATACACTACATCTTCGCTTACCAGACTCATAAACCAGACTCAGCGGGCTAGGTCCATGACCTACCGTTATGCTTCAAGAGAATATTCTGCTTCCTTAATTGAAAGACGGATGGAATAGTTTCACATTAGGGCCTAACGGAGGCTTACTCTACCGAATGATTTTAAAATATAATCATATTCATAAATATTTGCGTACATACTTGAATGTGTAAATAATGATTATACCCGTAAAAGCACATGTAAATCATGTAAATTATACATACAAGTTTGGTGAGATCAGCCTCAAGAAAACTAGTGATATCAACTGTTATAAAATATCTATGTTTATTAGAAGACAAGACATCAATCAACATGGAGATTTAAACGTCCCTAAGGCCCGGCGTCCACCTACTACGATAGAATCGTAGACCTGCCGATATGGCACCGATACAAAATGTCAAAATCGGTGCCATATCGGGAAGGTGCAAAATCGTAGACATATGTCTAGACATGCCAATCCACCACGCATTGCATGGGGGTTTTATCGGTGTCTAATCGCAGAAACGTGGTCAACTGCCGATATTAGGTAACCTTCCGACGCGATTTAGATTTTTTATCGGGAGGTGCATCGTAGGGCATATCGGTGCCATATCGTAGTGGGTGGACGCCGGGCCTAATTGGATTTGCGAGGTAATTTGAAATATTCTCTTTTTGTTTCATTTCTTCATTGCATGTAAGATAGTTGTACAATTTTGTTTACAGAGTTGATAGCTCTGGTTTCCATACAATAAAGAGGCTTGGACCTCAGCCCAATTAGGGGCTGCTGATGTTGCATTGCTATTCTATTGTCAGTTAAGGCGGTGAGATAAATCCAGAATATGTTAGAGCTAATTAACAGATAAGTTCATTTCTTTAATTGCCCTAATTGCACAATCATTGATGAGTTTGTTGAAGCAGTTTCCTTAAACCTCTTAAAATAGCTCTCAGTAGTGCATGGGTGTGAATTGCTATACTACCTGTTGAACAATTAACCCTTTCCCTGCAGCACTCAATTCTCCTGAACAGCATTACACAGCAGGCATTGCTTGCAGAAACAGCCCTCCTACAGCAAGTACCTTATTTGGGAAATAGAAATGTCATGTGATGTGTCACACGATTTGAGTAATTTACTATGGTAATCTATGAAATTACAACTTAACAAGGTGCTATGTCTTATGAATGGAAATATATTTTGTTGCCATCATACTGCTGTTTCCGTGATAGATATGATGTCCGAAGGTCTAATGTTTAGATATGTAAAGCAACATGAATGTCACAAATAAGAAAATTTCCTCAGTGTTTATCATTACTTTTCTATGTAAAGGTATAAAGCTGAGAAATATAGTTTAGTCTTTATTTTATATTTATATGTATATATATATATATATAAATATATATATATATATATATATATATATATATATATATATATATATATATATATGTATATATATATATATGTGTGTGTATATATATATATATATATATATATATATACACATATACATATACCTATATATGTATACATACATACATACGTAAAGTTGGTGGAAAACAATGCATGCATTGCCGCATTCTCAATATACAACGAATACAAAGGTAAACTGGTGGAAATGCAAATGAATTCATTTGAAAGAATAAGGAGAAACGTTCGAAGTATTGTCTGTGGAAAATAACTGCAATTTGATGAATTGGAAATAGTAAGCTATTTGACTTTTTGATTCACGCTTTGTCGCTACTTGTCTGACACGTTTTCCAGGTTTCCGGATAAGATATCACATTGAAACGGCCTATAACGTAATAAAGGCGATCGTGAGTTAGTTATGGCCGCAATAACTCACTCAATGATCAAGAATGTGTATTCAGTGGAGAGGCGTCAGTTTTGGGTCACGTGACATGAATGTTTGATATGTGTCATGTGATAAGGAAAAAATCCATGATAAAAGTTATGAAACATCTACCTATTCTATCATTATGTCAGATTGGTGATAGTTGTTAGCATTCTTCTCAATTTATGAACTTTTTCAACCTGATTATCGTCAGCCATTACACACATATGATATTTGATCGACTGTGCCCTTAGCCCAAGCCAAGGCTCTGTTATTGAATTCTCATATTTTGAAGAGTCTAAGACATGTGTTTGGTCCTTCGATGACACATGTAACAGTTCCAATGTTGGTCATTAAAGGCTTGATTCAAAACTGAATTCAGAGTTAGTCATTAAAGTCTAAACTTGAACTAAATACAAACATATAATCAATTGAGGTCACGCCGATTGCTCCTTGTTAGAAAAGACCCAATTGAATTGTGTATTTCAAAATAAAGAGCGCTTCAATCGATGCCAAATCTTCACATTAAGAGTTCCAATCTATCTCGTAACTGCAGCCAACAACTTCTTTTTCATCCGTTTGCTGTTATTCCACCCATCCAATCCCGTTTTTTCATCTAGTTCTCTTTCTATCTTACTTCAGCGTCTACCATCCTAAACTATTAAGAGTCAATCAGGACACCTCCCTAACGCCCTATAATCTTTCAATTCCCATTTAGAATTACAAAAAATGTTCAGAAGCCTTCCATCAATGGAGCATACCCTATTAAAACATATATTAGACAAACAATTCAACACCTGTAATGTTTGGTGTGAAAGAAGAAAGAAAAGTGTAGGACAATTGATACAAAACAACACTGTCACAATAAAGTACCAAGAAACACGACAAAATAGATACAAGACTGGACATAAGCAGGCTTGCCAAAATCTACTGAATGGGTGTTCGATGGGTTGTTAAATCAAATTATAGCTCAAGTGGGTATAACCCCATTAACGACATGAGTTGTCCCCATTTCTTAAACTTGTGTTCCTCGATGCACCAGCATGTTGGCAATTATCATCTTTCATGTAAGGTTGGACCTGATTGGCCATCGTCTGTTTCAATAGCTGACGGCCGAAAAATGTGTCTGAAATTATAATAAATCTAGAGAAAAAAATTAAAAAAAAAAAATTGTAAAGGTCTAGGAAGTTATTGTTTTTATGAAAAAATAAAAAAAGTATGTCCTTTATAACTTTTGGGTCCGTTGAAATATCATCCTGTTGTTTTCTTAATTGCGAGATGAGTTTGTTGATGTATCTGTGTTTTGGAGAGTTAGAGTAATATTTGGTTGGTTTTTCATTGTATTTCACCCAATAAGCTTCTGATTTAAACATATCTATACTAGGCCTCCTTTCCTCACCTCTGCATCTTGGTCCGCTCTTATCTTCTTATTTTCCTGTATAGATTCCTCGTCCTCCCAGGTTTCCAATTCCGATTACCTTTTCTCTTTGGCTTCATTTCTTTGAGCTGTTCTTTTTCTTTAGTTTTGCGTAATTAATAGAGAAACCTCATGCTTCGAACCTGATATGATCCCATTTCGGGTAGGACCTCATGTTTTGATACTGAGCATCCCAAGTAACGATTAATTCCAATAGTTGTAATGTATATCTTTTATCCATTAATTAGAAATTATTCATTTTCCAATACTTTAGGCCCTCGAGTCCAAATATTCTAAGAAAGTTTGATTTTACGTAAATAGGTTAATCCTATTTCCCATCGTGTAGAAAATCGTAGGGGGCTTCTCTGCCAAGTGGTCAGTGGTCAGAATTAGAAGGGGGGGGGGGGGGGGGGGGAGACAGGGTGGCCAGGGCAGGGCAGTCAGGTGGGGAACCTTTTCAATTTTTCTATCAGTATACATACATGTAAATATACCAAACGTATATTATTTGGTATATGACTGGCGTATATATGTCATGCACAGGATAATTATTGTCATATACGTTTGGTGGCAAACACAGCCATTGCGCTTCCGTGTACATAAAAAAACAGTATCGTATACACCACATACGCTGGCGTGAAATGTGGACGTATATATATAAAAACACTTCAATATACAGCTGATACATGCATTTACGCGGTGGCGTCTATATATGAAAAAAGGGTGTTTTTTCACGCAGTGCGTGTGAACTTTCCACCCATGAAAATAGGTATAACTAGGTCCGGTAACATCATTTCCCTAAGCGAAGCAAAATACTCCAGCTGAGAATTGGGTTTAATAATACAGTGGTTCAAAGCTCCCAATATACCCTATCCCCTATGCTCAACTCCCTTCTATTTCTCATGGTTTCCATGCAGAAGAGTTCACATGAGAAATACTTCCACTTCTTTCCTCATCCCTGACACAGACAATTATCAATTCATTTTGACTATCAGATCGATGAGAATTGGGGTTTGGTCTTATAAGCTTAGGATGGGATTTTCAGGCGAGCAATAGATGATAACGGCATGGCATAACCTAACGCATCCACGGGATAGTGTGCTAGCGAATAAGGTGCAACTCTGAGAAATACAAGTAGTCAGGTTCAGGTCATGTTACCTGTAGGCCTATAGATAGAATTTGAAATCGAAATGTACTTTTTCTATGTGACTTAACAGGGTTGAGGCAGAGATTAGTGAGCCCAAACACCACGAAAGATCTGCAGGGAGAGTGAGTACCTGACTCTAAATAACATGTTTTATTAAGAAGTTGTGCTCTACCATCTGTTACTAGAGATGTACTAGATCTCCTCTATTGTCTCTTAGAAGCACCTGACTATGAATCATCTATAGTTGGGTTGCATTCCCATCCGAACTGGCTGGAAAGCCCCAAATTACTGAAGCATGTGTGGGTGCTGTGTGCCCGATCATTGAGCCTACGAGATTAGGGGCCCATCTAATTATCCACTCCAACTCCAAGAAGAGGTCGTAGGAGTGTTTGGGTTTAATAATTTGTTTTATGGTGGTGGAGGATATTTGTTGTCGACGATCCATGGGGGATCACTCACTTGCATTTAGTAATGTATTGTGGGGGTCATCCACATTGTCCAGTCTCCTTCACCTTTTCCTCACCCCAGTAGCTGAAAACCGGTTTGGTTGTTATGGCAACTGGAACATTGCAATTTCAGAAATATACATAATGGATATCACTATCATGGGCCTATCTGCCTGTTAAATGTGGTTATCAAATACATGAAATCAACAAAGTAAATCACAAAAAGCTCAATATCCATTGATCTTTCCAGAAATTGCATTGTTGCCATGGAAACCATTATTACATATAAAACAGAATATGAAACATAAAAAAAAAACTTATTTTGAAAGGAGACTGTCCAATCAAGTATATATCCAGTCGAATCGATCCCTGGATGTGAATATAAATCTGTGGGGAAATCAACCTTTTCTTATTAATATGCGACCTATAGCCTAATGAGAGTCGGTGCCGCTACACAGTTCCTGATCCAGAAATTGCCATTCACCAACATAATACAGTAATTTAGAAATGAACCGTGCCTTTATCTATTGCGGTATATGAAAAATAAAGTCACCCAAACGTACAAAGACGGTCTAGCAAAGGCATAGCGATATGGACGGGAAACAGTCACTGAAATTACATTTTCTTGTAGAGTGTCCGATATGCATGCAGTTCTCCTCGACTATAAGTACCATAAAGTAATACAGAGCAGGGAATTTGATTTTCTCCCCACATGGTCACCCAAAACCACCCTCCCTTCGAGGAAGTACATTTTTAGAAACAAGGAATTTATACTTGACCAGCTCCTTTCTTGATTGCAGTCACCATCGTATCGGACGAGGACGTGGAGGGAGTCATGGGCGGAAAACATAGTCACAGGCGCAAGTGTGAAGAGAGGGTAGACTCGCCGTGGTTTCCAGACGACTTTCCCGTCTTGCAGCGGTGTAGCCTAAAGAAATGGCGTAAGTACAGAGCAGTCTCATGGGGCTTCGACCCGGCCATCAACTACTCAGAACGGACCGTGAGGGTTCAGCCCGCTGCCACTGGGGGGCGTCTCTTGCTGGCATCCGTTGTAACACCGGACGTAGTGGCGTCTCGCCTGGCGCTGTATTTAGAAGATGAGGACTGCTATCCGTCGCTACCGTCGTACCTCAATGACGTAATGGATAAACGTCGCGTGTTGACGGTGGAGGACGGGCTGTTCATGCCGAAGGTGCTGGTGGATGTACCCGAGCAGCTCAAGCTCCGAGGACTCATGCACGAGTCGTATGAAGAAGATGAAATCAACCGTGTCCTAAGGAGGGTCAATGTGATTGGCTGCCGGGATGATCACATAGTGTTACAGGTGGGTTCTGATTAGTGGATACTGTTATAGCTATGCCCCTAGTCCCATACCGCTATTGGGTAACCTCAGATCTATGCCATTATCAGTATGGCCAAAGTATCATTTCCCAAATATCATTTCATTTTATTCACATCCAAAGTGCCATGGATCAAGTTTCAGCTTTTTAATTTTGTCTAAAGTACAATTTGCCTATTTTTTTTCGAAACTGCCTTTACACCAGAATACTTTAGTAAAATGATTTACCTTATCGGTACATACTCGTGTACCGCGTTTCTTTCAATACAAATAGTCCATGGGCTCGTAGAGCGAGTTGTATATTTTTATCGAAAGAAACAAGGTACGTGAGAACGTACCAATAATGTTAATACATTTTACGTGTATTATCTAACTTTATACATAGATAACTGGTAAAACACTTGGTAAACATTGCGACGTCCGAGCTGGCTTCAAAGTATGCTGGTAGTTATGTTGACATCTTATTAGAAGGGGACCTGCGACCTCTCTCCGATCTGATTGGTTGGTAAAATCTTTTCAGCCAATCAAAACACGCATTCAAGATATTTTGGCACGTTTTCATATACCACACCCTACTATGGTGGTATATGGGTCATGCCAATACCGTTGCAATGGCTGGTATTTATGTAACATACAGGTATAGGTATATGGTAAAACACAATTTACCCATAGTTTTGCAGAGTAGGGTGACATTCCGTTCCGCCCCTTTGGTTTAAGTCCGTCCGAAACATCCATGTCAAAACCCCTTGTCTGCGCATCGTGGTTTAGATAGAAACCGAGCCCCACTCGCACCCAACATCAATCAGTTGATTTCCTGCATGTTCACCTATCTGAAGCTATTTATTAATCAGAGCTCGCAACTTCAATCAAACTTTTTTAAAGGAGAAAAGCTATTTCTAATTGAATTCAAAACACCATACACCTAAGGTGAAAACATCTTACTCCTTCAGGGTAATACCCCGAATCTTATCCAGAATCACTATATATGTTTTAAAGACATATCATCTTACAATGCACACTACTTAACGCATGCCAGTCTCGAGAGTAAGATGATGACCCCCGTCTTTCCTGTTAAATTCATGTGTTCCACATCACTTTGAAATCATCATATTCTACTCCTCATATGTTTTATAATGTAAGGTGAATTGTACGACATGCCTTTTAATCATTCATGAAAGTCCGTGCTATATATCTCATTCTCAATACCTGTCCCAACCAGGTGGTGCGTGCATCGGGGGCCAACAAGATCGTTCTGATACGTGAAGGTCGACACACCTGCTCCGTTATCTCTGTCTTCACCGTGGAGACGGAAGACGACAACCCGTACCTGATGGAGGCCATCATCAGCTCGGACTACACGCACATCCTCCTGCATCCCTCCTGGGGCTTCGCACGTAACTATAGATTCACACCAGAAAAGGATGACGTCTGTCTATACGATGCCACTGACAAACGACGACAAATCCCTGACCCTCTGGTAGTCTTTCCCGAGGATGGCACGTTACGGACCATTGCTTTTGATCCTCGTTACGGTTGGATGCGCATAGTATGCGGCACGAGGTATCCACTTAATGGCAGTGACCTACTTACGGTACATGATCTGAGTTCGGGCGAGCAGCTCATGACGAGCTCCCCGGGACGCGTACAGACGACTCAGAACCTAGTGTTCTCCCCCGACGGTCGCTTCCTCGCGTCCCTCGTCGCCTCCGTCCAACGTAAATGCTCTTTCCAGGTTATTGCCGTGTTGATTTATGACTCAGAGCAGCTCACTGTGTTGAAAGAGGTCAACTGCTGTTCGGCCATGGAAGCAGTAGGACCCATGCCCTTCGCACTCTTCCCGCTGTTCTCTATGAATGGGCGATACATGGCGTGTTTCATGATGCAGGAGGTGGAGTCTACTGTCTGGGCGGACGAGATGAACATGCCCATGTCTGTGTCCACATTGGCGTTACCTGTGGATCTCCACCTCAAGAGCTTGTGTCGACTGGCGCTCCGTCGATGGCTCACTCTAGGGGCCGTGGACGAACTACCTCTGCCCACACGACTTAAAGACTACCTCCTATTTAGACCTTATGCATAAGACATATGTTTTAGAGGCGGATCCAAGATTCCAGAAAGGGGTGAATATTATTGGTGGGGACCAAAATAGGAGGAGGCATTGGCACCCCGTCAATTCCGTCTGGGTCTAAGCATTTCTCCTAAGAAAGATTGCCACCCGTCTCCAAACAGGGTAATTTATCCTACATTCTATTTCATAGAGTCGGTGAGAAAATAACTACTTAAAAGTCGCCAATTGTGTGCTTGCACCCCACGGTATTGCTTGGCTTACCCGGTAGGTTTGAGTGCCGTTTTGACAGGTGATAATCCTAATCCTAGTCGTGAACCCCTGCAACACCCTCTAGATCCACCACTTGGTTTCACCAATGGACATATTCATATGTGTTTTTTCATATACCTATGCGGGTATGTCACACAGGTACCAATCTCTACTGTGGTTTTTTTATTTTTTTCATATAAATCCCCATATACCATGAAAGCGGAATCTAAATTGCTCCTGCAAAATGTAAACAAAGTCGATCGATCAGAAATTAATATGTTAAGTACAAAAAATAATTGCAAATGACCAAACACAGTAATTATATACTTGATATAGATGTTAATGAAACAAACATGCATGTACATTATCTAGTTATGTTTAACATCGTCATCTTTTAATATTTGGTTGAAATGCAATTAATTATCAATATTTCAAGGAATGTAATTCTAAGAAAATGTATTTACCTTGTGGGGACGTCCTTCCATCCCTCGTTTCTTTTGATAATAACATTCGACTCAGTTCATAGGCTCATTGAATATTTCTATTGAGAGAAGCTTGTAATATAAGGACGTCTCAACAAGGTCAACACGTTCTGCTGAATTAAAGGTACATCGTTTAAACAGCAGATGGAACCACCATTACACTATTTGTCCTCTCCTACTTATAAAGTGCCTCTCAGCATTAAGTCGACACGATGCATAAGTTTTCCCATATAAATATACATATATATATATACCTTTAGCTTTGCCTATTCTTATTCCACTGAGCGTAAATTTAAGACCAGGGGGCCGTTGAATAATATTTTGTCGTCCGTTAGGCTGGACGATATGACATATCAAACGACGACCTTTTTTTATTCAGGGTAGCATAAAACTTGTCGTCGTTATCAGTACTATCGTCGGTGCAAAATGTCGTACAATTGTCATACAATTGACCTATTTCCAAGTGCTTATACATTTCCTATATAAACGCCGATACACACTGATACACTATCGAGCGATGCAGTGGTATGTGTAAGACCAGCAGGGCGAGTTGTGCAGTACCTGTATATCTGTGCGAATGGTTACACATTTTTCAAAAAGCGATGCAACAAATGATGAAATTTGGTGTATATGAATAGAAATCTCTGTTGAAAATATCTTTTAATTTGGAATGGATTTAGTGCATTTTTAAAATGAACGATTTCTTATGCTATCCAACTACGACTTTTAAGGTTCTCGTATCGTCAAAGGCTCGTTCGCCGACGACATGTTTTTTATGCAACGTTTTGGCACCAACGAGACTTGTACGATACTTTTTTTAATTTTAGAATTATTATTCAACGGCCTCCTGTATCAGATCAGTACAAGTATTATACATCATAGATTGCTATGTGGCCAATCTGCTTGCACGGGATCAGTTTTGGTTCATGCTCTCGCAGTGTGACAGATAATCTGTATTGAAACAGACAGTACTATGTACTCTTGTTCTTGATTCTAAATTCAGGATGCAGCAATGGCAAGCTTGGAAATGGCCACGTCAGGTACGCCGCTTGTGCAACGCATCCGCTCCACTTCTTGGAGAATGCTGCATAGTTCGTCCAATGACCGTCTCCTCGTCTACAGATCAATTGATATTGTGCAGCTGTCACTCATTTCATCAACGATGAACTTAACTTTAATTTCTTCATTGAAAGTTGTTGCTAGTATCTTTTTGCAGTCAGTGTTGCCAAACTTGATCCTTTTGGTGCTTAACCCATTTGGCATATCTCTACATGACTGGGTTTCCATTGACTGAAATTATGAAAGGTCCCATTTTGTTTTGTCGGTGGTTACTGCAAAATTCATTGCTGGGGGATATTTAGATTGAAGTGATGCAGTGCCACCTAAAGCACAATAACTTCCATAAAGGTTTTTACTTCATGGGGTTATCTTCAGCTGCTAGTCGAATGAATACCCCGCTGAACACAAGATAAGTGGATTCCGGAAATTGACCATTTATAACTAAATCATACCTGTGAGGATTCATCCCAATTTCACCCATACATCTGTGTCTTTCCCATTTAGCTCTGGCTGCCTCCGATGATGTTGTATTTGTCCAAGAAATCTATTGAGGGAATACAGCTTTGGTGTCCAATAACCGCGGCATTATTGACGTTACAAGTAACGTTAACATTAGTTTTTTTTTGTAAAATGGGATGCAGAAGGTGGGAACCTTTATATGTAGTCATTTACTACTCTGTAATACCAGAGAATTCCAGAGTGCACGTGGTTAAGCTAGTGACATGAAACATGAATTCAATCATCGTAGTTGTGCTTGACCTTTACTATTTCAAGAAAATACCGGGAAACATTGTAAATCACCGACATACGTCTTGTATCATATTACTTCTCCGATTTAGGTCTAGACAAAGCAGGAAGGTTATGGTGGTTCCTGGGTCTCAGGAATAACCTTTGGAATAGGCGCAGGGTAGCAAAACACAGAGAATTAAAGCTGTGTGAGGAGATAAGTATAGTGGGATTTCCATTGGCTGACATAACACCTTAAATCATTTAGTTCTCTTCCTGAATAAATCTGGTCAATGGCGTTGTCGATTCTAGATGTCGTTGGCACATACCGTCCGACTTTGGGAACTGTGAGGCATTCTATCAATGAGAAAATCGACACAGCTTGATTTTGATGCAGGCATATTTAGTCAGTTAGTTAGGCTACATGTTGCGTTCATTAGGGCTGACATTGGTCGACACATTTCTCGTTTCTATTTATGAATATTCTAATGAAATTGGTATAAAACCGGTCGCTGTTCACCAATACATCTAACGGTACTAGCAATCGGCCAATGGAAATACCACTTATGACAGGACAACCATACAAAGAGGAGAGTAGGTGGAGGTCATAATTCCGGCCAACTCTCCGTAAACGCACACGCCTTTCGCCTACCACGATGAGAAGGGGTTCTCTTTATTAAGCCTATGAAACAACATCATGCCAATGCTGGAATAAATATATTATTGGTTATGAATATGTTATAACTTAGATGTATAACTCAACCGCTTAGGTATCATCGTTTTTCTTTTTGCAAAATGTCACTGCAGCATCGTATATCTTTCGTGTGAATCATATATATATATGGTGATTCTAAAATAACACTATCAACACCTTATTTATTGTTTCTCGTTCTTTCTAACACTATTTTATTTATTCAAGTCCACTGCGGAAATCTTGTGGATCATATTGCCACTTTCACATACTTAAACAATAACATTCATATTATTGAACATTGATGCAAAAATATATGAGCATTGTCACTATATGCCAATTATATACATAATTAACATACATCTCTATACTAAAGCCATGTGTCAGCCGTTTGCTGTGTCAACATAAACGTAGCCATCTCAAGTAAATATATAATGACAAAATGAAAGCATTTTCCTTTCAGACTAAGTACTGATTACGGTTCATCGTTTCACTGGTGTTATCACATTCACATCGCTTCTGGCCCAGTCACAAGGTTTCAATGCTGATGATATGACACATACTAATACCTGGAAGTTGGTTCTATGACCTTTCAAGGTCACCGTCAGCCTATATCAAGGTCATGACATTCATGTTTACCTACATATACATAGTGGATCAAAACATTCGACGAACATGATTGTCGGATATAATAATAATCGTTTAACACAATGACCATTGTAATCTGGAAACCTAGAACCATTTCGATAGACACATTTTATTGACCTTGGTTGCACAATAAAGGAGGGATAACATTTACAGGACATGAACCCCTCAATATGGTGTACCAAATGATAAAGAAGAAGGCATTCGAAATCAAGGAAAAGGAAAGTCCTATATGTGGAATAGTGATGCTTATAGATATCAGGCGGTTGCTGTACCATATGTCATAATGTCTCAAATAGAATTTCCATGAGAATAGGAGATAGAAGCTGCATTTCGAGATGAGAATAGAATCACACTATTTTAAGAGCATTTTCTATTGTAATGCAAGTGATAGTTTTGAAGTAATTACAGTGTTGATCTGTAAAAATAGCGTTTATGCAACAAGCTATAGGCTTCCAGACTGAAGGGTGTGACATGTAACTAAACCATTGTCACAAGGGTTCAGTAGATAGAAGCACCTCTTATAGCGACAAGGATCACTATGGATTTAAAAGAGTGCTTCTTGGTTGTGTGTTTGGTGAGTGAGAGTACCTTTTAATACCACCAGCAGTAGCAGCAATAGAAGCCATTTAATCTTTTCAACACTAATTAAGGAAAGTATCTTCTGCTCACTGACACTTCGCTCGTCGACCCGATCTTGAGCAAAGTTCCTCTTGACAGCAGCAGGCGATGTCACTCTGTCACTCCCGTAGACACTGACAGCACCCGTGTGACTCCACTAGGGTAAACTTTGTATATATAATATATTTAAACGCAGCAGCAACAAACTTTGTGATATCATACACTTCACACATCTTCCTTATTTATACGAGGGACATATGTATCGCAGGACTCACACTATCAAACAATGAACATGGCGTCGCGGCTGTATAGTACCTACTAGTAGTAACAGTACAAACCCCACGTTTGGAATGGTAATGATGACGTAAGAAGTAATGACGTTAAATCGTCGAGATCGTAGCGCCACCTACATGACGTATACAACATCCGGTAACTTGGACCTTCACTGTTGTTTACAAAAAATCGCTCACACTGAGTCCCATGAAGAAAAGGAAATCAATTTTAGAAGTAATACAGACTTGGGCTATATTTGTTCCCTTTTCAGTATTACAGGATACAGATGATCAAGTCATTGAATTAAATAGGAAGCCAACTCAGTGTTCTCCCTCGTCTGTTTACACCACACCTTTGGGACTGAGAATGGATCTCTCAACATCATTTGGGAGTAAGAGGTTGTGAATCCAAAACTCCATGGAAGTCTGTCATCTGGCCGCATGCCAATTAATGCGATTTAAACCAGAAGAAGAGGTCTCAGCCTGCAATTTTTCAGGCTCGCCAGGGCTACTCCATATAGCTCAGGACTGAGGTGTATTGTCCACGTTTCTTAAGTTGAGTGGGCAAATGTTTAAAACGTCAATAACGAGCTGGTCAATCGGCTGTTAGAGGGAGTGAACTATTTGAAGGATCCTTTGGTAGCCGAGATATTCTAACCACCCGGGACCAGCACGGGAAGAAGAATGTGGGGAAGAGTGGAGGAGGAGGAAAAAGGGGGGAGGGGTAGGGCTCATTGGTGACGTCTGAAGATTGGTCCACGAACTAATCTATCACGTGTCATCGTTCATCCAGTCTAGCATCCAATCAGGATGCTCCTCGTTTTGCTCGCCGACTAGCCAATAGGTGTAGACGGCGCCCAGACCCTGAAACATGAGGCATATTGTCACATTTACCATACCTGAAATACCTAGGACATAACTAAAAGCACAAATTCTGAGTTACGGACCAGTTAACCAGATCAAATATGGTCCTTCCAGATAGTCACTATCTCAGTACAATATACCATGAGACTTGGTTTCATTAACAGTATTCAGATCCATCATATTAAGGTATATAATGATAAGGAAACAGGATGATGGTGGAAGCATTGTTTCTCAGTACTTTTTCCCTCCGACTGTTTTGTTGGGAAGTACAAAGAAGTCAAAATACATTTGCCGACCCTGCTATCCTGTATATTAAGAACGAAATGAACTCCTATTGGCTATCAGGTGGGCACGAGATACACCATTAATCTATGGAAATCTAAGTATGTATCTGGTGCGCACCAGAGAGGAAGAAATGAATCTCAGTAGAACTGAAAAGTGCTATATAGTGTGTTTATAGGGATAAGGATATCAGGAAAAGAAGACATTTTCTCATATTGCAATTGCTCAAACCTTGCCGTGATGCTCAAACTTGATGCGTTGCAATAGTAATTAAGTATCTGCAGATAAGATGTTCGCAGCTTGCTCCACACACAGGTGCCGAGCAGGAATGTAAATCCGATTTCCTATTGATGCCATGGGTACTAGAATAAGGTGGTTCATAGTGTGGGGTATTCATTGACAGGTCTTTAAAGACGGTTTAGAAACGGTGATAATGTTAGGTCCTAGTTTTATACTGGAGCAAGCTCCATGCTTGTAATCTATTCTGAGGCAAATAATTGATCATAGGTTATTTGTGAAAACCTGATTATGCTTATATCTGTCGTATCAATAAAATGAGAATTATGTGGAGGCTGACCTTCATCTGTATTGCACCCCTGTCCTTCAGGTGAAACGTGCCAAACGTGTCCAGTATTTGCTTCGTTTTCGGACTAAGATGAATCTTGAGGGCTGCAATAGTTATCATCATTGAAAAAGTTTGACAAACAACAACATGAATTCAATTATAAACTAAGCAAGAACTTTAGTACATTACAGAGCTTTCATATCCTTCACAGAGATTGTTCAATTTTCTCACTATTATATTTGCTAATCTGCATATTCCTATACTATTTTGACCGTATTTAGGAAAGAACGTTATGGAAAATAACATATCTGTTTAACGGACATCAATGAACAAAATACTCGAATTCTCCTTTTCACTTTTTAGCTTTGTTCTGGACCGTGTGCTGTGTTGGCGATATTTTCAATTGAAAATCACATTTAATTTAATTTTCGCATGTACACACAACAGCAAATTGTTAAGTAGTTGAATTTCAATACCCTCTCCGTTGGACTCCATTCTTGAAGATGTGTTGACTGTGTCTCCAAACAAACAGTATCTGGGCATCCTCAATCCAACCACTCCAGCCACCACTGGCCCTAAATAGGAATTGGAGAAGCTCAGTGACATTGATATCAGGATATTCTGACAATAAAAGAATTATTAAAATGGAATATGATCATCTCTAAATTCTTCTAAATGATTTAATATCTTGACCATCACATCGACATATCCCCAACACTATATTAGTGTATTTGTAGGATCATAAGCTGCTCATATGTTAGTACTGAATTGATAATACAAATGATAGTTCATTTGGTAAAGCGGATGACTGTAGTGGTCAAACAATAATACAAATGTTTCAAAAAAAGATTGTACCAGGGATCTGAATCTCTCATGATCTTTATGTGCCCTTAACATGACCTCGTAATACCTGAGTGAATGCCGATGCGAATCTTGAGCTGCTCGGTTGGAAAGTGGCGGATCTTGAAGGACTTGACGGCTATGAGCAGCGCGATGGACATGCGGCAGATCTCGCGCGCGTGCAGGTTCCCGTTCTTCAGCGGGAGCCCCGACACCACCATGTACGCGTCCCCGATCGTCTCTACCTGGTGAGCAAACGCGGAACTACAGTGGGCAACTCGACTCCCATTAGTACCGGTCCTTCACAACAGGTGGCAGTGGTGGGACTGGCACTGGACAATCTATGAAGCGTTTTTTTAAAAACTATACATGTAGTTTTTCTTTCTCCACCCCCACTTTCTACGTTGGTACTGAATGAATTTCATTGCACCAAGATCTAATCCAAGATTAAGGTAAGGGTACATTGCTGTATCATATTACTGTGGTATCAGTGCTGTTCGCTGAGCATTCATACTGTGTATATCATGCATTTATGAAACAAAAGGTACCAACCTTGTAAACGTCAAAGTTAACGATAATGGAGTCAAACGTTGTGTAGAGATCATTCAGGAGATCTACAACCTAGAAACCAAGAAATATGTATGTAGGTTACGTTCAGCTCATTGTCATACTGAGGAGGCGTTTAGGTACATACTAGGGGAGAACCCACCGATATCATGCATATCGGGTACAGAAATGGTAGATGATGGTGATCCCCATATCGGTACCAACGATCAGTGACCAGCTTATACAATGTGTTCCTTCCACTATTACTTGTACCGGGGTTGATTTCGTCGGAAGCCGATATTGTCAGTCAGAGGTGCAAAAGTGTATAATTTCAGGAACAGAAATCGTTGCACATATGATTTTGGTGAATCACATGATGTGATTTGAGTAATTTACCTTGGTAACTGATGATATTTTGTTATACCAAATAAAAGGTCAATATGACTCTTATACTTTGTCAAGCAATTGTCTTTTTATTTATTGAAATTTGATAATGTGTAGGGGCCTATCAATGATGCCTCTAAGATGCCTGGAGGCATTTTCCTGCCATATCCAGGGGAATGCCTGGAGGCATCATTTTGCAGTTAAAGGGCTAATAACACAGCCACTCCAAAAGTTAAATAGTCTTGATTTTCCTTCACTATAGTTTTCCCATAGCATGATATTGGCCCCATCGGCTAAATTCTGAGACCTATATAAATATGAACTTAAATGGAGGCCACAGACGTTATAGTGACGGCACAATCTGCAGGTTTCATCTAAAATAGAGGATTAAATGCTTTTTGGAATGAAATTGCAACTATTATTTTGCCTGAAGACTGGGATAGGCTTTTGGTTCCCATAGTCTGGTAAAAATTTATGCATTTCGAAACAAGGTTTTAAAGACAGACTCTCACCGAACGGGCCAACTCGATCCTTGGTGACCCCGGCCGTTTGCTTGTCACACATTGGCAGAAATGTTAGGAGCACTGAATGTGAATGTTTGCCTTTACCTCCACCGTGTTCACAGGCTTAATGGAAATAAAATCTAAATGTCCTGCTGATAGTATTTAGAAAAAAGAGAGAAGAATATGGGATTTTACCTCCATTGGGGAGCTTCTGGCTGACAGACTGGTGAAGCCGACGATGTCACTGAAGTAAATACTGACACTGTCGAACTTCTCTGCCGTCACTGACTCTCCTCGCATCAGTTGACCAGCCACTGACCTGGTAAATACATCAAAAACCCAATCTGGCGTCTTATTTCCATTTATCCATTTTCCCATTTCCCAAATTGGGTAAAGGTATTATTTTTCATATTTAAAATGAAACAAACTTATTGATGATGAAATTATGAAGGAATAACTGAATAAAGAAACATAAGATAAAGGATCATTAAACTTATATCAGCTGATTTAATGAATAACGGAGGTTATAACGTTAAATACCTAATCGACCAAACACTTTTGTTGAAAATCCCTATGTAATAAACAAGCAATGGAGGAGAATATATTTCCAGCGAACAGAATCTTTAAGAGAGTAATTTGAGCAAAGCCTTGATACAGTAAAGTGATACTAGGTCAAGTGACTCTTCTATTCATGATAGGACTTTTGATCAAAGAGACAAATGGATTTATTCAGTGTTTAAGACAGTCTGCACAAAATCTTAAATAGTTCAAATCTGTTACAACAAAGTAATTCCTCCAGTAGCAGTTACCTGGGCAGCATCATGTAGAGCAGGTCCTCTGCCCGCTTCTTCTGCTCCAGGTAGTCCGCTGTTCGCTCCTCCACCAGACCCTCCAGGTTGTTGGCATACTGCTCCATACGGTTAAGTAAATTATCAAGGATGTTGCCAGTATCACCGTCCCTGCTATCCATCAGAGAGAAAAAGACAATTAGCCGGGCATTAATCAAGGAGGAAAATACTCCCAGCAATACATCAGCACCGGGGACTTTATCGCGACCGACTCACCGCCATTTCAGAGCTGAGATTAATGCGCCATCTGAGCCAACGATAAGCTGCCACGTCATTGAGAGACGGGTCACGTGGAGAGAGGGTTGGGGTGAGGAGAAATGCCATTTGCACTCTCTTGAAATTCATCATTCCCTCAGCCCCCTGCTGAAATGACGGACTCAAGGCAGGGCAGGGAGAAAATATTTTCTATTTATAAATCTTAAAATGTCTTGGGGATTGAAATATAGATAAAATGGTATTTGATAATATTGGTGATAGAATACTTGTTTGTGATAAAAAGGAGACAAAGCTATATCCGATTACAATATGAAGCGTATGATAAATTGTGGGGTGTGTGCCTGTGGATTTTAGTACTTAAATGTCTCTATACTGGTGGTATACACTTGGTATATTCTATGAATATTTGAAGTAAAAGACATTAAACCTTTTAGACATTTTACATTATAGTTTTGTAATATCATAATATAATCAAGCTCTAGAGCAAAACACGGTGGCATCTTCTTGTAAATTAAATATGCATTCTACAACACTGTTTGCCCACCATATGTACCATACGTTGGATAACGGCATGAGTTTTACACCATAAGGTCAATTGTATGCCAGCCTTTAGCAGATTTGTAACATAATAACATCGCATCTGATAACCGTGGCGCACGTACTTGTTGATTTTCCTGATGATGGTTTTGAGGGAGTGGAAGTCGGGCCGATCCATGGGGTCCTCTGACCAGCACTTGGTGATCATATTTGCCAGGGCTTCCCGATAATCCTCGTCCTCGATATGCTCCAATGTCGGCCGAAAGTACGGCTTCTGCCCGTTCTTCACATTGCGGTAAATTTCTGTAAGTGCCAATATAAATACATCTTTATGGTTGGAGAAACGGAGCAATAGCTTCCAGCGACTGCTGGGGGTATGGCCAGCTGTTACATCAGATCCTTTGAGGGAGGAAATAATTTATGCAAGGTTTTTAGTGATAGCCTGGGGCTAGCCTTATTGGTCAGTGTGAGAGAACGAAGGATGGCTGGAAATTGTCCGAACGAAACTAACAAACATATTCAGAATGAATTCTGTTGTACCAAAAACACGAAAAAAGGGTTATTTTATCATACTTGAGTGATCTGTTAGAGGGTCCAGTTATCATTCGTTGATGTTTTCTCGCAATTGTGCTGATTATGGACTTACAGGCGAGATAAATCAGATTTCAGAAAGAAAAGTAACCAACAGGAACCCACAAAAGGGGATAACTAAGCAAACTTGGTATATATAATATCTTACTGTTTCTTGTGTGCACGCCAGCTAATATGCGCAACAGGTTCGATACTTCAGAAAAATCCCTCATATGATGAATAGAATAAACTATTGGGGACTCCCTGGATCTTTATACGTCATTATTACTAATAATCTTCCCTAATAGTTTTCAGCCTATTTTTCGATAATGTACTAAATAGGATTTTCGTCTCTATGTTTCATAAATTAGCATTTTCGCCGATCCAAAGCTGTGATGCTTTATATTCCACTGACGTTTTGAATTGACTCAGTCGAATCTGTTCAGCTACCTTCACTCCCTATTAGCAAGAAGTCGTTGAACATTGCTTAGATAGGCTTCTGACAGTAGTTCCTCCGCTCATCTAGGCTATTAATCTTCACTATTTAGTGCAGCTGTGGTGTAGAGTGATCTAATTGAGATCTCATTCAGATCCCTAGACTCCTATTCTCACACATTTGAATCTTAATCAACATAACAATACTTTATTACTTCACATTATTGTTACCCATCCAGCCCCACAGGTCTATCCTTCATCATTTCATTTCTTGAAAACATATTCCTTTTAATACATTGAATTAATCTTAATTAAGCAAATATTTAAAGAATAAGATCAACCATATCAATCAAATACATTATATTACACAAAACAAAAGGTTCCTTCCTGGGATGGGGGCTTGGGATACAGTTATATTTTCAAAAGAAGAAACCCTACCCTCCGGCATGAGATCCATGTTTTCGACCCAGAATGGTCCGTTACGATAAACAATCTCTTGGCAAATGATGGCAAAGCTGTAGACATCGCCCTTCTGTGTGCCCTCTAACGGCGGGTTGTGCATTCTCAGCAGCTCCGGAGCAGTCCATAATTTACCTGCAAATATAAGGTCATTTCAGTAACACTCTACCAAGGTCATCTCAATAACATTTTACCAAGGTTATCTCAGTAACACTTTACAAAAGTCATGTGAATAGGACCTCCAGCGATTATCTACCTAAAATGACCTGTCTTTAGAAACTAAACCTTCGTTAATGTCAGCTGCATGATTTATCAAATTTTGGGAATATTGCTGTTATGATTCGCCTTTTGACACAAAATCATCTGTTTAGGAGATGTCCATCCAGGAATCGTACGATTCTTGAGAAGAATACAGAGAATATTAAAGTGAGGCGATCTAAAACAGATTCCCATAGAGTTAGTCTTTTCTATTGTACTATGATAATATTGAGGCACAAACAGAATTGTTTATCCCCCCGGTTCTTCCCTGTTTTCCAATTTTCTGTTTCTTTTCCACTCACTGGCATCTCTGCACGAGGGAGGACGAACATCTCGAAATATTGAATTTATTTAAATTTCATAATTAATTCGAAAATGAAATTAACTTGCAAATCTAACAATCTGACTTTCTTCGACATTTATTCTATTCCGCTATAAAGGTGAAGTAAAGCAGAGCCTCATATACTGTACCTGATAGACCATTATCAGTAGAAAGAATTTAGAAAGTATCAGCTCTGTTGTAAAACAATTGAGTTACCTAATGTTATTGTTATCATTTATAGTAAGTCATAGATGGGCAGTTTAGTCACATCAGAAGAAGCCGTCGTAATCCATCCTAAGGAACCCTTATTCTACAAGGCCCCTGACGTTTTCTCTTAACTAGGTCTTTCTCTTAGGGTTTTATGTATTAGTGTCTGGTTAAATGAAGCAACACATCACTTATGATTATGTCTGACCTCTCCAGGAATGCTTCACGTCATCATTATTTGCTGCTGGAAGGAAATATTTATGGTGTTATGTGATGGACTGTACCTGATGCTTTGAAATCGTCTGTGATCCTCAACGTCATACCCTTAAGTTAGAATCAAGTGTATACTAGTACACCACTGACTTATATCCCTACCGATGATGTAACTGACTTGTGGCCAGGGGTCCCCACCGACTAAATTGTAACCCAACAAATGATAGATGAGGTCTTTATTACCTGTGGAATCAGTATGTGAAGCTCTGAATAGCTCAATCAGTAACAATTCTGAGAAGCTCTGAACAGCTCAATCAGTAAGATCTTCCAATGGAGCTGTGTCAGTCTAGTGGTGGAACTTGGATACTTGGTCATTATATAGATTTTCAAATTATCATGACAGAACGCAGGCGGCCGTACATGGCACCTTGGACAAAATGGGGCCTTTGAATATCCTCAAACCCTGGCCGCAAGGATCATAGTGTAAGGGAGTACTTATGATTTCTGTGCCTTCTGGAAAGGCGCCTTACGTTTAGGTGAAACCCATTGTATTACATAATGTATTATATTACTGCTGATATGTCTGACAACTTACTATGATAGTAAATGATAACTTATTATGGTATGTTACTGTTGAAATGTCAGATTACTCACTTTTATAGTAGGCGTAAGAGTCCTCATCACCGTGCTCCTCCCGGCCTCGTAAAGAGTGCAAGCCGAAGTCTGTAATTTTCAGCACGAAGCGGCTGTCCACCACACAATTCGAGCTCTTCAGGTTCCCATGGCTGCGGATTTCACTGCTGTGAAGATAGGCCAGCGCCTACAGGAGAAGATAAATACTGTCAATCAAATATAAGCAACTCATGAACACCGGAAGATGTCTGTATTCCACTCAAGATGACACGTTTCATTTTGAGTGACATTACACACCTCTGAATAGTACAAAAATCACTTTTGATTTCATCACGGTATCATGATATAATTTCATACAGAATCTTGTCATATGTATGATTACCATAATATTACATATGCGATTAGTTATAGAATGTATATATTATCTTTAAAGTGACTTCAGTACCCAGGTATAGTTTCACCAAATAAGGCAACCATGAAGGAATAATATGCGTCATGTGAGGTTCTCGGTTCCGCACAGTAACCCTTGAACCACATGTCTTTAGACTTACCTCTGGATACTTGATGATAAGTTAAGAATTTGGTATCAGTAAAGAAATAGTACTTACCCTTACAATATCCTGCATCAGCGAGAACTTGAACATAAAATCTAATTTAATTTGCTCGTTTTCTAATACATCCTGCAAACAAAAAAGGGGAAAAAGTCAGTATAAAATCCCTACTTTTCTGAACAATGTATTAACCTAATCTTCATGCATCCATGGTATCCAGATATTCAGATAAGAGTAAAACATACACATTGACAACATAATTTGAGGTGTTTTAAAGTTATCAATTGTACCGCGCATGTCTTAAATTTCTCCATTTTGAAACTTACATATTTATATATATATATATAAAAGAAGAGAGTGGTACCTACCTGTAAGCTACCCTTTTGGCAGTATTCTGTAAGAATACACTGGTTGGGAGGGTCTATGCACACTCCAATAAAGCGAACGATGTGGTCGTTTTGTAAGTCTCGCATCTGAAAGGAATTAGTAAGGCTATTACATGGTGTTTAGATGAGGAAATAAAGAATTTGGGAAATGATTTTATGACGTAAATTATGATATAATATTGATGATAAAATAGATATCGAATATGAAAGTGGTGATGATAGACCTGTATTATACATATCACTATGAATAATATGCAGCTTTACAGAAAGTTTGTGGAGGCCTCTGACCTTAACCAATTGGACCAAAAACACACTCAAACTTTTGCCTCAGCTTATTAGCTTCTTTCTCCAAGATGTATGTTGCAAGAAATAAACGTTGATTTATAAAACAACAACAAATGCTCCACATAGATCACAGCTGTATGTGAAGTAGACTACTCAATACGAACACGAATATTCCTAATAAACCTTTCATTACAGTTTGACTGCAAACAACACAAACAAGATACATCATCTTTATATAAATACTAACAAAGACCACCTCCAACAAGAAAGACTGGTCACTAGCTGTAGAGAAGAGATGAGGTCTAAGGGAGAAGGGAAAAAGAGCAGTTCAATGGCACAGGTCGAATGACTTTCCACACAAATCTCCTATCAGGTTTCAGCAGAGGGTCTATAGACGACACTTATCTCAGTGGGGGAGGGGAGTGCTAGATGACAGAAGCTTCACACAGCTTTTGTTGGCACTGTTTTGGAAATGTCATAGGACCACACAATTCCTGTATGTTGGCGATTACCATTCGGGACGAGTATTATAAGGTTGACCGTTCTGGATGATCCTTTGAACTTAATGAATATCAGAAACAGACCTATAGGATATTCTTAGTTCCGTGTATAGATTCAACCTGAATAGTACCCCCCCCCCCTTATATAGTGCCACGGACAACAGTTCAAGAATGACAGAGGATATGAAATCCCGGCATTAATATTGCCTGCCAGGTCAAACACTACAGGAACATCCAGGATAATGATTCAATATGAATACAGTGATAGCATTGGGTGTAATTTGAGAAAGAAAATCGATTTTTTAAGTCGGGAACGGAATGCTATGGTCGTTATTTTAGAATTTCTTTCTCCAATGCCTTTAAAAACAACCCATGCTGAGCCGCACCTTCCTGTACCAATATCTACTCCAGCTTAGAGCTTATAAGAGCAGACAAACGAAGCTAATAGATGCTGGCCCTGGAGTTGAAGCAGAAAGATGGATTAAGATGAGCCTTGACGCATGCACAGAGAGCTGTCTAGGCTGGCAGTCATGCCATAGTCACGTGTCATGCATTACCTACCCTTTTGAATTCCATCAACAGTGGCTTCGTGATGCTTATATTCATCTTATTGATCTTCTTTATGGCCACAAGCGTCGACTGCAAGAGAGAAGACAGCACAAAATGTCTTTGTGAAATTGGATGGGTGATGAAATAGTCTGAGTCCATATGTACACTCATTTAAATATAAGTTTCACTTTTTTTCCTTTAAAAAACGGAGTTAATGCCTGCGTTTCTCATGGAGAACTAATGGTGTTATTTCTAAATAAGAAAAAAATGCGGATGTCATAGGAATGTGACTGAATTCCCGCCATCACCGAATTACCGCTAAAAATGAACAATGAGGATTTGTTTTGACTACCTGTTCTAGCTCTAGGGCAGAACATCCAAATAACATATGATAACATGATTCATTACAGAGATGTAGTAGAATTACCATAATTGCGTATCTCTATTTGATGGAAGCCCCAAGCATATTACAAGTGAATAATATTACATAGTATACTGAGAGCTAAGCCGCCTATAAATGATTAGTGAAAGGTAAGCCTAATGGGAAGCGACCTTAAGAAGAGTTGCACAGTAATGTAACTGGCTACAGATGCCTAGGACCCCCTCGATCCTTCACTGCCCTGATCCGTCTTGGTCATTGTCTTACTGATCATGTCAAATTATTGATGAGTTCGAATGAATTATTGCGAGATTCCGCCTGAGGCAGTAATACGTTTGTATACCTTAACTTCCGAAAACAAGTTCATTGGCTAAACAATTTTGACACTGAATTTGACGTTTTTGAATATTAAAGTAGTGTGTATTGTATATGTCCGAGTTCATATTAGTGTATATATAACTAAATATCTCAAACTAAATAGATATCCTACGATCATATATCAAGCATTAATACACTCATATTGTAGGTTCATATATAACATAAAAGGGAGACGGTTCTAGGAGGCACCAGCTGTGTAGCAGAACACGGCTGAAGAGCAGCTCACCTTGTAATAGCCAGTCTTCGTGTACACCTGCTTGTTTCCCAGGTCACTCAGATGTACAGCGATGGTGTCGCCGGAGATGTTGCTCTGCATGGACATGCGCTGTGAGAGCGAGAAAAACAATGGGGGAAGAGTGAACAAATGTCAAAATGGTGGCTCTGGGATCTGCTCAGCTTGCACAGTGAGCAGCTCAGTGGGTAGGGCAGCCTTTGTCAGCTGAGACAATAATGGGAACACGCCACGCATTATGTGCATTCCACAGGCAGGGTGCTAGACAAAAGCTCCGTATAGTGTATAGAAGTTGACGATTGCCATGTTAATCTAAATTGAACCTTCGAGCTCGCTATTCGTAGATTTACACATTAAGAGTTTCATATGTAAATACAAAAATTGCAATCATATGTGTACATATATTTCTACTTAGGTACTCAAATTTAGACATAAAATGCTACTTAAGATACACCGGTACACATATATGTCAATACTTAGGAGTTTATTGTGTTTACTTAATGTGAATGTAAATATAGCAATCGTACATATATAATTCTACTTAGATTCACAAATATACACATATAATGCTACCCAAGACACAAAATTATACACATCTACATCAGTACTTAAGGTGCTACCTTATATATAGGCTGAACATGTATTGTATAAATGAAGATAACAATATATCCTACGTAGTGTAAGGAGAATAAGAAGAATGTGAGAGTTAAATAGCGTTAAATCTAAAGAAGAAGTGATAGATAAACAGAAGGAGATAGAGAGAGAAGCGATAGAACTTAACAATTCTTCCACCACACACAAACATAAACACGTGTTTAAATATCTGAAAACGAGAAAGATGAAGCTGCAGGGAACATTGTCGTTGTCCCACACTCTCCACAATAGACACTCTCCATGCCTGCTTCTAGTATGAAATCAGCCAGTGTCTGCGTGGTTGTCTGCAGTAGCCGCTGACAATGAATTGCTCGCCTGAGTAACTCATCAGTAATTGTTATTGCTTTGTGGAAAGAATCGAGAGATTCGTTATTGTTTGGCTCTGCTGTTGCCTAATGAGGAGTATGTCCTCTTCATTTGATAAGTGCCATAGATTTCTCCATATCTGCGAGCCATTAGTGAAACCTTTCTTCCGATATTGAACGCACCTACAGCTTAAAGGCACAGGAAATCGACTTTCTCTATATTAAAGACAACTTTGAATAATAGTTAACCCTCCTTGCCCGTTCTACTTATCAGTATACCATTAGGACATGGCTTTCATTGGCTGACAAGAACCTCGATTTCTTCCCAGGAAAATTTACTTGATGTTCGAGCCCTAATATGTCAGTACGGTTTCTTGGTGACCCTGATAACCAGTAGTTTCCAGTCATATACTTCTTGCATACTGACTATTTTCTTCTGAGCTGTGAACTATTTCCTTAATTACAAATCAACATGGTTTAACTCTGTCAGCGTTGTTTTATTGTCGGCCTCTGGTACCGAATTTAGCTTTTATTGATCTCGGTATTTATGTCTATGTATGCCTTTTTTCCAATGACTGATATTTCCCATAAGTCGAATAATATCGATCTGTGGTTACTGAAGGATGTATTGGTGGCAAAGGTCGGCCAAGGGAAGCCTAGCTATACAAGGGCAATGTTTGCCGATTTTTCAACTTTTAAATACAGCTATGGCTGCCATGCTGCAAACGCCATTTGTACCGCCAAGGCAGGTAGGAGATGCAAGGGGTGGGGGTGAAAGATGTTCAACAGCTTTTCACGTTGATATTATGCTCTCCGGTGCGATTCATGACACCTCCTCACCCTCATATAGCTTCTTCGTTTAATGGATCTCCATTCTCACCGATATCCGATATCACTGATGGCGTGGCAATAGGAGTGAAGCCTTACAGTTCTAAATGCATGCATACAGTGGAACTCCGCTCGCGTAGACAGGTCAACTAAAAACCCATCATTTCGTTCATTTAAGATTACATCCATTACAATATAGCCACTGTAATCATTGAAAACTTAAGGAATCAAATTAATATGACCATTTAGTATAAACAATAAGCGACAGCAAATTAAAAAATGTTATTTAGAGAAAACAAACTGTAATCAAGAGCTGCGTTATATTGGTCCCTTTTAAAATATCTTTAATAGAGATATGGCAGATTTGAATGACGGAAATCAAATTTTAGTGGAAAATAGTGCGGCCATTATAACTGATTATAATTACACTCTATTTGTTAAAGTGGTCCAAGAATAACCTCAGAACATTGAAATAGGCCAATTCAAATATTCCCGAAATCGATCTCTATTTTCTGAAGTGGTCGGACACTAAACTCGGTAAGTTACAAAATGTCCATGATTACATGATGTCTATTACGAAAGTCCGAAGATTAAAAATTAAATTTTATGGAAATAAAGTTTCTGTATTTCCAGTCTGAATTACACATAAAAATGAAATATAATTTCCTTTCCTATATACCTAATTTAACCTCTATCAATTCCAATACTTCGAACTCAAACTCATATGGATTTCGCCAGCTTTATATTTTGATTAATACTAGTGGTCTTGTCCGCTGGGGCGCTATATCTGTATAACGGAGTTCTACTGTATGTATAGGAAGCATCAAGCGTGTTGAAGCCACTTTAAACTGGGTTTGTCTTTTTTACCTGTGACTTTCTCAGAAGTAATTTCCCATTTACGCTATTCCTGTTGTTTGCGAACTGCGCATGCGTATTATTGCCCGTCTGTCGCTTCCGCTGACCGGGTTCGTAAAGTACATCTTCCCAGTCCACCTGGCAGTCCTTAGCCAGGATCTCCAGAATATTATCCTGCTGGGAACTTTAACAGAACACACAACGCTTCAATGAGAAGAATAGTTACAGGATGGAGGGCCACTCTGTAGATACTCTTGGGGTCGGTTCATAAATAAGTCACTAATGTTGTCAAATATCTTTGCTGTTCCAGAATTAAAAAATTGGAGAAGGGTTACATCAATTTCATTATTACTATCGGATTTCAGACATGTGTTCCTCTTTAAAGTATATACGCGGTAAGAGGGCGCAATCCTTCCGACACTTTATATATAAACTTTATAATTGGTCCCTATCCAAATGCAGGTCAATATCATCGTTTAAAGGAGAACGATGTTTTTGGAGGATTGAGAGCTATTTATGGAACCGGCCCCTGTCTTTTTTTACAGGTACGATGACATCAACAAACAAACACATACAAAAGGATGGCGGCGTAACGCATATGTGTACTGCAGGGGTGCAGGGACAACAATAGAGGCGGGAAGCCACTTTCTGTCATGCCCCTAATATTTAGAAAAATGCCCTCACCCCTACCCCCTCACTCAAAATCAGAACAACCAGAATTTACAGATATAACAATTACTTCTCGATATATAATTATAGATTACCACATCGTTCTGATGTGATGAATTGTAACTACAGATAAGTAAGAGATTCTACATTAATTTGGGTTCATACCTCAGAATCATTTGTTGTGATCAAATATAAACCACTGGAAACTGTCCAACTGAACATAAAGAAAATAACTTGAGAGGTTTTTAAAAAAAAAAGGAAAAGTAAGGGGCAAGTTCCCTCCGCAACCGGTACAGTACACACGACGAGATACGCCATCAGACACACATAGATGTACGCTAACAGTGTAGTGAAGACAGTGTAGTGAACAAAGTGAGAGAAGTAGGGGGGTATGTGGTGGGCAGCATGCAGAGAGTGGTGGTGTCCTCCTACCCGTGTCAGACTCATACGGCTACCACTCCGCTCCAGTTTGCGTTTCTCTGTGGCGCTGAACATGATTTCCTCCCACTCCACGCGCCAGTTGACCTCCGCGAAGGCTGCCTTCAGCTTGTTCTCTCTAATGGGGCACATGGGCAATTAGGCATTATCATATAAATATATTTATAAATGTGGAATGATATTGGGTATCTAGGCTATTAGTATCAATTATATGTATATATGAAATGCATTTGAACAGAATTGGCATCAACTGTAAATATATCATGCATGTGACATAATTTTTAATCAACATAATAGACCGTGCATGTTGATGCCTCTGGGACATATTGTTTATAAAACAACCTTGCAGTAATTCGACGTCACAGTGTCGTATATCCCATAATAGCATTGCTCCTGCGACATAAAACGCTGTTGGTTACAGGAGAGTATGCCTCCGAGGGTATGATAAATAACGGTATGCCTTCCCTGTCAATTACCCATTAACTCATGATGGCCACTATTGCCTCCAGGCAATCTAAATACAAAACATACCAAACTGCCATATGGGAATATTGATCAATGGGCGTAGCCTGCTGCTTATGGCGTATCCTTCATCTGAAACTCTTGGCACAATGTCAGGGCCTAGATGGAAGCCTAAATTAGGTATCTTGCAAGCCTCCCACACCTATATTCATATAACATCCTTTGAGTTTCTGTTCTTTAAAAAAAGAAATTTCTCGCCACCTAGAACGGGCGCCAGTTTCTATCAGACCTTGTATGATAGGTTGAATATAGCATAGGGCAGAGCAGGCCCACCATTAGCAGCCATGGCTTCTATGATACAAGCCGCTGGAGTCCCCACTAAGCAGCATCATTAAATCCACAGCCACAGGCACACGCCAATGTTTTCTATGCCTCTATTCATGTTTTTTAACCCTAGCTGTAAGGGTCTTACACCTGGGAGTGGGGTATGGTATTAAAATTTGAGCTGTTTATGCTGTAGCAACATATCTATGAGATAAGATAATAAGCAAGCTTTGTAACATAACGGCAAACTCCTCGAGTCTAAGGCTCTTCCCCGTCTGGGATGAATTTAAAAAAGAGTGCTTGTCGGAGAAGGCATCATGGAGAGGATACCATATCAATAAGCAATATCATATTAGAAAGATATTGACAATCACCATGTTTATGTATAAATTTTCGACAGTATATTTCCTCATGTGGATAAGTTGATGCGTCGTAAAAGCAAGGTATTCAAATTCAAAAATCATCTGGTAAAGTCTTAGCAAAGGGGGATATTTTGAATAAGACTCCTTGTTTTCATGAAAAAGGATGTCTTTACCAATGTTTTATCACTATCCAGGTATCTAAAAGGGGGTTGTTTTAGAATTCATAGAACTATCATGTACCTCCGTTATCATACGCGTGGGGTCATAGGGACCCTGACATAAATTTGCATTCCAACGCACTCTCCTGTAGTGCACCATAGTAGAGTGCCAGAAAAGGCATTTTGCATTACATTTAATTATTTTAAGAAAATTAACCTAGACACTGAAAGAGATTATAACAATTGTTGGAATTCTTCGAAATATTACATTTTCACGTTTCAGAAGCTTCAGAAGTTGATTTCTGCAACAACAAAATAAGTAAATGCTCCAAAGCAGATTCCTTAATTTTCATAAGATTACAAGACAGGCAATATTTACAAGTCTCGGAGAAATTATTTCTGCAACCCAGCTCCTTTGAAGTATCTTTGTCGAGGTTAAAGATTCCTTTGTCTGTGGTGCGTGCCTTTGTAATCAGACCGAGGGAAGAGTGGGGCTTCGTGGGCGGTAGGGGGTAGGGGTTTAGATGGTAGTAGGGGTGTTACGGGTAGAGAAGGTGCAAGGCATGGGAGGAATGTAGAGGGTATTAGGGGTGCAGAGGGTGTAAGGGGTGTAGTGGATCATCGGGGTGCAGAGAGCGCTAAGGGTGTAAAGGGTGGTAAGGGTGTAGAGGGCTGTAGGGGTGAAAGGGTGTAGAGGATTGTCGGGGTGCAGAGGGCGACAGGGGTGTAGAGGGCTGTAGGAGTGGTAGGGGTGGTAGGGGTGTAGAGGTTGTGAGGGGGTAGTAGGGCTGTAGAAAGGGGTAAGAGTGATATGGGTTTACGCGTGGTATGGGTATGTGTTTGTGGTTAGGGTTAGAGGTGGTAGAAGTGTGGGGGAGAGGTGGAATGGTAGGGCAACAGAGTGGTTGTGGTATGTGTATGTTTGTGTGGTGGGGAGTGTGGGGGCGAAGTGGGGAGGTAGGACTGTAGTGCGGTAGGTAGACTGTAGAGAGGTGTGTGTGTGTGTGTGTGGGGGGGGGGGGGGGGGTATGGCTACGGGTGGCAGGAGTGTGGAGGAGAGGTGAAGTGGTAGGACTGTAGGTCGGCAGGGGTGTGTGTGGGAGGGGGTAGGGTTAGGGGTGGTAGGAGGGTGTGGGAGGGATTTGATAGGTGTGTAGAGGGTGTTGCGGTGGCTCTTACCGGTATATGAAGAAGGCGGCGAGGGAGACGATGAGCAGTAACGATCCCAACACGATGATGACGATGGCGTACTCTGGGAACGGCTCTGTGAGAAAACAAGAAATGAGCAGCTCGTTGTATTATCGCCTTATACATACATAGATCATGGTGGCCTTGTGTACAGCTGCTCATGATAACATGTTATACATAGAGAAAGAAAGAGCGCTGTGTGTGGAGTATAGGGAAATTTCACAACGATACGAATACAGATTTACCTTCTGCACAAAGAAGAAATCTGACTCCTCGCTGATGTTATATGCCTAATCCGAAAAGAAAACTAGATAGCTAGATAAACAGACTATACAGGTAGATTATTGGATCTGTAGACAGATGATGAGATAGGAAGACAAAGAGATGGGTATCTATCAAACAGATGATCGATAAATAAATGTTCATTGAAGTGTAGGTGTAAATTCGCATAAATACAGGACATCGCACAACAAACTTTTAATAATAGATTTCGGAAACTTCTGCTGGCCTCGTCCTTCCAGTGGGCTGCTACTAACCATCACAGAACCTCTCTTAGCGGGAAAAGGGCAGCTCAAGAACAGCTAACAGAGGGACACGAATCTCACTAGCCTGAGGTGAATTACGACTGCTCTACCAATGTCCGTCTGTCATTACCCGCATCTGGGACATGAGTAACTCTGTCTGATTGTAGCCATGGCTCGCAGCCTGGCCTGGCCTGGCCCATAGTGGAACCTTTTGATCACATTCGGGACTTTCCTACGAAGATATTTTACACTGACTAGATTGTTAAGAATTGGAAATTGGCATCAATGGCTTACAGGCTTACCACTCATATAGCATCAATATGAAAAACCATGGGATGCCATGTCTACATCTTGTCTTCCCTCCCCTTCAAGAGGCATACTGTGTGTATGACCTTTATTTGAAAGATTTACCATCTCAAGTCTTCTGACGATGGTCTTTAGCACCCATACACAGACTAGAAGATAAAGGCCTCAGACTCAAGAATGTTGACATCTTCCATCCTCCCACTACTAAAAGGATTGGTTCTTGGATATAATGTCTTGAATAAAAAAAACCACAGACGAAAGCGAGGGGGCGTGAGCATGGATTGTGTATAATAACACAACAGTGACTTGAGACCTGGACCCAAGACTCCAAAGATAGTGCCGATCAATGGTAATTTATCCCACTTTCTTGCGGGCTGGACGTTGGGTTGGTGAGGTGTGAGCCTCTGGGTATGTACGTGAGCCGTAACAGCCCTGGGGCGGGCGTGGCCAGAAGCGACGGTAATAGGTCGCTCAGACTTTGTATTCCTCTGGTCAGTTGCCAGGGCTTCTTTCCCCGAAGGTAATCTATGTCTTATTGAATATCGGAGAGTGGCTATGGTATTACGACGCAACCAAGGGTGACCTTGGACTCTCTGTACAGTAAACAATGGGAGGCGGATCGTTGACAAACAGTGCCGCATTATCTATGTCGGACATTTATTGATATATCCTTCTTATTTGCACATTTGAGTGTTTAAATCTGCCTTAAGGAAAACCCTATATAAGAAAAATACAAGAATGCAATCGAGGATGGAATGATATAAGACAACCTATATGACTTCCCGTCATTATCCTAATATCACCCATATTAAATGTCGGTAACTACAATGTATATATGTTCCAATAAGCTATCGCTGTTCTAATACATATCATACAATATGGATAGAAATAATTTCAGTGTGACAAAAAGCAATTATCTGTATGTAGGTTATTCTTATTCGGCACTGTGAGGGGAATCTTGGAAGGACTATGTGATACTGTCGGCTTGATGGTTTAATCCTTTTTATGTTAATACTCTCCATGGAAAGTCATACTGCAATAGCTCTCAACTCGGATAACAGATAACAGAGTCCTTTCCCTGCTTCCTCACTTACGCCCGGCCTATTTGATACACCCTCCTAAAGAGTAAGCCAGAACTTATTTTCTAATTACTTTGCATCGAATCTCATTATAGTCTACAATGTATAGTGTAGTGTTTCATTAGTGGTAAGATGAGGATATGTTAATATCCCGAACCCCGAAGCTATAGTGTGGCTTACTCTGATACTGCGGGAAAGACGGCTTCTTTATTATCCATCGTATACAAAGCCCCCATTGAAAATGTATGGGGACTCAGTAAACCACGACCCATTATATAAAAATTGTCAGATACCATAACTGTGGTATACGGAATCAAACCTGTGGTATACGGCCTCAAAACCATGGTATACGGGAAAAATAGTCCCTTTTGCTATAGAGCAAAGAAATAGTTCCTGTTGTTATACCCGTCAATATGGCAATTAATGGGTTTAATTTATACGAAAAGATGGATAATAAATACAACAAACGATGGTTTTGTGGACAGGCGGCTCTGTAAACCACTCGCGGTTGACGTCGTAATACACTCGCTAGTGTATTTTACTATATTACTACGCGTCAACCTCTCGTGGTTTACGGCCGCCTGTCCAAAAAAACATCGATTATTGTCTATATATTTAATGGTACTTTCAGTATGCGCAGTTGCTCATGAAAGACTCTTTATCCTATTCTTAGTGGTCAAATACATACATCAACTGAACCAATACTTATGTACATCTCAGAGAAACAGAGACCGACTCCAAGTACTAATGAATAAGGTTCTTAGAACTGCTTTGGGAATTCAGAAGGCAATAGATCTGCATGTGGAGCAACTCCATGAAAAGTGTAAAATGAGAGAATTAACTATTAGACGAACTATACATTTGCTGATCATGATGAAATGGTGGGCGATTAATGAAGAACACATTTTTGAAGTTGATGATAAAAGAACTAGAGGTGAAAAAAGTAAGATTTAGAATACCCAAGCCAAAAATAGAAAAATTTCGGCATTCTCCGCTGTATCTTGGAGAGAAATACTGGAGTAAGTAAAGCCTTGAAACTCAAACAATTGGTGAGTCTTACTTATTTAAAATAAGATCAAGTCAGAAATTGGTTCACTTTTAGAATAGGCATATAGGTCAAAAGACCAAGGATATTGAAACCAAGAAAAAAAAGGTCAAAAGACTGTGTATTAGTATTAATAATTATGAGTAAGACTTCCTCGACGATTAGAAACCGGAACCTGCCCTGTATTTTTCCTGTTATGCGTCTTTGCGTTGTTATGTGGATAGTTTATGTGATTCAGTGTTGTACAGTCAATGTGACTTCCACGTGGAAGATCGTTGGGTGACCAACGAACGTGTAATGTCGTTAAAGTTTCTTGAATAAAAGAAAGAAAGAAATAAGTAAGAAAGAAAGTGGTGATCTTTCTCGAGTTCAGACAGCCATGAGTCGTAATTAAGTCGTGGATTCCTCATCGTGAATTTTAACATAATAAATCCGGGTAGGATTTATAAATCCGATATCTATAATACTTCAGATTTAGTCATGTTGGAAAAAAGTTAACCTTACTGCGGGATTTCAGATACTTTTTATGCAAGATGATCTTTCATTACGGTGGAACGATCGCGTTTCACTTATAGGTTATTCCGAGAATTCAATAAGGTTCTTAATTATTCACCTAATACATGGTGTTAAGAGAAAACACATGGGCAGCGTGTATCTACATACCGGAAGCATACAGATATGTTGTCTTGTATTGTGTACATAATCTTGGATATAATTACTATACAAGTCGAACATTTTTGATGGATTATACAATGAACAAATAATAACTTGATCATACCCAACAGCTGAGTTTGAGATAATGAGGTGAAGTGGTGATATCTAATTTCTTCATTTGAAAACATAATCTATTCAATAACAAAGGGGTGCATTTTATGGAGATGATGAGAAACATAATTGGGAATACCTCTCTGTGTGGCAAAACCTAAACAAAATTACAGTAGTATCTAAGATGGCGGTCTGCAGGGGCGTCCCATCATTTACGCTCGTAGTTTTATAATCGTTTAATTTTCCATTCAAAATTAATAGATATGGTATAGGAAATATTACTAAACTCCTGTAAAACTTTCTCAGAAAGTCGTACGCCAATTTAGTAGTTTCACGTATTTGCAGGGCTTCTGTTCTACATTACTTTACATCCTGTGCCCTTACAGGATCCAAATCAGCCCAGTACCTACTTTGACCAGAGAACTGGTTAATCATTGTGATTAAGAAGACAAAAAAGAGTGTTGGAAGATAGTGAGATAGTTTCAACGAAAATCTCTGATTTACTAGTGTTGTTCATGGGAAAAAAGGAGTATCCGAATTGTAGCAGCAAAATCTTGCATGTGAAATAATAGCGAAAGGAGCTTCTATGGCATATTCCTATATACCTTCGCCCATAAATTGCAATCCGGTTACCGAGACCCTTTGGCCATTTTATTTCTACCTGATCCCCTGTCACCATCATGCCCTTTTCTTATACCTGCCACTTATCCATAATCACTGCATTTACAGCAAGATTTCCAGTTTACGCAAGGCACTAAAAGGTATTGCTACCTCAGATCATTACGTTGCAAACTTGTACCATTAGTTATTCCCTGAGGTAAACTTCGAACTCCGTATGCTACTTCCACTTCGCAACACTATTGGCCGTATACATGTATGAGAGTGAAAGGTTGTCAGAATGATAGCGTCGACATAGCAATGTCGGGTGTTCCTCATGGTAGTTGTTCAGATCGGCATAAATGTGATAGCTTGATGTCTGAATTATTTGATTGTTTTAGTTATTTTTTGTGAAAGTGGGTATTACATATGATAAACATGGTCTTCTGTTTGCACGACGATAAACAGAAATATAAGACCGCATCTAATAAATGTAAATCCTGACATGATAAATTTAAAACCACATGCAATTGGGATAAAACTACATGTAATAAACCAACATGCAATAGATACGAAACCATACATAATAAAAAATCAAACCTCATGTAATGAATATAAAACTACAACTAATGAGCATCAGATCACTGTAAATAATAGTGATCTGATATAAAATCACATGTTTTCTAGTAGGGAATCTCAGACCCTATGCAGGGCAATTCACCCAGCGGCGACTAATATCATAGGAAGTCTCATCATGCTGCATCACTGTAATCTTTTATGAATTACACATCCAATAACTCATCACAGGTCCCAGGTCCTATATGTATGTACAAACCACACTCTACAACGAGACAGGGCCCGGTAATATAGGGTAATTGCAGGCTTTGAGGTGTGCCGACATAACAGCCACTGATACAGGGATAATTCTCCGTAAGTAGAGAACAGGGTGCGGAGATGCACCAGCTTAAAGGTCAGCAGAAAGGACATGGGCTGGACTTCCCAAGACGAGCGGTGGAGATTTGTGATGCTTTCTCACAATGTCAGTCACATAATGTATGGCTCAAATTTGATTTTGGGAAGCTATCATTAAGATGTTAACTGTATTGGGTTATGATTATACTGGGTTTAGGCTAAGTAGTATATAATACCTTTATATAGGTTATACTATGGCATAGAAACACTTTTATAGCCAAACAGACATACCACAGACGCCTACCTGACGCCTACACGAGCCTACCTAGGCTATTGCCTGGTTACTGAATGTCTAGGCCCAAATCTACCTGCCTCAAATACAGACCATATACAAACAATCAAGATCTATAAGGTGTCCTTCTGAGGTGTATATTTACATGGGGTTAAAAGACTTTTCATATCAAAGAAATCCGCTTCAGCGGGGTGTCTGCTAAAGCACAGTGTTCGCTTACAGGAGGTTAAAACAAACATCAAATGGAGGAGGAAATTTCCGTTCCCACCAAAACTGTCCGTTAACGCGGGGTGGCTACCGATCAATTTATCATTACGACCATGTGGATAGATCCAGTTAATTTAATCTAATACATGTGTAAAATAAAACAGAGATATTGCTACATTTACTACAAGCGATCTAGCTTCTAGTATAACGGTGGTAGTCTGAAGTATACGAACATGACCCAATAAAAGACAACAGGCTTTCTATCGAACCGACATCTAGTAAGGTAGGCCTGACTTGCATAGAGCATCTCACACGTGCTCAAGTCACTCGTAGGACATCTTGAGGGCCGACACTCCAACCCGAGGTTCTGTCTATTTGATACAGATGGATCACGGATCGGGGAGGAGAGTGGGGAGAATGTCAGCCCTGATTACAGAAACATCGCCACCGGACAACACCAGAAGCCATGAATAGATCCTGAAATATGACACAGACTTCAACACCCCGTCTGTCAGACATTTTAGGCCAAATAAACACACGGGTTATGAAGCGATGGAATATACTGTAGAGTAACTTCGGTTTCAGTTTTTGGTCCTTGACATGACCGGAAAACAGTACGGAATGAACTATTGATGAATGTATCTGTATGCTCTGTGTGTATGTCTGTACAATCCCTGCAGGTAAAGCCACACCATATATAGCTATCTATAAAATGTTTCCCCTCTAACACTACTGGTTTGTATTAAATACCAGATATTAGATATTTCCTCTAGTTTAATTGATAAATAAGGCTACTCTTTGTGAATATGAATCATCCAGGAAACCTCAGGGGGTGTTCTCCGCTAGGACATTTTTCTCCACGTGGAGGAGCTTATCGAAGATATGGGGCAATTTTGCTAAACACTTATGGCCTAATTGCGGTGCATCGTCCGTAAGGACAGTCCCCTACCAAGATTGTCTTGTCTCATACAAGCATGAATTCTCTTTGGACAGGGTTGTTAAACGGACCCCTTCTCTAAACTGTACGCATTCCATAAAATGGATAGAGATGACCTTTACTTTCAAATAAAGGATTGCTTTGGAGGGTAGGACTGGATACGATGTAATGCATTTAATTGCATTGCTAATCAAATAGAAAGGTTTTGATATGCAATGAACATTTTAAGATTTCTGTAATAGATTCGGTCTCTGAGATATAGAACATCGGTAGCGAGGCCCCCAATGGGGGTAAACGGTGCAGTCCACAACACCGAAAAAAATCTCTTGGTACGGGGTTCTACATCAAGCGCAATCCTAAATGCTACAACTAATTGCGATTTTATTTTCCAATTGAAAATAAAAAAGAAAGCTGGAAACTCTGGCCTACCGTGAGGGGGGCAGCCACTTCCGTCAAAGCCACATTTTGGGGTGTCTGGAGGAGCACTTCTTCGGCCTCCAGCCCAGTGTATGTCCTTCACCTCCTCATATTTCTTCGTATTTCCAAAGTAATTGGCGACCACCTAGTAAAGAACAAAGATTTGATTAATCAATTACAAGGAGAGCTATTTCACAGAAACGGAATTATTTGGTGAGTATTTGTGATAGTGTTAATGATTATTATGACGGTAATCACGTAGCGAAGGACAGGAGTCCTGTAATATTAAAGAATAATCAATAATCTATTGGTGAGGTTCTGATGAAATACCTATTTTAACTGGCGTATAGTGTGAACGGGGAATCACAGGCGAGGAGTACCATATTAGGTGCGATGTTTTAACAATGAGTCAATTAATTCACAAAAGTAATTCTTTTAGATAAATCTCTTGCCTTCTTTCAATTATGATGAGGATATATCAGTTTCAGGTGGTTCTCGAATGAAAATCGTTTCAAAATAATCGGAAATACTCCTGTAAAGTCCATACTCCAAGTCTGCCTGCTTGTGGATAAGGAATCTCCTCATCAAATAAAGCATCATTATTTTTTTAGATGAATCTAATCAAAGAGAGTTCAGTTAATGTGGCATGGCTTTAAACCTCAGCTGGACTGGATATTGATTACATCAGCTTTTCCTTGCCACAGAATCCTGGTAATACATCACGACACCCAGACAACATCCCTATACATCACACCCTCTGGCGGACTGCTGGTATAGCAAACATGATGTATTGTGTAAAGCACTTATTGTAATAAGCGTGTAACAGACTCCGTGACAAACTCGCACAGACACTCTACAGATGATCCTATGCTAAAACCTGGAACTGCCTTGTTTACATAAAGTAAGGTTTTCGACAAAATCTTCAACGACTTCTGTTCCGTTCCTATAGGAAATCGGTTGGTGGTCGGTCCCTGATAATTGATGGCCAGTTCCCACTAAACAACCTCTCGCCGAGCAACCATCTTCTGAGTCGAGACCCATTGCTTCAACGAAATAGTCCACTTGGGTTGATTTTGTTGATGGTATATTTTATAGTTCAGTGGTGCCAACCTTTGTTTTGGCTGCAGAAATCAGTAAGAGTGTCCCTGCGTGGCCAGTTTATATTAACTGTCATTATCTTGAAATGAACATAAAGTCGCTGGCTTGTTACTGGAAGGTTTATTGGTGGCAAAGGTCAACCAACGGAAACCAGCCATCCGGAGCTCTTTTCATTCGCCTGCCACTTTTTCTTCGGGGGTAAGGGGGAGGGGAGGGGGTCGGCAGGGGCGGATTCATTACTCGTATGTGCTTGGACTGGGGAACTAGCTAACGTTAAATACTGTTATGACCGGTTCATATATTCAACGTACATACAACCGGATTTTCTTGTTATTCAGCAAAAGGAATTGACAACAAAACCCATCGTGCACTGTCATGAAATCTGTGAATCTCTAATTGATGGTATGATAGGTTTCTTCTTTTCTTGATTAAGGTATGTAAAACGAATGCGTAAAACGCTTCCCTTGCTTTTATAGGATTCGTTTCCCCCACATATTTTAAAAGCCAGCCCTGCTTAATGACTTGTCCTGAAGTCCAAACTGGTCACGACCCCTAATATCGCCTATGATGAGTGGCTGATGTGTGTGAGATCTCGCGAGATTAGGGCCAGCCACCCACAGCAGTCACTCTGTTGCCTGTGATGAGAACAGTACCCCCCAAAAGAGTCGAGAGGTGGCGTTGCTGCTCTGATGACCAAGCGCAGGTCAGGACCACGGGAAACCTCTGTGGTGAACCTAGGGGAAGTACACCCGAGACGGTAGATCAGCCAGGGGCTCCCGGTCGTCCGGAGTATGCTCGCCATTAACACCTCTTTAGGGTTCACTTCTAAGTCAGCGTAACACATCATAACGCTCAGGGCGACTCGGAGCAGCTCCTGACTGACACTCTGTGAGTCGGTACAGTAGTCATCACACTCTCCGACCAGATATCCTCTACTGCCGATCTCCTATGAGAGATATTATATTACCGAAAAATGAGTTTATTGATATCTATACCGGAGACGCTCGTATTGTCCTCTACTAATGTTTGCATATAGTATACATGCATACGTCTATATTGGGCACCGTGTTTTACATATGTAATCATTCAAATTGTAACCGATCGAGTTTATAAAAAAGACTTCATTATCAAAACTGCAAGTGTTAGATTAGATTTTCCATGGACTGATCTATGGCAAATCAAATGATAATACTAATAATGATGATAATAATGATGACGATGATAACAATGTACCCGGACACAATTGATCGGTGACCCATAAATCATCAGTTGCGTAATGCTGGGGATCCCTTGTTCCACCTGACAAGTATCTGCCCAAGAATAGCAAGCAATTGCAGGTGGTGCGAAAAGCCATAATCGGTGGTCAAAATCGTTAGGTGGAAATGCCGCAATAGATTCACTATGCAACCTTCATGCTGGTACCCTGCCTCCTAATCTTGGGGGTCAGCTGGCAGGGTCATTTGGGGTTTGGCTGTTAGACAGTCACCTCGTCCAGTCCTCTGGGCAGTTTATCGACACCAACACAAAACAAGGAAGGCTAGTGCTACTGAGGGAGGCGAGGGATGGGGAATTATTGAGCCTCCTGCTTTGCTTTCAGGAGAAAGGGAACTATTAAGGCAGGTCCCTATTGGCCGATCTTTCAGTAACGATCAGCTGTCAAGAAGATCACGATTTTATTGCACTACCAATATAAGATTGGTCAATGGAAAGGAGCAATGCATTCACATGTCAAATAATTCTTTTAGTCTCCAATCATATAATATGGTATCATAGCCATCTGCACCATAGGACAACATCTACATGCTTTGGTCTCATGAATAATTCTCAAGGTTACTGTTGGAAAATTCTGTCTCCCCGTACATATATATGCAGTGGAAAGAAGCCAACACCAACACCAATTATTTGATACCGACTTGCAGACAGCGGCCGCGACCGACCGACTTTTTTCACATCTCAAATAATCGGTGAGGTTTTCGTAAGCCAGTGGAAACACGCCCTTGGACGGGGCTACGGGTAAGGGACAGTCAGAGAATGCTAATTACTATGTTATATTACCAGTAATTAGTTTCTGACGGCACAAGGCCTGCCTGGCTGTGTGTGCTTTTTACCCAGAGCTGTAGGGCTAATAGGACCCAGGCACAATCCGTTTAAATTGATTTACAGCAGTGGGATAAGGATTGACACAAGAAACCAGGAGAATAATTGACTAAAGCCTCTGGAAGGCATAGGCGGGCACGGGTCTAAATCTGACAAATGTCCACTGAGGATTTACTTCCCACCTACAATGTAATATATGTTTCTCAGAGACGCTCTTTATAAAGAAGAGTTAATGGTGGTGGGTGATGTGTGGTGAGAGTCTATAGCATCTGAACTCCTACGCCTAGACCATCATGGGTGAGGCACCTGTATACATATTCCTTGGCCGGCATACATAGTTGATGGCGGGCTTGCGGTGTCACGTCTCTGCGGATAATCAGGCCGTTTGGATGCGGGGCAGAGGGTGAGAGCAGTGATGAGCGATGGGCGGCCCCGCAAACCGCCACACCCTGCGCCGTTTACACTGATGGAATGAGGTGTAGGTGGGGGTCCCTTCGCACTGCTTACCCCCGCCCTCCTCCATTCCCTATTTCCATAGCCCCAGTGTTCTTAAAGTTCAAAATCAACATTACTACTTTACAAAAAGTTCTTTTCCAATAATATGAGAATTATAGAAGCCATTTCAATCGGATTTAGATTACATACATTTCTACGAGGAAGTGAAATATCACAAAATGTTTGAAGAAATGCACTGATTTGTTTGCCTGTTGTAACATTACTTCTTCGGAATGGAACCTGGAACCCTAAGCAGCGACCCTTCCTTCTGTCTATTACTTTCCGCCTATGAGAATGGAAATTTTACACCTGATGGCAAATTGTGTACAAAGCACTTGACTATATAAACGCACTTTTCCCGCTAGATGTTACTGCTTTTGTTAGAGACATGTCAAAAATATAACCCTGAATGAAAATGCTTAGAGCCAATGAGAAGTTACGAGAGGGGTAAATAACGTTTTCTCCTTCGTGTTCTAAGTGATCCATCCATAAAGTACGGTTTTATCGTTGTAGTAAATAGTTGATACGTACTTGGAACTTGCCCGTACTTGGGTCCATGTCGAGCAGGGAGTAGTCTGCATCCCGATCGCCATTCTCGTCGATACTTACTGGCCCCGTGATCCCTGTAACACCACAATATCATTTATCATTCGTGACATTTTTATATGACAGAAAGGTATATGCTAGCAAATCGCCACCAAGAACCGGCTTGATCTGATATTATTGAATGTAATTGCCTGTTTATCTATAACGGTGATATTTCATTTTTTCTGTATATTAATTGTTCCATAGACTGTTATACTCGCCTGCGTCCATTGCGTATTCAGAGTATGTACAGTTTATTAATTTCCATACCAGCATACTCTGTAGTATGACAATATTACCAATACCGTAGCAGAGGTTGGCATCTGTATGATCTATCAGCATAGGTATAACAGAATAATTGATTTGTCTGTGATAATATACAATAATTTGAATTTAATGTTAGTATTGTATATATCGTCAGTTTCATGAGTAGATGAAATAGATCTGCGCGGGTTGATATTCAACTACAGCTCATGGGAGGTTAGGAAGTGTGGAATTCCATAGGGTATCAATAGCCAGAGGAGATATTGCAGCGAGATTGAAACTATGGCAGACAGGACCGGATAGTGGAAGGTCTCAGTGGTATAGCTCATTCACAGGGAAATAAGACCTTCAAAATCAAATGTCATGACATTATCAGATATTTGAACGGTTCAGTATTTGAAAATACTAAGTGCGCTGATGTGAGGCAAGATATCTATTTCTCATTTACGCCTGTACTTCCCGAAAGACGCCTTGGTTAATATGCCAATGGACCGCTAGTAATATAATACGATCAAATTAATCCAGGAGAGACATTAATGAGGACCGCTCAATATTTCTGAACAATTGGACACAATAGAATCGGAAAATAAATATGATGTATCAGGTTATTAACCATCTCAGGCTATTAAGTGAGTCCTAATGGCATCCGACTGCATATTAAAACGAGGTTTTAAAGATCATTTGAGATTTACGTATATTAATGGAATTAGTCTTGCTGTTTCATATTTCATTATTAATGGAATTAGTCTTGCTGTTTCATATTTCCCCCTAAACAAATAGTCATCTTTACATGAATAAAGGAAGTGATCGCTTTAAATCGGACTGGATATCAGCAATAAGGAGACAAAGGTTTAAAAGCCTATGTAAAGAAATAATAAAATATCATATTTTCTGTTTATGCAGCTATAATAAAAGGACATCATCTGGAACATTTTAATGTGACACTTTAACTCAATTTACATGACAATGTCGGGCCTAACTGACACAATACAGTCAGATTACTTTGTCACCTTCAACCTATAGTGACTTATAATGACAATATCAGATCTATATGGTCTTGTTGTTGAGTGGTGTTGCGCGCCGAATTGCGCCTCCTTTGTTTCTGATACATGTTTACATATTAATATAATATCCATTCACTAACGAATATATTTCAGACGGTTTGAGGAATTTAATCAGGCATTTTAAACTGTACTGAAATGAAAATTCTAAAGAGCTTCATTCATACACTGGCCTCAAAGGTTCTCATGCAATCTTTTCTCCTGAAAAATCCAAGGTTAAGACTGAAATGAGCTGATTATGTATTGTATTTCACTGAAAGATCTGTCATGGAAACGTAGATAAACTCTTCGAAACATAGCTGATGTCCTATACATGGCCTTTTATGAATAGGATGACATACAATCCATGACTTGTGGCAAACTACATATCAGATACATTGCCATCCACCACGGAACATGCTAATGGTCCGCTCTCCGTATAAAGAACCCTGACATAATTCACAAGTGGTGATGATCCCCTGACACTATGAATAGTCAGCAAGAATAGATTAGGACTCTCTACCCCCTCACAAGATACGCCTTCGCAGAATGCCCGGCGAGCAGACCGGAAATTGATTTACGACTCGCCGTCTCCTCAGCGTAACCCGGACCACTTCATGTTACAGTTATTCAAGCCGCTAGGGATTCTTGGGGAGAAAATAACGGCGTCTCTAGGAGGGAAAGAGAGCAAGTCGGTGGTGTCATTGCCTAATATTTGCGCCGGCGTTTTATAGGACCTCATGTTCGTTTATATGGATAATGAATGCTGAAGCGAACGAAGGACACTCTCCAAAATTTACACAGTGTTATAGAGTGTATATCTGAAAAGCACACTTGTGTGTGAGATAAAGATAGTCAGATAAACGTAATTTAGAAAAAGAAATGTATATATATCATATAAAAATACATATATGCGCATTCTAACACCATATTCCACGAATACCACCTTTTCAAAGAAGCCCACCTGGAGTTCACAAATAAATGACATTTTCTTTCTCAGCCAATTTGAACTCTGCAGTATCGGGTGAAGGCGACAAAGTAGTACTTATCACGCATACTGTACAGCTTCTATAGACTTAGGTCTTAGGTTACTGTATTGTCTGTATCGCCTTGTTATCTACTAAAGGTTGATGTACACATCTAATACATACCTACCGAGACCATGACGACGGCTGGTGCGAGTAGTGTTAGGTATCAAAGCCCTACACAAACAAACCCATCATCCCAAATCTCCGTTTAGCGACAACTGCTCACTATATTGCCAGATTTCAATTGGCTGACTTTTGTCACCGATTCATTTGTTGCTAACCACTGACCGATCTTATGGTATTCTAGAAAACATCCGTCCAAGGAAACTAGCAAAATTCATTCGGTACTGATTTAGTACCTCCGACCGGTCAATTTTAGTACTGATAGATGTAAAATACAATAAGATATGACACCAATGAAGCTTATCTCAGTTGGCTTCATTGTTCATGAAATCTGTCAAGACTTCAAATATTTGTTGAGATAGGTTAATTGGTTAATATAAACTGACCAACGAGTAAATTATTCACTGGTAAACTGTAACAACGTTTTCTGGGCCCACGACTCACCGATTTCTATACAAAGGGAAGAGAAATCCTCAGGGTTTTTGTCAGGCAATGAAAATCCCACTTATCTTAATACCCTCTGCAATTATTGGTGAAATCTAAAATCCCGATTCATTTTTTTTCTAATATTATTCTTTTATTGGTCCTTCCAAGTACATTTCCCTTGTGTCCATTAACGTTACATAATGTGTTGTTATCGTATAGGAAACACTGACATTTCTTTTGATAGCTTAAAGTTAGTGTTCTTGCGTTCTCGCATAGCATAGTATAGATGTAGTGAGTAGATCCAATCTTATAATCCTTGTATCACAGAAATAACAGAATAAAGTATGGGCGTACCTTTAAAGGTTTTATTCCACATTCTGTGCGTGATTTCAGCCCCGTCCGTGGCATTGTAGCCCGCCGCTAACGTCTCGTTCAGCGCCAGAGCGTAGAGGATGACGGCATCATGAAACGCGCCAACAAAACTGTTCACCTGGTGAAGTAAGTAAAACGAGTCATTAGTTAGAGTTAAATGAACGAGTACACGGTGTGTTGGGTAGGGGTAATGAGGTGAGGGGCAGGGCCGCAGACATGGTATCTAGGGGGTGGGGGAGCGGTCAGAAGAATAAAGCATTATATGGCGGATGGAGAAAGGAGGGGGGAGGATGGCATATATGTTGGAGGGGGTTCACCGAAAAATAAAGTACCATATGAATGAAGTAAATTGTTGGAGGGAGAACGTTCATAAGTTCAGAGGAATAAAAGAGTATTAGAAGGAGCTCGAGTAGCAATAAAGGACATAAATATATAGTCTGATACAAATAGTTTATTTCTGGGTAATCTAACTTAAAGGTTAGAGGAGGGAGGGAAATATAACTAGAGAAATGAGATAAGAAGCCTGGACAGATGAGGGAGAAAGGAGATGCGAATGGGAGGGAAAGTTTGACTGGAGATGTTCGCTGGTATTATTACCATTCTGCTCAGTGTTTTGTTAGACATGCGACAAAAAATATTTTCATCATTGCCACTCGGGCCTATATTCAGAGGACGATGACTGTATCTGCTGATAACGTGACGTGATGAGACTTTGTGAGCATGAACAAATTTAGTTGGACGAGTCTCATTGACATGATGATCGTGAACTCTATGGTGCATCTGAGGGTTTTCGTTTTCAATAGGACAGAAATTATATATTCGTCTGAATAATTGGCGTTTTCCATCATTGCATCAACCATAAAACCGTTAGTATTGTGTAGATACACATACACAGAGAGAAAATGGATATTAGAAAAAAAGAAAGATGGTTATTAGATTAAAGCAGTAAAAGCAAATATTAGTACGTAGTTCACATACGAGTGAACTGCACAATATTATGTAAAGCTTGCAGATTTGAAATTTATGAATGTTCATGGCGTCGTTTGTTGTCATTTTCATCACCATATACATGACGCATTTACTATAATAATCCTGCGTGAATCATATAAATGGAACAGCAGGGGAATAACTGTAAAATCAACACCAACAATAGCAATATATTGTGGTCGTAATTCCTATTTGAACAATCCAGTCGGATTACTGTGACTAACTTTAGGTCAGAAAATGTACCATAACTTTGACTGACGGAGAATGAGAGAAGATGACTGGTGAACTCATCCAGCTGGAACAAATTCTTTCAATAAGTGTCAAGGGGAAATGAGATTTACATCGTTTGTCTGAAAGGTAATGCCTAATGTTAAGTTCTATGCTTCCTTTACCTACAAGAAGGATGTCATACAAATGCATTTCTGTAACCTCTCTCTTGCATCAGGTGATGTACTCCATGGATTGTATTCATCAACAATTTCTTAGGGGGAATGAATTTATATTCAGAAACAGCTTGTCCTTATACAATGACATCGGAACCTTATCAAGCGGTTCATATAATATGATAAGACAATATCTTCAAATGCCTTATCGTTTCACCTTGGATGAGCTAGGGTCACAAGCTACTTTGTCCACTCCCCAACCGGCAGCAGTATTAAGAATAGCATACCATACTTAGAACGAATGAAAAAAGTCGAAGCTAGGTGCATATACAGCGATATATAAAATAGATGAACATCAGCCTGAAATGTCATTTTGATCGAAAAACGGCTAATTAGAAAACGTATAGTAAAGAGAAAAACAACTAAAAATAAACGTGAATAGAAGAAGTAACAGTAGCTGGAAGATGGACCCCCAAAGGTCAAGCTGTGGCAGAGTTGTATGATTGGCTGAAACTACCACTCAGTGGCTTTCACATATCACCTTCCCCAGGAAAGACACATTGCAAAGGTGCCCGTCAATATACCCGTCAACATACCCCCATTGCCAATATAACATCACTAATTTAAGGAAAAAGACAAAGAAACCCCAAATAAATAAAGTTTGCTTACAGACATGTATTTATTTGCACTTCTATAACGCGTCAGGTGTATGGCAAACAGATTGTACTGGGTATTCAACAGCGGTTTTGTTTTGTTAACTTTGGATAGAAATATCTATTTTCACTCCAAAACGCCTGAAGTACTTATACCATGGTAAGGCAAATACCAGAGTCCAATCCTAGAGCAGCCTTAACCTTTGCCTTTAGTTACGCATATATGAATCTAGCCACATTATTAAGCCTATCCGCCTATTAATTAACACCAATCTAATTTTGATATCCACACAAATTCCGCAATCTGCACAACAGATAAACATGAGCACTTTAAGATATGACATTACTTTCAAGTCTATTCTGGCTTAATGGCGAGACTGTCTAAATTAAAAACATGGTATTATCACAGAAAGGTAAGACACTCAACCTTTTGGTGACGCGTGATCTCACGTTAGTTCGCGTGAAAGCACACAGAATGCTGACGTCAATGGTTTGTGCGTGTGTAGTTTACGACGCACGTGTTTCTGAGGTGGCACAAGCGCTGTGTATACTGCTGACAATGCTGTGTGTGGGAGGAGCTCCACATCCTTCCCGCACATTATAACGCAAGCCAAAGAAGCAATTCTTCAGCCACAAAGGGTCCTTTGGCAGCGTATGCACATTTCGACGAAACCCACACCGATACCAGGTTGCGTACAGATAATCAGTGACCTTTTCAGTAGTTGAAGTGATCCTTTTTACTTTACGATTTTCGCTTGTAAAACACATTCCGTTGGCAATTGTTTCAACTCAGTGAATTCAACCGCCGCCGTCAAAATCGCGAAGTGCTGTCAGACTGCTTAAATTTGGGAAGAGAATTGATTGTACATGTTTGGGAGTTAGCTGTTTACACCTACCGATATTTCATTTGAAGCGCAAAATATTCTGACGGTGGTACAGAATCACATAAATGAGGAAAAAGCTGTCATGGTGTGGACACCATCTTTGCCCGAGCGATTAGAAATAGGATGCCTCTCTCAAGGTGCTATGAGTCTTTTTAGTGTGTAGAAATTTCGGGGGCAAGGATGAATTCTCACATGCTCACATATAAAATGTGTTCTAAAAGATTAGTCAAAAGCCATCGGAGAGCACATAGGAAAAAATCATATATGCTCGTCGTGGGCATGAAATACAAGTTAATTCACGAGAGGTTTTGGCCTCTGATGGATCATTAAGCTCAATACATTCACTGCAGCATCTGCGGCGCTCACTTCACCATCCCTCACCGCCGTACATGCAGACATCTACACCGCATACAATTTTTCTGTACAGGCTTTCAAATTTTGTTCATTTAATTTTTTAAAGAAATAGAAATCAGCGTTAGAAAAGCAATAGAATTAGATACAAATCCATGTTAGCGCATACTCAAACAGAAACGAAGCATACACACAGAATAAATTCATGAAGTCAATACTTTATCAATACTTTCAGTAATTGAGGGAAAGTTTATGATGATAAAAAATGGGAATCATCAAAATCTGATTCCTCACAATGACGCTTCACAAATCTACTTGCCACAGTGTCTCTGCCGCAGGCCAATATCTATATAGCACATAAAAGAAGATCATCTATGACATAGATCTTACAAATAGAACAAAAATCGACACAAGGTATTGGAATGAAATCTGATCTATCATATATCTGTCCGGTACTTCTTAGGCTTTTTGATGTACATTGTCTGTGAAGCAATAGTCAATGCTTCGGTATTTTGTCAAAATCTTTATCTACTAGATTCTATCTACAAAGGGGAGACCAGCTGCAAGAAAAAAGACAGGCCTTCCCTCTGATACACAGCAAGCAGTGCCACAGGTGTTTGTAAGGTTGTCTGTCTATAGAATAAAGACAATCTGATCTACGCAGGGTACAGACTAATTGCAATAATACGTAAAACCAGGGGTTTCCACAGATGGGTCGGATTTTTGAAACCTGCTAAATTACGCTTTCTTCCTGGGGTCAGACACTCAAAAAATAATTTTAGAATACCACTTCTTTTTACATTTCATATTAGTCTCCTACAGCATACCTTCCAGAAAAACATTATTCCAACAAAATCAGACAAATGGTTCAGATTTCAGAGCCTTTTGAAGTTGTGTATAATACTGCATGTTGTCCACCCCCCTAAAATATTTCAAATTTCAAGAAACGTTATAAAAGCTTTTAATTTGAGAAAAACTAATATTATATGGTGACATATGTTATATTTGACCCAAAACACCTCTATCATATATCAGATTTGAAACAAAAGCTCTGAGCCATATATGGGTTTGGGCCTGGCAGGGGTGTCGGACAACACGCGGGGTGTCGGACAACACGTTTTTAAAACTGCTCAGAACAATGAATAAAATAATATCAGTAACTATAATCCTTTTTATTCTTAATGAAATGATAGAAAGCTATATTTTTCAAAGCAAATCACTCAATTACTGATAAGAAACAACCCCAAAATCAGGATTTATATCAGAGCGTGTTGTCCGACACCCCGGGGTGTCGGACAACACGTTTGCAGTTTTTGAATCACAAGAAGTACATTTTTTTATCCAGGACGAAAGTAAACTGGGTATTTAAAAGTGGTAGGAATACTTAACATATACAGGGGTATTTGTTATTCTATCATAATTATTATTTCTTCTAGACATCTTTTAACAGGGTTGTTGTCCAACACCCCATTTTTTGGAAAAAATATCATCATGGAATCACAATGTTTTAATATCAGAATGGATAGTCTGATTGTGTTGAAACTTTCAGGTCTCACAGTCAGGATATTGGTCAACATTTTACAATAAAAAAAAATTAATTTCTCATTGTATATCTCATTAGTATAATCCTCCCAAAATTGGGGTGTCGGACAACATGCTCTATGGGGCTCTCAGTTGGAAAATTTAAAGGTCCTGGTAGTTTTGACCATTATGATATTTTTTCAAACTATAACCAATTTTCATAACTATATAGTCTACACTTCTCATGACATATGCTTTAAACAAGTTAATAGAAACAATTGGCTCAACATTGTGCCTCCAAGATTTTGAAAAAAATGAAAACACTAGAAAATCACAGTTTTTGTTGATTTTCGGAAGGAAAAATTCCTCAGAGCTATACAAAAGCCTATGTTGAAATGAAAGACCATCTAAAGATGCACCAAAAAATGCCATTTTTACATCGATGAGATACGTTTATACAACATTAGCCTTAAATAACCCTTTTTTCGGTAATTTAGCAGGTTTTAAAAATCCCACCCAGATGTGTGGACCAGCCCGAAGCAAAGCGTCAGCTATAATGTAGGCATCAGGCTATAGGATCCACTAGAGGAGCAAGTGTGAATTACCTTTACTAGCGGTAAAACTAATATTGTGTGTCCATGATAAGTAGAAAGCAGTTGATAGACAATTCAACACATGCTCGGAAATCTGCTATGGGTAATCATGACCCCTTTTCTCATATCCCATCTTTTCCCTGTTTGAAATCACTTTTCTATTTTCCTTTTAATGTGTGACATCTTGGACCCTGTACGTTCCTAGGATAGGGAAATTCTCAATTGATCTAGTAAATCAGACATATAGTAGTCTATATTTCACAATTCAATATATATATAGCGGTATTCATTTGGAGCATCCCAAAAACGCTACAGGGCTAGTCCCTCTTCTGTAAATTATATGAATCTTAAAATAATAAAACTGATCTCAATGAAAATAGTTGTATATATGTAGCACAATAAGGAGGCAACTTAATCGATTTTTGTTTCTGTTGCAGCTTTCTTTGTCGAGAAGCTGCTTAGATAGTGAGTCGACAGGAATTGGGTGAAGTGTCTGGTGTCAAGGACCTCATTAGCACGAGGTTATACCATACTTCTCGTCATAATGACCTGACCTGCAGATTTCCCTTTAAGTGTGGTTTCCATTGGCAGACAAAATGCTCAACGATTTTGGACTCTTCCTATACAAAGTGGTCAACAGTGGAGCCCCTAAATTAAATCGTTGTTCGAAACAGCGAAACGCTATATCTCTCACTGAAATTCTGCCGACCTACTTTGGAACCATTACAAATTTCCTCATCAATATAGTCAGCCTGTTTTGAAGTTTTTGACTAGTCGATGGTGCCAAATCTCGCATTTATCAGTATCCTAATAAATCGGTGTGTCAGTCGGCATAAATCCGGTCTATGGGCATAGACAAATTTATCAGTGTCCAAGTCGGCAAATAGAAACTTAGAAGTTTCTTTGGGTAAGTAGTATGTAGAAATGAGGGATGAAGGCAGGTACACCACAGATGAATGTTCTACCCCAGCCTAGTCTGCTTTCTCTCTATCTAATCTCTCTTAATTACCTTAGCTTCTATTCATGATATATAACTAGTCTTATGACTGTCATGCCAGCCTCTGTCTTTGTTATATTTTCTGTATAAAATGGAGGGGATTCCGAAATTTGTTGGTACCACGACCTCTTACAATCAATAATGGAATGATTATTTTTCTATCTAACCCAATTTCTCATAGTCGACCCTAAGTCGCACTGGCGCGAGCTGCGGTAATGGGGTCTGAAGGGTAAAACTTGTATTTTAATGAATTTGAATTATTGACAGATCGCTTTCATTTTTAATGAAGGAAATGTATTAATGTAGCATTTTAAACATTTATAAGCATCTCAAGAAGTCCTTCATGGCGCAATTATGCAGGACAAAGCCCTGAAGGACGTTTATACTCGGGGCCATTTGAATTTTGAAAAGATGAATGAATGAACAGTAGGGATAGCAATTCATACAATGGCTCTATATGATTCCACCACTGCACTCTCCAAGGTAGAAGTTTTAACTACAATATCTCCCTATTTCAATATCATCAAGCTACGGCAGAATAAGTGGCAGAATACATATACCGATACCATTGTAGAAAACCTACACTGCTTCCCCAGCCCGCACCTCGGCTATGGAGTGCAGAGACAGAAGCGAAGAATGGCGGCGGTGGGGGCAGTTGAGAGGGGGGGGGGGGGGGGCAACAGGGTACACATGATGGGCAAAATGGTGTGGACAGAGGGCCCTGTGCAGGGGCAAGCATCTATGACCGCCTACAGGGTATTCTTAGATCTGATTATTGCTGATGCATTTTCGTATCGGCGACATTTTTTCCAATGTAAGCACTTCAATGACCTAGTTTATTGCTCCAACGATGGCCATTAGTCATTACTAATCTGCCGACCTGGCCTGGCCTGTGGTAGTACCCTTTGATCACAGAAAGGATATCTTATGCCAACACCAATTGTTACTGATTCATTCCAAAAGTCAGACTGATGAGCATTGGAGATCAGTGTTGATGTTGCACCGGATTTACCACACATGCTGCACCTAAGCCTACTGACCGAGACGGAAGATATAAAAATAATGGAGATCAATGTTTAACATTCAAACAATTCACCTCAATATGCAACCTGTGGGCGTGCTACAAACAGGCACTAATGGGGATCAGCGTGGAGACTTTCCATGGTATATGATGCCCTGGTAAAGGGGCGTTCTCCTAAGTAAGTTCCGAGAACCCGTCTGTAGGGGAAACAAGGTTTTCATTGTGATACACAATTAACAGTAGCACAGGTGTTTGTAGGGTTGTCAGTCTACAAGCCAAACACCAGAATTCGATCTACAAAGGATATAGGCTAATGGTGAGAATATGTAAAACTAGGTGGTGCTACAGTCGTGTGGCCATCTTGAAGCAAAGCGTCAGCCATGATATAGGCATTGTGCTGAGAGTCATCAGAGTAACAAGTGTAAATAACTATTGCTGATGGCAAAACTAATATTTCGGGCCCACGACAAGTAAAAATAATCTGTGGGGAGCCTTCTCATGCAATATTATGTCCGGGACATGGGGCGTGTTCTTTAAATAAGTCTCGAGAAGGTCTGCAGGAATGTAGCTATCTCAGCTGTCTCAAATCTCATATTTCCACAGCCACGAAAACGGCCCTTCAAAGTAAGACGGTGGCATTAAGCACCCTAAGGGTATATATGTAGTATTTTAGGGTGTAGCTTCTCCCAATAACTCTACTCTACAGCAGCAATACTCGACTCTGTCAGATCTATTTAGGCAGAAATCCTGCCCTTATGCATTTACTGAGGTGAAAGGTACTTCACAGACCACATAGCATGGTACGAGAAGGATGACCGTTGATAAACCAGTAAGTCACCCATTGCAGGGAGTCAAGAAGACAGGTGGAGCTACAGTGTATCTTGCAAACACAACCTTGTGATTACTAGTGTAGTGCTTTAACCACTGGCCTGCCTCCCCACTTCTGTCAGAGACTGAGTGGAGGTAATTCTCGAGACAATTTAAAGAACAGATCCCTGCTCTATCAGGAGTGCATGTTGATAAACACTAGTTCCGCTTCAAGTAGCAAGTTGGTGCTGCTGTGTGAAGCTGACAGAATGTCCCACCTACCTGTAGCTATCCGGAGCAAGGCAACACTGTTAGTAATCTCTTTTCAGGATGAGACTCTTTACATGGACACAACGAGATTAAGCTCCATCTACAGATTTATACATTACTGTATTATCTCATTAGATTTAATCTCAGGTAAGAAAAGACTGGGCAAGTTCACTGGAGTGAAAGAATAATAGGTGCAAGGGAATATGATACTCAACAGCGAAATATCATCCTCGAGTAGCATGCAGTTTTGGGAAATGGTGTATATTGATTCTGATTTGGTCTATTGTAAGGAGAACCCAGTTATCTTATACCTGTTATTTATCATCTGTACCAGCGTACATATATCTCACAGAACAACATAAACAGAACAATGCAATTATTAATTGATGAAGCCTATCACCTAGAGCCACATCTTAAGGAGCTGATTATAAACGAATACAAAAATCATATTTGGATTGTTTCGTATTTGTGAGAACATATCACATATAACTTGTGCATATATATCACATATACAACCATCTCGTTGGCATACAGAATTCTTTCCAATAGTTTACACAAACACAAATACCATCGAGGTCAGAGCAGCGTGGAGTCAGTATGGCGTGGTTTAATCATGGTAACAGATCCACTCAGCGACCGTCTCCCTCTAACGGCAGAGCTGTGCACTGTGGTCAGCACCTCTGGACAAATCCGACACGTTCCTAAAACCAGCTCTGAGTGTTTCTGAGAATGTTCTTGATCAAAACAATCCCCAAATTGATATCTGCCCGTCCCAAGATTTTCAAACATTGCATCCAATCATGTCATTATTTATTAGAATATCAAAATATGCCAATTGTATAATTATACTGAAATGAGTATCCGATCGGAGTGTAAAGGAATACCCGAGCTGATTTTTAGGGAATAGACCCAGGAGTAACCATCCAGACCCTTCCAACCACCATCACCCCCGAGCTGGTGATACTGCTGACCTAGCCCTCTCTCACCACCATCCTCTCCCTCATCCTTTACCACTTCCAAAGCCACATCCGCCAGGCTAGAAATCCAATTTCCTGGCGGTGTTGTATCCTCGTGGCGGGCGATAAGATGTTGCCTTTCTTCCTAATTTCATTTATTAGAGGCCTGCCCAGGGGCAGTAGTAATTATCCTGATGTGGGGTAGTGACTGCCACATGTAAGGCCCTCAAATAGGCCCACTTCAACCCCCCTATGCTCGAGCGAAGCCATTCTCGATTAATTATAGTAATGAGAAAATAAGCAGACGCTACCTAGTCTGTTTTCTGTGTGCAATCCATGCTTACATCACATAAACTACTTTAATTAGTCCGCAACACACTTCCTTCCTCTTTATTTATCTATCCCTCTCTTCACCTCTCCAAATGCCGACCTAAATCTCTCCCTGCTTTTCTTGCTCCGTCATCGAACGTTCTTGCTCTCCTCCCCTCCTTTATCTCCCTCATTCCTCCGCTCTATGATTCCTTCCATATGTGCCCCCCTTCCTCATTTCCTTTCTTACTCCTGCTCTCTACTCATTTCCTTTCTTCCTCCTCGTCCCTTCCTCATTCCAGCTCTCGCATCTCTCAAGGATATTGAACCTCACCATTCAGCAGAGAATCTCAGCAGGATTCTCAGGTCTCACACAATTGCCATGTGAGGTAGATAAAACTCACTGTGTGAAATCCCTTCAACCTACGACCTTCTCCCTCTCCTGATGCCCAACACTCCCTCCCACTTTGAATCCTACAAACCTGCCTCATATGAGACCATCAGCTCCATATATTTTGCCAACTATTAACTATTTAATTGTAGTTTGCAATAGGAATCGCTTTCATCCCATAACACGTTTGCGACACCTTGAACACGGTCGTGATATCTGCAATGTACCTGCGATGGAGCAATGCCTAGCGTCAGCCTCAAGGTCCCTTGGTACAGCGAAATAATAGTCAATAAGTACTGGCTAATGACTTCTTTAGATTAGTGACAATCGGAGACATTATTTTCAATGTACGTATTTGTCTGACCTAATTTTGTCGCCCTCAAATGACCGTCAGTCAATACTTGTATGGATCCATTTCTATTGGCCGACGAAAACGGTCTCCTAAAAGCCCATTTCCAATTTGCGTCAGCAGTGCTAATGTTCAGCCCTTCTGAACCCTGTATGAAGTATGTAGATAGGTGAAGGCCAATGAAAATGGGCTTTTACGACAACAACAAAAGCTACACCGTTGTCGTCGGCCAATAGAAACGGGCCTTTAGTGAGATATGACTCTACCGGTGGACCCCTCATTGCCAGACCCCAGTTTAATAATGAAACCCGCTTGCGAGACTAGGCACATTTCCTCATCCGCACCGAGTATGCTTCAAGACCATCACCCTTTTTTAAACTGTAATCCAAGTTTGTATCCACATTTCCTGCTGATGTTTGCTATAACAGCTAACAGTCATCTTTGTCTGCAACCATTGACCAATACAGTACACACGTAAGGTTATGATAACATTGGCCATACAATGATATACCGACTGATTTGGGTTTCGATAAATGCCAGATTTCGCACCGCTGACCAAAAACAAATTCACCAATAAAGTATTACTGAGCTGACTTTGCCATTGAATTATTTGGTCAAGGCTTAAGAAATTTTTCGATAGGCAGGAATTTTATCGATTGATGAAGCCCTAACATTATTTCCATCCGCTGCGACTGTATCCATGATACTGTCTTCTGTACCCCATGCGACTTGAAGGATAACCATATTCTGCCCAACAGTGACTACCTTTAAACCTGCCCTGATCCAGCTCGTAAGCCTTCACGTGAAGTCTCACCTTGTCCAATGAGAGGGGTGCTCCTCTCCTCTCCTCTCACTTACACATCCCACACATCTAAACAATAGGCATTGGTCCCTTCCTGATCCTAACAGCGCACAGCCTGCCTGTGCGCTTGACACTAAGCCGAAGTGGGCTCAACAGGAAACATGTCAACGGAAAGGACGGGAATACAGGATCCGTGACACCTTACCTCCTCCACGTCATACACCCAAGCTTTCAAAAGGTAACTAAATCTAGGGAAAGGAACATGAGATCCCTTTGTCTCCAGTACAAATACCCAATTTAGCTGCATGTTTATTCTCACAATCATTTGCAGCCCTCATTGATTGTGGGGATTTACCGGGTTCTCAGTCCATTTTCCCGCTAACCTTTCCTACGACTGTCATACGAGAAGGCCTATGAATCATATCCTGGGCTGCGAGTTTTACATATTCACTTCCTTCCTCAAATTTATTTGAAAAAAAGAGACAGGTGAACGTTATATATCTACCCTCCTATACTGTGATATAAATGTATATATAAACCGCTCCTCTGCTCTTACAACAAAGATGGAACAAATAGATTTTCCTAGCTTTTGAGTATCAGTACTACTCTGTCTTAACCTAAAAAGATCCCTTGTCCACCCTGTTCTCGAATATGCCACAAATCCCTTCACCACCAACATCACAACAGTGTCCTTTTCCCCATTGAGATTAAAAGCAAGGGCCTACTGGCTATTCCTACGTTTCACATTTCCAATATTTCATGGCGCTTTATGTCACATTTCGTTCTGTACCTACAGGAGACCCTGGTAAACTTATATCTTCATTTCCATCCAGTGTCAAGAAAATATAGATATCTTAATATTTCTAGACATTGGATGCAAATGAAGCCAGCTAACCACATCTCATTGAAAATCTAAAGATTCAAATTCCAAACTGTTCTCATATTAGTTTCAATATCCGGGAATCGCATTGGATTGTTGGAACTACGTATATGTCTTCGATAGGGAGCCAAAGTGAACCTGCTCCAACCACAGATAGCCAGTCACAAAATACTATTTCCGGGTATAGGCGCTCAGTACTTAGACTATGTAGGTTCGAGATTATATGTCTCATTCTCCAATCGTTTAGATCCAAATTTTTAATAAACTTAACAACTGTCATCGTAGTTTTGAAACAAAGTTATTCGGAGACGATAGTTATAAACTTCACTTCAAAAGTAACAAACGAGACCAAACACATAAGTCTAGCCTCAAACCCCCATAGCTTTAGCACTAAGCCTCGTTCTTACTGGCCACCGGAAACGGTGTTTTGTAGGTGGGTATCTGTGGTTTCAGCGGGTTCACTTTGGCTCCCTATGGCATACAACCTCTAAACTTACTTTAACCGCAATCTAGATTAAACAGGTGAGAGAAAAGTGAACCCGCAGCGTGTTACGGCGTGTCGGAGCTGTGAATAGATTTTGTATTGGAGTTGTTAGCAGCTCGCTGTCATATATAGGTCAGTGCATGTTAGACCCTCGTGGAGGTAGCTTGGTGGCACAGATGAAAGCAAGTCACTGTGCCTGGCCACTGTACACAGCTTGCTGTATATCAGAAGTATTCAGTAAGCCACTACCCGTTGTTTAAAATCCGTCAGATACCATAGCCTTGGTATACAGGTTCAAATCCATGGTACAGGGCCAAAAGGCCATTGTATACGAGAATAATCCCTTTTGTGCTATAGAGCAAATAAATAGTCCCTATCTCCATAATATCTAACATGGCAATTTCTGGGATTGGTTTACTCGAGAAGATGGATAATAAGTACAACAAACGATGGCTGATGTCGTATTACACGCGTTGACGATCGTGTATTACTATGCGTCAACTCTCTCGTGACCTACGGTTTCCTGCCCATTTGGATGTTGATAATTGTCTATGTATGTTATATCAATGTGCAGGTGACCTTTGATAATGCCTATGAGCAGCTCTCGGCATGTTATTAAAGCATGCTCACATACCCTATATACATCATCTAAGGGTTAGAGTGGTCATATAGGCTTCCACCTTACTGCAAAAAACCCACCCCCTCACTATCTGCGTGCTATTCACTGTGATATTGTGAAAGGCGCAGGGTGACAGCGTTTCAGGGTCTTAGAGGCATGCCCAGCTGATCATGACCAATCACTCAAGACCGAAATACCTCATTGACCCCATAGTGCTTGATATGTTTGGCTCCTAGACTCAGGCTTTTGCAGAAAGGGCAAACTGACTAGGTGCCAATTGGTTTCATACGATACATAGACTGAATGTAACCAAAACCATGTACTTGTTTTTTTATCTATAATTGCACGCTCATTCATCATTGATGAACATAGCATTTGTTCCTAGTATAAATAGGCATCTAAAGATATGAACATTACATGTATGATCATTGCAATGTATGTTAAATGTATAAACAGTTCACTGTATCTTGTACTTCAGCACAGTTCGTCATGTGGTACCATTCCACATTCCCTTGGAGATACTCGTTGTCGTCTTGAGCTCCATATGTCACCGGAACAGTGGCTTAAACCTGCCCACAGACCCACAGCCCCATGCCATTTCCGACACTGATATCCTTTCCGCGTTTTCCACAGTAAAAATATTTCCATTTTTCTGACCCCAACTGGCATCCCTACTATAAGGAGTTTACTATATGTTATTACTTTGGGGATTTCACTGCAGCCCGGTGTATGCTAAAGTAACTCACCTCCTCTTCGCCATAGGTGAAGTTGTTGTACTGCTCCTGCGCCCGTCGCTTCACCTCTTTAGAGAACTTCTTGTACTCGTCGCTGTCTGGCTTACGCAGCGTGACTGTCATGAGTGACTCGTACGCCTTCTTTGCCTTCTCGTTCACACTCTCTGTGTCCTCTGCTCGGTACCATGGTTTCTCACTCTGGTTTTTACTGCAATGACATTAGGATATACAGTGTTAGATGTGATGATACTGTGTTGATGACAGGTACGACCTGCTGAATATTAGAATATGTCTTCTGCCTACTACATCATACTCAACGCTAGATATAACATGTTAAGTAGAGAATTATTAGTTGCACCCATCTTCATCATATTCTTTAGATATTAAGGAATTTGAACTATATTTACCCCTCGGTCTCTGGTATTGGTAATGGAGCAAGACAATGACTTTATATCCTACTGCAAGGTATATAGACTTGCTGAAGTCTTTGATTATGAACATTCAATAGGAAGTGGAACTACTTTGCAATATGTAGTCTTCCCTGACGCTAGACAGGGACAGGAATGTGTCCTTGCGAGGAAGGTTGAGGTAGGTGGAGGTGTTGTGAAAGGACGCAGGGACTGAAGCCAGTCTATAAAGATTGATCTGTTCGACTACTGCTATATGTATCTACACTTGCTAGATTCGGTAAAATACTTTGAGGAAAAGAATACCATTGTTCGGTGAAAAGCCATTCTAAATTTATTTAAGATAACACGAAATGCTGAATACTATAAGTAGTACACCATATACAATTTTGCCTTTACCATGAGGTATCAGTGCTCCCGAAAATTGACATAGAGGTTTGTAGCATTTAGCTTGACGTATCGGTGTTCCCCAAGAGTCTAATCGGGCTGGGTGGCATTTATAATGACATATCGGTATTGCCCAATGATAAACTAGCATAGCTTCTCATTAAAACGAGGAGATTAAACTGTAGGGGCTGTGGAAGAATTTAGAACTGACTGTGGTCTATTTGTTTTACGAATTCACTGATCGTAACTATTCAGAAATTAATTAAACGTGCTAGATATGGTTATTAGAGATGTGCATTGGGAAATACGAGTGCAACATATATCATTATATATACAATCTATAAGAGTTACAACTTAGAAGAAACTCAAGTCGATATTACTGATACACTATTTAGAATTACTCTATGAATAGCAATAACTCTCCCACTCCCAGCCCCCATACCCAACATGCACCATCACTATCTTATCAAAAGGTAATATTCATTAAATGAATTGGAAATAGCATGTCATATTTCCCCAAACCTCACTTCTTTTCCACGACAGCGATAGTGTTAGATTGATAGTGTTTTAACGAGCATAAGCCAATAAGGTAGACGCGGTAAATCAGCGGATTCCCATTTACATTGTAGAGGACGGGAGAGGATGTGGTGCCGGGAGTACACACCGGGAACACGTGTATACACAATGCATCACGTAGCATGGACGCACAGACAGAACAAACCTCGATCCAACATCTGCCCACAGCTCTCCGAGACTGCTGTAAACACTATCTGGTGTAAACAGAGATTGGCTTGTCCTATGAGCCATCAGACATTATTCACCTATAAATTCATCCCGTGAGGGAAAAAAGCAGTCGTCGGCACTATGACAGGGGATTGGGAATACATATAAACTATTGCCAAAGGTAGCCATACACGTACAACCGGAAACTCTGTCTCACGAATATGAATCACACAATAGTCTTTCACTTGCAGTTGCTATATATTAGGAATTAAAAGAACTACAGTGGGATGGGACTGTTGTATTTATAACCTCGATGGCATTAGCTTGTCAGAATAGTTAAACCCGTAAGATTCGATGTCTAGCGACCCAATCGTATTCAGAGGGTACCATTGCTGGTTAAGCAAGGATCATATCCCACATATATGAGTGACAACCGAGTCAATGATTTGCCGCCAGATCGATGTCTTTAATAAGCTGACGATACACAATCCAGATTTATATGGACGTGACGCGGGAAGTATATGTACACATCCTGGTAGTTCTCCCACATTCTGTCTAAGCATGGCCCATGCATTCCAGTCTCGACGAGGCTATCCAAAACAATCAATATTTCACTTGAAAAAACATAACATATGATAATGTTTAATTTGTTTGAAGCATCCTAGTATTTCCGGCTCAGCGAAGGTAGGTAATTACTGTTCAAAAGCTTCAGTTCGTAGTCATACTGACCATCATATTCATTTTACCCCATATTCTACTCTTCACAGTTAATAGGTTACATGTGAATTGGAACTATTTCAAGAACTGGAATACCCGTAGGCATATCTCAATGCCTACTAGGAACCTAATTGGGGCACTTTCCGGGCACATTCTTTGCTTTTCCTTCCTGCACTGGTACACAGTTGGAAGGTCTACTCCCAGAACAGGAAGTCACGCAATTAGAGAAGAGATGGGACTAAATATGAAGAGTCACGTGGGTCTTTAGGACGGCAGAGAAGGAGATATTATGAAAAGGTATTTTGAACTTGAATGACAGCAAGCGCAAATGAAGTTGTATAGTTGCAGGCACGCTGTCAAAGTAATACATCTCGGAGTAGCTTATTTGACCATGCCCACGGTCTGAAAGGACGGTACCAAAAACCCAGTTCTTACATCAGTATGAAAAGAAAGATACAAACAGATAACCCATGATTATAAGCTAAGATTATTTGTTAATATATTAATAAACTATAAGTACATTTACATGGACATATGATAAAAGACATGCGGGATGAATAAGATTGTTTTAGGAAATAGTCAAAAGACATTTAGTGAGGTAGTCAGAGGCTATTGAGGTGGACGCTAGGTAGCGTGCGCGTGTAGCGAGGCGGGCAGCCACCAGGTGGCAGCAAAGACCCCCAACTCTCAACACAAGTGGTTTGTACACGTTTCTATATTGCACTTGTTTTCGATCGTTTCCTGAGTGTGAGAAGTAAGTCCGAGTGGGGACCTTCTAATCTGACTTTGGTAGCGTACTGTGATGTCTAATAAACCCTTGCTTTTTATATGCCACTGCTATAGACGTCTGTGGTTATACAGGGTTAAATGTCACACTCACTCATACTTACAGTATTGAGTTTTATGCCATTTCTTTGCAGCTATAACCGATGGCAGGGCCTCATAAGGACACTCTGCCTGTCAGGCAGGGTCTTATGAGCAACTCCAAGCAGTTTCTGCAGCAATCACTTTAAGAGAGGTCTCCAAAGATCCGTATGGAGAGCTACGCCGGGAGCGACGGACATTGGAGTGGTAGCAGCTTGAGAGGGACAGGTGCAGAGAGTTGAAAAGGTGCTATATTCACTTGCCAAAGACTCGATTGAAGAGCTAGGGCTTTAAATCCGCGACCTTGAGAAAGAAGAGAGGTGGCTGGCTTTTATTGAAGAGGCACATGCGTCGAGCATCCATCATCTCCTCATTTTCCTTCAGCACTCCATTGAGATTCCAAAATGCGGCGCCGGCCTTATTTTGTTGGCACCATGAACCCAGACTTAATAGGGGTAGGATTCCAACTTCGGATCGGCATCAAAATGGTTCATTTCAGCCGCGTTGACAGATAAATCAATAAAAGTGCAAGCAAACCCACCAAACCTCTATAACTCACCAAACTCTGGAGTGACAATTTTACTGCCTGTACTCAGAGTCCCCACTTTTGATCAATGGGTTTAAAAGGCTGGTGAGAGAATGTGAGAATATAAGGAGGACTTTTGGTGATGGTAGAGAACTGGAGAGAATAGTTCATCTTCATATCCAGCCTTAACTACAGAAGTGTTGACTACTACTGCCCATGGGTGGGAAGTGTGTGTCTGCATGGTTACGTGGTATCTTCAGAGTGTATGTCCTCAGAGTGTACATCTGACGCCCTCTCGAACCACCTTCCCACTCTCCTCTTATCCTGCCCAGGTTACCCGCCTTTCCCCTGCCCTGTGGGCCATCCTAAAGCCAGATCAACATGTCAGTGTTCTCCGATCTAGTTCTAATTGACCCATTCCTCAGATCGGTTGCAATCAGTGACATTCTGTTCACTGTACACACTTAAATGTTCGGATTTAATTGCCCCATTGACGGTCTCCAGCCATAACTTGCATGTGGAATAATCATGACTCTCTTTGACTCTGTCCATGGCCTGGCATAACTTGTGCTAGCACCCTTTAAAAAGAGTTGATGTACAATGCTCTTATAAATACACTGACCGGACTGTGTTTAACCAGTCACAGTCGGGTCAGTGTTTGGGAGTATTGTACATTTATTATCATATAACTATACTAAATTATTTGTGTTCCCGGCATGAATACTAACATGTATACTCTGAGTAGGCTGGGATAAAAATTGATACTCACACACTGTGAATATGAGAAATTAAGCTGAAAATGCAGCTTTTATCATAAAAAAACAGGCATGGACAAGTAACACAGATTAGAGATTCTTCCTCTAAACTGGTCACCTTAATTGGTCACCGCAAATGGTGAAAGGAAACCGCAAGTCATATACAGCAACCATCCCAAAGATATCAACTACCCCAGCTCCTGCCCTGCCTGGCCCTTCCAGCCTGTCCCCATGCAGCCGTCCCAATACTGTACTTTTATCATCGCCACTCCGGTGACACGCCATTTAGCAGAGGTAGGGGGTAAAAGGAAGAAAACACAAATATAATCCTATAAAAACAAAACAAGATGGCGGCATCGATGCTGCTTGTCGGCTGGTGTCATGTGACAATACAGTAAACAGGCGTGAAACGTATCGCATATCACTGTGCCCTTTGGTAGGCACACATAGGAGGGTGGGCGTGGGGGTGGGGGTGGGGGCAGGCGGGCCATCTTCAAATTGCCCGGTGGCTCGTGATGGCTGAGGTCCGGGGACCCGTCACACCTCACCCGTTAAAAGCCCCGGCCTCTCAGGCGTTTAGGGCCTGCAACGAAAACTGATAAAATGGCCTCAGCCGACATGGTTTGTGAAAGGACGTTACGATCACAGTCCTATGAAAATACATATACTTAAATGTATATATCCATATGTATACATACACAATATTAACTGGTTTCAGATACAAGCGGCAGTAATCTCCGAGGACAAGACGCGTAGTAATCTCCGAACGATAGTGAGGTGATTACGTAGAGTCTAGTCCGAGGAGATTACGGCCGGTTTTATCTGAAACCAGTTTATATTGTATTTATTAACCACCGTTCTTTGTTAATAATTACGATGCTCTTCTGAAACTTGACCGATGCGCATCCTATCGTTAATAATAATGTTGTTCCTAAATTGCCTGTGAGGTGGCAGTTAGTTTGTAGCCCTTCTCCATGTTGGTTTCATGTTGTCATCGGTGGATGGATTATACACTGATATACAGGGCAAAACATGGTAAGAACTAATTGTCAACTGTAATCTGACAGACTATGGAGTTTAGGAGACACTGCCACAGATGAATTCATTTAATTCATGTAAACATTCGTTTACATTGATTGTGACGTTGTGTGATTGTCTGCTGCTGTCACTGCATGTATTAGTTCATGTTTCGCTCGCTTTGACGCTTTGGGAACTATCTCCTGCAGGAGGTTACGGGCCTCAGTAATCTCCTGGTAGCAAAATACTCACACCCAATGCTATTCCTATCGAGACTCCGTATTAGGTGGTTAATAAATATATGCACACATACATACATGTATACATTTACAAACACACATACATGTATACACATTCATAATTACACACACAGCATATATATATATATATTTATATTTATATTTATATTCATATATATATATACATATATATATATATATATATATATATACATATATATATATATATATATATATATATATATATATATATATATATATATTATATATATATATATATACATACATACATACATACATACATACATACATACAGCAGACCCCCCGTTGTGGGACACCCCGCTAGGGGTTCATCTATGGTCGAAACCAAATCCTTTTTTATTGTAATAGATATATATGCAGACATATATTCATATATATATCCAGGAGATTGTATCAAGAGGCAACCATAGGCCAATACACGGTATCCATGGGCTGGAAGCCTTATTACTTAGAAATAGAAATTGCCCTTCTCAAATCTGCCTCCAACTAGAAAATTTGAATTGCATTACTACATTTCTTTTACGTTTCCCGTACATTACTGTAAATACATTCTTTAATTCATGTTTATGTAGTAAGCATACGTAACAATGTATTTTGTTTGAACACAAGTGTGATTCTCTTGTCTTCAGGAGGAAGGAAACTACCAAGAAATCAATAGCAAAATCACTGGACTAATTCTTGAAGCAACAAATTACTGGGTAATGCACAATCTTGCAAAACCTAACAAATGATGTCATTCATTCTTCCACGTGATCCTCTTTTATATTTGGCATAAACTTTTAATTGCAATCTTAAATGCCATCAATTTTGCCATCAGTATTGATATTAACCGATTCAAATAATTGTGCAATGCATTGTGTACCGTTGTTTGGGTACCTCAGCAATTTGTCACCCACTCACTTATATTCAACAGATTTTATTATCTCCGTGGCAATTCCTTTCTCTCAGCAGCGAGTGACAATAGCATATTTTTGAGATGACACTATATTATACTCGATGACGATCTCATTTTCAAGTATAAGATCTAACGTTTTTATGCGCTCATATATATATATATATATATATATATACAGTATGCGCTGATTCTGTGAATAGTGTTTCTGTTCAGAGCTACAGCATTGCTAGTGCCTGCTGATCCGCACGCAGGTACTTGGCATATTTGAATCCGACATAGGTAGGTATAAAACTTGCTGCTTGGCTTAATGCAGAGTGGATTGCATCAAATAAACCACTAATTATATAAATACAAAAGTTTTAATTTGTTACTTTCGGAATTCCACGTTCATAGTAAGCACTAATCGAGAATGGCAAAATGCATTGAGATATTTGAGTGTGGGGACACTGCTGGAAACTGTTAAGCAGAAGACGACAAATCCTTTCCCTTTCATATAGAAACGAGAAAGCTGAATGGTAGCTCAGCGCAGAATTACTCGCTTTTTGTAGGCAATCTCAAGACGAAGCTTCGGGGCCTTCCTGGATTGGAAATACAATCGGAAATACAACCAGCAAAAAAACAGGAATGGCTAGGACAATAATCAAGCTGGTTTTAAACCTTCCAAAAACATAGCATGCAGTCCCTGTCATTATTTGGTGTAACAATCAGCGAAAATAAATCAGACCTAATCAGTAGCATTTGCGCTGTTCTATTGTCCCGCCCCAGGCACCAATCACCAATAATGACAGTGGCAAATGGTGTTCAACTGACTGGACGTCCCTTTCTCTCACTACGACAAATTCTAAAAGTCTCCAGTGAAATCTACATTGGCTGATTCTTGCCATCGATAAATTTGTCGCCAATAACGAACCAATAAAATAGGATTCAGTCAATGGACACTGGCCAACAGGAGAGATGCCAACATGTACATACCGAAAATGACAAAATGTAGCATCATTGACAAAAACTACCACTGACAAAGGCAAACCAGGTTGACTTTGTTATTTATGGAATAGGTCTAATGTGCCGTTTTCACCTGCCGATTATGACCCCCGATTATTACATTTAGCACCGCCGACCGATCATGTGATACTTCGTTTAGTAATCGTCAGATGGATATAAAGAGGTCTACGATTTCTTCTCTCCATCATTAAGCAATATGGCACCACCGACCAACTTCTGAGACCACTGACGAGATCAAACAAGGTTTAATTAATCGGTCGCGTTGACCCCAAATCGGCCAGTGACTACCTCCATTTTCGTCTAAAAAGAGCGCCTTTTCCAAAATGCGAATCGGAATATATTATATACTTGTAAGTAAGATGTGGGCAAACATACAGTTACACATGTAAGCAATAGCAAGATGGCCATATTGCTAAATGACTTAGGTACCATACACAAGTGTGACAGTTAAGAATACACATAGAAGAAGCAAGAGTTAAGACGCATGGAGTAGTTATTTTCTGTATACTATGCCAAGCAGGCAGGGAGTCGGATGCCACATGACACTGTCGCTAAGTGACCCTGGGTGTGTGTTGACGGCCGACATGGCGCCCACTGCCAAACAACGCCGGAAACTCTCGCCTCTGAGTGGCACTGCCACGTGATATCATCCTCTCAACTCCGTTTTCTTTCTTGGCGCGACCTTCACAGTGACAGCCAACTGACCCTCCATCTGAGGGTCTTTGGCTTGAGAATAGGCAGCTACATACAGGTAGTCCATTTTCCACTTGCCGACAGAACATTGGAGATTGTTAACGACCATTTGAGAAAAGCAGAAGGGTGGTGCAGTTGCTAAAATCCATGTACGGCGTCGACGATACTAAGTTTTTGCTAGCTGACTGCTTTTTAGACCCTTGAGCTAATTCAGCTAAGACAAAATCGACCCGTATTGAAATTGGCAGTGATACATTTTTCGATCGGTGGTTCGGAACATACATCAGTGAAAATCCTTTTGCCTTTTTCAATTTCTTTCCACAGATTTCTGAAAATGAGGATTACAAGGTAGGTCGATTTTGGCCAATAAATCTAGCGCTATCAAAGGTCTGCGAGTGGAAAATAGACTATTGGTACTTGGCGGTAATGGGAAATGGGTGGCTAGTTCTGGGTACCCATAATGCTAACGAACGCCTATAGGTCATGGGTAGCACAGCTTCTGCTTACTTCCTTATGATAGGCACGACTTTGGCCCAATAGATTAGATCACATATTGTAATAATCGAAACATCTATAGTTCAAACCACATGCCAAGGTAACATTTAGAGTAGAGTAACATGTAGAGGACGCGCCTATTACACAAAGGCAGGCAGATTATATACTTTGTTGGCTTTGGTCTTTATCCACTACAGGGCAGAAGTTCCTTTGCTGAGATAGGGTAGCAGGCAGCCAAATACCTTATGGTAATGGCAATAAGTGACGCCCTGCCTCTGTGGTGCCAGCTGAGTTTGTACTCAGAGACGTCTTGCCATACAACACCGGCAGGCCTTGGCTCTCAGTGCCACAGCCACCTGATATCATACTCTTAGGTTTACTTCCATTTTTGGCATGGCCTGCAGAATGTTAAACAAGTGGCCCCTTAATATCACTGGTATTTTATATGGATATCGATCCACGAGCCTCACTAGATGTGACCAATGAAGTCCGAATTAATCACTCTGGCAAAATAAATTCTATGTTAGCTTTTTGTCTTACAGCTCGTTTCTACTCAAAGGTAATTTATATCTAAGTAAATCAAAAGAAGAAAGCGTATGTGAAACCTGAACAACAATTCTACGTGCTTCTAGCTGAAGATACTTCTAGGAAGATATTATTTATATCTGGGATAATGTTAGTGCAGAGCTAGCTGCTCTATTCAATAATTAATTTCCTATGGTCTACAGAGATCACTTAAGGAAGAGATCATAAATCAGGTGACGCTAATTCGTTTTCCAACGAATCGACCATTTGGGTCATTTAATGGATAATCTAAACACCATCATGTCTATTGGGAACGTATTGCTAAGAATGAATTCACTGAGATTGGGATGTTGGGTAGTCGTCAAGAAATAAAAAAGGTTATTTGTAAAATGATATTGTGATGACAAGACATACATTGCTTTATCAATTGTTTTTAGTTATTGATGATTTAAATCTCATATTTTGATAAACATAGTCTTTGACAGAATATTCATAATTAAGACAGGAAGAATTTGTTCTAGACAACTCTTCTTTTTCATTCAAGGAATCTGCGCAAAGAGTGTCTTGCAGTTCTTCTATTTATGTAAAATTCCACAATGAGTTTACTTTACTCATTCCTGACAGGAAGATCCAAAATTCTGTGCATGAGACAAAAAAAAATACAAACATGGGATCTCTGTGAGGCTCTCAAGAACAGGTTTCTTTTCTCTACCACCTTACCATTACTGGGTATAGAAAAATCCAATTGCCTTTATGCCGAGAAAGCATCAGGTGGCGCCATTTGTAGCGCAAAACGCGAGAATTGAGCGGCCCTGTATGCCGGGTAATCAGGCCAATGGCTTCTCCCACCCGCCTGGATCCATTTATGAAACACCCCCTCCCCCATTTCACCCTCTCTTGCTTCCTCCTCCTCCTCCCTCCCTCGACACCTGTCACCCGGTTGGGGGTAAGGGGATTTTAATCATGTCATGTCTTAATGAAGAGGTCTCAGCCGGGCGCCGGCGTTAACCGGATGACACGCTAGGGCGGCACTGAGTGTCCCAGAGCGCCACCGGAAGTTGCGGGAAAAAAGGTCTGTAGGGTATTGGCAGCCGCCTTGAAAAGACAAAAGGGAGGCTGAGTAGTAGGCTAGTAGGCTGAATTAATCGTTAAAGGTTAAAGCATATAAGAAGTGTCGGTATTCACCGATCAGATTCTGGCCAATGAATCTGTCAGACTGTGACAATGGGTGGCATCCATCTTTGACTTATGCACTTGACAATTTCATTGCCTCAACAATCATGAAATTTCACATGATTGTTTATATGGTGTGAGTTGTCTTCGTGAAATGGTATCACGAAGCAGAGCTGAGTGATATTTGTAGCGGAAGACAAGAGTTGGCACGTAAACATTTATATGAAATTGAGTGATGTTTAGATTTTATCCTACTCCATTACATGTTTTAGCTTCATATGTCACCAGTGGCATATAAATATTTCACGGCATAACTGGCATATATATCACGTATATATGATTTATATGAGGGGTAGGATAAAGCTAATATGCTCAATTCTACATAAAGTCTGCCCGATAGTGGCGAAATACCGATTACCGAGTAACTTAAGTAAATATCCTGACGGACTATTGACTCGTGTACGTGAAGGACATGTATACATCAGTCTCCAAAATATTATTCATAGTCTAAATTGTGCAGCTTTATCAAGTAAGATAACCATCTTATTCACATTCCCTATCCTATTATTTCTCCAAGGCATTATCTAAAGTCAGAAACCCGTATATCCTTGGCCAGTCCCCACCTTTTTTTTGTTTATCTCGACCAGGTCTGTCACGTGTGGAGAGATCTTCCACTGTGGACACTGTGGACAGATCTTCATACAGCAACAAGCTTTTATCACCAACCATCTTTATTAGTGGCAGATCCCAATAGTCATACTACTATGAACATGACAATCCAGAGCTGCAGAACAAAAAAAAAGATAGACTACTAGGCTCGTGAGAATTTCTAGCCCGTGGAAGGCCTGAGCAGATCAAAAGTATTGATCAGCCGTTGGGTGGTTCGAACACGTCATATGGAAGGGCCCATATGGATGGAGCCCATAAGGGGACGTTATATGGACAGGCCTTGACCCGGAAGTCAAGTTCACTGACATAGTATTCCCTCAGTAAATCCAACCCACAGTCCACTGATCCACTACCTAGAGTATTGGCACAGCTAGAGTTAGAGTGTGCCAGGACAGCTTGTATGAGCCATGACTATAATACCAGTATGAGCGTGTGGACAATGCGACCAGGATGACGGTAGATTCTTTTTTTCTTATTAGGCAACAGTTCAAATGTGCATTTTGTATTCAGCCATAGATTTTACCTGACTTATTTTCCAATATGATCATCTTATTTGGATGGATCTTTTTTTCATAGGAAGATCTGTTTAAAGAAGTGAATAAAAGCTTGAAAAAAAGAAAGCAAATAATCTGTTGGCAAGGTCGCTCAAGGATATCATTTTCTAATACACATCCGCAGGAAGGTGTGAAGAGGCTGGTAATAGTTCTGTATCACTTTCCTGTTTCACTGGATCGTGAGATAATATGAGAACAGAACTGTCAGATTATTTTACATGTACCCTCTTGGAGTGATACAAAACTCGTATTGTTTTTGTATGGTTATGATTCTGATCAAATATCGGTAAGTGTACACAGATGGAATACAGACCCGGTCACCGACTTCTCAGCTTCAGATTGCGAAACATGGCACCACCGTCCAACTTAAGAGGCCTCTGGCGGTTTCAATGTACTTTAACTCTTTCAGTTCTAGCAATGCCTGGAGGCATTCCCATGCAGGGGACGAGGAATGCCTGGAGGCATTCCCACCCAGTGGACGAGGAATGCCTCCAGGCATTGTTTAAAAATATATCTATGTTTATGTGTCATCATCACAGACATTATGTTTTATGAGAAATAATGAAAAGATTTAAACCATTTTTTCACAATAAATGAAGAATATTCTGTTCATCATTATACTCTGTGGGCATTCGATAAGTAACTATAGTACCTTGTATCTAAAGGTTACTAAGTGACACCCATACGACAAACAGACGCTATTGCGGCGATAGTCTCGTCCCCTTGGGGTTTATAGTAGTGTTACGCCTTGTCCTATAGTGAACGCACTAACCACAGAGGCTCGGACAGAAAGAGTTAAAACCGTTGGCAGAGAATGAGGACTGATACGTTTGCAAGGTCATATAAATGTGGATCATTGGTGCGCACATATCATATAATCAGTCCCCAGGTGTAAACGCTTCAACGACTTGGAGTATTAGTGTTACTGGTAATCGATCGGGGAATTATAGGGGAGCACCACTGACCTACTTTTATTTTCCAAAGAAAATGTATCGGTGCACTTTCCTTGATCAGGTGTAAATTCTGCATTTTTTCTAAGGCGCTTTTAATTAGCACTAGTACCGATCAACAAGTTCATCACTAATGAATTGAACACGTGCTGAGTCGGTGGTTTTGTGTACGGATTTTCAACGCCCTGGCCATCCGTCCACTATTTGAAAAAGTGTTTCCTACAAAATCGCTGCTCATGTCGTCGGTAGCTGGAAAATCACCTGTATTGTGATAATTCATTCGTGAGGGCGATACAGGATTTCTCTTTCCCGACCTATGCTGTAACTGATGTAAATGCAAGCCTCTGTGGTAGAGCTCTTGAGTAATCGCTTTCCCTGACATTTTGCTTCCAGGGCGGGATTAAAAACAGGCAATCTAATCATGACTGCGTCAACTTCCAACATGTATTTGTATCCATGAAAAAAAATTATGTTTTACCTTTCAGCTACAAAAATACGAATTTGAACATCATCTTGTCAAATAAGGGCAATGTAAATAATTGATGTTGCTTTTTGGAGAATTGACATCACCATTGTGTTTCACTACTTTGATTTATTAGAGAGGATGGATATGATTCCCAATAGTGTGAAAACTCAGCCTATCTGGTTTTAAATAATTTCGCCGTCGTATTTTTAGCAGGACTCTCGCAATACGCATTACGGAATTCCTGGATTAATTGGATTTCGTGTGTCCTCCAAACGACATTGTTGAAAAGACATAATGTTAATCAGATTAATTAAAATGACGTCTAAGGGAGTCTTAGATGTCATATGAAGGCCGGGTCTGGGAGAGTGGAAAGGACAGCAGGATGTCTCAGAGTCGGAGGTAAACAATTCAAGTATCACTCACGCAGTTACTGTAAACATAGCGCTCAACTAATATCCTGTTGGGCTTCAAATACCTCATACAAGAAAACCAAATTACATTTCAAGTGGTGCTTGCCACGTTTTTGAAAAAGGAATCTCTCAGAAAAATACGAGTAAGACGTTTGCATATAATATGAAGCCATATGATGTTCAGTTAAGGTGATTAAAACTATCAACAATGATGGGAGATCCGAGTCCGTGGGGATATAAATTGCAAAGAACAAACTGCACCACTGTTGAGATCAGTCTCACCTGAATTCAGTACTGAATGATCTAGGCCTATGCATTTCATATGGACCTATCGACCAGAGGTAAGACAAATATGATAATAATCAGCAAATAAACCTTAAATTGAAACATCTTAGATTTAAGCAGACACATAAATAAATGTAACATGTATTCATCACTGTACTATTCTACATAATCTATTGCTCTTAGAACTAGACATCCTCTGGAGTTAAAAAAAGACTATAAGATATCAATGGGAAATTTTCACAGATGGAAACGCATTGTCTAAGGTCGAACCTCGGCCGTGCTGCTGAGTTTCTCAGTATCTGTCGACCCATTACATTGTGACGCGACCCTGACTGTTGTCCCAGAGCAAAAATCTAACAAAGTTCCCTCTGATTGCTGGCTGGCTAAAGCCATTCCGTGGCGCACAACGGCGAATGATGATGCGTGGGAGAGTGTGGCTTGAGGGTTGTTGTGAGGCGTGGGGAGGTTTCCAGTCGGGATCAAGCAGCCCTAATAATAAGGCACTCAGTGTCTAGCCCAGCAGCCGAAGGGATGTGCTCCACTTCTTGACGTGTCATACAAATCGAGATTGCCTTCTCGTTTTCTCGTTTCGTATCATTGATCCAGCCATCTCCATGCGATTCTATCTTTTTTTTGCAGAAACCCAGTGGCTACTGTGAGTATGGCGAATGCACGGACACAACACGCAAATCGTTCACTGTTGAGCGTGGTTGGCCCCATCGGTTAAAGTCAGAGAGGCCATGAAAAGTATAATGGTGAGACCACCTATAGTTCTCGCCATGTACCAGGACTACATGCTTCATTTTTCGTCATTCCATTTTGAATGGAGGCTTGAATAGGTTCTCGGATGTGCCCATTTCTATCTGGCTCCCGTGGCCTGTAAAGGTTTATGTGCATGTATTTACAAAGTCTGAAAGACATAGATGTTTGAGACATTTGTAGAAATTATGCTTGTGATATACATTTGGCCCTCATGATACTCTAGTTCTGTGTAAATGAAATGGATTTAACTTTTTAAGGTACACTTTAGAGATGGGAAGCGTGCCCCAAGCCTGGACCTTAACAGCTTGACCAGTCTGGAAAATCACCGTCTTGGATCATCGATCTAAACATGTCTGCCAAATCTAGAGACGCCATCTGCGCGTTCCAGGCCAACGACGCGGGGCTTACACATTCACTACCACGGACAGTGGGGAACGATGAAGCAATAGTCGATGACTGCAGTGTGCTATGTCGAACGCCTAGAAGGTGTCATGGGTGTTTGGTGGGAGAGTGGGGGTTGTAGGTGGCGGTCAGGGATGCTGGTAGAAGCGCCTTTCTCCACAGTGTTAAGTGGGCCCTCGGGCGACTAGCTGACTGGGGCAAGGCGGTGGGGTTAGAAGTGGGTGGGAGATAGGTGAGGTTAGAATGGACTGGGGGCAGGAACTTAGTGTAGAGACGGCAGTAGCTTGTTTCCTGCGAAACTGATTGAGGCAGCGGACTGGAGAGGACTAGAAGGATACCCCTGTTCCTTTTCCCCTTCTATCTCCAACTCCGTTCTCACTAATATTGTTGAGGGGTGAATGAGAGGTAGGGTGTGGAGGTTGGAGGTCGGAGGGAGAGGGGGGGGGGGGAGGGCATAGTTCCATAAAGCAATGAAGAGCATAGGCCCAATATTTCAATCATAGAGGAATTTACATTCGCATACCTCTTAGCCAACAACTCTGTTACATTAGACAATAATCTGCGTCGTGAATTAATCCGATGTAACATGAGTGTCTATTCATAGATGTAACTCTGATTTGATTATAAATTTGTTATATTTTCTTGTTACGAATAGATAATTTAATAAAATGCATACAGGTCTGATGTCGAGTGGCCGAGTGGAAATTTTGAGTGATGAATATGAAGGGAAATGAAATGCATGCAGGTAATGGAATGGCAATTTTCTGTGTCTTAAGCTAAAATACAATTACATGAGAGAGTAATCAAGCGATCCTTATGCAAGATTCTGTACTGATGATAGATTGAAGAACATGTTATAAAAGATAGTGTCATTGTATTCTTTATAAAGCTGAAGATTCTCCCGGTACCGGTGAAGCTATATTCCAAAGCTATAATATCGATTCTGGAAGACAATCAATTAAAAGCGTATTTTGTATGAGGATGTAGACATGGTGCTATAACTATATAATAGTCATTTCCATATTCTAGTGGTGGGCATGTGTTACTATCGTGCAGCAATGAGACACGACTCGAGGGTAGGAGCCTTGGGATGAGCTACTCGGAACAGCAGCTGCGTCAGAGAGGATGCGCCTCTTGTTTAGCCTAGAGCTACTCCCCCCTCCGATCTCTCCCTCTGTAAGAAGATCTTGTTATGACAAGGTTCTTGAGCCAGGAAAAGCTCTATTCCCATTGTTATTACTCGGACATTGGTCGAAACAATGCTGATTTTCAATCGCATTTAATCAAAGATACTAGCCATTCTCAAAAGATCAACCCAAAGCATTTTAAAAGTTTCACTGGGTTCATCATGACAACAGGGCACTGGTCGGAGATAATTCTTCTTAAAGGGATGTGCCTGGAGAAAATAACTTGGAATCGGGTTTAGGATAGCAACTCCATGAGCCTCTCCTGGTCCTTTTTTTTTTTTTTTAAATATCAAAGGCAATATTGGGTAGGTCCCAATCTCGCCATTCGTCCTTTTGTTTCTTTTTTTATCAAGAGCAAGGGAAACATTAAAAAGCTGATTCCTACCAGAAAGGAATGTATATCTGAGAAGAGAGGTTGCCTTTATTTCTTTGATATCCATCTTTTTCCTGAGGAGGATAGGGATGTTTTCTCATGCAGCTAAGAGTAGCTCTACAACAGTCCTGGCTGCGAGATCTCAGGAGGGGTTAGTGGACATAGGTTATGACTTCACAGGGAATCTGTAACGAGTACAACACTCTGGGGTGCTTTTAGCCTATCGTAATGACCAGCAGATGACCACATTAGGGTCATATCCTCCGAGATAAGCACCTAAGAGCCAGCGAACTGGTACTGCGCAGGCTGAGGCAGCTGTCAATGAGGTAGCTGTTGAAAGATGCAGCATGTAGATGGCATGCTGAAGGCATATAAAAGGAATGCATCTTCTCATATCAAGATCATCACTGTCTGGATTATGGCTCTGTCGGAGAGTTCAATACATATCATATATACACCTAGTACCAGTTTACCAAGAAAAGAGAATATGATATATTCATTGGGCTATTTTTATTAAACAGATAGACATAAGTGAGATTTCCATTGGCCAACAAAACAATGAATGATGGTCGCTAGTGGTTTGTCTTCACTCATCGACACTTTGCATACCAACTGAATTTTGGAGACCCAGTTTAATTTTAGCAGTGACATATTTGGTGTTTGGTTCTGATATATTTTATCGTTGCTTGAGCTCAAGTCAGGTGAAGGCTCTCTGCATAGCTAGTTTCATTACCAGATATTTTCGCTAAGTGCCATGGACAGTGCTAAGTGGATGGACATGCAAGGGTACTGCCAAATATATCAGTGCCGAATGTTGACCCATGAAACCCTCATGTGAATCGGTCAGTATCAAGGAGTATGTACTCATGATGTACAAAGGTACTTTCGGCAAACTATAAAAAATTTGGCTATCAGTCATATCATTTTCTGATAACCTCTACTTCAAAGTTTGTCACATTAAAATATTGGAGACATATCGGGTAGGTGCAAAATCGTAGACATATGTCTAGACATGCCAATCCACCACGCATTGTATAGGGATTTTATCGGTGTCTAATCGCAGAAACGTGGTCAACTGCCCCGATATTAGGTGACCTTCCGACGCGATTTTGATTTTGTATCGGGAGGTGCATCGTAGACCATATCGGTGCCATATCGTAGTATGTGGACGCCGGGCCTTATATTTACCCAAACATCAATTCCTTTTTCGAATAGAACACGTAGCACCAGACCAGTATTGGGGAAATGGATGCTTGAATCTAGGTGTATTATACAGGCAACTAGCAAGTGAATGGATATTTCTCCTCTATAGGCTATCATAAGGCTGAAATGATGGATTCGCTGATTTTTTTAAAAGTATATCTAATCGGTTTATTGATGTATTTTATTAGCCAGTGTATACTCTGATAGAGGACTACATGCTACATTTTGATATTTTATCCTTGGAACATAAGTCAGTATTGTTAAAATAACAAACCATTACCATTACCATTGAATACTGACAGTCATAAGGCTGAAATGATTAATTCCCTGATATTTTCAAGGTACATTTAATCGGTTTATTGGTGTATTTAGCAGCCAGGGTGCACTCTGATGGAGGACTACATGTTACATTTGTATCTTATATCTTTGGAGCGTCAGGCAGTATTGTTGAAATAACAACCAGAAATGAGTGTCTACTCCTATGGGACCTTAATCAAATCAATTCAAATATATTCACATATATCAATATTGATCAAACATACAGACATAAATGTATACTGGTAAAGAAATGCACCAAGGTCCCAACCACGAAGATTAAGCAAATTTTAAGTCCAGGTGAGAAAATACCAGGGGTGAGATAAAGTTATATGTGTAATATATATTCATATCACACATTCATACATGTCCATTGTCAATTTAGATATGTTTAGATATTTATTGTCAATTCCAATATAGTTCATATATATCAATGTATATATATACTTATAGAAATTATATTGGTATATATGTATAAGAATAATGCAAGAAGATGAAGACTTTCCCCTCCATGATAAATATACATATGAATAAACTCTCTATCTTATTTACATCGTACTATAGTGTACAAGATATCTGCATTGATAGTAATTTGTGTAGACTCCGGTCGGGGCTTGTTAAGGTACCCAATCGGTCAACGCCAGAGATAACACATATTGGGTGATAAATTCAGAACCTGAGAATCTAAAGATGTGTGCCTTAGAGAGAGGAAGAGGGAGAGGCAATATGGCGGAGATAAATTGGTACCAGGTAGTGCTGGGACCAGTCCACAGTACAATCCGTCTAAGCAGACCCAGGATGCAGGCCACTATATTTATCTCTTGGAGATGATATTGAAGGGGACATTTGTTATAAATCATTTCATTCACATGTATCAGGGGTATGAAATATGTAAACTGCACTTGTTATACGTGTGAATAAAGGGTTTTCAAAACTATTACCAATTTTATTGTACTGTGTTTATATTTCCAGGATGTAGAAAAGGCTTGTTCATCTCAGTGCTAAGCACTCGTTTTGTGTAGGTAATCTAGTAAATGTTGCCCTTCAAATCTAAAAGCATTGTTGATAACTGTAAAATTCGAACCTTCAGCAACTCCATGAGGGGATACAACATAACTAAACACCAATGACCAAAAACAATGCGCCGCATTTATCAGCCAGGAGGTAAGTAAAAGGCTTTGCCTTGTACGACCACACGAACAGTAATGCATGTATGAAATCACGTTTATAAGACAATGTTCTGTTGCATAGGGAGGGTGGGTGGTGTAAATATGTCCTAGCAGGATGTGAGCAGAAATGGAGAAGGCAGTGCAGGAATCTCTAGAGAGGCTGGAACAGGAATACTGGAACTTGACTACACTAAAACGTTTTCACGGAAGACTATATGAGCGGCATTGTTGAAGTCCCTCCCTGCTACAGGGTTAAACCTAAACCAACATTAGCTTCGATTGTACTTGCTATATCCCCTCTTCCTTTACTTTCGGCAAATACATTCATAACTAGAGACACACTAGAGACGCATACTTCTGGTACAATGCTAATATTAGATTATCTTCAAGCGAACCAACGTCTAATACAGCCATCTTTATGTGGCCATTCACTTTTCCATTATATATATATATATATATGTTAAACTGTGGTTAATTTTACGAGTGTTATTCATGGCAAAATATTGCCCCGTGCGTGTATCCGGCGGTGAGGTGTATGTGCGGTCTTTGTGTAATTTAACACCTGGATGACGTTTAGGAACACCTGTTGAGTAAATATTTGACTGCCACACAGTGGTGCCTTTCCAAGAACACTCGTATTTGCTCACATATGTCTATATTCAGATAACAGCAGGAAGAAAAGCTGGATTGTGTTAAGATGTATACAGAGACGGGAATCATAACTAAAATTATAATTTCATCATTCAAATCGGCATATGCTAATTTCGAGAATACACTTTTCAATCATTGATCAATCGTTCTTTAATACTTTTTTAAATATGACACACAATAACAGATGAACATTAATGATATGAGAAGTCCTAATTCTGATTGCTAACAGGGTAAATATGAAACACCGAAACTGTAATATCTGAGGTCGAGGCTAAAAGGCTATCCCGATTAAACTCAATTTCTCAAGCTCCGGTATGTGCACCACATATGACTGTGTTTGTAACACCACCACACACACGTGATAACGGCAGGGCTAACGGCCTTCGCGAGCCGCTGAGCATTCGAGTCGATATGCGTATTAAGTTCCGCTATTTTTTTGTCTTTTTCTCTGGCCCTATTCCTTTCCCCGCCCTGCAACTCGCTTCCTGCCATCATCCCAGCCTGCCGAGAACCATTAAGACAAGCATCAATTAGATACGTACTCATTGCAGGCAGGGCGGGGTGGCAGGCGGGCTGTCCGCCTGTCATTGTTAATGCGTCACGCGACCGGGGTGTGCGACACCCCTGATGGTACCATCCATCCCCCAGCCACCCTCACACTCCCTGCTCACTCCCCTACCACACACTCACAGCCCCCTTACATACTCTCCCTCATGGAGCTCAAGCACATGTGTGTCTGCACCAAGCCATAACGTCATATACCTGAAAAGGAACTGCAACTATATTTGGGTAGAAATAGTGGAAATATCAAACAGATATAAAGCCAAAACACTAATATATCATGCGTGGAAGGGGTGTTGGTGTCATACATTGTAGCTGTTTTTCCTTCAGCTCTGAACGAAGAGCACGTACTCATTCTTCATAAAACAAAACCCTGCAACACCTGAGGTTTTTCCACTTGAGGAAAGAGTGTTCACAAATTCATATTTTTTTTTACCAAACCCGCATTTCATAATAAATAATCATTTATTGATTTCTTTCATTTTTGGGTTCCTATTCGTGGCATCATTACGATGTTTATCCATATGGACACATATGTCATACTGTACAGTGCTGTTTCTGAAATAAAACTCGCATTGGCGGGAGATAAGATATAAAAACATATTTTTAAAGATTAAAAAGTGACACTGTCTCGCACAGCTCCCCCACTCACCCTCATACCCCTCCATCACCCCAATATCCCTCCATCACCCCCACACCTCTCCATCACCCCACCCCCACTCTTCATATCCCCCTCACAAACCTTACAGGCCCCCCATCCTCTTCAAACATCCTAACTCTCCCTCACACTCCCCCACTCCACCTCACACCGTCACTCCCCCTCAGGCCCCATTGATTTCCGCTATGACAGTGTCCCCCTGACACCCCCTGAAACTCTCGAACACCCGCACACCCCTCTGGCCTCACTGTCACAACTCGTCACACCCACTCATAGCCCGTAACACCCCCTTCATGCACCCCCTGCACACTCTCACCAACCGAAATTCCCATCACCCAACTCTACAGGACTCACCTGCTGAACAGGTCGATGTTGAAGAACACGTATTCCCCGTTGTCAAAGTGCAGATCAGCCGCCTTGATCATGATCTTACGTACCGAGTCCGGCGAGGCACACAGCACCACAACTGGAAGTAAACAGAAGATAAAAGAGGTTAGTTAACCCAATGAGTAATAACAAACAAAACCATCACCTAGAAAATACACTTCTTGGATGGTTCGATCTGATCTCTGATAGAATACGTTTCATGTCTGCTAAAAACAAAACAGGACGGTATCTGACGCTTAAAGGTATAGTAGGTATGAAGCAATTTAACTCTATGTAAACTATACACTTGTTATAATAAATGTATTTGAATTACAAACGCATATGCTTTGCATTTCTCGGTGGCACAGCGGGAGTCCATCTTCCTCGGGTCCCATCATAAACCCTTAGTACACTGATTTTCTTCTAATCAATTGGTATCATTCTCTGCTAAATATACATAGTAAGAATTTCAGGAATTTCAATTGTGAAGCTGCTGGATCTCAGAACCCATATTTCAGATTATTATTTATCAGGATTTAGCAATACCATTGACAATTATGTTTTGGCACCTCTCCTATTCTTAGTAAACAAATTGTGTGGTAATTAATCTAAAAATATGAAGATGATTGGTATGGCAACCCAATGTTTTCTGTGATAATAAAAGAAAATAAATTGTTCAAATTAATTCTAGTATTCTGAGGCCCGAGGAAATATAATTCCATACACGAATCCCTGTATTCTTATAACATTTGTTTAGTATAAAGAGCCTTGCCTCTGAAATATGGAGATATTAATGTAGACCACTTATATCCCATCACTATTACATATAATCTATTGCTGCCGGGTAATGGGAAATGTATGCCCGCTCCTTGTCATAAGATGAGGATTTCTATAATAGTAGCTGTTGTATTGATGAAGGAGTTGGATGAATCCAGAACTAACCCGATGCTAGTCCGTTATAATAATCTATTCTAACTTCTCCTGCTTCGCAGTCGCACAAGGCTTTCGGTTTGCGGTTTGCAACACATGGACAGTCTCCTAGTCTTGCGGGATGGACAAAAGCTCCTTGGCCCCAAATAAGAACATTTTTTTGCTTAATCAGTTAGAATCTGATATCAAGCGTTAGGAAATAAGTCGTGTATGGTTAAGGTAAAGAATTGCTAAATGGTATTCATTTGTATCTCCATCAACATTACTTCGTATCTACCCGTTTTTTTCCTTTGCAAAGATGTGTATTTGCCCTTTGTGGTAGAGAGGAACTCTACCTTATGCAATCATGTGTCATCTAATACTACTGCTGGTATTACCTGAACGGCTCATGACTTGGTCTCATCAATTTAGAAACCGTTGACATAACAATATTATGGATAATCTCATCATCTAGTTTGCTGATTTCCGGAGACTCATTTCTGAGAATATTGGGTAACACAATGTAAACCAATCAATTGGATGGCATTTTGCTTCCTAATTGTTGCCAAACTCCATTTTTACAGAGAGTGGAGTATTAGCTCATTAAATCGATATCCTGTCATTGCATACTGAAGAGAGTCATACAACTAGATTATGTATAAATTGAGACACAATCATTGGATACGCTTCTTGCAGCCAACACCAATATCTCCCATAATTTCTGCTGCCAGTAGATCTCTAGTGAATTTATATCGTTGTTCTTGCTCATTTAATACAGATAAAGCAGAATCACAAAAATACAGAATAAAGGAGTAGACAGTAAATAGCTTTAATGGGTAAAGTGTATACACAAATTATAAAGGGTTTACTTCAACTGTCCTAGATTCTCCTTTATAAGTGGAGTAGTGATTATATAGAACGTCCTGACCATCCTGTACAAGCTACACAACTTTATACTATATACCCGAAATTGACGGCAATTTCAAGTTTATAAATTGTTAAATATTTCCTTTCGAAAAACAATTTCATAGATATCCAGCAAATGATGCATTAAGGCATCATCCGCCCCCAGCCGGTTGATGTCTTAATAAACGTTTACGGAAGTGTTCCGTATTTTCCCGTACGGAACACGATATTTTTACGTTATATGGCGAAGCGGTGCGTATACAGCATGGGTATATAGTACCATTGAATACTGACGGACTAGGACATGACAGCTGTCGTCAAAGAAAAATGTTTTAATTGTCATCCCATCTCCTCCGATCCCGTCTTACACCACGACATTCTTCCTAGTCCGCCCTATCCAATTTGTATTGGTTGTGCGGAATAAGCCTTAAGCTGTAGCTACTGCCATATCTGTATCATGTTGGGTTGGTGTATGAAGAAGCATGGATACCAGCTGTGAGATGGCTTTAGTTCTGCAGTGATGAACCGGGGGCAAACTATACATGGAGTGGAATGGAATTTTATGTGGGAGTAGAAATGACGAGCATCGAGGCTGTACAAAGGGCGAAATGGTTGCAATATAGAGCATAAGTAGATGGGGTTGGGGTGGGGGTTGAGGTCCATCTCAAAGCTTGTACCAACTATGCAGTCAATCTATTTCTGTGACATATCCTAGGTATTTAGAATGGCCCATTCGCTACAGGATTAGGCAGAAATACTCAAAATGTTCGTTCCATCAAGACTACAAACTCTTTCAATATGCATGAGATACTGAAATAACAGCGATCCATCTCATCAACGACAAAATCAACTTGGGTTGAATTAGTTGGGGGTATACTTTAGGGTTTTGGATAATAAAGTACCCATTTATTCGTACTAAAATCGGTCTCAACAATCTCTTTCCTATAATCTCATATTTTGTCAAAGATACCAGAAAATCAATCGATGGTTACTAATAAATTTACTGGTACAAAAGTCTGGCAATGGGAATCCTACTACATGCTAAGCATATGTTTAGCGGTACATCCCTTCAGCTGAAGATGGTATATGCAGTGTGTTATCACTCTCTTTTTGGCATACCAATCAGCCACACCTCAGAGTGCAGGCTGCATCCTCAGGTGCTCAAAGTGAGAAATTAGGCTCATTTCCATCAGGCTTAGGCTTATAAACGAAGTAAAGGCGGCCTTCAACTCTGTGCCAGCACACCTGTCAGGTGCGTGTCACACCTGACAGGTAAGTATCACACCCGATGAGGTAAACGTAAACCTCTGACAGACAGGCGTACCACCTGAGTGGTGTATAATTTGACAGGTAACATGGTGGTAGTGTAGCTCATGGCTGAGCGGGATGGAGCTGACAGGCCAAGCGAAAACATCCACTTTGCCAAGACAGATATATGGCTGATTGTATGGGTTAGCTCGCAACACGTTAGTGTGTCTGGTGGGGGATCTAAGGTACAAGGTATATGTCATGGTAACAGAATATGTATTGAGCTAAAGGAACGTTTGAATAAATGAAGTTCCCAATATCATATTATACCCTCATCTTCACATAACATCATCAATGATAATCTGCTGTCAAGCTTTCTTCTTTCGATACAAGTATTATATTCCTTATAAATATTCATCTAGTTCCTAATCGCAAATTTGATTTTTTTAATCATATTATCTACTCTGGAGGTGATAAGGCAACATATACCTGTTTACAGTCAAGTCCAGTCATAATACTTGATTGGATCCCCTTATTTTGCATGGCTAAGCCACATCAAGACAAGCTAGTTAACGTTCCAAGTATGAAAATGCTATATACAATCACATTTCTCGCATTTGTATACATTGCAGAATTGTTTTTTGAAACATTTATTTAGACTGGGAAGAAAATAACGCACTCAGCCCGAAGGCTGGTATCAATGTTCGCCCAGTGTAGTAACAGTGTCTATCGATCATTTGTAGACAGTGTAAGTTATATGTTATACACAAGTTACATATTAACCAGTAAACAATGAAGACACAAAAAACCTTTTCTGACAGACTGTCAATTTACATAACCCGGTAAAATAGAGCAATGTTTGACAAATAATACATACAGTTAATCAAAATAATGTAAATATTTATTCAGAAAACTGGTCTATAATGGTTCTCCTTCTGGGTTTTGACAACTTTCGGTAACCAGGTACGTAATCGAGGTATTGCAATTCCAATTAGAAGTTCCCAAATCCTGGATACTCAAATCTCAAGGCACTTGTGGTAGAGAAGCTGGGCAGGCAACATCTAACCACAATACTAAATCATAAAAGAAGGCATGATCCCTCGTAAAGTAAATCTAGTGTAATCAAAGGGTGCCACTGAAAGCCTCGCCAGGCCGGGTCACAGGATCCAGGCAGAGCCGGTCACATCCCATATGGGAGTAATCGGCATAGCCGAAAACTGTTCTTGGGGCAAACAATCTTGTTGGCTAAGTGCTTTAAAAAATACACTGGAAAATAGTATGACCAATTGTTATCAACCTGTCAGATTCCTCTGTCAGACCTGATTAGAGAATATCGGCATGTTGATGCCTTACAGTGGACGTTATGTAGTGTGGTACGCCAGTGTGTCTGATGTATCTGTTGATTTGGGATCATCTTCTTTAACAGAGTGTACAGATAACAGTGCATCAGCATGCCCATGCACACACAAAACATCCACACATGCTGCACTTGCACAACAACTCACAAAGACAAACCAAGGACCCCGCACGCGCAGTGCTAGACTGGCTATTGGCAGTTCACATCAGTCTCCACACTCCATAGCAGAGGGGGAAGGGGAAACAGAGGACATGCCAGTTACAGGCCCGTCCAGCATCACGTCAACCAACACCCCCTCAGCCTACCTCTACACTCGCCCGATAATTACCCCATCAGTACCGTCAATATTTACCGTCCGCCCGGCGGTGAGCCGGCGGGGTAAGGGCGGTGGGTAGATGGAGGTTGGGGGCGGCAGGCAGAGGGTGGCTGGTGGAGGGCAGCGGGTGATCGTTCTTGAGCGGGTTGTGGAGGGCGGCGGGTGGCAGGTAGGAGGTAAGCAGGGAGTGGGCAGAGGGCGAAAGGTAGAGGCCGGAGGGCGATGGACAGTGGGTGGAGGCAACGACTGGCGGAGAGAGGGTGGCAAGCAGAGGAATGCCGGTGGCAGTTGGTGGATAGAGGTTGGTGGAGCCAGTGAAGGCAGCGGGGACAGGGCTGTGGGCAGTGGGTGGAGGGTGGTGGGTAGTGGTGGAGGGCGGTGGGCAGTGGGTGGAGGGCGGTGGGCAGTGGGTGGTGGGTGAAGGATGGCGGGTAGATGGCAAAGGGCGGTAGACAGCCGGAGGACAGAGGGAGGTGGGGAAGCCGGAGGACAGAGGGCGGTGGGCAGAGGATTGAGGGCAGAAGTATCAAGGGATGCTGGGCAGCAACAGGTAGTACACAGAGGGCAGCAGGTGGAGAGCCAGGAGTGTCAGGCAGAGGATGGTAAGGGGACGGAAGACGGGAGGCAGGCCTGTAGATGGCGAGCGTGAGGGGAGGAGCGTGACTACGACGGTGAGGGGTGATGGCTGTGGTCGTGCTCGGCTTACCTGTTCCCCACCTGAGTAATGACTCGGTGTTTTTCATTGCCTGAGCTGCTCCAACCAGGGGATCAGACCTGCTTCCTCTAACGGTGAGGGAAGACGGTCTAGCACCTTACCATTAAGGCGGAAATATTTGCTGATTTGTTTAGATCTTGGAAAAAAATTCTATTAACCATATAACGGTTGTTTTTTAAAGGCATCATTTCAGGCATTCCCGCCTTGGCAAAATTGAAAAAGGTAAGAAAAAGTCAAAATTTTAATTTGATCACAAATCAAATCATCCTTAAAAGTAAAAGTCATAGTGTTCGTAAATTCAATATTTCCTACTTATTATTCTCTGTTGACTTTGCACCCAAAAACACTCCTTTTCAGTGTCACCGATTCCTCCCCCCCCCCCCAAAAAAAACCCACCCCTCTTTCATATGTTGGATATAGCCTCGAAAGTCAGAAACGATCATGACTGGGGGACCGCGGGCAATACCTGGGTAGCATCACAAACTTCCATTGCACAAAATAAGGTATAGAGGGATCCATTACCATCATTTGTATTTGATTCCCATGGTCTGCATTGATATTACTATTCAGAGCATGCTACCCTACGACTGCGCTAAGGGAAATAAAATAAGACATGATATAAAATTCCCTTGTAAACCTTTGTGCATCAATTACCAATAACACGCAATATATGTAATGAATATAGCTTACCTTAACATACCATCTATGAACACCTATAGAAAACAGTGGTTTGAATAAATGCTAATTGCGGATACTTGTATATATCCTGTATTTAGGAAAAATATCCCGAATAAATAGTTTTTCTTCAAAATATCGGCCTCTGTTAAATTAGTATACGTATATTTTACAGACTATGCAGCAACAGCAACACGCAAGATATTAGAGCCAAGAGGACCTACAGCCAAGCCTTTGACTGGGGATTTAATCAAGGCAATAGACAGAATGCACCCAGATTGATAGAACCCAGTGTTGGGTTTCAGGTATACAAACGTAGCTCCGATAGTCACATGGTACACGATAGGTGTATTGAAAGGTCGACTATACTACGGGTAATGTGATCATATTTCAGGTATCTAACTTCTTCTATCATTATTAGTTGAGAATGTCGGTGTCACCTGGCATTATCAATTAAAAATACCTTTCTCATCTTGCATTTTCATCTCCTGCCTAGGATTATTAATTGATAATATCTTTCTTGCCCGGCATTATTAAAAGTGACTGGCGTTATTAACAGTGAATAACTTTCTCGCCTAGAATCATTAATTGAGAATACTTCTCTTGCCTGGTATTATCAATTGAGAACATCTTTATTGTCTGGCATTATCAAATTGACTGGCGTTATCAATTGAGAACACCTTCCTAGCTTGGTCATTAATTGGGAATATGTCCTCTACATTTTTCTCGCACTGTTTGCTTTGTGCGGGATTGCGTGTCGACATGACAGCCGTCGTCTTCTCTCTTCAAACTTCTTTTCTCTACTTTGAATGGCGTCCAGAGATAATTGACAGATGGTCATTAAATCTGTTCATACTACAGATACCAGGCAGATAAATGATTCTGTGTCCCATCATTCTCATGCGTAATTGTAATAGAATGATTTATTTATTGGTACTATTCGCTAGTTACAAACTAGCGGTCCTCCGGCGACCCATTTTTAGACCATGTTAACTCAAACGTTCGCAATATCCCTATTCCTAGCACATCTAGGTAAGGTATAGAGTTTATCCTACCCCTAATAAAAAACGCCATAGGTTTAACATTGACTCAATGTATTTGAAGGAGCGTTGAAGAAAGTGTTATTTATGCACCGAGGTGAATAAAAAAACTGACCAATCAGGGACCAGATAACGAAAGTAGATCCGGCAGTATCAACACGCTACTATCATGGATAATTACTAAATTTTCTCTATATATCGGTGAGATGGGGTAGGATGAATACAAAACCAAACTCGAGTTAGCCTCCTCAATGTTTATGCTACTCTGGTCAGGTCTGCTACTCACTGCACTCGGCTAACGCCTCGTGTAGTAATACACGACCTGCCCATCGTGGCATAAACATTGACAAGGCTGACTCTCGTTTGGTTTCTACTAAATATTGAAAATCTTCTTTTCTGTCACTTTGAGAAGTTCTAAATATATACAATCAAAAATATATCAAATTCGAATTATTTCATGGGCCAATTTAACAATTGTTTATTGCGAACTGTGTTAATTATTGGATTCAGAGACGGTCTTGCGATTGTCAAAAGCTAAATGAAAATTATCTTTTATTGCATTAACTACATATAACTTGGAAATGATAATCCGCTGTAATCAGCAACAATCATCCGGTCCTAACTAAGCCAGTACACGAGCAGATTGTTCATATCCCACACAAGAGCTATGTCCGATGACCATCAGTGGGGCAATAAGACTAGGTAAGTGAAAAGCATACATCAAAACGAATGTCACCGATCGTCACTGATATTGGTGGAGGAGCTATATTTTATGTAGTAATAACTTGAATAAAGCCCTCAGATATACTTAATACTTCTTTTAGTCCATTTTCTACTTGCCAACAAAATGTTCAACAATTCTTAGAAAGTGGACGACAGTCACAAGGCATTAGCAGAGTCCTATACTCAATGTCTCTTATGGAAAACGTTCAGAGCTAGCTATATCCTCTTCATCTGACACCTCTTTGGAAATAGGAGGACGTCAACAGTTAACTCTATTTGTACTCTCTCTGTGAGCAAGGATAAAAAAGGCAGTGATGAAGGAGACCTCTGAGTCTGAGGAAACTTGAGTCTCATGATAACTGAGTCGGTAGTTCCTCGAAGCTTGGCTTCGTGAATTACTCAATGGTAAACCTCGGTGGAGTATGGACCAAGTTATTTTCCTCTTGTGAGTTTCCTTCTAAGACGAACGATGCATCTGCATATACAACTGTGTACTCTGTAGCTACGCCATGCACGGTCTTCTAGGTAACATTTGTTCGTGGAAGCATGTGTCCTGGTGACACGTCTTACATCGATCACTGTCACATGGCAGATCTGTCAAATACAAATGTCCCACCAACACAGTTTCCGCGTACTTGAGCCATCCCGCTGCCAACCACTACATGGTCGAGAGATAACAGAGTTCATGGCATTTATTCTTTCCATCCCAGCTTTCCCAAATCAAGCTATTATGGAAGTAAGCTATTTCTTAGTGAGACAAATAAAAGACATATCATACAATTCATCTAAAAGTTGATAATCATTTATGTCATTTATGTTGTAAGACACATGAATAAGTTGACCATTTTACTATATATGTTAGTTCACTTTCTATAAAAGCAAAGACAGATGAATAGGCCTACTACCTATAGGGCGTGGAAAAACTGGAAACACTATACTATCTTTACTGATTTGGCATCACAGCTGGTCATAAGAAACCGGTTTGAACTGATAATTTTCAACATATTAAATCACCCAGGTATCAATGTACGTTTATTCATACTCCGTGCGTATTGAACGATGGTCAGAATACTATTCCTCCTCCACCTAATTCCCTTATACCTAAGGGAGTCTTCTTAATGGATGTAGAAGGTGAGATGTGTGTGGAGGAGCTGGGGTGGGGGTCATACAATCTGACATAGCTCTGTTCCCATAGGAAGCTGCATGCCAGTGTAAAGTGCCCTGCGCCTGTGGGAATCAATACAGGCGACTATGGGTCTAGAAGTGGGTGAGGGGCTGGTGAATATGAAAGGTTTCACTATGTTCACCACAACCCACACTAGATCCACTTTATCTAGAGTCCTCTTACTCAGCGCTTTCAGTGTCTTTATTTCCATCAAGGATTTTTTTCAAAGGGGAAGTTTGATGACAGTGCATAATGCGCAGGTGCTGTGTGAAATTGTGATACTATGAGTTATACAATTGCTGTGTTGGATGGGGAGTTAGATTTGAAGTTATAAACCACGTGGTACCTATCCAGGTCGAAACCGAATCTATATGTACTTGCTAGTATAGTTCCCTCATCTCACATAACGTGGCTACCATGGTGAGATTTAGTACTGATTTAGACCTTTTGGATTCAGCTTTATGATAATGCAGCATACATAAAATGGTAAAGGGCGATACTTGTGATATGAATAAGATATCAGTAAACAATTTGCAAATCTATAAACTTGTTTAATTTTCGTCGCGATGTGATATGCCGATTATGTTGTTAACCCGATCCGCCCACTCGTTCGAAGAAGGGGTAGCTATAGATACTAAAAAAGCAATCACTATAATCCATAATTGACAAAGCCTACTTTTGCCGAAACGTTTTATTTTAGGACTGCTTAGCGAATGAAGCCACCAATCAAACAGAATTGCGGAGATCTTCACTTTGTATTGTAAAATAAACAATTTCGTCTAGGATTTTGCGTTTGACTTCCCTCCCCTGGAAAAACAGCGGAATAATCTAACTACACAAGGTTAATTGCAGTACTCTAAGAACTAATATACACTATTTCACTTTTATAGACTGTTTCCTGCTAACTCTCAATTTGCTCTTTCATATAAGTTTCCTGCCTGAGCACACTTTCGGCATAGCACACTACATGGCTTGTATTAGCGATCAATACATGCTGAGATATAGATAGATATATGTTGTACATACATATGTATCAATGACATGTTCCTGCACTATTGGTTAAGGCATGAGATATCGGCTTTTGTTACCCTGCACACGACAAGAAGTTTGTAAGGTTTCCATGAGTCAGCTATCTGCAAAATGATAGTTAATCGTTCTCATCAAGGTTATTGCGGCCCATGAAACCCATCACAACATCTCGGGAAGGACAATTCAAACATAAACTCTTACAGGGACGTCTTCGTTGAATTTTCCCTTTCAGAAGCAATACTTTAGTGAATTCTCAAAATAAGTTTTGCATTTCCAAAAGCATCTAATAAATATTGCAAGAATGTAAATCTCTTTAGAGGCTCTGTAAATACAAGACCGGAGGGTATGATGCTTAATGGTTTTGTAACATTTTATACCAAAGTAGGAGCTACTATGTTATGATCTAGCGGGGTGACGGCTGTGTTATGAATAATTCACTTAAAAGCTTTTATTGTAAAAAGGGGTCAAGATTCGAAACCAGGAGTTTTATTTTGTGTTTTACCATCTAAGAGCATCGTCACTGCCTTAAAATGCCCTCACCGGTGATAAAATAATCATGACGTGCTATTCGCTATGCTCCTCATAGGAAATACCTGGCGACAGTCAATAACCATATGCATATAAGCATTGAATGTGGTATGTCCAAAGGTAGCCGTTAGACATTTGAAAACAAGATGCAATGTGCATTTCAATTGAGCATACTTTTGCTTTATTTTATTGTGAACAAAATGTTGTACATGAAATATCTATCTGTTTTGTGTAGTATCTCATCTTTCAATAAATCTATTTCAAAAGTGTCTGTGTACCATCCACGACCAATGAACAAGAAACCGAATGGAATATATCTGTATATTTTGAAGCGAGATGCAACCGCTATAAGGAACATACATATAAACGTCTATGGATACCGTTGTGGAAATATCACCTTAGGAAATGACGATATATTTGCATATTCAATTATATCTTATATATATGATACTATAGGACGGTAATTATCAGTCAATAACACGCTGGCCTGTCTGTCAACATCGTCTTATAGAATTTTATCGGCGTGACAGAACACCGAATATATATGTGTATATATACGTAGTTGTGTTTTCAACCGACACACCGCAACGTTGAACCTGTTATAATCAATATCTGTTCGGAACTCGGTGTTTGAAGCTTTAGTTGGTGAGACTATAAGGTGCGTTTCCATTTGCCGACAAAATAATCGGCGATAGAGGAACCACTCGTTCTGATACGCAAAGAAGGGGAGGGTGGTGCGAATCCTCAAAGTCCACACAAAGGATTGACGATTTTATTCATCGATCTAGTCTGTTTCCACTTGCCGACTTGTATGTTTTACTGTGTGAAAGGTAGGGTTCAATTTCCCCGAGCCAAGTTCCCCCCCCTGTAATTCTCAGCGATAATCACCTCTAACGAGGTACAAAATCTAATTTTCAAAATTTCAAAAGGTATTTTGTTTAGATAAATGTACCCTCTGCCGAGTCGCCGACTCGGTACCCAACCTACTGAATAGAAAGACAGCAAGCAGGATCACATGTTTTTCACACCCCTCACCTCAAGGATACTTGAGTCCCAACTGGAGTATTCAAATGACGATATACCCTGCCCTAAGGGACTTTGTCTGATACCATGTGCCAGGTGTTTATTTCAATGTAAATCCAATCAGCCATTTTTCCTTGAGACTGGGAAAAACAAAAAAAGGGCATCTGGCTATGAGATTTTTGTACCACGGAAGAATAGCCGTTTTTCCGTTCAGCGCCGCCATGCGGTCATGTTGCATGGCAACGCGGCCGTTCGGCCAAACATTGCGCTGTCCGACTGCGCTGTGGCTTTCACACATAGGGTGTGAGTGGCGGGTATGAGTGCAGAGGTGTTGTTTTCTTCCAGATAGGAGTTTTAGAACAAGTGAGGACACTCTCAAAACAAAGACAAGTTGTCCACACTTCAGAGTCGATTATTGTCTCAATTTTTAGACTTTGTTTAGTTGTTATAGAGCATGTACACAATATCATACATGGGTAAGCATTTTGACACATCACTGTTGACTATGGATTTGAGCTGAAGGTATCTGGGCTCGTTCAGAAGCAAAGTGTTGTTTTTTTTCATTCCTTTATTGTATCATGTTTCAGCTTGTATTACAACATGATTTGAATTTGGGAATTCTGTTAATGATAAAGCGGGTATATCCATCAGTTTATCTGGTTTCTCTCGGATCCCTCAATAAAAATTAAGACATTGAAAATGGGAGGTGGGCGTTTTTCCACCTAGCAGATATCTGAATTTTTCTTTTACTCTAATTACAATTGACTTAAGAGCCTAATTGTCTTCAAGTCCAGGTCAATTCCGCTGAGTTCGGGGTTCTCAAGCAAAGTCAATTACAAGTCAAGCTTAAAACCCATTTAGAATCCCAAGTCTTAACTTTAGAAGTCAAGTCAATTAATTCTGATAGCGAAAATTGCCACTGAGAAGAAATACATTCGATAATACTGTTTTAGTCATATTATTTTTTGGAATATCACAGTTATAAAGTAAAAAATATATAATGATTTTATAATGTATTAAATGAGTTATATGTGATATATATATATATATATATATATATATATATATATATATATATATATATATATATATATATAAATATATATTACATATGCATGTGTATCACATAAATGTATAGATGTATATATATGACATTCCTAGTGGAACCAAATGTTAAACATATTGGTTGAATTTCATATGCAAGGGGGATTGTATACATTATGCATTATATAAAGGAGCTTATATAAATGATATATTAAGAATCATTGAGCCGACATGAATTTCAAACCCACCAAATTGTAGCTGGAATACCATAGAATACGATGCAATTACTGTATTGTCTCTAACCATAATCTTAAGGTATTCTACGAACGTAAAACACTGATATACTCAGTCCTCTAATGCTAAAGAATACGTTGCCAGTGCTAGGCTTGGCCGCACGCATTGCGTAACCAAGAAGATAAGGCACGTCTCCGGCCAGTGGAAAAAGGCCTATTGCCTGAGACTGGGGAAAAGGCGTGAAGTAGTGTATGCCGGGGATACACCAAGCGGGAAAGGCAGCGATATCTGGAATCGCCAAAGGTTTTATTTCATATTTCACCGGATTATTGCTTCTGAGACGCTTAATCATCAGTGAGAGATATTACTCATATACGTGCCATTATTTTAGGCGATTCCGCAGATCGTTGCGCCGAAATCGGAACATAGATCGGTCGCTGCCTTAAAAAAAAAAAAATTCTTTCTAGTCGCCGATTTCTGGCAAAAGTTACATGAACTCCGTGCTCTTTTTCTACACATGAACTGTGAGATCAAAAAAGAAAATCTATGGCAATAAAATAGTGGCATTTTAATCTCGCAAAACACCTTCTATAATCATTTTAATACCTCCTCACGGTTCATCTTGATCCCGCCCAGTGGCGTGCTACACATCTACCTGGACAGATCCCAGTGTCAGTGGGGAGGGGAGAGGTCTGTAGGGGTGTGGTGGCAAGTGGTGGGAGGGGATGGGATGTAAGCAATCCATGGAGCCAGCAACTTGTTGGCTTATCATTTGTTAGCAGGCCCCGCGCGTTCCTGTCCTCCTGCGTCTCCCTGATTAGGGCTTGGGCCCCGCGCCTCTCACGCCAACTCGTCCTCCAGGGGCGCGGGTTGAGGCACGCCGGACTGGAGACGGCCTCCTGGGTAAGGTACTGGTATAAGCCTCTCTGGTGTTAGCTTTGCTGACTTCAGTTATTTTTTAATTTCTCAGCGTGTGTGTGCGTGTGTGTGTATCGGAAAGAATGTCAGCGATCTGACAAATCTGTTGTTTTAGACAAATAGTGCTTTTAGAACATAAAATGTGCACAGTTATATTACTGTATACAGGAGTCCAGAATGAACTGACGGAAATTACAGATGCGTGTTCGGTAAGGCGCAATAGAGTCTAGTCTGCATGGAAAATGTCATTAAAGTCTTAGCATAAGCTTGTAAAACTGTATGGTCGCATTCTCCGCGTACCGGACGCGTAGTAATGTCCGAGCGAATGTGCGGATATTGCATAGTCTCCACTGGAAGGACGACCATGCAGATCAAGTTCATGGTAATGTTGTATTTATTATCCAGCATTCCATGTATAGCTTATTAAAGGAAACACAAAATCGCTGGGGATATTCTCACGCACTATTTTGCACGCTAGGGACTTTTCCCAAATATGTACTCAGTGGAATAAGGCTTTCCGTGTTCTACTCAGTAGCGATCTGTAGGCTCCATATGTTATGTATAGAGCTATCGTATTAGATGTCAGTTGCTATAAGTCATTCGCTGCGCTGTAAGGATTTCCCTATCTGCAAGAAAAGTGTGGCCGATTGGCAAAATTAGGAAATGAATCTGATATCCTCACGCTTCATGGTTCACTCTCTTCAGCCGAGATCTAGTCCTCCTGCTTTAATCTCCGCCCAGTAGAATGTGCCCGGAGAGTGTGATTGATTGGTGTAAATGTCGTCTGCTCCGTTTAACAGGCGGCCACGTGATCGGTAAGTTTTCTCGGATCCCAAAGCCTGTTCTGACATCAAAGATGGCGCCGTCCGGCATCCAACCTTGAGTCCACTATAGGGGAAAGGAGGATGATAGTTCTTGAGAATCTGTTAACGGGCAGATTGGGAGTCTCAATGCCCAAGAAGATCCTTTGTCCTGCTTAGAATCCAAGCGGCACCAAGGATCTGCCCGGGGAGTAGGCAAATTCCAATAGGACCCGTGAAGATGGCGCCATCAATGTGGGTTTGATACCAGTTTCTATTATAATCCATTGATAAGCACACATTACACCTGGTTTTAGTTGGCGTGGATGGCAAGATGGCGGCCTGCATGCAGTGACCCTCAGTGCCCTATAGTAACTGGATCTCTTACGGCAACACCAGGAGCAAAGAGGTCTAACAACAAAGAATCTTAAATTACGCCCACGTTACCGGAGGACATAATTTATTTTTTTCTTTGCAACCGTGATCAGGTGCGGCTAAATGTGGACATTTCATCGGCAGCCTGCTTGTTGGAACGGTAGATCTCGGTATTGATTTTTAAATTCATTAAACCGGGGGACCACAGCCTGCAACAAGCCAACACCATGTAAATGATGAGTGGAGTTTTCAATTAGAAATTAAACAAGGACTGACAAGGAGATTTCATGATGAGTCGGGATCACCCTCACAGTGTGTATTTCGCGAAGGTTGTCACGCGACGCCCGATTTAATCACACATATTTCTGTATTTTTACGGATAATCCGGCTCACATCTCCTCTTGATTATATGGAGAGAAGTTTGGAGAAAAATCTTGAAGCTGTCAGGAAGCTATTAGCACAACCCAAAGTTGTTAATTGCTGCCTCAAAGGGGTGATATTCAAAGGCCATCGATGGAGCCTTAACGGCAGTAATGTCGTTAATAACAGACTTGCTGAAACTTAAGACACAAATGGTCATAAGGACGAAGGAGGCCCAATCGTTTATGGTCTCAAGCATGTAAACTACATCTAGTGCCACCATTATACTTGGTGTTGCTTCCTGTTGATTATTGCCTTACTATATCTCAGAGTGATAGTGTTCATCTGAATTGTATCATACATAATTCAACGCCTACGCCCCATGGTACCTGTACCGCCTGTTCTGCAACCTCACATGATATTCAGATATCTGAGCCTAACCACACTCATACATATTGTACTAAATGTGATGCGATACGATGCAAAAGATACGACTTCTAAATTGTGTCCTCTATGTTTGCGAGAAAATAAAACTCAGAGAACATATACAAGCTGTGTCTGTGGTGAATCCACTGCAACTCAAGGTTATTGATACCTCAGGTCCAGTGGTGTTTTGTCTGTGTCCATTACGTAGTTGATGGAATTTTTATATGGTGACAATGGCACGTATTTTAAATTAACTATGTCTTCTCAGCACCGCTCCTGATATCACATAAACATGGCCGGGGTACGAAGATGAAACTAGCGGTCAGTCCCAGATGGACTAAGTAGGACGAGATCGTAGATCTACATTTAAAGGAATTTGATAGCTTTTGATATATAAAACTGCAGGATCGAGACCAATTGCTAAAATTTCCATCTCACTGTACCCTATATTAACACTCCCAACATGAGATCATTTCTATGTCAATGAATTGTTATAAAGAGGAAATTCTGTATCACACTGTGTTCAAGACTACCGGTTGCTCTATGCATTCTTCAATGACAAGAAAACCCGCCGGAACCCAGCTGTAATGAAATTTGAAAAAAGAAAGAATAACACGATGATGTTATTTCCAGATGCGCATTCCAAAGGCAGTCCCACAGTAAAGAACTAACACGTTTTAACGCCACTATTCATTTGTGGACATTTCTTTTGAAAATGAATGCTTTTAAGCTTTTTATGGATCCGCTGTACCATTATAGTCTCATGGTTTAATCACCAAGCATGACCCACTTTTGAATATGTACTACGGTTGAGGTGAAAATGCGAAACTTCGATATTCAATTACCATATCAAATATTCCGTATAAAAGTCAAGTCTTCAGACACTTGAGCTCTTATGACACCGTTCCGACAAGAGTCTACGATTCCAACCCCTATCCCTCACTCTCATATGGGCGTTTGCATTTTCGTCTGTATATCCATTAATAGTTGACCAATATTCACCATATTTTAATGAAATACTGATCAGAACCTGCTCATTCCATACCTGAAGAATTTCAAAGGGTGATATTCAATCATAGGATTACTAGGAGCACAAGCCCTATTCAAATCCCACTACAGCACACCGCTTTCGTATGAGACCATCCTATACATTCTACATGGCTATAACAGACACCTAAAGCTCAGTTATGGGCATTGTTCATATATGATATTGCTATCTTTACTGAGAGTTTATCTTAATGGTGTAGGCATTGTTAATATATGGCTGTACTGACAATGTATAAGTAGGATTCTCGAGTAACTGAAAAGCATTCCTGACCGCAGAATTACATTCTCTGTGTAATTCTCATTCCAAAGGCATCGTATGACCCTAGATATTGACAAGTAGAGAAATCTGTTTAGCAACAACTGCAAAAGGGGAAGGTATATACAAGATCAAATTGCAATGCTAAAAAAGACGAAATCTGTTTTTCGATGATGTGTAGATATGAGTTAAAAACGAACTACATGTATATCCACACTACAGTATGAACATTGAGTAGGTAGCAGAAGACGGTGTATTTAAGCCTATTCTGACAGAAAATACCCTGAGGTAAAACAATATCAACTGCACAAATATGTGATATATTATCCAGGCAAAGACTTATTCTATTTTACTTCGGATATGCGGATTCATTCTGTTATGTAGAGATCTGTATTGGCACAATGCAATAATTTCATAGAAAAACTTTCAACTGCAACTATTAGAACTACTAGGTATATTGAATTGTGTGGAGGTCGCCCTGGGTCCATTGAATTCGGAACTTTGTTTTCTATACCCTACAGGTAGATTTCTGAATTGTATTTCATACAGCAAAGGAACCACGGCAAGCATATTCCAGCTTATAAGTCATATTCGAAATCAAATCATTGGGTTGAAAGGGAGAAAATGGTGTATCAGTAATATAGAAGATATGTGGCCAAACAAACTTTATTCACATCGCATTATATACATGGAGAGAGTACCAATAGATTGCATGAAAGGCTTTTCCAATAGCAAATGGGATACGCTGAATTTATACGAATCGCTTATAAGATAAGCTGAGTACCATTAAGATAATTTACGGCCATTCAGAAGGAAATACCACATATTTTAACGTGCTGTTCCTGTATGTCGGGGGTGCTGAAAACGTTCTCATTACAGGGTCCATTGTCTTGAAAGACTGTGGCGATATCGTATACGCTTCGAGTTCAAGTACATTCAAATCAGGATGTTCCTTCCAATGTGCGTTCACTTTAGTTAATCACTTGAAAATAATAATCGAAAGTGTAGGTGACATCACACCTGAAAGCTTTATGAGAAAACTTAGACAGTGGCCTAGATTAAATGGATTCACTCGTTCCACTTTGAGTAAACATGCTGCAGCCGCTGTTAAACCATAATACGAAGACAAAAATCAAATATTCCATGTCATAGTATATATGATGATGTCCGCAGAATCAGCATACATACAATCGTTTTTGTGCAAACAGGGTACGACTACATGTGATCTAATACATTCCCTAAAGCCATGTTTCAATCAATCTAGTAGTCGATACAGATAAACAATGACGTACGAAATTACACAAACCCGGTCTCTAATATTTGTTTAAATATTACAGTACACAGTGCACCTCACATCTGTTATAAATATTGCCATCGGTTCATTATGGTGTGTGGCTGTGATGCACGCTGAGAGTAAATCCAACTCATTTAGGTTTTTGGTGTGTTTACACTTATTCATATTTTAAGAAAGCTAAAACCAAAAAAAGGTTAAAAAAAAAGTGGAAATACTTGGGATAAGCTAAATGTAAGTGGCTGAGTGGTTGAAATCTTTTCTTTTAATGTAGTGGCGTTTTAATGGATAGATCAGGCTACAACACCTCCCCATACATCGCAGTAAGCAAGGCAACGTTGATGAACCTAATGGAACGTAACCCCAAGACAACAAAGGTCGCTAAATGAAATTTGTTGGAGTTGGTAATTTCTATGTCAAGATTTGATGCCCTTGTCTCCAGCATGCGATGAAATTCAATTTTACCACGAACAGACATAGTATAGCCGTCGTCCTAACATTATATACCTTAAAATGACAATTTTTACCTGCGCTTTTGGACGATTTGTTGGATTTCGCGGCCTTGCCCAGTATCTAAATAACCTGTACCCCACGTATCAGTTATATAGCCATAATTAAGACATGGGTAGGAGCGGTGGGGGGGGGGGGGGGGGGGGGTCACACGATGTATAATATAAGATGGTAATCAAGTCAGATATAAGGCACCTTTATGTGGTGCCCGCCCTTATCAGATTTAACGCAAGTGGGACTGTGGAATTAACAATAACATTGAGACATCACGATTGGTATTCTCTTATATCATAATGTAACACACCAATGCGCGCATTCTTAGAAATCCACAGCCCTCCTTATCTCTCCTTCTCAACTGACTGAAGCCAACGTTGTGGCTTCTCTCAGTACTCTGTGGCTTCTCATGATGCTGGGCGTGTCACCAAGACCAAGATTACAGAGCATGGTGTCATAAAAGATCTCCCTTTAGCAGTTTCTAGCACTTTACGACACCAGAAGGCCTACAGGAGCATGAACGCTGACAACCACGCCCGGAATGCGATGACAAGGGAGGCGCGTCCAAGCTGTCCACGTGACCAGAGACGAGGGGGGAGGGGTGTATGGTGACGTCAACGGAGCGGGCAGCAGACAGCACGACAAACAGAGGTTGGACAGGCTCGGGTGGACACAGGGGGCCGGGGTTAGGATCAAACACTCTGAGACTCAGACCCGCCTCGCCATGACGCCTCTAACACCCGTACCCCTCCCTCCCTCCCTCCAGCACACTCCTACTCTCACCCAGACTGGCGCGAGGAGCCTCATTAATATTCATAGCGCGAAGCCTCATCCTCCGCCGGGCGCATGCCCAGGTCAGCAGATCAATGCCACCCAGCTGTCAGCGGGCGGTTGGGCGGTTGGTGGTGTAGGGCCGACGTAGGCGGTGAAGAGGTGAATAGATAAATGGGCGAGGGGTGAACCGGGATGTGGTTTGTGTGGTGAATAGGCGGGGAATAATAGATGGAGTAGGCCTATTAGATGGAGTGTTATTTTTGCCCATTTGGTTAAGGTCAGGGACCTTTATAAAAGTGAGTAAAGTGTCATGATAGCACATACCAAGATAGCAATTTAAAGAAAAAAATTGTAACTTTTATTTTGACTGGAGAGTACAGCAAGCTTTCGTGTACTTATCTCCATCTAACTGCAGTGGGACGGTAACTATTTGTGCATTTCTTTGAAGAGTTTGAATAAATTCGATGCCTCAGACAAAACTTTAAACAAATTGGCCAACTATTTGGTTAGAGGGGAGGATTAACCTAATATGGGCGTAGAATAGCCAGCGATCGTGGTTGTGTTGATGGGTTTGGTCAAAGGAAGGGTGAGAATTAAGATAGCAAGAAGGGGAGACATAAGTATAGGAAGTTGAGGTAAGGTGGCAGAGAATGAAGAGCAAACAGGAACAAGAGACAGATGGAGAAGGAAAGAGGGACAGAGAGTGGAACGAAGCTAGATGATCTAAAAAAAAAGGTATGGGATGACTGAGGATGAGAAAACAAAAAGAGCAAAGGAGCTAAGGATGGGGAATGCATCTCTAGGAAATAGGAGAGATATTGAAGGGAATAAGTGACAGTGAGTGAGAATATGAAAATGAGAATGGGAGACAGCGGCTGGGCGACAAATGTCGGGGAGAGGAAGGGTGAATATAAGGATAAGGTCTGTGGTGCGTGGAAGACCTGGGATAGGCTTGCGACAGTTACTGTGGTGGGTGTGGGAGGATGTGGTTTGTGGTGAATGGGCGCATAATAGATGGAGTAGGCCTATTAGATGGAGTGTTATTTTCGGGGACCTATATAAACTCCAAGATTATAATTTAAAGAATAAATCATAACTTTTATTTTGACTGGAGGGTACCTCAGGTTCTCATGTACTTATTTCCATCTGACTGCAGTGGTATGGTAACTATTTCTGCATTTCCTCACAGAGTATAAATGAAATTGATGCCTCAGACGGACAGCAAATGGGCCAACTCTTTAGGGGATGTTTCACGATGGGCCTAAAATAGCGAGTGATAGAGGTTGAGTTGAGGGGTTGGGTCAAAGGAAGGGTGAGAAAGGAAGATGGCAGGAAGGGGAGACAGAAAGCCGGGGTAAGGAGGCAGAGAAATAAGAACAACACGAGACAGATCGTATGAGGAAAGAAAGAGGGACATGGAGTGAAACGAAGCTAAAATAGCTAAGAGGAGAGCTTGGGAGAGGAGGGATGTGGGTGTGGGTGGATGGGCTACGGTTGGTGTTTGAGGGATGTTTTAGCTGGTCCAGTCTTTGTCGTTGTACGAACAGGCAAGTAGTGTGGGCTGGCTGCTGTGCCAGCAGTGGTTGATTGCTTGTGAACCACAGACTCTGTAAGGTCGGGTCCCAGCTCAATTGTCACACGCCATTGCCCTAGATGCGATCAAAGAACAATAGTTATCATGAATAAAATCTTTATTTATTATCAAACTGAAGAAATGCATCTAGAAAAGGTAACAGAAACTGATATTGTTATATCATGACCAGAATACCGATCAAAAATGAACTTTGTTGACTTTGACAGTTGTTTGAGCGATATTGCTTGACAAATAGCTTAGACAGTGCATGCAGTCTATGAATAGACTGTCAGTATCTCTGACATACATTTCAACAAACGAAATATCCTTGTGAATCATTTTACCATTTGTACTAGTCTATCAATCGACAGTGCAAAATTCCCCTTGCTGGCCGTACGGAAGCATTTCCTGATTACATACGCCATGTTGGAGTTTGTTATGAAATGGACTTTCGCATGCACTCAATGAATAAAATCCGGAAAACACGTCGGACTCTCCCTGCGGATATATTCCGCCGAGCCTCTTAGCAAATACCTGGAGAACCAGCGTAGACCGGTATCAAGAAGCGGATAACGCCAGGCAACTGCAACCCAAAGAAAAATGTAGCTAGGCTAGCAACCAGGAATTATGACAGCTGCGAAAGTGCGCCAGGAGACACCAGACGACATCATCAACCCTCCCCACCCTACACCCCAACACACACATCCAGTTACCCGCAGATGATAGGGGCGACAATATCATATCTGCCAGGGATCAATTCTTATCTGCATTATCGATGGGCAGTTCTCAGCTTCCCTGGGAATCGATACACTTTCTATGGGCGTATTTACATCGGCCGATTATTCGGCACTGATCTGCAGTCGGGAACCACCGACCGATTATTAGGAGGAACTTCTAGGCAGCGTATTGAAAAGGGCTATTTTGCAAATTATTACAGTATTGTGCACCACCAACCGGAATATATCATAATTTGACAAAAGCAAATGGTTTGATTTATTCATTCATCCTCGAGATTACATTAGAATGGTACTATTGGTATGCGCTCATTAAATTCAGTGGAAACAAGATATACATCATTGACACTGATTACTTTGTAAGAACCTGCAGTCAGTGGCCACCATCATCCAACTTTTTGCGCAACTCAAATAATTGGTGAGGTTTTTGTCGGATAATGGAAGCCTGACAATAGGAAGGGTCCAATCCCCTCAGCACCCGCTACCCACCCAAGCCGCTGACCCAATCTGTTGGTGAGACTAACCGATGATATCGTCCCAGGATTCATTAGTCTTCCCTAGTGGGGCTCCCTCTGACGGCCGTTTGTTACCAATATTCGGATTACCCGCGCCTGATGAAAAGTAATTAGAAGCCGGCGCAGGAGTGGCTGGCTGCCTTTGTGGGAAGTGATTGATAGAAGGACGAGCCCAGGCCCAGGACAGAGGACCGGGTAAATGAAGATGGCGCAAGGAGATAACGAGTCCCGTACCTGCATCTAACCACCACTTAATCTCCTTTGAGCAACCTACTCGAGCGAGTAGCTCCTTTTGGGGAGCTCCTCACCTGCCCTAACTGTGTTCTTTTAATCTCTGTAGTCTAAACAGAGCGGCGGGAGATTGACGCACAGAGGATGAGGTGAGGGTAAAAAGGAAGACTGTTATAGCAGGGTCGCAACCCTATGACCGTGACACCTGGTGCCGGGGGGAGGGGGGGAGGGGGGTGGGGGTTAGAGAAGGAGGGTGGAGAAGAGATACAGACTGACACACGGGTCTCCTGGCCCGACCCCGACTTCAAGAGGAGGCCGCGTTTCATCAACTTGGAGAGCCTACAGGAAAATTGGCCTGGTATAGTTTTGGTAATGCCGACTAACATGAAAGAGGTAGGCCAGCGGAGAAATGGCAAGAGAGAGAGAGAGAGAGAGAGAGAGAGAGAGAGAACGAGGGAGAAAAGTGGGAGACAAAGTCGCAACATGGATGGAGAGTGTGTGGAAGATATATGTAAGGTAATCCTCATATCATGGTCATTTAAGTAAGAAACTCATGGACCGTGGTCGTTTACCAAACTGTGGTTAACCATCAATTACCCTCGTTCAGTATCTGAGCAGGTCCCGGAAACAAAATACTAAATGAATGGATAAGAGAAACCCTTCGGTGAATTTATAAGAGTGTATAGGTCATTAGAGCAAACTGAACTCTCAGTATCACCTCAGGTGGGGTTGGGAAGGGGAGGGGGGTGTTGCTCTACGTTTTGCGGATCGCAGAATAGTGGCCCGAAGTCGAGACCGTTGCTCTAAATTCTTTGTGGATCGCATCATAACTGCCTTCCGCCTATGGCGTCAGGCAGTATGAAATCGACGACTGACCTCCGACAGGAACTGTTTCGTCCAAAGTAAGGACGTTTCCTAATATAACTGGAGCAATGCTTTTCCCACATTTCTAGGAGCAACGAACCCCTGTCATGGAAGTTCAGAACTCCAGGGCCTTGTTTTTTAGTTAAGACAGTCTTGGGCTGAGATCTGCGAAGATATCCTAGAGAATCTAAGACATTTTTTCAAGACAAAAGATGGCCGCTGTCCTATAGACAAGGTCTTGGTGCGCCAGGTAGATCTTGAGACAAATATAGAACTATCTTAGGTTCTATAATTCTACTCTTGCCAGATACCAGCTCCAGCACTGGTACAGTCATATCAAGTTATATTGGGGTTTCATGAGTGTATTGCATCACCCAACTCTGTGGAGACATAGGTAAGGCATCCGGCAATTGTGCTAGAGGGAGGGTGTTCAAACCCTGGTGCTGGCACATCATTTTCACCTAGAAAAGGTGAAAAGAATTTTGTTGAGGTGTGGTTGTGTGTGTGGTTGTGGTTGTGGTTGTGGCTGTGGTTTTGGCTGTAGATGTGGTTGTGTTTGTGGGTGTAGATGTGGTTGTGGTTGTGGTTGTGGCTGTGGTTTTGGCTGTAGATGTGGTTGTGGTTGTAGTTGTGGGTGTGGGTGTGGTTGTGTTTGTGTTTGTGGCTGTGGCTGTGTTCGTAGTTGTGGGTGTGGGTGTGGTTGTGGGTGTGGTTGTGGTTGTGGTTGTGGTTGTGTTTGTGTTTGTGTTTGTGGCTGTGGCTGTGGCTGTGTTTGTGGTTGTGGTTGTGGGTGTGGTTGTGGTTGTGGGTGTAGTTGTGGTTGTGGTTGTGGGTGTGGTTGTGGTTGTGGGTGTGGTTGTGGGTGTGGGTGTGGTTGTGGTTGTGGGTGTGGTTGTGGGTGTGGGTGTGGGTGTGGGGATGGGTGTAGGGGTGGGTGCAGGGGTGGGTGTGGGTGTGGATGTGGGTGTGGGTGTGGGCATGGTTGTGGGGTGGGTGTGGGGATGGGTGTGTGATGGGTGTGGGGGTGGGTGTTGGTGTGGTGTGGGTGTGGTGTGGGTGTGGGGTGGGTGTGGGGTGGGTGTGGGGTGGGTGTGGGGTGGGTGTGGACTGTTGGGTGCGGACTGTTGAGTGCGGACTGTTGAGTGTGGACTGGTGACAGAGGACTGTTGAGTGACAAGAGCATCTTGTTTTCTTGTTCTCATGTGGTCACATGGCCATAAGATACCTTTAAGACACCTCTAAGACACCTCCAACCTTGTCTTGGACTGAGACCGTTTTGGAGCCAATTTGAACTAAGATAGCCTAAGATATCTCAAGATAATCTTGACTAAAAGACACCTATGACGCCTCTAAGACGTCTCAGCCCAAGATATATCAAAGATCCTCTAAGATATCTTGTCTATAGCACACTTTGGTCTTAAGACGGTCTTAGCCAAAGATTATCTTGACTAAAAAACAAGGCCCAGTTCTTTACCCTCAACAAGATGAGCCATAACTATCTCAAGACGTAGGATTCCTGTACCTTTTAGATTATTTGCCATAACTTCTGGATACCAGATTGGCTGGTAGTCGGAAAATAGGAATGCAAGGGCAGGCAAGAGGATATATTCAGAAACAGGGAAGATGAGAGAAATACAAAAGGCTAGGAGAGAACCGAGACAGGGCATGGTTGAGGAAACCTCCCGTGCCAACCTGCCGCGACATGCGAACTGCCGTTGTGACAGGTACAGGTACAATAAGACACGAGGCAGGAAGAGAATGGCAAAACACAGTCATGGATATAAGAACGAGAGAGAGAGAGAGAGAGAGAGAGAGAGAGAGAGAGAGAGAGAGAGAGAGAGAGGGGGAGGGAGGGAGAGAAATAATAGAACAGAGAGGCAAAGAAAGAGAGGACTAGCAAGAGAAGGAGAGCAAGAAAGATCAAAACAGAGGGACAGAAAGGGAGAGTGAGGGGGAAATACAGGGAAAGGCGGCATGAGTGAAAAAGAAAAGAGGGAGGCAGGAAAATAGATATAAATAGAGGTTGGCATGGACAACAGGGAATAAAATGAGGTCAGGCGAAGAACACCCATATGATAGACGTGCAGGTTGGAGGGAAGAACGCGATAGAAATATGAAAGCGTCGACATGCAAATAGTGGAAATAGTGGGAACTGGCAGCCGTGGATGCATGGCTGGAGGGAATGATAGTATAGAAAAGAATACAGGTAGACATGCGGGTATGCTTAGCTGGTAGGTAGGTATAAGTACCGCAGGGAGCTCAGTTCCCAATCCTCCTTGGACCCCAGAACTCAACGCCCGTTCCCAAATTCACGGCCTCACGTAAAGAACGAATCGCCGAGCTTCCGAAATGTCATCCATCACCGGCACCGGAACCGCAGTTGGCCTACGCTCTAACAAAGATAGAGATATGTGTTTAATCCCTGGGCCTAACTCACTTCTAATGTGATTTATGGGAGGCGGCAGTCGGCGGGGGGATACCCGGCTGTTGGCATTGACAGACACCCTCCCTCCTGTCGCCGATTGGCCGTAACGAGTTTACGCGCGGATTTAGCCACCGAGCGCCAGAGAAGCGGTGAGCGGCGCGTTTCTATTGGCCTACAGATCGATGAGACGCGCGGGGAACGCTGTGGTTTGCCGAAGCGCCGCCAAGTGACTTTTCCTCAAACAATCCCGTAGTTCTGAAGCTGTCCGCTGGTGGCGCTTCTCAAGTAACCCCACGCCTGATGCAGGAGCATCTCCGGGCATTGTGCTGTTATTCGGTGTCCCTCTTTACGTCTCCCGCGCGAGCGGTATCAGCAGTTCTAAGTTGGCAGGTTCTTTCCCTACTAAGTCTGCATTCACATGTCGGGACACAGTAGGGTTATAAAAAGTTCTTCTGGAGGCTTTGGAAAAATGCTCGCCATCGGAGCCTCAGCCTTACTATTCTCTGTTACTGCTTTTCGCACTAACAAATGTATCTTTACATTATTCCGAAATACCTCTCTCCAGGATTTCCTTAAACCAGTCCTCCACATTACAACACCCCATCAAATATTCCAACAATATAAATCAACTACTCCTTGTATTTACAGAGAGACGAAAACTATGAAAGCACTTGTCTAGGTTTCAATGCCATCTACATCACTTTGGTAAATGCAGTCATTACCTATGTATATAAGAAAATTCCCAATAACCTTGGGGCGCTATTCGTCACTTAGCTCAAAGGGTAGAAAAAATTCATTCTTCCTTAGAGGAATGCACTCATACCAAATGCCAGTGTACTTCCTGTTCCGGTTTGTTAACATCTCACTTTAGTCACGCCATTGGGCGATTACCAGTCTAGAGACTTGACTGGTTTGTCTCAACATAGATAACACCCGGTTTTGTACCCGAACCTGAAATAACTGATTGAGTACCATGCTTCATGTCTAGACATCAGCAACAAGCAGATAAACAGAGATGTCAGTAGCCATGTATCTTGTTTACAAACAGGCCAGCCACGGCATTATGGGTAAAGTAGTCCGTGGCTTCAGGCGGTGGAGATGGAGTGCTAGGCCACAGAATCTGCTTGGAGAGCATCAATTACAGGGCGGTGTTGCCGGTAGCAGGCGCCTGGCTCCCCGGATATGTGTCGGCTTAGGACTGCCGGGAATCAGTGAGTGAAGTATGGATAGGGGTCGGGATACAAAATGACCTGCACCTTACATTCTCTATGACCCACAGCGCCAAGCAGATGTCCTGGAGGTGTGGCTGTGGTAGGAGCTTTTGGTTCTGAGTCTGTTATAAATACTCCGTTTTTTTATATACTTTTCTCAGACTCAGGTGTCGGCTTGGCCTTCGCTCTGCAAGAAACCAATCCATTCCAAGTTAATTAGTGCCCAGTAATTACCTTTACACTGGATATAAATAGGATTCGGTCACTCTAATGGACAGAGTGCCAAAGGAATGGATGGTACCGGACTACTTCTCACATACTTTGTGCTTTTTTTTCTTTATTATCCTGATAACCCATCTGTTATAGTGAGAACTAAAGAAGAACCCAACAAGTTTTGGTCAAAGTGGTCGTTCTCCATGAGTTTGCTTTCTGTATTTATCTGACCCCCTGTGCACACTAAAAGAATGGCTGACACACAGGATATAGACCTTAGAGAACAGACTGCAATACTCGTAGGGGCACGGAGAATGGGTTCCCAATGATAAACCTGGGATGGGACAAAAATAGCAGGGATGAGATAGAAATATGTTCTAGATGGATGTCAATCATAGACGGTCTTCTTCCTGTGACATATCCTACCCAGTATCTGGAACAGATACTCATAACAGCCGATCAAACTCTGCACTTTGTATCATGTGACCTTAGTGTCTGGCCTGTGCGGGTATGATATTACGGTATACGGTGAATTCGATACCATGCGAGTTCGGTAGCGATAAATCCACTACCGCTACGAGCCTGGTGGCGGTGAATTCGATACCGCCAGGGTCCTAGGTCCATCTGCCCTTGTTGTGGTCAGGTCGACCAATCCGCCAATCTGGTATATGGTTAGGGTTAAGTTAGGGTTAGGGATAGAGTTTGGGATAGGTCATAGTTAGGGTTAGGGTAAGGGTAAGGGTTCGGGTTAAGGATAGGGATCGGGTGAGGGTTCGGGTTAGGTTCGGGCAGAGTTAGGGTATAGGGTTAGGGTTAGGGGTAAGTCAGGGTTGGCTGGTCGTGTCACCGGCCGGGACCCCGAGCGATGTCGAATTCACTCGTTTCCCGGACCGAAATTGTCGCGCTATCGAACTCACAGCGTGACTGAAACGGTTGAGATATCAAATTCACCGACAGTATTCGATATTACTGTATAAATACGATATTTACAGGATACTCAATCTGTGTATGTGCGAATTACACAATCATTACACCTCGGGAGGTCGTTTTACAAATTGAAGCCAGAATTTCCTCGACGTTTAAATATGGTACAATACCGTAATCAGCAATATATTCCATTTTTTCACAGGCTAACGGATCTATGATTTATGTCCAGAAATATCTAGATATGTAAAATTGGTATTAGAATTAAATCAGTATTTTTCATAGAGTATTATGGTTATGTGCCTTATTTACACTCTGCTGATTGAGATATGATGAAGTGACAGATGTTTATCAAGGCTCTTCGATCAGCCTTGAGCCGGGACTGATGGAAGATACACAACTCGTTATCGGCTTTATACCACCAGGTAATCTCCCCCCTGTAGTCCTCGTCATTAGGTCTCCTACTCCTGCCCCACCCGCCCATCTGAACACGACGCCTTTAACTGGAGTAGCCTCCAGCCCTATCCTGACCCGAATACTAAACAAGCCACCACCACCTGCCAAGAGCGGCCCTGAGCAGCCCGAACTCCCACTGACAGTTCCGAACAGCTCCGAGTAGCTCCGAGCGGTTCCGAGCAACTCCGATCATCAATAAGAGCTTTGTATCCAGTATTTCACAACTTACAGAAGCAATTACGTGTGGTCCGAACAACCAGTTACTCAAAGAGTACATGAACAGCCCAAAACAGCACCGACTAGTTCTTAACAGTATCAAAGAATTAGGGAACATCTCCAAACAGCATTAACAGGCTATTCCAAGCATGTTGGTATGAACGCAAGCACTTCTAAATATCTGCGAGCAGTTCCGAGCCACTCCGAGCAGTTCCGAGTAGCTGCGAGCAGTTCCGAGTAGCTCCGAGCGGCTCCCATCAGCTCCCAGGGAGTTATGCACACCTACAAGAAGCCACAATCTACTCCCGCTTGCTCGGCTGTTGCTGGTGTTGGTCCAGACGCTGTGGCAGCGATGCATGCTGAGAGCAAGATAAACTGTGGGCCGTTTGGCGTGTGGGGGCTGGTATTAGCTCAGTGTTTACTATGCAAGGGCACCGACACTTCATCACGCTGTGGTACCGGACGCCAACAGGTGGTAATCGTCGATAGACGCATAGGGACCCAGCTATACTCCGTCCACTAACCATTGATATATAACCCAGATTTAGGGACACCCCGTTTAAGGGACACCCGCTTAAGGGACACAACTTATTGGGTCAATTTTGCTTTGGCCATGATTGGTTTCCCCTTTATTAGAAGTTTGATCTTTCCCCACTTAAGGGGACACCCCACTTGAGGGGCCATTTAGATAGACGGTGTCTCGTTAAGCAGGCATCTGTATCAACTTACATTTATGACAGAGTCTTTAATGAAGCAACCTTCCTTTGACACTGGGGTTTCCATTTACCAATTTAAGATGCAAATGAGCGGATGGTATGGGCATTAATAATACCTACAGAAGATTGCCGATTTTGAACACCGTGCTCTGTTCTTGCCACTTCACCGACCAACATTTGAAACCTCTTGATAAACACCCACTTTATACCCTTTAAATTTTAAAACTTTCAGATTCTTGATTTAAGTTTTCCCCGATAAGATCAACCCATATTGAATTTGTTGCCGAAGATATATTGGCAAGTATCGCAAAACTCCAATATTAGAATTTTGATTGGTCGCCAACGTATTCTTTTCTGATTATACAGGCCGATTTCCAAGAAATAAAACTCTAATAATCGGTCGCTGGAGGCCAGTCAATTTATCAGGATCCAAATTTGGTTAGTGGAAATAGAGCTCACCTAGGAAATATGGTATAACCTTCACCAGCAGATACTGGAAACACTATAAAGCTATAGGTCATTGTGTCCCCACCCACTTCTCGCCCCCACGTCGCCCTACTTTGCCCGAATGAGGCATCCATTTGTCATATTCTCGGGGGTTAAGTTTCCGGTTTTCTATTATGGACATGATCATGACAGCCAATATACAAACCTGTGACCGACAGATGCTTACAGCACTCAACCACAGGTCCTGTCGGGCACCCTGTTTTACGTGTGTACATAGAGGCAGCTGGTGTATTCAATGGACAAGGGTCCAGTTCCTAAAACTGGCCAGCTGATCTAGAATCCTTATAGAAGCTCTTATATAAGTATTTCATTAGCTCTTTTTGGGGTTTGGGTTGAACATGTGTCCATTCAACAACGTCCAACTGAGGTCTACAAAAACAATGAAACAATGAAATTATGATTTATGGTATACTCCCTGTACATTGTCCGCAGGTTACGAATATCTGGTTATAAATACTGTAATATATTACAAGCAAATGCGATGTATGAAAGTATGCTCATATGTATTACGGGTACGATATCGTTCAAGACGGCCTGTTACGAAAACCAAACTATCAGGCTGATAACATGCCTGTACCTATTGTCAAACAGGCCAAATGACGTTTTTCCTTATTGAAAAAGACGAGTTCATTCTGTAAGGTCAATGATTATGACAATAACGCAATTTGAAAAAAAGTGACCCATCCATCGTTGCCATTTTGTACCCGAAATCCTAAGTGAATCGTACAGAGAGCATTTGATATAACAGGTTTGTCTTAATTTATACAATGTACTGCCTGATACATAATAGATTGTGTGTTACCATATTAAGTAAGATCAGAAAGCCTTGCCTTGCCCAAAATTAGATAGCAGGGCATCTAATCACCTCATTTATCATAACCTGTTTACAATGTATCATAAGGCAATGACAAAGAGCCAATATTATTAAAACTTTATTTTGATATATTTGTGGACATGATATATTATTCAACGTTTTTGACCGTGATGAAAATATGTATATTTGCAGCAACATTGCCGCCTAGGGTACACGAGTGTATCATTACCATTTATACTTTATTTTTAAAGTTTATCCTTGGTCACTGTAGTATACTATAAGCATTTAATATTCATTACGTTTATCTTGGACACAGAAGTCTATTATATGTATTCATTTTATAATTGTAACAGTTTCCCTTGAATATACAAGTATATTCTAAGCATTTATGCGTCATTAGTGACATCTATCCTAGGGCGCAATAGTATAATATAAGTTTACATTCATAGTAATATCCGTAACGTTTATTGTCGCCGAACTTGATTATTGATACTAACGAATCAGGTGGTATCAATCATCTATGACTCATGTTATCTGTGATGGAGTCAGCTATCAAGGCAGGTAACACGTGAAAATAAAGTACCGGAGCAATATTGATCTAGACTCGGCATGCCTGAGAAAACACTGCCGATGCTTAATTAAAGGCATATCCTACAATTCTCCCTTAAGGCCATGAAATTACCCCAGAGGTTGAATGTTCCTAACTTTAAAACGTCGGTGGATACCTGAGAAAACACTGCCGATGCTTAATTAAAGGCATATCCTACAATTCTCCCTTAAGGCCATGAAATTACCCCAGAGGTTGAATGTTCCTAACTTTAAAACGTCGGTGGATACCTATTAGTTTTTAATCTAGAAATTGAGTGATGACTATATTTTAAAAGAACAATAAAGAAATCATTTTATATCTATTTATTTCATTGCATGTCTCAGTATAATTTTCATTGGATATAAGAATAGATTTCACAAAGTAAGTACTATACACCTGTGCCTTAAAATACTCCAAATACCAAGTATTTTTTAAAAGTATTTACAGGTATTTAGAGGTGTATAGTACAAGTGAAACTTGTTAACCTTAAATACCCACGTCTTTTATTTCCTCAAACTATGATATTAAAAATTACAAGTCAATGTCCCTTCTTGAATGATTCGAAGTGAACAACATTTCTCAAAACATTTTGAATTTATTTCATTTATATCAAGGAAATGTAAATAGAATATGCAACCTATTAGGTGGAGACAAATTGAGCAGAATTTTATATTTTTACTCATCTGCTATTGGATGAAGTCACAAGAAAACGGTTTTAGCTAATAGTTGTCCGTATTAAAAACATTGCCCAGATGGCACCATGTGTGAATGGTAGGATATGCCTTTATTCCATGTTTGTATGTGGAGGTCAATCCGTACCAAAATGTCGTGTTAGGGCTGCTTTGTTTAAAGCAGCACTGCTTGCGCGACAAACTTTTTACACCCATCCTTTTTTCTCTTGAGGAGACAGCGAGTAATTACTAAAAGCCTTGTTAGAAACCAGTGCCGGCAGACCTTTGCATGACTTCATTAGAATGTAACTAATTCATTGGCTTATTTAAAACGCCAGGACGAAAATAACCAATCATCCATGATGTTTGCATGCAGTGTTACCAATCTCTTATGTCGGATATTAGAAAGGAACTCACTTTGAAATATTCCTGAAACTACCTGATGGCTGGAGGTAATTTAGTATCGACCTGAGAAAATAATTGAGGAGTTCAATCATCAGAAGCGTTCCCATCTGCCCTTTTAAAGAGAAAGCTCATTCACTAATCGATAACAAGGGGAAGGAAGGAGGCTTGGTGGGAAGAGTCCCATTTATTAAGAAGATTTAACATGCTCCCAAAGATCTATGATTGACGTCACCGGGTATTCAGAACTCTGTATTACGGATTCTGCCAGACTTAAGCTGGGTTTCCATGGGCCATTCCAATGGAACTTTCAACAAAATGGAAACTAGGCATATAAGAAATGCTGCTGACAAAATCAAACCAAGTTAACTTTGTAATTGAGGAAATGGGTAAAGGTTTTCATATTTTATCAGTGGGCAGAAAATCGACGAGTGGAAACTGGTCACTGATTATTAGGGTCACTGGTAAACTGCACTAACATTTAGGAGTCCCACCTTTACTCGATCTCCTGAAGGAGGGGAAGACAAACCAGTGAGAGTGAAACCACACTATATACACGTACAAGACTGATATACGTTTACCCTTTTGTTATTTATATCTTCGTTGAGATAATGGCGGGTTTGGAGTATCTTCTCTTTCTATCTTTGCCAGAAATCTATAACGCAAATCATGAAATTTCCACGAAGTTGCGAAGTTTCTTCCTCCTTCGAATCATTCCGAACACTTTCAAGCATTCTTACTGATATGACTTCCCAAACCTGAATTTCTTTGGTGTTTTACGAAAATATTGATTCCACAGCATAATATAAAATCCCAAAGAACCATTATATCTCGTCATTAGCATTACGTTGCCCCCTTGGTATTTGAATCTATTTGAGTACTCACCACGGGGCCTGGTTAACATCTAGCAGACCCGGAAGATAGACAACAGTGTAAACCATAGTGTAAGTAGTAGAGTCTGCCCACAGGGAGCAGTTCAAGAGCAGCTCAGTACGTGAGCAGGTCTATAGTGAGCGGCTCAATCCAGGATCACCACACGATGACGGGGCCAGCTCCATCCCTGCAGGTTACAGCCGTTTGTTTGTGGACCTTTGCTCCCCACAAGGGTTTACCTCATTAGTTCCAGGCTTACAACCAAAAGACCGACGCGAAAAAGAGAGTAGGAGATGGAGGTGAGGAGTAGCTAGGGACTAATAAAAACACATCCGTAATCAAGAGAAACCTCGTGAACGAAAGGAAGGTTAGGATGCTTCCTAGAAACTAGGACATTCATGAGTATCAATCTTGCTCAATTCGTGCGTTTTGTGGTACATGGTGCGCCACCTGGATTTAGTTCGAGGTACATTATTCCCAGGCACTTCGCTGACGTGAACTGAAGCACTACTCGTGTATTATCCATGTACCACTCACCATCTACAGGTGTATGATTTTACTCCACCTCCCGCACGTGATTTATCTTTTATTACTTGGAACTGGCCCTACGACGGTGCTTCTAACATTATGGGATAGGCCTATGAAGCTTACTATATCCCCTTACAAATACCATTCGGCTAGTAACTCCAAACAAATGATAGTGTTATGATTTGATTTTCTCTGAAATCAAAAGCTATCGTGGGTGTTCCATTGGCTGAAAAGCCCTAACTATTTTGTTTCCTCTCTGAATAAAGTAGAAGAAGTGATCAATGTTGTGTCTCCCAAAATAAATGTCAATAGCTCATATCACTGCACGAAACTAACCACTTTACATATATATGCGAACGGCGCATATAGTGTATGCTTTTGCGTATACAAGGTTGTCCTATTCTCCGTGTGTATACGCTTCACCTCTAGGCGTATATAAGTGTCCATGTTGCGGTCATCTATACGTCAAATATATATACGCCTGATTCTGTTATAATTACGCCACTATCGAATAGTTCCAATCTCTGCCACTTGGGGACACCATTGGTAGCATATTTCATTAACCATCCAAGTCTGTATTATATGAAAAATGTAATCTTATATTACCAATATATTTTATAAACCTTTATAAAACCTGATTGAGTATAAATTGATTAATTACTCATAATAAACCCTGCATTCTATGGTTTTTTTTAACATTTTGTTAATAGTTTTACTTTCAAACACCACTCTTCTGTCCGGTTGTGGATGTAAGCCTTTATAAGCGTTTGAGAAATTGAGACTATAGACATTGAAGGCCACACCGCCGTTGCAGCCTTAGTGAACCCTTGTTCCCGGCCGCCCGGCCTCTGCTCACCCCCTGCTCACCCCCCGCCCACCCCCCGCCTACCCCTCGCCTCTCCCCCGTCCCCGCCAGCAGGTGCTCTGTGTGTGCCTGAAGCCCTACTCCCGAATCCGACTCCGCCACCGCCGCTTGTTAGAAGTAGTGTGAATGGGACATCCTTTACAGCCACCCTCACAGCCAGCCTCACAGCCACCCTCGCAGCCGCCCCCACCGATTCCGACCCCGACCCCGACCTCGAGCTTTCATTGATGTGGGCTTCACTGAACCAACAGATACCACCACACCCTGTACAGGGAGCGGGAGCGGGGGTAGTGGGGGTGAGCGAGGATATTTAAATGGAACTGAACGGGAGTGTTGTTATGTCACAATGGTCATGTAGCGAATTACAACGCGAGGCGTAGCTGAGCGTAGTGAGTACCAAACCTGACCTGACATGACACGACTGTATTGTATTAAGAAATATGCAAACACTCACCAAAATCCAGCTAAGAATGCTTAAATGGATATTTTGGTTCCTTGTTTACACTGTCGCTAGAACGCGTGCTGAGTGGTCAATTCTTTTTATGCCCCTAGAGGCATAAACCACACTTTATGTCACTGCATGCCACATACAATTTTCCAATATAAAGTCTATGGCAGTTTTTTATTAGGGGTAGGATAAAAGCCTATATGCCTTGAGGTGTGAGGGAGCCGGTGGTACTCTTTTTACATATACGCAAAACGTTTATAACATGTATACGACCGGCGTATATATATCGCCTAGTGTGAAATACAGCCAAGACACGTCCGTATTTAAAAGGAAACAGTCTTGTATACGCCTCATACGCTGGCGTGAAATATGTGCGTATATATATGAAAACAAGTCGATTTACAGCCGATACATGCACTTACACGATGGCGTATATATGAATAAAATGGTGGTCTTCATGCAGTGTATGTTCTCAGCGCTATTTCATGAATATCTAAATTATTGGGTGGCTCCCTAAAGTCTTCAGTAGTCGTCCAATATTTCTACTGGCCTTCCCCCAAGATGATATTCATCTTTCATATTGTGATTGATTGTGAAACTCTATAAAACCTGATATTATGTCGACAATTCTATCCCACAATGTATTGCATGGCTTGAAGCATGGATGGATGGCTTACAGCGCGAGCAGTGGAACATGCAGACGGATAATACACGTGCTACACGGACATGAGCCCCCGTTTGGAGAGAACAAATCTCGATTTATATCCAGCCAAACCGAGACACGGTTCGGCTATCAGCGGGTCAGCCTCGTGAATTCCTTTGTGGTGCATGTGATGGATGGCCACCTGGAGAAATCAATCTGCATGCCTGATGCCTCGCTAGCGACTCGAGAAAACTTTCCGCGGGAAAATAACTCATTCTTATTGAACTGAAGTCAAAGGGGCATGGTTAGGTTTGTGCGTAGTTTGGTGGGCGGAGTGAGTTTTGAATTATTTCTTTTTAATATTTAGTTTTCGTTTGATGATGTAATCGCATACCTGGTGCGTCAGGTGCATCGTAAAAAATATTTGGTATATTTTACCGCAATCATCTACATCAATACTTTAAACAAACTTTAAATGGGGTTCACACTAAATTTCAAACCATCACATTTTAAAAGCCAGTTGGTCCACGGGGAAATCGATGGGCAGTCAAAACAATGAAACGAGCAATAAATGAATAAATGGATAAGAAGAACAATGGCAAACCCTTAAAGAAATAGTGTAAAGCCCTTAAAACAACACCCAAAAATGCATGTCGAACATCAGTTCCTGCTGTGAAAAAAAACCCGGGGGCAATCCCCTGTGGCGCCCTCTATGATCGCGATCAACAACCCACCACAGAAAGACAAGCACAGGTTTTACGGTCAGATTAACCCAAACATTATTCTGTTAACACAGCATGCAAACACGAGGTTTTACAGCTTAAGCTCCTCAGAATATAAACTAGGTTTCCATTGGCAGAGTTTTACCATTGATGAATTTATGAGGCCAATTTTCTGATATTTTCATCAAAATATCATTTAATGGACACTAGTCCTGCATCGACATGCTTCCCAATTTCAGTACCGATGAAGGCAATATTCACCACCGGAGACTGCCAAAAAAGTTACCAGAAATGAAATAGGATTGAATTTGTCATTGAAAAAATGGCTCATGCTCCAAATAAGTGGATAGGTCTAGATCTGACGTCAGGGACCACCGATTAACAGTGTCACCGTTAACTGTAACAAGGATTTTAGGTCTCACCACAGATCGATTCTCATAGAAAGTGAATAGAAAAATACTTTGAGCTTTTTGTCGGTCAATGAAAATCGTATTTATGCTACTCAAACCCAACAGAAGGCACAGCTGGCCTGAGGAGGGACCGACCTTGACCCTTGCCTCTTCAGATTTGCTACTTCTCATTGTAGGGAATAGGAAATCTGAAACAGTCAGGTTCTCAGCAGGAAATACCTTGGGGACCCCTTGATGCGTCTCGGGGTATTTTCCTTACTAGGCAGTGGCCTTGTTTTCCCTCATACCAGCTTGCCTTGAGAGACCCTCAGTGCCCCATAATGACCTTCACTGAGAGCAGTCCGTCGACGGTGCTCCCTGTAGGATGCTTCATTCCCATCTCCTCAAGACCCCTTTTAAACATTCAGCAGCAAGCACGAGAATAATTCAACTGTTTAGTAGGTCCCTAACGAGCGTAAGAATGCATTTAACTCTTTAGTGACGATCAAAAAACTTTCTATACTAAAACATTCACTGAACTTTATAGCAACGAACATTAAACTCTATTTATTCCTATCCTAAATCCACTATAAGGTAAAGAACTCCGCGAAGTGGAGCATCCTACGCAGATAGGGCAGAATGGTTCGTGTTGTAGGATGGTGCAAGTACCAGGGAAAGTTGTATATGATACTGAGGAGTTCATTTTCAACAAACGTGATTTATATAATGTGATGGTTATTTTAGCGCCGTGGTCCACCCAAGACCATAGTAAAATAGTAATAGACACTAATACAAGTATTTAAAGTGACACGTTCCTTCGATTGACACATTGTCATTTTAGTGTACAGGAGTCGCCAGCATAAACGCACAAATCGAGACATGAAACAACTTACTTTTTCGATTGATAACAAATATCCCTATTCATATACAATGACACACCCCAACATATTGTACAATACAGCTGATCAGCGATGAGCTGTTCTTGGTGTCCTTTAATATTTCTGTTGACCATATCAATCAACTAGTCGTACCATGAAGGCGCAGCATATTTGGCATGACGCTCCCTAGCATGTCATATCAATATCAATTCCTTCCCTTGTTTATACTCGAATATTTGTGAAATTGTGTTAGAGTGGTTTTGCTAAAGTTGTCTCCTGGATGTGATTGTGAAGACATTTTTTATATTGGACTTTGTGGCTGAAGGTTACCTAAATTGTATGTACTCCTGTGCGTCTTAAAACAAACTTCTTACAAATAGGCGGACCAGCAATGGGTTTACATGCATGAGGCCACGAAAGTATGTGAATCTAGCACGTCAGCCTCCACAGCTTACCTTCACCGGCAGCACTGAGGCGATAATTGAACATGGCAAGAGTGGCGACCCGGGACCCGCCTCATACCCAGGTGTGGACAGGCAGGTCCCCCGGGGAGGGCCGGGGAAGGCAGACCGAGGGGGATGGAGTGGAGGGTTGGGGAAGTTGGGGTGGGACTACAGAGTGGAGGGCCTGGGGAGGCAGGGACAGAGGCATGGAGAGGAGGGCATGGTAAAACGGGGAGGGGACATGTATAGAGGAGGGACAGAGAGGCCGGACAGGGGGCTCCCGCATGGAGGGTGGGGATGTGGTGGGCATTTCAGGGCTTAATAGAAAACCAGGTGTAGCAGGCAGTTCCCTGGCAATGACCCTGAAATTTCTCCCGGGTGGGGGTGAATCCTGGTAGGATGCGGGCTTTCCCATCCTGCATGTAGCCTCACCACCTGGGGCATTGTCATGATGCCATCACATCTATTTCCATTTTACTTTGCCTTGCTCAGTCCATATGTTGCTAACCCTCCCATGCCAACACACTCACAATTTCCCACCCTCCAAACCTCAGTTTGCTTTTCCACCACGTCCATCCCACCTAGTCTTAATTTTCACGCTGCACATGGCCACTTACCTCTCCAACACTATGCATCTTGTCCATATTCCTTATATCTATTTCTGTCCATTCCATTCACCCCTGCCCATGACCCATCCCCTGCCACCTGTCCAACCTCAGCTTCCCAGTTATTCTCTCCATTCTACCCCACATTCTACCCCACATTAATTATACCTATATCCTGCCACTCCTTGATGCCATCCAAATCAAACCTGCGGAGGACCACACTACACTACTTCAAACCAATCCGTCCCACTCTATCCATCCCACCTGCCTTCCTGCCCCTTCATCCAGCCTGGCTTCTTCTCTCCCAACACACCATTCCGTTCCATGTGGGGCTCGGGGCGGCCGAGTGGTGGGCCTGGGGATCTGATTGAGAGGCTGGCCGAGACAAGGGAGATTTACTGTGCCAGCTCCAATAAAGACATCAGCCTCACCCCATAATAGGCGCTTAATCACATCGGGAGAGCGGGTCGCACGGGCAGCCCCAGCAAGTCGCTGACATGGCGGCCTGTGCCACGAACTGTCCCTGGGCAACATGAAATATGGAGTCTGTAAACCCAGTTCTGCACCACCTGTCATCTCAAAATACATTTGCCGATATTAGAATTTATCCAAGTGGTACTGTATAATCTAAGCATTTCCATATCACTTTACAATCGAATCCTTTTATCAATATCAATTTGATGTAAAATAAGGAGTCCCCCATAATTGTAGACAAAAAGAAAAAATCACCAACCACTGCTGTTCTTCCTCGTTAATGTCATAATATTTCAACAAAGCTGAAATACTTTCTTTACAAAGGCATCCTAATTTTGTATTCAAGAGATAACGGATGTATTCGTGTTCTTGTTAAATGATCTACGTAGAGATAAAGACAATGCTGGCTTTAAAGATGACGAAATCAGTTTTTGACTTTATCAATGTGTAGAAGCAAAATAAATAGAATAAGAGGTATCATAAATACAATAATACCCTGCCTTGAATATGCAGGTATTATTTTAAGTTGAAGCCGCCGTTTGGATGTAGAAAGAAGTCACACGGCGCCTTCTCTGTGAGACGAGAAGGGGTTAGAACAGTAATATAAGCCACATCGTGATTCATCAATAATATCTTATTGTATAAAGCTCAATGGTGACAGAGATGGGAGCGAACTGAAAATCCTTACTTATATGTGAATTGCCATTCAAAGACAGCTCTCTTGTGAATATACAAAAACGTAAATGCACTAAGGGAGCAGGAACTGTACCGCTTTAGATCTATTGATAAACCTTAGCAGGATACAAGAAATATACATTAAATCAGCTTAGCGCAACTCAGTATTGTGTAATAAAACCACGATCTCAAAATGACAGCACAATGTACTAATGGACTATCCATACGCTATATTTAGAGATCAAAGGTGCCTTTATTATACTGTTGTTTTCTGCATCGATTTAATGACAGGGTTCGCCATCAATTTTACTATTCATAAACCTAGCAGAGACCAAGGGTAGACCCTTGATTATCCATCATTCCCTAAACAATGGTCTATATCGGCTTTGTATCATTTACGATTGATCGGCTTATCTACAAGCAAATTGGCAAATTAACATTTAACTCATGAAAACCTTCTTTTATCCAATAAGCACATGCCTGCTATCTACGTATGTCAATTCCATATAATCGGTGTGGTTATGGGGTGGTAATGCGCGCTTTGCCGTATCATAGTATCAATAATGATAGTAGAGCGGTTTTGATTCTTATAATGTTCTATTGTATCCTTTTAACGTCTATTTTTTTTCCCATTTACTGACGTTGACATCAGGGGGTTTGTTACGATCCACAAGGAAAGAACGTATGTCTTCCATTTCATCTGATTGCTCAAAAGCAGCCACAATATCATCTTCTTTCATTTAATAAACTTCGATTAATTAGGTCATAATCCGCCGGTGAGCCTATTACAAATTCAGGTTAACGTAGAAACTCCCCTTTATATGATCTAGATCAAACAAAATATTCAGCATTTGATATTATACAAGAATTCATATATCAATTTCAAAAGCAAATTTCATTCGCGTCGTTCAAAAGTAAATCTCAATCTTACATAAATAAAAACACATTTTTCTTTCAACTAGCAACTGTAAACCAAGAGAAGTTGACGCGCTGTAATACACGAGCGTTAGCAACCGTCAACTGTGAGTGGTAGCTGCCGTTAAACCTTGAGTGGTAGCTGCAGTCAGAACTAAACCCAGAACCTGGTGGTTACTAGACCGGTGATTTGGCCACCGAGCAAAGTTCCCTATTTCGATCTGGAGGAGATTTAAGATGTATTCAGAGGATGAGAGGCAGGGAGGGGCCTGGTGGAGGCTAGACCTGCCTCCGGAGGTGTGATGGAGGATCCTCAGCCCACACAAGGGAGAGATTAGAGTCTGCACACGGCCAGCTACTTATAGCCCCGATAAGGAGACCAAAGAGGATGAAAGCTAAAATAACCTTCATTTTTTAAAGAGAAGCAATCAATAAGTTGCCATCCTGCAAGAGGATGAAGCAACACGAGGAAGGTGAGAAGAGAGGAGGCATAAATCAAATTCAGATTGCAATAGAGGTCAATCACTGACTGTCGGTATTGACAAAAGCAAACAGATTCTGTTTTTACAAAATTACAGAGTTTCAAGGTGAGGGCTCTGGAAAGTTGTCATGATGCCATCATTTCCAGTATGGTCACAGAGAGATTCCAAAATTTCACCATCAGTAAACGGTTTCCCTGTCTTCTGACTGTCTTCGTATGTCAAAACACTTGGTAAATTTATTGATCCCATACATCCCTCTGCCTATGGCATCGGGATATATGGGACCAATAATTTCACCGCGTATTTTTGACGTACGAAGACAGTAAGCCAGTTTTCCTATATCATCATATACCTTGGAATTAGTCACCATTCCCACTTTTTATGTAGAATCATGACATATCTTTCACTTATCATATTATATATCCCCCCATAAAGAGGCAGATTCAGTTTCACGACGGGGACTGCCGTAAAAGGGTCTCTAGATATGTAGACCATCTGTGTATTACAGAAAGGGAGCCTCCTCACAAATCGCGCCATCTGTTAAATATCTCACCATAATCCAATCGTATATTCCTTATGAGTACCAATTTTCCGTACATATCTTAACTAGTCTCAATGACAAATAGGTACAATTATCATTCACTAGTCTGTATTAGTTGTTGTTTATGGCCGGTGGTAAATCACTAAGGAGCCATTACTAATGAAGTAACACAACGTGGTAACAATTTACACTGCATGAACATTGATCTTCGAAATATTGCACCTAGAATGCTGGCATTGGACTCTTCTGCTAAGGGATGAACCGTTTGGAGGAAGTTTACCTTAAGCATGAATGCCTTCTGAGGGTTAAGTTTAAAATGATGTAATAATTATAAGGCTGCTGGAGCCAGATGGCAATAGGTAAAGAGCCTACACTAGTCTCCACTCAACATTTACTAAAAAAAAACCAACCTGATATGCGATTTGCGCTAATCTATTATTATGATTAACCAACTGTGCAAAAGCCATCCTCCCTTTTCATTGATACATCTCTAGATACATTTTCGGACTAGAGAAACACTCAAGGCCCAACAGAGCGGCACCGATTATTTGAGTTACCTAAATGTCTGCCATTGGTGGCCGTGCCAATATCAAGCAATCGATGTATGCTTTGTTTCCATCACATTTTACGTGTCCATACTAACGGAATTTTGGGGGCTATAACCTAGAGGATGATCAATGTAATCAAAGCGTTTTGATTCTGTCGGTTTGTCACTAAGTTGTTCTCCAGTAGACTGTCTCCGACCTAATTGCATAATCTATACCAAAATATTCTGTAAGCATTCCCTCCTTCTCTCCCCCCCTTCCTCTCCTTCCCATCTCTCTCTCTTATAATCCCCAATCTTGTGTCAGTAGTCCCAAATCAACTTTCGGTGGTTCCAGAACCATGCCAAATAATCAGTCAATGAAAACAGGCCTATACGATGTCAGACGCGAGCGCGCTGTCCTTGTTCCCAGACGGCTCCCTCCAGACATACACCGTTTCTATAATCTGCACAGAATCAGACAGCTAGACTTACACCCAGTCCCCATAGGTCCCGAGCCCTGCATTATGAGGGTGGTTGGGCACCAGGATCACAGGCACTAAACGGAAGCAGACAGGTCCCCTGTCAGCTCCTGACACAGGCAGTTTGGTCCGTCAATGTGGGATTCAGCCTGGCGATTCTGTTCTCTTCAGTGATTCCACCCTTTGCAGTCAGGTTACAAAGCGCTGCTGAATTGCTTCAGTGGCGGGGAGTCGCTATTATGCCTGCGGGCTATGTTCGTGTTATGATGTTTCGTGGAATGTATAGTTTTGTTGGATTCCATAGTACAGTTTCAGTTGCGTCGTTCAAACTGTCTAAAGCTAGGTTAGCTTGCTCAATACTTTGGTATACGTTGTCCTTTTAAGATTTTGATTCAGATTGTTTCCACCCTTGTTACACTCATCTCATTTTTATCTTTAAGCTGATTTTATCAGCTCTTTTTCCTTGTTTCATCACACGTTTACCTCAATTTAAGACTTGCTGATCTGAATGTAGACACCTGCATTATAAAGTCAGTTATTAGAAGAACAGGATTGTATTCAGAAATATCAATAAGCCTATATTAGGAAAATAACAGAAATGCAGCCAGGGAAGAAATATTTCTGAGACTCAACGTGAAAATCTAGAGGATACTGCTACTACACAGATTTGCTGCTTAGCGTGTATTGCTGACGAAATGAAAAAATAAAACTCTTCTTCGAGCGTATAATGTCTGATAATCTAATTTACTATAAGTGGGGACTACCTTCTTCCTTCAGCCACAGTACGAGTAGTGCATGGCTAACGACGTTAAGGCGTTTCAGCCACACTTAGGACATAGTTCGCCTGCAACAGTAATTAGATTGAGTGAACTGAAATATGGAGTTCTATTACTGGATGTCATTCACCCTGGCGCGGTGTACATTTATACACTACATATTGCCTTGTATGTATAGCACCTGTAAGAATATTCATATGTGCAACAATATCGAGATGATTCCAAGCACACAAATATTATTCGCCACAAGTGCATCATTCGACTTGTGGGGCCAAATATGTTACAAAGGAAAACAGTTCACTAATAAATAAATTCCACTTATTCCAATCTCACATCTAGAGAATGAAGTTCAAAAGCATTCAATTGCACTGCCAGAATCGAATAACCCATCTCAAGGCAAACGTCGTTTTGCTTTCTTTCTTCTTTCAGAAGAAAACATGGTGAGACTAAGTGAAGGCAATTCTCAAAGCAGAATTATTTAGGAAACAGCTCCCTGGTTCATGCCTGGGAAAGTGATGAGAATATTTCTACCCCGCCAGGTCTGACCAATCGATGATCCCTCTCCTCCCTACCTCTTACACCGAATTCCGCGCCGATCACTCGCCCACGCAGTTTATCATCCCATAGAGAAAAAAATGAACTCGTGTCTATAATCCTCGACAATGCCTAGACGCGGCCAGCGCCGCTGGTGGCCACACCTGGAGTGTGTAGCGGTGCCCCTCACAGCCATCACCGACACGGACCACATTGAATTTCTATCTGGCAACAGCGAAAACACTTCTTTGAATTCGTGGTAATGGAAAGCTCGCGTTATATCACCTCCACTCCAAGTTGGCAATACCCAACATTTGCTTCCGAACAGTGCTGCGATATATGTATTGCTCTGTTCTCCTAGTCTATGGCACTAGTGTGTTCTCTTGAGACACCAGAATGCAGAAGGTTTGTTTCCATCACCAGATTGTTAACGACACGTCTCATAGCTAAGTTAACGAAAGCTAACATGATTGTAGGCCGAAGTCGTAACAATCTTCTCAACTACATTAAATAACGGATATTTGTTATCTCAGTGTATGTCATACCTACTACCACCCTGTTATACATGGTCCAGTTCACTAAGACCACACCCGATGTGTGATGTCAGTAAATCGCTGCCAAATGGGTCAGTACCCAAGGTCCCATGTGGCAGGATACTTGTCTCGGGCTGTAGATAATCCAGTTGGCATATCTCCACAGCAGGCTCGTCCCCACTGATAAGGAAACAAGCATGACTAATCGGGGCCACCCCTTCATTAGCATTGCCGACTGTGTCACGGATAACCTCTAGTTCCATGGTACGGACTCTATAGAAGGATTTCCATTGGCCAACACAAAACCTCAATGTTTTCTGTTCCCTTCATATAAGAAATCAGTCACTAGTCAGTACATATTATCAGTGACCATGGTACTCACTGACTTCTTGCTTATTGACTTCAGAGCGTGACTTATTTCTTCAATGATGAAGTCAAACCAGGGGCCTGTTTTTTAGTCGTGACCATTTCCTATAGCGACCAGTTAGTGACCGTTTGGAGACCTTTGGGTTCCAGAGATAAGTCGTCATAACATGTGCGACCATTTAGAGGGGTAAACTGTCGTGATCACTCTTTTGGGTTCCAGAGTTGTGACCATTTAGCCCAAATGGTGGCATATTTCATTTTATACACTTCCACTGTATCAAATGAAACAATATTTACTGCGATTATCTATATCTGTTTTATCTAATTCCCAAATTTCACAATTTTCTGTTGAGTAATATACATCTGAGACATGCTTTTGTTTTTGAATGGGCCTTGGACCAACAGTGATCATAACAGCTGAATAGTGACCGGGTCTGAGGAACACTATTTGGTCATGATCACTGGTTTGTTTGCCCAACTGGTCACTCTTTGTGATCACTACAAATAAAGACGTCGCTGTCTGAAAAACAGGCCCCAGGTTCCATGAAATTGGTTGGTGAATACCGACATATTATTTGTAGCAAAGGCCAGAGAACAGAAACGCGGCTTATCTAGGATTCGGACGGCGTACATAAAATGTACTTAGCTCTATGGTAATCGGACATGGATATTAAATTTTTGTCAGGCACAGGTTGAGTTGGACTATACTAGATATAAAGCCTGTGATATAAAGACTCGCTAGTATTTCCACATACAAATCATGACTGACTGATTTGTCAGGTAAGTGACTATCAGTGACATTCCTTTCAGTCTGCACACTTCACAAACCTAATTTTATTGCCTTACCCATGGCTGTCGGTCAACGTCCAGGATATGACGAACTCTGCCTGCAGCACCTTTAAGCACAGACACCAATTGAAGCCAATTCGTTCTGACCGTGGATTGGTGAGCATCTGGATTAATGTCATCGGAGTTAATGTCATATTTGACTAAGACATACCAGAAATAGGGAAGATATTGAAGCACCCCGAAAAACTAATATATTCTACCATGGATTTCCAGGATTTCTCTAGTTTTGATTTGGATAGTTATAGATGAAAAGACAACATCCCCCTTATAAACGACATGAATCGATCTGTAATGTTATAGAAGTTAGATCACTCTATTCTCTTTTAATATCCTCGCTATCAATGTTGCATACATTGTTCTTCGTGATCATCTTCAATAATCATTATGATAACCATGAACGGAGTGCTGGTAGATATAGATTTAGTATACGCGAAAACTAGTACCTTAGATGTAAGTGATATATAATATATCTCGATGTATGATTTATCTCGATGTAACAACTTACATATTGTCCATAGAAATTCGACCATAATGGTAGTAACAATTCCAATACTCTTGTGACTGTATATCATCCTCATCTATCTATATCTTCATTGACGTAACACCTGCGTAGCGTTTCTAGGTTCCCCATGGAAGATCTGTTCTTGTATAACAGATCGTGGAATAAACATTATGGAAACAGAAGTCATATCTTCTGTGCTCTACGATTCGCTTATTCGCGTCCTTTTGTCATTCGTTTTAGGATTTAGGGAGATTCACTAATGAATGTTCCCGAAGCTCTACCTACGACACCTAGTCGTTCCCTATATCATAAAGTCGGGACTGGTAATCAGAATATAGATCATAACTATAGGACATAGAAAACAAGCATTTGATAAATAACAGACTATATCACATACCAGCATATCTTCACATTAGAAGAGGTAACAAGCAAGTGGTCGTTCTCTCGTTTTCATTTATCTTTCGTGTTCTCTTGCAAGAGGGTTCTTCCACTAAGAATCTTTTATAGTCAACACCACACGCGATTATGATTTAAATCATCTATAGAAATTACATAGATCTCCATGAACAATTATGGTAGAGGATATTAGTACAGACACATTTGCGGAAATCAGACATATATACGTATGATTTCCGCATATATACTATGGGTTACTAATGTCAATGTGACTTCCTTCGTGAATTATGCAGACATTGTCCTAGATATTCATTGCCATGAATACTTAAACTATACGCAAATATAGAGTTCCTCATTAACACACAGAGTGGAGCGAGCCGTTGAGCAGGACTCATAGTCATGATAACCTTACCATCTCTCTTACATACTACTCTAAATTGCTCTATCGCACCAAATACCTTATATTATATATTATTTCATGTTAAGGTATCATATTCATCTGTACCATATTTACCGCTATTGTATTCACATGTATTATATATGCTTTATTTCACCGTATGTTACTGTATATCAAATTCAAATGCATGTTTTTCAATGTAAGAATACATAATATGTATCAATATTTTTCATATACCATAGCCGCCTTACATTTCATGTATATGTAGACATAGGAGGCCAAACAACATTTTCTGTTCTAATGTAAAAATCCTCTTCCTCATTGTACCTAGTAGAAGTTGGTCATATAACATAGGTTCAGCAATATGCATGAGATAAGGTTAGGCTCTGGTCCTTTAATCCCTTACAATCTCCGTGATGATTAGCACCCGTGTGAGGCTTATTACGATAATCCGCTACTCACCAACGCATCAGTCAGAGATATCCACAAGTAAAGATCACTTACCTGAAAGAAAAAGAGGAAATCGTTGATTTAAACCAAATTGCACACATACATTCCATCCACATTTGATCCAATGAATTCCAATTCTCAAGCAAACATATCAAAATCAGAGACTACTTTCCTGTAATTCTTTCTTATGAGTAAGACAAATTCGCACGGAAAGAAGAAGAATACATCAAATATACGGGAAATATTACATTGTAGACCAATGGGAAAAATCTAACGTGGGGAAATTGCGCTATTTGTCAAGTTAATTCCTTCAACTAAACCCATGGTATTAGTTTTAGTTTTCGATAAAAAATAAGCCCAATATCGAGTGCTTGATAAATGATTACATCTTGACTGAGCTGTTAGATCCAACAACAAGGAATACAAGTGATGTATCCATCCGGGTTTTCTTTGTAAACGCTTTTTCCTATTTATCAAAGAATTCCAAATGCATTTGACCTTTTCCTATAATCATGCGTTTTTAAACTCTCCTAAGCAAATATATGCCTTCGCGTTCTTGCCTCTGATTGATGGAATCTGGAACGTATCATAATCCTTCTTCGAACCATATCAAAACATGGACAGTTACAAGGCATGCATGTAGTATGATCCACAATATGGCCTCCAGGTGCAACATACCGATGAAGATCGATCATATTATGAATTCATTGCATGGTCGAGCCAGCGCCTCCATAAGAATCCAGCCCATTCATTTGAGGAAGACACTGTCATTTTCAATTCGACATCCTCATCTTTAATTCAATGGAATGCTGTTTATCTTGAACGCAAAAAGTGAAGGCGATAAAGTAAACGTCGCACCGCCGGAATAATCAACAATAAATTTCGCCTCCATCGTTTATTCAATCGACAGCTGCCACCGCTGTGGGAGAATGCCCTTCATTATTGAAGTATTAATTCTTAAGTTTGGACGGGGGAACTCTGATTTACTCGAATACCTATTGCAGATGTCACGCCTCTGCGCAGATCGAGTGCCCCTCTATCGGCAATCTGGGAACTATAATGCAGGATGCTCTGTACAGAAACTACTAAATTGTTTTACGACTTTTTTTATTCAGATAATATGCAGTTCTACCGCAGGTAGATCTTCCACCGCACTACAACATTTCAGGCATCGTACATGTTCACAACATTTCTATAAGCCATTTACAACTATGTACATATATATAAAACAAACACGATGGTGATGATGATGATTTGAACAAACAAGCAAAATATCTGTAATTCGCTACATTTTACCATTCATAGCGCGACAGCTCTGATTTGATTACTCGTTTAAACTCTTTAACTGTCTCTATATATGTTGTTCAGTAGCACTTGACTTGTCCCAGAGATGGGAGCCACGATACAAGGGCACACTTTAAATTATCGACATTTTTGGATAGTTTGAACATTCCTGTGAGAAGTTGTATATCGCAGTGTGTGTCTAAATAATCAATTTGAAGGTGATCATGTAAGTATTCTACACTATGTTGTTGAGTTGCAGACCGCAGTATTACGCGTAGAGCCCGATTTTGCAAAACATGCAGTTTACTAACATCACCTGTTTTACCTCCATCTATCAGGAAGCTGCAGTATTCTAGGGTGGGCCTCATGATAACTTTGTAAAGCCGACATGCAACTGATTTACTCAAGCTGTTTCTGACTTTTTGGAGCTTGAAAATTCAGGAGCTGCAATTTCGTACAGTTAACCGGATATGTTTTGAGAAGTTTATATCTTCATAAATTGTGATACTTAAATAAGAATAGCAAGTGACTTCCGAGAGCTTATTACCCATGCAGTCCAGATCTAGCTTTGGCAAATCGCTTGGTCGCCTAGAAGATGCTGACCAGCTGGTCTTGGTCTTGCAGGCGTTCAGTGTCATGCCATTTGTTCCACACCATTCAACAACTTTTGTCAGTGCCGATTGACGATTACCCTTAGCATTATCACCATCGATGTCAGATGAGTAGATCACCAGGTCAGCTGCATATTGCAAACTAGATCACAGTTGATGTCAGCAGACATTCTTTTTGTTTATCATTGAAAAAGAATGTCTCTCACCAGAGTGAGTTTTTCAGACATCTTATGAACAATATATATCATTGACATACATTATAAAGAGATAAATTCAACAACGTGCATGAGATAGGGTTAGGCTCTGGTCCTTTAATCCCTTACAATCTCCGCGATGATTAGCACCCTTGTGTGGCGTATTAAGATAATCCGCTACTCACCAACGCATCATTCTGATATATCCGCAAGTAAAAATCACTTACAATGCCTGTACTAGATACAGACCTCGATTATGATTTATTATTGTTTCGCATGGAACTCGGTGTTTATCGCGTCGTTCTGTACGAACAGTAAACTATTATCTTGTTTTGTAGCTTGTACAGCATGGTCAGGTAGTTCTATATAATAACTAGAGGCATGTTTTATGATGTCAAATTCATGTATTACGAATCTCCGCATACGTATTTCTGCGTTATCATCTTCTTTCTCCTAGAGAGCCCATATATCATTAAAAGACCATTCGTTTGCCAACATTTTTCTTTTATTTATTTATTCATGCTGCATGGACATGCAAGCGGCGTATTACATCAAAATCATAACCAAGACGAAAATATAAAATCCTACACTTTTATACCTTCACTGCCAATGACATACTACAGTATTTGATAGTATGTGACCCTGTCAAAGAGCTACTCACGGATTAACTGGGAGCGACTGGCAATTAATCGGTACACGAGCGGTGCTGAGCGGACAGAGAGAGGAGGAGGTGGCGGGCGGGGGTCACCTTCCTCCACCTTCTAATGGGCGGATATCGTGTCGTCTTCCCATCAAGGTTATCGGCCCCGGATCAGCCCAATAACTCTCCTGCCTGCTTACAAAGCCCGTATTGGGAACGACGCCGTTAAGGGGGGAATCACTGATTGACGGGCGTCCGTGTCTGTTGATTAAACAGAACTTGGCCCGAGTCAATAGTTAAGAGCATTTGCTGTAGAAAGCAAAGATAGTAAACGGCAATATGCCCCGACAATATGCCCCGACAATCTGCCATACAAGTGGCTGGACCTTTGTATAATGCCTTCAGGTATGTATATACATACACATATATGATTATATAAATTCCTCAATGTATATAAATGAATTAACCGCACAACTCTGTTTCATAGTCAGTGCGTTACATCATCTTTTTTACACTTGTTTGGGTATCTATAGCGAAGCAGCTTGGTATCCAAGGTACCCATATGTCACGCCTACAATCATTCCAGGTGCATCAGTTATTTCACCACCTGAGCTTACTTGATACATATGTTTTTACCCTTACCATTGTTATCATTATTTCGATGTATCTATTTCGATGTAGATTTTTAATTGTAACTTGATTAAGACCGTTTTTTATGTATATTCCGCCAAGCAGACCTTCATTTTATTCCTTCTTAAGGTTAATATTAAATTATATACATATGATATATATCTAATTGTATATATTTGAGGGTAGGTGTATTCTATACACGCAAAATTCATTCTTCTAGTTATATAGTGTATATTGTGTATCTAATGTCAAAGAAACATTGAATACAAATGTATTAACATGTAGATGATTCTTAATATAAGGGCCATTGTCTATACCGTCCTTTACATCAGCATAAATAAATGTATAATCACTGGATTTATGTAGATGGTATTTCATCAGGTTACATTACGAGACTTTCTAATGCATTACAGTGTAATTCAGCATTACCTTTTCTAATACCTTATGCTATGTTTCTATTACAATTAGTGCTACGCTTTCACGAGTATTCTTTGAATAGCATGTATGTACAGGGATGCTGAGCCTTGCACGCAACACAGGCTTCTTAGTGGCGCGATACGGCTCGTTTGAAGAAACCTCCTCTGCCCACCTACTGCCACAATAGCATGCCAACGTCTGTTACTAGAGACACAGGTGCAGGTACATTAGGACACGAGACAACATGAGGACGGCTCAGCACAGTCGTTGATATAACAACGAAGTAGGCAGTAAGATAGGAAAGAGGAAAGTGGATGGAAGAAGACAGAAAATAAGAGAGAAGGGCGAGAGAACAAGAGAGAAAAGGAGAGGGAGGAGGAGAGGGAGAGGGAGAGGGAGGAAGAAAACAGGGAGAAGGAGAAAAAGATAGAAAGGGAGAGACAGTAAGCAAGAGAAATGGGAGCAACACAAAATGAGAAAGAGAGTGAGAGGGAGAGAGAAAAGAGATCTTGAGCAGCAGATCGAGGCTGGCAGAGGCAGGGAGAAACCACTGAAAATGAAAATGGAAGATGGGAAAGAGAGTGGGAGATAGAGAAAAGGAGATATTGTGTTATATCAAAGTGACTAGCCAGTGAACGACAGATAGACGGGAAAAGAGTGGGAAGGGTAACATTGCGTGGGGCATAGCACATACAAGCGATAGGGTCTTTTTAGGTCGTGAAGCAGGCAGATCGTGCGGAATGCCTCTATCTGGCCGCTTACCCTCCCGTCGCGCCGGCGGCGATTCTAAGCTAGTCGCTCGTACCTCCGATTGTCCCGGCTTAGAAAAAGAGACCTGCGCTGCCATTCCCAAATGGCTGCGAAGGTGGCGTCTGAATCGGCGTTCTATTAGGCATGTTTCCCTTGGCCGATCATTCGGCACGGATATGCAGTTGATAATCACCGACCAATTTTTCGAAAATTCCGGGGCAAAAACCGGTGATGGGGAAACCAGTATATGTGAAATAATCCATGATTATTTTGGCGGAGATTATGCAACGGGGCCACCATCGATTGACATCATCAGCGACCGACTCAATCAGTCCCCTCTAATCCTAAAGGATTTAGCCTGGGAATTCCATCTCTATGGACAAATAAAATGCAGTTGAAACTAGAGACGTACTGTACCTCCACTGATTATTTGATATCAACATGCACTCGGTGTCATCTATACATCGAATGTTCTTGTCGGCCTATAGAAAAAGGCCTATAGGTTAACTCAAATAATCGGTGTCTTTCTCATCGGCCAATGGGAACAGTTCTAAAACCACCCGCGTGCGTGAAGTATCCCCACATTAAAGCCTACATGCCTCCCTTCACAAACAAGGGTAGGGGGATACTCACAGGTCTGCATGCCGGGGGGCGGCTGGCTGCTACACTTTGCGCTGTATAGCCATCTTTATTGATGAGCGTGGCGGCGTGATGCTCAGAGAGAGGCCCGGGCTTAGGGACGGCCAGCCGGGGGGTTTCTAACGGCAGAGCCCGGCTTTGTAAGCCGTCAAATGTGCCTCATTCCTCCCGATCCCCTGCCTGTACCCATCGCTCGTTCAGTTAAACCAGCTGTTGGTAAATACTAACCGATTTTAAAGGACCGTCGAGAAAATATTGGTCAATGTAAACAAGCCCCACAAAGACTCATTAAGTGATATCAGTACCTATAAATGTAAAATTTGGCATTACAAACCGATAATTCAATACGCCCCTGATAAGATCAAATTAAATTAAAACGGACAACAGATTATCACTGCCATAGATAAACTCAGACATTTTGAGACACCGCCACCGACCACGTTTCCATAGAACCGGGAGAGCCTTAGAAACTGTTGAGGCTGTTCTTAGCAAGGGGCCGACCATACATTATTTACGCAGAATTTCAGAATTTTTTATCACCCCCCCCCCACCCCCTTCCGATCTTGAACGCCATAGCACAAAGAAGTAGCATTCGCATAATTTCCGAAATTGTTGACCCCCCCAACTGAACCCCCTCAGTGCGTACGTACTTTATAGTTGGGCCCCAAATAGGAATCGTGTTATATATGCGTGTCAATGACTGTAGGCAGCAGCGATCCGTATACGAGATATTACAATCCGAAAAGTGCGCTACTATCTGCGTAATAATGCCAACGGTATTACCACCTGGTAGTGCATTCACCACAACCTGATACATCTATGAAACAAACGGAGTAGTATAAAAGCATCATACATTTATTCGAAACATTCCAAACTATCAAGTTTTACGTACAGATGACAGATGCTGAAGTCTGACACACATTAGTTAATGTATTCTCTTCCCTTGCAGTAATGCTTGGCATTCTTCGAAAGGTTCCATGCACAACTCGAAAACATATTTTCCGTTACAGTGTATTCATAAAAGACATCATTTTCACCAGGCTTAGATTGTATTGCATATATGCAAGGGTGCACATTAGAAATGCAGATACAAATGTAACTTGATTTTACAAAATGTAACTCTAATAGAATTACCTTCTTGTAATTGCATATGTTCGTAATTGTGTGATGCCTTCCGATTGCAATCTATAAATACGGTCTTATTCCAAGCCAGAGCTTTAGTTCTCGATCAAAATATGGAAAGTGTGTCTGTCTGCATCAAGGGGAATTCAATAATCTAACGTCGCCATACTCGTTTCAAATCACACAGACAATCTTTGGAAATTTCCTGCTAGAGTCTGCCATATGATTCACACTGGTCGGGTGGGGGGGAGGGGGTAGGCTAGTGGTGTGGCCTGTTATCTATTCCCAGCTCGTTTATTTGCGGGCAGTCTTTCCATAAAAAAGAACCGCTGATGCAGTGGGAACATTTAACGCCCGTCGGGCTTTCAGACCAGCCTAGGACTCTCCCTGCCACGACCTTGTCCCCTTAAACGCCGTTCTATTTTTCCTCGGCGCTGTTTCGGGTCCCAGTGACATTTTTTCATATGGCAATCCCGCCCAGTAGCTGCCAGCGGCAGGTAGGTAGCACTGAGCAGCCCACACCTGGTGCTAATTGGTGCACACGCCTACGCTAGTTGTAAAAGGTGTTTGTTTTACTAGCTAGCAGTCCGTCGATGCCTGCAGCTCTCCATACATGCTGTAGGGATTCAAAAAATTGTCACAGGAGACCTCTAATTGGGGAATTAAGAGCAAACACTCCACTTTGTTCAAAAAGGAGATAGTCAAGCGTTGTTAGCTTTTTTTATCAAGGCTTGAAATGCCTGTCGGACTTGTCTGAAGTGTAAGTATGTAATAAGCTGCAACTCTGAATGGAAAACATTGATTAAATGTTTGAAAGATAGAGATAATGTGCTATGGCGGCATTGGCTGGCTTGCTGATCGCGGGACCCTGGGTTCAACGCTCGGCCGTACTACTGTGCTTCCTGCTTTTCTGTCATTCCCATCTCGTATATTCAATCGAGAATTTATATGTTGAGGGGTAAAAAATCCACCAACAAACAAGATAATATGATATATATACATGCATACATACAGACTAGGGGGGAAAACTACAATCAGGGTATTTAAACTAATTATAAAGATCTTAATGGCGGCTACTTCAATGAGAATGTGTCCCTGCGCCATCGCCTCACTCCCATTTCCTCTACTACTGCTTATGATTGCTGCAGTGCGCTACCTCCCGGCCTTTAGGGTAGCAGGAGTTTGGAGTTGATCCCCGCGGCAAGACACAATGGTGATCAGTGAGTGATTCGGTCTGACCCTAGTGAATAGTCCCAGGGAAGAAGAAAAAAGTCCTCTGATCCCGAGGTCCTGGACAAAAGCGGCAAGAATATACCCTTCCCCGCACCTCCTTTCACGTGTGGTAGATGTGGTATGGCTTCACAGTATAGCCATCAACGTGATGCTATCAGCCAGTAAGGTACACCGTCACAATGTATGTATCATATGAGGGACTGGCGGTCTGCTAGGCGGGGGATGCACCGAACCTGACTAGCTCACTAAAGGATACGCTTATCATGGAATGGTATTAAGAGGAGTAGAAGAGAATATAGGCATTGGTAAATACGATCTTATTCTATGATATCTGAATGAGGATTTAAACTTGATTAAGAGTGGTTCACTGTTTGTTGGTATTGTTATAAGATATTAGATAAGATACCCCTTGGAAGTAGAATCAGTATAAGACTTTGAATATGAAGTAAATGCACGGTGAGTTGGAGGTAAATGTATAATGCAATATTGTTCAGTTGAATGGTGAAAGCAAGATGGATGGTTTTAGGGGGGCGGGTGAGAGAGGTAGTGGTATTGTGTGAAGTAGTAGGAAGGTAGGATAAAGTGAGATTTCCATGGGTTGACACAAACCTAACCAACCTTTATTCTGTTCCTAAGTAGTCGGTCGGTGGTGTGTCCCAAGGTGATTTGATGCTAGAAGCCGTTGTCAGCGGCAAAGCAGCCCTGATTTCTTGGTGCCTCCCTACCGATTGCATTAACAGACACTTATTCTATCAATGGCAGAACAAACTAGGCTGACTTTCTTGGTCGTTGGTGTCAAAGCTCTGTTTATTTGAAATTCTGATATATTGGACTATTTTGCCATTTAACTCGTAGATATATGCTTCAAAAGCCAGGGTAATTTCAAGGTGAGATGTAATGAGTCACATGAGTTGAGTATCAGAGGCAAACAGCATTGCACAGCACCATGATACAGTATTGAGCACCGGATCCTGCAATCAGCTGTCGAGCATGCTAACAACTGAGTTGCAATGCCGCATTAATGACAACTAGCAGGAGCACTGTTATAACATTATCGAGGAACTAAACCTCCTCTAGGCCGAGGGCACCAGGTCCACGCAATTGAGCAGCTCACCATGCTTGCTTTCGTGAAACTCTAGTGATTTACATCTAACGAGTCGAGCAGCTTCTAGAGGTACGCTGTTTTACTACACCTGGTTTCTTGCCGCATTTTATCCCACAGTCAAAACAGGATACAACCTTTCGCGGTTGGACGTGGGAGTGGGAGGGGGTAACTCTCATCTACAGAGCAGCTCGCCATACCTTTCACCGCCAAGCCAGCGGTAATTAGGGGAGCAGACCGTAGAGTCGTTCCTGAAGGTATGCTGCTTTTCATACATCATGACTACCTTGTTAGTCACGTGCTTGACAGTACATGTAAGACTTGCCTCGTAGGCTCAGATACAGGGCGCGAGGGAGTGTTTCACGAGGCAAAGCGGCGGTCGGAGAATGCGCAGATCCACCGTTCAGCATTTTCTTTTAAAGGTCACGGCTACCGTTTCGGGGCACAAGGCGTTAAACACTAATAGCTGGTGACCCTCTGAGGGATGGGGAGCATGCTTGCACCTACATGAAAACCCTGCCGTGAAGTGGCAAACCAACGACCGCCACGGAAGTTACAAATGGCGGTTGCATGTGCATGTTCCTATTTAGTTGCCTCCGTAACGGTCTATCGCTGATATAATAAAATATATACCATGAATGAAAAGAAAACTACAGAAAGAGGAAATCTAAATCAAACAAAGAAAATGCCTTTTTTAAACCCAGGTACTATCAATTCTTTTCAGGAAAACAGCTCGCGATTTAGCATGAGTAATACTTCTAAGGTTATCTATGTAAAAACTCGAACGATGAAAAAAAAAGCAACGAATAAAAAAAGCCCCACTAGTCTAATGAATGTAACAGGATAACACATATATTGCCTGCTGCCATTCGGCAAGCTATATGGTCTCGAGACTCTGCGACTGGCAGTCCACCCAGAGCCGTCTGTCAGGAATATGGCAGAAGTTAAGGGTTGTAGACTGACTTCCTCCGTGGCTTCCTGTGTGGCTTCCGCAGGCAGTGCAGTCGTGGCTTAGGGTTTAAGACGGAGAGACCCGTGGCTTGCCCCCGTCCACCCTCTCGGGTTGTTTCCTTAGCGGTTTCCGCCAGCAGGAAATATGACATTCGGGACCGTCCCCTAAGCTAGGTCGATTTCTACAATACCCAATTTCTACAATAACCAATACGTAGAACACTATTTGTAGAATCGACAATAATGAAAAATTCCCTGACCAAGAAATGCACTAGAAATGTGGAATAGCGCATCTAGAATAGGTGGAGAGTATAGTTGGATGGTAACATAGCGAGGGCGAGGGGGATGAGGATTGTGGCTTCATGTTCAGCCTACTAGTCTGACAAGATCAGATCAAATTTGAAGTGAAGAGGAAAGGAAGCAAATTTATAGCTTGATAACCCTTAAGTGAAAAAAACAACTTGATTAACCATGCTTCGGGAATGCAGCAGGTGTTATATAATAGGATTGGGCCACAGAATCACCGCGTATTCAGTTCCAGCATTGATATATTATTTAGAAACAGAGTCTACAGTGAAATCCGTTCCCACCGATATGCTTACGCTTGTTCTCTTATTTGTATGCCATCATACATAAATCGTCGGAATACGGTTTGATTCATTGAAATAATACAATGGATCTGCAAGAGGAGAAATGAATTTTTTGGGTTCACTATATTTTTCTAATAACGAAAAAAAGAAGAATGAATATATGAAATCAGCCATCTGTTCCTGGCACATTAATCATTACCATGTTTCCTGCTGAAGATACCAGCGTTTTAAATATTTGTAAACATGGTTCAATTGGACCTGACTCCGATCGATAAACTCCAGGGAAGACATCTAATCAAACGAGAAGAATGTCTTCGTGATCAGCTCTTTTTCATTTATGCTAGTAATGATCTGATGATACACGCTCCAAACACCGACCCCTCTACAGGACACAGCCGTGTCCCAGCACTCTGCACGCGGAGTCTTAGCGCCTGACGTGTCGATTAATTATGCGCGCGACAAACATTGATTTATCTGGGAGGAGAGCATGTGTGTGAGTGTGGGTTGACATAGGCACGCGGGGCGAGGACAGGACGGCTACCAACACATCCTGTCTGATAGTGATTGACGGGACATGCTTCAGCTGCCTGATAGACCCAGTTCAGACTGCTCTCCCCTCACAGTCTGCAGCTCTACCCCCACAACCCCCTACTTTTCTCCCACAGTCTGCTGCCCCACCGCCAACAACCTCCTGCTCTTCTCCCACTGCTCCCCTCTAGAGTTTGCTGCTCTACGCCGATAGCCTGCTGCTTCACCCCCTACCTCCTGCTCTTCACCCACAACCTGCTGCTCTCCCCCCACAGCTCCTCTTGCACTACTCTCTCCCCTCAACCGTCTGGTGCTGTCCTCCCACAGCTTCTTGATCTCCCCACAGCCTGTTCCCTGCTCCTCTCTCCCCTTACAGTCTCCATCTCTCCGCCCACAGTCTGCTGCTCCCCCACCTCCCAACAATCTGCTGATCTCTGCCAATGGTCTGCTTTTCTTCCCCACAGTCCATTTTCCTGCCCCATCACTCTACTTCTCTCCTCCATCAGTGTGCTTTTCTTCATCAGCCGGCTGTTTTTGCCCAACGCTCCACTGCTGTTCCTCCAGCGTCTGCTGCTCTCTCTCCACATCCTGCCGCTCTCCCCCTACTGATCACTGCTCCCCTCCTCGAGTCCATCTCAAGCTTCGTGTGCCAAGTGCTCATGGTGTAGGTGAGACTGGACGGAACAACTCTCATTAGGATTAGAAGCTGTCATTATTTCTCTTTCCATAGTACTCATGAGAACCTGTCATAAGATGTATTCCACACTCGAGGCAAGGTCACATTTACGAACCGAAGTGAACAGTACTCCTACCAACTTAAATGCTACTGCAACATGATCCACACATGGGACCATGCTCGATTTGGGAATAACAAACAAAATGAACCAAAGGCTGTTTATAATCACCAGTTAAAGTAGCCATATTCTAGACTGAAGTTCAGTCCAATAAGCTCTTCAGTCATACAGAGTGGTGCAACTGGCCCTCGATAGGTTAAAGCTGTGTATAATGGAATGTGTCTGTGACTTATAAACCAGGACATGGAGGCAGTTTTCTTCAGATAAACGCACTTTAAAACCAACAATCCCTGCGATATGTCCTCTTGAATAGTCATGCGATTGTGAGCTAGTGATAATGACTGCATTGCGAGAGGAACTCACTTACAAAGGGATAATTCAACCTGTCCCATAGACTTAAAAGTTCAGGATAAAATAATTTGTTAAGAGGTAAGTATTGTCATTTGGAATTATAATACTCTACGTGTTTGTAGGCTGGTAACATATATTCGAATAATGGATATTGAGGCAGAATTCAACTAGACATTGTAGGGGTCAGGAGTGTCAAGTGGTGGTTTGTTCAACACCCTGCTGTGTGGTGATTCGGGTAGGCCCGTGCACAGAAGGGCTACAAGTCTAACCTTATTACGTAAGCTGGCTTATAAAAGCCAGGTACGCAGCAGGTCAACGGGTCATTTGCTATGTTCTTTCCATGAGGAAAGAATGTGGTTGGGGTCTCACACGTGATGCAATCATCCACACCTTCTTGGCGGGTTGACTAAGGGTTGTTTGACTTTGGTTAACTGTGTCCAACTTCCCCGTGCTGCTACCTAGCACCTGGTGCTAGGGAACGAAAGATCCAGGATTGGGCCTCGGCTCTCCTTTCTGTGTAGTTATTGATTATCATTAATAAAACCTTGTCTGGTGTTTTGTCATTAGGGTTTAACTGCTCCCCCAGCTTTCATCCGAAAACGAACAGACCTGTTGGGTAACACATTTTCAGGGTAGCATATCTAATTGCGGGATCAATACGATCATCCGAGGTTATTATACATTAGCCCGGCGACTGCTACAACATACACTGCACGAAAACCACCGTTTTATTCATATATACGCCATCACGGAAGTGCATGTATTGGCTGAATATTGACTTGTTTTCATTTATATACGCCCAGGCCTTATACGACAGACGCGTCTTGGCTGTATTTCACACCCGGCGTATATGAGAGAAATTACCCTCTGCCCACGCCCCCTCCTGCCCCTTTGTGTTGGTAGAAGTATAGGTGTCCTCAGTAGGAAGCCCAACCCCCGACCCCCGCCACTGACCCCTGCCCGCTCTCAGTGAAGCCCTGTTCACTGGATGCTTATATATACGCCCACAGATGAGGTGTATACACATGGGGATTAAGACGACCTTGTAGACGCAAAATACCTTCTTAGATACGCCGGGCGCATTCATATGTAAAATAATGGTTTTCGTGCAGTGATAAATGCTTACTATTCAGGAGTGTAATGTAAGGCAAGAGTTGGTCTTTGCCCTTCTTTTTATCAGACAACGAAACGTTTACAACAGGTCCATGTGGCCCTGATGCTTATTTTTTGATCAACTGTCTATCTAGTAAGAAATATTGATGTAAACCTGACTGACTTCGATTTGTGGTGTTTTTACACTTACTTGTAAACAATAAGACATAAAGAAATTAAAATGAAATTGGTAAAGGTTCAGACATAAATCACCACAGTTACAGTAATTGTCACATTGTTCCCTATTATTCCTGGCATCTTGTTTTACACCTAAACATCTATTCATAGTGGCCTGATTTAAACAAACACCAATTATTACGTATTAGCCACCTAACCCAAAAGAGAACACCATTTTAAAGGTACAATTTCTATCTATTTAGAATGAGATGACGAAGGGAACTGCCTTTACATATTGGAGCTTCAAGCTTCAAACAGTTTGAAGTAGCTCCGATCAGCCCTCTTACAAGCTCCAAGCTGCCCAGAATTCGCAGACCCGTAGACCTTTCAGCGCTTCTACGCAGCCCTATTCAACCACAACCAGCCTCGAACAACCCCGATCAGGCCCGAGCAGGCCCGAGCAGCACCGAGCAGTCCCCAGCTAACTAATAATTTTACTTTTCACTGCACAAGGGGGGTATAGCAATGCTGATGAACGTAATATTGAACTGAACAATATGACCATTTCTGGGTTCATATTCCACGGTGTCGGTTTAACAGAGAGGGGCTGTATATTGTATGGAGATGGATTGTAAGCGGATAAAGAGTGACCATGCAAATCAATGATAAATGCTTTATTTTAATGACAAATCGATTACCAGAATGGACAATTTGCCTCTCCAGGACATCACCACTGGTGAAATGGAGACTGATTGGCTTGGGGGTGAAACCAAACGAGAGAGCCTATTACACATTAAGCATTGGTATTATTCCTACTCCAAAATTGTGACAATCATATCCACAATTATGGTATTTAACATATGGTCATAGTTTACCATTGTATACTTAGAGAATGGCTTATTCCAATGGCTGCCCCCGATTGACGTCATTTATAGCGTGTATTATGAATGAGATTGATCAATAGCGGAGAGATGCTGGATATTTGATTTGCAAGGGCAACTTACCTAGGGATTCATGAAGAACAAACTTCAGCCGAACATAAAATAGATGGACCCGCTAGTTATCTTCGTCCACTTAGGTCAATTAGCCCCCCGTTGTTCATGACTTTCTGTCGAATGTACTTTTGAGACAAAAGCAATTAGCAAGTGACGTCAGAAAACTCACATTTGAATGTGGCGAAACAATTAAGCCCAGGGAACTTTATGTCTAAGTATATTTCGCAATATTCATAAACAAACTGAAATAGTATTGAAAATAATGGACGGCTTATGAAATATAATTAGAAAAGCATTACGAAGCTGTTAACACGGAACTGAAGTCTAGCAGGACATGCTGACGAAGCAAACATATATATTTACGTCCGGTGGGAAGGTTATTATCTTCTAATGTTAGAGTAATACATCCTGTTCTGCCATCTCCGAATCCCGCCTACAAACTCTGAGGTGCTCTTTTAACCAGTGGCTCCATCGCTAGATAAACTCGCGATTCGTTAAATTTCGGTTGGATGAGGAACCGATTCGAGCATAACTTTTAAGATCACCTATAACTACACTATGACGACAATGTTTCTAATTCTAGCAGCCCATACCTGTGGGTGTGCCGCCATGTCAGTTTTCTAGCAATGAGAGGTTTTCTATGAGTGACAGTCAATGTTTAAAGTTTGAGGAACACCTGTTTACGGATAGGGGAAGCTTAGGACTGAACTTCCAATTCCAATTAACGCCGTTCACAGGACAGTTCTATGAACGTTCCACCTTTAATCACCATAAACTCAAATCATGCTAGATGACCTTTAAATGCCAATAACTGTCTTTGTCACTGTGCATGCGCTTGGAATGACGGGAGCGTTCGTGGAAGGCCAATATCCGGTCGGCCTTTACTACAGCAAGGTGGGGTGTGTGTGCTGGTGAGGAGTGAGAGCTGGGTCACTGGAGGATCCGGAGTACTTGGTGGAAGTATGTGTGAATATGACCCTTAATAATGCCAACCGGAACGTCCGCAGACCGACTGCTGGTCCCTAGATACTCCTGCTCTAAAGGGAGTTGCTCAATGGCCAATACTTTAGAAAGGAGTTGCTTCTAGATACCCGTGCCATTGATGAAGCTGGTAATATCTTGCAAGCTTTATCATAATACTTATGAGCAGCTTGAAACAGCATGTCAGCTGCTCTGAGAGGCTTAGTGGTACCCTCGCCCGTCCAAGAGATTGAAGGGACGCCACGGCGTTAAACCGTGCAAAGCTATGAGAAGTTGAGAAATCTTGATTATTTAAGGCCCTGTTAGCTATTTCCGATCCAACAATTATCCCACCCCTATGATATTACTATTTTCAACGTAGTGAAAAATGATGTGTGTTTTATTCGTATGAATCCAAGTCCTGAGTGATCTAATGATCGTTTGCAACAATATATTTCCCTGATTGATATTTGTAAATCTCCTAACTGTTAAGGGTGTCACTTTAATCATTGCCCCCAGCTGGGTGCTGTATCAAAGGGACTGGGTGCTGCAGGGAATGAGGGGATGAGGTGTTAGCTGAGGCCCAGATTGCATGTTAAGTATTCGCTGAACCATTGGGTGAATAAAAATATGCATTGAAGAGACGGAACAGATACTCTGGCTGGGTGATGATTGCCCAAATCCACAATTCTTACTGAAATACAGATGCACAAAGGCTTGAAAAGCGGTCTAATAAACCATTCAGAACTAGAGGATGATAGTTACAATCCATATTTGAAGTTAGGTGGCTACTGCGCAGGTGCTAACCAGAATTCGGTTACGAGGAAGTCCCTAGATTTGTCATTCACCCAGATTCAGTCCGCCATCTCCACTCTCGTCCCAGTAATTACCAGGAATCATGAGTTCTGGACCAGGAATAGATACTAAGTCACGCCGATATCTGTGTCTGAGTGCAGGCTTTGCTGCTTTCGTGTTCAATGGGAAGCAGTTTGGAGGTAATTAATTAGTGCTAGGTCTGGGATGATATATGTCCTGCTGTGGCAATTGTTTGTCTTATCGGAGGGCTGACTCATAAGACTGGCGATCTTTGTAAACACCTACAGTTGTCTTAGGAAATGCCTCGGTTCTCAAAGTCGGTAGGTGGTGGAATGGAAATCCGTATTCACGAAAGATGATATGGAAGAACTATGTTATTATACCTGTAAGGAATGTTTACCGACTTTTTGATCGGTCAAAATACCCACCTCCGTCTCCGACGTCGGTGGGTATTTTGACCGATCTGAAAGAGGTAATCAAGTAATACAGATATAATCACATTGCTCTCCTATTATCATATACCTTAAACTGTCCGTAAATTATTAAACTTTATCGTAAATAGCCGTTAATCACACTGCCACTCTGCCAAGGCTACTACAAAAGGCACCCTTTACAAGAAATTATGAACCGGATGTTTATGTCTAACCCACGGAGCATGCGCAGTTTGTCTCACACTCACCTAGCACATTCTCTACCTACCGCGAATGTCTCGTACAAGTAACCGTAGCGGCGGACGTTCAACAAAATTATAATATGAATAACTTTAAAACATTTATAAAGAAGTTTTTATCAACAGACCAGGTACTTCCCAAGGTCCCAATCTAGGTTTACTGTTATTGTCTTCTCTCTTAGTAATTGAGTCAAATGACCAAAACGCTACACTACTTTCTATATATCATCGGAAACTCTTTTGTTGAAGAATATAAATTTGTAATTTATCTAAATGATAGTATAGTAACCAAGAATAGCTTGAGGAAGGGGATATTTTCTAATATCCTGTGTTAATGTCTTGTTTTGTATTGTGACTTGTTGGTGATTGATTGGAATACAGAAAGGATCAACATATATACGGAAGATTCAGAACTGAGCGTACAGCGTCATATGACCTGTACCGAAACTTTGGTCTCATATGAGAGAGACTTCTACATTCACCTTATGGCACATGTCCTCGCATCTCACATAGTCATTTTCTTTATTGTCCTGTTTACACCTATAACTGTCCGATTGCACTGTTTTGGGGATGTCCAGGGAAGAACGCCAACTTGACTTAGCGAATGTTCATCTGTCCTTTATAAATACTCTTAGAAGGGAATATAAATATTTGAAGCTTTAAGTTTTGTAAGTCCCATGGTCCTGAATGCCTAGAACATGCTATTTTAACATACACTAAAAATCTGAGCTGTTGTGAGATGTATAATGAATGTTGCTCAGTCAATGGAATGGTGTGCTCAACAAAATTAGAAAAAATGCAACTAAATCAAAATGTAATCTTACTCTACGTATAGCCGTACAAATCTGGCCTGACTCACTTGATATTTATTGTCAATATTTTTAGAAGGAGCGTTCTTAAACATTGGCGATACAAAGGGCATTTTAACCATTATGAAATAGCTGAATAACTGTTACCTTAACTTGTTTTCAGCTACCGTATTAACGTCGGGGCTATCTACTATTAAAAATATTCTTTATAATTCTGGAATAGTTGTAATCTAATTAAAGAAACATGTAATTCATAATATGTGTGACTTATTAGATTATAATTTAGATCAAGGATGTTCACATGATTTTATTTCAGATATTCTGATAAAGCTAATGCGTCGTCAAGTGCTGAGACCTATATTAAGGAAACACAAAGAATTGAGTTATGCATCAGATATCGACTACAAGTCCAAAAGAACTTGATCACTAAAGTACGAAAATAATCAAAAAGATAACAATAAGAAACAATACCTCAAAACCCTAAAAATTGTAATAGTGACACCACTTGCAGTGTCAACTGTGTACCGGAATTGTTTGCTTCGGATTGACCTAAACTAATCTTGCTAAAATCCTTGACTTAAAATACACGTTTTCTAACATACACAGACAAACTTATTCTAATTAGATTCTAAATAAGAATGAGGTAGTTAATGGGGTATTGAAGATTTTCGCCTGATTTTCGCCGGTTCTGAATGGCTTTCAACATGATCTGAGCTACCTGACATGTTGTGGCGGCGTGTCGAAGCAGCTCGGTGCTCTTGGGGGCCTGTCTAACGAGGATCAGCTCGTGTGTAAAACGTGTCATCACCACTAAAGGGTGTGGAGTTGCTCATTACGTCCCGCATTGTTTCCATCCTCCAAGCCAGCTCCCCTCAATGACCCCAGAGGTACCGTACAACAACAGTAATTATCTCAATTTGGTGAAACTATTTTAGTACAGTTTGTAACAACTGATTGCTATCACATGATCAATAAGTGATGAGGAGTTTTACATTTATATAATAAATACGTACAGATAATATCAATAATACATTGCATTGATAGATTTATATTATTTAACTAATTAGTGGACTGGTAAGGAGCACGCGGTGTTACTCGCTTTCTTAATTGGGATTCTATTACCAAAGGTTTCCAAAACAACACTCAGTCTACAGCCCTCTTAAACTCCGAATGAGCTAAAGGTAATGACGTGAAATTCCGCCACAACGAGGACCCATTTGTTGTTACTAGGTTATTTTCTCAATAATTTCCAAGAGTAACACGAGAAACAAATCTTCCCATAAACATGCACGATCAACAATTCATGATAATTACGAATAGGAATGATCTTATTTTCCTGGTAAAAAATATGTTACATTTCCCTAAGAGAGATGGCAAAATATAAGTAGAACGCGAAAAAAAGAACAATCATACACGCAAAATATATACCTTAGTCGGGTATTTTCGGCGCGTCCTATCCGCGATCGGGTTAATGAGCAGCTCGTTGGTGCATGCGCACCTGGCGAGCTGCTCACGACCCGCCCTGATTACAGATCTCTGTTGCTGGCCGGGGTCGGCAGCGGCCCAGAGCTCCGGTCACGAGGGTACAGCCTAGGGAGAGGGGCGACACAATAGTGTGACTTCCATAAGCCAACAACACATCAACGATTTCTGTTCCCTTGCTGTCAGAACTCAGTCAGTGAGAGGTTTGATGCTAGAAATTATTGTTGGAGGCAATACAGCTCTGTTTCTTTTGTACCTTCCGGCCGATTTAAGAGGTTGTAAAGCATTTCATCAACAACAAAATCGACGTGTTGAAGTTTTCGGAAATGTATTTTGTCAAACAGTGTTGCCAAATTCCGCCTTCATTGGTGCTGAAACAGACTGGATTGTCTCTAGTTTTTCTATTCCCATTGACCAATATTTGATCAAAAGTGCCACAAAATAGGTCAGTGCTTGTCGAAAATAAGTGTCAAATGTCAGTTAATAGAGATCGCACACTAGTTGATTCAGTCGAGGGGAATTTGCCTATAATGAATGTAATATAAAGGAAAATAGGATATCTACTCTTGCATATTCTTGCAAAGAGGTTTTCTATTTCGTATTTCCTATCATTGGATAGCTACCAGATTTAATCTGCTGTCCAATAGATCAAAACGTCAGGAGAATAAATACAGTTTCAAAGGTGGACGCTATTCCAATCACCTAAAAGGTAGCATATTGCAGATTGGATACTCCCGCGAAAGCTGATAAAGATCATCGAATTATACAAAACTGTATCAAAAACCCTCAATCCCCTGAATCTTCCCTTTCGTTAATTATGTGTGCGGATCTCTTCTATTTCGCATCCTTTCTCGGCTCTTATGTAGTGCGCCAGTTTTCATGTCCTTGAGGAGTCATCCCACTTTTTGTATACTACTTACAATAAATGTAAAGTGCGCTACATAACGTAGCGCTAAGTGCTATTGGACGATAGCAAGCGACTCAAAAATTGCTCTTCACATAGTGCCTCTGCCAGACCGCATTACCATCGAAATGCAGCCTCATACATAATGGCATTATGGATGCACTTTCCTCATGCATCTTGATCAGTAATCTTCTGCATTGCAATTCCTCAAAAGAAAATAGTCTGTCTGTTCATCTGCTATGGCCTTTATAGATAAGACAAACGATACTATTTTCGGATGAGTAGAATGATTCAGATGCGAACCTCAATTTTGAAATTCCGTTATTCCAAATATATATTCTGTTGCAAGTACAATCTGTAAATATTATTTCATAGATCTACATCCAATAGCAATGCTATACCGGCACAACCACATACACACCATTTTATATGTATAATCGGTGAAAGTGCGTACATCGAAATCTTAAGGTGGAGGAGAGTCGGTCATATCAGACAAGGTAGTAATGCCCGACGCGTCGGAAAAAGCAATAAAATCGCGTCGGTGAAGCGCGTACAGCGACCCGATTGACACAGATGGCCACAGACCCGACGGGTCCGTCGGGCAAAGGTAGAATCGGGCACAGCCGTTGGGTCGGTGTCTTATAGGCTTAACTACCACATCCATGTCCTTATTGCTGACAATCGTCTGTTTTTATCCATATACTCAGTGGCTTAGTATTTCTTTTAAAGACTAAAAATCAAGTGTATCTTTGTGAATAAAGATGTTAAAAAGACACAAAACTCAAAACCACCAGTCGTCGACAGAATGGTGACCTCACAGCTCTGATGCCTGCTAGTTGAAGTCTTGAGGCAGAAGCGAATGAATCTGCTAACCAACACTGATCATGGCTATTCGATTGTGCTGCAACCGATTAGTGTCTAGGCAGAAAATCTATAAGTCAGTTCATGGTGGTTGACACTAAGACCAAGAGCGATAGGGGAACTGAGAGTGGTGTTTCAATTGGCCGATAAAAATCCTCAAAGATTTCTATATCTTTTGGTTGGTGGTGGGGCCCTAAGAAGCTGGTACAGCTTTTCAGTGACCCAGACCCAGATAATTGGTGGTCACTCCTCACTCACCAACTCTTGTATACAGAAGGAATTATGGAGCTATGACCCATTTTCTTACAACAAAGCCAGCATTCTAACAAACATTCAATGGCATCACCCCCAAAAAGACAAAGACACAACAACAGCCAAAAAAACAAACACATCAGTCACAGACACAAAGGTGCCCTCACAACTCTGATGCATGCTCATTGAAGGAGGCAGAAGCAAACTAATCTGTGACCCGGCACTGATCACAGCTCTTCAATTGTGCTTCATCCAATTAGTGTCCAGGTGGGAAATCTATTAGTCAATCCATGGTTGTTGACACAACGGCCAGGAGCAGTCTGACTGCAGACCTCTTACCCAGCGTTTACACAAACGACTAAAACGTGACAACCATAGATCGTGTAGCCTATAGTTGTCAGGTGGTGCCCGATTACGTAATATCATCCGCCATAGTTTTCGTTCCAAGAAGTTCCTCAAGTGGTAACACTTTTTATATGTACTGACTTTTAGCCATTGGCAGCTGAAAGTCGTCAGGCGGCGCAAAATTCAAGAATTGCCGCCCATAATCGTCTAGTGTAAATGCCGGGTATGGTAAAGGACCCGTAAGTGAAGTTTCCTTTGGCTGACAAATACTCCAACGATTCCTGTTCCCCTATAGTGGTGTGAGGCCAAAAATATTGGTACAGCTTATCAGTGATGATTAATGGTCAGTTGGAGTAGCCGAATTTCTGCATTGGTGGTACTGAAATTGATCAGTGTGTCCCTGAATGGTTAGTTTCCCTATATGGACATTTTCCTGTCTTACAAATATATAACGGAAACCCAACTCTACCTGATGGGCATTAGGGGACATTTAATGTCATTGTGGTTTCCCCACTGTATATATGTTAACTATCCTACCCTTAATATAAAACGCCATAGGCTTAACATGGGATTTGTTTATGTCCGAAATCTTACTCGTCTTCGACTCGTGAGATTTCGGAGCCAACAAAACGCGTGACATGAATAGACTCAAACTCAGACTCGTGACGTCTCTTGATATTACCTCTTTTGATCCATTTTGTTATGGTATTGACACATACCACATATCAGCTTAAAGCTGATATCCAGAAATTATTCTAGATGATAATTTCATTAAGAATACAGACCCGCCCCTCACACAGTGGGGCTAGATCATGAGGTTACACTGGCGGGTATGTAGGGTGATCGAGTATTAATCTCATAATTACATAACAGGACACACCTAGGCACAAATAACAATTAGAATTTAAGCATGGGAATTTGACAGGAGAGAGATTCGTGGTATATGTTAATTACAAGGTGAGGAACATTTTCCTTTATCATTATGCCCCTATAAAAGATATTAAGTACTATCATAGAACTCCTTTGAATCAGAGATTTTACACCTTTTTGAATCTTAGCAAATGCAAGAAACTGCAAGAATATATTATGTTAAAGAACAGCTGAGAATTAGTGAATGAGCTTTGGACTATGATAAGGGTTGTTTCAATTTGTCATGCACTATTGATATGTAGTCGGGAACAACTGACTCAGTATTCGGAACTACCAAACAAAGATTGGTCGATAGTGAGATACAACGCAGTGAAATAGACGATTATTTTTGCAATTACTATTTAATATGGTAAACCGACCGATTTCTTCAATGACCAAATAGGTTAAACCGCTTTGATTTCAAGACATTCTGGAGGTTTTATCATCCACATGCGTCGGTAGTTATCCAATCGGTGAATAGAAAGCCACGACAGACTTGTGTCCTCACCAATAAATCAGTACCAGGTTGTTGTCGGTGCTGCTTTCATCGGCTAATGGAAACAGGCTTATAAGATACGCAAGGCTATGAGAAGCTAAGAGAACTGAGAACTTGCGTGTTTGGCTTTTGTTGTGGTCGATCATCCCGTCCTACCATCGTATTACTCAGCAGTCCCTGCAGCCCCAGCCCTCTCATAGCGCCTCTCTGTGCGTGATGATGACACTAGACTTTGGTCACCGCCCGGGGGCGGTTTGACTAAACCCGTTACCCCAACCCAACCCTCCACCCCGCCTCTCCCCGCCCCCACAACGTAACACTATGTTCCCCGCCTCCACCGCGGTGCCGCCGGGCAGAGCTGCGGCCACGTGCGGCGTGCAGCATCTCCGATGTCGTGGTAACTTGGTTTGGGCGTGACCGACGGCCAGCCCCATTTCCCGGCGCATATTGTTGGGGTGGTCGAGGCAAACAGTCGGTGCCGTGAGGGGTCGGTGCAAACAGCTGGCCCTAGCGGCGACCCGCGTGCCCGGGCCGGCCCTGATGGGGGCGGTAGGCTCTAACCTCCCACCCCGATGGCTTCTCAGAACTCAGTACCCGCGCCAGTTGTTTTCTGATTACCTTAAACTTCGTTGGTAATGACCCGAGGCAGTTTGGGAAGGCGAGATACAGAAGGTCTCCTTCAAAGAATAAGAGATTATGGGGTTACTAGCCGCGCCACCTGGTCTTTTTTTCATCAAAGGTGTCTCACATCCGGACAGTTTGCCAACAAAAAAGACTCCAATTATTCACATAAATAACTAATGTTCGCCTGTCTTGTGTGTGTGCGTGTGTGTATTTATTATCCACTTAATACAGAGTCTTCATACTAGAGTCGCCATAATCGAACCTACAGATCGCTACTGAGTAGAATAACTGGCATTTTAGTGGTTCGGTGATATCATATTTTGAAAATATTGTTACTGAAATTTGTAACAAGCGTGCCGAGCTTCCATTAACCTATACGTTGTTGAAAGTCCGCCAATTAAAGATCAGGTTTAGACAGACCACACCTCTATTAAGACTCTAGGTGTCATCCCAATAGCATGCACACAGATGCCTTTGAATTTCATAGAATATTATGTATTCAAACAATTGAACTTACTTTGTTGGTGGTCAGCTCTAGACTGTAAGAGCTGCAGAACTCAACTGTAATCTAAATGAAAGTTACGACGAAGTTAACTTCTGTGTATGCTATTGAATCAGATTCAGGAAGTCTTTGCTGAACAAACCAATTTCACATTTAGAATTTCTCAAATTTCCCTCAATATAGTAAAGAACATATAAGAGCAATAGGCATTGAATGGAAGTCTACGGCATGAGCTACTACTCATTCCCAGGTGTCTCATTAACTAGATTCGTGAAATGGGTACAACTTGTAGGCATGGCTCGCCATGGATACATTTTCTACCCACTTTCCCTTTTGACACTTCCATTGCTGGTCTGGTTATTACGTTTTATTGATGATGATTCCTGGTGTTAAAATGTAACCGGTGCTCATTACAATAAGAAGTGATCTGCCTCTCCGGTTATCGCAGACTTAAAGCCATTTTACTCTGTCCGACGAAAACAGCACCGATTAATTGAGTTCTCCTTAAAGTCGGTCGGTGGTGGACAACGACTGCACGTCGGGATTTAAAAATCGGTGAGGCTGCAGTGTCTGCCTTGTTTCTGCCGCATTTTGGCAGGTCCATACCAACGAAATAGTCCTTCGAACTCAATGGCCAGTGCTGACAATTTCCATCCCCTTTGGGTCTGTCGACCGTTGACCAAGTCAGTCGATGTGCCCTATTTCATAATCTAGGCACAATAAATCGGTGAACACTCCGACGATCTGGCGTCGGTGGTTCCGACTGCAGATCAATGGCGAATAGTCAGCCAGTGGAAAATGGCTAATAGGATGAATACCAAGGCCCGGTTCCTGAGATTTGAGAATACTCTCCTTTTCCAGTAATGAATTTTCTTCTCAAAGACATGACTGGTTAAAACTAACCATCATTCTGATTGGTAGATGTATTTACTTGCTAAAAGCTAACATTAGTGTGCTCGTTCAAATTTCCTCGGGGGTGATTTTTAGTAGTCCATATTTCCCCAGAAGGAATACGGGATAGGATGCCGGCACAATCATGCGCAACTCGAATCCCTTTAGGACGAGCAGCTCACAGCTTAGTCCGGCAATCAACGACCATGACGTCACCGCTAATCCTGTCAACAACCTATCACAATTAATTGCTGCCAAGTGATTGACACCACATAACACCTACCTACTGCCCCTGTGAGTGTCCATTGTCTTTTACATTGATTTATCCTTTATTTATACCATCTTCCCCTGTGATTCTTGAACTGGTGTATGATATCAACATAACTGTTTTGTATATCTAAATGTACGTGATCTGTGAGTGTTGAAATGTGGAATAACAACATTTTAACGGATTTTTGCCTCCTAATAATGCTGATATTGATGAAGTATAAATCAATAACTAATGCCCTGTGATTGTTAGATTGTACAATGGTGAAGTTTATATTCCATGTATTCGTATCTACTGTCCTATAATTGGCAAATTATCCTACAATTTTAATTGGGGTCTTTTATAGGTTCAAGGCATGTTTCCCCTGACGAATCATTCCAGTGACGAATTATCTTGCGACCATCATCAGTCGGTAAACATTAACTTATCAACTCGGAATATTGAGTTGATCTGTTGTAGTCGATGGCCAGCACACAAATCAAATAATTTATGCCATTTTTGTCAGCCAATGGAGACACATAGATCTATATGCTTGGTGATCTGACATTTAATTACTAGTAAAATGTTGCTCTGCATATGATCTGTCCTGAGTGTGACTACAACCTATTCCAAACACGTCACCTCTATATTCATTTAATCCTTATTAATGCCAATACGTTATTTATCTTATTTGTCTTCTATGTCATTACCATTTACTTAATGGCAACGAACTGCAACATGCACTACATTATTGCCCGAAAGGCAGTCCTTCGAATGGTTTCTTATAACTGTAAGTAACTATAATACCCCAATTACTCATTTTTCTGGAACGAACTATGGACACTGGTGAGAGGAAATGGTTTGCATTGGCGCAATGCCTAGAATTACACATTTCCCTTCATGGTTCACCAGTAAATTGATTTCACTTGACGTAGATATCCATGTACTATATATATTCGAATCCTTCTACTCACCACTAGATGCCCACAGAAGTATAATCAGTACTTACCTGAAAAAGAGAGAAGACATTGTTAAAATGGAGACAATACAAAGAGATTTTATCTAATTCTTTTCCAAAGCATAGAATAATACCAATCTGTCCAGAACGCTTACTTTCTTAATACGCATAAAAACGCCCATGTGTCCGTCTCAATCGGTTATTGCACTAGAAAGCATCACGCAATGAAAATTATCAACAATGTGACGGAAAGTCATGAGAGGAATCATGAAACAAAATCTCACAAATGTGCTTATTGGGATAACAGATAAAATAGATGTAATCTGTAAGCTCTGTTCAGCAAAGTTTCTGCTTCAAACACACCTCTGCCTGCCGCCATTAACCCTTCCCTAGACCGAGCGTGGGTGGACATAGGGATGGCCTTTACCACAAAAACAAACCCCCTCTCTACAGTGGCATTGCTAATGTTGGCACTTGTCCAATGACGGGTGTGAGAGTGTTGGCTGCGTGGCTCGCGTGCGAGAACATCCCTGCTAACGGCGACGGCATGGCGGAGGAGTGGCTTAAGCAGCTTTTCCCGGGCCCACAGGTAATAACCAGGCTCTGAGTACGGGTACGGGAGAGACCAGGCTTGTTGCTGCCGCCAGTGCTATCATTGCATGCTCGGGCTGCTCCCTGGGGCCGCATAGATAAGGCTTTGATGGGATCTGGCGGGCGCGGCGGGGAATTTCACGGTGAGTTGAGCAGCTCTGAGCAGCTCTAGGAGCAGCCCGACGAGTGGTCACTACTGGGTCTCTGCAGTCCTGCCGCCCGGTGCGCCGCCAATCCCTGGAGTCTCATGCCAGCCAGCCACCACCTATACCACCTCCCGATCTTCATCCAAGTCCCATCACCGCAACCGTACCAGTTCTACCAGACAGACAAACCCTATCCCCATCCTCCATTTTACAGCATCCTCACCACGTCCCTGGTGACCCTAAACCCGTCCTTATACATACTGTTATACGTCCACCATGCCCAATTAGCGTACTATATACCGTACGGGGATTTACATCTAGAGGCCTCATAGTCACTCTTTGCGACGTACCTCGCACGTGCACCCCTGTAGCCGGGTTTTGTTGCGCAGATTTTGCCACTGATGATGTAAACACAGACCGATTTTATGGCACTTAAAGAAGTGTTCAATGAAAAATAACTAGTTAAAAGGAGAGATGACTTCCAACATAATCAAAGATAAAATGCGAAATTCGACACCGCTGACTTATCGAATACTCCGCAGTCAACCTGAGGTGACTGTGTTGCCAAAGAGATGGGACACCACTCTAAAGATCCATTAGTAAGCAAGATGATGGTGAGTGAAAACTGACTACCCATTATCAGAGTCACCGATAAACTGAACCAACTCTTTAGGGCCACGCAACCGATTTCCTATAGGACGGGCATAGAAATCGTTAGAGCACCAAGGAAACCCTACTTAACCTATCATCAGCTAGACTCAGAATGTTGGTTAATGACATTATTGTCTAGGCCGCCTATACAAAGGTCACAAAGACGGTATTAGGGGAATGCGAATCTGAGACTGTTATGATGCGTGGATTATAGAGTTAATGGTCCAAGCCTCGGCTATGATAGTGTGTTGTTGTAATTTCTCACATCACGGATCCAGATTACTCACCCAGAATCATGGTTTATGCTACGGTATAACACAGTACGAGAGTCAGACCCGATACTATCCCTAACGCTATAACCTCAGCTGAAAGTACGTCCATGCACTACAGCCACAGATACCACCGTGATGTGGACTATAGATGGAGCTCCCATAGAGCTCAGAAATAAGGTTAACCAAAAACAAGGCAAATCAAGAAAAGGGCATTGTGGCTGACCTTTACAGCTGATGCTCCAAAAGCTTATACACAATTAGAGGCACGGCTGATTCACTACCAAGACGCACAGTTTTGTGGAATTCCTGGGGAAAGTATAGCTCAGCTGTTTCCAAATTCTCACTTTAACAGAGGACGACCAAGAATAGCATTCACTATCACAATCCAATTATATGCCTTACAAAGCACTGTTCAGAACAGACCTTTCCTGCCCTAAGTAAGTATTGCTGAAACTGGATGGAGAAAATAGCCAAGACAAAATATATAAGAGGATTGTCTTCCTAGAGAGATCAACCTAAACATGTCCTCGCCATCACTGCCAGAGTTACTACAAGAGATTGACAACGATCCCCAATTCCCTACGATCTGATGGTCAGAATTAATAATAACAATTGGATTCAATGAACGATACTCTCGAACAGCGAACTTACTGTGATCAAAGGATGCGACCATAGGCCAAAGGCAGAGCAAATCATATCAAGTGAGCAATGACAAATGGCTATCAGTGAACAATGAAATCAGATTTGTTGAGTGCTTATATACAAAAGTAGTGCCACTACTTGCCACAAAAGCAATGATTTCATTAGCCATAATCGGATAAGAATATCGGAGTGTCAGTGTCTTATAAGCTTTACACTACTTAGCGGAATTATATGGCTTATAGGCATCCTCAAATGGGTGCACCCATTTAACCCCCTGACGGCGAACATGCAACGCTCCCTCCTCTGCGGTTGTCTGGCTCTGAATTATCAATGTCTGGAATAGAATGGAGATTGGCCCCGGAATGGTACCATCCTATGGGTCTCAATGGAATTCCCCGTGATCCCCTTTGCAGATGGTCGGGGGAAACAAGGTAGAATATGAGCATGCTATATAGGCCTTATACTACTACAGTGTTTGGTACAGACAACGTGGTAGCCAACTGCTGAGATGATGCGTGTTAATGTTTGCACTCCGATAAGCGACATCTATCGACAATCAAAGTCTTGATAGGGCCCTCCTATTTCCCCACCCACCCCTCTGTTTACGTGTATGAATAGTACAGCTTATCTCTGTGTGAGCCATTATCTCTTTATTTGATTCACGCTCTATCTTATCCCTATCCTAAACGTACTTAGCGTATCAATTGCCAATGTAGACCACTGTGTGAAGATCAGAGCACTGTGACAAACTTCCCTAGCTTAATTTCTTCTTGTTTTCAAGGAATAAGAGGAGGTTATATTGGCGATAGAAGGACAACACGTATTTTACATCACGGCTTCCAATGAAGCCCTTGAACTAGCACTTACATTAAAAATATTATAATAGTTCATTCTGACACATGATAAATGAGTGATATGTTTCTTTGATCAACTAGAAAGGTATCTAGTTTCATTGTGTTTGCTGCATTATGTCCTCAATTACTTTGGCTATGCACGACACAATTGTTTACAAACACAAACATATACACATATACGTATTTGATGATACTATACCTTCTTTTCAATACGGATAAATAACATTAAGATATCTGAAAAAGTCTTACTTTAATAAACCTTCAAATCACCATATCAAGGATTCGGTGTTGGTTATTTTCATACTGAATGTATTGCCAGAGCGGGGCAGCTTTTAATTGATAAAAATGGTGTTTCTGAGAAGGCAGATCATTTCTTTGTTCTCAATCTCCTCCCCACAGCTTAGTAGACCCAGCACCTGAGTCCAAAGCCCGAGAGCTGTAAATGAATCTCTGAGGCATTCAGCCTGAGACATAAAACAATCTTCTCTGCCAGCGCTTCTATAGAGCCCCTAAGGAGGTATATATGTATTCGAAAAACATTGTCATATTTTGGAAGCCTTTTTAGAAAGTGTGCACTCAATAGTCTTGTTAGCTATCAATTAAGTTAAAGAACTATAACCTAGCGCCTACTTGATGATTTGTATTTATCTCGAATGACTTTCAAAGCAAGGTAATTTCTGTAATTAATGTAATTACCCGTAATATAGTTTATATTACGGGTACGAGATGAAACGCTCCCCCAGTATAATTTCTGTTTGAGTTTAAACTGCTACATATAAGCCCGTTTCCATTGGCCGACTATTCGCCAATGATTTTCAGTTGGAAACCACCGACGTCAGATCGGTGAATGGAAACAGGCATGCAGGGTTCCCTGATTAATTGGGTATAGATTATACAATGAGGCCACCGCCGAACGACACCACCGACAAACTTTTAGAAGAATTAAAGAAATCTCCGCCGTTTTCTTCGGCCGATGGCAATGGGTTTTACCTGCGTCATGACCTTTCTAGGTCACATATACAGGAGTGTCAGAAGGTTAGTATGAGGAAAAATATGCCTGTCAAATCTGCAATATGAAATGTGAGGCGGAACAAAGCCCCAAGCGACACTTAGGATAAATTGATTCTTCAAAGTCAAGATGGTAATCTTTTCCAATAATTTGCAATTTTTGACAGATAAACACATTGGTATCACATGCTGACAAAATGATAGATCAAACAGTACTGTGATGTGCCCCAAATTGAGACGACTGGATGTTTTATGTACTAGAGGGAGGTTCCCATATTATATTCAGTCAAGTTGCTTCTGTATTTTGCGGCGTATACACCATAGTCAGATGAGCAGCTGCTGTAGCTAGTGTACAATGTTTGGAGGATAGCTGTAGTGGGTAATGTAGGAAATTGCAACATTTTCAGATTGGTAGTTGCTGTAGGTAATACAGCCAGGTTTGAATCATATTCAGATGCATGGCTGTCCTAGGTGAATGGTGGACATGAAGGGTGGACCGTCGCACTATAACCAGATGACCGGTTCTTGTAGGTAGAATAGGGATGTTTGCAGCATATAGAGACAAGTGACCCCTGAAGGTAGTGGATGCTGACTCTGTGAAGACATTTACACCTTTTTCATACTAGTGGTTGCTGAAGGCAGCGAATAGGGAACAAATTATATCCCAGGGAGAATTGTCTATTCCTCTACAATCCGCAAGCGGTGGAAGAAGCCCAGGTCAGAAAGAGATTTGGTCAACAGCCTACATTATATTCAGACGAATGGCTGCTGTAGGTAGTGGAGGGAGGTTTGTATCACATTTAGATGGGTATTTGCTGTAGGTAATAGAGATACGCTTGTTCTATGTCCAACTGACTTGCTACTGTGCGCAGTGGGGAGATGTTTACCCAACAATAAACTGAGCTGCTGCTGTATGTGGTGGATGGAGGTTTTAATCATATTTAGCTGCTGTTAGTGGAGGGATGTGTACACCATTACGTGTATTGGAATGAGACTTGTACCATATTGTATACACAAGTGGGTGTTGAGGAAAGAGTAGCAGGGTTTGAATCATATTTGATTGTCTTCTCTGTGCGGCGGAGGTATGTTTACACCACATGCAGAAGGGTAAGCGCTGCAGGTAGTGCACGGAGAATTGCCCCCTTAAGAGACAGGTGCAACAAGGGAAAGTGGATACCATGATGACCTTTGATCACCTGAGCTTATCCATGTCAAAGATCAGGATCAAGTTCACTATCACTACCCCCATATACCTAGACCCACGGACGGCGCCGCGTTTACCACTTAAGGCAAATAATTGGTGACCCTGACAGATAAGATTACTTCGCTTTTATCACACCAGGCCAAGACTAGCTAGAGCTACTTGACTGTAATTTCTCTGAGGTATGTCCCATTATTGAGAAAGGTTTCATTTAAAGGCAATATCCTTAGGCAAAGATTGACCCCTGATGGTTAGAGAACTTCTTCCACTGGGCTTTGGGAATATCATTTTACCTAGTGAATCTGAGGAAGCACTGGCCCGGACCCAATTAATTGTCATGTCGTGGGAGCTTTATAGATACTCATAATATTATTATGTTTATTTGATTTTACGTTCGACTGACCATTGCAGATCCCTTGCAGACTTACCCATTTATACAAAGCTCTTTTAAGGAGTGGGGACATTTCTGATCATAAGACCTCCTCCTCTCAAATGAATTTCATAGCATCTTAAAGATGTTTCCTTATTGAGGGTAAAATATCTTCTTTACATAAATATGCTTAGACATGTGTATGGCCGGACCGTTTGAACCACTAAAACATCTTAACAAATATATTTAATACAGACTAGTGTTTTTTTTATTAAAATCTTTGAAATAGACATAAGAGATATTTGGACTTTCATATTCCCGGATCAATATAAATTTGAGTGAAACCTTCCGTGTTTAAGACTATATATAGCACAAGTTCATGGAAACCCGATGCAAGGCTAAGAATATCTGGTATCAGCTGATTCCATATCTATGGATCAACGCTCAAGGACATACTTGTAGCACAGTGTGCTTTTTTCTTTTATGATGCTAAGTACACATAAGTGTGTAGAAAAATCAATATGCTAAATCAGATCCCTATACATGTCAGATCCCTATAAATGTAATATGTGGCGAATACATCAATGTCAGCCTGCGTCCATGTCAGTGTGCACTGTCACTATCCCCTGTAAGTACGAACCATCTGGTGGTTTATATCTACATAAACCACGTAAAAAATATAAACTTAAACACATCTCATATTCAGCTTCCACCCTCGCCACTTCCATTCCGCTTACCCCTTTTCTACACCATATGCCAATTCTTCTCATCCATCTACAAAACAATTATTATTTCTCTCTATTTTCATTGTGTTATCTATCTCTATTTTCATTATGTAATCTATATGTGTATTTTCATAAATATATATCGTTTCACAAAATAAGTTCCATTTACCCATCACCATATCCATATCTATTCTAAAGAATATCAAGGTGATGATCTTTAAGAACTACTTTCATTTGAGGTAAAAAATTCCCACTTCTAAAATCTAGGATGATATGAAATACTCGCATGAAATATCCATATAGCAATAATTTCTATACATAAGCTTTACATTTCCATCCCAATTTGTGACCTGTGCCTGGCTTTGTAACGCCACACCACGTCAATTTAAACTACACATAGCAGAGGGTAGATTTATCCTCCTACCCTAAGGCTATGAGGCGTGCTGTGCGGCTTTATTTGTGTGATGGCTGACAGTAGCGGGACGGTCCCCTCTCTACCCCACACGGATCTCTGAAGTGGGGCTGCATGAAGGCCCGGCAGGAATGACGGGTAGGAGTTATACGGGAGGGGGGTGCTCCCGTATTGAGTGGCCATCAGAGAAACCTTCATCTTGTCTCTTGTGGCTTCCTTGTGTGTCTGATCTCCGTCTACCTGTTTGTCAGAGTAACCCCACCCACCTCCTCAGCAACCCCAACATCCACAGAGACCTCCTATAGCAGGGATATCTGTCTGGGGAAAGGCTAAAAGAATTATCAGAATGAAAAGAACCCAAGCCCAAATTAAGAGAATCAATACGGGTAAACTACATGCACATATCAAGATATAAGTACTGACGGCTAGCTTCCAGATATAGATCATTGGTCACTTGGTCCTATCAAATTGATACCATGAGCCCTGCTTGCAATTGTGACATCTTTTAATTTCTATAAGCAATGGGGTCCATTGGTCGTTAAAATCTTTGTTATTAACCATTTCCTCACATAGCATCAAACCACAGGCCGTGCCTGCCACATTATATCAATAATTTACCATTAAAACTAATTGTGTTTAATCGTGTGACTTGCTTGGCGAAATATCGTAAATTTTAGTTACATACGAAAGCAAGCTGACTGTCTTCGTAAAGATAGATTTATGATCAGATATATATATGATTAATAGTTTCAACGCGTATTTTGACGTACAAAAATAAAATACAGTTCCCGCATATTATTGGTGTGGTACTCCGCATTAACTGGGAGGTCTATACCCCAATCAGATCAAACGTCCATAGTTAAATATCGTTACTCAGAGACCTGACTTACCAAGGAAAGATACATAGACAAACACAGCGACATATCTGCGCCTCGTAATTTGCGGGCAGTTACGTTGCTAGCGCCAAGAGGGTGGCATTGGCAGTTAAGGAATCGTTTGAACATCACACACAACTTTCACGTTTGAAGAATGAGTAGGAGTGGAAGCTGACTTCAAGCATTGACTGAATAGTCGCAAAAGCTTCCCAATTTATTAGCAGGAAAACACCGTGCCATTACCGCGACCGCCCTGCCTGCATGAGAAACCGGCCCTGGTGATGACAGTCTAATGGCAGGATGTTGGAAACATCGTTGATGAAAGCAACCAAATCAAGTTCCATCTCCCTTCGCTTGAGTTTCTCAAAATTGCTCAAGTCAAACTCGCGAAGTTCCACTCGAGATGGTGGGGAGAAAGGCGGGCTTCTGGGAGTAAGTTATTAAATCTCGCGGCTGGGTGCATCTGTTAACGCTATATTGGCTCTTTGCCCCCATAAAACTGCCACTAGGAGGCCAGACATCGCCGAACGACTTATCCGGAAGCCAGTAACTCGCGCCTGCGCAGTGGCCGATCTGTATCCCGGGTTCCTCTAACGGTTTGGATCTGATGCCGGAAAAGATTTGGTGGAAGGAGATCGAGTGAACTTCTCTTGATCCACCGATTTTTGTTGTAAACTGTAATGAATATGCTTAGATGTTCCTACACCTGCCGTGTGAAATGAACTGAGAACATTATTAAATATTGGACATACATGGCTGTTTATTCTTAGTGGAGTGGTATAGTTTATATGGCAAGAGAATTAGATTAGACAGTTTGTAGAGGGTGATTGTCCCTATGAGGAAATGAATGCTGTTATTTCCCAGGTTCGATTTCTATGTTTATAATTTATTATACTCATTGTGTCGATGAAATAGAACTGCTTTTTAATTATAGTTTAACTCGCCAACTTTATCGAATCCCGCCTAACAGACACCTCGCGTTTGCGGATCCACCGCGTAAACGAACACTTTTGCTCCCAACGGGAATTCATCCCTCTATAAGATGCTTATTTTGACTTCGTGTAAGCGGTATCCAGCGTAAGCGGACAGTTATCATCTCCCTTTTTTCCTCGGCATGATTAACATGTCTTGATTATGGTGGTCGCATACGCGGGGTCCTACTATAGTATATTGTCCATATACATGTATACTCATGGTCTTGTCTGTATTGACCGAGATATATCAAATATATTGGAGTCGTGTGTGAAGACTAGTTGGATTAATAAAAAAGACCCAGTGGAATCCTTCTAGACGCCTGGTTCAATATCATTGAAATAGAAGGCATATGATCAAAGAAACAGAAACTGTAGAGTATAATCGGTTGCTACCCTCAGTTCCATAATCTCATCACATCTCAGATAATACAAGAAGACTGTGTTCTTATAGAAAATCAATATTTGAAGGTTATCATAGGATCCAATTAACTGTGTGTATGATGATCAAGGTGGTCAGGTTTTAACAGTCTTTGCTTTAAATTGCTTTCAGGCCGTAATCTTCTGTGTTTGGTAAAAAAAAACAAAAAAAAAACAAAAAAAAACGAAACACCTTCACAACCAGCTCTGTGTGTGTGACGGGTCTTTGGTAAGCAGCTATTTCATATTGACTACATGAGCCCGTTACGGAAAATAGCAGCCAAGTCTTGAAGATCAGTCCAGAAAACGTTTTATACTCAAAAGGAGACCTACTCTAAGTGGCACAGAAAAGTGTAGATTATTGAAGGTTGAAAGGTACTTTGTGTTTAATCTCCAATAGATTAACCAGACTTGGACCACATAAGGTGAAATGAGAATTTCTGTAGATTTTATTTCAGGTACCGAGCATGCTGAGAGACAGCGTCATATGCCTTCGGCTGGTGGGAACTGATCCACTCTAAGGCGCGGCGTCCACCTACTACGATAGAAATTTAGACCTACCGATATGGCCCCGATACAATAAGTATAAATTGGGAGGGTCCATATCGTAGACAAATGTAAAAGCTCTGTCCCCAATTCTAACTAAGATTTTATTGATTTGAGACACTTAAACCTAATTAAAAATCACCATACAGCATCTTCATTCTAATACCGAAATTTCATAATTTTCTGATCAGTATCTCACACATGAGACTGATTTTACCTGCCAGAATACTCTGTGATGCTCCTGATTAGCCACCAACAATTAAACATGTTGAAATGTCGTAGAGAATCCACGATACAGTTTTCTCCATCGGGAAGAAATCATAGACCGCAATTTTTAATCGGAGCCTTATTAAAGAGACATAGCCAACTACCCCGATGAGAGGTTACCTTCCGACTTGGTTTCTATTTTTACCCGGGGGTCCATCGAAAGGGGGCATATTGGAGTGCATCGGGAGCTCAGTGGACGCCGGCCCTAAGTGCGATTTCCATTGGCTGGCAAAAACATCGACGATTTCTGAATCATTCCCTTGAAACATCTGCCAGTGCTGGGGCCTTAAAACGAAATCGCTCTCAGAGTGCTTGTTTGCTGGTTTCTGTTGACCGATATTTGTTCGAAAATGCCATATAATTGGTCGATATAGTTACCCATAAATTTATTGGTACAATTCGTCAGCCAGAGCAATCCAACTTAAGCCAGTTTTTTAAGGAGACAGTAGCTGTGACCAACCTGAACGCCCCCAGGTTTTATCTTTTCTTTACAACTATTTCAATAGATATATCACATCACCCGCAGTATGGCTCGGACATTAGCCATACCACGCAGGTGGTATGCCACGCAGGAAAAGATGACAAAACCTTACAAAGCTGTATCGCATTTTTCATTGTCACAGGAAGACAACCATAGTCCAGATACACTTTCACCTCGAACGGTTACTGTGAACATCAGATTGACTTTTGTAATCAATATTTTATTGCGGTAAGCATCCCAAGCAAGTTCACGTGATGCTTCATAGTCTAGACGCTTTATGAATATTTATGTTGATATCTAACGTGTATTTCCTTTGTTGAAACACCATAACTCAAATGACCCTCAATTTCATGAAAGGATATCCTTTGCCTTAATTGATCTCGCCTAACAAGTCACGGTAACAAAGAAAATAAAACATTTCTCTGTGTACCACACCTCCAGCATGAAAGGAAATGAATGATGATCAATGAGTCTACACTGTTTCATTCCTAGCCTATGAGGAAAGAAAAATTACCATATTTATCAAAGGAGACAAAAGTGAATGGAAGATGACGAAATGTACCATGCACTCTTCCCATGACTATCACGGCATGTATCGTTTTCTTTGAAGATATACCAAAATTCGTTTGACCTAGCGTATGACCAGAAGAATTAATAAATCAATGTAGGCACAGACATATTTCAGTTAATCTCGTTTCCCACTTTTCAAATATGTATATTTGATTTATAAGCCTCTAATTTGCAAGTACTATCACTAGAATTAGGTGGGACACGCAAGTATATGAAACCATCACCAGAACGACTTTAAATACAGAGAACAGTTAACTTTGAGAATATTCATGGAATAGTAAAGTATTTGTTCATATATAATTTAATAAGACAATGGCTTCTAATGATGTAAAAAGAAAAAAGATTAAGCATACTACAAACCATCGCATTTCAGATATACAAGGTCGAATTGATGGGGGTATTGTGCCGTGTCAGCAGCTAATGTCAATGGTAAAGCCGGGCACCCACCAAACCTAACGCAAAATTCTAACCTCCCGATGCACACCGACGTGCTCAGCAATACCGAGTTTCCGAGTCGTAGAACCCATCGAAATGAAAGCAATTTCTGCGTCGGTGTTTTATACATTCATGGTTCCTATGCAGGTTACGACGCACCCAGCGTTCCGACTTGAAATTCAGGGGGGAATCTACGAAAAAAACCTAATTCTTTTTTAGAAAATCTAGCAAATATGCATTACTAAACATAGGGACTAATAGCTATTGGTTACAATTAATAGTATAAAGACATCATGTTTGTCAGATTGTATTCTACATGTATATCGAGAAAGTCTATTCATACGACTTATGAATACATTTCTTTCAAACTAATAGCACTAACTATAGATGCCTTTCATATCTTTTTCTGAGAGTTGGTGTTGGGGGGGGGGGGTACCTAATTAATCTAGAATGCTCTCGATACACACTAACGCACTTTATATCATGGCAAAGATCAAACATGTTTGATTTCATCGGGAAGGTCTCCGATGCACACCGACGTGGCGTTTGCATTTGCGTGAATCATGGAGCAGGTCAGTGTGCGTCGTAGAGCACATCGTTAACTCTGTCCCACTGCCTCGATGCCGCCTCTCCTTCCAATGCAAAATTTGATTATTTGTCGTACAGTGTACAGGGTTTACAGTTTATGCCTGAAACCCAAGAACGCCGAACGCAGACCTCCCGATGCACCAGTTGGCCATTCAATTCAATACAATTGTGCGTCGTAGAGCGCGTCGTGAGGCGCGTCGGCGTGCATCGGGAGCCCGGTGGGGTCCGCACTTAAAGGAAGATCGGTTCACTGCAAGAAAGCTGTGATGCTCTTATGATTGGTTTCCTGCAACCCACACCCCGGCAAAGGAACCAAGCATGCAAAGCTAACTGTGAAACTCTATCCTCCTCCTCGCCATTTTTAACGTATATGAGCGTTGGACTACGCTCAAATAGATGACAGACAAGTAGCGAGACACAATACTGCATAAAACCCTAGACCCCAAAACATATAGGCAGGTATGTACCCGTTATAAACTGCGAATGAAGCAACCACCCTTAGTGTACACCGCGCATGAAGTCAATTGCCTTTGAAGCAGTTCGTTTGTAGATGGACACCTGCTATTGCAGCCGGTTCCCTGCAGTTCCCTATTATAGGGGAACAATACGACGGAAACGAGTAGCACCAACATCCTACGCATACAGCGCCACTGACGGTCATTTCCGCTCCAACTCTTAGTCGTGCACCTCCTGACAGACACACGGTGGTCTGTTCTGAGGAGATTAATTCAATCTCAGCCGGGGCCACCATCTCCTGCCAGTCTCCTCCTCTCCCGCCCTGACGCTGAAAGAGGTGATGGTCTGGACCTGGCACACAATACTAAGCCATCTCAGAGCTGCTCATAGCTGCTCGAACCTGGTTTGAGCCGATCAGAGATGCTCGGGGCTGTTCGGGACTTCCCGGAACTATTAGGAACTTGCAGCTGTTCGGATCCATTCGGAGCTGTTCGGGGCGGAAGGTACTCGTAACCACTCGTAGCCCCTCGTATGCACTCGGAGCCGCTCGGAACTGCTCGGAGCTGCACAGATCTATTGGGGCTGCTCGGGGCTGCTCGGGGCCGGCGTTGACCAGTACCATAGGGGTTGGAGCGACGCGGCGTGCTGGCTGGCCAGGATGAGTTCCCAATCCGCTCAGCTCAAAACTGGCCACGGGGAGGTGGGTCGTCGTTGAGAGGTGGGGGTTAGTTTGTTCGCCTTTGTCCAGCGGGCGTGGCGGCGGACTAGAGGGCCACAGGAGACGGCCTCACTTAGCGCGAGTGGTGCTCGCCGCCAACGTTGATGCCTGCGGTAGAAGGGGCCTATTGCTGACCATATGAAGGTACCTAATGAGAGCTGCTCCTCGAGCAGGTAATCAGCTCAGCTTTCCATACACCAACCAGCTCCAATACAGGCCTATAGGCATCCCCATACTCTACTCTACAAAGCCTACCTGAGTCTGTGTCTGCATCCCCTAGGCGCAAATCCTTCGTCTATTTCAAAGGTACGTGATCCTCTTCACAAACAGGATAAACATCCCCCCAACACACACACACTCACCAATGCCCCGTCCCAGCAGTTTCTCTTTTTGTTTTCTTTTCTTTCCACTCGCAAGAAATTACTTCCGGGCAGTGCGCCAGTGGCGTCTGCAAACCTGCGCACGCAGCCGTAGTGTCCGACCTCTACGCTAGGGGTCAGGCGCGCCCCCTGGTGGGAGAGGAGTGTCTGGGGGAGGGAGGTTGTGCGTGAGGCATGATTTATCACACATGTCAGTAGGGATCGAATCATCACAGCCCAGCTGGCCAGCTCCACTGACTGACCCACAGTCTACCACGTTGACCCACAGTCTACCACGCTGGCTGCCTTGCAGCCTGCTGTACAGAAATGTCCTGTGCTGTGTGTCACAATAATCTGCCCTTCTCCCAAACTGACCATTCTTCTCACTCTACCCATCTCAACAGCTTTTCTCCAATCCACTCCCTTTCCGGCCGTTATGTCCTCTACTTCCTTTCCCACCATCATTTGCCCCGCTACTTATCCCAAGACTATTTGTGCTGCTGCCTATTCCACTGTCTCTGCTCCACGAACTATCCCACCGTCGCCCCAATACCTATCTCCTCTTCAATTTCCTTGCTGCCTATTCCACCATCATTTGCCCTGCTCCCCATCACACTATTTTCCCCCATGCATACCTCACCATCTTGTCTCCCTCCATCTTTTTTCTTTGGTTTATTCCGACCTGTTCTACCAAATTGGGCAGATCTTCAGCAACATCATTTGCCCAGCTCCCTTTCTCACCATCACATGCTTCACTCATTATCGCACTGGCATTTGCTACTCAACCTATTATTCCACCACCTATCCCACTGCCATCTGCCCAAATCCCTATCCTATCTTTCGCCCGTCTATCCCTTTGGTAATTTAGCGGACCTATAGCAATGCTGATGCAAAATGGAAATGGGCTATTAGGAGAACTCAAAAACTCTACACCGTTTTCGTTAGCCAATGAAAACGGATCTTATACAATCAATTAACACTTTATAATTGTATAGACACTGTAGTGTTTTTCACGTAGATTGTATAGATACGACCCTACGTGCCACTCTAGGTATCTAGATATAGACTGCTAATGCTTTGTCAATGTATACATATTAGATTAGCTATACCTTTTACGTATACATAACCATGTTATCCATACCAACATTATTATATGAATACATGTGGATGGTGGAGGTCACACGTAGTCTACTCCATACATTAGATAAGTCAAGTGTCTGCATGTACCGGCTTGACAGTCAACACTTTCTTTACGTGTGACCCCCACCATCCACATACATGTATTCATATAATAATGTTGGTATGGATAACATGGTTATGTATACGAAAAAGGTATAGCGGTTGTTTTCCTATAATTGTAGTAGTCAACCCTAAATAGTTACATGAGCTCAATGATGATATGTAGCATCTGGTCCTATACATCGAAATAGGAAGGGCGGGAAGTCTAAACAGGGTTAAGCTACCCATCATTCATAATCTACAAGGCAGGCAATTCCTCTGTAAACAGTTTGACTTGGTTACCTAATATTATTTCAGGGGTAAGCATAGGAAGGTAATAAATGGCCATTGTATCGCTGTTGAATGAACCATCATGTCGCTACAAGGATGTCACTCACTCCAGCGAGTCGTTACATAAATACTACTCGTCCCGCTCGCATCTTTTGACGCATACAATAGTTTAGTCTTATCGTACGTCATTTATTGGGTTCCTGATACGGGGGAAGATGTATGAGTATCCTCCAGAGTGACCTAAGTTTGTGGGTTTAATCGGAATGGGACGAGATCAAGTGTACTATTTAAGGGGGGTTGGCCCATTTAAAACTATGTGAAGTACATTCACGTCTTTTAAACACTGTAAAGAAATATATCAATAATCACAAAGCCACTGGAACCCGAATAGAAATATGCATATTGAAGAGCTTATTCTAGCCTACAGTCTACTACTATAAAGCCAGAGATCCTGAGAAACAATACTTCCCTTTCATAGAGCCTAAAGAACTTACCTCTTCGGGACGTTCGTTATCGGATGCGCAACATATTAGTTAGCGTAAGAGAACATGCTAAGTTATGATCCTTAATGTTACATCATTCCGGTGTTGGTGGTTGCTACTGATTGCTACGTGTGACACTGGCAATAAGATGGGTGGTAATATGAGACCAATAGCAGCCAGCTGTGCTCACTGGAGGAGAGGGAGGGAGGCATGCCTTTATTATCCTCTCCTAATTAGCCTGATTCGTAGTGTGACCTTTTGCTTGTTAGAAAACAGATGCAAGCTTCGCCAGTGTCTTCGTGGGGCACTAGCCGTACTAGCCACCCCTACTATGTCGTGTCTAGATTGGAAATGTAAATCATATGTAGAGATCCTTACATGCCTGACCACCGAGCCCTATTGGTTTGTGTAAATTAACAAACAACAGTTTCCAAGGGAATATAATAAAGTATGTTACCTTTACATTCAAAGATGTTCAGTTAAGATATGATTCACACGGTAGGTCTACATTCATACGAGTTAAATACTACTATAGAGTCTAGATAGTCTATATAATGTGACACGATTTGGCGATTGGAAAATGAAGCAAAGTAAGGGCAGCTGTAAAGTCCCCATTTCCTACTTCCGCATAAACTTAGACTTTGATATAAGTGCTACTTTTGTCTTGTCCTTTCACACTCCATTTCATTATTCCCTATGTGTACATCAATAATTCATTTTCGATGCTCCTTAATATTCCTATTTGCTCAATGTTTTACTCTTATGTTTGGTTACTTGATTGATGACACGGTTCACTGGCTCTGTTCCAGGTCACGCACCTGTATTCATCAATTGTTTACCATATCCGAATCTCTCTCCTATATATTATATGCTTATCGTCAGCTATTCTCCCAGTTTTGTTGCAGTCCTGCTAGACTTAGGCTCTGACCAGAATTGGAATCTGATATTCTCTCACAGCTATCCTTTAAGATAAACATCAACACCTGAAAATTACATGTGTTTTTCTTTAAATCACCACTACTCGTATTTTCCAGATAGCTCGATATACTATTCTGCGCAACACACTTTATCTAAGGCTTATCTATGGCTTCACATATACTAAATCCTAGAAAGGGTCTACTTGTCAATACCTGCGCTTTCCCTACCGTAGAAGCGAACATGATCCTGAGAAGAAACTTAAAATTTCTTCGTTTTTGTCAACTACAGCTATATTCCTGTTACAAGCACTATGTTCCAATAAAATTGTCAAGGAATTCTGCAAATTCTTATATTCCCATAAATGGCACGAATGTTCACATCTGCCTATGCACGTTGACTGCTTCTGCGCCAAGTCATAACAATTCGGAAGGGAATATTCCACAGACCTTCTTTTCCTTCTTCCACACCCTTACAGGACTTAGTTGAGGAGTATTCACATTTCGTACTCTGCCCACCACTACAAGTCCTCCCTGTGTGCATTTCTGACGACCTGTATGTTGCCCCATATGACCTTCACACCTCCTGTTGGCCTCTCTCTGCCTGCTTGGTGCCCAGGAGACGCGCCTTGAAGGTGACGTGTAATAATGGCTTCTTCCCATTGAATAAATCCCGCGGCCTATCCCCCGGCAACAGGGCAATATTGGCAATAGAAAATATCGACTGTGAGGGATTTTGCCGCCATAACGAATAGCAATAAGGTAACTGTACAGTCACCATTATCATGGCAACAACCAAGTAATTGAACTGACAGGAAAACTACTATAAGACCGTAAGATTGGTGATTCTCATGTCCATATTGAATTCACACTCCTAGTAGCTAATATCTATTTATTTTCCTGGGATATGTTCCGCAATTTGACCTCACGATATTCGGTATTACGTTAGCGATATAAAGCTCTACCAAACTTTCTGTTTAGATATGTTATTGTTGATTTCATTGACTGCAAACTGGATTTTAGTCTTTTTTCCACGAATATATTTTTTTGCGACAAGACAACAGCATACAATCCAGCTGGGGACTTAGTAGGAAATAATGATCCTTTTGCTAAACCCCGTTCCCTTATATTTATAATGTATCAAAAGCCAGACCGAGGGTGCACGACATTACAGGTTACCTGACAAAAGTACAAAACCAAATTAGTAAAGGGCTACAAACGCCCAAAGAACCTGAAAGACTTCCTAGTCAGGGCCAGAATGGACTACCGACCAGAGGCAACCGGTGGTATCAATCAGAAACCCGAAAGTGACTGGAACAAAAGTAACAACAAAGACTCCGGATATTGTAAGATACTAGACATAGCGGGCAGTATACACTCCTTCACAACTCTGAGAAATCATGAGACCACAGGGAATGTAACATGCAATAGCTCCAATTGATGTGATATACTGCATGCAATGCAAAGGAATGTGTTATACAATACGTGGGACACAGCAAAAGACGGATTAGAGACTGGATGTATGATCATCTTAGAAACATTGAATAGCCAGTCCACTTCAGCAGTTGTGAACACGAGGGAACTGATGATCTGAAGTTCTATGTTCTAGACTTCATGAACAGTCACCCACAAGGAAAAAGGGCGGGAGTCCCGAGGAATAAGATCCGCCACCTAAAGAGTGAGTCCCCCTGGGGACTGAACAAAATGGACAACGGATATGACTGAAAGATATGATAACGCCATGTCAAAGAATATTTCCGCCTCTACACTCCAAGCCACAGTGCATGTGAGAAAGGTGTTGCGAACTGTATCTTGTCAGCTCCATGAAAAATGGTCACTCACTTGGGTGGACTAGTTGGTACCACTAACCACAAGCCAGGACAGCCAACGGTATGCATGAGTCAGAAACATCCGTTCAGTTCGGCACTGCTGTGTATGGTGCGTAAAATAAAGTTTGGCCCACCTACAGAACAAATAGGTGCCTCGCCTGACGAGAGACAGTAAGTCTCGAAATCACAAGTGACTAAGTTCTCACCCAACAGGTGGAGGGAAGGCATTTTACCTGTAGTCATATGTTTAAAAGAAACCCACCAACACTAATGACCCTACCCCACCAGCCTCAAATGACCAGTTCACATATACGAAAGGTGGACCAATCAGAGGGGAGCTCTCAGAATGAGATAGAAAGGTCCAGCCAATAAGAGCGGATAACACTCCTGGCAAGGCTGCAAAAGCCGTAATGAGAGAGTGACACTGACATTCGGCATTCATATTTATGAAAACTGTATTGTATAGGTACTTTAGTTGTATCCTAACTTCTATGAGTACTAGCTGGTCCGTTCCCTCCATGGTAAGAGGCATAAACGATCACATCTACAGGAGGAACTGGAGCTATCTGAGAGCTATATGTTAGTGCCAACGTCATCCTTGAATTGGAGAATATTTGCTTCTTTTAAACGGTTTAGCAGATGTAAATAAAAGGAATCTGTTGAGCACTGGTCTTCCTCATCTTTTCTTTCTTTCTTTATAGATACACGTATATATTACAAGCATACAAACACACACACACCTACCCACACACACTCATATATATATATATATATATATATATATATATATATATATATATATATATATATATATATATATATATATCTGTTATATCTGATGAAGATGCCAGTATTGCTGTTATTCTTATAGAGATTTGCCTCATTCAATACAGGACGAAATGGCATGAATATATATAAAGTAGTAATGCCAGAAAATCTATATAGACATTGTTTTCAGAAATAACAGAAGATCAAGTAGACCCCATGAATGACCTTGTCCTGTTGTGTGGCTGTAGTTGGGACGCCTTCAAAAGAAGGCCATGCTATAGAGGGCTGCAGTAATTAAACTTCTGAGCACCAGTCACGGGGCACAGCAGGCAGTCTCACCGCCGCCAAGTGTCCAAATCCCAGTACAAAACAAGGTAAGCAGCGCACTCAGTTTCCCAGCAGTCCTTCGCGCTGCTTGGGCCTTCTATTTGTCTCTGTAACAACCCACTGACATGACATACTGGGGCTATATTTGGGCAAACATGCTTAAATGCACCTGCATTTGGTTCTGGAAGAGACGAACAGTTGAAATTCATTCATTTCATTCAGGCACACTAACCATGTCTGCATGTACTGTGGGAGGGGGAAAGGTTCAATGTTAAATGAATTCCGACAGTCCCGGTTTTTCCCCTCTGCTGTAAGTCAATACATTGGGCATCCGAAGTAGAGGCTACACCACTTCAAAAGCCGCACATGTTGTTATTTACAAAACAAAACATTGCCACACATGCTATTTCCCCAAACAGGATGCGGGATACGTTACCACAAACAGCCGAAATAAGCATGTAACGTATGTGTGTACTTCTCACAAAGTTCCTCTCTCGGTGTTCGGGAATTGAGAAATATAAAACCTTTGGACAAATTTTCTCCCAAAAGAATTACCCGGATACAGACATACGACGAACTGTTCAGGATCTCTGCTGGAAGAGTGCGGCGCGCCGTGACAGTCACTCACAAGCCATCTCATCCGCCGGACATTAAGGGCTTCAAAGAAGGAGAAGCAACCTAACGGTGGGGCGACAGAAATAGCAGCGATTGTATTTCAGGGGTAGTGATGTGCTGTGAGCATTGTTATCTCGGTGGGTAGGCAAAAGCTATTGTGTAGAGGGGTAGTTGATGGGAATGTGGGATTAGTAGTGGATGGAGGCGCCGAGAAGTGGCGACTATGAAACATAGGTGTACATGTATATATATATATGTGAATATGGCAGGGTATTTATTCGTTATTCTTGAGAGATAGAAATGTGTGTGCGCATTGCTATTGCGCGTTAGGATATGTTGCAGAAATGATTCTGTATGACTAAGAAATTGGTTCACAGCTTGCTTCGAACGGTGGTTCCCTTTTCCCCTATAGTCTCCCGGCCAACGATTGGTAAGAGGTGCAGCATGCAAGCTACACAGCCCTCTCCTAGAAAATTCGTCATGGTATTTATAAAACCATTGTAAGACCGTCTGGTGTCGCATGATGCTGACAAAGTAAGTGAATCCCTTCCCTCCCGCTAAAATGAATGCTAAGAATACAGCTGGCTCAGAGTCGGGTATACTTTATCACAGGGATTTTTGAGTACCACGCCCTTCCGTGGGGAATGTGAATTACATTAAATCCTCGTTGTGGTTTAGATATCAGGAGTGTCAATGGTAGCCATGCTGTCTTCGTTCCCTGCCTCTTTTAATTAATATTGAACTAATATTAATCATCGACAGCAAACAACAGGAAGTGGATCATTACAAGGCGGGATAGGATACCAGAAGCAGGTGTGAAACCTAAAAGACATCAACACCGATTTCCTTCTCTTACAGATCCATTATCGGAATGAATTGGTAGCAGCTGGTGTCCACGGAGGATGCACACATACAGTGACCAGATTGAGATCAGAGGATGCTGATACCTGGTAGGTTAACCACGGACCATGGGTAGAGTCAATCTTATTATCCCCCAATAAAAGGTATCCATAGAAAATACATACGGAATGTATATCACCATACCTGGAGCATGTATACAGATATATTGTATTCTCCGGGTTTCCATAAAGCGCGCAAACAGAAAAATTAGTGCGTACTGAGAGAGAGTGCGTACTTAAATGAAGTAACATCAGTACTCCACTTGTCAGGAAAAGGTGGATAAAAAGATAAAGGCTGTTTTCAGATACAAACGGAGTTGACCATGTGCAATATCCTTGCATGCGCTCGGATATTATTAGGCGTCAACTCCTCGGAGCATACGGCCGCTTGTATCTGATACCAGCCGATATAGTGTTCATCCTACATGTGACTACTGACTGACCCTCATTAGCGGAACAATAACATTGGGTCAGTGAAGTGAGTACATCAAAAAGAAAGTCACTGATTGTAACTCATACAACGAATTCTTCGTCACTAATCAGATTGGAAAATATCGGAGCGTCATTTATTAGGCTAAGCTAGTACGTTGCCGGTTGTTGGTAGATGAACTAGGAGCTGATATAGATAACATAAAGGCTGACACTGGGAGCCTTGGAGGCAGGGTACGAGGAGGGAAGTGTCAGTTTAGTAGCAGGCAAATGGGTGACGTTGACTGTAATGGGTGTAATAGGAGATGGTAAACATAGGTTTGATGGGTTGTGGGGTTGATGTAGGCATATGTTTATAGGTCATACCTCACCTTTCTCACACCTCCGTGAATGGTAATAGCGACCAAAGTGATGGTTGATGAGTCATGACGTGTACCCCTAATACTAACAGTGAAGCGTTCTGGAAAACATTGGTTTTATGGGTGGTGTGGTTTGACAGGGATTGGTTTTCATGTTCTAATTCCCGTGACACCTGTCGCCTTACCCGAAAAAATAAGCAATATCCCACCTGCTGGTGATAGGGGGAGCGCAGATCATCGAGGAATGTCAGCAAGGCTGAAACGGATCCAGTTGGATCACACTGACAGGGGGGGGGGGGGGGGTAAACCGAAACGTTTCAGTCACAGTCTATTGCGGCATTTCCATCGGCCGACAAAACATCAACGATTTATATTCCCTTCGGTCAGTAGTGCTGTCTCAAAAAGAAATCGATGTCGGCATCAAAACACTAAGTTTTATTGATGCCTTCCGTACTACTCTTAGAACAGACAACGTATTGACAAACTCTAGGTGTTTTGAAATTGTCAAATGGATAGATATTGTCAGTCGGAGATGCCCAAATTCGCATTTATCGGCAGGTATATGGTTTGCTAGTTTCCATTGAGCGATCTTTTATCAAAAGTACAACAAAGTTAATTGGTCATGAACTTATCGATACCAAAAGATGACCAATGGAAATCCCTCTGAGATAAACCACCTCCTCCCCTCACACTCCCTGACGACCCCTGAACAGCTGCCTGCATTAATATTATGAGTCAGTTGACAGCTGTGCCGCTTACAGAATATATACAGATGGTGTGTGCTTCACATGGAGTTTTATTGTGAGGAGTATCTCGGTAGGACATGCACACCAGTATGCATATTTTTCAAGTCCTCTGCGATTGAGGTCCCTGGGTAGTACTTGATTCTAAATTTACTGATATTCTCATATGCCTTTATGGCTAGACTGTTACCAGAGTAACCAAAGGTTGAATACATATGTAGAGATATAAATATGATGATAAAGTATTTCAGACGAATTATGGTCGTATCGGTGCTCTCGGAATATATATATACTCTCATAAAGGAAGTAAAGTCAGCATGCTTAAGCTTGGAAACACTCGATATGGAATTATTTCTTTGTTTATCTATATGGTATATTTCTACCGATTATTTCATAAGGAAGAAATGAATGTGTTATGTGCCTCAGTGTAAAAGATATTATAGATATATACATTGGTATACTGTCTGTCCAATAGCAAATGCAAAACGTCTCTCAACGTTCTCTAAAGTCTACTGAAGTCCTATAAAACAAGCAAAAGCAATCCCCTTGTCTGATTAGTAACAGCGGCAGAAGGTTTCCGAGTTTTTAATTGCGCGTTAGTGGCTGCAGACTTGTGTACCTATTGGATACAGAGATGAGAGGTGAGTCTTTTTCCTAGTGAGATGTCAGTAGAAGTACCGTCTCAGTAATAAGAACGTGCGGCCCAGGAACGTCTGTGATTTGTTATTACCATCAATTCTGTGGCCACGTGTAAGTCCACGTGTTTCACATGTTTTTTCTCCTCACTTTTAACCGATGTAGTGAAGCATAATTGCTAGCAAGTTCCCAAAAGACGTATGAAACAAATTATGTCTATGTCGCATGAAAATAATCTATTGCCTGGTCATTTAATCTTTTCGTATTTACTTTAAAATTAAAAAGGTAGATGTTGATTCCTTTGAGATACAAGTAAATCTCCAATCTAAATTATCTTTGTCGCTGCCTAATTAAGGTACGAATGGCACGTAAGTGTAGGCATAGCCTTCATCCTATGAATCCCCATCCTCAGCACCGTATGACCGATCACATGGATTCACATCACACATTATCCACCTTCTCAATCTCGCTCGAGGAGTGAATATGGGCAGGGCAGATATGGAGCAAAAACCTGGTATTTTATGGACATGCATGCTCCATGTTGACAGTAGGCAATGCAGCTATTAGGGCGGATCCTTTAGGTCTACTGCGAAGGCGTTATTTTTCCATCAAGTGGTCCGGATAATATACACTGTGACGGACAAGCCTAACAACAAAGTCCGGGCATTACCATCTCGCTGATAACTCATCTGAAGCATCAGGAGCTTTCTGCACATTCTGCTCTGAGCTGTTCCTGCACTTCTGTAAACACATATATTGTAAGCGGCCACTCGTTACGTAAGGAATAACCTCTTAGACCACTCATCTTCCACTTCGAGATAAGCAGTCTGACCACACCCATTGAGGAGCAATGCTTATCCTTCAACTTTAGCCTTGTGTACACATGCTCACTAAAGCCAATTAGACATTGGCATGCTGATATTCTCCGATCCCATTTCGGCCATCAGATTTGTCAGATCGGTGATAAATACTGACATTCATTTGGATGCATGTATTTTAACGCATAACGATTTGATAGCCCCACCAACAGCTGTCAGTCATTGCTCAACTCTGCTAGACTGTGGCATAACGCACGGTGGCACCCTGTAATCATAGGCAGGCTACTATGAGAGAATATTTTAAAAAAACACTGATCATGTTTGTTTTAGATTCTTTGCAACGATGACATGGGTAATAATTTGGGTTCGGTCTCTATGCCTGGTAGGCTTTAGACATGGCGACAGAACTTTCTCCGCTGATCTGCTTCAGTCGCGGCTACTCGTCATTCCATTTTCTATTGATTCCGTGCTTGCTATACAGGTCTGAAGCTAGTAGATTTCCTGCGCAAACTATTGTGAGAGAAAATCGTATACAACATCAAAACAAGTTCATATTCGCCAATGAGTTGGTGACAGTCAGTAACATCTTTTTAAATGTACGTACACCGCGGAGATGTTAGTGACCCTCTAATAGCAATTGGTTATTACTAGCATGTGGGATATGACTACGCCCTGGTTGATATGTGAGGGTACATCATACATTGAAGACAGTTTTACTAATCATTGCCGATTATAAGCGACCGTCGGATTGAGGTGGATTGAAAATGTCACTGTAATTCTGCGGAGGCGTGCTCGGATGCCACCTAGCGACAAGCGGCACCCTCACCATCCACCTGGCGGCAAACAGAAGAACCAGTCTGCCGCTCAACGTTCAAAGACTCTGAAAGGCTGCATTACGGGCTCCGTCCGAACCTAGCGAAAAAATGGGTATGGACAAAGGCAAGTCAGCGGAAAAAACGTAGAAGACCGCAGCTGCCACCAGAGAAACGAGTGAGACAGTGGTCGATAAGCGACTCAATGCCATGGACGAGAAATTGGAAGAAATTCATGCCGCTCTAGCAGCATTCACCCAGGCGACAAAGATGGCGGCATCACATCAAAGTGCGGCGTCCCAGGGCACCGCTGCGATGGATGCGGCTCAAGGCCTTGAAAAATCTATCGAAGGCTCAGCAAAGGCGATGGAGGAATTCAGCAGGCGTCTCGGGACAATGATCTCCTACGTATTATAGCGACTGGCGCCCCATCAACTGCTTCCACAACTCCCCAAGCGCTCGCGGGCTACACTGGACTCAGCGCTGCCGCTCCTGCCAACTACGCAGTGTCCAGTGACGCGGGGTCCACACAAGCGACCGACCATGTGACCGCGGCTATCCAGGCACTCAGGGCGCCCGGTAGGAATGCCGCATTCCCCGACAACATCAGGCCTACCTCTGATGTGGAGATAGAAACAGCCGTCCGCCAGATACTTGAGTCTACTACGGCTCGCGTTGCGGACGCAGGTACGCCTCCTTTTTATCCCCATAAGTATGTCTTTAAAGGCCCAGAGAGGGTAAAGTCAAAGTTAAATGAACTAAACCTTGTTGAGTACTGTTGGGGCTTGTTGAGAATGCTTGAGGACCCAGTCTGCCGCTCAACGTTCAAAGACTCTGAAACCCACCCACCCACAACCATCATGAACTGTCAGGCATAAGAGCTGTCATGCCTCACATGCCTCAATTCCCTTTGGAATTCATATTAATATCATGTTGTTTCTCAAAAACTAACTTTTATTACAGGAACACTGTAATCAGATATAATAACTCTTATGTTGTTTCTCAACAATTGAACTTTTATTACAGAGACACTCACTGTATAAACTCTCAACGTTCAATTTTGAAAATTTATACCACGTATCAAGTTATGATACTAACTGTCATTTGACAATTTCAAATAATAAATTTTCAACTCCAGCAAAGCCTCTTCGTCATAATTGGTGGGAATCGGGGATAAGGTATCGCTGCGTTACAGGTTTTAGGCCAAAGATTATTGGAAATGGTGAAGCATCTCGAACACCTTCCCTGGCCAGAAAACTGATGTAGTACTATGGAAACACTAACAGAGCATGGCTATTTACAAACAGACGTGCACGCCCAGGTTGCTTAAGCGGGTCACCTTCATTCTCTTCCAAACACAGATTACACCATCCACACAGGGACATCTCCCCTGCGGCCATGGCTTTTGCTAATTCTCCTCTATTGGTCCAGCCCTAGTAAACAGGGTTATAATTTATATAATATATATAATTAACATCCACATGATACTTATAATCTTGACAATAACGTAATTGCTGATCTGACTATTCTAAAGGTTATTACCATATTACTAGCTATGGTACTATCTGTAATATGTGGAGACAAAATAGGTATAGCTGATTGAAATCAGTTTGTAATGGATCCAATTTAGCCATACTTACTTTGCCTCCTTCTTATCTACCTGGGAACCATTAGAAATACCATTCCACTACTCACTGTTTCACTGAATTCACCTCCAGTGATACTCAAAGATTCATCTCGGCTGTTCATGTGCATGCTATGGGCTTCTGAATCCCTGTCATTGGCTTGCCCACCAAACTTTCAGCCAATCAGAGAGCACAAGTTTTACTCATACTTAACTTGCCACTTCCGGTTTGCCCTGTGCGGTGTTTCAGAGGTTGACGAGTGTGTTTTTATCTATTCTAGTTGTAAACCATCTGTATTATCGCTTGAATTTACATTGGTCTGTTTGTATCTAATGGTCATTCCTGGTGTGTGTGTAGTGTTAGGCATGTGTATTCCACGGGTTTCGCCTTTGCAAGCGTCTGCATTTTCCATTTGCTGTTATGTGAATATTGACACCAGGATAAAAAGTAGAGAAATGCAATGACAGGGGCGTTTGCCCCCCTTCTTCATTCCCCTAACTAGTTACTGAAAACCAATAAAGGGTCCGTTAAACCCCCTAAAAGTTAGAAGAATTTGACCCGTAACTAACTCGACCCGTTCTAAATCTTCCCAACTCAAGTAGCCTATTAAAACTGTGGATAAATACCATATTCAGTAGTGAGTATGTTATCTTGGCTTCAAATTTGATCTTCTCTGGAGAAGAAAACAAACAGAAAACCTTTCCCCTAAGCCTATCCCTAACCTTAACCTGAACTTATTTTCCAAATTCGCTAGTTTATTCTTCTAAAAACTAACTCCTCAGATCTTTCCTTCTAACTGTCCATAAGTATCTAAAACGCGTCGACTTCGCGGGTCGAGCTCTCCAAAACGGGTCGAGTTCCCTTGACAACTACGGGTCGAGTTCGTTTCGGTTTGAGTTCTCCAGTTACCCAATACGTGCTAGTGTACTGGATCGGTCGTGAGGTACCTTTGTGTGATGTCCAGCCTACCGATATCCAACAGGTGCTAATACTCACGGCATGTGTCATGCTTTATGTAACACTTCTATTTCCTTTTATACAGCTCAGCCGCTTACGCATGCACTCCCACAGGAGATGAACAACACGAAGTATGAAGCAAATCAGAGGCTTTCAATCAGGTGATGAACGCGGCCCTGTTACATGAACCTGAGGGATAATTGGTCTATTGGGACATTCTCTGCTATAGTGTCAGAGGGAGTCAATAGTCGCATGAGTAGGTAATGAGTTTGTTTCAAATCGACCAGATCGCATTGGGAATACTATGTCCAAGACCATTTGGCGATATATCTATGAAGTGTTTAGTAGGGTGCTTATTAGAACAGCATCTCCTATGTCGTAGGTAATGATAGAGAAGTGAAGGGCTATCGTGCCTTTGCCACTGATAGATTTGTGGGTTTCCATCGACTAATAAAACGGGACAAGTGATAGTTTCCGTTAATGGGAACTGACCATGCAGAGAGATGCATCGATGGATTTCCGTGGAAATAGGGATTCATATTCCTGTGCAGCGAATTCCTTTTTTAGGGGTGGGGGTGGGGGTGGGAGTGGGGCGCCAGCATCCGATAATGGAAAAGACATTCTTTGATCTTTGTCCACAGGGTTTAGTCATGGTTTCAGTGACACACTGCTTTACCCCCCATCCTTTTAGCAGATATTGCTACAACATATAGTGGAAAATAACCCACTAAATCCATGTGCACACTGACCACAGTGTGTTATAGGACTATGTTATACATATTTCCTTGAGATAGAGAGATTTGCATATAAGAGAATCATATTACAACATATCATTATTATACATATCATAACCTTATGTCAGACCAATCTGATTGCTACTGAGAATTCCATTATCCAAATTTTCATTTCAAAAGTTCGAGGTAACATCAACTGTTACTGAACATTAATGGTCCTCGTGGATCCTAATTGGGACATACAAAAAGTTAATTGTCATGGAATCTGAAACGAAAAGTGCATGCCAATCCTGCCTCCTCCGCCTGCCTCACACAAAATGCAAGGTCAGTTGCCAATAATTTATGGAATGGGGATGGCGCACTAATTCCGCATAAATCGGCGGCCATAACTAAGCTTTATTATAACCTTGATCGTTGAATGATCGTGGAAGCTTCCTCCAATATCTGCCTTTCTATTATCTATGATCTCTACATTTATCAAAGAATTGTAGATATTGCTTCATGTACACTGCACACTAAACATTCTTGTCTACAAAGAACAGCACTAGACGTAAGGATGGAGCTTCCTTGCCATGTCTTAGATTACACATTGTGTATATCATATCTCCATATTTGACTAAAGCATCAGAATATACCTAAGAGTATCACTCTCAGGTACCATGCCATTCTTACATGGCTAATGGCCTGGATATAGGTAAACAGTTCGCAATCTTAACACCAGCATTGTCTGTTATAACATAAAATGCTGACCAGTGTGGGTTAAGGCATTCCCACCCATTAGATATTTGGTTCCTGATATGTGGATGAAATATTAGCCTACCATCGTGTCTGACTTCAATATGCAGGGGTATATCGATAACATAATCAGGGAAACAGGCTTTTTCTTTTGGCTTTATTCGGCCTCAGATTCCTCCACAAATTACACAAGACAAAAACTCAGTTCTCGCGTCATCTCGGGTCATTCCGTGACCTTTAACGGATTCTGCTGCATAACAAAAAATATGTCGCTTTCATAGCAATCCACGTTGCTGAAAGGTCAGCCAGGAAAGTGTGAAAGTACCGTCAGGTATGTCATATCCAGCTAGTTAAGCAATGCTGATGTGGGTTCCAGATGCCTTATAGTGTTGCTTCAACAGGCAGGGCTGCGCGATGTCAATGTGAGAGGGTGGGGTAAGTCTATAAGACATCATCATTCCAATGATCTGCAATCTGATTGTGGCTGACGAGATTGCTGAAAACCGGCGACGTTCTTGTGGATGTACACAGTTCACCGACCTGATAATCTTGCCCCACCGATAGTCGCTGATCATTACTCGCATGTAGGTCTCTGTCCATGGCCCATACATCTTCACCCTTGACGCAATCAATTGTTGACATGAAAGATGAGGTTTGTGTCTGAACAAAGTGGTATGTAAAGAATACTACCATAAGAGTCAGAACTGTGTACACGTACTTAACTTCGTCTATATCATATTTGAGAAAAAAAACCTATTGCAAAATAGGAGAATAGAAATGAATAGAAAAGATCTTTGATGAGTGTACCGCTGTTACACATAATCAATTAGCCGAGAGTGTCCTACGATGCAGCTTGGGAATGGATATATTCTGGGATGAGCGGACACTTTTGCACAACTGTGCTAGTAGGTTGTCGCACCTCTTGTAGGAGATCGTCATGCCTCTTGTATGAGGTCGTTATACTTCTTGTAGGAGGTTATCACACCTCTTTTAGGAAGATGTCACATATTTTATAAGTCGTCACACTTCTAATAAGAGGGTGTCAAACCTCTTTTATGAGGGAATCACACCTCTGTTAGAAAGATTTACCACCTCTAAATTTTGTTAGGAGAGTATCTCATATCATGCTGCACAGCAGTACAAATAAAGGTGCCTCAACCTGCACGAAGTTGCAGCTTCAATGACGATTCCATCCATTAACAAGTATTATTACTAACATATTGGGCTTACATTTAGATTTTGTCATTCACACGAAGACCTTTGCAGTCATACAGAATTGAATCAAGTTTGATTTGATAAAAAGCAAAACATCTTTCATAGAAAATAGCTATAGTTGACGAAATTGATCCCGCAAATGTAGCTATAGGCGTTTTATATCATAACAGGTTTTATATCATAAGAGGCCTCTGTCCTGCAACATCGTCGGGAATATCAGTTGAGACCTATACTTGGTAGAGCATACCCTCCCCTCACACCCTGACGGATCAGTGTGTGGCAGGCGTGTCGCGCACACGTGAGGCCGTCCAAAGGCGCAGACTTGGACGGCTAAGAGGCGTCAGAGCCCCGGCGCCCTGTGTGCTCTCCCAACACGATTGTACAAACACAAACATCGTCACGACTTCATATCGGCAGGATCATGAAGTTTGAACCTCTGTGTCAACTCAAGTCCGCAAACACGGAGTGAGCAAACCAGATTAAGACAAGCTCACCGTTTGCCAAGTGCATGCTCTGCTCTCCATTGCCGCTGGGGGCTTTCGGGTGGAAGCCATTGTTACCCACAGACCAAAGCCTCACACATGACTCGTGAGTTAAGGAATGCCGATGTTACGGCATTTCTCAGTATTAAGATAATGAAATAGGGTTGTGTTACGTAAAATACGTCTACCTCCTTGTAATACCCCATGAAGTATCTGAGAAAGGATCCAAGTTCCTACAGGCCAGCACATTATTTATGCAGTACGGGACCTAGCATTCTGAGGCATCAACGTGATCAATTATCACCAAACCGATTCTGGTCGACGAATTCTTCGGATCAGTGACAATTGATGACATTCTTTTCATTGTATGCACTTCATCGACCTTATTTCATGCACCCCCTCCCCCACCTGATGGCTGTCGGCCATTACTTGCAGGTGGGATATGACTTATTCTGCCCATACAATGGAGGAACCCTTTGATCATATTGAGACATCGAACTTTATAACGATTGTAGCGATTTATTCCAATTATATTATTGGTAAGAGACGGGTACTACGTGACGCTGCCTAAAAGGCCTCATATACATGATATTGGGAAGCTATTTCACATATGAGGTCTTTGTGCGTATTATCCATGGCTTCGGACAGATGGTCAGTTTGAAGGTGGATTCCCTGAAGTTCTCTTACAGATACACTTTATGTTACCCTTTTTACTTACACCAATCTTATTTTCTTCGCGATATCCCATTTTAGGGGTTGGGAGAGCACAAGAAATAAAGAATGGCATTTTTGCCAATAAACCTTGTCGACGAAAAACGGACCAGCTAAAAAGAAACCGAACAGGTGTTGACAAAGATCAAGCTGCACCATGGCAGCTCAAGATAATCTTTGGCAGTATTCTGAATCCTGAGGTTCTAGCTATGCCTCGTGCCATGTCCACAGGGGGAAATTGACAGGTGCTATATTCCTGTTAGCCTGCAAATGTCAACCGGCCAATTAATAGCAACGATACCTCTCCTCTCGCTGGTAACCAGCTCCGGGCTCACGTGGTTGCTATGGGGAACTGACGTCTAACGATATGGAGACCAGCGAGGAGAATAATCACCCATTGCCCTTGAATATCCCGTAAAGATATCCTCGATTGTGCTTTAAGCAATAATCGAAGCATGGTAATAACCATTATACCTTCGTGGGAGAGATCAATCTCATATGTCGGTCCTCAAGTGAATTATACAATAGTATAGAGAGTCTTCTTTAATCACCATTAGGTCTGAGTGCCAGGGAGAGTGATTACGAATTACACGCAGGCCTTGAAAACAAATATTAAGTTTGGCTCCGACCCAAGTAGCAAACACAAACCCTTATGACTGATTATCAGCAGCAGAAAGCCATTGGGTAAATACTCAGAGATTGTTGACCGTCCTGCCATACCTACAGACTCCCCCATGGCCAACAAGCAGTGCTGCCCTTATACTGTGTCTACTACAGTGAACGTGTAAATACACTGTTTCTAGACACATGTCAGCTACCAATATCCATGTGTAGTCGCGGCTAAGTGCAGCAAGCGGTTCCTATCCTCAAAATAGTTGTTCCAAAAATAATAAGAAAAGAATTTCCATTTCCAAGAATCGTGTTACACCGTCAATTATCAAAGTTCATCGTTCTGCAGAAAAAATTCTAACCTGCTATTCCGAGGAAAGGTATTCGAAATTCCCGAGATAACGTTGGATCGTAGGGTGCAGAGTAAATTCAGATTTATTGCTTAATTTGATATCTTTCTGTCGAACAATAGAATATGTGTAAATCGGCTCTTATATCTTTGCTTTATTTCTGGGTGTTATTTCCGGTGTAATGTTTCTGATCATAAATACCTGCCTGTGTGTTTATAGGATATCAATATGATAATGTAGTAATTCCAAACCTGACATTTGATAGCCAGACCATAGAAGCTATATTATATCAACTCATAGCATTCTCTACTGTAATAATCTTGATAAGAACCAAATGAATACACTAATTGGGGTATTGTGTAATTTACACATATTTATGCTGTTTCACTATTTAGATATTTCATAACCTGAACATCCTACTTTGGATGCAATAAGCCATTTCTAAAAGGAGTTGGGCGGACAGACAAACACCTGTGACAGTGAAGAAGGCATCGGGAAGACAAGCAATACTGAAGGCAATTGGCACTCAAGCCTACATACTGATATATATATATATATATATATATATATATATATATATATATATATATATATATATATATATAGATATATATATATATATATATATATATATATATATATATATATACAGGCGAAATATATGTGAACTTTATCTCTAGATGCAAAAAGAACTGATTTCAAACGACCTGTTATATTGATATAACACACGTGTAATCCACAACATACTAAAGTTTGCCCCTTCAGATGTCCGATGGTTTCACCCAGAGAAGGACCCAGACAGGCAATTTTAAACAACTTGCTCCAGACCCAGGACACAGTATGTACACACACGAACTGGTGTGTGTCTTGAGCACTAGATCCCATTCTCTGCTCTCTTCTACTTCAAGCAGGACGTCCAGACCCCTTCAGCAGAGCTTCAAATTCCAATTAACTTCTTGTGGAGGAAGCCAAACTCTCCCCCTCACCCAGCCACAAGGAGAATCTGACCACAGCCTGCTTACATTAACCAAACAGTATTAGCTTCTTGATCTGGCGTGGATTCTGGTCGCAGTAAAAGGATTGCCTGCAAACAAAAGACGACCAGGGACAAAAAGAAAATAACTATTATGAAAACCGAGAAAACAAACCAGAAAGGATAAATGAAGGTGTTTACAAGTCTGCGCCAGGCCCGGGGCCTTGTTGGAAGAGCATCTACCCCCCATCTTATCATCTGTGTAGCTGCTGTAATTGGCAAAGATGTATGCTTTTTTGTAAACCCGCAGGCCTCACACAAGTCCTGACATGCCTACACCTCCAGCGTAACTTTGCTTCACATATGGCCCTATATCTAACAAATCCCCCACCCTTCCCACTCCCCAGTGAACCTTCATTGGTTTTTGCTCTTAGGCCGGTCACCTCTGTCACCTCGCCTAATTAGGCTCTGGCAGAGGGCACGCAAGGCATGTGAGCTGTGAAAACACTTCTAAGTGTAGCCATGTGTCAAGAGACTTTTATTTCTGCTTCAGGCTATAGCATATATTGGCTAATCCTGTTTGATATCCCATGAAGGAGAAGAATGCGGCATTGTACCTTCAGGCAAAGTAACTCTTGAAACATGTGGCATTCACAAAATAAAATAATGGCAAACTATTCTTTTTACAAGATAAAGGTATTTGCGGGGGAATTTCGTAATAAAAAAAACTTGCTTTGTAATAGGCTTCAGGATAGGAATGGGGAATTTTTCCTATTACCATCACAGGTAAGGGGTATCACTCACTAGTGTTTTGTACTCAATCAAATATTGAGCAACACCAGTGATGATGTTATACTTATAGCTATTAAAACCTGAAGGTCAGGTTGGACAAGTACACATACCTAAAACCGTGTAGCGTATATGTTAAACACATATTACTTTGATTTTCCTGTAATCATTTTTCAGATGTGTTTTAATTCCAGTACATAGGAAGTCTAGTTTGATTGGCACCCGGACTAGAGCACAACTGACTATGGCTGGTCTCCATGTCGGTAGTCTTAGAAGATCTCCAAGGTTCTCGCCACTTTAATGTCCAAGTCGCCCTCTTGTATGGCAATCTCTTCTCACTAGTGTAATTTGGCTGTGATATGAATGGGCCATTGCTATTATATAAACTCTAATCTTCCCAATGATAAACTATAATAAAAGATGTTGGTATGTTGCCCACACCCATCCCCTCTACTCTCTATTCGCCCAGCAGAGTCACCGGTCAGCCATAACGGCCATCTGGCAACATTACAATAAATGCGTTTTCTATATATCTGGTTCATGTCACGGTGACAGCGACGGGCGGATCCCGGCCCTATTTCTAAATAAGGTCATCAGGGGTGGCACATTCATATCAACATGAGGCTGGGGACGACTGACCAGTCCACCCATCATACTAACAGTGTTCAGTATTCAGGAGTAGCTGTACCTTGGTTCTGCGGAAATCCAGTTAGGATATATGGCATAACGTGTCTTGGCAATACTCGGTTAATAATGCCTGAATAATTACATATAAATAAGTAGTGGGATTTGAAAAATATGTTGATTATGTAAAAGATAGCGCTGATATCTCCCATTCGATTTCGGCTGATGGCTAATGTGGTGTTTTCAACTGCCGATTATAATCACCGATTATGGCATTCAGCACCACCGACCGATTGTGTGATACTTTTTGTGAAATAATCGTCAGGTGGAGACTATGGGGGACAACAATGTTTGCCTCCATAGAGAACATCAATTTAAAGCGTGAATGCATAGGAATGGACATCATTCTTTTCACCCTGGGCTTTACGTGCCTGTAGTGTATACGGGGTGGGAGTGGTAGTGTCTGGAGTTGACCTTCAGACTCCCTAAAGATGACCAGTCCCCCGTGGCCGCCCGTTGGATGTGCTCTGACTGTCGGAGGTTGCAGACAGTGGTTCACAGCTATCACAACAGTGGTTGATGCTAGCCCCAGTAAACAATGCATGGAATGTGTATCTTCCAAATAGAGTAAGGGCAGTATACGCTACTGATATGCATTATGGTGGCAAAGCTTTGGGATGCGGTGACTATATATGGTCAAAGTATCAAAACAGACCAAGTTGCTCCAACGGATATTGCTATAGTGTTAGAGGTGTTGTTAATAGCAAAAGGGAAGTGTTATGCAGTTGCTGCCGAAATGATATTTATGGAAACTCAGAATTAAATTCTTTAGAATACAATCGTGTCCCTGTTGATTCTAGATTAAAAGGTTCATTTTCGTCGCAGTGTTGTCTATCGACGAATCAATACTACCGAGAATGTACACAACGAATAGGGTAATTTACCGCACTTTAATCGAGACAATATGGTGTACTTTAATTGTGATATCAATGGCATACAATGCGGACTAGTGGAAGCCTGGGGATGGCTTTTTGGCGTCGTCCGAAATATGACAATATCAGAAAATACCAAAATCAATGAGAAAGGGTGGCCCAAATCAAGCTATAGATGCAACACATCGTCATACTTATTCATCGGGATAGATCCAAACCACTCTCAATAGATTGCATACTCTATGAATGCCAGCAAGTTGTCATACAGTAACTAGAACAGACGCCATTGGCACTGCAAGTGGTGGACTATATTTGTCCAGACTGGAACAAGTCTGATATACAACTACTTATAATTGTGTGAGGAAGATGAGATTAGATAACGGAATTTAATATAGGTGTGCCTCACTTTTAACAAGTAATGATAATATTTGCAATATATGACATATCTTGTCCGTTCCTGCTGATACCTATAAGATATCACTATCAATATCATATTATTACAATCCTCTTCATGAATGTCATAGTTATTTTTCGACGACACTGGCACATATATGTCTTGGTAACCACGTGACCGATTTTGAAGAAACTGCACTCCGCTGTAAATGACCAAAAAGCCAACAAGAATTATGTAGTGCAGAGTTCATGATAGGCAGCATTCACAAGACCTTTTGTCATCTGGAAAGGTAGCACACTTATCTCGAGATGTGAACTTTAATTTCATTTTGCTGAGAGAGTGTACACCTGTTATGTGTGCATTCACTGTTGTCTCTACATTCAACTTCCTTGTTATAATATGACAAGGAAGACAATCATGATTACCTATGTCAATGGCTTGCATACAATACGCTCTTGAAATTTGGACAAGGCCTACGAGATGGTTGTATTGATATAGGACGTCCTGTGTTGATATGAGACACTAGAGATGGTAATCTCTCTGATTCCAGTTCGAAGAGGATATGCACTGGTCTTACTACTCCACATACTGATATAGTTGAAGGCTCTTATCAGACCCAACATATGTGTAATCACTATGTAGTTCATAACGAAATAATACAACATTTAAGAATTTCCTGAAAAATATTAAACTAATGGTAATTGAGAAATGGTTCGGATTTGACGTGGATTCTACGTGAAGTTTGGCCACAAGGGACTAAAGAAAGGAATTCAAAACTCCCGACTATTCGAAACAGTATTTATATGAGCTTGACTAGCCAAACTACCATTGACAACAATTCTGGAATCAACTCAACAGAGAAACACAACTCCTTGAATCTAAAACATCCTTTAATCAGAAAGTCAAAGCACGGTACTCAATATATTAAAGGAATGCATTTTGCCATAGAGATCTTATTTAACATAAACCATCCTGTACTGTCACTTTTGATTGTTATCCTTTTTCTCTTGATATTATGTAATATGTAGTATGTTTTTACAATTTTACAAACTAATTGTTATATACTTGCTACTTGGAAGTTGCAAATAATGTTAGTGCTCATCGCATGTCATCTAAAGAGACCTACCTAGACGTGGATGGAAGGAGTAGACAATTATATATATATATATATATATATATATATATATATATATATATATATATATATATATATATATATATGGGGAGGTTCTTGAATGTTGCTCCACCTGACGACTCTCAGCTGTCAATTGCTAGAAATCGGTACATATAGAAACCGCAAACGTTACTCTGAAGTCAAACTCGGTGAAATACAGACCAAGCTATTTTCATCTTGTGGGCCTCCTTCTAAATATATATATATATATATACATACATATATATATATATATATATATATATATATATATATATATATATATATATATATATATACATATATATATATATACATATATATATATATATATATATATATACTCACCCTTCCTATTCTGGCCTGGTTGGATTGCTAACATGCTTGTTGATGAACTGAATTCATTGACCCAATTCTATAGACCCAAGAATCTGTTGGTCATTACTCAGAGGCGGATACCACTAATTCTAGCCTCTTCTGCCTGTGACCAAACACCTTTACATTAGCAGCACCTTTTGATAATGTAACAACTGGGTCACTGTACGAGGGTATCAGCCATCGAAACAATTATCTATTTCGATCCTATGGTTGATAAGAATCACAATGATTAGCATCTGTACCTCAATTCTCATATGTGTCAGATATGTGTCACCTAGGATTGGGATACTAGCAATTCCAATATCATATACACATTGCGATCACTTTATAGCCGTAACTCAGGCATTCTGTAGTGTAGTTCTAGGATGACCAAGAAACACCCTGTCTGTATATCTCTGATCATTATGTCCCTTCCGAAAACAT